>CM065811.1:52935500-54185500 GCA_033398695.1 Orobanche coerulescens
ACAGCTCATCATCCTTATACTCTTATTTGTATTGGGAGTAGAGCTACGTTTCTTCTTTGATCATACAACAGAGTGCTGATTTTATTGTGGGAGATTCTTCTGCCTTTTTTTTCATGTCTATGTCGAATTCAAAAGCTTTCAAGTCATAAAACCAATGTTCTAAAAATCCCCGCCTAGGTCGATTAATCCTCCGATTAATCCCTAGAAGGTCCTCTGCCGTTCCGATTATAGCCTAGGCGCTTGTACTGGGCGTTTGGGTGATTAATCTGGTGGCGGAGTGCCTATGAAGGCAAGTTAAGATACTATGGATACTATAGACTACTTTATACCTATATCAATGTTTCAAATTTCATAACTACATGGGCGACTAGGTGGATGCCTAGACGGTTATACTTTTTGGTTTTTTTATTTTGTTCAATAGTACTATAAATTCCTAAATTGAGATATTATGGATATTATGGACTCCTTGATATCTATATAAATATTTCAAATTTAATATATAATTGATTATATATCTGTTTAAATGATTAAATATTAATTATTTTTAATTATTTTACATATATATAATTTTACATATATAAAATAATTAAAATAATAATAAAAAATAAATCCGCATAGTCCGATTAATCCCCGATTAATCTCCGAATAATCCTCTGGGCGCTAGGCGTTAGCAATCCGAACGCCTAGCGCCTAGCGTTTTTTAGAACCATGCATAAAACAAATCCAAAGTGGATATTTCATTAATCTTACAAGAGACATGCATGTAGTCTTAATGTCCCCCTGGTACACAGTGCTCGCAAATTTTTTTAGTTATTATATTTCTTAGTGTAAATTTTACTGAATGCTTCATGTTCATCGACTATGCCAGCAAATATGTGATCGAGTTCCTCAATGGTTTCATTTTGATAGACTCAAACTCCTAAATCAGTTTAGAATTTATTTTCTACAGAAAGCTCTGTGCCTTCACAGATCTTTGAGTTTATTCCGCATCTCCTTGAATGTCCTTTACCTTTGAGAATGTGTCCTTATCTAGAGTGAGATAGATCTCATTCCTGGCTTATCCAAGTTGGTTCGCTTCATGTCATATGTTGTCCATTGATCCCTGTACTTCTTAAGCATCTGAGTGAATGACCGACCTTCTATTCTGGCAGTAGGATTGACCTTCACAGTCTTTGTGATTCCTTTCTATATGACAAATATCATTTTCTCATTAAAGACAATACGTTTTGCTTCCTTCCTTATTCTCTATTCATCCATTTTTTTTTGTTAATATAAAATATAGGTAATTTGTTTATCATAGATGATTTCATAATGACAGAATGAAGATAAACGATTTTAAAAACAAATGCACAAGGCAAACAAATAATTTGACCTTTTAACCTTTTAAAAACAAACACACAAGGAAAATAAAAGATTTAAAAACAGACACATAAAATTCGTCAATACTTTTTATTTTTTAGTCTTGACACACTCATCTTCACTACTTAACTTACTAATCTATTACATTCAGTTACTTACAACAAAAATAAGTATCAAAATCATACCTCATGTCAAGTTTTAAACGAAAGAAATGAAGTCAGAAGTATTAAAATATAATATGATATTACAAAAGTAATATTTCAGAAATAATTAGGAGACCCCAACATGGTTAATTAGGGTAGTAGGTGAGACATATGAGACCAGGGTTCATTCAGTGGGATACTTGTTGGAGACCCTCCTTCCAAACTATTTCATAAAATAACAATAATTAGTAAAATGATATTCTTTCCATTTTAGTTGTAATTTGTATTAAACATATTCTCTCCATCACATCCAAAAGTGTCCTTTTAAAAGTGCTATTTTTTATTAAATATCTTCAATCACATCAAATCATCACACTTTTTCTTTTAATCTCCACTGTACGCTCACAATCGATATTTTTTATTTTTTATCTACAATATACATTCTTCATTAATATCAATATAATTTATACATCTAAATATTTAATCATTTACCTAAAATAGATTAATTTTCTTTTGAATGTTGTAACTTAACTAGGACGGAGGAAATAGTAATTTTATTTCTGTAAGGTGGCACACTGACACGGTTGAATAATGAATGTGTGGTTCTTCACAATATGAAGGCAGTTAAGTTTCGAGAACGACACCTCTTGAAGTATTACGCGCCCACTCCATCCACACATCATTTTTTATTATAAGAATGTGTGTTTTAAATGATATTTATATAGAACATATAAGTCAAAAATATAATTATAAAATATTTTATTTTTTGAAAGTATTTATAGAAATTTTAAATTCATAATTTCTTAAACTCAATGCTTACCAAAAATGTGTAGGTTTTTAAAAAAAAAATTATAGTAAGTTTGTAGGACTATATAAATATTTTAAAAAAATTACTCCCTACATCCATCAATTATGTTAATATATTTTTCAGGCACGAGTTTTAATGAGTTAGGGTGAGTTGCAGTGAGTTCGGCATGAGTTTCGATAAAATAAGAGTAATATTATGGACAAAAATGGAATAAAACAAATATTAAGAAAATTGGTGGATGGATGAAAATGACAAAATGTCAATTTTAATTGGTGGATGGAGGGAGTATTAATTTCAGTAACTTTTACCTTTATTGAAATTATATTAAGTCTAATGCTCAAAATGGTGTCTTGGTTGGATATACATTAAGTTTCTTCTTCCCTTATTGGTGTCTTATCTAATACTGGTTGTAGGGGGAACAAATAAGGAAGGTTCTAGATCCTTCTAGAGTACTAAGATCCTATTAGATGTCTTACCTTATCTAGGAATCCTATGTATGGAAGGACTCTCATTGTAATGCCTATATAAAGGCCTCTCTATCAGTGTTATGAATACAATTGATTGACTCATATTTACTGTATATTACTTTCTCCTGAAACACGTTATCAGCACGTAGCTCGAAACAAAAAAAAAATCGGCCCTTAAACCCTAGCCGACCACCACCGCCGACCGCCGCTGACCACCACCGGACCACCGTTGATCACCACTGATCACAGTCGATACCCGTCGGAACACCGATCGACCCAGATCGACCACATCCGATCACCGCCGATCATAGCCGATCCCTATCGGAACACGATCGACCCAGTCCAGCCATGACCAGATCCCATCCAAGATCGACTGCACTCGTCCAGACTCCGCCGATTCCATCCAAGACTACCGATTTCGTCCTGCACCGACTGCACTACCAGACTACGCCGATTCCGTTTGCACCGACTGCACCCGTCTGCACTCCGATTCCGTCCGCACCCACCGATACTGTCGCACTGTCGATCCCGTCCGGTACCTGCCGATATAGTCCAGCCACGACCGCAACTCGCCGGTACCTGTCCATCTCGTCTGGTACCTATCGATCTAGTCCAGCCACGACCGCAACTCGCCGGTACCTGTCGATCCCGTCTGGTACCTACAGATCTAGTCCAGCCATGACTGCAACTCGCCTGTGCCGACCAGATTACGTTCGGTACCTGCCGATCCAGCCTAGCCGCGATCCGACCAGCTCCAGCACAGTCGTCCGGTACCTGCCGATCCAGCCCAGCCGCGATTCGACCAGCTCCAGCCAAGTCGTCCGGTGCGTGCCGATCCAGCCCAGCCGCGATCCAACAAGCTCTAGCCCGGTGGTCCGCTGTCGAAAGCCACAACTCGATCCAGCCCAGCCAGTCCGACCCGGTTCAGAATCTCGGACCAAAGACACGAACATCAACTTAATTTCTTTTCTGAAACCGCCAAAATTGCGCCCCCGATTTCACGTCGTCGCATCGAGTACCAATCGGTAGATCGAAGCACACCACAAATTCATCCATATCACGTGCCTAATTTTATAATCGAGGTAATTATCTGAACTTGTCCCTATTCAATTCTCTGTTTTGGGAATTTTTTCTTTTGGGGACACGGGTTATTGGGTTCTTTATCTCCCACGCTACTTTACGGTGGATGAGACCGCGAGAAAAGTCGGTATCTCTGCGTGTCGAAGAAAACTGTGTGACGGTCCTGGGGGAGTCATGGAATTGTTGAAAGTCGATACTTGTGGTTGTTGCATACACCACGTATCTGGGTGCGATTTGATATCGCCATTTTTGTCGATTTTACTAAACAACAATTAAGGGAAGTATATTGAGTAATGGTTATGTTACACGCTTTTAAAAGCATCGATTGTGACCGTTTACATTGTCACTGAAAATCCAACAAGACTAACTTCCTCTTGTTTATATCTTGTAGATAGCACAAAGCTCCAATGTTCATCCGGAGTTCGACATCCTTGACCATGCTGGTATAGGTGGGTCTCAGACGTTCGCTTGGCGTTCGTCGGTAAGAGATCCACCATCTTTCCCTCTAATGAGCCTACCGCTGAAGAACCGAGCGAGGAAACCAAGGCTAATGCACAGATGTACTTGCGTAGATATATACATCTGTTGTTGAAAAAGTATTACATGAATTTGCAAACCCACAAAGAACTATGGGATACACTCGAACAACGATTTAATAATGTGCATGATCAGCGCTTCCCCGAATTGCAACTTCAGTGGGAGCAAATCCGGTTTTTGGATTATGTGAATGTGGAGGCTTATAACCAAGCCATCCTCGACCTTCGTGCAGATCTTGGTTTTTGTAGTGTCAAGAAGTCTGATTAAGACTCGATCGAGAAGACTCTTAACACGTTTCCCGTGGGAGCAAGTGTGATTGCTCATCAGCTGCGCGTTGCCTATGAGGAAGGGAGAATTAAAAATTTTAGTGACCTTATCTCCCACCTTGCGAAAAAAAAGGCACCATGAGATTATTCTCAACAGCAATGCGCGCCCATCTGGTATGAAGCCGATTCCGAAAGTGAATCAGGCTACCCACAGGAAGGCACCACGACAAAATAGAAAAGGCAACGGTACTCAGCTTTTGCAAGCACCACGGGTGCATGACTCGAGCAAGCGAGGGAAAAGACGAGGTCTTCGTTCCAATGTGTGGAAGAGGCTAAGTGGCTCGGCCACGGGTCCTAGTGGATCCCAACCATGTGGACCGCCTCCTATCGCCGGTATTGGAACCACTCCAAAGGAAGGCCGGAATTGCTATACTTGCGGGTCAAAGAAGCATACTTACTGCAATTGCAAGGCGCCAAAGAACATCCAAGCCTACTACAAGTACTATAAACAGTACTTGACTCAAGAGTCAAATTACATGGAGGAATATAATGAGAATACGGAGGTGAACCATATTGAGATCCCTCCTCGCACCATTGCGGACAAAGACCAACATTTGGATGTTGCTGACTTTGACTAGATAATTGTAGTTTGACTAGTTTCTACGCTTTGGTTATGTTTTGTCTTGTTTCTAGTTTTCTTTAGAGAACTACTTCGGAATTTTCTATGAATGTAATAAAGTTGGCCATGATGAATAAAATTCTTTTAATTGTTGTGATTGTGCAAAAACGAATTTTATTTTTCCCTTCAAAAGCATGTTTGGTTTATCACAAAATAATTGCTCAGTAAAGAATAGCTTGGTTAATTTGATACATTGGTGGATTTCATCAAAACTTTTGATCAAGACTAGGCGCATCCTCCTTGGTATTTGTTTATGCTTTGAAAGTTCAAACGGAATCAGTGGCTTTTAAACAGTCTTAGCTGTACCGACATTCTTACTTTCTCTGCAAGTCTACCAAGTTGGAGTTACCAAAAGGATCATTAGTCGAGATATAAATCGAACACTCCGATGCGTTTTGAAGTGTTTAAACGCTCCTATGGCCATATTGCCATAGTATTGTATCAACAATAATGCCTTTGAAAAAGGTTTCAACCTTGCTCTATCACTCAACAATAGGGAAATACCAAAATAGCAACTTGAAACGAGCACTGATATCTGAGTTTAATGATCCAGAAAGTGCACTACCTATGGATAGAAAGATACGGAAGTCTAGTTTCCAGAACAACTGACTGTTCATCCATAGAGTTCTTAACGAAGAAGTTACTGCTATTTTAGTGAACAAAGGTCAAGCTACACGGAAATTATTTCTAGCGATTGTGCTAACTTTGATCCTAACCAACTTGGTCGAATTTCCCCAAACTCGAAGTTAATGAGTTTTCACTATGTCTTTCATCACAAGACTAATCGGTTTCATGTCTTATTGTATATGTCTCATTGCTAAATTGAGTGCCTTGCTGATAGTGGAACAACTCAGACTATTCTTCGGAATAGGCAATTATTTAAGGATAGTGTGCCATATATATCCTCAGTGACAACAATGATTGGTTCCTCCCAAGTAATTAAAGGGAGGGGACCTGCTCATTTCTTTCTACCTATGTAACACCCCCAAAACCATCCGGGATATTACAGCGCTGTGGGCCCCGCGCCGGAACCCACCAGGCTAAAATTCATTTTCAACAACATTCAAAAATGCCAAAAAGGCCGATGACGGTAATGTTTTCAAATACTCACAAAAGTCATTTATAAAATATTAAATACTATCATGAAAATATCGTTAAAACGTTCAAGGCCAAAATGCCAAAACTCGGTTTTAGGAAATCGGTTTTACAAAATAATCCAAGTTTACGAAGTACCCAAAAAGCCATTTTAAAATGTACACACGATTTGGTAAAAATACCGGAAAGACATTTTGAAATATACACACGCAGCGGAAATAAAACAACCAGAAAAGAATACTCGATTCCCAAAATAATGCCACAGCCAGTATCACCCGGGAAGCTCATCTCTTCACGACCGCTACTAGCTCGATCTCCAAGTACCTAAAAATAAAGCCCACGATGGGGTCAGCCACAATACTCAATAATGATATCGATCACATCACATAAATAATTACATACTAATGTAATAATACTGTAAGAATACTACCAATGTAATCTTACCGTCTTAACCTTACCAATCCAAAGCAATCCATACCAATTCGATCCTTACCATAATCCACATTTCGCATTCTCCGATGACGAAATGAACTCAACAACACTCATCTGGACTGAACCAAAACAATACTCAAAATCCTCAAAAACATCATCATAATTCATAAACGGGAAATAATCTATCTGTGCCAAATCCTGTCCGTCGGATCACACAATCAAATATCAATCCTGATAAGAACCAAACATACACAATACATCTGTAGATCAACTACCACAAAATAATGATAACAAATCCGAAACATCGATGCACAGCCTAAACACTCATATGATCAATAACCAGATCAACCAATACGTCAACTGAGAATATCACCAACGTGACAATTTCCAAGCAAGACCAACAAAGAATCAACGGCGACCAAGAATCTCATCAACATGATCAGCTCCAACATGACCAACAAGGATCAACGATGACCGAGAATACCATCAACATGGTAAACTCCGACACGACCAATAAAAGATCAACAACGACTGAGAATACCATCAATATGGTATACTCCAACACGAACAAATATAATGGATCTCAAAGAAATAACCTCGACTGTCGAACATACCCCTCGGGCGTATGAACAACCAGTCGCAAACTGTCGAACATATCCAATCATACATGGACTATGAACGACCAAAACAATATGGCTCAAAGATGGATGTCACAGTGCGCCCGATCCGTAAATATGTCCGTGCACAAGCCACCCCGTGTATCGATCAAATACACGTGTGGTCTTGTACCTAATCAGTCTCACGAAGTAATCTTCTCGTGTGCACAGCCCAATGTGAGGACATGACCCCATCACAAGTCTATGTGTGCCCGCCCTGAAAATCCTACACATAACCGATCGGTACGCAGATATGACTCCAGATATGTCACGATGCAACATGACAACGAAACTCAAAGAATCACATATCCAATAAGGATCAAAAGACTCACCGAAGTGAACAAGACAAACTGACAAAGAAAAGTCGACACGACTAATCAATATCCAAAACAACAATCCTGGGATCATCATCCCCGAAAAATGATCAACACGATCAACGATCTCAATACAATCATCCCTGGGATTATCATCCCTCAACGAAATAACCATTACGAATCTCAATATACGAAGCCTCAACGTACAACATATACAACAACTCAACATAATAATTATCTCATAACTGAACAATACATAAATTACCTCAAAGCCGAAGACAACATCCTTTCCACGAACCAACATCCCTGAACGAGTACACAGTTATACGAATAATCTCAAATAAGGTCACATCCATTCAATACCAATAAACCTTTACCCCGATACTTATGTCATCACAGTAACTATCCTCGATATCCGATATTCTATATCATTGACCAAAGATAACTCACGTCTTCCTTGAACACAATTAAATCATATACCTTATGATTTAATACAACCAGAGCACGATACACAAACCATTATCCCGACAACTTACATTTCTAACAACATTGCTATACGAATTATAAATGAAATGAAAACGAAACCATTCATCAAGTATTATAAACTGAACAAGTATAAACTTGCCTCGATACCGATACCACGAAGCCGTTACCAAAATATGTTGCCTTCGTCCACGAGCTCCTCAGCACCGACCAAGAGCAATCTACGAACTCTTCAGCCTCAACCGCAACACAATGGTCATAAACCACGATCAAACATATCAACCTATTGAAGTAATCAATCAACAACAATCCGATAACAATTAATAACCGACATACCCAACCAGCAAACTCAAAAGTGAATCATAATCTTATCAATCCCGGAACCAAATTCGTATTCCTATACGAATATTGTACCAAAACACGTAACTTAGTTCTAGATATGAATATTCCATATTCATATCTAAAACACCAACACCTCTTAAACATGTTCAACAATTCATATAATCCAAGAGTTCCTTAAGAACACAACTTATTCCGACATCACATTCAAAATCCTCAAACGACATAATCCGATGTGTTCTAACATCTAAACAATCCTTATTCACAATTCAAGGTGTATATAATCATGTTCTTCAACATATATACTTCTCATAACATCATGAATCGCAACAAACTACCAAGAACATCGAGAATACTACGATTCCATAACCATAACGACATAATCAAGGCATTTGATCATCAAATCATTATCTTCCCTTGACAAAATTCTCGTAAATACCAAGAATAATCACAACAATATCAATTCAACCATCATTCATACGAAAACGTGTAGAATTTTCCAAGTTCTACTCATTGAGACATTTCATCGAACACTTTGAAGGCATAGTCCAATTCAATCGATTATTCAAAGGAATACTCGAATTAGTTCCACAAAACTTCAAGAGTATTGAATGATTACGAGTTTACAATCAAGTTCAATCAACAATCTGAATCAAAACGAAGCAAATCGGCCAAAACACCAAGAAACCTCAAGAACATCCAAAAACCAAAAGTTTAGGTGTTCTTACCTTCGATCCGGGTGGAGATGATGTTAATACATGAATCAAACTTCCAAAACATGTTGTTACATGATGATATTACTCAAATCCATCCACTTTTGCTGAAGGAATCCGAAAAAACGAAGAAGGATGAAAAATGCCCAAGATGACTCGGTCCAGGCCTTATATAGGCCGAGACCTGCCGGCACGTTACGTACGTAACCGGCGGGTCCTTACGTACGTAGCCGGCCGTGGCCTACCCTACTGCCCAGTTTGGCCGACATCCTTACGTACGTAACCGGCAGCTTCTTACGTACGTAACAGGCACTTACGGCCGTAACCGGCCACAGCCTTACGTACGTTATCGGCCAGTCCTTGCCCCCCAGCGAGTCACTGCCGACCGTGATCGGCCACCCCTATGAGTCATTGCCGACCATGCTCGGTCACCTACAGGTCCTCCCGGCCACGACTCGGCCAGCCACCCCGTAACGTATGTAACACTTATTCTGTTGCGTACGTAATACGTACGTTGACTTGCTACAGTATTATACTCGTATTACGTACGTAATACACCCTGTATAACGTACGTAACTCCATCCATTGACTCACCTATCCACATCCACGCCGAAAGCCACCGACCACGGGCCCCACTGTCCGATTCTTCTTGTTACGTACGTTATGTACACTATATAACGTACGTAAGCTAACACATTTTACGTACGTAAGCTCCAAGGCTTAACGTACGTAATGGCTTTTATACTTAGCCAAAAAATCCAATTGTTCCTGTCTGACGTCTCGACGTACAAAATACAAACATACGGCATACTGAATACACATACTGAATCCATAAATATTCTCATACGGTATACCTGATATCCAAATCAGTTCAACCTGATACAACATATCCTGAATATATCTGTCAATCAAAAACGATAATCACACCAGTATAACTGTCTCGGTTATCAATTTATTTTATCCATACTGTATAGATACCAAACTATACAGTATATCTCAAATAAAATAACGCGGAAAATTTATACTGAAAATCCGGGTATTACATACTAAAATCGGGGTATTACAACCTAATGGTACGCATATTAATGTCACAAATGCTCTCTATGCCCCAAGAACAAACCGAACCTTGCTAAGTTTTAGGGACATCTGTGCCAAGTTATCACCTTGATACACACTGTGAAAATGGGATAGAATTTTTGTGTGTTAGTCTGGCAGAATGCAGAAGACGCCGCATTCTCGAGAAACTTATGAGTTTAAGTAGTAGTTTATACCATATTACAATAAGGGTTATTGAATCCTACGCTGTGAGTCACGAAATTTGTGATTCCGAAGGATACCAACTATGGCATGACCGACTCGGTCACCCTGGACGCGATATGATGATTCGCATTTTGAAAAACTCACACGGTCATCCGTTTTTCAGGTCCAAAAAATGATTGGAAGCACCATTTGATATCGGCATTGATGTGAGTGAGTCTGATGCCGTATCATCGGGATTAAAGATTGCACGCCCTGATAACGTTGACGGTGCATCTTTCGTAAACCCTGAGGCTTCCGTGGCAATTTCCAATGCCCATAAATCGTTTTGTAAAGCCTGTTCACTAGCAAAGTTGATTTCTTCTCCGTCCTTTGCTAAAGACTCAACACAATTCGCTTCTTACAAAGAATTCAAGGGGACATTTGTGGACCTATTTAACCAGAGTGCGGACCAGTCAGATACTTTATGGTTCTGGTTGATGCATCGACGTGATGGTCACACGTCGATCTGCTATCCACAAGAAATGCTGCATTTGCTAAACTCCTAGCACAAATCCTCAAGTTACGGGCTAACCACCCCGACTTTCCAATCTCGTCATTAAGATTGGACAACGCTGGTGAGTTTATGTCAAAGTCCTTTGACGACTATTGCATGTCGATTGGGATTGAAGTTGAACATCTCGTCCCTCATATTCATTCGCAGAATGGCCTTGCTGAGGCTATGATTAAGCGGTTACAGCTTATCGCCCAAGCATTGGTATTGCGCACCAATTTGCCGATTTCTACCTGGGGTTATGCAATTTTGCATGTGGCTATACTTATTCGCTTTCGACCCACTGCCAATCAACCGTTTAGTGCGTACCAGTTGGTAACTCGATATGAGCCTGATATTTCACAATTACGCATTTTTTGTTGTGCAGTCTATGTGCCAATTACGCCTCCACAGCGTACTAAAATGGGTCCACAAAGACGATTAGGTATATATGTTGGCTATGAATCGCCTAAAATTATCCGCTATTTGGAACCTTTGACAGGAGATCTATTTGCTGCAAGATTTGCAAACTGTCACTTTGATGAGACAAACTTCCTGTCGTTAGGGAGAGAGGAATCGAACGATTCCAGTTGAACGCCAGGAAATTGTCTGGTGTGCTCCCTCCTTGCCTCATCAAGATCCCCGCACGGCTCAATCCGAGCTGGAAGTGCAACATATTCTCAGTCTTCAGAAAGTTGCGGATTCGATGCCTGACAGCTTTAATGATACTGCGAAAGTGACAAGATCTACCATTCCCGCTGCGAATGTTCCTGCATGGTTAGAAGTCCCAGTTATAGGGCAAGGTTCAGCCTCCCAAAGGAATGATGCCCCCGACATCGACCTTAGTGGTGGGACGGCTGCTTCGGCTGCTCTTATCCCTGCTCGAAAAAGGGGGAGGTCATTGGGTAGAAAGGATACCGAACCTCAAAAGAGAAGAGGAACGGAGGCACAAAATACTCTCATTATCGAAACAGTGACTCCGTCACATGAGATTATCTCTGACTATGGATATGTCCTCGAATAAACAATGGAACAATCGACAGATGCGTCGGAAACTTTGTTGATGTCAGAGAATAAAGAAATCTCGATGCAATGTACGAGTGAATATGTAATATTGGACAGGTCGTCCACGCTAGTCGATGATGCTTTTGCCTACTCCGTCGCTCATGAAAATTATTGAAGACGACGATGCTGAGCTGCGCTTGGTTGCTGAATGTCAACGACGAGCCGATTGGCCGAAATGGAAAGATGCAATGCAAGCTGAACTAGACTCAATGGCTAAACGTGAGGTATTTGGCCGTATCGAGCCAGTACCCGTGGGCGTTAAACCAGTTGGACATAAGTGGCTATTTGTTCGTAAATGTAATGATAAGAATGAGGTCATGCGTTACAAAGCGAGACTAGTTACCCAAGGCTTCTCGCAGCGCCATGGCATTGATTACGAGGAGACATATTCTCCCGTTATGGACATTATCACTTTCCGCTACTTAGTCAGTTTGGTAGTGTCCGGAAAACTGAATATGCAGCTTATGGATGTGGTTACAGCGTATATTTATGGGGATCTAGATACGGGTATTTATCTAAAAGTCCCCGAAGGGATTTCGTTGCCCAAATCAAGTAGCTCTAAGCCACGGAGCGCTTACGCTGTGAAACTGCGTCGTTCACTGTATGGGTTGAAACAATCCGGAAGGATGTGGTACAACCACCTACGTGAATACTTAGTTGGGAAGGGATACGAGAACAGTGATATCTGCCCATGCATTTTTGTGAAAAGAACAGATACAGGATTCGTGATTGTAGCTGTCTATGTAGATGACATGAATGTTATCGGTACCATAGATGAGGTCAATGAAACATCCCGCTACCTTAAATCCGAATTCGAGATGAAAGACCTGGGGAGGACTCAATTATGCTTGGGCTTAGAGCTAGAACATCGAGATGATGGTATACTCATTCATCAATCTGCCTATGTCCAGAAAATGCTCAGGCGATTTAGCATGGACAAGGCACATCCTCTTGCTACCTCCATGGTTGGTCGATGTCTGGAAATGAACAAGGATCCGTTTCGTCCTAAAGAGGAGGATGAACAGGTTCTTGAAGTAGAAACACCGTACCTTAGTGCAATCGATGGGTTGTTATATCTGGATCAATGTACTCGCACAAACATCGCATTCTCTGTAAATTTGTTAGCGAGATTTAGCTCCGCTCCCACGATAAGGCGTTGGAATGGAGTAAAACACATCTTTAGATACTTGAAAGGCTCCAGTGATGTTTGATTGTTCTTTCCCTACGCAAGAGAGAGCGATATTCCGAAAGGAATTGTTGAGGTTAAGGCGATGCATACCGACCGTCGATCTTCCTTTGATATTGCAGCTAAGCATGGCAGCTTGACTACCATAAGTGCTAATGCGAGCAAGCTTACCCCCTATGCAGAGAATCCTAACAATATGTTAGTTGGATTTGCTGGTGCCGGTTATCTCTCTGACCCGCATAAAGGACGTTCCCAAACTGGTTATATGTTCACCATTGGGAATACGGTGATATCTTAGCGATCTACCAAGCAGACCCTCGTTGCTACTTCCTCGAACCATGCAGAGATAATTGCATTGCACGAATCCGTAAGGGAGTGCATTTGGCTTCGGTCAGTCATAGACCATATACGAGGAACTTGTAGATTAGAGCCCACTACAGCAACCCCTACTTGCATCTTTGAGGAGAATGCGGCATGCATTGAGCAGATGAAGTTAGGTTTCATTAAGGGTGACAATACCAAGCATATCGTGCCGAAGTTATTTTATAATCAGCAACAGCAGAAAATGCTGAATATCGAAGTGAAACAAGTGAGTTTCAATGAGAATATCGCAGACTTGTTCACTAAGTCTCTGCCAAAATCTACATTTGAGAAATATGTGAGAAGCATCGGCATGTGTCGATTATCCGAGCTCAAATAATGATAGCTCGTTGGGATGAGCTGTCATGTATACCTCAGGAGGAGTATACTTCACATGATTCTGACATCTGTAGTTGGTGCGTTGTGCTCTTTTTCCTCACCAAGTCTTTGTTTTTCCCACGGGGTTTTGTTTGACTTGGAAAGGTTTTTTACCGAGGCAACATCTTATGCACCATGATAGTATTAGTGCTCGACACAGGGGGAGTGTTCCGGGATATCATTCCCTTATTGGTGTCTTACCTAATACTGGTTGTTGGGGAAACAAAGAAGGAAGGTTCTACATCATTCTAGAGGTAGTAGGATCCCATTAGATGTCTTACCTTATCTAGGAATCCTATGTATGGAAGGACTCTCATTGTAATGCCTATATAAAGACCCCTCTATCAATGTTATGAATACAATTGATTGACTCATATTTACTGTCTTTTACTTTCTCCTGAAACACTTCTCAATTTTTTTATTTAATTCTTTTATTAGAGAGCAACTACTTTAGATCAAGTAATTCATAAACACTAGTTGTATTTTGAGATGCATTTTGAGAAATAATCGCCTGAGACGTTTGTTCTTTAAAATGGTTTTGTGGAAAGAAAGTCAATATCACACCTCTATTTTCTAGCTTGTTTTCCAATTTCACTTTGCATAGTTTATAGTAGGCAGGTTCATTAGTAATTTTATTTAGATTCGGGATTTAAATTTGTGTTCCATGAGACCTTGTTAGAAGTACTATATAATCAACAGTTTGTACTTCAAAAATTCTTCTCTATCACCAATGACAGATACCCTAATGACATCCGCCGCACCCCCAGCCCCTATGATCGATCCGGATCCGCCGGATCAATCTCCACCGGACGACCTGGAACGCCCACGTAAGCGAAAGCCAGACGATGTGTCCTTTACACCGCCAGATAATCTCGTTTTCACTACGGGTACATCTTGGGCAAATAGGGTTGCTTACCCTAACCCTAGGGAAGATATTAGTCTCACTGCCAATGCTAATAATGAGTTGGAAAATATCAAGCTTGTTCACTCAGGACGAACCGTGGGGATGCCTGAACTCACGATTGACGACGACCTTCTCCAGTAAGGAATGAGATCAGGCCTTGATCATCAAAATGACTGGTAGACAGTGGAATGTGGATGTGCTGCGTAGCAGATTTGCAAATCTGTGGGATTTAAAGGGAAAATTCAGCCTTGTTGATATGGGATCTAATCTGTTCATCATTCGCAGTCTTGATACGGAGAGAAGGGACCATATTCTCACTAAGGGTCCGTGGAAAGTGGCTGGCCAGTTCCTAGCGATATGCAAATGGTGGCCTGATTTTAACCCTAGAACCTTTACAGTTGACACGGCCATCACGTGGGTAAGAATCCATAATTTACCCCCTCATTTCTTTAGGGAATCTATCCTGGTTCAGATTGCACGAGGATTGGGTGATCCGATCAAAACAGATGCGAGTACGTTTTGGATGGAAAAGGGGAAGTATGCGCATGTGTGCGTGCAAGTAGATTTATCCAGGCCACTAGAACGTGGCATTAAAATCAACGGAGTACAGTTCGGTGTCGTTTATGAAAATTTCCAAACCCTTTGTTTTACTTGCGGAAAGGCTGACCATACCACACCATCATGCCCTCTTGCTTTGAACAAGCCTACTATGTCTAAGGAGGAGTCGATTAGCCATGCTAATGTGGATGAGGTGGATAGTAACAAAGCTCAATCCGAATCTGTGCGGGACGTCTCAGAGGCTACTGAAAGTGAATACGGTCCTTGGATGTTAATGCGCAGAAAGCCCAAGAAGAAGAATACTCTGAATAAACAACCCCATAGCCAGCCGATACAAACTGTTAGAGATGCTGGAAGGAATGTACCCCTGGAAAACCTGATCGTAGGACTCCTCTAAGGGATACTCAACCTCGACATAAGAATACACCTATGAACCGTTATACAAAAGGAATTCCAGGGCCACAAAATTTTTTCGTTCAAAATAAATTTGATATTCTACACACGGCAGACAAGGAGAATGTCCCTATGGATGCTTTCGCAACACCATGGAACATGACCAAGAAGCGGCGGCTATGTTGCATAAACCTGGGACTAGCTATGTAAAGAAAATTTACAACCCGCTGAGGTCAGGTACTCAAAATATTAACAGTGGGAAAAATCTGGTTAACGATGACTCGATTGAAAGAATGGAACATATAGCTACTGATGCTATTTTGAAGCATGATAATCCAGTTGTCCAGATGGATGATGGGAGCCCTGGAGATGATTCGGGACAGTAATGTCTCCTTCTTTATCCCCTCTTGTTTATTCTATGATAAGTTGCCCCATTAAAATTGTTTATTGGAATGTTCGTGGTGTTGCTAAAGATGGTTTTGTCTCTAATTTCCGTCTTTTATGTGATTTGCATAAACCGGTTGTGGTTTTCTTGTCTGAGACACATGCTAACATGGAGTTATCTCACCGTATTGGGACTACTCTTGGTTTTCCAAATCAAGTTTTCTGCCCTTCAGATGGAGCATCTGGAGGTCTTTGGTTGCTTTTTGATGCTTGTACAGTGGATTTAGAAGTCATTGGAAGTGGTTATCAATGGATTCATGCTAGAGTGAATTCGTTGGGGTTGAACCCTTGGATTTTATCAGGTATCTATGCCAAACCCACCAGTCATGATAAATTGAATCTTTGGAATGAGCTCACCGCTTTTCATCAAAATCACTCATTGCCTTGGTGTGTTACGGGGGATTTTAACGACATTATGGACATTTCCGAAAAAAGAGGTGGTATTATTGCCTCTTTTAACCTGTGTGTAGAGTTCAAAAATTGCCTGAATATTTGTGATTTGATTGATATTGGCGCACAGGGTGCTAGTTATACATGGTGTAATGAAAGGCAGGGTGATGCACGTATTTGGTGTCGGCTAGATCGATCTCTGGATACTTTGGATTGGAAGGAGATCTTTCCTAATGCTGTGGTTGTTAATCTTCCCCGCACTTGCTCGGACCATGGGCCTATTCTTACTTTGTGTGGAGGTTGGGAACAACATCACAATAGACCTTTTCGCTTTGAGTCCGCGTGGTATCTAGACAAGTCTTGTTAGTCCATTGTCAAACAACATTGGACACATTTTGGTACCATTGAGGAGGCGGTTCGGCGTCTTCCACCAGTTCTTTTGGATTGGAATAGATCAGATTTTGGCAATATACACCGGCGCAAAAGGTGGATTATGGCCCGCATTAAAGGGGTTCAAAAGAGTCTCAAGGAAAGAATAGTTACAAACTCTCTTTTGGCACTTGAACGTAACCTCATTGATAAGCTCAACATTACCCTTATGCAAGAAGATGAGCTTTGGAAACAGAAATCACGGCTTCTTTGGAATATGGAAGGTGACCGAGACACACGTTTCTTTCACCAATCTACCATTACACGTAGAAGGCGGAATGCTATTTCGACTTTGAAGATAGATGGAGATTGGTGTATGGAAGAAATCACCTTGAAATAGCATGTGCGGGATTTTTTTAACAAACTCTTTTGCCAAAATGCGAGTACTGGCAGCGGCTTGGGTTTTCGCATTTGCAAGTGCAATTATCACACGAGGAACAGTTACAGTTGGAGAGGAAGATTGATCTAAGTGAGCTTAAAGTTGTATTATGGTCGTTTTACCCCTCCAAGGCTCCGGGACCGGATGGTTTTCAAGCACGTGTCTACCAACACTTTTGGGATTTGTGTAATTCACATATTCTTCAGATGGTAGACTCGACTCTTGAAAAAGGTGAATTTCCCGTGGAGATTGGGGATTCTTTTCTCTGTTTAATCCCCAAGGTTAACAATCCAGAAGTGGTGAGTCAATTCAGGCCCATAACTTTATGTAATGTGTTATATAAAGTTATCACCAAGGTACTCACTATGAGGTTACGAGATACCATGCCCCGTATAATTTCCCCCACGCAAAGTAGCTTTATCAAGGGCCGGGGGACACATGATAATATTAGACTGATCCAGGAAATTATCCACGTGTTAAGGAGTAGGAGGCAAAATGCTACTGGTAGTATGCTCATCAAGTTAGACTTGGAAAAAGCCTACGACAAGGTTAGTTGGAGTTTTATTGAAGAAACATTGAGATTTTTTCACTTCCCTGAGAGTACTTTGAAACTGATTATGTTTTGTGTACGCTCTTCTAAACCGAGAATACTCTGGAAAGGATCGCCCTTGGAACCACTTAATCCATCATGTGGTCTACGTCAGGGAGATCCTCTTTCACCTTATCTCTTTGTTTTGTGCATGGAGAGACTATCATATCTCATTAATGAATGTGTAGAAGACGGGAGATGGACCCCTTTGCAACTCAGCAGAAATGGACCTAGCTTTTCTCATGTGTTTTTTGCTGACGATCTGTTTCTCCTTGCAAAGGCCGATTCGGACAATGCTAGATGCATTCGACATGTTTTGAGTGATTTTTGCTCGGCTTCGGGGTTAGTTATTAGTGAGCCTAAATCCAAGATCTTTTTCTCCAGTCCTCGTGGGTTGAGACGGCAGAGGGAAATTAGTCACTTTCTTGGTTTCGGTATCACGACGGACTTGGGAAGGTACTTGGGTGCCCCACTTATACATGGAAGAGTTACCACCAGAACTTTTCGAGGGGTGGTTGATAAAGTCGCGGGTAAACTTGCATCGTGGAAGGCTAAATTGCTTTCTCTTGCTGGAAGGGCAATTTTGATTCAATCAGTGACGAATGCCATTCCTATCCATATTATGCAAGCCCATTGGCTCCCGGAAGGGACTTGCAAACAGCTGGATAAACTTAACAGAGCTTTTTTGTGGTCTGGAGATGTGGTAAAACGTAAACTTCATCTCATCAATTGGGATACAATTACTAAACCCAAAAAGCTTGGAGGACTTGGTTTAAGAAGAACGAGAAGATCGAATGTGGCTCTTTTAGCTAAAGAAGGATGGCGGATTTTAAATGGTCATGATAGCCTATGGGGCTCGGCGTGTAGAGCTAGATACCTTAAAGGAGGCAATATATCGAACTACATATCCAAAGGTGTGGTGTCTAATGCGTTTAAGGGGGTTTTTAAGAGTTGCATGGCAATCAATAATTATGTGTGTTGGAGGATTGGGGATGGGAGGAATATCTCCTTTTGGTTTGATCGCCGGATGGGTAAGTCTACTATTGCAGAAAGGTGTGGGTTTAGCACTAATGCACAAGAGCCGCAGCTGAAAATTGCCGATGTCTGGTCTGCAACACATGGGTGGGCTCTCGACAGCCTTGCACAGAATCTCAGTGCTGAGGTAAGGGATGATATTTTGAATTTTGCAATGCCTTCAAATGTTTGGTCCGAAGATATGAGGTTTCTCTATGGGTCTGCCAATGGATCTTTTTCCTGCAAAGCAGCTTATCACTTGCTTTCATCTAATACTCACCACTCACCATCAGCTAGTGTTAGGGGAAAATGGGGATGGATTTGGAAATTAAAGTGCCCGGCGAAGATTAAGTATTTCATTTGGCTTTGTGCACATGAAGCGTTGGCTACTAGATTTCTGTTATATCAGAGGGGTTTGGTGGCCGATGGTCTTTGCGTACGGTGTGGAGAGAACTTTGAAACTGTGAAGCATATCTTGGTTGATTGTCCGGTGATCCAGGAGGTTTGGGAGTCGGGTGTGGGGCGACAAAAGTGGAGAAGCATCAAACAGTCTTTGACTAGTGACTGGTTGTTTTCCTTCATTCGCCAAAATTATACTAACCAGATTGTACCACGTATATCGTGGCCTATTATTTGTCTTATGTTGTTTTGGCAGTTATGGAAAACACGAAACGAATGGATTTTCAAGCAACAGAAAGTATCTACGGAGGCCATCTTATACCGTGTTAAGTATATGACGGGCCAATGGAGTTTGGCCTTTCCAAAGCCCCAACTCCCCCTTTACAGCACTGTTTCGAACAGCACATGGAAGAAGCCGCCACCTTTGTGGCACAAATTAAACACGGATGCAAGTTTACAAAAAGCGTCTATGTCAGCGGCAGGAGGTGGTCTTGTTCGCGATGCTTCTGGTAACTGGGTGTGTGGTTTTTCTCAGAAGCTTTCTACCTCTTCTATTAATATGGCGGAACTTCTCGCACTCAAGGAGGGTCTGAAAATGGCATGGACACGACGCTTTCAGAAGATTATTGTGGAGATCGACTCGGAGGTGGTCTTCAGATTATTTCACTCAAGGAAGACGGATCAACATCCCTTGCATAATTTGTTGGAAGATTGCCGATATTATCAATGGCTGCCATGGGAAATGAAACTTCAACATACCAAGAGAGATGGAAATGCTTGTGCTGACTACTTGGCAAAGCTGGGATAGGAGTGTGTTGGTTTTCAGCTATGGACGGATTCACCGCATGCTCTGCACGAGATGCTCACTCTGGAAGCATCTGACTCTAGTTAGTTTTTTATTTATTTTGTTGTCCTTGTACTTTCCCTTTCCGTTGGAGCAAAAAAAAAACAGTTTGTACATCGATTTTTGTAACAGTAGTGAATCGAAATCACGAAGAAATTAATTAAAAAGTCGATATGATCCTTTTTCTTTCTTCACACACACGTACAAAAATTTTAGGAAATGCAAACTCACTCTACTCAACACAAATCAACATAGGTTCAAAACTTGATAATAAAATCATAAATAAAAGCATTAATCTCTTGAGCTCTCTCTTGGTTGATGAAGTGACCAGTATTTTCCATGACAATGCATTCATCCAGTAATGGAACATCATTCTTGAAACCACCACCATGCACATATTCCTTCACTCCTGGCGTAGTATACACCATGTCAAGATCCCCCACGATATATTTAACCGGGACTTTCACTTTAATATCCCCCGTCCACGCTGCTATCAGCTCCCAATTCCTGCATCACTCCCAATAGCCAATTCGATGAAATCTTACAAAATTTTGGGTGTGATAGTTAGTTATAAAAAATTAGTGTCGACGGGTCTTCATGCTTAGAGCGCTGCGTCAGCTCGTGATTCTAGACTGAGCCTGGAAACTCAGTTTTTTTTCCTTCCCATGACTCGAACTCCGTACTTCCAGTATTAGTAGGAATTCATTGCAAGTAAGGAAAAAAAAGTGCGCAAAACCAGATACAGAAAGAGTAATTTGACCGTACAAATCAAGTGCGCGGTAATAGTTGAGTCCACCGGTGAAGCCCTTTTGGTTGTATTTTTGAGCATAATATTCGAGATCTTGTTGGGTAAACCATGGGGGCAATCTGACGTTGTCTTCTTCAGTACATGATCCAAACAAGTTTTCTTTGGGCAAGCGGGGTGGACCTGGTGTACGGTCTGTCAGGATCTTCTTGATCACTGCTTCAGCTCCGTGTCCTGCCATTTCTGATTCTATCTTTCCGGGTTCCTGTTACATTGCTTATGCTATTATTATTATTATTATTATTATTATTATTAAAAACACGAAAACTTTCGTGACATGTCTTGGTCACATTGAGACGCATGATGATAGTACTCAGAACAATAAAAAAAATATTGAGTTTATATTTTTAAATATAATTGGACCAAAAAAAAAAAATCTTTTGTCGATTATCACCAGTTAGGGCTTTGTAGAAGACTAATTATTTACAACTCTGAAATTGTTTTTTAATTTTTATTTATAACTTCATCATAGTCCCGGTGGAGGATAGCTTATAGCAGATGAGAGATAAATATTTGACAATGATGGTTTATAGCATTTTTCATAGTTTATAGTCCTTTTGTAAATTTGGTTCATAGCATTTTCAGTAGTTTATAGTCTTTTTGTAAATTGCTCTTGTAACGTTTGAGCTTATAACGTTCATTTTTCTCTCAATTTTCCCCTCATCACCTTAATTAGATTCTCCATTTATCCTTCATTAAGTGAATTTTTCTCTCATTTTTAAGCATTACTTATAAATACTGTATATTTATGTAATTTTACTTTATAAGCTACTTCAACAGTTAATTTTACCAAACACTTTAAATTTAATCAGTTAGTTTATCCGTTATCCGCTACTTGAGCCCACTAATTTATTCATGTGGTTCTTTTCTTTATAGAGCACCTTCATGTGGTTTCCCAACGAAAAACCACAAAATAGGGTCATATTACGTCTCATCATTATATCTTTTATTTTATCCTAACTTAAAAAAATACAATTTTTATATTACATTTTTTCCCAACTTGATAAATATATACTTTTTATTTATATTATTACTTTAAATATGCTATTGCGCTCATTTGTTTGAAGAGCTATGTTCGAGTACAACATTTGTTTCTATTTTCTTTCTCTATTTTTTATATTTTGGTGGAACAAAATATTGGTTAGCCCTATACTATAAACGGTAGAATGTATATTTTAAAATTGATTAGGCTATTTGTGTATATATTGCACATTAATTTTTTCATGCAAATAAATTTATATTATAACTATAAACAAAATTCACCACCAAAAAAAAAAAAACTATAAACAAAATCAGTGCAATGGTCAATTTTATAAAGATGTATGAAATATGTAGTATTTAGAGATGTTAAACGGGTTAGCTCTAACGGGCTTCGGGCTAAATGGTCCGGGTCAAAAAAACCCGGATTTAAACGGGTTAGGAAATATCGGCCCTAACCCTAACCCTAACGGGCTTCGGGCTAAACGGGCTAAACTGGCTAAATATGTAAAAATCTATTTTTTAATTTTTTATAAGTCATAAACAAAAAAAAACAGTAACAATATATTTTATATATAGTAACAAATATACTATATGTTCCGGGAAATCCTTCCCGTATTGGTGTCTTACCTAATACTAGTTGTAGGGGGATAAGAGTTATGGAAGGTTCTAGACTCTTCCATAAGTAGTTGGATCTTGTTAGATGTCTTACCTTAACTAGGAATCCCATGTATGGAAAGACTCTCTTTGTAATGCCTATATAAAGGCCCCTCTATTCATTGTTATCAATACAATTGATTTGCTGTCTTTACTTTTCTCCTCAAACACGTTATCAGCACGTAGCTCGAACGAAAGAAAAAAAAAATCGGCCAAGCCCTACCGCCGAGCACCGCCGCCGTCGCCTCCGTCGCCGACGCCGCCGTAACCGGGCCAGCCTCGCCAGCCACTGCCGACAGCCTCACCGCCGCCGCCGCCCACTGCCACCGCTGCCGCTGGCTGCATTGGCCACTGGTCAGCTGCCGCGCCGCCGCCATTGCCACTGGCTACCACACGCTCATGCAGCTCGCCATGGCTACCATCACCCGCCACAATGCCGGGCCGCTCGCCACGGACCGCCGGACTGGCCAGATCCGCCTAAAGCCGCCAAAGACAACCGCGCCCAGAGCCGCGGACGCTGACGCCGGCAGCCTCCGCCGCCGAGCACCACCGCTTCCGCGCTCGCCACCGCCACTACCGCCGCCAAAGACAATTACTGACGCTTGAAGACTGCCGCCTCACGGGACTGACTGATCATGCGGACTGGCCGCCGACAGCTCGATCGGCCTTAGTCCGACCTTGCCCGACTCTCGGACCAAAACCCGAACATCAACTTATCTTCTAAGCCGCCAAAATTGCGCCTCGGTTTCACGTCGTCGCATCGAGTACCAACCGGTAGATCAAGCACACCATGATTCAAAGACGTGCCTAATTTTATAATCGAGGTAATTATCTAACTTGTCCCTATTTCAATTCTCTCCTTTGGGAATTTTTCTTTTGGGGACACGGTTTTGGGTTCTTTATCTCCCACGCTACTTTGGTGGATGAGACCGCGAGAGAAGTCGGTATCTCTGCGTGTCGAACAAAGCGTGTGACGGTCTGGGGGAGTCACGGAATTGTTGAAAAGTCGATACTTGTGGTTGTTGCATACACCACGTATCCGGGTGCGATCCGATATCGCCGTTTTTTGTCGACTTTACTAAACAACAATTAAGGGAAGTAAATCGAGTAACGGTTATGTTACACGCTTTTAAAAGCATCGATTGTGACCGTTTACATTGTCACTGAAAATCCAACAAGACTAACTTCCTCTTGTTTATATCTTGTAGATGGCACAAAGCTCCAATGTTCATCCGAAGTTCGACATCCATGACCATCTTTGGTAAGGAGTACCATAGGTGGGTCTCGGACGTTCGCTTGGCGTTCGTGCAAAGAGATTTACCACCACCATCTTTCCCTCTAACGAGCCTACCGCTCAAGAACCGAGCGAGGAAACCAAGGCTAATGCACTGATGTACTTGCGTAGACATATACATCCGTTGTTGAAAAAGTGTTATATGAACTTGCAAACCCCCAAAGAACTATGGGATACACTCGAACAACGATTTAATAATGTGCATGATCAGCGCTTCCCCGAATTGCAACTTCAGTGGGAGCAAATCCGATTTTTGGATTATGCGAATGTGGAAGCCTATAATCAAGCTATCCTCGATCTTCGCGCTGATCTTGGTTTTTGTGGTGTCAAGAAGTCTGATCAAGATTTGATCGAGAAGACTCTTAACACGTTTCCCGTGGGAGCAAGTGTAATTGCTCATCAGCTGTGCGTTGCCTATGAGGAAGGGAGAATTAAGAACTTTAGTGACCTTATCTCCCACCTCGCGAAAAAAGAAAGGCACCATGAAATTATTCTCAATAGCAATGCGCGCCCAGCTGGTACGAATCCGATTCCGGAAGTGAATCAGGCTACCCACAGGAAAGCACCACGACAAAATAGAAAAGGCAACGCTACTCAGTTTTTGCAAGCACCACGGATGCATGACTCGAGCAAGCGAGGGAAAAGACGAGGTCGTCGTTCCAACGTGTGGAAGAGGCAAGGTGGCTCGGCCACGATACCTAGTGGAACCCAACCACGTGGGCCGCCTCCTGCCGCCGGGACTAGAACCACTCCAAAGGAAGGCCGGAATTGCTATACTTGCGGATCGAAGAAGCATACTTACCGCAATTGCAAAGCGCCAAAGAACATCCAAGCTTACTACAAGCACTATAAACAATATTTGACTCAAGAGTCGAATTACATGGAAGAAGATAATGAGAATATGGAGGTGAACCATATTGATATCCAGACTGAGATCCCTCCTCTCACCATTGCGGACAAAGACCAACATATGGATGTTGCCGACTTTGACTAGTTTTACGCTTTGGTTATGTTTTGTCTTGTTTCTAGTTTCCGATAACTACTTTGGATTTTCATGAATGTAATAAAGTTGGCCATGATGAATAAAATTCTTTTAATTGCTGTGATTGTGCAAAGATGAATTTTATTTTTTCCCTTCGAAAGCATGTTTGGTTTATCACAAAATAATTGCTAGCAATGAATTACTTGGTTAAAAATTTGATACATTGGTAGGATTTCATCAAAACTTTTGATGAAGACTAGGCGCATCCTCCTTGGTATTTGTTTATGCTTTGAGAGTTCAAACGGAATCAGTGGTTTTTAAACAGCCTTAGCTGTACCGACATTCCTACTTTCTCTGCAAGTCTACCAAGTTGGAGTTACCGAAAGAATCATTAGTAGAGATATAAATCGAAAACCAAGATGCATTTTAAAGTATTTAAACGCTCCTATGGCCATATTTCTATAGTATTGTATCAACAATAATGCCTTTGAAAAAGGCTTCAACCTTGCTCTATCACTCAACAATAGGGAAATACCAAAATAGCAAATTGAAACGAGCACTGAGATCTGAGTTTAATGATCCAGAAAGTGCACGACATATAGACAGAAAGATACGGAAGTCTAGTTTCCAAAACAACTGACCGTTCGTCCATAGCCTTCTTACCGAAGAAGTTATTGCTATTTTAGTGAACAAAGGTCAAGCTGCGCGGAAATTATTTCCAGCGATTGTGCTAACTTTGATCCTAACCAACTTGGTCGAATTTCCCCAAACTCGATGTAAATGAGTTTTTGTTATGTCTCTAATCATAAGACTAATCGAGTTTCATGTCTTATTGTAGATGTCTCGTGGCGAAATTGAGTGCCTTGCTGATAGTTGAACAACCCACACTATTCTTCGGAATAGGCAATTATTCAAGGATATTGTGCCATACTTATCCTCAGTGACAACAATGATTGGTTTCTCTCAAGTAATTCAAGGGAGGGGACCTGCTCATTTCTTGATACCTAATGGTACGCATATTAATGTCACAAATGCTCTCTATGCCCCAAGAGCAAACCGAACCTTGCTAAGTTTTAGGGACATCCGTGCCAACGGTTATCACCTTGATACACATTGTGAGAATGGGACAGAATTTTTGTGTGTTACTGCGCGGGAATGCGGAAGACGCGCGTTCTCGAGAAACTTATGAGTCTAAGTAGTGGTTTATACCGGACTACAATAAGGGTTATTGAATCCTATCTTTGTGAGTCACGAATCGTGTGATTCGAAGCATACCAACTATGGCATGACCGACTCGGTCACCACGACGCGACATGATGATTCTCATTTTGAAAAACTCACATGGTCATCCGTTTTCAAGTCAGAAAGCGATTGGAAGCACCACTCGATATCGGCATTGATGTGAGTGAGCTTGATATCGTATCACCGGACTAAAGATCGCACGCCCGATAAGGTTGACGGTGCATCTCTTGTAAATCCGAGGCTTCCGTGGCAATTTCTAATGCCCATAAATGGTTTTGTAAAGCTGTTCACTAGCAAAGTTGATACCCTCTCCGTCCTTTGCTAAAGACTCAACACAAAATATTCGCTTCTTACAAAGAATTCAAGGGGACATATGTGGACCTATTCAACCAGTGCGGACCATTCGGATATTTTATGGTTACGGTTGATGCATCGACGCGATGGTCACACGTCGCTCTGCTATCCACGAAACGCTGCATTTGTAAACTCCTAGCACAAATCATCAAGTTACGGGATAACCACCGACTTCCCAATCTCGTCATTAAGATTGGACAATCTTTGGAGAGTTTACGTCAAAGTCTTTTGACGACTATTGCATGTCGATTGGGATTGATGTTGAACATCCGTCCCCCATGTTCATTCGCGAGAATGGCCTTGCCGAGGCTATGATTAAGCGGTTCTGACTTATCGTCCGAGCATTGGTATTGCGCACCAACTTGCCGATTTACGCACGGGGTTATGCAATTTTGCATGCGGCTATACTTATTCGCTTTCGACCCACTGCCAATCAACCGTTTAGTGCGTACCAGTTGGTAACTGGATATGAGCCTGATATTTCACACATACGCATTTTTGGTTGTGCGGTATATGTGCCAATTACGCCTCCACGGCGTACTAAAATGGGTCCGCAAAGACGATTAGGTATATATGTTGGCTATGAATCGCCTAAAATTATCCGCTATTTAGAACCTTTGACAGGAGATCTGTTTACTGCAAGATTTGCAGATTGTCACTTTGATGAGACAAACTTCCCGGCGTTAGGGGGAGAGAGGAATCGAATGATTCCAGTTGAACGCCAGGAAATTGTCTGGTGTGCTCCCTCCTTGCCTCATCAAGATCCCCGCACAGCTCAATCCGAGCTAGAAGTGCAACGTATTCTCAGTCTTCATAAAGTTGCGGATTCGATGCCCGACAGCTTTACTGATACTACGAAAGTGACAAGATCTACCATTCCCGCTGCGAATGTTCTTGCAAGGTTAGAAGTCCCAGTTATAGGGAAAGGTTCAGCCGCCCAAAGGAATGATGCCACCGGCGTCAACCTTAGTGGTGGGACGGTTGCTTCGGCTGCTCTTATCCCTGCTCGAAAGAGGGGGAGGCCAGTGGGTAGAAAGGATACCGAACCTCGAAAGAGAAGAGGAACGGAGGCACAAAATCCTCTCATCATCGACACAGTGACTCCGTCACACGAGATTATCTCTGACTACGGATATGTCCTCGAATCAACAATGGAACAATCGACGGACGCGTCGGAAACTTTGTTGATGTCAGAAAATAAAGAAATCTCGATGCAATATACGAGTGAATACGTACTATTGGACAGGTCGTCCACGCTAGTCGTGAAACAAGGAATAATCATAATGATTGTGTTTATTGTCTTGTGCTTACATCTGAACGATACATGTCAAATAAATAGATTACAAAGCTTGACACTATTAATGAGGAGCCTATCAAGACTTTAGTGTTGAGCCAATCTACAGCTCATCAAATCTTCAATCAAGGATACATATGTAGACTTTAGTGTTGAGCCAATCTACAGCTCATCAAATCTTCAATCAAGGATACATATGTAGACTTTAGTGTTGAGCCAAATGTACAGCTAACACTCCCCCGCAGTTTGAGCGGGAGGACAACGAACACTCAAACTGGAGCGAAACTCCTCAAACAAAGCCGTAGGCA
The DNA here is from genome assembly GCA_033398695.1 of Orobanche coerulescens. Classification (NCBI taxonomy): domain Eukaryota; kingdom Viridiplantae; phylum Streptophyta; class Magnoliopsida; order Lamiales; family Orobanchaceae; genus Orobanche; species Orobanche coerulescens. Next base: position 52,963,907 of record CM065811.1, read on the forward strand.
AGCCTTTAGTAAAAATGTCCGCATATTGATAGCGAGAGGGAACATGCAGAACTCGAACATGACCAGTAGCAACCAAATCGCGAACAAAGTGTATGTCAATCTCAATATGCTTTGTGCGTTGATGTTGCACAGGATTGGAGGAAAGGTAGACCGCACTCACATTGTCACAATAAACAATCGTAGCCGTAGACAGTGGCGTATGAAGCTCTCGTAAAAGATTGGGTAGCCAGCAAGTTTCTGCAACCGCATTGGCAACACCTCGATATTCAGCCTCGGCACTAGATCGAGAGAGAGTAAACTGGCGCTTGGAGGACCAGGATAGAAGATTATTGCCAAGAAAAACACAATAACCAGAGGTAGACCGACGTGTAGTCGGACACCCAGCCCAATCTGCATCAGAATAAGCAACCAAGGAAGACGTCGAAGATGTATAAAGCTGCAAACCATAAGTCAAGGTGCCACGAACATACCGCAAGATCCGCTTGAGAGCAGAAAAGTGAGGCTCCCGAGGATCATGCATAAAGAGACAAACCTGTTGAACCGCATAAGATATATCGGGCCACGTGAAGGTCAAATACTGTAGAGCCCCTGCAAGACTACGATACAAAGTAGGATCTGAAACATGATCACCATCAGCAGAAAGCTTTGAATCCGTGTCAACCGGAGTACGACATGGATTACAAATAAGCATGCTAGCACGCTCAAGAACCTCAGTTGCATACTTCTCTTGGGATAAAAACATCCCAGAAGTATTACGAGTCACACAAATACCCAAAAAATAATTAAGAGGCCCCAAATCAGTCATAGAAAACTCAGTATGTAGAGAAGCAATAATACGCTGTAGAAAAGCTGTAGAAGATGCAGTCAACACAATATCATCAACATAAAGCAGTAAGTAAGCAATGTCCGACCCCTGTCTGTAAATGAAAAGAGAAGAGTCACATCGACTATGATGAAAACCAATCCGAGTAGCATAGGCTGCAAACCGCTGAAACCACGCCCGAGGGGATTGTTTCAGACCATAGAGCGATCGCTGTAATAAACAAACATGATCAGGATGCCTTGAATCCCGAAAACCAGGAGGCTGATGCATATAAACAGTCTCAGATAACGAGCCATGCAAAAAAGCATTCTTGACATCCAGCTGGTGAACCGGCCAATGACGAGAAATAGCAAGACTGAGCACAGTACGTATAGTAGCCGGTTTAACCACCGGACTAAAAGTCTCATCCACATCAATACCTGTAAGTTGAGTGCTACCATTCGCAACAAGACGAGCCTTGTAGCGATTAAGACTACCATCTGCATTGTGCTTATGCCGAAAAAGCCATAAAGAACGAACAATGTTCGCCCCCGAAGGCCGAGGCACTAGAATCCAGGTACTATTCTTAATTAATGCATTACATTCATCAAGCATAGCACTATACCAATTAGGATCATTAAACACTTGTTTATACGACTTGGGAAGTGGGGAAATGGTGGACACATGAAGAGTGTAACGTTGAGTAGGACGATTTGTACCGACACGAAAGAGAGTGACCATGGGATGAGTGGAAGCTGGATTCAGGTTGGGTTGTGATGCAACATTGGTTGTATGTTGTGGGCCATGAAGAGGAGAATCAGGTACAACAGTAGTTGAAGCTAGTGAATCAGAATGGACAGGAGTCGTGGTGGGTTGTATATGGGTGAGTATGTGTTGTTGTATAAAGTTCGGGGACGAGTCTAAAAACGTGTATGAGGGTGAGGCATTAGGAGTCATTGACCCGTACGGAAAAATCGTCTCATCAAAGGTCACGTGACGAGATAAGATGATTTTATCCGTATTCAAGTCGAGACACCTATACCCGCGGTGACTGGTAGGATAGCCAAGGAATATTGATGGAGTGGCTCGGGGTTCAAGCTTATGATTGGTGTGAACATGAGGGTAGCAAAGACACCCAAAAACACGGAGATATGCATAATTAGGTGTAGTCTTAAAAAGGCGTGTGTGAGGAATCTCATTTTGAATGGCAGTCGATGGCAAAATGTTTAAAAGGTAGGCAGCCATGTGAAGCGCTTCAACCCAAAATGTTGGTGGTAGGTGGGCTTGAAAAAGTAAAGCACGGATGAGGTTGTTAATGGTACGTATCATACGTTCCGATTTGCCATTTTGTTGAGACGTTTTTGGACAGGAAAAACGAATGGTTATGCCATTGGATGAAAATAATTGGTGTAGGGCATTGTTATCAAATTCACCCCCATGGTCACATTGCAAGGATTTGATGTCACAATTAAAGTGATTTTTAACATAAGCACGGAAATGAATAAATTTTGACAATGCATCTGATTTATTGCATAATGGATATACCCATAAATAATGCGAAAAGTGATCAAGAAACAAGACATAATATTTAATACCCGAAACACTCGAAAGTGGAGATGTCCATAAATCAGAATGAATAATATCAAAAGGAGACTTAACAACTGTTTCAGAAAGTGAAAAAGGAAGTCGCGCGTGCTTGCCAAGCTGGCAAGCATGGCAAAGCATGGGAGACTTAGTCTTATTACATGAAATTAAATTATTATTAACTAAAGAACGTAGCACGTCACTTTCAGGATGACCAAGGCGTTGATGCCACGTTTGTTGACCGACCAGAAAAACTTGAGGATAAGATGGAGACGTGACCGGGTAGAGATCACACGTGCTATCACATCGGAGAAGAATTTGATGGGTCCGGAAATCCTTCACAGAAAAACCAAACTCATCAAATTCAATGGTGCATTTATTTTCACGAACAAATTGGCGAACAGAAATTAAATTTTTGACAATATTGGGTGTAATTAAAACATTATTTAAGTGAAGGGTGCGATGAGGAGTTGGTAAAGTGCTATGGCCTGTATTAGTAACGGGAATGGAATTCCCATCACCAACGAGAACAGATGGATAAATACGAGAATTAAAAGTAGTATCAAGATTACTAGCACAAGAGTTAAGATGAGAGGACGCACCCGTATCCATGTTCCAATTTGCATTAGCGGGATCTGATAGTGTCATAGTGTTAAAAGCATGTGGTAACATCGTCTCTTGACTAGGTGAACCGGACTGATTTCCCGAGCCGTGAACCGTTGTTGCAAATAAAGCTTGTTCTTTGTGGAGATAGTGAAGGCGGATTATGTTGGGCTGTGTTGTATGAAAACCGGGGGAGCTGATGGGCCTCGCTTATTTGGCGAGGATTGCAAATGAAATTAGGCCAAAAGAGCTGTTGGGCTTGAAGTAACTTTAGTAGTCATTGGGCATTTAAGTCCATCCGGGGAAGTATAATTGGTCGATTATGCATTGTAGGACTAGAAGTAGGAGTACGCATATTACAGTACCATGTTGCGATTTACACCATTGTAGCGAGATGTATCGTGTAGATACGACAGTTAGCACCCAAATGCAATAACCTCGACCAAAGTTCCTACATACCTCGGTATTGGGTCGACTACCATTGTTGCAGTGTCCCAATCACGAGTTGCACGTCCATCATTGGCTTGACTATTAGTTGTTTGAGCCAATAAGATTTGAGGAGAGCTCAAGTATTGTTAGGAGGTCAGATGGGCGTCTTCGACCGTATCCACAACTCTTCAGTCATGACCATGGAGCGCACTGTAGCGAGATCTGGAAACGGATCCTTATGGGCAATGATCATAGCAAGGTTTTGATACTTGTCACTTAAGCCATTTATAGCATACATGACAACATCATCATCACTCATATTCGATCCTAGATCAGTGAGCAACGTGAGGATCGAGTCGATTTTCGAGAAGTAAGCACCTGATGTTTGCTCCCCCATTTGGATCAAACGTAACTCGCCTTTTAAGGCAACCATGCGTGTTCGTTTGTTATCTTGAAAGATGATTTCAATGGTGTCCCAAGCGGCTTTAGCCGTTGTAGGGTTTGCTTTGATCAACCGTTTTCTAAGGGCTGAAGAAAGAGTGAGAAAAATCCATGACTTGACAATTGAATCAGCCGTGAGCCACTCGTCCGTTGGTGGTGTTAATGTAGAAGCAGCTGATTCGTCGATGTGCGTTAAGACACCGAAGTTGGTGCAATTGCCTTTGAAAAAGTAAGACCAAGATGAATAGTTTGATTCATCGAGATCAAGTTTCTCGGGTACAAGAGCGTTAATGTTGTGGACTGCGTATAGTTTTTCCACAAGGGTTAGACCCGTGGGTGGTGGAGGTGTTTGTGAGTTGGTCATGATGATGGCAGAAGATGATGGGGTTGCTAGGGTTTTGAGGGAGGAAGGAGAAAATCATTGTTAAATGATTTTGGGGTTTGTTAACACATGCGTCTTTCAGTAGTCTCCGATACCATGAAACAAGGAATAATCATAATGATTGTGTTTATTGTCTTGTGCTTACATCTGAACGATACATGTCAAATAAATAGATTACAAAGCTTGACACTATTAATGAGGAGCCTATCAAGACTTTAGTGTTGAGCCAATCTACAGCTCATCAAATCTTCAATCAAGGATACATATGTAGACTTTAGTGTTGAGCCAATCTACAGCTCATCAAATCTTCAATCAAGGATACATATGTAGACTTTAGTGTTGAGCCAAATGTACAGCTAACAAGTCGACGATGCTTTTGCCTACTCCGTCGCTCAAGAAATTATTGAAGACGACGACGCTGAGCTGCGCTCGGTTGCTGAGTGTCAACAACGAGCCGATTGGCCGAAATGGAAAGATGCAATGCAGGCTGAACTAGACTCAATGGCTAAACGTGAGGTATTTGGCCGTATCGAGCCAATACCCGTGGGCGTTAAACCAGTTGGACATAAATGGGTCTTTGTTCGTAAACGCAATGATAAGGATGAGGTCATGCGTTACAAAGCGAGACTAGTTACCCAAGGCTTCTCGCAGCGCCCTGGCATTGACTACGAGGAGACGTATTCTCCCGTTATGGACATCATCACTTTCCGCTACTTAGTCAGTTTGGTAGTGTCCGAAAAACTGAACATGCAGCTTATGGATGTGGTTACAGCGTATCTTTATGGGGATCTAGATACGGATATCTATATGAAAGTCCCCGAAGGGATTTTATGGCCCAAATCAAGTAGCTCTAAACCACGGAGCGCGTACGCTGTGAAATTGCGTCGTTCACTGTATGGTTTGAAACAATCCGGAAGGATGTGGCACAACCGCCTAAGTGAATACTTGGTTGGGAAGGGATACAAGAACAGTGACATCTGTCCATACATATTCGTGAAAAGAACAGATGCAGGATTCGTGATTGTAGCCATCTATGTAGATGACATGAATGTCATCGGTACCATAGATGAGGTCAATGAAACGGCCCGCTACCTTAAATCCGAATTCGAGATGAAAGATCTGGGGAGGACTCGATTCTGCTTGGGCTTAGAGATAGAACATCGAGATGATGGCATACTCATTCATCAGTCTGCCTATGTCCACAAAATACTCAGGCGATTTAGCATGGACAAGGCACATCCTCTTGCTACCCCCATGATTGGTCGAAGTCTGGAAATGAACAAGGATCCGTTTCGTCCTAAAGAGGAGGATGAAGAGGTCCTTGGAGCAGAAACACCGTACCTTAGCGCAATCGGTGCGTTGTTGTATCTGGCTCAATGTACTCGTCCAGACATCGCATTCTCTATGAATCTGTTAGCGAGATTTAGCTCCGCTCCCACGATAAGGCATTGGAATGGAGTAAAACACATCTTTCGATACTTGAAAGGCTCCAGTGACCTTGGATTGTTCTTTCCCTACGCAAGAGAGAGTGATATTCCGAAAGGAATTGTTGAGGTTAAGACGATGCATACCGACCGTCGATCTTCCTCTGATATTGCAGCTAAGCATGGTGGCTTGACTACCAGAAGTGCTAAAGCGAGCAAGCTTACCACTTATGCAGAGAATCCTAACGACACGTTAGTTGGATTTGCTGATGCCAGTTATCTCTCTGACCCGCATAAAGGACGTTCCCAAACTGGTTATGTGTTCACCATTGGGAATACGACGATATCTTGGCGATCTACCAAGCAGACCCTGGTTGCTACTTCCTCGAACCATGCAGAGATAATTGCATTGCACGAATCCATAAGGGAGTGCATTTGGCTCCGGTCAGTCATAGACCATATACGAGGAACGTGTGGATTAGATCCCACTACAGCAACCCCTATTTGCATCTTTGAGGACAATGCGGCATGCATTGAGCAGATGAAGTTAGGTTTCATAAAGGGTGACAATACCAAGCATATTGCGCCGAAGTTCTTTTATAATCAGCAGGCAAAAAATTGTGAATATCGAAGTGAAACAAGTGAGTTAGATGAGAATATCGCAGACTTGTTCACTAAGTCTCTGCCGAAATCTACATTTGAGAAACATGTGAGAAGCATCGGCATGTGTCGATTATCCGAGCTCAACTAAAGATGGCTCGATGGAATGAGCTATCATGTATACCTCAGGGGGAGTATACTTCACATGATTCTGACATTTGTAGTTGGTGCGTTGCGCTCTTTTCCTCACCAAAGTCTTTGTTTTTCCCACGGGGTTTTATTTGACTTGGAAAGGTTTTTTACCGAGGCAACACCGTGTGCACCATGTTAGTATTAGCGTTCGACAGGGGAGTGTTAAGGAAATCCTTCCCGTATTGGTGTCTTACCTAATACTAGTTGTAGGGGGATAAGAGTTATGGAAGGTTCTAGACTCTTCCATAAGTAGTTGGATCCTGTTAGATGTCTTACCTTAACTAGGAATCCCATGTATGGAAAGACTCTCTTTGTAATGCCTATATAAAGGCCCCTCTATTCATTGTTATCAATACAATTGATTTGCTGTCTTTACTTTTCTCCTCAAACACTATAATAAATATAACAAAAAATACACTTTTATGCATATATATAGTGTAACTTTATTTTCAGAACCATGTTAAGTGCGAGAACTGCGAGAACCACCTTTTATACTCCTAATAATATATAATGTACATCATGTCAATGCATACAACCCCTACTGATCATAACCCCTACTATATAGTAGGGGTTATATATATAGTAGGGGTTATCATCAGTAGGGGCTATTATAGTAGGGGTTATCATCAGTAGGGGTTATCTCCCGTAATAAAAATTGTATTTTACTATAATATCCTTTTGAATTAATAATATTTTTTAATATTTAAAAAAAATCTCATTGATTTAGAGGAGATCTCGCCGTTCTCGCACTTAAGAGAGTTCTGAAAATAAAGATCCCCCATATATATATATATATATATATATATATATATATATACACACACACTATATTAACAAATACAGTAATAATATATATTATATATAATATTAATATATACTATATATATAATATTAATATATGTTGTATAAATATAGTATTACCGTAAATTGAAATTAACAATATATATATATATATCGGGCTAGCCTAGCGGCAGGCAGGATAGCCCTAACTAATCATTTCTAAGCAGTCCCAGGCCGGATTTAAACGGACTAGGAAATATCGACCCTAACCCGGTTTTTTGGCAGGTTAAACGGGCCAGCCCGCCGGGCCCGAGCCCGTTTAACAACTATAGTTGTATTGTCTTGTTTATAATTACAAAAAGGTAAAATTGGAAATGTACTATATCAAAATGAGGATTTTTTCTAGAAAAATGTATTTTCCCAAAAAAGTACTTCTACTTTCCTCATTTCACTAAATATCATGGAAAAATAGAGAAATGTGTTATAGATCCTCTAAGAAGACGTAAATATGTGACTAGTGGTGACTCCTAACCTGTCATTTATGCAATGAAAAGTACTGCTAACTCCAGTAGCTAGTAATTTAAAATCCTAATTCAACAATTTCCTATTGCACTAATAAATTGTTAAGATTTCAGGTCATTAATCAACATTCCCAATCTTATTATATAAAGACTCTATTCGCTATAAGCTAACGGATTAACGTTGTCAAACAGAGGCAAACATGCTACAAATCATTGTCATCACAAACATTCAGTAGTACATTGTGATCATCATATTTGAGATTATGCCAAAATAAATTCTATACATGGGCATTAAATAATCATATCACATTATTGAAAGTTTGTGATTGTTTTAAACGAAACAAATGATAGAAATATTCCAAAATCACCATGACAATAAATAATAAAAACAAGTGTTAAGTGGATGGAAAAAAATAAAGAGGTTGCAAAGCTCATCTATACTATATAATACTTATCCCCCTTAATTTAATGTGGAAGGGAGATTTAAATGTAACTTTTAATTGTAAATATATGAAGAGACTATTTTAATTGTAACTTTTAATGTAAATAAAAATAAAAAAATTTAAATAAAAAAGTTGTGATAAACATCACAATGTCTATCTATACTATATAATACTTATCCCCCTTAATTTAATGTGGAAGGGGATTTAATTGTAACTTTAATTGTAAATATATGAAGAGACTATTTTAATTGTAACTTTTAATATAAATAAAAATAAACTAATTTAAATACAAAAGTTATGATAAACATCACAATGCAAATGCACCTTCTCATTCACAAGGTGATTAAAATGTACTTTTAAATGATAGTATAAATTACAAGATGGTTAAATTTTAGCTATGAAATCTTAGATACAATCGGTGCATCGCACGGGTTGAATAAACCAAAAATAACCCCGGAGCAACATACGGGTTAGTAAAGCCTCATTTCATATAACTAATTTCATAGACTAAAATAAAAGGACAATAACAATAAAAAAACATATAAACTTCTCTAAAAGGCATTTAAATACTGTCATCTGCTCATTCAACCGTCTGCCCCAACATTACGTACAAAACACGCAGATATTCAACCAAATACCGTGCATCGCACGGGTTGGATAATGCCTCGTGGAAAGAAAACATTAGACCACATAAGAGCATTATTACTCCCATCATTAAAAGGCATCATCATCTCATCCCCTCCGCCATGCTCAAATGCACTCCCCATCTGTTGTTGACTCTGATCACTCTTGTTATTCCCCATCCAATACATAAACCATTGTTGTTGTGCGGGCGGCATCGCCACCCTCTGCATCACACCACCATCCACGTCGCCACCCATCTCCACTACCAAAATTATTATTTTAGCCGACGATTGGCCGGAGAACAGCCGACGGTCGACCGGAGTCGTCGGTTAAACGCGAGTTTAGCCGACGGTTGGCCGGAGTCGTCGGATAAACGCGAGTTTAGCCGACGACTGCAATCTTGTCGGCTAAACTACTTTAGCCGGCGACTTTGCTTTTAGTCGTCGGCTAAAGTCCTGCTAGTCGTCAGTTAAAGTTGTATAGTTTAGCCAACGACTACGAGACTTTAGCCGACGACTTTGTAATGTTTAGCCGACGACTACCATACTTTAGCCGACGGCTTGTCGCCGGCTAAAGTCTTACGTGTTTTTTTGTGCAGAATATATCACAATCTCACACTTCAACACCCCATTTACAACACACTTAGAAATTACACAACAAGAACACGAAAACAACAATTTTCTATGGTTTGACCATTCAAGAAATCATACTGAAGGTATGTTTATTGAACTTTGATATCAATTATAATTATATTATGCATATAATATATTCGTTTTGATGATTATGAACACGCTTAAGAATTAATTCGTTTTCTTAAAGATTTCTTGGTGTATGTATAACACACACACACACACACACACACACACATATATATATATATATAAATTTGACATCTTGAATTCGAGCTATGATGATTGTAGTCGTAATTTTTGTACGTACTTGATAAATATGAATTATGATTGTGTAATATTGTTGTTAGTTTTGTCATAGGATGGATAAAAGTTGGATTGGTCTACAAAAATTGGATCCAAGAGTCATAGATGGAATGAGAGGGTTTATTCGATTTGTGAAGGAGCGTGATAGTGATAGTATAATTCATTACTGTCCATGCAATAAATATAAATGTCGCAGCAATATGTACCATTTTACACTTGATGTTGAATGTGATCACTTGAAAAAGAATGGATTTTAAGATAAATACACATGTTGGATTTACCACGGTGAAAGATCAAACTCAATTATTCCCCATGATCACGGACAATACAGTGGTAGCACATCCGATGATCCCACAAGAAGGTTCGTTGACGATGTGTTTGGTTATTACGAGAGGGACGTACCGGCTGAAGGTCAAGAATATTATATAGCTGATCAACCAGTCATCTGAACGCCTACATTGATACCTATTAATAACACTGTTTCTGTTGATAGATACAACAAGCTAATCCAGCTCCAACAGACTCTTTTTTACCCTGTGTGTCACATGACGGTTCTTGATAGTGTCATAGATACTATGAGAGTCAATTTGGAGAACAAAACCTCGATTAAAGCTATGTATGATTATTTGGAACTTACGGGGAAAATGCTCCCAGAATGTCATCATCTTCCTAGTAATCACAGTAAAATAAGATGTATCCTAAAAAGTCTTGGGCTATCGTACATCAAGATCCATGTATGTATATATGATTTTGCTTTATTTTGGGAAAAGCCTAATGAAGACCTAAAGAGATGTCCGGTATGTGACACAAAGAGGTATAAGTTCACTCCTTCTGGTAAAGAGAAAGCTATGAAGGTTCTTTGGTATTTCCCTCTGAAGGATAGATTGGAGAGGCTTTTCATGTCTCCTCACACAGCCAAGGCGATGAGATGGCATGCTGAGCCTCGCGTTAATGACAAGGATACTATAATACACCCTTCTGATGGAGAGGCTTGGGAGTATATAGATAGGGAGTTTCCAGAGTTTGCATCAGATGTCCGAAGTGTAAGACTCGAGCTCGCATCTGATGGATTCAACCCTTTTGGCAACATGAGCCTTTCGTGTAGTATATGGCCGGTGGTAATGGTTCCTTACAACCTTTCTCCATGAATATGTATGAAGAAGGAGTATAATATGTTGACTCTCTTAGTACCAGGCCCTGGGTACCCAGGAAAGTGTATGTTAGGAATACTTGTTAGATTTTGATGATGTCATCATTGTACTTGCTTATTCAAATGTATGCTTATTACTTGGCAAATGTAAGGAATAACCAAATGAGTATCTTCCATAGGCCAAATTATGTTAAGTTAGATACTTGGCAAAATGTAAAGAAGAACCAAATAAGTATCTTCTATAGGCCATTTGAGTTAGGCTTAAAATCGGCTAAGTACAAAGTGCAGATAAATACATCAGAGAAGTTTCGGTTAGACAAGCAACATCAGAGAAGTTTGACCAAACACCGAGAAAAGCCGAGTCACGATCAGTGAAAATCGAGAAATCAGTCAGTAATTTTATCAGAGAAGTTTGACCAGACTGCAGTCAACTGATCAGACGGAGCCCAAGTCATCTGAAGTTTGACCATCAAGATTAGTCAAGTTCATCAGGTCAGAAGACTTCAGACAAGTCGTCAGATCAGAGAAGTCTCATCAGGACATCAGAGAAGTCATCGTCAGAGAAGTTTGACTGCACATCAGACAGATTGACTTAAAGAGATTAGATAAGTCATGTCTAAGTAATCAGCCAAGTAAACATGTCCACTTCACCATGCGTTAAAAAGTCAATAATTATGGAGAGTCACATGCGGGCGATAAGGGACAGATTGGAGAGATCCCCGGAAGGATATGAATTAAATAATTCATCAAGACCCAATTCTGAAGGCTTTAAACATATTAAAATCAAAAGATTCGGTGCTTCAATGTGAACGTCTTCACAATGGTCAGAAATGGATTAAAATAAGGGAATCCAGCCTTGCAACGTTCGGAAAGAAAAATAAATAAGTCTACTTCTCCAACGGACGGATTTGTTACAGATTTGCAACGGCTATGAAGGAAGCTCAAAGATCTACATCTATAAATACCTGAAGATTTGAAGTTGAGAAGTACGATGCGAACTATACTCTCAAGCAATTAAAAGCAATCATGCGATCAAGAAATCTATAGTATCGTGAAGAGCAGCATTCACAAACACATATGAACAAAGCTCTTACTTGGAGAAGACAAAACACTCTTGTCTTAAAACCTGAGTACGGGGTACTTCACTGGTTGAAGTTGCACGACTGATAGGCATCCAAGGATTTGGTGATCGAGTGGTTCTAGGCAGTCCGAAAGGAGTTGCAACGACAGGATTTCCACTGGTTGGAAGTTGTTGTAGCTAAGTTGTAGAATCACTATAATATTTATCACTGGTTGAAAATTATAGTGGATTCATCTCCAACTGGTTCGGAGAAAAGTGGATTAGTAGAGGATTACCCCACCTCTGAGACCACTATATATTGTCTGCGTATTTTATTTTTTTAGCATCATACTTAACTGCAGCATTCATACTTAGTGTTTCATTGTTTATATTTCTGTATTCGTCATCAGCTGACTTCCGCACTTATATTGTCTACAGACGACTCTAAGTCATCTGTACGATCAGCTGAGAAACTCCTTAATTCCTACTTGGAAAAAGAGTTTCAATAAGTCTATTCACCCCCCCTAGACTTATTTCTTATGACTTGTGACCTAAAAGTGGTGTCGAAGTGGTTGGTTCATTTATTTCCAGAACCAGATCCATATATCTTGCATATATTTTTATCTCTCATTTAGAATGGAACACATGCACTCTAGATTACCCGTGTTTTTAGTTGACGAGTATGATCTTTGGAAGATATGGATGCAGGAACACTTATCTTCTATCCATGATGACATGTGGTGCATTATCGAAGATGGTCCTTTCATATTCGAGAAGGACAACACTCCCGAGGAGATAGCATCAGGGAAACCAGCAAAAATTCCCAAGAAAAGAACAGAGATGAGCCCAGAAGAAAGAAAGCTAGCCAACCTTGACAACCGGGCCAGAAATGTGCTATATCAAACTCTTGACAAGTCAACCATGGTCAAGATCAAGAATTGCCAAAATGCCAACGAAATTTGGGATACCCTTGTCGTGATGTGTGAAGGTACAGAGTTGATAAAAGAAAACAAGTTGTCAATCGCTACCCAGAAGTTTGACAACTTCAAGATGAAGACCGTAGAATCAATAGACCAGGGGGACACAAGGTTCACAGAGATCATCAACGAAATAAACTCCCTTGGAAAAACTTATGGCAACAGGGAGATGGCCTTGAAGGTGGTAAGATCACTTAGCCCCGAATGGAGCATGAAGGCGGTGGCCATGAGGGAATCCAAAGACCTCAATAAAATAAAGATTCAAGAACTATTCTCTGACTTGAAGGCTTATGAATTCGAACTCCCAAGTTCATCATCAAATGAGCCTGCAGAGAAGAGAATAGCATTTGCAGCCGAGTCCCCCGCCAAGAACCTGTCTGATGTCAAACCTCCAAATCCACTCGATTTCGAGGAAGAGATGGCGTTTATAATGCAAATATTCAGCAATTTCCGAAAGAATTACTCCAAATATAAGAAGAATTATAAGGAGAATCTAATAAGGAGAAACCAAAAGGCCGGAAGCTGGAAGGTGGAAAGCTATAACTGTCATAAGACAGGACACATTCAAATCGACTGTCCTGATCTTAAGAAGGACGAGAGCAAGAAGGGGGTGAGTAGAAAAGAAGACCGAAGGAAAGCCCTCATTGGAGAAGATCAAGAAAAAGTGGAATCAAGCAGCGGATTCTTCTCTGATGATGATGAGGAATATGACTGTCTGATGGCCAACCTAGATGATGAAGAGGTAATATCTAAACCCTCTAATTCAAATAATAGTTCAGACATGTCACAAGACATGGACTTGCACGAATCTGTAAATCATCTTCTCAAGGATTTTGAGAAATTAAAATCTGCACACCTATCTGTATCAGCCGAGAAGGCCCAGCTGCAAGATGAGAATAGGTAGCTGAAAAATGATTTTGAAAAACTCAGTCTATAGTTGAATAAAACCAAATCTGATATTGAAAAACAGGCTGTAGACAACTTTAAAAACCATGCTGATATCACTACAGCTGAGATAAAACGATTAACTATTTTGAATAGTGAAAAATCAGCTGCACTTGCTCATGTCAAAGCTGAGTTTACCAAACTGACTCAGCTATGTAAAACTCAGGCGAAGGAAATAACCTCCCTAAAGGATTCTCTAACTTTGGACGAATTGTGTATGAACAAAAGGCCACTATACTCCAGATCAGGCATTGGATATGACCCTAACACTCCCTCTAGTTCTAAAACTACTTTCAACAAGGAAGAAACACTTGTCCCGTCTGCTGAGCCTAATTACAAACCAGTGTTTCAAAATAGGCAGCAGCCAAGTCACAAGTCAAGGCTGCAGCCAAGGTATACAAGGCAGCCACCTAGACATGAGACTAGGCAATGGCCAAGGTAGAAGCAGCAGCCCAGACAACATGCCCATTATTATCAAAGACTCCCCAAAAACAGATTTCAAAATGGGAAGGGCAAATGGAAACCTCAAGGTTATCCAAGTTTTCAAAACGAACAGATGTGGAGACCCCAAAGATTTTATAAATGGTCTCAGCCAAGATTTAGAAATAGCTCACATCAATTTTATGAGGCATATCTAATACATAATCCTAACAGAGGATATAGGCCCAGACAACACACACCATTTAGGGGCAATAACAACAACTTTCACAATCCCAGGAGAAATCAGTTCTCCAGGAAACCAACTAACCCCCGAGGACCCACACAGATTTAGGTACCTAAATCTCTGCTTGTTTGATTGCAGAAAAGATGGAAGGACTACTACCACATATCCACAAATTCAAATATTGGAGTTTATAGATTCTGGATGCTCAAGGCACATGACCGGGAACAAGAAGGTGCTGTAAAATTATATCAAAGAAAGAGGTCCAGATGTTACTTTTGTAGATAGCTCTAGAGGTCAGACTAAAGGTTTTGGAGAGCTGCACAGAGGAAACATAACAATATCCAAAGTTCATTATGTCAAAGGGCTTAAGTACAACCTTTTGAGCATAAGTCAGTTTTGTGATGAGAAGAATCTAGTAGTCTTCACTATTTGGAAATGTATGGTGATAGATATTCTATCTGGAGAAGTGAAGCTACGAGGATTCAGAAGGAGAGATGTCTATATGACAGATTGGAAAACAGGAACTCCCAACACCTGCTTTCTATCCAAGACAATAGCAGAAAATGGATGGCTGTGGCACAAGAGACTATGTCATCTAAACTTCAAAGCCATCAACAAGATTAGTTCGCAGAAGCTGGTCAGAGGACTTTCAAAAGAAGTTTTTAGAAAGGAAGCTCTCTGTGATGCATGTTAGAAAGGGAAGCGACCAGAGCATCATTCAAGCCAGTCCAACCTACCACTCTCACAACAAGGATCTTAGATCTACTTCACTTGGATTTATTTGGTCCTATAAAGCCAAGGACCCTAAGTGGCAGAAAGCATGCTCTAGTAGTAGTAGATGACTACTCAAGGTACACATGGATTGTCTTTCTATATAGGAAGAGTGAAACCTTGTCAAAGCTGCCTGAGCTGCTGAGAAGGATCCAAAATGAGAAATCTCTCTCAATCATCAAGATCAGATCAGATAGAAGAGGAGAATTTCTCAACAGAGCAATCACTGAGTACAGTGATCAGAATGGGATCCAGCACTAGCTCTCTGCAGCCAAGACTCCACAACATAATGGTGTTGCCGAAAGAAAAAACAGAACCTTGAAGGAAGCAGCCAGGTCCATGATTGCAGAAGCCAACCTGCCCAAAAGGTTCTGGGCTGAAGCTGTCAACATAGCATGTCACACTCAGAACAGGAGTATAATTGTAGGGAGACATGGCAAAACTCCCTATGAGGTTTGGAATGGCAGAACACCAACTGTTGCATATTTTCATATTTTTTGTTGTAAGTGTTTCATCCACAACAATGGTAAAACCCAACTAAATGCCTTTGATGCTAAAACTTATAATGGTATCTTTATGGGATATTCACAAAGAAGCAAGGCATATAGAGTTTTTAACAAAGAACCTTAGTTGTGGAGGAAACACCTCATGTGGTATTTGATGAATCTACTGCTGAGTACAGGAAACAGGTGGAATTAATTGAGAATAAACTCAAATCTGCAACCCTAGAAGAAGTCATCATCCATGATACAGGAATGATGGACTCATCTGCAGATCAGTCTGAAGACCCAACTGCAGATTAGATAGGACCTCAACACCTACCTGATCCAGTTGCTACTGATGAAGACCCATCTGTAGCTGATAAAGACGCATCTGCAGATCAGACAGGATGCCCACCTGCAGATTACAAGACCGTAGCTGATCCAGTTGCAGACCAAGGAAGTCAGAACCAAGCTGATGCAGAAAGAGAAGAAGTCCACCAAAGCAACTCTACAGGGGGAACAAACCTTGAAGACGAAGAAGAAATTCCCAAATGGCTTAGAGATCACCCCATTCAGCAAATCATTGGAAACCTAACTGTTGGGGTCAAGACCAGACAGTCCACTCAACCAGCGGGAATGGCAATGTTCTCATGTTTCATGTCTCAAATAGAACCCAAGACTACAGAACAAGCCTTGGAAGACTACTCATGGATCAATGCAATGCAAGAAGAGCTTAACCAGATGGAAAGGAATAATGTTTGGGAACTAACAGACAGACCAGATCACAATAAGGTTATTGGCACCAAATGGGTGTACAAGAACAAATGCGATGAAGATGGAGATGTTGTTAGGAATAAAGACAGACTTATTGCTAAAGGCTATGCATAATGTGAAGGAATAGATTTTGATGAAACCTATGCACCTGTTGCAAGAGTAGAAGCCATCAGACTATTCCTTGCATATGCTGCATTCAAGGATTTTGAAGTCTACCAAATAGATGTGAAGAGTGCCTTTATAAATGGAATTCTAGAAGAAGAAGTCTATGTGGAGCAACACCCTGGATTTGTCAAAGGAGACAAAGTCTACAAGCTTCTAAAAGCTCTATATGGACTTAAGCAGGCATCAAGAGCATGGTATGAAACACTCTCTGTGTTTCTAGAGAATAATGGTTTCAGCAAAGGAAAAGTAGACAAGACTCTATTCAGAGTGGAGCATGAAGGCCACATATTATTAGTGCAAATATATGTGGATAATATCATATTTGGCTCAACCAACCCGGAGCTGTGTGAGAAATTCTCAAATCTCATGCAAGGAGAATTTGAGATGAGTATGATGGGAAAGCTAAATTTCTTCCTAGGTTTGCAAGTCAAATAGATAGAAAATAGAATTTTCATCAATCAAGCCAAATATACCAGAGATTTAATCAAGAGATTTGGAATGGAATCAGCCAAACCAGCAAGAATCCCTATAAGCACAAGCACACATCTAGATGCAGATGAAGGAGGCATATCAGTATATTCAACCCACTACAGAGGACTTATTGGATCACTCCTTTATCTGACTGCAAGCAGACCAGACATATCTTATGTCGTGGGAGTATGTGCTAGATTTCAATCCAAGCCAAAGCAGTCTCACCAGGATGCAGCTAAGAGGATAATCAAGTACCTTAAATCTACAGTCAATGTTGGACTATGGTATCCTAAGAATGATAATTTTGAGCTATCAGGATACTCAGATGCAGACTTCGCAGGATGCAAAATTAATAGGAAGAGCACCAGTGGAACGTGCCAATTCTTAGGAACCAGACTGATATCCTGGTTTAGCAAAAAACAGGTATCTAACTCTATATCAACAACAGAGTCAGAATACCTAGCTGCAGGTAGTTGTTATGCTCAGATTCTATGGATCAGACAACAGCTAAGGGACTACAACATCATTGCAAATGAAGTCCCAATATGGTGTGATAACAACAGTGCGATCGATATAACCAACAATCTAGTATTGCACTCAAGGAAGAAGCACACTGATGTTAAACATCATTTCATAAGAGACCACATGCTTAACAAGAGAGTCAGAGTAGAAAGAGTCGGCACAGAATACCAGGTTGCTGACATATTCACCAAATCTTTACCAGAAGAAAGGTTTTGGGAGCTGAGCAGGGAACTTGGATTACTAGATTGAGAATCTAGTACATACGAGAAAGCTAACTGAGCAGATCAGACAAGAAGACAAAGGCCAGGCGAAGAAACCTAGCTGATCGAGACTACAGGAAATACAACTCACTTGATGCAGATCAATCAAACAAGTCAAACGGTCAACCAGCTAAGTTCTCTATCCCTGACCGACTCTTGAATATTAAATTATTGTTTATCTACACGTGGCAACTACACGTTCACACGACCTCCACAATGACCAATTAAATCCAACCGTCACTTTTCAAATTTTCAAAAGATGGACCACCGATTAATTTAATTTAAATTTTAAAATCTCAAAAGGTGGACCACCGCTTAAATAAATGAATATTAATTCCAAATGTCTCTTCACTTTTCTATTTAAAGACGAGGAAAATCATTTCACAACTTTACCTTCTTCAAAGAACTCAAACCCTATTTTTCAAAAGCAGAAAAACTTTCGAACTTTCAATACACTCAGAAACAAATTTCTTGTGCAGATATGGGATCGTACTTCGATGGAGTGAATCTGAAGGTTGTGAAGGACTAGATTATTTTTAGTCTGGTGGTCGATTTCGAGGGGCTGCTCGAATCAAATTTGGACAACGACGTGTATAACATTATCATATCCATGAAGATGAATGGGATTTACCCATTCCTGTGTTGGGATTCGGTGCCTAAAACGAAGGCCCAGCGGAAGCGGTAAAACGAAAATTAATTCGATCCGAATCCCTACGATGATCGATCGAGCTACGTATATACGAATATATAAACGAAAAGCAAGAGTTGTAAAAAACTAACCCTCGAAGTCCGTTGATTAAATGGTAACCTTCTCTTGAGCTATTCCCCAAGCTCTTGAACGATCCAACGCCGAAAGCACCGCGTCTCTACTTGCCACGCGCCGGAGAAACGAACGGAATGACAACACCTTGCTATCCTCCGAGGATACGGCTAGAGCTAGGTGATGAAGCTATATATGTAAAGATTACTACACTCTAAGTGTTTTAATCTTACTCTCTCTTTATGTCTTGATATTTTTCTCTAAGAAAACAAGAACAAGGTTGAAGAAGAAGATGACTAAAGAGAAAACAATTTTCTCTCTCTCTCAAACTCAATGATACGTAAATGCCAAGAAGTATATTGTGAGGATGAGAGATCAAAGTCTTGTATATATTCTTATTCAACCCACATGAATACAAATACATATATCATGATTTGATTCCCCATATAATGTATATGATACTTGTCCCCTCAATCACATGAGATTCCAAAACCATGATGGGGACAAGTCAATACACACACATGGTAATAAGTGGGGGGTTGGCCCATGCTAGAAAACGGTCGAGTTCGGTTCGGTTCGGACTCCCGTGAGTCCAAACAGATAAACTCCTATTCCGTTCCGATGTATTTATGTCGTTTAATTAATCCAATTAATTAAACATATCAAATACAAAATAACATAATTAATTTCTCCAAGAAATAATTATATTCATGAATTAAATTAATCACCCAGTAATTTATTTAATTCATTAGGCCGTAAATCAATTTATCCAATAAATCGATTTAAACATCCAATGTTCCAAAATTAGATATCCAATATCTAATATTCATAATGAGATAATTAGCTCGATTCATTCCGTTGTCAATCCTAATGCGCGACTCGAGGTCCGTCTCGATCAAGAATGGGAGGAACCAAAGAGTAGTAGCACCACCTAGCCACTGGTGGCCTACACTGCATTCCCGATCGAGAACGAATGATTGGGATCATTCAAGAACCATTCATCGTGAATACCAAGATACGTATAAACCCTTCTTTCAAATGTCCCGATCAAGTTATAGGGTCACGGTCTATCAAACCATATCTCAGCATTGACGCTATGCATGCGTTAATGCAAATCGAGATCATCGAGTGTCGTGTATCTAATACAACTAGCTCCAATGCTTTGGCCAAAGACTTATGATCTCATTTGCCAATAACCGCATAGGACATATAACCCGCTCACTAACGGGAGAAAGAATTCTATCTTGGTATTCGGTAGGACTGCTACTTGCCTGGCCAAGATGCACGTCGAGGTTGACCCCGCCTTCCGCCATGGTGGTCGAACTACTCTAATGAAAATCTTGACGTCACAAGCACATCCCTACTAAATCCTCAAGTCGAAGGTTCACGAATACCTATCACAACCTTTCGATTCCGTCATTGTGATCCGGAGTGAAATCCATGTGACGAATCGAGGGTGAGTCGGTTCGAGTATACTAATCCAATTAGCATACCTATAACGTGTGCTCCCACTAACCATTAGTGTTCGACAGGCACTCTCCATGTCAAAGAACACGTCATACAAGTCTTCACATAAACTTAACACCCAGTCAAGTTTCATCGACTTGCGAACGATTAAGTATTTGAGCTATAACCTTTCCAAAGGCCGACCCCCTTATCCAATAAGGAGTGGAACGTTTTGCTCTCAAATACATAGACTAGTTTCTATATGTTTATTTACGAGTTAGGAATGCCAAGAACTACCAAGAATAAAGAAACATTCATTTGCCTTATATAAATGGTTTACATAATTACAAGTACAATGCCCTCACTCAACAACCTCCGAGTGGCATTCGAGGGCATACTCCTAACAATCTCCCACTTGCACTCAATGCCACTCACTATGGTATCTAATACCCATGTTCTCCAGATGACGCTCCAAGCTAGTCCGAGATAGTGGCTTAGTCAGTGGATCGGCGACGTTGTCGGCCGAGTCTACTCTATGCGGACAATGTATCCCTTGCGAACAAATTCTCTTACGAGATGATACTTCCTCTCAATATGTTTGGTCTTTGTGAAACCTCGGCTCCTTGGCACGTACTCCGTCGTTGTCGCAAAGACAAATAACAGCAAATTTCGGCACATGGTAGCATATGAAGTTCTCCTAGAAACTTCTTAATCCAGAACCCTTCCTTGGAAGCCTCCGAGGCTGCTTGATACTCAGCCTGACAGGTGGAATTAGCAGTCGCGCTTTGCTTGGCACTACGCCAAGATCTCGCTCCTCCATTAAGAGTAAATATGTAGCCAGAAGTGGACATCGAGTCGTCCTTCAGTCCTTGGAAGTCCGAATCAGTGAATCCCACCACATCCAATTCTCCACCGCCATACATTAGAACCATATCTCTAGTCCTTCTTAAGTACTTGAGAACGTTCTTTACGGCACCAATGTTCCCTACCCGGGTTTGCCTGAAACCTACTCACCACGCTTACAGCATGCGCGATGTCAGGTCTTGTACACAACATAGCATACATAAGGCTACCCACGGCCGAAGCATATGGTATATTACTCATTTCCTTTCGTTGTTCCTCACTTTGAGGACACATCTTCAAGGTGAGTTTTATTCCATGTCGCATCGGTAGGAACCCTCTTTTAGAATCATCCATCTTAAATCGCTTTAAGATCTTATCTATATAGAGGGCTTGGGAAAGGCCTATTGTTCTCTTCGCTCTATCCCTAGAGAGTCGAATACCAAGAATATAGGTTGCTTCTCCCAAGTCTTTCATGGAGAAATTACTCGAAAGCCAAGCTTTCGTAACCGAGCATTCCCACATCATTTCCTATTAGTAGAATGTCATCTACATATAGTACTAAGAATGCGATCTTGCTCCCACTAACCTTCTTGTATACACAAGGTTCCTCTTCATTTTGCACGAATTCAAACTCTTTGACCGCCTCGTCAAAACGAAGGTTCCAACTACGCGACGCTTGCTTCATCCATAAATGGAACGCTGGAGCTTGCACACTTTCGAATATCGACTTCGGACACAAAGCCTTTGTGCCGCTCCATATAGATTTCCTCCTCGAGGAATCCATTAAGGAAAGCCGTCTTTACGTCCATTTGCCATATCTCATAATCGTGGTAGGCGGCTATAGCAAGCATCATGCGAATAGACTTGATCATGGCTACGGGCAGAAGGTATCGTGGTAATCGATCCCTTCCTTTTGGGTATAACCCTTTGCCACAAGCCCGGCCTTATAGGCGTCAACCTTGCCATCACCATCGCCTTTCTCTTGTAGATCCACTTGTTCCCACAGGCACTATGCCCTTGGGGCGGTCTACTAGAGTCCAGACTGATTGACATGCATCGAGTCTATCTCGGCTTCCATAGCTTCACGCCATTTCGCGGAGTCTACATCCACCATCGCTTGGTCATAGGTTGTTGGGTCGGTCTCTTGGCTATCACTTGGAACCTCATGGAGACCCGGCTCCTCCAAGTGCACAAGCCCATACCTCTCGTAAATGAGACACCCTACTAGACCTACGAGGTGGTTGTACTTGTGTTTGAAAGTTCGGTTCAGTTTCTTGCAGTGTCTCTCGAGGAGTTTCATTGTATTCTTCTAAAGAAATACTTCTACTGCTCCGCCTTCTGAATGAACTCATCTTCCAGAAGTGTGCTTGTAAAGCAACAATGATCCTTCGATCTTCGGGCATGTAGAATAGATATCCCATCGTCCCAAAGGGAATCCAATGAAACGTCCCTTCGCAGACCTAGCTTCCAACTTTTCCACCTTAGTCTTCTTGACATAGGCGGGACATCCCCAAATCCTAATATGATTAAGACTTGGTTTCCTTCCTTCCCACATCTCATGTGGAGTTTTAGGAATGGATTTAGTAGGACATCTGTTCAAGATATACGCGGCGATCAGAGTGCATACCCCCACAGGTAAATCGGCAAGTCGGTATAGCCCGGCATGGAACGGACCATGTTCAACAGGTCGGTTCCTTCTTTCGACACACCATTTAACCGAGGAGTACTGGAGGTGTTAGTTGTGAAACTATTCCATGTTCCTTAAGGAACTCGTCAAACTCCGTACTCATATACTCACCACCTCGGTCCGACCAAGTGCTTTGATATGATTACCGGTTTGTTTCTCGACTAGGGCCTTGAATTCTGGAATTTCTCAAAGGCCTCGGATTTATGTTTCATTAAGTATACATAACCATACCTAGTATGATCATCCGTAAACGTAATGAAATATTGATATCCCTCACGTCTCGCTTCCAAAGCACCACATACATCGGTATGGATTAATCCCGATTTATCGGCGGCTCTTTGAAATGTCCCTTTGAAGGGGACTTAGTCATTTGCCTTTAAGGCAAGATTCACAAGTAGGAAAGGTATCCGATCCCAATGGACCCATAAGTCCATCTTTTTCCATCTTGTAAACCTTGGTCGACCAACATGACCAAGTCTAAGATGCCATTTCAAAACTTGATTGGTTTCATCCCTACCGCGTTTTCTAGTTATAGTATTCACAACTACTTTGTTCTTGAGATTTAGATGATACAATCCATTCAACAATGTAGCGACCCACTAGTTTATTTCTAAAATAAATTTTGCAGAACCATCACCAATGAAAAATGAAAAGCCTTTTCGGTCCATGACCGGAATGGATACAATGTTTTGTGCCCCTTGGGCAAAACAAGTACATCTTCTAAAGTCAAAACAAAGCCGGATTCTAAACCCAAAAGAAGTGATCCTATGTGGTCGCCTCGACACTATGCCCGCTTCCGACCGTGATCATAACTTCTCCGGCTCCAAGCTTCCTACTTTGTTCCAGATCCCGATTCACGGTACAAATATGAGAACTAGCACGAATCCGATCCAGAAGTAGAAAATACAAGCGAGAACAATTTGTTTCCAAAACTAAAAGTTCTGACTGAAGTGCCATGAAGAATCGGACAGTCTCTAGCCCAGTGGCCCAGCTCACCGCACTTGAGACAAGCATCCTTCTTCTTCTTGTTCTTTGGAACCATCGGGGCCTTGCCCTTACCCTTAAGGTCCTTAGCATGTGGTCCAGTCCGCTTCTTGGTCTTTTTCTTCTTATTATTAGACTTCAGAAGTCCAGACGAAATCACAAGAGCGAGACTCCTTCATCCATGAGTCTTCATCCGAGACCGAGCGATCACAAGTTTGTTCATTAGCCCGGCTAAATTACATGCAATCTCATTGCGGTTGAAGTTCATAACAAATCGTGAGAAGGAATCGGGAGAGACCGTAGGATAAGGTCGGTTTGGAGAGAAGTATCCATTTTAAAATCAAGAGCCTCCAATCTCTCGATCATGGATATCATTTTGAGGACGTGTTCCCCAACCTTCTCACCTTCCTTCATCCTTGCACCGAACAGTTGCTTGGATATCTCATATCTAGCGATTCTACTATGCTCACCATAAAGCTCGGTTAAGTGAGATAAAATGCCAGCGTGAAGTCATTTTCTCATGAGCTCTCTGAAGCTCATTAGACATGGAAGCCATCATATAAGCACGGACTTTCACGTCATCCTTAACCCACTTTTCGTGGTTTTCAATCTCTTCTGATTGGCTCGGTCCGCACAGAGGCGCCGGAATGTCCGTCTCCAAGACGTATCCCGGTGCCTCTATACCGAGGACAATCATCGATTGCGGAGCCAATCCACAAAGTTAGGTCCCATTAAGGTGTTCTTTTGAGTAGAATTGCGAGTGGATTCATTGTCATATTGAGATTTGTGCATTAAGTATAGCAGATTAATTAGTGACTCATTCAATTATGTTCGAGTATAGAATTTAAGGTCTTTTCTATTCTTGTTACCCGGCCTCCCACTATTTTTATCGGAATAACACACTCCCATGTGAAATCCTAAGTATCGTCGCTCTACTTCATAGTGGTGATCGAGTTCTTTATAAATTTTAATAGAGGGCAACCGAATGTGTTTCTAGTCTATTAATTTTCATAAAGTGGTGTCCAACACCAACCCATCTAATGGATGATTCGATCTTCTTTTTCCCCTTGTTCACTCCCCTCAACCTATACGGTTTCTATGGTTCGTGAACAAGTTAAGTTTATACCATCGACGCAAATCGGTTTCACAATTGAATCTTATCCTAAGCAACCTATCGGGTTTCTAGGGATAAAATTTGCTCCAACCGAAGGCATCCAATGCGCTCCCTAATTTATCCGTCCTCCCGAACGACTACCCCGATAACTCGGAAGCATAGCACATCCGGTTTGGATTTCAATTTCCAAAACTTCGATGGAGGGAAGGAAAACCTTGAAACCTTATAAACTTAATTATTTGTTGTGGGAGAATTATCGCGATTAACGTTACACTTTGCACATTAATCGTTTAAGCGCGTTTGTGGCATTCATACAATATGAAACAACCAATCACAACCTAGTTGCTACCAACATGTGGTTCATGGACCGTTCCTAGAAAACAAAAACTCCGTAATCTAATTACAAGTCTTCGTCTTGAATCTTCGTCTTCTCGAAATGGATCTTCCTCCGGTCTTCGTCATTACATATAAATTTTACATTGAAAATTGCATCCTAGATACAAATTTTTCTAGTAAAATAAATAGGCTCAAAACGGCCTTTACAACCCAATCGAATAAAACGAGCGATTCAAAACTAAGTCCACGAACCACATCCCCATTCAAAAGCATTCATTCAATAAATACTAAATAAATGGAAAGCGTAGAGATACATTGATCCAATCAACAATACGAACCGATCCAATCGATTCACACAATCGGTAATATAATAACGCTCAAAATAATTGATGCGACCATAAATATTCCAATTAATCAAATTTCCCTTATAAAATGAAATACCATAAATCATTTTAATCATATTAAATCGATTTAACATGCGGGAGATTAATTTTCAAGAATACACGGAAAAATCGGCCGGGCGAAAATGGCTGCCATGGCCGAGTCACTGCCGGCACCTTAGGCCCGGCTGGCATGGCGAGTCACGCTCGGCGGCTACCGGCGAGCACGGCCCGTGTCTCGACACGGTCGGGTGCACTGGCGATGGCTGAAAGGTGCTGACACGGCCGTGTCACCGACGGCCGAGTCACCTGGCGACTTCACGCCCTTTGTCCGAAAAGTCGTCAACGACGATTCGAGCTCGATTTTGACCGGATATCCAATATCAATATTTTTCAACATTCATATCTTCAATATAAATCATATTTCCAAGAAATTAAGATTTATATTTAGACATAAACTTACGAAAAATATAACTACAACGAACGTAAAAATATATACCACGATTATGACTAAAATGATTCCAAATCATTCACCATCTAATCAAGCATTCCAAATGCCAATATCGTATATACGATCGCAAGACCTACGCTCGATACCCTTTGTTGGGATTCGGTGCCTAAAGCGAGCCCGGAGGCGATAAAGCGAAAATTAATTCGATCCGAATCCCTACGATGATCGATCGAGCTACGTATATACGAATATATAAACGAAAAGCAAGAGTTGTAAAAACTAACCCTCGAAGTCCGTTGATTAAATGGTAACCTTCTCTTGAGCTATTCCCCAAGCTCTTGAACGATCCAACGCCGAAATCACCGCGTCTCTAATTGACAAGCTCAGTAGAAACTAACGGAATGACAACAACTTGCTATCCTCAGAGGATACGTCTAGAGATAGGTGATGAAGATATATATGTAAAGATTACTACACTCTAAGTGTTTTAATCTTACTCTCTCTTTATGTCTTGATATTTTTCTCTAAGAAAAACAAGAACAAGGTTGAAGAAGAAGATGACTAAAGAGAAAACAATTTTCTCTCTCTCTCTCAAACTCAATGATACGTAAATGCCAAGAAGTATATTGTGAGGATGAGAGATCAAAGTCTTGTATATATTCTTATTCAACCCACATGAATACAAATACATATATCATGATTTGATTCCCATATAATGTATATGATACTTGTCCCCTCAATCACATGAGATTCCAAAACCATGATGGGGACAAGTCAATACACACACATGGTAATAAGTGGGGGTTGGCCCATGCTAGAAAAGCGGTCGAGTTCGGTTCGTTTCGGACTCCGTGAGTCCAAACAGATAAACTCCTATTCCGTTAGATGTATTTATGTCGTTTAATTAATCCAATTAATTAAACATATCAAATACAAAATAACATAATTAATTTCTCCAAGAAATAATTATATTCATGAATTAAATTAATCACCCAAGAATTTATTTAATTCATTAGGCCGTAAATCAATTTATCCAATAAATCGATTTAAACATCCAATGTTCCAAAATTAGATATCCAATATCTAATATTCATAATGAGATAATTAGCTCGATTCATTCCGTTGTCAATCCTAATGCGCGACTCGGTAGGTCCGTCTCGATCGGCAATGGGAGGAACCAAAGAGTAGTAGCACCACCTAGCCACTGGTGGCCTACACTGTACTCGACCGAGAACGAATGATTGGGATCATTCAAGAACCATTCTGTCGTGAATACCAAGATACGTATAAACCCTTCTTTCAAATGTCCCGATCAAGTTATAGGGTCACGGTCGATCAAACCATATACGTGCTTGACGCTATGCATGCGTTAATGCAAATCGAGATCATCGAGTGTCGTGTATCTAATACAACTAGCTCCAATGCTTTGGCCAAAGACTTATGATCTCATTTGCCAATAACCGCATAGGACATATAACCCGCTCACTAACGGGAGAAAGAATTCTATCTTGGTATTGATAGGACTGCTACTTGCCGTCAAGATGCACGTCGAGTTGACCCCGCCTTAGGTTTACAGGTCGAACTACTCTAATGAAAATCTTGACGTCACAAGCACATCCCTACTAAATCCTCAAGTCGAAGGTTCACGAATACCTATCACAACCTTTCGATTCCGTCATTGTGATCCGGAGTGAAATCCATGTGACGAATCGAGGTGAGTCGGTTCGAGTATACTAATCCAATTAGCATACCTATAACGTGTGCTCCCACTAACCATTAGTGTTCGGCGGGCACTCTCCATGTCAAAGAACACGTCATACAAGTCTTCACATAAACTTAACGCTTGATCCGGTTTCATCGACTTGCGAACGATTAAGTATTTGAGCTATAACCTTTCCAGTGCCGACCCCCTTATCCAATAAGGAGTGGAACGTTTTGCTCTCAAATACATAGACTAGTTTCTATATGTTTATTTACGAGTTAGGAATGCCAGTAACTACCAGTAAATAAAGAAACATTCATTTGCCTTATATAAATGGTTTACATAATTACAAGTACAATGCCCTCACTCAACAACCTCTGAGTGGCATTCGAGGGCATACTCCTAACATCCTGAGCATCAGCCCTAAATCTCTCTTCAAGGAGGCGGTTATCGCGTTTTTCAAGGAGGCTAAAGTGCGGGAATCGGGCATCAAGAGCTCGGTTTTTGGAGAAGCTGTAACAATTACTCCGCATACAGTTGGAAAGGCTTTCGGGATGAAATCTCAAGGTGTGGTCGTAGAGGCATTGAAGCAGAACGCAGCCGACATCTGGCTGAAGATCTAGGTTGTTGACCAGCCGTCAAAATTGAAGTTAACCGCCAAGAGGAGTTAGCTGTGAAAGGAATATCTCTATGCGCTGGATATTACCAACAAGATAGTGATGGGTATGGCTGGCAGCTACGATCAGCTGTCATCAGCCAAATTTACGGTTATGGGAGCCCTAATTCAGTCTGAGCAAATTGACTGGGTAGACTACATCTACATACAATTGATTCGTGAAGTGAATAAAGTCCAATGGCTCGTTGATTAGAAGAGGTTCAAGACCAAATTTGCCTTTGAGACATAGGTCAGTTGGATTCTGGAGCATTTAGGCCTTGCGAAGGGAAATGCAGATCCCTTCCACATCAACAAAAGACTTGGTCACCTAGACCAAGAAACTTTGAGAAGATTGGGAAGTGTAAGGAAAGCAGCCAAAATGCTGGAGGAAATGCCTATTAAGCCTACACCCTACAGATATCCCTCAAGCTCAGACGAGTCTGATGGAGACCAAGCTGCAGCCCGCGACTTACCTGCAGATCAGTCTAATTCAGACTCAGACAACACTCCACTAGCTCTACGTTTCAAGAGAAGGGGACCAGCCCCGGGAGAGCCATTTTTGATCCAATCTTCACCTGAACCCTTCCCCAAGAGGCCCAGGCATCTAATTTTTGAGGAGGAAGAGCATCCAGATCACCTATCTGCACCTGAACCTGCCCCTGCAGATCAGATGCAGATCATCCCTTCACCAGTCCCTATCCCTGTCCAATCAAATCTTGTTGCTGAAGTGGTTCCTCTACTCACCCTGCCAGACATAACTGAGAAAGAGGAAGCTGATCTAGTAATAAACATTCCTGAGGCGGGATATTCTCTAAACTTGCTTGACACCAATCCTTTGGGGCTAACAGTGGAACAGCTCCAAGAGGTAAAACAAAAAGCCCTTCAAGTTTCTTTCATTAATGTCTATGACGAATGGAAATACTTTAAATCACTTCCATTCTCACAATTACAAACTCTTTTAGAACACAGTAGCTGGGATCTTCCCCAGGCTACAGAGCAGCTTCTCATGAATTTCTGTCATGAGACTGACATCTTTTTAATGCTCAAACCAAATTGGTTTTTATCCAATTTCAAAACAAATATGGACAAATATGTTTTTCTTGTAATGGAAAGTGTCCTGGCTGGCACTGTTCCTGGTGATAGGAGTGGGAGTGGAGAGAAGAGCATAAGAATTGAAGAAGTTGAAAAAGAAGTATCTGAGAAGAAATAGCAAGAAGAAAAAATTATAGTTGAAGAAAAATGAGAAGAAGTGAGACAGGAGGAAGAAGAAAAAGAAAAAGAAGAAAATATTGTAGTTGAAAAACAATCTGGTAAAGAAGAGCAAGAGAAGACAGAAGAGTTGGCAGAAGAAGAGGAAGAAGAAGAAGAATGAGAAGAAGTTGATCAAGAAGAAAAAGAAGAAGATGATGATGATGATGATGAGGAGGAGGAGGAGGAGGAGGTGGAAAACAAGGATGATGAGGAGGAAAACAAGGATGATGAAGAGGAAGAGAAGGAAGAAGAAAAGGAGGAAGAAGAGAAGGAAGAAGAAAAGGAGGCAGAAGAAGAAAAAGAAGACAAGAATGAAGTCAGACAAGATGAGCCTGGGGCACCTGCCCAAAACCCCAACTCAGATGAAGAAGAAGAGAGATCAGGGACACTAGACCAAACCCCATCTGATCAGCCGCCTGCAGACAGGAGTCTGCAGACAGGTAGGTCAATTGCAAACCTACCTGCAGGTTCAAAAATCTCAGGTGAGCATTCCCCTCAGGCAACATCCACCTCACCTGCGGTGGTTGACCTAATCAGAAGAATTGTCAAAGAGACTGTTGGGGAGTCGCTTGCCACAGAAATCAAACCTGACCTGCAGATGGTTCACACCCTAAACACCAAGCTAGACACCTTACTACAGAGAGGTGTACCTCCTACCACAAACTCCATGATGCCTCTTGGCATGTCAGACTAGATGGTAAGAGTTGAGCAGTGATTGACTATGCTAGTTGATGCTGGCAAAAAGGGGGAAGGAAGTAAGCAGGGGGAAGTGAGGGAAGTAACAGGTCAGAAACAAGGTGAGACAGCTAATCAGGAACTCGGATCTAAGAAAAGGAAAGATATCCCCTCACTTGAATCCGGGACATCAAGCCTAAAGAGGAATGAAGTAGCTGCCTAAAATCAAATTGAAGACCAACTGGTCCTGAAAAAAACAAAGACCAGGCAAGGAGAGGAGCGTAGATTCGAATGGGAGGGCAAACAGTTATGGGACGTTGAAGAGTTCTTACCTACCGAGTTTATGACTGTTTGGGCTGATGCCAAGAAGGAATTCACAGAGAAGTACTATCTCTGGGAGATACTCCAGGATAAATCCCCCCAACAGATTTTCATCAATTATATGAGCACCAGATGGCCAACCCTTTGGAAGATCCAACCAAAATATGCAGCCAACTGGGATACTTACCCCATGATTCCCTCATTCAGAGTAGAAGAGCCTCCTACCCGACTGGATGATGAACTGTATGAGCTAGCTTTGCAAGAAAAGATCAGAGCACTCTGTGAGAAAAATAACTTCTCAACTACAGACGAGCAGGAATTTGCCTCCCAGATCATCAAAAGAAAATATGGTCTAACACCTGTCTGTAAGAGGCCAATTGGAGCTAAGTTATATAGGCCTCTTAAGCAAACTGTCCGGAGAAGCAGAGGCAGATAGGACATTTTATTGTACTTGTATTTTTCATGTAATTTTTAGAAGTACTTGTAATCTTCTATGTTTGTTTGATCATTCAAAAGCTATGTATCTGTAATCAACTCAGAAAATTATATAACATTCATTTGAATGACAACCTCTAGTTGTCTCAAAACAAGACTGATTTTAGTTTGTGTCTTGCATTTGATTATGTGCAGACCTGTTCTTCATTTGAATAATTTGCTTAAAGTTTTGCCATCATCAAAATAGGGGGAATTTGTTAGGAATACATGTTAGATTTTGATGATGTCATCATTGTACTTGCTTATTCAAATGTATGCTTATTACTTGGCAAATGTAAGGAAGAACCAAATGAGTATCTTCCATAGGCCAAATTATGTTAAATTAGATACTTGGCAAAATGTAAAGAAGAACCAAATGAGTATCTTCTATAGGCCATTTGAGTTAGGCTTAAAATCGGCTAAGTACAAAGAGCAGATAAATACATCAGAGAAGTTTCGGTCAGACAAGCAACATCAGAGAAGTTTGACCAAACACTGCAGAAAGCCGAGTCACAGTCAAGTGAAAATCAAAGAAGTACTGGTCAACAGTTTTATCAGAGAAGTTTGACCAGACTGCAGTCAAGTGATCAGATGGAGCCCAAGTCATCTGAAGTTTGACCATCAAGATCAGTCAAGTTCATCAGGTCAGAAGACTTCAGACAAGTCGTCAGATCAGAGAAGTCTCGTCAGGACATCAGAGAAGTCATCGTCAGAGAAGTCCGACGACAGAGAAGTTTGACTGCACATTAGACAGATTGACTTAAAGAGATCAGATAAGTCATGTCTAAGTAATCAGCCAAGTAAACCTGTACACGTCAGCATGCGTTGAAAAGTCAATAATTACGGAGAGTCACATACGGGTGATAAGGGACAGATTGGAGAGATTCCCGGAAGGATATGAATTAAATAATTCATCAAGACCCACCTCTGAAGACTTTAAACATATTAAAATCAAAAGATTCGGCGCTTCAACATGAAAGTCTTCACAACGGTCGGAAATGGATTAAAATAAGGGAATCCAGCCTTGCAACGTTCAGAAAGAAAAACAAAGAAGTCTATTTCTCCAACGGATGGATTTGTTACAGATTTGCAACGGCTATGAAGGAAGCTCAAAGATCTACATCTATAAATACCTGAAGATTTGAGTTGAGTAGTACGATGTGAACTATACTCTCAAGCAATTAAAAGCAATCAAGCGATCAAGAAATCTATAGCATCGTGAAGAGCAGAATTCATAAATCACATACGAAGAAAGCTCTTAGTTGGAGAAGACAAAACACTCTTGTCTTAAAACCTGAGTACGGGGTACTTCACTGGTTGAAGTTGCACGACTGATAGGCATCAAATGATTTGGAGATCGAGTGGTTTAAGGCATTCAGAAAGGAGTTGCAACGATAGGATTTCCACTGGTTGGAATTATTGTAGCTAAGTTGTAGAATTACTGTAATATTTATAACTGGTTGAAAATTATAGTGGATTCTTATCCAACTGGTTTGGAGAAAAGTGGATTAGTAGAAGATTACCCCACCTCTGAGACCACTATATATTGTCTGCGTATTTTATTGTTTTAGCATCATACTTAACTGCAGCATTCATACTTAGTGTTTCATTGTTTATATTTCTGTATTCATCATCATCTGACTTCCGCACTTATATTGTCTACAGACGACTCTA
This sequence comes from Orobanche coerulescens, assembly GCA_033398695.1. Classification (NCBI taxonomy): domain Eukaryota; kingdom Viridiplantae; phylum Streptophyta; class Magnoliopsida; order Lamiales; family Orobanchaceae; genus Orobanche; species Orobanche coerulescens. Next base: position 52,996,661 of record CM065811.1, read on the forward strand.
AGTCATCTGTGCCATCAGCTGAGAAACTCCTTAATTCCTACTTGAAAAAGAGTTTCAATAAGTCTATTCACCCCCCTCTAGACTTATTTCTGACGACTTGTGACCTACAGTGTATTGATATTTATTTGAGACCTTTGATAGAGGAGCTGAAGTTGTTGTGGGAGCAAGGTCATCCGATGTATTTTTGATAATATATATATATATATATAATTTAATTCAAATATATATAAAATATCGATACACATGTATAAATATAAAAACTGTCTTTAAATGTATGAATGACAAACATGACTCAGTGGCAAAATGTCACACCACCTATACAAATGGCCCAGGTTCGAACCCCGGTAGCCATTGAGTCATGTTTTTTTTTACATTAATTATAGCCGACGGGAGTCGTCGGCTAAAGTGTAGCACTCGTGTCGTTCGCCACGGTCGGGTCGCACTTGTCTAGAATACGCGGAAGTCCCTGTCCGTGGACGCGGCCGCGTCACATATGACACGGTCGAGTGGGGTTTATCCGACGACAGCCGTCGACTAAAGTGTAGATACATGAATTTTTTATTTATATATTTATAATTAAATTTAAACATATATATAATATATCATTATATAAATACTGTATAAATATATAAAATATTATTATATAAAAACTGTATAAATATACAAATATATAATCATCATATATATAGATATATTTAACAATGTATATAATTAAATTCATATATATAAAATATTATTACACATGTATATAAAAACTGTCTTTAAATGTACGATTGACAAACATGACTCAGTGCCAAAATGCCATATCACCTATACAAATGGCCCGGGTTCAAACCCCGAGCCACTGAGTCATGTTTTTTTTGCATTAAGTATAGTTGATGGGAGTCGTCGGCTAAAGTCCTGTCTACGGACACGGCCGTGTCACTTATGACACGGTCGGGTCGCACTTGGCTAGAATACGCGGAAGTCCCTGTCCGCAAACACGGCCGTATCAATATGACACGGTCACGTGGACTTTAGCCGATGCATGCCGTCGGCTAAAGGGGTGGGTTTTAGCCGACAACCCCCCCTGTCGTCACCTAAAGTTGCAGTATATGAAAAAACAGACATTTTCTCATCCCTTTCTCATTTCTCCCTTCGCGTCGCATTTCTTCCTTCTTCAACCCTCGTCCGTCCGCCGACTTCTGCCTACAGTCCGTCCGTCCGTCGCCTTCCGGCTGCCGTTCGCCGTAGCATCGCCGGAGCTGCTCTTTCCTCCGGTCAGCAGCATCTTTGGCGCTCAACTTTCCTCCGCCTCGTTCGACAGCCTCTGCCCTCCGGCATTAGAACCCTCCGGTCAGCCTCTTCCCTCTGGCGCTACTCTTCCCTTCGGCCAGCCTCTGCTCTCCGCTGGTATAATTTTTTTCCAGATTTTATATCTGGATATAAATTTTTCTTCCAGATTTTTTTTCCATGTTTTTTCCAAATTTATTGGAAGTTAGCCATTAGAGATTGAGCCATCATTAATTAATTATTTTTCCATTTCTGTAAATTTTATCATTGTATTAATTCATGTTTTCATTGTATTGAACATGCTAGTAATCAGTTGTCCTCATGCTCGTAATTCAGTTTTTCTGATGCTATATATTTGCCACTTACTACATGTATTTCCACTGCCTTTCTTTTATGTTATCACAAACAAACCGGCAGTCCGAGTGTACCATTCAGACATTCGAGGATATTTTACGCGCGTGTGCATTAGACTGGAGTAGTGACTGGGAGGAGTATCTGGCCCTGATAGAGTTTACTTATAATAATAGCTGGCACGCGTCGATTAAGATGGCACCGTATGAGGCGCTTTATGGCCGACGATGTCGATTACCGATATGTTGGGATGAGCCGTCCGATTTAGTTGGCACCGAGCCGGATCTTGTGTTAGAGATGAGGAAGAAAGTTGAGTTGATTAGAGAGGGGATGTTGGCGGCTCAGAGTCGACAAAAGTCTTATGCAGATGTGAGACGTCGACCCTTGGAGTTTGAGGTAGGGGATCTTGTTTTATTGAGAGTGTCTCCGTCGAAGGGAGTTTTCCGTTTTGGGAAAAAGGGGAAGCTCGGTCCAAGGTATATTGGGCCTTTCGAGATATTAGAGAGAGTTGGCGAGTTAGCATACCGTTTGGCATTGCCTCCGTCGTTGAGTCATGTGCATAGTGTATTTCACGTCTCTCAGTTGAGGAAGTATGTTCCGGACTCGACTCATGTTATTGACTTTAGGGACGTAGAGATCGAGAAGAACGTTACGTTTGAGGAGAGGCCGGTGAAGATTTTGGAACGTCGGGACAAATAGTTAAGGCACAAAACCATTCCACTGGTTAAAGTGCAATGGTCGAGGCATGGAGTGGAAGAAGCAACATGGGAATTGGAGGAGGATATGCGTGCGAGACACCCCGAGCTTTTTGATTCTTAAGTTCGGGACGAAACATCCTTTTAGAGGGGGAGAATGTAATATTCGTACCTTTCTATTTTTAGCTGTTTCCATTTTTGGTGTATGTCTATTTTTATCGACTCGTTTGTGACCGTTTCGACGTTTTGAATCTACTTTGTTCTTGGAGTTTTTCCATTTGGACGAGTTTCGGAGATATTTTTACGTAATTCCATTTTATGTTATTTTTTGCCATATGTACGTTCGTTTTCGTTGTTTCTTTGTTTACATAAGTTCGTATGGTTGAGTTTTTCGTGTTGTGAGTTTCGGTTTGTTAATCCGACATCGTATCGTGATTTTCGAACGTTTGAGCCGTTTTGTAATTTCCTTAAACTTAATGAAAATTTACTTCCGTCGTCGAATTCCAAACCTTCGGGAAGCCGGAATTGTGTTTCCTTTTAGCGCTTAGATTCGTCATCGAGAATACTTCGTAACCATAATTTTGGTTCATTAGCAGGTCCGGGTTTCGGGGTCGTTCGGGACGGTTTGGGCAGACTTCTCGATCTAGCATCGGTAGGTGTTACGGCCGTAACACCCCATTCGTTACGGCCGTAAGTTGGCCATGTTACAGCCGTAAGTCACCCCCTGTTACGGCCGTAACAGCCTGCTATTTTAAGACAGCGGGCAGAGGTCAGAAACCTCATTTTTATCCTTCCTTTCGTTTTTCTTCGTCGGGCGACACCAGAACCTCCAGGGCGATTTCCATCACTTTTAATCCGTGTATTCTTCATCCTTCATCACCGTGAGATCGTAGGAGCATATCATATTCTACGTAATCATCTTCCTCCGTCCAAATTCAAGGTATTTTCGTCTAGAACCCTAACTTTGTCAATTTTGGGGGGTTTTCGGGTTTTACTTGTTTAGACTCGAATTGTTCGGTTATGTTGTAATATTCCTTATCAATTATTGTTATTGGGTGATTCCCAATCTGATTCCGTCGTGTTTAATCCGTAGATTATTGATTCGGGGAGGTTTTGTGAAAACCCTCGCCCGTATCAATTGTATGTATGTTGTCATAGCTTGTAATCGTGGTTGTGGGCGTATTCCATTCGATTATTGTTATCATATAGGACTGAGTTGTGTTAATCCATCATTTAGAAACGGTCATGTTCCCTTCGGGTCAATCGTAGTCGTTGTTCGTTCCCGTTTCGTCGAAGATGTCTCAAAGGCAAGTACTTTACATTTGTTTGCATATTCTAGTATTTGGATTATGGCTTTCCGTGTATGTTGTAGATGTATATGTGTATGTTCACCCAGGGATGGTCTGACGTGGCCTATGGGGATACATATTTCCATGTGTGTGCGTATCACGAAATGGGGTTAACTACCCAAGGATGGTCCGACGGGGCCTCTGCGGGGTACGGTGGTCGTGAGTCTCGTACCATCGGTTAACCTTTGAAATGTTTTGTCGGAGAAATGTGTTTTGTGCTTGTGCACCGTAATATTCCAGAAATAAATGTTTTCAAAAGTAATATTGGCGCATATTTCATCTGATTAGAATGGTAGTTCAAATGGATTGTACTTGCACTATCAGTTGTCGCTAACCCATTAAATAGGGGAAATACTTTTGTATTTCAGGTACATATCATGGAGGCGAACAAGCATGCGGGCCGTACGAGGATGATGGGCAAGAGTGATTCTGTTTAGTGGCCGTCCGTTTGGTGTCATGTCATTTGCTTAAGTACTCGAGTACTTCCTTCTTGGATTTATTATCGTCGTGTACCCGTTTTGGGGAAGATTTGATATTGAATGGTAATGTTGAGTTCAGTCTTTTTTTTTAATGTCTTGAATTATGGAATCGTGTGTATGTTGATGATGTTTGTCTTTTGTCGAATGTCGGGTTGGTACTTTAGCTTGGTGGATTCCAAAGTGTGGGGTCCACGGCGCTGTAATATGCCCTGAACGTCTTGGGGGTGTAACAACATGATAGTAGTAGATAAAAAGTATCGACGATCCATTTTGGCTTCTGATGCTTGTAGGGCATATTGTCGTAATGTTGGGTGTGTCATATGCGATAGGGTTCCGGTACTGTGGGCTGAGTGGAAGGATGTGCCACAATGTGTAAAGGATGCATTAAACAATGCTATGTAAGTAAGTTTACATCTCAATTCCGAAAGATGCTTGTTGTATTTAAATTCGGAATAAATTTAGTAATATATATTATATGCTCATTGTATGTGTGGTTTGATGTTCCTTCTTTCCTACTACATAATTGGTATGATGAGATACAAACAATCAAGTGAGTAATTTTCACAATAGGTAGTTGAGTAATTACTCGAGAAATTTTGTGTGGTTGATTATTATTTATAAATAATTGTTATAGGTACAAGTCCTGGAAGAGTGAGCTACACATATTTTGGTCGGCTTGGGGTAATTCCCGTGAGGCTACTCCCGAGGAGTTCAAGTATCGGGAGTACGAGTGGAGGTAGTAACAGCCAGACTATATTGTATGTAATCGACCTCTAAATATTGTCGTAATGTTATTGTTGTTTAAAGATATGTAACTCACTTGTGGTACTTTTGTTCCTTGTTAAATGAAAATTACATGTTTTTATCTGTTGGCGAGCAGTTCAACCAACACTGCTAACCGTATGGGTTTGACGGAGCACCACAGCTTAGGACTGCAGTCGTTAGCCAGAGTGTCGCACGAGGCCACTTCTGATGAAAATGTGACGAATGACTTAGTCTACATTGTTAGGGATATGCCCTTGAATGCCACTCAGAGGATGAGAGAGTGAGAGCATTTGTATTGTAATTATGAATTTTTAATAGGGCAATAATTATTTCTATATTATTGTATATCACTGGCATTGTGATTTGGTATATAGAATAATAGTCCTTGTATTTGAGAGCAAACATTCTACTCCTTATGGAGATAAGGAGATAGCCACTGTAAGTGTTTAGAGCTCGAATGCTTAAATCGTTCGCAAGTCGATAAAACTTAACTCGGTAATAAGTTTAGACAAGACTTGTATAACGTGTACTTTGACATGTAGAGTGCCGGTCTTCACTATGGGTTAGTGGGAGCACACGTTATAGGTATGCTAATGAGATTAGTATACTCGAACACGACTCACCTCGATTCGGTCACATGGATATCACTCAGGGTTTGTCAATGACTGGATCGAAAGGTTGTGATAGGTATACGTGGACCTTTGACTTGAGGTTTCAGTAGGAGATGTGCTTGTGACATTAAGTTGGTCATTAGAGTAGTTCGATCCAATCGCTGGTGGGTGGGGTCAACCTCGAAATGCAACTTAGTGGGCAAGTAGCAGTCTCTACTGAATACCAAGATAGAATTCTTTCTCCTGTAAGTGAGCAGGTAAATGTCCTACGCGGTTAATGGCAAATGAGATTATAAGTCTTTGGCCAAAGCATTTAGAGCTAGTTGTATTTGATACACGAGAGCTCGATGATCTCAGTTTGCATTAACAGAGAGCATAGAGTCAAGTTCCAGTAGGGTTTGACTTTACCGTGACCCTAATACTTCACCGGGACATATGATTGAAGAGTTTATACGTATACGGTATTCACGACATAATGGTTTTGGAATGATCCGATCATTCGTTCTTAGTTGGTTCTGATGCGAAGCACTAGACTGGCTAAGTGTTACCCGTACTCCTTGGTTCCTCCCATTACCGACTAAGACGGACCTACGGAGTCGCGCACAAGGATATTTGATGGATAAATATGTTTTTATTATCTCTTCATTAATATTGGATATTAGATATCTAATTTTATTTATTTGATAAATCATGCGGTCTAGTGAATTGAAATTAATTACCGGGTAATTAATTTAATTCATAAATAATTATTTCTTGAAAATATATTATTATAATTTCGTATTTGATAAAATTAATTATTTGAATTAATTAATTAAGTATAAATACATTTGGGATCAAACGAAATGTATTTAACGGACTAGACACGCGAACGTCCGGTACACGAATCGAGTGGCTTGGCTCGTTTTCTCACCAAATTCAAGTAAACCGCCCCATGATTGCTTCTCACCTTCCATGTTGCTTCTTTTTCCATGTGTGGTGTGTTTAGTTTTATATAAAGATGAGGACAAAATGGATGAGATTCCATAGGAGAAAAATTTGTTTTCTTTTTCTTGTTCATCTTTGAGAGAAAGAAAAGGAAGAAGAGAAGAGAAGAAAAATACAGTATCAATTCCTAGTCGTGTTCTTTGAGAACGAATTGATATTTTATTTTTCCGATCAATATCCGACGCGTGATAACGTAGAGACATTCGGCATTTTCGGTGTTGGATCATTCAACAAGCTACAACGAATTGGATTCGTGTTCGTGTCGGTAATCGGGAAAAGGCTTGCTCGGTTTTTTTTCGAAGATTATATTATCAAAGGACTACGAGGGTAAGTATTCTTTGATTCTCTTCCTCGTTATTTATATTCGTTTATATAATGCTTGATCGGTCCGTTTTTGGGGTTTGGTTTTATCCGGTTGGACCGGTTTATTTTCCGCTGCGTAATTCGATTTTAATCACCGAATCCCAACAATGGTATCAGAGCGAGGTCTATGCGATCGTATATTCGATATTTGCATTTGGAATGCTTTGTTTTTTTATGATTTAGAATCATAATTGTTTTAATTGTTGATGTTTAATTGTTCATCTAAAAATTATTTTTCATGATTTTATGTTACAATATAAATCTATTTTTCTTTTGAAAAACTGATTTAATTGTGTAATATAAAAATTAGAAAAATATTATTTTTAGATTCGGGATGAAAAGCAGGCCGGAAAATTGGCGAACCCGGCACTGGGAAGCTGGGTCAGGGTTTCTTTGGTGCCGGGCAACCTGTAGGCCGCGGCTTGGCACAGGCCTTGTGTTTTCCGACTCCGTTTTATATTTCATTCGGTAAATTAATTTCCTGCAAATTAAATTGGATTTAATTTGAGTAAAATATAATTATGGTAATTTTATTTTAAGGGAATTAATTTAATGAAATATTTATTTTGTCCGGAGCAAATTAAAATTAACGATTAAGTGGATTAATTGAATTAATTCTAATTGTTGAATTAATTTTTGTTGATTAGATCAATTTTAGATTAATCATTATTGCCATTTATTTTTACTGTAATTGTTGCATTAATTTTGAATGGGGATGTAGTTCATGGACCTAGTTTTGAATCGTTTGTTCGATTGGGTTGTAAAGACCGTTTTGAGCCTATTTATTTTACTAGAAAATTTGTATAGGATGCAATTTTTCAAATGTTAAATTTATATGTAACGACGAAGACCGGCGGAAAATCCGCTCGAGAAGACGAAGATTCAAGACCGAAGACATGTAATTAGATTACGATGTTTTTGTTGTAGGAACGGTCCATGAGCTGCATGTTGTTAGTTTTAGGTTGTGTATGTTTTCATATTGTATGACAAACAAACAAACCGACAAACCGCGCTTATAAACGGATTAATGTGCAAAGTGTAACATATAATCGCGTTAATACTCCCACTTACAAACACTAAGTTATAAAGGTTACGAGGTTTCCTACCCTCCGTCAAACTCATGGAAAATTGAAATCTAAACCGGAATATTATTCTTCCGAGTATGTCGGGGTAATATTTTTGGGGAAAGTTGATAAATTCCTAGAGTGCATTAGATGCCTTTGGTTGTGACAAATCAAACCCCTATAAACCGTATGGGTTGCCGGGTAAGATTCAATTGTCAGACTAATAGGAGTTGACGGTTTAAACTTAGATAGTTCAGCGAGCCATAGAAACCAAATGGGTTGAGGGCAAGTGAACTAGGGGTAAAAGAAGATCGAATCATCCATTAGATGGGTTGGTATTAGACATCACTTTATAAATAATAATAGAATATAAACCGTATGGGTTGCCCTCTATTAAACTTTGTAAAGAAATCGATCATCACTATGAAGTCACCCAAGACTTCCGAATTTCACATGGGAGTGTGTAAATGCCTATAAAATAGTGGGAGCCGAGTTATGAATAAAGAAAGTCCTTAAATTCTTTACTCGGATCATAATTAAACAATCACTAACGAATCTTAAATTATTCTCTGCAGTTAACAAAACTCTCAATATGACAATGAACCCACTCGCTATACTACTTGAAAAGAACGTCCTGACTGGTCCGAACTATGTGGGCGGCCGGAACTTGAGGATTGTCCTAACTATGGAAATCTTTGGGATACGTCTTGGGCGTACATCCCGGGCTCTACAAGAACCCGAGCCAATCAGGAAGATGTCGATGCCCATGAGAAATGGGTAAAAGACGACATAAGAGTGCGAGGGTACATGTTAGGCTCAATGACCAATGAGCTTCAACATGCCCATGAAAAGATGACGTCTTCGAGAGCCATCTTAGCGCACCTGGCTGAGCTCTATGGAGAGCATAGCCGAACTGCTAGATATGAGATATCAAAGCAATTATTCGGCGCCAGGATGAAGGAAGGAGAGAGGGTTGGGGACCATGTCCTCAAGATGATCTCGATGATTGAGAGATTGGAAGCTCTTGATTTTCAGATGCATGCATCTCTCCAAACTGACCTTATCCTGCAGTCACTTCCTGACTCCTTTTCACAATTTGTCATGAACTTCAACTGCAATGAGATTGCATGTAACTTAGCTGGGCTAATGAACAAACTGATGACTGCTCAGTCTTAGATGAAGACAAAGGGAAAGGAAGCTGCACTTGTGATTTCTTCTGGGACTTGGAAGTCCAAGAATAAGAAGAATAAAAACAAGAAGCAGTTAGGTCCAATAGCCAAGATCGACAAGGGAAAGGGCAAGGCCCCAATGGTTCAAAAGAGCAAGGGGGGCAAGAAAACGGATGTATGCCTCAACTGCGGTGAGCTAGGCCACTGGAAGAGGTACTGTCCAAAGCTTGACCGTAATGCGCCTTCAGGTACGGAACTACTGGTTTTAGAAATGAATTGTTCTGTAACTGTATATTCTACTTCTTGGATACTTGATTCCGGTGCGAGTTCTCACATTTGTACAATGAATCAGGATCTGGAACGAAGTAGGAAGCTGGATTCAGAGGAGGTGATGGTCACCGTCGGAAGTGGGCATATAGTGTCGAGGCTTCTGATATCGGATCCCTTATGTTGGATTTAGAATCTGGTTTTATTCTTACTTTAGATGATGTACTTGTTTTGCCCAAGGGGCATAAGAATATTGTATAAATTCCGGTCATGGACCGAAAGGGATTTCACTTCTTTATAGGAGATGGATCCTGTCGTATTTATTTCAGAAATAAATTGGTTGGTACTGCTACATTATTAAATGGTTTATACAATTTGAATCTAAAGAATAAAACAACCGTGAACACTATAACTAGGAAGTGTGGTAGGGATGAAACAAACCAAGCATTTAAGTGGCATCTTCGACTTGGTCATATTGGTCAGACCAAGGTTCATAAGATGGAGAAAGATGGCCTTACAGGTCCATTGGGATCAGATCCCTATCCAACTTGTGAATCTTGCCTTCAAGGCAAAATGACTAAGTTACCCTTCGCAGGGACTTTTGAAAGAGCTGCTGAGAAACTTGGATTGATCCATACCGACGTCTGTGGCCCTTTGAAGTGGCACGAGATGGATTTCAGTATTTCATTACATTCACTGATGACCATACCAGGTATGGATTCGTGTACTTGATGAAACATAAGTCTGAAGCTTTTGATAAATTCAAGGAATTTAAAGCCCTAGTTGAAAATCAAACAGATAACCATGTTAAAACTCTTCGGTCAGACCGAGGTGGTGAGTACATGAGTACCGAATTTGATGAGTTCTTAAAAGAACTAGGAATAGTGTCACAATTCACTCCTCCAGCTACTCCACAATTAAATGGTGTATCAGAAAGAAGGAACCGAACATTGTTGGACATGGTTCGCTCCATGCTTAACTATACTGATCTACCGATTTATCTGTGGTGTTACGCGCTCCTTACTGCTGCGCATATCTTGAACAAATGTCCTTCCAAATCCGTTCCTAAGACTCCACATGAGATGTGGAGAGGTAGGAAACCAAGTCTTAATCACATTAGGATTTGGGGATGCCCTACTTATGTCAAGAAGACTAAAGTAGAGAAATTGGAGGCTAGGTCTGTGAAAGGTCGTTTCATAGGATATCCAGGGGATTCCATGGGATATCTATTCTACATGCACGAAGATCATAGGATCATTGTTGCTATACAAGCAAACTTCCTGGAAGATCAGTTTATTCAGGAAGGAGGGGCAGGTAGAAATATTTCTTTGGAAGAAATAAAAGAAACACCAAATGAGACACCTATGCAAGATATTAGAACCGAACCTTCTGAAATACAAACACAACCTCGCAAGTCTAGTAGAATTTCTCAATTACCTGAATGGTATGGCTATCTGCATCAAGAAGAACCGGGTGTCCATGAGATGACAGAAAGTAGTCAAGAGAATGATTCTTCTACATACGACCAAGCGATGGTAGATGTTGACTCTGCCAAGTGGCAAGAAGCTATGGAAGCTGAGATAGACTCAATGAATGCTAATCAGGTCTGGACTTTGGTAGATCGTCCTAAAGGCATAGTGCCTATTGGAAACAAATGGATCTATAAAATAAAGACTGATGGAGATGGCAAGGTTGATACCTATAAGGCCAGGCTTGTGGCAAAGGGTTATTCCCAAAGAGAAGGGATCGATTACTTCGAGACCTTCTCGCCTGTAGCTATGATTAAGTCTATTCGCATGATGCTTGCTATAGCAGCCCACTTAAATTATGAAATATGGCAAATGGGTGTGAAAACGGCATTCCTAAATGGATTCCTCGAGGAGGAGATTTATATGGAACAGCCTAAGGGATTCATATCTCAAACTAATATTCATAAAGTATGCAAACTTCAGCGTGCCATTTATGGACTGAAGCAAGCTTCGCGGAGTTGGAATCTTCATTTTAACGAGACAGTCAAAGAGTTTGATTTTGTCCAAAACGAAGAGGAGCCCTGTATTTACAAGAAGGTTAGTGGGAGTAGAATTGCGTTCTAAATACTATATGTAGATAACATTCTACTTATAGGAAACGACGTAGGAATGCTCAGTTCTGTGAAAGCTTGGCTTTCTAAAGAGTTCTCAATGAAAGACTTGGGAGAAGCTACCTATATTCTGGGTATTCGTCTCTACCGGGATAGAGCGAAAAGAATGTTAGGTCTTTCCCAAGCCCTCTATACAGAAAAGATCCTGAAGTGATTTGGGATGGAAGATTCTAAAAGAGGGTTCCTTCCTATGCAACATGGTTCAAAACTTTTCTTAGAGATGTGTCCTCAAAGTGAGGAAGACAGAAAGGAAATGAATAAGGTGCCCTATGCTTCGGCAGTAGGTAGCCTCATGTGAGCTATGATTTGCACTAGACCAGACATTGCCTATGCTGTGAGCGTAGTAAGTTGGTTTCAGTCAAATCCAGGGCAGGAACATTGGACTGCTGTAAAGAACATTCTTAAGTACCTAAGGAGGACTAAAGACTTGGTTCTTACATACGGCGGTGGAGAAATTAGAGTGATGGGCTATACAGACTCAGATTTTTCGGGGGACATGGATGCTCAGATATCCACATCAGGGTATATCTTCACTCTGAATGGTGGGGCAGTTTCTTGGAGAAGTTCCAAGCAAAGTTCAACTGCTATCTCTACATGTCAAGCCGAATATCAGACAGCCACGGAGGCTGCTAAAGAAGCTTTTTGGATTAAGAAGTTCACTGAGGAACTTCAAGTGGTTCCTAATGCGGAGAAGCCCGTGACGTTGTTTTGTGACAACGACGGAGCTGTTGCACAGGCTAAGGAGCCTAGGGCTCACCACAATACCAAACATATTGCGAGAAAATATCATTTTTTGAGAGAAATGGTTCAGGAAGGAAATGTTATATTGCAGAGAGTAGACACAGCAAATAACGTTGCTGATCCGCTTACCAAGCCACTATCTCAGAAGGTCTTGGAGAGACATCTGGAGAGTATGGGTATTAGATACCATAGTTTGTGGCATTGAGTGCAAGTGGGAGATTGTTAGGGATATGCCCTCGAATGCCACTCAGAGGATGAGAGAGTGAGAGCATTTGTATTGTAATTATAAATTTTTAATAAGGCAATAATTATTTCTATATTATTGTATATCACTGGCATTGTAATTTGGTATATAGAATAATAGTCCTTGTATTTGAGAGCAAACATTCTACTCCTTATGGAGATAAGGAGATAGGCACTATAAGTGTTTAGAGATCGAATGTTTAAATCGTTCGCAAGTCGATAAAACTTAACTGGGCAATAAGTTTAGACAAGACTTGTATAGCGTGTACTTTGACATGTAGAGTGTCGGTCTTCACTAAGGGTTAGTGGGAGCACACATTATAGGTATGCTAATGAGATTAGTATACTCGAACACGACTCACCTCGATTCGGTCACATGGATATCACTCAGGGTTTGTCAATGACTGGATCGAAAGGTTGTGATACGTATACGTGGACCTTTGACTTGAGGTTTCAGTAGAAGATGTGCTTGTGACATTAAGTTAGTCATTAGAGTAGTTCGATCCAATCGCCGGTGGGTGGGGTCAACCTCGAAATGCAACTTAGTGGGCAAGTAGCAGTCTCTACTAAATACCAAGATAGAATTCTTTCTCCTGTAAGTGAGCAGGTAAATGTCCTATGCGGTTAATGGCAAATGAGATTATAAGTCTTTGGCCAAAACATTTAGAGCTAGTTGTATTTGATACACGAGAGCTCGATGATCTCAGTTTGTATTAACAGAAAGCATAGAGTCAAGTTACAGTAGGGTTTGACTTTACCGTGACCCTAATACTTGACCGGGATATATGATTGAATAGTTTATACGTATACGGTATTCACGACATAATGGTTTTGGAATGATCCGATCATTCGTTCTTAGTTGAATTACGGTACGAAGCACTAGACTGGCTAAGTGGTACCCGTACTCCTTGGTTCCTCCCATTGCCGACTAAGATGGACCTACGGAGTCACGCACAAAGATATTTGATGGATAAATATGTATTTATTATCTCTTCATTAATATTGGATATTAGATATCTAATTTTATTTATTTGATAAATCATGCGGTCTAGTGAATTGAAATTAATTACCGGGTAATTAATTTAATTCATAAATAATTATTTCTTCGAAATATATTATTATAATTTTGTATTTGATAAAATTAATTAATTGGATTAATTAATTAAGTATAAATACATTTGGGATCAAACGAAGTGTATTTAACGGACTAGACACGCGAACGTCCGATACACGAACCGAGTGGCTCGGCTCATTTTCTCACCAAATTCAAGTGGGCCGCCCCATGATTGCTCCTCACCTTCCATGTTGCTTCTTTTTCCATGTGTGGTGTGTTTAGTTTTATATAAAGATGAGGACAAAATGGATGAGATTCCATATCTCATCATTTTGATCTCTTTTACTATATAAAATGGTCTAGTCTTTCTTTTAAAAAGACTTAAGGAAAACATACACACAAATCATAGAGATCAGCCGTGAGAGAAGAGATGAGGAGGAGAAAATTTTATTTTCTTTTTCTTGTTCATCTTTGAGAGAAAGAAAAGGAAGAAGAGAAGAGAAGAAAAATACCGTATCAATTCCTAGCCGTGTTCTTTGAGAACGAATTGATATTTTATTTTTCCGATCAATATCCGACGAGTGATAACATAGAGACATTCGGCATTTTCGGTGTTGGATCATTCGACAAGCTACAATGAATTGGATTCGTGTTCGTGTCGGTAATCGGGAAAAGGCTTGCTCGGTTTTTTTTTTCGAAGATTATATTATCAAAGGACTACGAGGGTAAGTATTCTTTGATTCTCTTCCTCGTTATTTATATTCGTTTATATGATGCTTGATCGGTCCGTTTTTGGGGTTTGGTTTTTGTTGGAATCGTTAATGATTTTAATTTTATTTTGTAAAATTAAATATCATAGGATCGATCTACATTCCGAGTAGATGATCGTGGTATATTCACTTTCTCTAAACCGATTCCCGGTGAGTGAGAAATAGTGAATTAAAGTTTGTCACTTAATTGTGAATTAATAAGGGATGGAATCCCACATTGAATAATGAACCATCATTATTCTAGTATATAAGAAGTTACCTTTATGCATGTAATAATTAATTGCACATGTGTATGGGCTTAAAGCCCACACGCACGCACACGCGCGCGCTGCCGCCGCCCGCCTACCTCGCCTCAGCCTCGGCCGCGTGCCGTGGACCGTGGACCTTGGACCTTGGACTTTGGCCTTGATCTTGATCTTGATCTTGGATCTTGGATATTGGCAATTGGTCTTTGGGCTGGTCTTTGGGCCTGTTCGTGGTCTTGGCCGTGAGCTAGGCCTTGGGCTAGCTTAAAGAATTTTTTGGACAATCTCAACCACGTAGTTGGGCTCGTATGTGCACATAAGGATGTCCAGGTACATCCGTCAAATGGTTAAGGAGCTGATTATAGTCCAGGTGCATCCGGACTGTTCAAACTCAGCCAAAAAACGGGCAGTAACCTCCCAGGTGTTATGAGGAGGTGTAAAGGCTGCTGTTCAAATTCAAAACGGGCAGTAACCACTGCCTTGAATTGTGTAACTCCTGTGTTCAATGCAGGCATGAATGCTTGCATTATGACATCCTTAAGGGCTGTGTTTAAATCCCCTGCAGGTGAGATGGCCTATAAATAGGCATGCATCCCTCTGCATCAGAACATGCAATTTTCGAACTCAGTATAAACATACAGTTTTCATCATTCTCTGCATATCATAAGTCGGAGCTTTGTCCTCACCTCTTCCAGTTCGTCGGAGCTCTCCAGTTTGCGGTGTTGCTACTGTAGAGACGTAAAGTCATTGACCTTTGGGGACGAACCGCCAGTCCGTGAACACTACCGGGGCGTTTCTCGTCTTGTGGGCAGAAGCATCTTCGGGCGACTTCTACCACAGTCTAGTTTCGTTTATTGTTTATTGTTGTTTCGATTATCTTCTTGTATTTATAACTTGTTTCTGGTTAGCGCAGATTCAGTTTCGTTTTTCATTGTATTTTTAATTCCACCTCGAATCCTGTATTTTCAGTTTTTTGAGTTGTAATTGTAGTTTTCAGTTGTAATTTAATTTCCGCCCAGCAAGTTTGTAACACATAAATTTTACAACAAGTGCAAGACGAGAAAACATACTTGTTGTTGTTACTAAATCACACAACTGGTGATGTCGACTACCATTGATGCCACCGACTCCACCGCCACCGCTACCTCTGCCTCCGCGACCATCGCCTCAATCATGGCGAACTCCATTGGCTCAACCACGTCATCAACTACCGGCTCGACGGTGTTCAACACAAATGCTTCAACGATGTCAACAACAACTGGTTGGGTTTTTAACAACCCATTTCTGACTACCGGTGGGTCCACCTCGAGTGGCACCGTTGGTTCCACTTTTAGTGGTACCGTGGGATCCATGTTAGGATCTAGTGTTGGAGCCTACGGGTTCAACACGAGTGGTTCCTTTTTTGGAACAACCTCGGGGCCTAGGATGATGCCTACCGCCGAGAAGCCGCCAAAGTTTGGTGGTGCCGACTTTAAAAGGTGGCAACAAAAGATGTTGTTCTATTTAACAACATTGGGGTTTTCTAACTTCCTTAAGGAAGATGCGCCACCGGTGCCAAGTGCTCAAGAAACTAGTTTTATAGTCCGAGCTGCCTATGACAACTGGCACAATAGAAACTATCTTTGTAAAAACTTTATTCTGAATTCTTTAGAGGATAATTTGTACAATGTATACTCTGTTTTAAACACATCAAAAGAGATGTGGAAAGCACTTGAAAAGAAGTACCGTAGCGATGATGCAGGTACAAAAAAATTTGTAGTCGCCAAATATTTGGACTACAAGATGGTTGACTCAAAACCAATCATGGAACAAGTGCAAGAGTTCCAACTCGTTGTTCATGATGTCAATGCCGAGGGAATGGTCCTACCAGACGCTTTTACTGTTGCAACTGTGATCGAGAAGTTGCCCCCCAGTTGGAAAGACTTCAATGGCTACCTTAAGCACAAGCGAAAGGAGATGACTCTTGAAGACTTGATTGTGAAATTGCGCATCAAGTCAGACGTGCGCAAAAATGACCACAAACCAAAAGGCCTGATAGATGCTAAGGCCAATCTGTTTGAGCATGGCGGTCCCTCCAATAAAAGAGCTCGCCCAAGTGTCCAAAACAAGAGCAAAGGGAAGCAACCAGTCAAGAAGTTTGATGGTGATTGCTTCAACTGTGGCAAACATGGGCATACGGCGAAAGACTGTCGAAAGCCGAAGGCCAACAAGAAGAAAAAACATGTTGCCAACATCGCCGAGACTAACGGCGGATGGAAAGAGGATGACCTTGCTGCTGTGGTCACCGAAGAAGTCAACCACGTTGAAAACCAAGGTGGTTGGTACGTCGACACCGGTGCGACCGCCCACGTTGGTGCCGATAGGAGCCAGTTTAAGAACTATCAAGCTATTGAGGGGAGGAAGCTCAACATAGGGAATCCAGCTTCATCTGAAATTATCGGAGTTGGAGAAGTGGACCTCAAACTTACGTCCGGACAGACACTCACCTTGAAGAATGTGCTTCATGTTCCGGATATGAGGAAGAATTTGATCTCAGGCTCTATACTAGTTAAAAAGGGGTTTAAACTAGTGTTTGAGTCGGATAGAATTATCATAAAAAAGTTTGATAGGTTTCTTGGTAAGGGTTACCTCACGGAGAGACTCTTTAAACTTAATGCTTTGGCTAAACGCCATGTAACCAAGTCCAGTAATGTTAATGAAAATATTACTGCTTCCTCTTACTTGACTGAGTGTTCTGATTTATGGCATTGTAGATTAGGTCATGTGAATCTAAATGCTATAAAAAGATTAGTAAACTTAGATTTACTAAAATTAAATGAAGTCAATACTCAAAACAAATATGAGATTTGTGTTGAAGCAAAAATGACAAAACTTTCATTTCATTCGGTAAAACGAAATACAAAACCCCTTGAATTAATTCACACAGATGTGTGTGATTTAAAGTTTGTGCAAACTAGAGGTGGTAAGAAGTACTTTATCACTTTTCTCGATGACTGCACAAGATATTGTTATCTTTATCTTTTGAGAAGTAAAGATGAGGCTATTGAAGCTTTTAAGAACTTCAAGAATGAAGCCGAGAATCAATTAGGCTGTCGTATTAAGATGGTTCGAAGCGATAGAGGTGGCGAATATGTAGCCCCATTTGAGGAATTATGCAACGAAAGCGATATAATTCATCAAACAACCGCTCCATATGCACCACAATCTAATGGTGTTGCTGAACGTAAGAATCGAACACTTAAAGATATGATGAATGCCTTATTGATTAGTTCAGAGTTGCCCCAGAATATGTGGGGGGAAGCTGTCTTAACAGCCAACTACATATTGAACAAGATTCCATGCAAAGGTAAGGATATTACCCCTTATGAGTTGTGGAAAGGTAGAAAACCTTCATATAAATATCTCAAAGTGTGGGGGTGTTTGGCTAAGTTTGAGGTACCTCTACCTAAACAAGTTAAAATCGGACCTAAGATGGTCGATTGTATCTTTATTGGGTATGCGCTGAATAGTAGTGCCTATCGGTTTGTTATCCACAAGTCAGAAGTTCCTGAAATGATTGTGGGAACAACAATTGAATCAAGGAATGCTGTATTCTTAGAAAAAATATATCCTTGTAAGGGTAATGATAAAGTTGAGAACAATTCTAACAATAGAGTTGAAGATGAAGGAACAAGTTCAAAACCTGTGGATGTAGATCCAAAGTCACGTAAGCGATCGAGATCTAATCTGGAAGATGTAGAACCGAGACGTGGTAGTAGGGTTAGGACACCAAAGACATTTGGACCTAACTACATAGCATTCATGTTGGATGAAGAACCAACGTCGATCAAAGTAGCTTATGCCAGACCAGATGGGTTGCTCTGGAAAGAAGCTGTTCAGAGTGAAATTGACTCAATTTTACAAAACCAAACTTGAGTTTTGGTTGATTTACCTGAAGGTTGTAAGCCCTTAGGATGCAAATGGATCCTTAAAAGAAAGTACAAGGCTGATGGGTCAATTGACAAGTATAAAGCTCGTTTAGTAGTCAAAGGTTTCAAACAGAAGGAAGGGTACGATTTTTTCGATACCTATTCACCTGTAACGAGAATTACATCTATTCGAGTGCTTCTCGTGATTGCTGCTTTGCACAATCTAGAGATTCATCAAATGGATGTTAAGACTGCTTTTCTGAACGGTGATCTGGATGAAGAGATCTATATGGAACAACCTAAAGGGTTTGTAGTACCTGGACAAGAGAAAAGGGTATGCAAACTGATTAAGTCTCTATATGGATTGAAACAAGCTCCACTACAGTGGCACTTGAAGTTTGATAATGTAATGTTATCAAATGGTTTTAAAATAAACGAGTATGATAAATGTGTTTATATTAAGAACACTAATAACGGTTATGTTATTGTGTGTCTTTATATAGATGACATGTTAATCATGGGTAACAATATACAAGTGATTAACGATACTAAGAATATGTTAAAAAGAAATTTTGACATGAAAGATATGGGGATGGCCGATGTGATTCTTGGAATGAAAATTTTAAGAAAATCAGATGGAATCATCTTGACACAATCTCACTATGCCGAGAAAGTTCTCAAGAAGTTTAATGCTTTTGATAGCTTACCGGCTAAGACCCCAATAGATTTAAATGATCACTTGAGCAAAAATCGAGGGGAGCCCGTTGCACAAGAAGAATATGCACGAGTCATTGGGTGTTTAATGTATCTTACAAATTGCACTCGACCCGATTTAGCTTGCGTTGTGAACAAATTAAGTCGTTACACGAGCAATCCAAGCAAAGAGCATTGGAAAGATCTCGTTAGAGTTTTGAGGTACTTAAAGTATACTCAAAACCTTGGGCTACACTATTCGAGATACCCCCCGGTACTTGAAGGGTACTGTAATGCGAATTGGATATTCGATACGAAAAGTTCATTTTCTACAAGTGGTTACGTGTTTACCATTAGGGGTGGAACTGTCTCGTGGAAGTCCGCGAAACAAACATGTATAGCTCGATCCACCATGGAATCGGAATTCATAGCTTTGGACAAAGCTGGTGAAGAAGCCGAATGGCTCAGAAACTTTCTAGAAGATATTCCATGTTGGTCAAAGCCAGTACCAGCGGTGATGATACACTGCGATAGCCAAGCTGCTATAGGTAGGGCAAGAAGTAACGTGTATAATGGAAAGTCTCGACATATTCATCGACGCCATAATACCGTGAGACATTTGATCAAAAGTGGGGTTATCTCTATTGACTATGTGAGGTCAATGGATAATCTAGCGGATCCGCTAACCAAAGGGTTAAACCGTGATCAAATGAATAAATTGCTAGAGGGAATGGGTTTAAAATCCACAAATTGAGAATTAGCATAGTGGTAACCCAACCAAGATGACTGGAGATCCCAAGAACTTGGTTCAATGGGAGAACTAAGCTATGAGAGTTCGTGTGAAACACTCATCTAAGTTTATTCCCTATAGAGCAATTGAGTGTTGAAAGCTTGCCTAGTGGTGAGGTTAAGTCTATGACTTTTAATGATTCCTAAAGACCTCGAGGAGGTTAAGTATGACAAGATACTCGGTAAAGAATCACCTATATAAGTGAGAAGTGGGGGCCGCTTCATGAAATACACTTATGAATCCAAAGGGGTGTCCAAGGCCCGCAAAGGACACAAAACGTCAGAACGGATGAGGTTGAGGTGTTCAAGTGTTAGCACCATTGTCTCGGTGCACGCCGTGGGGGAATAGTTCAAAGCATCAAGCCACTAATCCGCCTGTGTACCCGATGATATTAACTATGGAAGGTTCAAAGTCACGAACTACCTATCCTTATTCTTTTAACGCCTCTTGAGGACTGTGCTTGAGTCTGCATATTGCATTTGAGCTATTTTCACTCATGTGAGGGATTGTTGGAATCATTAATGATTTTAATTTTATTTTGTAAAATTAAATATCATAGGATCGATCTACGTTACGAGTAGATGATCGTGGTATATTCACTTTCTCTAAACCGATTCCCGGTGAGTGAGAAATAGTGAATTAAAGTTTGTCACTTAATTGTGAATTAATAAGGGATGGAATCCCGCATTGAATAATGAACCATCATTATTCTAGTATATAAGGAGTTACCTTTATGCATGTACTAATTAATTGCACATGTGTATGGGCTTAAAGCCCACACGCGTGAACACGCGCGCGCCGCCGCCGCCTGCCCGTCTCGCCTTAGCCTCGGCCACGGCCGCGGCCGCGTGCCGCGTGCCGTGGACCGTGGACCGTGAACCTTGGACCTTGGACCTTGGACCTTGGCCTTGGACTTGGACTTGGAACTTGGATCTTGGATCTTGGATCTTGGTCTTTGGGCTGGTCTTTGGGCCTGTTCATGGGCTTGGCCGTGAGCTAGGCCTTGGGCTAGCTTAAAGAATTTTTTGGACAAGCTCAACCACGTAGTTGGGCTCGTATGTGCACATAAGGATGTCCAGGTACATCCGTCAAATGGTTAAGGAGCTGATTATAGTCCAGGTGCATCCGGACTGTTCAAACTCAGCCAAAAAACGGACAGTAACCTCCCAGGTGTTATGAGGAGGTGTAAAGGCTGCTGTTCAAATTCAAAACGGGCAGTAACCACTGCCTTGAATTGTGTAACTCCTGTGTTCAATGCAGGCATGAATGCCTGCATTATGGCGACTTTAAGTGTGTTTAAATCCTGCAGTGAGATGGCCTATAAATAGGCATGCATCCCTCTGCATCAGAACATGCAATTTTCGAACTCAGTATAAACATACAGTTTTCATCATTCTCTGCATATCATAAGTCGGAGCTTTGTCCTCACCTCTTCCAGTTCGTCGGAGCTCTCCAGTTTGCGGTGTTACTACTGTAGAGACGTAAAGTCGTTGACCTTTGGGGACGAACCGCCAATCCGTTAACACTACCGGGGCGTTTCTCGTCTTGCGGGCAGAAGCATCTTCGGGCGACTTCTACCACAGTCTAGTTTCGTTTATTTTTTATTGTTGTTTCGATTATCTTCTTGTATTTCTAACTTGTTTCTGGTTAGCGCAGATTCAGTTTCATTTGTCATTGTATTTTTAATTCCACCTCGAGTCCTGTATTTTCAGTTTTTTGAGTTGTAATTGTAGTTTTCAGTTGTAATTTAATTTCCGCCCAGCAAGTTTGTAACACAGAAATTTTACAACTGTTTTATCCGGTTGGACCGGTTTATTTTCCGCTGCGTAATTCGATTTTAATCACCGAATCCCAACATACATGACTTGGAAGGCATATCCGAACTATCCGGATAGTCTTGTAAGTTGTAAAATGTATCATAACCATTTTAATGCTGCTATCAATCTTTACCTCTGAACTTTATTAATATTCAGTTACTTTTTTTTTCTCACTTAATTAGCAGAGAGTGATGGAGGAGTCTGAGAGGATGTTGACAGAGATGGCGAGGGAGGAGCATCCGGATTTGGACGAGACTGACCTTGATTTAGCACGCCGAGAGATCGATCAGGCCGATCCCTACATTAGGACAAGGGTGTGGGCTAATATTTAACCTTCTAAAGGGAGTCATTACCGGACGCCGATGATGGGAGCCGAAGGCAACAAATTATTGAAGGATAATGTAGGGTTTCAGCGCAATGAAAGGGGCGATACTCAAAAGGCCTATCTGGAGGAGCAATTGAGGATCTAGAGTGAGCTTCGAGCTGAGGAGCAAAGAAAGTTTCAAGACCAGTTTCAGAAATTCCAAGAAGAGGAAAGGAATGTCCAACAAGAGATGTTATCTCAGCAGCAAGCCATTATGCAGTATATGATGTCATTGAGTCAGATCGTGACTCAATCGGGAATTCAGGCGCCACCACCACCTTCATTCTTCAATTTACAAACACCCCCTCTTCGTCATAGCCTCGGGATGACGACATGCAAGACGATAGTAATCCTTCTTCTATCTTTAAGAATTTGACGAATTTAGGTGGATTTTAGGTGTCATTGTAGTAGTACTTTTGCTATATAAACATATTGATGCTAAATATTTGTTTATTTAGACTCGTGTTCGTTAACGTTGGTGTTTATAGTGATTTTGTAGATGTTGCTACATGATATATTGATATGGTGTGATTTTTATACTGTTTGTGTATAAATTATGCTTTTCGTACATTGATATATGCTGATTGTGATGTACTGTACATTTGGAATATACAAGTTAAATTTGAACAAATTTGGGGATCTCAAAATCTGAATATATATATATATATATATATATCTTTTTAATGGACTTTAGCGAACAACATTTTCACAAACCGTCGGCTAAAGTTTTTTTTTAATAATTAAAAAGTACTTTAGCCTATAATTGCTGAGCCGTCGGCTAAAACGTATAGACTTTAGCCGACAATAGCCTAGCCGTCGGCTAAAGCATAGTGACTTTAGCCGACAGTCGCCTAGCTGTCGGCTAAAACATATAGACTTTAGCCGACAACTGCTGCGCCGTCGGCTAAAGTTTAACTTTAGCCGACGACCTTGTGTCTCTGCCGTCGGCTAAAGTTTAGCCGACCAACCTCCGCCAACTGACTTTTAGCCAACGGTCGTCCACTTTAGCCGACGGTTTTTGACTTTAGCCGATGACTTCTTGCTATCGGCTAAAGTCTGAACATTGATAGTGTCTCCAACACCGTCGACTTTTGCTCCACTCCATTCCCCACCGCCGCTGCCTTCTTCAGCCCACCGATCCTCTTATATATCTCCTTCAAATTTTGAGCAGGCAGCCACCCTATATCATTCAGCTCGGGCACGGTCAGCCTCTGCAGCCCTTTTCCAGTCAAACATTGATACATCAGATGAGTCAGTCGTTTGTGATGAAAGCCAGCTTCACTTTCTTCCTTGTCATTGTTAGTTGACTAATAATGAGATATTGTAATGTTTTTTCTTCTTTTGTTTTTGTTCCGTGTGGTTTTTGTCTTATACGGGAAATGAGATTATTTTATATATGGCCTCAAGCGAATTGTTTGTAATTAATTTGGAAGATTTGGAAATAATGATTGTGGAGGGATTTGGTAGCAATATTTTAATATTTGATATCAACTGAAATATTTCATGAAGATATGTATACATTCATTTCTCTAGGATGACACGTTTACATTACTCAAATTTTTATTTATGTATTCGTTTCATATCTGAATTTTCATACAATTCTTGTGGCTTCTCTTTTTCGTTTTAATATAGTTAGTTGCAAGAGAAACTATGGGGTTGTTCGCGAACAGCACTGCTTTAAAAAGGGGACTAATGATAGTCAAACTCGACTCTGAAACCATCAAAAATCTAATGGGCTCCATTACAGCCTTAGTCATTCATATGGTCACGCCTGCAGTAGGGCTCGTGATTCCATTTATGTTGCCACTCCTGAACCTATTGTAAAGGAGTCTGACAGATCATCATAAATATATGCACATGTTATTATATTTAATATTTGCCAGCCGGTGCAGCAATGAATGATCAGCAGAATCACCCCTCCTACTGTCCAATACAATCCATGAAGTTAAAGCGCGGAGTTCTTAATTTGGTAATGATGTGATTTAAGAGAAAAATAATACTCCCTCTGTCCCAGCCAAAGTTGACAGAGGGTGTATATTTGATGCATTTTAGGTAATGATTGGTATAAGTAATGATGATTAAATGTGTGGTGGAGATTAAAAAGTAAAAAGTATTGATGATGAATGAGTGGTGGAGATTAAAAAGTAAAAAGTGATTGTTTGATTTGATTGTAAAAAGTGATATATGTAAACTTACTAAAGGGACTACTTTTTGATAGAAATGTAAACCTTTGGGCAGGACGGAGGGAGTATAGTTTTATAATTAACTGTGAATGCAAACAGATTTGTGTGGATAAATATTATTTTTTTAAAATATTTTTAAAATGTGAGTTTATAAAAGCAACTATAATGTTGATTCTAAAATTTGTTACCAATAACTCGTAAATTCTAAAAAAAATATTTTTTATCCATCAAACACTATCAAATTTAGAAATTCATGAAAGTCTAATAATTTTTAAAGTTGATTAATACCAAACGAGCTCTATCTTTCACACAGTGACAATTGAGCCAAGTAATTTATTTATGTGTTCCTTTCTTTATTGAGCAACTTATGTGGTTCCCCGAAAAATTTGGGTAGAAATCCCTATTTTATCTCATCATTATATTTTTTATTTTATGACAATTTATAAAAATATAATTTTTTATTATATTTATTTACCAGCTTGATAGATGTATATCTTTTACACTTTTACAATTGTTTATATTTATATTATTTTAAATATATTTTTATTCTAACTTATTTGAAAGCTATGGGTATGTTTGGATGACCACTTAATCCAGATTATAATCTTAATCTAGATTAAAGTTAGTCAAATAATCTAATTTGACTTTCAAAATCTTGTTTGGATGGTGCTAATTTAATCTAGATTATAATCTTAATCTAGATTAAATTCAAACGCTTTTGAATATAGCTTTCAACCCAAAGCTACCAGATTTTATTTTTTCATTCCGATTTTACCCTTAATGTATATATATATATATCTATATATATATACAAATTTTATTCATTCATTCCGATTTTACCCTTAATAATTATTTGTATAAAATTTATATAATAATATAAGTGATAACATAAAAAAACCTAAAATACCATTAGAAGTTGAAAATAAAATAAATAATAATATTGCATAATGTCAAAGAATAATAAGCAACATAAGAGTTAATATATAAATATTAAGGTGTTTGAGGAGAAAGTAAAAGACAGCAAAATCAATTCATTCATAACACTGATAGAGGGGCCTTTATATAGGCATTACAATGAGGGTCCTTCCATACATAGGATTCCTAGATAAGGTAAGACATCTAATAGGATCCTACTACCTCTAGAAGGATCTAGAACCTTCCATCTATGTATCTACAATCGGTATTAGGTAAGACACATCACGGAATAATAATTCTTAACACTACCCCTGTGTCGAGCACTAATACAACAATGGTGCAGAAGATGTTGCCTTCGTAAAAACCTATTCCAAGCCAAAACAAAACCACATGGGAAAAATAAAGGCTTGATGAGGAAAAGATTGCAACGCACCAACATAACATGTCATGTATACTCCCCTTGATGTATACATAACGACTCCCCCTGATGAGTACCTCAAATCATAGGAGTCAGATGCCAAGTTGCCCTCACAACTATACCAAGGAAAAACCCAGGTGGGAAAAATACCTCTTGGTCTAAGTTGAGCAGTACAACGCATCATTGTCTGGATGTTCTCATAGGTCGCCTCGTTAAAAACCTTACCAAGTGAAAACCCAATGGGAAAAACAAACCTTGGTCTAAGGACAAAAAGAGCGCGACACATCCAAAGTGCGAGTCACTAAAGACTTATCAAGTTTTTCAAAGTCTTGACCTCTATGCACCAAATCACCATAACTTCTTCGATTCAATAGGTATCAACGAGATCAGTAAGAACTTATGAAAACTAGACACCCATAGCTTTTCATTCACATACAGTACGTAACCTAGATCGACCTGAGCAGATCACAAAGCTCTATCGAAGTTGACTCAGCAAATTACCGGACACATCCTGTCCTACTTTGCAACAATAGTCATATGTCACTCAACATGATGGATGTGATCAAATGGTTGGTTTCCTTGGAAAGTAGACACAAACCTTTCCAATGGTACCAATTTCACCATTTTCCATCAAGTGAGCTGCCATGTAGGTCATATGGGAGATAGACCAACACATTCAGGCGATTCGGTATCAATTTTCAAGTGTCCTTTTTATCGAGATAGAGCGAGCTTCAAGCTTCTTGTCAATCACAGACATTGCGTGAGCGCATCCTAGGCCATCATCACAGTGGCTTTACCGGATTATTACGAATGAGTACATCGAGTCAAACATGAGTACATAATACCGTACTTTTCTCTTAAGACTGCATCATCACTTAAGTGAGCCAAGTCTTATGATGACTTCGACTAATCATTGGGAATCATATAGGCATTACTTTATCGTCTCTTAGGGAAACCGTCCCTTAGATTGCCTTAAACCAATTGATGAATACGCATCATCAAGTGTCCCAAGATCCTTTCATTCTTAACTTTGGATTTAGCGGAATCTCTTAGTCTCACAAGAGTACATCACTATAAACCCTTAGTTTTACACGCAAAAGCTTCATATCTCTTCCAAATCAAGTATATACTTAGTATGCGTCCCCGACAATCACTTGTCGACGCGCTCCGTGGTCAGGAGCCACTTGATTTGAGTCTGATCCACCACGAGATCCTTTTTATCACTTAACTTAGTTCCCCACTAAGATAAGATTTAACCACAAGCTGCACGTCAGTTTTTGGGAAACTATCTAACTGAAAAGATAGTGGATGATATAACATCCATTGCGATAGCACAACTAAGTTTCGTGTCATCGTAGTCGATTCCAGTGCGTTCATGAGAAACCTCGCGCCATGAGGTGAGTTTAACTCTTTCTCTCACTCGCTTTAACAAAGTATACGGATAGGTCTTATCTTTGGAGTGTCGGTACCACTTCAACAAAGGGCTATCACTTTGTCCATACTGGAGTCGCATATGTTTCCATTTTAGGCCAAGGCTACAACGTTGTAGATTTTCAACGAAGTATGGTTCGATTAAACTCACATTCCACGTCCTCATGAACCGGCTTTATTCATAGAGTACTCTTTATGGATTGGCATTCATGGAGGCGTCCCCCAATGATGACTATAATCCAGAATCACATGAGACGAATGAGTTCATTTGATCATATGATCAAGTTTTCATGTACCAAACTCGCATACATTCTTAGCGAGAGTATTTATCGAACCAAGTGGCATCCCAATACTCGATGAGATCCACGGCCTAGTAACACCATCTACCACAATTTGTGGTGTTACCATATCACCATTTATAGGTGACGAACGTCCATAACCGGACACAATCCTTGCAGACATGTTTGCAGCATGTATTTAATCTCGTCACTTTAGGGAACTTGGTGAGGCACAGTAGGGACAAACTACGACAATTCCAAGTCGTTCTACTCGAACATGATCGTTCGCATCTCCCCCTAACGACGGGAAGACTGGCTCATCAAAGTGACTTACGAGATCGTCTGCCAAGGTACATTTTAAGCGGACTATGAGTGAAAGCGCATGTCATATTCATCATTTATAACCCGTCATAATGCGTTGTGGTGACGCACTTTGGCACATGAACATGTGGACGATAAAGGTTTTCAGTGTTAACACAATCCAGTTAACAAAATGCATATTGTTACACTCGTAACTAAGCATTTGAATGATGATAGGTATAGGTGAATATGACATGTTGACCTATGCTACATATCCGTAGCTACTGGTCTTGAGAATCCAACAAAACCGCCACCATGCACCACCGGGATCGAACATAAAGAAACGATTGAACCGATGATAGGCCGTTGGTTTTATCGAACCTCTAATGCTTTCTTGAAGAGTTCACTCCCTTCACCAGCCCCAAACACCTCAAAATTTCGTGAGCATGTATAAACGGGTGTTTAGGATTCCAAAACCATCAACCTTGTGGTCAAAAATCGGTCGAAATGACATCGAACTAGTTGATAGGAATTTGGTGGTATGTGAAATCTTCATTTAATTGGTTCAACTAATTCCAAGTCTCCAAAAGGCACCAAAATTTGTGTGAATGTAGCCATGAATGTTATGAAGTACTCGTTAAAATTTCACTTTAAGACTTGGTCTAAAAAGTGGATGAACCGACCTTTACAATGACTGGTCCGCAAGTTGGACAACCATAACTCAGGTTTCATCAACTTATCAATCATTGTCAAAGGAACCACATAACATATAAATGTTATTACTTGAGTACGACCATTTGTGAACACCATCATAGCATCATAAGCCACCCAGGCTAATACTTATGATCATGTATGTATAAGGACTCGGTGAAAAGGGAGGACTCAGCACCATGCTTATGCGAGTCGCTACATTATTCTCTTTAGCATAGGAGGGTGTCGTCTCCTAATCGTGCCAAAGGATAGGCTTAAATAAATGAACATGGCTAAGAAGGATCATCGGGGGGTCTTTGGCGTCACACATGATTATGAAAGCAAGACGCGGATGACATAAATATCATCATCGGTCATGAGCCCTGCTCATGACTCCACCAATGTACTTTGGTGTCTTTGATCCAACTAGTTTCTTTGTTCAATGATATCCATGACAATACCGTGGTATATGGATCATCAAACTGTCCAAACTCCGGACTATTAAAGCCTAAATGTGTCAATGTCCCAATACATCTTCTGGTTACAAAAATCGATGCAAGCCGGACCATATTGACTCATGAATATTCTTCCTTTTCACATATCCAATACAAGTGATGCATAAGATTTTATTTCTCACAAATCACAATGAGATGCTATGAGTGATACACTTTGGTATATATATCATCGAGTCATAACATGGTTCAATTGTTACGGAACATATGTGACTAGAAAACGCCATTCGGCATTCAACAACTTGAGCATCATACCGCTCATTGATTGTGATGACCTACTCATCATAGTCACAATGGATTTATAAACCGAAATCCAAAAATATCATGTTCCTTGAAAATAGCTTAATACGCACTCAATTTCGCTTGCAAAATTTCATAATCATGAGCATAGCGAATACTCTAACAACATAGAGATTTTATGCTTGATATGATCAAAATGATCTATCATATTGAGTGCATAACATGGCAAGGTTATATGCCTAAGGGGCAAAATTACGACACAAGCATGGTGTAACACTACCATGCACACGCTCGACCTTCTTACAAGGGTGCGTATTTTGGGCTTTCCCAATGAAACTGTTTTTCAACATTTGAAAGATGATAGTTTAGCGTACAACGCATACCAAAAACTGCATCATCTATGGCAAATTCGGACAGAAAGAGGTTGAAAAATATGTGTCGTAAGACCACTTGCAAATTTAAGATGGGAACCAAGTTGGTTGGAACAAAAGTTAGCACAATCGCTGGAAATAAAATTCCGCGCAGCTTGACCTTTGTTTACTAAAACAGCGATAACTCCCTTGTTAGGAAGGCTATGGACGAACGGTCAGATTTTCTGGAAATTAGACTTCCGTATCTTTCTATCCATATATTGTGCACCACACGGATCATTAAACTCAGATCACAGTGCATGTTTTAATTGGCTGCTTTAGTATTTCCCAAGTTTAGTGAGAAAACAAGGTTGATACCATATCCAATGGCATAAGTGTTGATGCAAAAACCATGGCAATAACAGCCATAGGTGCGTTTAAACGCAGCAGGTGTTCGATTTCTTATCTCGACTAATGATCCTTTCGGTAACTCCAACTTGGTAGACTTGCAGAGAAAGTAGGAATGTCGGTACAGCTAAGGCTGTTTAAAAACCACGGATTCCGTTTGAACTTTCAAAGCATAAACAAATACCAAGGAGGATGCGCCTAGTCATGATCAAAAGTGCAGAAAAAATCCACCAAAGTGCATCAATCAACCAAGTATTTTAATTCTCAATTTGCAAGTATACGTCATAATAGCCATGTTATATAGATACAACGCGGTGCATCAATATTAAGCATTTTGAACCATGAGACATAATGAATATACCATAACCAACTTGTCTTGACCATCCAATAAGATCGACTAAACATAGTCAAATGTATAAGGCACATGCCTTTACAAATACTCGGAAAAGTATTCGGACCTATAGTCATACGAACTATAATCGAGGTCAACGAATTCATGTATTTACCGCAATATGCCATTGCCTTACATGTTGAAACTCATGAGAATTACTCGTACATTCTTTCATATATCATGTTGCAAGGAGACGATACATGTCTACACCCACATGCAATATTTTATTTTAATAAGATGAAAGATGGAGTTTTCCAAGTATGGGATTGGGTCAAGACCAAGTGGTGGTCGCTCAATTCAACGTGACAATTCCGTCACAAATCGATTTTAACCACGACATATCCGTCATGAATCGATGTTTGTCCCATTTGTATGTCACAACCGCGACTAATCTTGAACGAGTCATAACTTTACCGTTACCGACAATGTTCGTTTTTTTTAATTGTTGGTTTAAAATCGTCAAACCGGCGACATCAAATCGCACCCAAAACGTGGTGTATGCAACAACCACAAATATCAACTTTCAACAATTATCCGTGACTCCCAGACCGTCACACGCTTTACTTCGACATCCGAGAGTGATACCACCTCTCATTGTCTCATCCACCGCAAAGTAGCGTGGGAGATAAAGAACCCAAATACCCAATTCCCCAAAAAAATTTCCCAAAAGAGAGGAATTGAAAACGAGAACTTTAATAAAGTCTTACGGGTACTTGGTTTCATATATGCTTTGATCCTTGAGCGGAGATTCTCTCCATATGAGCAACATATTTCCGTGGGTACTCCGTTCTATATTTACTTTGATCCTTGAACGGGATAAATATGGCTTTTTCTCCATAGCGTGCACATCATCATGAGCGACGTATTTTCCTATATACACGTAAAACATAAACATGTAAGATTCATAAGTGTACAAATTAATGAACAAATGAATCATTGAGTAGGAAAAAAAAATGGAGAGTTGGGAAACGCCCGGATAGGGCTACTGGGCTCAATAATTCGGCCGAAAAAGGACTCGAGCGCGGCGATGCAGCAGCTCGGTATTGGATGAGGTCGGATCTCCAAATTTCTTCGTAAAAATCTGCTTCTGTTCGGCAGTAGATTCAGTAACCAATATTACACAGAATCCGATCGTCACCGTTGAATATACAGATATTTGTGTTGGGAAGTTGCTGCCAAAATTTCACACCGATCCGACGGTTAACGAAACGGAAAACGTGATTTTCGTATGACTGCGCTGTGCAGAAAATTCACGCGCGGAAATTCTCGTCTCTCGGCTTTTTTTTTTTCGATTTTGATAGGTTTTGTCTCGATTGCACTAGGTTTTCAAGCATTAAATATCACGTGCATAAAACCGTTTCGACGATCCGTCGATGCTTCGATCAGATCGGGTCGCAGCCTTAGGCAACAGTTGGCTTGGATGAAAACGGGACTGTCGAGCAGATCGGGTCGGCAACCTGGTCGGGTCACCACCGGACTGGATCGAGCCGGGTCGGCGGTCGGGCGGCGACGGCGGTCCGGCGCGGAGGCGGCGCTGGCCGCGTAATCGGGCGGTTGGCGGCTTGGGCAGATCTGGCGGCGGTCCCGGCGCGAGGCGGCGTCTGACGGCTCTGGCAGATTCGGCGGCGGCGGTCCGGCGGCGAGGCGGCGGTCCGGCGGCTGGGCGGCGGTGCTCGGCGGCGTCGCGCCGGTCGGCTTGGTTTTTTTTTCGTTCGAGCTACGTGCTGATAACGTGTTTGAGGAGAAAGTAAAAGACAGCAAAATCAATTCATTCATAACACTGATAGAGGGGCCTTTATATAGGCATTACAATGAGGGTCCTTCCATACATAGGATTCCTAGATAAGGTAAGACATCTAATAGGATCCTACTACCTCTAGAAGGATCTAGAACCTTCCATCTATGTATCTACAATCAGTATTAGGTAAGACACATCACGGGAATAATAATTCCCGGAACATAAGGTTGTTTTTGAAATATTATAATATAACAATAAATATAAAAAATGTACTTTTATGTCATTTTATAAATTTCAGCTAGTATGATAGCTAGTTTTGCCAAACACTTTTAGATACAATAATCTAAATTATCATATTACAGCTAGATTATCAATTTTCAGCTAGATTATCCGATATAATCTAGATTATTGGTTTTCAGCTAGATTATCAACAATCAGCTAGATTATCAGTTAATGCATCCAAACATACCCTATATCTCTAGTACCACATTTGTTCCTACTTTTTTTTTTTTTTTATATATTTTGGTGGATAGCAATCGTTTTGGTGAAACAAAATATTGGTTTGCCCTATAAACGATAGAGTGTGTATTTTAAAATTGATTAGGGTATTTATGAATATATTGCACATTAATTTTTTCAAGCAAATAAATTTATTGTATAAAGCATATTTATTGCATTCAAATTAATATTGTCATATATAAATTTAGCATATAAAAATATAATTTTCAATAAAACAGAATAATCAAAATAAATTGATCAATAATTAGTGGTTAATAAATATAAGAATAAAATTACACTACAGAAAAAACGCAATCAGACAACAGTCGGCTGAAAAAGTGTTGGCTGAAATTAACAGATAGCGGTTTATTTTTATCCTCGAAAAAATATTGTATAATTCAAGTACATTACAACGGTTTAAAAAATATTGTCTAGAAAAAACAATCAAACAACATTTTTTATCGGTGGTGTTGTGCAAACTTGGAGGATTAGACAACGGTTTTAAAAATATATTGTGGGAATTAGCTTAAAACAATGCTACGTTAACCGTTGTTGAAATAAGACAAGCGTTTTTAACTATGCTTGTTGTATTACATTTCACACAACGTGTCATAAAAACGTTGTGTGACTCAGACAAATGCCCTACTGAGATCTCAAACCAAATTAATTTTTAATTTTTTGAAAATTTGGGAACATCACTCAATTCGATATATGTTGACATCCGTACGGTTGGATCATTGAGAAGTATTTAGAAACATAGAAAAAAAAAATTGGGACAAAGCACTAGTTACGAGTACTAGTCAATTTAGTAGTGTCCTACTAAGATCTCAAACCAAATTAAGTTTTATTTTTTGAAAATTTAGGAAAATCACTCAATTAGATATATCTTGACATTCGTATGTTTGGATCATCGATAAATATTTAAAAAATAATAATTATTTCGGACAAAGCACTAGTTACTAGTATTAGTCAATTTAGTAGTGGTTTGCTAAGATCTCTAACCAAATTAAGTTTTTATTTTTTGAAAATTTGAGAACATCACTCAATTAAATATATCTTGACATCGGTACGGTTGGATTATAAAAAAAATACTTTATAAAAAATATTAGCTGTTAGATTAAAGAATATATATATATATATATGTTTACACAACGAGTTTGTATATTAAACTGTAGTCTTCAACACTTTCATACAAGCTTTTGTAAAGTTAAATTGTTGTCATAAACTGATTTATACAAGCGTTTTTCGAATAAACTGTTGTCTGCTGTGACAGCACGTGATTGGTGGAAAAGCTTTCACCTGGATTGTTGAGGTGGCGAAATAAGTTGATTGAAATAAGATTAGATATTAGCCGTTAGATTAAGAAAAAAATATATGTTTAGACAATGGGTTTGTATATTAAATTGTTGTCTTCAAATCATCCATACAAGCGTTTTAGTTTTAAACTGTTGTTATAATCAAATATATACAAGGGGATTGACTATAGTGGAAACACTCTTAATGGTGAAATCTAGAAACCAATTGCATTATTAAGTAATTTCATTGCATATTTGTTAGTATTTGTTGCATCAAGTTGGTCGCTAGTATGCAACAAATAATGCAATAAAAAATACATAAATGCATATAATTCTACTCATCTACAGCAGTTAGATCACTAATATCAATGGTCTATAAAAATTTCTAGATTCCACAAAGTAATTAGTTTTCATATGATCTATTTCCTATATACAAGCGTTGTAGAAATAAACCGTTGTCTTTCTAGTTTTCTTGACAAATCTAGAAGTTTCTTATTTTTACCCTACTAAGATCTCAAACCAAATTAATTTTTTATTTTTTGAAAATTTAGAAACATCAATATATAAGATATATTTTGACATCCGTACGGTTGGATCGTCGAGAAATATTTTTAAAAAATAGAAACAATAATTTATGAAAAGCACTAGTTACGACTATGAGTCAATTTAGTACTTTCCTACTAAAATCTCAAACCAAACTAATTTTTCGTTTTTTGAAAATTTGAGAACATCACCCAATTAGATATATCTTGACATCTGTACGGTTGGATCGTTGATAAATATTTTTATAAAAATAGAAACAATAATCCAGGACAAAGCACTAGTTACGAGTACTAGTCAATTTAGTAGTGCCCTACTAAGAAGTCACACCAAATTAATTTATTATTTTTTAAAAATTTAGAAACATCACTCAATTAGATATATCTTGACATTCGTACGGTTGGATCGTCGATAAATATTTTTTAAAAAAAATAGAAATAATAATCCGTGAAAAATACTAGTACTAGTACTAGTCAATTTCGTAGTGATTTGATAAGATATCAAACCAAATTAATTTTTTATTTTTTGAAAATTTGGGGACATCACTCAATTAGATATATGTTGACATCCGTCCGATTGGATCGTCGATAAATATTTTAAAAAAAATAGAAACAATAATCCATGACACATCATTAGTTATTACTAGTCAATTTAGTAGTGGTTTGCTAAGATCTCAAACCAAATTAATTTTCTATTTTTCGAAAATTTGGAAACATCACTGAATTAGATATATCTTGACATCCTTAAGGTTGGATCGTTGATAAATATGTTTTTAAAAATATAAAAACAATAATCCATGACAAAGCACTAGTTACTAGTACTAGTCAATTTAGTAGTGGTTTGCTAAGATCTCAAACCAAATTAATTTTTTATTTTTTGGAAATTTGGGAACATCACTCAGTTAGATATGTGTTGACATCCGTACAGTTGGATCGTCGATAAATATTTTTGAAAATAGAAACAATAATCCATGACACATCATTAGTTATTACTAGTCAATTTAGTTGTGGTTTGCTAGGATTTCAAACCAAATTAATTTTTTATTTTTTGAAAATTTGGGAACATCACTGAATTAGATATATCTTGACATCCGTACGGTTGGATCGTCGATAAATACTTTAAAAAAATAGAAATAATAATCCACGACATCACTAGTTACTAGTACTAGTCAATTTAGTAGTGGTTTGCTAAGATCTCAAACCAAATTAATTTTTTATTTTTTGAAAATTTGGGAACATCACTCAGTTAGATATATGTTGACATCCGTCCGGTTGGATCGTCGATAAATATTTTTGAAAAAATAGAAACAATAATCCATGACACATCATTAGTTATTACTAGTTTAGCAGTGGTTTGTTAAGATCTCAAACCAAATTAGTTTTCTATTTTTTGAAAATTTGGGAACATCACTGAATTAGATATATTTTGACATCCGTACGGTTGGATCGTCGGTAAATATTTAAAAAAAAAATAGAAACAATAATCCAAGACAAAGCACTAGTTAATAGTACTAGTCAATTTAGTAGTGGTTTGCTAAGATCACAAACCAAATTAATTTATTATTTTTTGGAAATTTGGGAACATCACTCAGTTAGATATATGTTGGCATCCGTATGATTGGATCGTCGATAAATATTTTTGAAAAAATAGAAACAATAATCTATGACACATGATTAGTTATTACTAGTCAATTTAGTAGTGGTTTGTTAAGATCTCAAACCTTTTTATTTTTTGGAAATTTGGTAACATCACTCAATTAGAAATATCTTGACATCCGTACGGTTGGATCATCGATAAATATTTTTTAAAAAAATAGAAATAATAATCCATGACAAAACACTAGTTACTAGTACTAGTCAATTTAGTAGTGGTTTGTAAGATCTCAAACCAAATTAATTTTATTTTTCGAAAATTTGGGAACATCACTCAATTAGATATATGTTGACATCTGTACGGTTGGATCATTGATAGAAACAACAATCTGACTAATATATAGTATATTATATAGTACAAATTTTAAAATATACTACATATAATCCGAGCCTATTTATAATTCCTTTTAATTTCAGTTCACTCGGACAGATAATGGACAAATTCTACAAAAATATTGTGTAATTTCATTTCTGACAAGTATGTATTGTTCTAAAATTATTGTGTAGTATCCCAAACAACAATGATTTCTAAGTGGAGTGTTGTTGTTTCTGGCTATTACACAACGGTGTCTAGAGATGAAGTCGTTGTCTCTCACTCTTTCACACAACAGATTATGTACCGTTGTCTGAGGCAGGTAAGAGACGGCGTCTCAATAGACAACGAGAAAACAGAGAATTAGACAATGGACAAAAATCGTTGTCTAGTGCAGTTTTTCTTGTAGTGTTAGTGCGGTGTTCAAATTTTTATCAACTATGGATGAAATATGATGTAGTGTTTATCTTGTTTAATAACTAGAGAAGGGTAAAACTGGAAATGCACTATATCGAAATGAGGATATTTTTTAGAAAAATGTATTTTCCAATTATTTTCTTCCGTTTTTCCGCATTTCACAAAATATCATGGAAAAGTGGAGAAATGTATTGTAGATCCTCTAATAAGACGTTAAATATGTGACTAGTGACTCCTAAACCTGTCATTTATGCAATTAAAAGTACTGCTAATTCCAGTAGCTAGTAATTTCAGATCCTAATTCAACAATTTCCTATTGCATTAATAAAATTGTTAAGATTTCAAGTCCTTAATCAACATTCCCAATCGTGTTATTAAAACATGATATCAAGCATTAAAACATTGTTACCAAATCCCTCCATAACCATTATTTCCAAATCTTCCAAATTAATTCCAAACAATCCCCTCAATCCCATATATAAAGCAATTTTATTTGCACACATAAGACAAAACCACACCGAAACAAATAAAAAAAGAAGGAAAAACCATCATAATATCTCATTACCAGTCAAGTAACAATGACAAGGAAGAAAGTGAAACTTGCTTTCATCACAAACGACTCGGCTCGAAAAGCCACGTTCAAGAAACGTAAGAAGGGTCTGATGAAGAAAGTAAGCGAGCTGAGCACGCTGTGCGGGATAGAGGCCTGCGCCATCGTGTACAGCCCGTACGAGTCCCAGCCCGATGTGTGGCCCGATGGTCGTGGAGCCCAACGCGTGCTGGCACAGTTCAAGCGGATGCCGGAGATGGAGCAGAGCAAGAAGATGGTAAACCAGGAGTCATTCATCCGCAACCGTATACTGAAGGCGGTCGACCAGCTGAAGAAGCTCCACAAAGACAATCGGGAAAAGGAAATGACTCATTTGATGTATCAGTGTTTGACCGGAAAAGGGCTGCAGGGGTTAGCCGTGCCCGAACTGAATGATATGGGGTGGATGCTTGATCAGAACTTGAAGGAGATATATAAGAGGATTGATGGGCTTAAGAAGGCGGCGGTGGTGGGAAATGGAGTGGAGCAGAAACCGACGGTGTTGGAGATGAGCGGCGACGTGGATGGTGCTGTGATGCAGAGGATGGCAATGCCGCCCGTGCAGCAGCAGTGGTTTACGGAGTGGCTGGGGAATAATACAAGTGATCAGAGTCAACAGCAAATGGGGGGTGCGTTTGGACATGGCGGCGGAGGAGGGGATGAGATGATGATGCCGTTTAATGATGGGAGTAATAATTCTCTCATGTGGTCTAATGTTTTCTTTCCATGAGCTTTGCAACCTTTTTTTTTTTCTTGATCCATTTTAACACTTATTTTATATTTTTTATTGTTATGGTGATTTTATTTCAAAATCTCTTCTATGGTACAAAAAATAAATTTTTGTCAAAATACAAATCCGAACTTGTCTCTTAATTAAAATGTAGCAAGAATTATGAAATATATACAGTATAATAAAATCTATGGAGACATCTTTAGTAACAGCGGTAGTTTATGAGAAATATATGGAAAGCTTTAATCATACATTAGAAACTCGATAATTTAATACTCGATTATTTAATAAACTCTCTAAGATAATAGTTTTGGTACCCACTCGTAGAATAGGTCTAAATTAATAATTCGCTAAAATTATAAGATAATACATTTTTGATAATTTCTATAGGTCCCATATAAAATATAAATTAATAATTCCTTATATATTGTACATATTATAGGAATAATTTATGAAGGTTTCTTAAAAAATTACTCAATTGTATTTTTTTTGTTGGAATTAATTTCATCTTAAATCGCATCTCTAATTTTCTTTATCACTATAAGAACTTCTAGTGTTGTATTCTCGTATAGGCTCAACAATAAATTATTCAATATGATGGCCGCTTTAATGTTCGCATATTTTGATTTTGTATTTATAGAAAAAATATATGCTGATATATTCAACACATGACGCATAATAAGATGAGAGATTGAAGGGATATTTTAAATTGGACCCTTCATTTGATATGTACGTTGTCTGATAATTAAGTGAAAGTTTGAAAGTTGTTTGTAAATTAAGTATTTCATTATAAATTAATAAAATATTAATTAATATATAAATTAATAATTATTAATTTATCGATTAATTAATAACTTTTTTAATTAATAAATTTTGGTTGTCCCAACCGTATTAATTTATAAAGTTTCTAGACAAGAAGATACTTATATGGACTGACATATTGCGCACAAGTAATTAAAGGATGTGGTGGCAACCCAAACGATGAAGTCTTTGGCACCGATAATTTTATATAAATATTTCATATTATCTTAAATTTATTGTTAAGGGATGTTTTATATTATTTATTACTA
Organism: Orobanche coerulescens; assembly: GCA_033398695.1. Taxonomy (NCBI): domain Eukaryota; kingdom Viridiplantae; phylum Streptophyta; class Magnoliopsida; order Lamiales; family Orobanchaceae; genus Orobanche; species Orobanche coerulescens. The sequence goes on from CM065811.1 coordinate 53,035,753, forward strand.
TATGGAGGAGTATTTTCTTTAAGACGAGATCTCAAAAAAAATATGATATATAATAATATAAAATATATCCTTGTTTATAATAGGTCCCAAGTAAAATATGAAATTTTACGACTATGTAAATTTTAGTCAAACTATAGATTATTCTCATACGGATATTTTAATACATGCAACAGTAACTTATTTTCTCCAGCCTACTAAAAAAATATAATACTTAAGAGATTAATTAAGATAAAAGAAATCAATAGATGCTATAACTATCATTTTTTGCTGAACGTCATTAAAACTGAATTGATATCAAGACTAAGCATTGTTAAAAATGATTATATTTCACTCGCATTATTATTTATATATAAGTAAATAATACTACTATCACTAAGAAAAATGATTATGTTTTGTTGATTTTATGTCCGTCGAGGACACGTGTGTTGGGCTCTGACCCTGTGAATTGTTGTCAGTTTTCTATTTGCGAAAACAAAACCTTTGGGCTGTGACCCCTGTTGATTTTTGGAAAGATAAGGATTTGATAATCCTAAATTGTTTTCTATTAAAACTCCCGAGGGTATTTTAAACCATTTTGCAAACCGTTCTCGTTAATTGTGATCTTTCGGATTTGGAAAGTTTTACTCAAACTCTTGCCTCGGGAAGTATTCGTTTCGTTGCATTTTAATCTTTGAGGATTTCTGATTATTGTCATTCTTGTAACTTGAATTGTATGGCTCGTATTTTTGCACGTGTACTTGCACTAGCAAAACAGTGGAGTTTTGCTAACCCCCGAGTATTCGGGGGGTGGATGTCTATTTTTGCATTCAGGTTTTGGAGCATAGCGCGGAAGGCACGAAGGATGATGAAAGATGAACGATACTAATCACACGAGGATCCGTTGATGTCGTATTGGTCTAGTTGTATTTTCTTTTATTGCTGAGATCTTTCCTCGTTGTACGGGAGTTTATTGTATTTTGACCCCTGCGTGGGTATGTGTTTGGAATTGAGTTGTATGTTATTATTGAAAGACCAAATCGGTCTACTGAGTCATTTTAGCCTTAAAGGCGATGTTTAGATGTTTGATTTTTGTTACCAGCCTGGTAGAACCTTGAGGAAAGGTTCTACGGCGTGTAATATCCCTGAGCGGATTGGGGGTGTTACAAATACAACTTGAAAAGTGTTTAAGCAACAAGCTGTGCGTTTTACAAATTAGAGTGCGTAGCGGAAGTCTTGTTAAAGATAGTTTGCAGTGCATACTTAAAAATAATCACAGTAATGAAAACAATAAATTGCAGAAGGTAAATAACACAAGATTTAAAGTGGTTGGAGGTAAACCCTTATACGTCCACTGGTCCTCCACACAGGAGTGAAAATGTTTATTATAAATACTGCGTACACAACTACGTATTTATAATCAAACCTATTCTTGTATCGTTCACAAAGATTGATACAAAGACCGTAGCTTTCAACCGTTCACACAGATTGGTCAAAGCTAACTCTTGACTTGCTTCTTCACACACAGTTTCAAAACTTCGTCCTATTCGTCCCAGACAGGTCGGAATATCTCTTTAGTTCACACAGAACTAGGTTTTTACTTAAAGGTAAAAGGTAAAGTAACCAGGTAAGAACAGCAGCTTGAATATGAAGTTCTTGAGCTGATGATGGCTGTTCTTGATGATTGAGTATATTTCTTCTTCTTCAGATATGGATTGATGCTAGGAAGAAATATACTTGCTCTTGTAAGCTTGATCTGATGATAATGAATATTCAGTCTTTTGATCATTTGAATATCGCTTGTAAGCTTGTATGTATTCTTGTTTTCTGATCTTCAAACTCCGGGGTATAAATAGCCTTTGAATAGATCCATTGAGAATAGATCCGTTGAGCAAAAGTCCGTTCCAACGGGATGATTGATTTGAATAAAACACGATTCGGTTTTTGCTCTTTGATTGAAGGTCTGTGTCAGCTAGTATTTAAATACTTTATCCCTTTAATATGTAAATAGTTGTTTTCAAACGGGACTTGACTTTTAGTGAATAAAGCAGATTCCCTTTCAATGGTCTTCAGTCCTGTTTGGATAAGTGTTGAAGGACTCAACACTTACAGTATGTATGATCCGATATAATGTTGTAGGCTATGTGCTGTAGGCTATTTTAGACCGATACTGTATGGAAGGATGCTGTATGTTTATTTCGGGACAGCTTCCATACTTAGCGTCATATTGACATATGATTTTCTTGATGTATGATGGCTCTTTATACTTATGCTGTATGTTGGCACTTTGAGAAGACTTCGATACAGGATTATTTACTCCAACAACTTCAATCATCTTTGAGACAGCTGCTTGCTGTATGTTGGCAATTTATCAAAACGTCGATACAGGATTGTTTATCCCAACAATTTCCCTCTTTTTGATAATTGCCAAGTCTCTTGATGATGCCAAAACCTTGATGCCAAAAACCTTTGAAACATCTTTGTTTCGATCTTCTGTCGAATGTTCTGGCCTCTGTGAATTGCTCGCAGGCAAGATCTAAAAAGGTAGAATCTAACAGCAAAGTGTTTTTACAACTTAAACTTATGATTGGCGCGCAGGCACAGTCTTACAGTGTAATCTAGTTGAATATAACTTAACCTATGAACTGTTCGCAGACAAGTTCCTACAGCTTATATACTATACAAGTTTCGTACTTGTTTATTGCAGCAAATAAACTCATTTCGTAATCACACATTAACACAGTAGATTACGAGTTGTAATATTTCAAGACAAAAATATATTTTATTGATGAAGAGCGAAGATTACAAGTTTGGGCAAAAATAACAATACAAAATTTTTGCTGTTTCAAAAATAAAATACAGGAAGGATCCTACAAGCTAACTCATATAGTCAGCATGTCTCCAAGGCCTTCTTGGATCATTTTTGGTTCCCTTACACCAGTTTTGCAAGGCATCCTTGTTTAGATTTAAGTAGATGGCTTGTCCTTCATAAGATTTATCGAACACAAGGATCCAATCTTCCGGATGGGTAACCAGATCTCCTTTCATGTGTTTGGATTTTAACTGCATCTGTAGGGGGAGCGTTCCTTCATCCAGCCTCTTCTTGAATTCCTCGGCAGCTTCCTTCATCATTTTACAGTTGTTGAATATGGAGGATTCCCTGATAAGAACTACAAAGTATCTTAACAGTTCGTTTTTCCTCCAATACTTTATCTCATATGCTGTAGGCTATCGGTTGGTTGGGGGATTTATTGCTGATGGTTTCTGTACAAGGTTTTTCCACGGAATGTTAGGATCGTGGAATTCCGGACGAGCACCCTGTATCCTAACAGTATGAGCAGGAGCTGACAATCGGGTAATTGCAGCAGTAATGCTGTCTTCTGTTGAAGCTTCAAGCTCCTTTTCATGTTCCAGTCTCAATCTCTTTGCAGCTTCTCTAGCCTCTTCCCCCTTTTTGGCGTCATCAAGGTATGAGACTTTTTCATCTAGGTGCTTAAGGATTTTCATGGCGCTGTCCTGTTTTGCCTCCATACTTGAGAAATTTTCAACTAAGGATTGAAGCACCACCGACATATCATCAATCTTTTTATCATGGCCTCAAAGTTGGAAGCCAGTTTCAACTAGAGCTGATGCAATTTTGGCCTCAGAAATGCGAAGCTTGGCTTGTTCCTCCAAGAGGATCTGCTCCTGGCGCTTTTGGATTTGGTTGAGAGCTTGCCTTAGGACAGTTGGCACAATGCGGAAGGCTTCTTCCACTTTGGAAATTTCTCTTCTTACGCCCGTCATTTCATCAATGGCAGTCTCATGCAACCAATTGATCTTCTTTTCAACAGTATGCAGTGCATTCACAGCATCCTGTATGAAGACTGTTTGGAGACTGAGAGCATGGAGTTGCTCATGTCTGGCTGGAGAGCTAGACTTTTCTTCTTCTTCATCTCCGTTGATCTGTCTGACGACCACATGGTTTCGCGGTCACTGCGGTTCATCCTTGGGTAAGAAACCTTCATCGGATTCCACTTCAATGGGTGAAGGTGCAGGGGCAGCAGGGGCTGTCTCAGCTTGCGGCTGTTCGGACTTATCGGCGACAGGGATAACTGTTTCTTCCTGTTCCGAAATGGTTTCTGTAGACATGGGTACAGGAGGGACTGATTCCTCCTGTTGTCTCTCAGCTTCCGCCTGCTCCGGCAGAGGGACTGATTCCTCTTGCGGGAGGCGCGGGCTTGGTCATTGGCGACAAGCTCAGGTGCATATTGTGAAACTGTTTGTTCCTCCGCGACAGGAGGGACTGATTCCTCACTGTCTTGAACAGTTTCTTGCTGTTCAGAAGGGGACTGATGGTGACTTGATGTCCCTACTCCTTGATGATGTTGTGTCCTTGAAAATTCCTGTTCTCTCGCTTCTTCACGGCTCATCCTCCTGGAAGGCTGCCGCTGCCTCGAGTCGTGGTCAGTTTTTGGACTTATAGGAATTGTTTCTTCGGATAGAGATTTCCCTTTCTTTCGAGCATCAGCTTTTTCCATTCGATGGCTCGAAAGCAGCTCCTTGCAGCAAAGGTTGTCCCATTGGATCAGGACTTCAACATCCTGAGAGTCTGTTACCTCCAGAACAAACCTTTCTTCTTCACTCCAATTGCTCTAATTGTACAAAGTTTCATACGGAGCAAGCCTATATGCTTTCCATTGAACAAAACGGTCGTATGCCTGTTCAATCTGCACAGATAACAAAGTTTTGTTAATGATGTAGTCTGGAGAGGGGCTGTGTACGGCACATGGGTCCGCTGTAGGCAAGGGTTCCACTACAGGTGTGGGATCCTGTATTGGAGAGGGATCTCGTACAGGGAATGGGGCTATTGGCTCCAAGGTGGCAGCCGACTCGCTAGAGTCTTTCAAGTTGGCAAATAACTGTGCATCCGTCGTTGCCGCCAATGGCTCGGGATCTACTGTCTGGACAGTAGCAGTTATTTCATCCGCAGGGGTTGCGCCCTGGGGGATTGTTTCAGTGGGTTGGGCCGTCGAAGGAGCATCTACTGAGATTGCTGTAATATATGTAGTCTTAACCTTTGTAAGCCTCCTTAGCTTCCTTTTCGGCTTCTCACCAGCAACGAGAGTTTTGCTGAGAGACCTCTTCCTTTTCTTTGAAGTCTCCTCGCTCCCGAACTTTGGAGTCATGTCCCTTGGATCAGCAGAAAGGGGCATAGTTCGGATAAATGGCCTGTTCGCAATCAGATGTTCGTTGTTGAAGACGGAGGGCCTGGATCCTCCAATATATTTTCGTGAATTTATTTTTTTCGCTTCCTTTGCTTGCGGAACACCGCACTTGGTCAGAATATTATTAAGAATCAGACCAAAAGACATCTTCTAAGAGGCAGGTTTAGAGACTTCTTCCTGCAACCTTTTAAGAACAGTCTGGCACCAGTTGACCTTCTCGTAGGACATGATGGAAACCATCATTCGAAATCTCAGGTTGGTGCACATCTCGAAAGCACCTGTTCTGTTTTAAATCACACGACAACAGAAATCGTGTAAGTAAACAAATGGAAGGCAAAAGCATTTATTGTGGCATGAAGCATGGACATTCTCGTCCGATGCTGAACCAGAGAATAGTCCCCAATATTTGGTGAGAATTTCTTGAGACCCAAAAGTCTCAAGCTCCTCCATAGATATGCCATCAGCAGGCAGCCTATACAGGTTTTGCAGCAACTCTTGGTCCACGCGGATCTCCACTCCGCGGATGGTGGCAGAAATGTCAGCGACGTTTCCTCCCTGTGCAAGAGAGAAGAAACGAACAGAGGCGTTGAGGTAAAATTCCTCAACCATTTGAGCATCATAGCGCTCAGGATTGTCACTTCCAAGGCGATAGAGGCCTTGTTGACGAACCCTCGAAACGATGATCTCCATGGATTTGACAGCGTCTCCTTCAGTGAGAACACGCTCAACAACCACAGATCTGGCAAAGATCATTCCGTCAATGATGGTGGCGGTCTTCTTGAGAGATGGAAAGGAAGCCTGTTATGATGCCATAGTAGTTTCTTGAAGAAAAGTAAGTGAGAGTCAAAGAAAATCGCTGTAAAATTTGCAGTGAAATGTAGGCTGTTTGCTCAAAGACTCGTTTAATTTGCAGAAAGCGTAAAGAGTCAAAAGGGGCAGAAACAGTCCTTTTATAGTGGGCGGCGGGAAGATTTAGGGTTTCCAGACAGTGAATGGTCAGATTTAAGGGATGAGAACCGTCGTTTAAAATGAACGAACAGGATGGACTGAGCGTAACGGGTACATCTTATCCATCCAATTTTGAAATGAGAGTGGGTCCCATATCTGATGTATTGTCCTCCCTTATTGCCCGAAACAGCGGTGCGAAATTATAAAAATTTGAAAAATCACGGCGTTTGAGATACAATAGTCCAGATGTCGTGTAAAGCATTTAATGCAAAAGACGTTTGATTTAAAACAGGGCACGTGGACTCAAATCTGTTTTGAAATAGATAAACTATTAGAATATAATATTAATTTAATTCCATAGTATATGTTGTATCCACGTATACAGCGTTCCCCCTTAAAAGGTACATACGGGATTCAATTCCATACAGCAATTTAAGGATTACTGCTGTATTCATGGGTCATACTGTATTCCCCCTTAATTATTGCACACGTCAGCTGTAGGATAATTATATGTCTCTTTGTTCCTACAGTTCTGTTCGGAATGTCTGAGTGTACATATAATTAACGATGGATACTGTATTCGTGGGTCTTACAACATTCTCCCTCAATTGTTGAGTAAAAACATTAAAAACTTACAGGGAGTCAGGATGTAGCAAACCCAATTCTTGTCGAAGCATATAGAATCTTGATGTGCCGAGAGGCTTGGTAAAGATGTCAGCTAACTGGATATCTGTATGAACTTTTTCCAGCCGAACATCCTTGTTCTCAACATGATTCCTAATGAAGTGATGCTTCATATGGATATGCTTAATACTCAGTTTATAACGTACATTAATGATACAGATATTACGTACGTAAAGTCCATTACGTACGTAATGTTCTAAGGCTAACATGCGTAAAGTCCGTCCAGAGGTCACTGACTGAAATGTGCCCATGTGTTACGTACGTAAGTCGTCTTTACGTACGTAAGGCTCCAGTCCGTAGTGTACGTTAAGCTTGGAGGATAGCGTACACTATGAAGAGTTGACTCGATTGTCCTCTAGCCCACCGAAAGTAGCTCCGTCCGCGTCAAAAGGAAGATTCTGGTCGGGAGACCAACTCACTCGTTACGTACGTAAGCTAGTTACCTTAACGTATGTAATACTCAAATTTAGCGTACGTTAGACATAAAATATAGCGTGCGTTAGACATTCAATCCTTTAGCCACATATCACATTTTAACCATCTCGGGGTGACCGTCCTTTCCACTCGTCAACAATTATCGGGGAACAAGACGTTGGCCACCGTCATATTCGCACCGACGATCGTCCAATGACGTCAAGGCGTGTCACCTCCATTTCATCCACATCGCACAATTGTATAGCACTTAATGAAATACATAAATAAAAATGACATCACATTACAAGGATTCACACAATACAAAGTAATTAAGCATGAAATACCGGTGGTATTACAAAAAATAAACTAATAACTTAAATCAAATTAAAAAAAAAAAATCCTGAACCCTAACCTGTTCAGGCGGTCAACTGCAGTCAGGCAACGCCAGGCGATTTTCAGCGTCTTCCGGCGGCGTCAAGTGGAAAGGGCGGTCGACGTTTCTAGCGTGGTGGTGGGAGATTGAGGCAGGGACCAGATGGTGTAACACCCCGAGATATTCAGGATTATTATAGCGCCGTAAATCCTTGATATAAGGATTTACTAGGCTAATAATTTAAAAATAATATTATTAAATACCAACCGTAAAATTTATTATTACATCACAAGTCTGAAAAATACAAATCAGCCAACACCCGATAGTAAACCTCAAAAGACAAATAAAAAGACAGCGTACTCGAGTACTTTATTAAAACAAAACACAACTGACAAACCATCCCGGTTGTAACATCACTCTGCACCCTCGTCATCATACAACTCTAGTGGTTGTTTCCCCGTCCTCCTGTATCGTGAACATAAAACCAATGTCCACCCCGAAAGGGTTAGCACAACGATGCTAGTAGCCTAGTACAAGTACGATAATTATACAACAACAGATTATTCAACATCTCACGAAGAGTAAAGACAACATCATCAACGACAACAATAACAACGAGTCTCTACTACGAGAAGACTCACAATACCGTACACAACATGATAACCACAACATGACATCACAACATACACTTGGTAATTCCGATGATCTGGCATTCACTGCATAGATCCCAAGATGATCCCATCGGACCAACACGAGGTGGAAAAACCTGTCCAATGATCCAGCGCACGCTAGCATAGATCCCAAGATGATCCCGTCAGACCAACACGAGGTGGACATACAACAACGACACATATGCACGACAACATGTATAACATCAATACATAAAACATAATTAAAGTACTTGCCTTTGAAAGATGGCAAGAAATAAATACTTCAACGACTTCAACAAACTCGAAGGCCGCCCCTCCGATCAACCGTTCGCAAACCTTGAACCTTACACTAAAGGAAATAACGACAACTCAACTTACGTAACAATACTATCACACGAACATTATAAACATTCCAATAGTGACCGAGTATAATCATCATTGTTCGACCGATTCCCGGTTAACTACTCAAAGAATACTACGTCGAACAAATACCATACTACATGCGAAACGAAAGGTCATAACGGGGATAACATGTTGATGTCTACGGGTTTCCAGCATATTCAAATCGTTACAATTCACTTTCAAATTCGTCCAACTATTTCTAATGCATGTGTCGGTTAACTAAACGAATTCATAATCATGAAAGTACGTTCAACCGAATTCTAGGTTAATCCCACTTATGATTCTCATTCTTACACAAGTAAATTCATCTAATCCATGTTCTACGTTCACCATGATTGTTACAACATGATCATATCGTTCTAACCATTCATATGAAGATTATCAATCCAAATAATCTTTACAAACCCTGGATTATACTTGAAGAACGATCCCTACGTTCATCATCTCGAATTCACCTAGTCTAGGTGATAACATAATCGATTCGTTCATCATATAATCATCACGAAATCATCATCAAGGCAGGTTAAAATCTTCGAAAATCACATCCTTATAATAGGCATAATCAAGGTTCAACTATTACCAATGAAAAGTCTACGTTCATCCAATCCAATCTTCCTAAACTTGTTGTTTGATTCATAATGTTCATAAAAAAGTCCATTATCTCAGTAACATATTCATAGTATTCCTAAGAACAAGAATTCGAGGTTGGGAAACATCAACGTACCTTAATATGGAAGAGAACGACGAAGCACTTGGTGAAACTCAACACCAGGGGCTTGAACACCAATCCAAGAAGGTCTATGATCTTCAAAACCAAGCCGAGAGGCTGATACAAGGAATTTTATAGGGCTGGGGAACTCTCAACTTTGCAGAAATCGGACAAGGAGTGGGGGTGAAATGAAAATAGTTTGATGTCTATAAATAGAGTTTTAAACCTTACGTACATTATCCAAAAAATATTACGTATGTTAGCTGTCTAACGTACGCTAGCAACGAATCCTTACGTACGCTATCGTCGGGCGGTAGCTCACTGCCTCATTTTCTGTCCTCCATAACGTACGTTAGCAACGTTTTACGTACGTAATTTGGTCAACATAGCGTACGTTATTCTACCCCTCTTAACGTACGCTATGCTTTGTTATCTTTCTTAAACAAAAAGTTGTCCAGGTTCACGCGGGGGATCCGACAATATCCTCATCCGCTCCACATGCCGACCCCACTTTGTCTTGTCTTGACCGTATCATACGTACTCTATGCTTATAACATAACATACATTATCCATATCTCTTAGCGTACGCTACGTAGACTCATTAACGTACATTAATATTATGCAGATACATGCATGAATTTACAAACTCCACACAATGCGATCATGAATATAGAAATACGGATACAAATTAATCGTACTCCGATTATTATACAACATAATCAAACACCACAAGGTTCAAATACAGATAAAAATACACAACAATTATCTGGGTATTACATACTCCCTCTCTAAAAAGAAGTTTCATCCCGAAACTTAAGAGAGAAATAACTCTGGGTATCTCGACTTCATACTATCCTCAGTCTCCCAAGTTGCTTCTTCGACTCCATGTAGTGACCATTGAACTTTAACTAAAGATATGGGTTTATTCCTCAATTGCTTGACTCGACTCCCGAGTATCTTGATTGGCTTCTCCTCAAACGTGCCATCATTAGCTACTTCGATCTTGCCGAAATCGATGACATTACTGGGATCCGGTACATACTTCCGTAATTGGGACACATGAAACACAATATGAACATCACTCAGTGATGGAGGTAAGGCCAACCTGTACGCCAACTCCCCAACTCTTTCAAGAATCTCGAATGGTCCAATATATTTTAGACTCAGCTTTCCTTCCCTTACAAAACAAAAAATTCCTCGAGTAGGAGAAACTTTAAGAAGTACATGATCTCCAATTTCAAATTCTAACGGGCGACGACGCACGTCTGCATAAGACTTTTGTCGACTCTGGGCAGTCAACAACCTTTCACGGATTAGAGCTACCTTTTCTTGAGTCTGTACTATCAATTCTGGTTCTGTCCCAATTAAGTCAGATGAATCATCCCAGCATAAGGGTGATCTACATCTTCTCTCATACAATGCTTCGAAAGGTGCCATCTTAATAGAAGCATACCAACTATTATTGTAGGTGAACTCAATCAATGGCATATGGATTTCCCAATCAGTCGACCAATCTAAGGCACAAGCCCTCAGCATGTCTTCTACTGTTTGAATAGTCCTCTTGGACTATCCATCGGCTTGAGGGTGGTAAGCCGTGCTAAAACTCAACTCGGTTCCCAAAGTCTTATGAACTTCTTTCCAAAAATGCGACACGAAGCGACCATCCCGATCCGAAATGATGGTTTTCGATGTACCATACAATTAGACTATCTCCGCAATAAACACTCGTGCCAACCTTTTTGATCCCCAAGTATCCTTAATGCCCAAAAGATGAGCTGATTTGGTTAGGCGATCAACTATTACCCAAATCATATTCATTCTCGTCCTGGTCTTTGTCATATTGGTGATAAAGTCCATTGATATATCTTCCCACTTCCATTCAGGAATCGGAAGTGGCTGCAACATTCTGGCCGGTCGTTGATGTTCGATCTTAACCTGCTGATAGGTTAAACACTTCGAGACATATTCCGCCACATCTTTCTTCATGTTACCCCACCAAAAATTCTGCTTCAGATCCTTATACATCTTACTGGTGCCTGGGTGAATAGTATAGGGCATACTGGGAGCTTCCTTCATGATTGTCTGCTTCAAATCATCAATATCGGGAACACAAAGTCAGTGTTGGAATCTCAAAACTCCAGCCTCACGAATCACAAATCCTAGGGCCTTTCCCTTGCTCACTTCATCACTTAATCGAAGCATCAAGGGATCATCTAATTGCTTAGATTTGATTTCTTCGATCAACGATGAAGTTAATTCCATCACACATAATTGTCCTTGAACGCCTTGTAACCATACTTCAATTCCTTCGGATCAATTCTTGTTGTATGCTGGACTGGGACGTGAGTATCTCCAACATTCAAATAGAAACAGGTTTACGACTCAGTGCATCAGCTACCACATTCGCTTTGCCTGAATGATAAAGAATTTCCAGATCATAGTATTTAATCAATTCCAGTCATCTTCTCTGTCGCATGTTCAATTCCTTCTGACTAAAGATGTATTTAAGACTCTTATGATCTGTGATGATCTGACAGCGGGTTCCATACAAATAGTGTCTTCATATCTTCAGGGCGAAAACAACAGCTGCCAATTCAAAATTGTGCGTTGGATAATTAACTTCATATGGCTTCAACTGCCGTGAAGCGTATGCAATCACTTTCTCATTTTATATCAGTACACAACCGAGACCTTGATTTGAAGCATCACCGTAAACTATGAATCCTTCAGTTCCTTGTGGTAGTGTTAGAATTGGAGCCGTCATCAATCTCTTCTTCAGTTCATCAAATGGCCTAACACATCTCGTTCCATTCAAACTTTTGGGTTTTCTACAGTAATCGAGTAAGTGGACGGGTAATTTTGGAAAACCGTTCCATGAACCGACGATAATACCCAGCAAGTCATAAGAAACTTCTGACTTCCTTCACGTTCTTAGGAGACTTCCATTCCAAAATTTCCTCGACTTTCTGGGGATCTACTCGGACCCCTTCCGCTGATACCACGTGACCAAGAAACATCACTTCATTTATCCAGAATTCACATTTAGAAAGTTTGGCATATAACTGCTTGCTCCTCAAGAGGTTCAAAATGATCCATAAGTGCTGCACATGCTCTTACGGAGTCTTAGAGTAGACAAAGATATCATCGATAAACACAACTACGAATTTGTCCAAGTACTATATGAATACTCGATTCATTAACTGCATAAACACATCAGGCGCATTAGTGAGACCGAACGACATCACTACAAACTCATAATGCTCGTAACGAGTTCTGAATGCTGACTTCGGGACATCAGATTCTTTAATCCTCAACTTATGGTATCTCGATCTCAAATCAATCTTCGAAAACATTGTCGCTCCTTGCAACTAGTCGAACAAATCATCAATCCATGGCAACGGGTACTTATTCTTAATTGTCATCCTGTTTAGCTCTCGGTAGTCGATGCACAATCAAAGCGATCCATCTTTCTTTCGAATAAATGTCTTAATCGTTTGGGCCATAGATACGTCCAATGGTTGCACGGAGAAGAATTCTCGAACCTTAGTTTCCTTCACCGGATGAGGGCAGTATTGGGCTTCCATCATCAGTTTGAACTCTCCCCAATCGGCATCATGATCAATAGGTCGGATGGCTTCCCACCATCCGGACGCTTCTCCCGTCAGGAAATATTGGGCAATGGGGGCTCTCTGGTCGTCTGGGCAGTTAATCCCTGCAAATACTTTCTCCAGCTCTCTCAGCCAGTGATCCCATGTCGGCATCTCAGAGAAACCATCGAACTTCGGTGGGTACATCTTCGCCACCTCCTGTAGCCATCTATCTCATCGATTTCCCAAGTCTGGGACGCCTTGCTGTCTCTCTCCCGGTTGCAATCCTACCGCCACTTGCATTCTGTCCACAACTTGAGCAAATTGGGTCATTTGGTGTAACGCCCCGACTTTCTAGGGTAAATATTGGGGAAAAATAAGTAAAGGGTAAATTTGGAGAAAAATAATTTTTTTGAGTATAAAAATTCTCACCTACAAAGTCGAGTCGCTACAATGTCGTGAAAATTAAATACCTTTAGATAAGGTAACATTTCATAATAATCACTAAGTAAAATTTTTGCGGCGGAAGAATAATCATAATTTATAGAATTCAAGATTCCCCAAACGAGTTTCAACATAGTTTGACAAAATAAAAACATCATTAAAATAATCTCCTTCTCATATGCCCCCTCGGCTCGCTCTTCAGTTCCTCCGGCTAGGTTCAACCTGCGGGATCAATAAAGGTGGGGGTGAGCTTCCTTCAGCTCGTGGAAACTACACTGATCACAGTAATATACAATCTCATGGAAAACATAACATGAATAAATTATCACATTTTTCCTCAACATGAATGCATACTCACAATATTACGTACAGCATGAATCGAGCACGCATAACACGAATATTGAGGTTGCGTAGGTGCCCCCGCAACAACATGAAACATACACGCAATACCACATATAACGTGAATACTGGGTTGAGCAGATGTCCCCACACAACATGAAACATACACGCAATACCACATATAACATGAAACGAGCACATATGTGAATACGGGGTTGTGCAGATGTCCCCACACAACATGATAACTTTTTACACGAATACATGTGAGCCTGATTTACAACGTGTATCATAATTTATAAACATGAAATGAATATCACATATGCAGTCCAATCAAAGCAATTAAAATGATAGTGAAAATTCCCACCTGAATAAATGATGATGATGTCTGACTGAAATGAATGTGCTCGACTCACAGTCCTAAGCCCGTAAATCCTTGACAAGGTCTACATATAATAATAATAATTAAAATCCTTACAACTTATTATTTATATAATAAATAAAATGATACGAATATCACTATATAATAACTGAAAATAAATTATAATTACTAATTAATATTAACCGAAAAGTTAATATTATTAATGACTGAAATTAAAATACTTATGCATAATTTCAAATTAATTATTAATATTAATTGGAAGTCAATATTTTAAATGTTTTGGTCAAAATTAGGATTTAATTTAAGTTTGAAGGTTGACTGGGGTCAGATTGTAAAAATTGAGAAGCTGACTGGGTTAAAATCGAATTAATTATACTGGCTGGGGCTGAAATGAAAACTTCTGAAAATTGGGAGGACTAAATTGAAAAGTCCTAAAAATTCGCAGGTATAAAAACCCTGTAACCTAATCTTCAGCCGACTCACTTCATTCCTCACCTCCCGTCTCCCTCACCCTCACTCTCTCTCTCTAACCTTCTCGACCGGGAGAAAAAAAAAGAACATACACACTCACACCGAAACGCACACACACACTGAATTGAACGCACACACATACACGGCCAGCCTTCGCGTCTCCTCCTTCTCGGCCGAAAATGAACCGCGACCCTCTAACCTTCTGCACCAAAAATCAAGACAAATCGGACACACACAGACAACCACGGCGGCGAAAATGAACAAAAAGGGGAATCGGCGACGGTGGTTCTGGAATCGCGACCGACAGAGGAGTTCCGACGGTGATGTGCGACTTGCCGCAGCGGCGATGGCTGTCGACCGGGTAATAGTTCCGGCGAATCGAAGATGATGACTCCGAATTTGCTCTCGGGTCCCCCGTCCGGGTAAGGTTTGTTCGGGTTTGATTCTTCAAATCAAGCATAGCCAGAAAATTAGGGTTCGGATTGAAGTTGATTTTCGGGCTTGGCCCGATTTCATGACTGCTCGGAAATTGAAAAGTATTAACTTTGATTTGGTATTAGGCTTGAATCATTTGGGTTTTTGGTTCCTGGTTTGAGGTGAAATGAATCGGGTTGAAAGTTTCGGATTTGGAAGATGTTTCTGGATTAGCCATGAGTTCGGCCGAGTCTGATGCTGGTGGGTGCAGCGGCGGCGGTTCCTGGCGGATATCTCGGTGACAGTCCGATTCCGGTCAGGAAGGGTTTGGTTTCTGAATTAGGTGTGTTAGAATTGTGATTTCCGTTCTGTGATTAAAATTTGTAGATTGGTATGTGTTTGATTGTATATAGAAGGATCTAATATGAACCGTAAGAACCACGTGAATATAAGATTATTTTACCTCGAAGTTTGAATGGAAATCGGTTGAAGCGTGGCAGGAAATTGATCGGACAGTGGATTGGATCGGATCCTCTCGTTCTTTGTTCCGTAGATTGCAGCAGATTTTCGAATTGAAATTTTTCTTCTCCTCCTTGTATTACTGCCGAGGCACTTGTGTATTGAATTTTTTTTTTTTTTTTGTTTTTCTGGATGAAGAACGGCGCTGGGAAAGAAGTGTATTCTGTGTAGTATTGTGTATTTGTACAGTAGAGGCTGTATATTTATACTGTAGGTTTAGGGTTAGGGTTTAATTAATTTTTTTGGGCTTGCATTAATTTTCTGGGCTTGTAATATTATTATGGGTCAGCACAATGTTTGGGCCAGTAATAATGATAATAATAATAATAACAATAATGATAAAAATCGAAATAATAATAACGGTGGTAATAAATAATAATATCGATACTAATAATAATAATATCAAAGTAATATTAATGATGATATCGAAATAATGAAGATAAAATATTAATAATGTTAATATTAATATTGTGCTCATTATAAATATTATCATTAAAAATAATAATACCTTTAATTATCATACTAAAAAAATGACTAATATTAAATGTTCTGAAATCAACTTGAGAAATTGACTCGGGCAAGGACTTGTGATACGTCGAAATAATTGTTCATGATTCTTTAAAATGAATTAAATAGCATGAAATGCATTATAATATTATTATAAAATAATAATATTGCATTATAAAAATGACGGGTATTACATCCTACCCCTCTTAGAAAAATTTTCGTCCTCGAAAATAAATGATATACCTTGATTGAAGAAATTTGGATAACGAGCTTGAAGTTCCTCTTCGCGCTCCCAAGTGGCTTCGTCCTTGCTGTGGTTACGCCATTGGACCTTGACAAACACCTTCTCTTTGTTTCTCAACTGCCGGACTGATCGGTCAAGAATCAGTTCTGGTTGTTCTTCATAAGTAAGATCTTTGTTCATCTCCACGGCGGTATAGTTAATGACGTGGTTGGGATCGTGCACATACTTTCTCAACAATGATACGTGGAAAACGTTGTGCACAACTGAAAGCTCTGGGGGTAAAGCCAAACGGTAAGATAACTCTCCAATCCGCTCAAGAATTTCGAACGGTCCAATGTATCTCGGCCTCAACTTGCTCCTTGGACCAAAACGAACAATTCCCTTGGTTGGGGATACCTTCAGGAATACTTTGTCGCCAACACAGAATTCGAGATCCTTCCTACGCTTGTCGGCGTAAGATTTCTGACGATCCTGTGCTATCTTGATCCTCCACGAATTTTATCCACCATGCCAACTGTCTGTTCAATCATCTCGGGACCCAAAATCCTCCTTTCACCTACCTCATCCCAATACAGTGGTGATCGACACTTCCTACCGTATAGGGCTTCATATGGTGCCATACCGATCGTCAACTGGTAACTGTTGTTGTAAGCAAATTCCACTAAAGGCAACAATCGTTCCCAATTATTTCCCATATCTAGCACACATGCTCGCAACATATCCTCAAGGATCTGGATGGTCCTCTCGGACTGACCATCAGTTTGAGAATGATAAGTCGTACTAAAATTCAACTGCGTTCCCAAAGCTTCTTGCAAACTCTCCCAAAAACGCGACGTGAAACGAGTATCCCTGTCGGATACTATATAGACTGGCACTCCATGCAACTTAATAATCTCCCTGATATACAGTTGAGCATACTGATCCATTCGAAAGTTCATCTTAACTGGGAGGAAATGAGCTGACTTTGTGAGTCGGTCGACAACAACCCAAATAGCGTGGTTTCCTTTTTCCTTTCGAGGCAAACCTACCACAAAGTCCATCGTAATGTGTTCCCATTTCTATTCTGGGATATGAAGTGACTTAAGTAATCCAAAGGGGCGTTGGTGTTCTGCCTTCACTTGCTGACAAACTATACACTTTCTGACAAAGTCTGCCACATCTCTTTTCAAACCTTCCCACCAAAATGTCCCCCTAAGATCTTGGTACATCTTTGTACTCCCAGAGTGTGCTGTATACGGAGTACTGTGTGCCTCCTTCAATATAGCTTCTCTCAACTTAACAACATTGGGTACACAAATCCTCCCTTCATAATACATTGTGCCATCATCGGACACGCTAAAACCTTCATCCTCACCTGAAAGAGTACGTTCTTTCATCTTGACCAAGAAGTCGTCCTGTCCTTGACCTTCTTTGATTTGTTCCCTCAGGGTTGGTTGTACCACCAAACTAGCCAATAATGACTCAGTTGGTGTCGATGGTTTAGCCACCTCAAGGTTCATCCTTGCAAATACCTTGACCAAGTGTTCCTCCTTGGTCAACAAACAAGTCAGATCTCCTCTTTCCTTACGGCTTAGTGCATCAGCAACTACGTTTGCTTTACCGGGGTGGTAATGAAGTGTACAATTGTAGTCTTTGACCAACTCAAGCCATCTGCGCTGCCTCATATTCAATTCCTTCTGTGTGAAAATATATTTCAGACTTTTGTGGTCTGTATAAATTTCACACTTACCTCCATAAAGGTAGTGTCTCCAAATCTTCAAGGCATGAACTACCGCTGCTAATTCCAAATCATGAGTAGGGTAGTTCAGCTCGTGCGGCTTCAACTGTCTCGAAGCATAGGCGACTACTTTGGCCTCTTACATTAATACACATCCCAAACCTTGTTTCGATGCATCAATATAGATGACAAATTCTTCCATCGGATCGGGAATCGTCAAAACTGGTGCCGCAGTCAATCTTTGCTTGAGTTCTTGGAAACTCCTTTCGCATTTCTCATTCCATAAGAAAGTTTCTCCCTTTCGAGTCAATCTAGTCATCGGTGCAGCTATCTTCGAAAATCCCTCGATAAATCTCCGATAATAACCGGCTAATCCCAAGAAGCTTCGAACTTCATTCGCATTACTCGGTACTTTCCAATCATTGACTGCCTCAACTTTAACCGGGTCAACCTCGATTCCTTTAGAAGTGACCACATGACCCAAAAATGCAACTCGGTTAAGCCAGAATTCGCACTTGTTGAATTTTGCATACAACTTCTCCTTGCGCAGTATTCCCAATACTGTTCTAAGATGCTGCTCATGATCGACCTTGGTCCTTGAGTACACAAGTATGTCATCTATGAACACAATGACAAACTTATCCAAATAAGGTCGAAATACACGGTTCATGAGGTCCATGAATACCGCTGGCACATTAGTCAAACCAAATGGCATTACTATAAATTCATAGTGTCCATAACGAGTTCGAAATGCGGTCTTCGGGATATCATCACCCTTAATCCTCAGCTGGTGATATCCGGATCTCAAATCTATCTTCGAAAATACTCCCGATCCTCCAAGTTGATCGAATAGGTCCTCTATTCTAGGAAGTGGATATTTATTCTTTATCGTGAGTCGATTAAGTTCACGATAGTCAATGCACATCCTCAAACTTCCGTCCTTTCTCTTCATGAAGAGCACTGGCACACCCCATGGCGAAACACTCGGTCGGATGAATCCAGAGTCGAGCAGTTACTGGAGTTGTACCTTCAACTCTTGCAATTCCTTAGGCGCCATCCTATAGGGAGCCTTTGATATTGGTGCCGCTCCTGGCACTAGATCAATCGAGAACTCAACTTGACGATTCGGTGGAACTCCGGGCAAGTCTTCGGGAAAGACATCTGGATACTCTTTGATGATAGGTACATCAGATACCGTCTTCTCCGAAGTCGTTTTCCCCACCACATTCACCAAGAATCCTTGGCAATCACTCTTCTTCAGCATCTTCATAGCTTTCATAGCTGATATCACCTTCGGGGTACTGCTGTGTCTAACTCCCTCGAATACGGTCTTGACATCAACAGACGAACATAAAGTTACTCTCCTTTCGGAGCATTCAACTACAGCTCTATGCTTGTCCAACCAATCCATACCCAAAATAACATCAAATCGCTAAGTTCCACTATGTGCAAGTTGGCTAAGAAGCTATGTTCGTCAATCTCTATCTCTTCCTCTGGTTCTAGCTCCTCTTTGGGTGCTTCCTCTGGGTTTTCTTCGGGATCCTTCTCCGAGTCTTCCTCGTCCGTAGAGTCGGCATCCCAATTTGCAGTTGGAATCTCATCTCGAGCATACAAATCCAGTAGGCGTCCAGCGACGAATGGAAATCATCCGTGGCCTCTCGCTCTTCTAGCGATCTCTTGATGGCCTTTTTCCAAAGTGGGAAGATGCAGCAACTCCAGTCTTCGGATAACTTCTCCATCAGGTGCTCTAGCTGTCGCGTGACGGAACCTCGTTTCCCAGATTGCACCCACTTGCTCAGCCTATTAATGACATAGTGTGGTGCATTCTATGGTAACTATGATCGTCCCACCAGTCTTTACGCGCTAGAAGACGCGAGTCAAAAGTAGCTGGGACCTTCTTACGTGGCGTCATTCTAGGTTTGGCCATTCTAACAGTTCGCACATACATAAATAATTATATAAGTAAAATGAAATGACATATGCATGATTAATGACTAAAATTTGGTACCTCAAGCGGAGTGACGAAGTGGCGAAGCTGAGAGCATATGACACTTATACATTTTAGCGAGTCTACAGAAAGGTAAAACCCTCTCTGATACCACTATGTAACGCCCCGACATTCTAGGGTAAATAATGGGGAAAATAAATAAAAGGTAAATTTTGCGAAAAATAATTTTCTTGAGAATATAAAAATTCTCGCCTACAAAGTCGAGTTGCTACACTGTCGTGAAAGTAAATACCTTTAAATAAGGTAACATTTCATCATAAATACGAGGTAAAAATTTTGCGGCGGAAGAAAATAAATCATAATTTAATATTTCTAGTCAAAGTTTCCCCAAAAGTTTCAAACATTTGACATAAAGAAAATAACATTTAATAAATTCTTTTTCATATACTCCCTCGGCTCGCTCCTTTGTCCATCCGGCTCGGTTCAACCTGCGGGATCAATAAAGGTGGGGGTGAGCTTCCTTCAGCTCGTGGAAACTACACTGATCACAGTAATATACAATCTCATGGAAAACATAACATGAATAAATTATCACATTTTTCCTCAACATGAATGCATACTCACAATATTACGTACAGCATGAATCGAGCACGCATAACACGAATATTGAGGTTGCGCAGGTGTCCCCACAACAACATGAAACATACACGCAATACCACATATAACGTGAATACTGGGTTGAGCAGGTGTCCCCACACATCATGAAACATACACGCAATACCACATATAACATGAAACGAGCACATATGTGAATACTGGGTTGTGCAGGTGTCCCCACACAACATGATAACTTTTTACACGAATACAGGTGAGCCTGATTTGCAACAACATGAAACATACACGCAATACCACATATAACGTGAATACTGGGTTGAGCAGGTGTCCCCACACTACATGAAACATACACGCAATACCACATATAACATGAAACGAGCACATATGTGAATACTGGGTTGTGCAGGTGTCCCCACACAACATGATATCTTTTTACACGAATACAGGTGAGCCTGATTTACAACGTGTATCATAATTTATAAATATGAAATGAATATCACATATGCAGTCCAATCAAAGCAATTAAAGTGATAGTGAAAATTCCCACCTGAATAAATGATGATGATGTCTGACTAAAATGAATGTGCTCGACTCACAGTCCTAAGCCCGTAAATCCTGGACAAGGTCTACATATAATAATAATTAAAATCCATACAACTTATTATTTATATAATAAATGAAATGATACGAATATTACTATATAATAACTGAAAATAAATTATAATTACTAATTAATATTAACCGAAGAGTTAACATTATTAATGACTGAAATTAAAATACGTATGCATAATTTCAGATTAATTATTAATATTAATTGGAAGTCAATATTTTAAATGTTTCGGTCAAAATTAGGATTTAATTTAAGTTTGAAGGTTGACTGGGGTCAGATTGTAAAAATTGAGAAGCTGTCTGGGTTAAAATCGAATTAATTATACTGGCTCGGGCTGAAATGAAAGTTTCTGAAAATTAGGAGGACTAAATAGAAAAGTCCTAAAAATTCGCGGGTATAAAAACCCTGTAACCTTCAGCCGACTCACTTCATTCCTCACCTCCCGTCTCCCTCACCCCCTCTCTCTCTCTCTAACATTCTCGGCCGGGAGAAAAAAAAAGAACACACACACTCACACCGAAACGCACACACACACACACACTGAATCGAGCGCACACACATACACGGCCAGCCTTCGCGTCTCCTCCTTCTCGGCCGAAAATGAACCGCAACCCTCTAATCTTCTGCACCAAAAATCAAGACAAATCGGACACACACACACACAACCACGGCGGCAAAAATGAACAAAAAGGGGAATCGACGACGGTGGTTCTGGACTCGCGACCGACAGAGGAGTTCCGA
This sequence comes from Orobanche coerulescens, assembly GCA_033398695.1. Lineage (NCBI taxonomy): Eukaryota > Viridiplantae > Streptophyta > Magnoliopsida > Lamiales > Orobanchaceae > Orobanche > Orobanche coerulescens. Next base: position 53,057,651 of record CM065811.1, read on the forward strand.
CGGCGATGTGCGACTTACCGCGGCGACGATGGCTGTCGACCGGGTAATAGTTCCGGCGAATCGAAGATGATGACTCCAAATTTGCTCTCGGGTCCCCCGTCCGGGTAAGGTTTGTTCGGGTTTGATTCTTCAAATCAAGCATAGCCAGAAAATTAGGGTTCAGATTGAAGTTGATTTTCGGGCTTGGCCCGATTTCGTGACTGCTCGGAAATTGAAAAGTATTAACTTTGATTTGGTATTAGGCTTGAATCATTTGGGTTTTTGGTTCCTGGTTTGAGGTGAAATGAATCGGGTTGAAAGTTTCGGATTTGGAAGATGTTTCTGGATTAGCCATGAGTTCGGTAGAGTCGTCTTTGGTGGGTGCGGCGGCGGTTCCTGGCGGATATCTCGGTGACAGTCCGATTCCGGTCAGGAAGGGTTTGGTTTCTGAATTAGGTGTGTTAGAATTGTGATTTCCGTTCTGTGATTAAAATTTGTAGATTGGTATGTGTTTGATTGTATATAGAAGGATCTAATATGAACCGTAAGAACCACGTGAATATAAGATTATTTTACCTCGAAGTTTGAATGGAAATCGGTTGAAGCGTGACTGGAAATTGATCGGACAGCGGATTGGATCGGATCCTCTCGTTCTTTATTCCGTAGATTGCAGCAGATTTCCGAATTGAAATTTTTCTCCTCCTCCTTGTATTACTGCCGAGGCACTTGTGTATTGATTTTTTTTTTGTTTTTGTTTTTCTGGATGAAGAACGGCGCTGGGAAAGAAGTGTATTCTGTGTAGTATTGTGTATTTGTATAGTAGAGGCTGTATATTTATACTGTAGGTTTAGGGTTAGGGTTTAATTAATTTTTTTGGGCTTGCATTAATTTTCTGGGCTTGTAATATTATTATGGGTCAGCACAATGTTTGGGCCAGTAATAATGATAATAATAATAATAATAACAATAATGATAAAAATCAAAATAATAATAATAACGGTGATAATAATTAATAATATCGATACTAATAATAATAATATCGAAGTAATATTAAAGATGATATCGAAATAATGAAGATAAAATATTAATAATGTTAATATTAATATTGTGCCCATTATAAATATTATCATTAAAAATAATAATAATACCTTTAATTATCATACTAAAAAAAATGACTAATATTAAATGTTCTGAAATCAACTTGAGAAATTGACTCGGGCTAGAACTTGTGATACGTCGAAATAATTGTTCATGATTCTTTAAATTGAATTAAATAACATGAAAGGCATTATAATATTATTATAAAATAATAATATTGCATTATAAAAATGACGGGTATTACATTTGGTTGACCACCTGACAAAGGATGTCGGGAACTGCAGGTTCGGCATTTGCTTCAACGGTTTCCTCTCGTTCATTGTTAACGGACTCTTATTGTTCGCCAGAACTGTATTTAGCCTGATTTGACAGCGAATCGGGAACATAGGGTGAAGCTTCCCTCTCAGCATTTCTATGTCCGCGTCCACTAGAAATTAGCGCACACTAGGCATTAGCTAATGCATGCTATTGTGTTGAGTAGCGCGCGCTAGCATTGCCCGTAGCGCACGCTAATGGGCTGAGTTGGCAGGGGCAGTGGGGTGTTGCTGTTTTCTGGACTAACAGTTAATGCACGCTAGGCCTGAGCTAGCGCACGCTATAGGTATTGCGCAACGCGCACTAGTGCCCGGATGTAGCGCACGCTAGCGGGTTTGGGCAATGAGTTGGAATTTTTGGCATGATAACAGTTAGCGCACGCTAAGGTGTGGTAGCGCGCGCTAACATCGCAGGTCAGAAGCTACTGGACTATCGGGTGACCCCGTTAGCGCACGCTAGCCCTGAATTTTAGTGCGCGCTAATCAGGCGCAGTATATAAGTGAGGGTCAACCCTGTTTTTCGTCATTTTTCATCCATTTCACTCATTTCCAATGGGTGAACACGAGAAGGCAATTTGGGGGCGATCTTTCATCAGCCATCCTCATCTTTGGTTGGATAACAAAGATTACACAATATCTAATCCGTTTCTACCTTCCAGATCAAGGTAAATCCCTTAGAATCCTAGCTTTGGGAATTTTTGGGGATTTTCTTAGATTCGTCCGATTTATCCATCTTAGAGCTTGATATCTTTGAGATTATGATGTATCTACCCCGTAACCACGTTTCCCCTATGATTATATGGATGGTTATATACCTTATTTGGACATGGGAGGGTTTGAATGATTTCTAAACCTCTAGGTGATTATCCTTGTAGTTTTGTGAATCGTAGGCAGGTTTTGGGAGTTTCTTTATGTGATTTGAGTATGGATTATTAATTATCATATTTCTTATGAATCGTTTAGGTGCCGGAAGTGCATTCCTGGACCTACCGAACTTGTATTCTTTTCCTTCCGATTCTCGATGTCTCAAAGGCAAGTATATGTTTATGATTCTTCGTTCTCGACTTTGAAAGTAAGGTATATGAATGGCATGATTGTATATATTCACTCTGGGACGGACCGACGGGTCCTATGAGGGTTCCGTAGCCTTTGGTGCGGTTCCACGAATATTTTGGGTTAACCACTCTGGGAGGGTCCGGGGCCTCTAAGGGTTCTGTTGCCTTTGGTGTGGTTCCACAATTAATCACGTATGTATTGAAATGTAATGCTATGAGATCCAGTTATTCTGGAATACTAGTCTTGAGCTTGATGGATTGATGATTGCATTTACTTTATTCTCGAGAAGTATTGTGTTTCATATTTGTTATACTTGTACTAGCTATTCGACGAATAACCCCTTTTGGGGGGAAATACCTTTCATGTATTTCAGGATCCAGGAGAGCGGATAGGCACGTACCGGGTCGGCATGAAGATGATGGGCAAGTCTGATGCTGTGTCTTGTCACTGGTTATGTTTTGTATTTCCTCCATTCAATGATGTTGTACTTGAATGGGTATGAGTACTCGAGTACTGTTTTTGGTTTCCTTGATGTTTTGGCCTGTGTTGCCATGGGATTGATTCTTGATGTGTTGTTTTTGGTTCTATTGGATATTGCCTTGAGTGCTAACTTTATTTTTCTCCAATTGATTATGCTTGGACCTTATCAGTCAAAGTTCATGTTTCCGCGTGTGAATAGCCTTGTGGGTCCCACGGCGGAGCTCACGTCACTGTAATATACCCTGAATAACTTGGGGGTGTTACAGAATATGGTATCAGCGATTAGGTTTATGGATACCTAGGATGTCGGTCTTTTGGGTCGATTGAGCCATCGTTTGTCTACAGTATCACTACTTTGCCATCATCACAGTGCTACCAGTACTTGTAAGACCTCTTACTCTTCTGGTGTTTCCTTAATCGCTTTGCTTTTGATTTGGTACTTTTTGGGAATCGGTCACTCCGATGACGTGCGATTTGAATTGTACTTACGTACTTTGTGTGTCCTTCAGAATGTCTGCTGACAAGGACAGAGGCGAGGCCGTGGTCGTGGACGCGGACGAGGACGTGGTGCGGCCGCTTCCCTCAGTTCCGTTGCGGGGTCGACTACCCCTAGTTTATCTAACTCAGTGCATCCCGATACCGAGAATCAACACGACCAGCCGATCGGTCAAGGGAATAATGTAGATATTGGGGCTACGAATGTCCTTCAACAATTGGCTAATCAGATGACTATCCTGGCCCAAGCTGTTCAGCTGAATAATCCTAACCCGACATCGGATGCTTTGCTTCATAATGTGGTCCGTATGCATCCTCCGCAGTTCAGCGGTGCTACCGACCCAATGGTTTGGGAGAATTGGCTAGCTGAATTGGAGAAAGTGTTTGAAGCGGTTGATTGTCCGGAAGTGACAAAGGTACCGATTGCTCAGTACTTCCTTACCAAGGAAGTCGCGACTTGGTGGAAAGTTATTAAACCGCAGGATCATACTGCTACATGGGGAGAATTTAAAGAGCTACTGGCGGCTGAGTTTTGTCCTTGACCAATGCAAGAAGGCAGAATCCGAGCCTTTTTCGAGGCTAAGCCGCAGAATATTCCAGTCTCTCAGGCGATAGTGGAATACAACCAACAACTCATTCATGTGAAGAATCAAGTGCGGGATGAGTGTGACAAGATCCGCTACTTTAACATGCGGATGAATATGGATTTACGGCGTTACATGGCCGGGTTTGCTTGCACTACTCTGAAGGAATACCAAGACAGGGCTTTGGCATATGACATGTTAAGTCCTAGCAATGATACCACAGAAGAGCCGAAGAAGCAAAAGACCGCTGGTAACTTTTATGGCTCTAAGGGTGGCAACTTCTAGAGATCTCAGGCGGCTAACCGTTCTGCCGGGCAGTCATCATGTTCTGGTAGAGGGAAGAAGAGTTTTCGTTCTGCTCCAGGCACCTCAACTCGCCTAGTAACCTGTTTTAATTGTGGTCGCCCAGGCCACATCAATCTGGAGTGCCACTTCCCACCTCTGAAGTGTGACACTTGTGGACAGGTGGGACACATGGCAGCTTATTGCCCCGAACAGGATCAGACATTGGACACTCGGGCTTCTGCCCCAGCGCCTATAGATCAGAGTATGAATCAGCGGCAACCAGTTAGTCAGTCACAGCAGAGTTACGGCAGAGGCCGGGGACAGAGTCGGAACGCTAGAGGGGGAGATTCTAGCGTCGGTTCGGCACACCCACGAGTCTATGAGATGCGTCGAGCAGATGAACACGATGCGGCGGTGGCCTCAGGTACCATTCATATTTTATCCCATCCAGTTCGTGTACTTTTTGATTTGGGTGCTACACATTCTTTCATCTCCTTGGAGTGTGTACGCTGTTTGAATATAAATTGTATGACTATTTGCGATCCTTTCATTGTGAAACAACCTACTAGGATATAATCGTGAGGAATCGGGAGATTAGATATTTTCCGGTGAACATAGCCAGTATTGATTGGTTATCGAACTTGATTATGGTTGATATCGAGGGTGAGGATGTGATCCTCGGTGAAGACTGGCTTGACAGTCACCAAGTGATTATGAATTACCGCACTAAGATTATCACTATGATGACCAGAGATGGTTCCGAGTACTCGTTCATTGGGCGAAAATTGGGCCAACCTAAGTTTCTTATCAGCGCCATGAAGGCCGTAAAACTCTTGAATAAAGGTTACACGGGCTATTGGTGTTATGCCTTGAAGTCGGGAGGGGACAGAGTCGAATTCTCTTCGATTCCAGTTGTTAATGAGTATCCAGATGTTTCTATAGACGACCTCCCAGGATTACCTCCAGATCGAGAGATAGAATTTTCTATGGATCTAGAACCTGATGCGGCTCCGATTTCTAAGGCACCTTATCAGATAGCACCTTCCGAGATGCAAGAATTGAAGAATTAGTTGGGAGAACTATTGGAGAAAGGGTACATTAGACCGAGCGCTTCGCCTTGGGGCGCGCCTGTTCTTTTTGTAAGGAAGAAGGATGGTTCACTACGTTTATGCATTTATTACCGTGAACTAAATAAAGTGACCATCAAGAACAAATATCCATTGCCTCGTATATATGATTTATTTGATCAGTTGCAGGGAGCGGCAGTATTCTTGATGAAAGAGTCCGACGTTCCAAAGACTGCATTTCGGACGAGATACGGACATTAGGAATTTGTAGTCATGCCTTTTGGATTAACTAATGCACCGACAGTATTCATGCAACTAATGAACAATATATTCATCGAATACCTGGACAGATGTGTGGTCATCTTCATTGACGACATCTTGATTTATTCTCGGGATAAGGAGGAGCATGCCCGGCACTTGCGTTTGATACTAGATGTGTTGAGAGACGAACACCTCTATGTGAAATTCTCGAAATGTGAGTTCTGGTTGAAAGAAGTTATGTTTCTCGGCCATGTGGTTTCGGCCGAAGGGGTTCGTGTAGACCCACAGAAGATTGAGGCAATGCTAGATTGGGCACCGTCTAATAATGTTAAGGAAGTTCGTAGCTTTTTGGGTCTTGCTGGGTATTACCGTCAGTTTGTTGAGGGGTTCTCGAAACTCGCTCGGCCGCTTACGCAATTACTCCAGAAGACATAAAAGTTTGTGTGGACTGCTGAGAGACAGCAGAGCTTCGATGAGCTGAAGAGACGTTTGACCTCATCGCAGATTTTAGCTTTACCACAGGGCAGTGAGGGATTTGCAGTTTATAGCGACGCTTCAGGACAAGGGCTTGGATGTGTATTTATGCAGCACGATAGAACGATAGCTTTTGCGTCACGGCAGTTGAAGCCGTATGAGATGAACTATCCTACTCACGATTTGGAAATTGGCCGCAATCGTCTTCGCACTTAAGATTTGGCGGCATTATTGTATGGCTCTTCGTGTCGGATTTATATAGATCACTTTGAAGTATTTTCCAGTCAGAAAGAGCTGAATATGACGTAGGGACGTTGGTTGGAATTGATCAAGGATTACGATTAGGAAATTCTTCACCATCCGGGAAAGGCCAATGTCATGCGGACGCTTTGAGCCGCAAATCGGCATCGCTTCAGATGCTCAACGTTCTTACATCTCAGACGAAGATTCATCAGGATTTAATCGAGCAAGGAATAGAAGTTTGGTTTCAAAGAGTGCAAGGACAGTTGTGCACTCTCTAAATTACTTCGTCCTTGGTTGACGACATCAAAGGGAAACAGTAGAGTGACCCGATGATCTCTCAACTGAAGGAAGATGTAATTAAAGGAAAAGCCCCTGGTTTTATGTCTATGAGGATAGTATTCTGATATTTTAGGGCAGGTTTAGTGTTCCGAATGATCTAGAGTTGAGGCAGAGAATTCTCCGAGAAGCTCATGATACGCCTTACTCAATCTATCCCGGAACGAGTAAGATGTACAAGGACTTGAAGCGAAATTTTTGGTGGAATAATATAAAGAAAGATGTCACAGAGTTTGTATTACGATGCTTGACGTGTCAATAAGTCAAGATTGAACATCAACGGCCGGTGGATTGTTGAAGCCGCTTCCCATTCCCGCGTGGAAGTGGGAAGATATCTCTATGGATTTTATCACTGGATGCCGAGAACTAGGGCCGGAATGCATATGATTTGGGTAATCGTCGATCGATTGACCAAGTCTGCATACTTCCTAGGTATTAAGGATACTTGGGGACCGGAGAGATTGGCTCGAACTTTTATAGCCGAGATTGTGAGATTGCATGGTGCCCCTAAAACCATTATTTCCGATCGAGATGGTCGCTTCGTATCGCATTTTTGGCAAGCCATCCATCAGGCTTTGGGCACCGAGTTGAGATTGAGCACGTCTTTTCATCCCCAGTCAGACGGACAGACTGAGCGGACGATTCAGACGTTGGAGGATATGTTGCGGGCTTGTGCCCTAGACTGGAGTAATGATTGGGAACTTCATTTGCCATTGATTGAGTTTGCCTACAATAATAGTTGGCATGCGTCGATCAAAATGGCACCTTTCGAGGCACTTTATGGTAGGCGGTGTAGATCGCCATTATGTTGGGACGAGGCTTCGGAGCTATTCGGAACAGAACCGGATATGTTGATGGAGACGAATGAGAAGATTTCTATTATCCGAGACCGGTTGCTGGCTACCCAGAGCCGTCAGAAATCTTATGCTGATACTCGCCGTCGACCTTTGGAATTCGAAGTGGGAGACCATGTTCCACTCAAGGTGTCTCCGACCTGAGGAGTTTTCCACTTCGGGAAAAAGGGTAAACTTAGTCCGCGGTTTATCGGGCCGTTAATTTTGGACATGATTGGAGATTTAGCTTATCGGTTGGCATTGCCTCCGGCTTTGAGTCATGTCCATAGCGTTTTTCATGTTTCTTAGTTGAGAAAGTACATGCCGGATCCAAGTCATATTATCGACTATAGTGAGATTGATGTAGCCGAGGATGTTTCCTTCCCAGAGAGACTGGTGAAGATCCTGGAATGTCGTGGGAAACAGCTTCGGAACAAAACCATTCAGTTGATTAAAGTGCAATGGTCGAGGTATGGAGTTGAGGAGGCGACTTGGGAGACGGAAGATAAGATGCGATCGGAATACCCCGATCTTTTTATTTCTTAAGTTTCGGGACGAAACTTCTTTTTCACTACACCAGAATTCCAGTTTTGTGACTGTCAAAAACTGTCACAAATGGCAAAAACAGTCACAAATGACTGTCATAAAATCATGAGTCACAAGTTTTTTTGTGACTGTCAAAAACAGTCACAAAACAGTGACAAAACCTCATTTATATGACTTTACAATACCACTTTTTATGGCAGTCAAAAATATCATTTATGACTGTCATTAGCAGTCACGAAATTCATTTTTTGTGACATCATTAGCAGTCACAAATTTTAACTTTCGTGACTTCCATGAACAATCACAAATATCATTTTTCTTGACTGTCTTGTGACTGTTTTTAGAAGTCACAAATGTTGAAAAAAATACAAAAAAAAATAATAAAACCTCATTTTTCTCTGAATGCAATCTAATTATTTTTCACAATGAATTCATAATACAATACAAACATATTTCTCAAAGTATTCACACAACACTCCAATTAATTTTTACAAGACATAAAAATCACAATGTAATGCACAAAATTAACACGTAAAAAAAATACGAACTCCTAAAAGTCACAATGTAATGCTCAAAATTAACACATAAAAATCACAATGTAATGCTCAAAATTAATTTCTTGACGAAGGGTCTCAACTCTCTCTGAGCTCATCTCATCAACACTATCTATAAGATCATTTGATATAGCTATAAGAGTATCCTTCATTGCTTGCAGGTGATTTGAAGCTTCAGTACAAACTCCTAGCTGCACCAATCAGAAGCTGGAATAAGAATTAGGCAGTAAACTTGAATAACTAGAAGGATTATTTTTTAAAGATTACCTTACAATTGTGGCTGCACATCAAGCTCAATTCTGGAGGCAGGTTTGTTTCTTCACGACAAAAATTGACTTTATTTGGATGTGGAGTAATTGGGGGAAGTTTAGAGATTGATGGTTGAGGTGTTGACTGATAATGTTCCAAGACTATTTGGTCAACATCGATATTCTGAAGAACAGAAGTTTTAGTTAATGGTGAAATGTATAACTGGCTGAAACTGAGAAAATAAAAACCAAAAAGCAAATAGATATAGTAAAAGAAAATTAGCATGTGGCATTCATTATCTTTCAACAAATGACGGGACAAGAAAAGCTTCTTATTCTTCACAATTTCGGACAACTTTTGAACATGAGACCATTTAGAGTTAATTTACCCAAACCATTGAGGTCTTACACATCACCACTTGCCCTAGCAAAAACTGAAAATTAGATCAAACTCATATGGAAAGCTAATGTCAAAAATTACCTCGAGAATGTCATCATTATCAACGCCAGCAGAAAAAGAGGATTTTGGGCCATTCACTGTGACATGTCTGGTTTCTTTAACCTCAAACGTATGTGGTGCCAACATGAATAATACTAATTTCCTACTTATCTAGTCTAAGAGTCCGAATTAATGAATAATCTACAGATATAGATACACAAAAATATGTATGAATAAGTTTACAAGGAAACTTCCTCTATACCAAGTACCAACTATATCTCAAGTCCAGTACTAGATTCTTATGTAGGCAGACAACCACAAACAGGAAAACTGGATTTTACCAAATTCTATAACTGAAAAAAGACAAAATGCAAATCAAGGATACCAGTAAACAACACCATGTACATGTACGTCGAATATGCTATTAGTTTTGAACCAAAAGAAGACTGGATGAGATATACCTTGCACCCATTGCTTCATCAATTTGAGGTTTTTGCGTTGACAACGACAGAAGAAAGTTCACGCTCAAGAATTTATCTTGGCTCGAGAAGTTATTGTGGGCATTGGCATGTGTTGACCAATTAACTTTAGGCAATTTGTGGCTATAATTCATATCTTCATTTAAGTTGCTTCCCCTACATTTCACTAATAAGATCTTCAAAAATCGAAGAAAAAGTATGTTATAGAGCATAAAAACAAAATGAAAATGAACTGAAATGCATGTGCAATGTCATTGCCTCGTGTGTTTTTCCTTCATCATTCATTAACGTTCCCTATGGTTTTCCTGAGTTATTGTCAGATAACCCAATTTATTTCATGAAAGCGAAGTACAATCAAGAACAGAACTTTGAGAGTTCATACAACAAATGATGGCTCAAAAACTGAAAAAAAAATGCGAGCTGTCCGGCCATCCAATTGCATCAAAACAAAAAATTCAGCAAGAACCGGATTTTCAATACGTAGCCCAAAAGTGAGAATGTCACAAAACAGAAAATTGGAGCAGTCCAACCAGTTTCAATAAAACAATTCCAGGGACTTAACAGTTTATTATAGCTATCCATATCCGCGAAGGAAAGTGAATGTACAGGAAACAGAAGTGCAAAATACCCAGGAACTGAAATTGAGCATATCAGCACCCAAAATTCAATAAATCAGCATATATGTGCGAATGAGACCCTCAATTCTAAAAACCATTTGTAAGCTACAATAACAATCAAACCCATCCCGTAAAATTTGATCAAACAAAGATGCTCCCACGCTGTCGAAGAAGAAGAAGAAACAAGTGAATACCTGAGCCGATTCAAAACCAACCATGGCAGGTAGCAAGGAACCCAATACGGGCACGATAAATGCGAGCTACCCGAGCTGGTGAGACATCTGGGTCGGTTGAAAACCACCGACCGAACGGATGCTAAGAATCCGGATCCACGAGGGAGAGAAATCAGTTTTGGTGGGCCTTGGAAACCCTAGAATGACGTCGCAAAAACGAGATCGAGGCGGACTCACTAAAGGTGTGGCCGGCGACTGCCAGCGGCAACAGCCGCCGGCCGTGGAGGGAAACCTAGATTTGGCTAGGCGAGACAAGTGTGTGTAAATCGCATCGACAAGTGTGTGAAAAAGGAGAGCAGCATGAACGTTTTTGTGAACGAGGGGAATGGAAAAACATAGTATTAGTTTGATTGCAATAAAAAAAGGAAATTGTATTATCCTTATTCTGAGGACCGTCGCGTGTGCTAAGGGTTTGCCAAAATGTATTTATACATAAAACTGAAAAGTTTATGACTGCTCAAGACAGTCATAAATATGTGAATTTGTGACTGCTCAAGACAGTCAGAACACTTGTGACAGTCATTAACAGTCACAAGCATTTGGATTTATCACTGTTTGGTCTTTGTGACTGTTATTGGCGGTCATAAAATTGTGACTGTCATTGACAGTCACAAATTCAGTGAGTTTCAATGTCACAAAATCCTGTTTTTGGTGTAGTGTTTAGAGAGGGAGAATGTAATACCCATACTTTATATGAATTGTTGGCTCTGACGTTCCTTCACTATTGTCGCTCTGTAAATACTTATTGAGATGTTGTCTTTGTTGAGTTCAGAGTTTCGTACCTTTCGGATCATGTTCTGATTTTTTGGACCTTTCAGCGATATTTGAGACAGGCAGATAGCGTACACTAGGCCTAAGCTAACGCACATTATTTTTGTTGAGTAGCGCACGCTAGCTTTGAGTCTTAGTGCACGCTAACTGTCTGGGCTTGGAGAGGCAGTAGCTGATTCTGCCCTCTAGACTAGCAGTTAGTGCACGCTAGGTATTAGCTAACGCACGCTATCGTGTTGAGTAGCGCGCGCTAGCATTGCCCGTAGTGCATGCTAATGGGCTGAGTCGGAAGGGGCAGTGGGTGTTGCTGTTTTCTGGACTAACACTTAATGCACACTAGGCCTGAGCTAGCGCACGCTATAGGTATTGCGTTGTTAAGATTCCGAAAATAAAACGAAATACACAGCAGAAATAAATACGAATCCCAAACAGGATCGATCAAGTAACGTATATACGAAAAAAAAAATACGAAGATTAAGAATCATACTTTTGAAGCCTTTGAAATAATTCTTCGTAAAATGATGATGATCACGAACCCCGTCCCGAACACGAAATCCCTTCGTTCCAAGCACCGAAAGTTCGAAGCCTCTACTTCACACGCGTCGGAAGTTACCCGAAAAAATCTACAACACTCCGTTCTATGAAGAACACGGCTAGGAAGTGTTGTAGGAATTTATATATCACTTTTTCTTAACTTTTATATCACCTCCAAGATGAAAAATAGAAAAGAAAAAAAATTTCTCCTCCCTCACTTTTTAAAGACACGGCTGAACTCCTCTCTCAAAAGATGAATATGAGTTGTATCATGTTTCATCTCATCATGTGTGTATATATATATTATATCTCATATAATAATTATATATCATGTTATAATTATTTTGAGAATAAGAATCTCCACAAATAATTAAAACATGACAACACACATGCAAGGTGGTCATGTGAGGGGGCGGCCTACTAGGAAGATTCCTAGAAAACGAGCCGAGCCACTCGGCTCGTGTAATGGACGTTCACAAACGACTCGTTAAATACACTCCGTTTAATTATCAATGTATTTATATTAATTAATTAATCTAATTAATTAATTATATCAAATACAAATATATTTCTCTAAGAAATACAATTTATGAATTAAATTAATTACCCGGTAACTTAATTTTAATTCATAAGACCGCTATTTGATTTATCGATAAATCATAATTAGATATCCAATATCTAATATTAATAGAGAGATAATAAATTCACATTTATCCGTCAATGCTCCTAATGCGCGACTCGTAGGTCCGTCTCGGTAGGCATTGGGAGGAACTAATGAGTGCGGGCGGCACTTAGCCGGCTAGCGGGCGCCTTGTAAACCCCGGCGAGAACGAATTAAGGGATAATTCCAGAAACAATATGTCTTGAATAATATATACGAAAAGACCCTTCATCGATGTCCGGTCAAGTCTTCGGGTCACGGTAAAGTCAAACCCTACTGTTGACTAAACTCTATACATGTGTTAATGCAAATCAAGACCAACTGATCAATAGTGTATCTAATACTACTATATCAGAATGCTTTGGCCAAAGAATTATGATCTTATTTGCCATTAACCGTATAGGACATTCGCCTGCTCACTAACAGGAGATAGAATCCTTTCTTGGCGTACGGTAAGGCGCTACCGCCGTATAGTCCGCACTTCGAGGTCGACTCAGCAATTAATAAAATGAGTCTAACTACTCTAATGACAAACTAAACGTCACAGGCACATCTTCTACTGAACCCTCAAGTCAAAGGTCCACGTATACTATCACAACCTTGCGATTCGTCATCGACTCTCCGAGAGTGAATACCGTGTGACTGAATCGAGTATGAGTCGTGTTCGAGTATACTGGTCCCACCAATATACTTATAACTATGCTATCAAGACATGCACATCTCCTAGCATTAGTTATACAAGTCTTATTAAAAACTTAATGCCCATTTAAGTTTATTGACTTGCGAACGATTTACGTAAATAAACTTTAAACACTTCCAGTGCATTTTCTCTTATCCCATAATGAGAATGGAATGTTCGATTTATTTACATGGACTTCACTTCAATGTTTACCAAGTCAAGAATGCAATTGAAATACAATAAACAGTGAATGAATCGAATTGCCTTTTTATTATTTATTATTCCATAATTACAAGTACAATGCCCATACTCTCTCATCCCCTGAGTGGCATTCGAGGGCATATTCCTAACAATCTCCCACTTGCACTCAATGCCACATATCATGATATCCAATACCCATGTTCTTTAGATGTCTTTCCAAGACAGCCTGAGATAATGGCTTAGTCAGCGGGTCAGAGACATTGTCTTTTGAGTCTACTCTTTGCAATGAAACATATCCTTTTTCCACCATCTCTCGAACGATGTGGTACTTTCTCTCTCTATATGCTTGGTGTTGTGGTGAGCCCTTGGCTCCTTAGCTTGAGCGACATCTCCATCATTATCACAGAATAGTGATATAGGCAACTCCGCATTAGGGACCACTTGAAGTTCTTGTATAAACTTCTGCAGCCAAAATGCTTCTTTGCTAGCCTCTGAGGCAGCTTGATACTCTGCTTGGCAGGTGGAATCTGCGATGTGATTTGCTTGGAGCTTCTCAATATCCGCTCCTCCATTGAGAGTAAACAAATACCCAGATGTCGACTTAGAGTCGTCATTGTCTCCTTGAAAATCAGAATCGGTGAATCCAATCACCTTCAGTTCTCCACCACCATAAGTAAGAACTAAATCTCTAGTTCTTCTTAAGTACTTAAGAATGTTCTTTACGGCAGTCCAATGTTCCCTTCCCGGGTTTGCTTGAAATCGACTTACCATACTCACAGCGTAGGCTAAGTCTGGTCTCGTACACAACATAGCGTACATGAGGCTACCCACTACCGAGGCATAGGGTACCTTACTCATCTCTCTCTTGTCTTCCTCACTTTGAGGACACATTTTCGTGGTGAGATGAATTCCATGTCGCATGGGAAGGAACCCTCTTTTGATTCATCCATCTTGAATCTTCTCAGGATTTTATCGATATAAAGGGCTTGGGAAAGTCCTATCATTCTTCGCAGTCTATCTCTGTAAAGACGGATCCCTAGAATATAGGAAGCTTCTCCCAAGTCTTTCATGGAGAACGTTTTAGAAAGCCAAGCTTTCACAGTGCTGAGCATTGCTATGTTATTTCCTATAAGTAGAATATCATCTACATATAGTACTAAGAACGCAATGTTGCTCCCACTGACCTTTTTGTAAACACACGGTTCCTCCTCATTTCGTACGAAGTCAAAGTCCTTAATCGCCCGTCAAATCGAAGGTTCCAACTCCGAGAAGCTTGCTTCAGACCATAAATGGCTCGTTGCAGCTTACACACTTTATGAATATTAGCTTTGGACACAAAACCTTTAGGCTGTTCCATATAGATTTCCTCCTCGAGGTATCCATTTAGAAAAGCCGTTTTGACATCCATTTGCCATATTTCATAATCATAATAGGCAGCAATGGCAAGCATCATGCGAATCGATTTTATCATAGCTACGGGCGAGAAGGTATCATGATAATCGATTCCTTCCCTTTGGGTATAACCCTTTGCCACAAGCTTGGCCTTATAGGCATCAACCTTGCCATCCCCACCAGTCTTTCTCTTATAGATCCATTTATTTCCAATAGTCCTCATGCCAGTTGGAAGATCTACTACAGTCCAGACCTGATTGGTATGCATCGAGTCTATCTCAGCTTCCATTGCTTCTTGCCATTTATCGGAGTCTATATCCACTATCGCTTGGTCATAGGTGACAGGGTCGTTTTCACTGCTATCAGGTGTGTCGTGGAGACCCAGTTCCTCGACATGTGTATAGCCATACCTCTCAGGTAAGTGAGATACCCTATCAGACCTTCGAAGTGGAGGTTGTGTTACAATAGGTTCGGTTCTTGATCCCTGATCAGATGTCTCCTTAGGACTTTCATTATGCTCTTCCAAAGAGATATTTCTACCCGAGCCACCTTCCTGAATGAATTCATCCTCAAGGAAGTGCGCTTGTAATGCCACAACGACCCTATGGTCTTCTGGCATGTAGAATAGATAACCCATCGAGTCCTCTGGGTATCCTATGAAACGTCCTTTTATGGACCTCGCTTCCAGTTTGTCCACCTTAGCCTTTTTGACATAGGCTGGACATCCCCAAATCCTTATGTGATTAAGGCTTGGTTTCTTACCCTTCCACATCTCATGCAGAGTGATATGAACAGATTTTGAAGGACATCTATTAAGGATATAGGCAGCGGTTAGTAAGGCATACCCCCATAGGTAAATAGGTAAATCATTGTAATTTAACATGGAGCGAACCATGTCCAACAAAGTCCGATTTCTCCTTTCTGAAACACCATTTAACTGTGGGGTTCCTCGAGGCGTGAATTGTGAAACTATTCCATGTTCCTTAAGGAACTCATCAAACTCAGTGCTCATTTATTCGCCACCTCGGTCCGACCGAAGTGCTTTGATATGACATCCAGTTTGTTTTTCAACTAGGGCCTTAAATTCTTTGAATTTAGCAAAGGCTTCGGATTTATGTTTCATTAAGTACACAATCCCATACCTAGTATGATCATCTGTGAACGTTATGAAATATTGATATCCGTCTCGGGCTACTTCTAAAGCACCACAAACATCGGTATGCACCAATCCAAGTTTATCGGCAGCCCTTTCAAAAGTCCATGTGAAGGGGAACTTAGTCATTTTGCCTCTAAGGCAAGATTCACAAGTTGGATAGGGTTCTACACCCCATGGACTTAAAAGTCCATCTTTCTCCATTTTCTGAACCTTGGTCTTACCAACATGACCAAGTCTAAAGTGCCATTTAAGAGCTTGATTAGTATCTTGCCTACCACGTTTCCTAGTTATAGTGTTCACTGCTGTTTTATTTTGCATGTTCAGATGATATAAACCATTCAACAATGTAGCTGTTCCAACCAATTTATTTCGAAAATAAATTTTACAACTGCCATTGCCAATGAAGAAACAAAATCCTTTCCGGTCCAAGACTGAAATGGATACAATATTTTTATGCCCCTTGGGCAAAACAAGTACTTCATCTAATGTCAAAATAAAACCGGATTCTAAACCCAGAAGGATTGATCCAATATCGGTTGCCTCGACACTTTGTCCGCTTCCAACAGTGATGATTATTTCCCCAGCTTCAAGTTTTCTACTTCGTTCCAGATCCTGATTCATAGTACAAATGTCAGAAGTGGCACCTGAATCCAGAATCTATGAAGTAGAATATACAATAGCGGAACAATTAGTTTCAAAAACAAAAAGTTCCGTACCTGATGTGCCATTAATCTTGGGACAAGTCCTTCGCCAGTGGCCCATCTCACCGCATTCAAGGCATTTGTCCGTAGGTTTTGGACCGCCTATCTTTTGAACCTTTCGGGCCTTGCCCTTTCCTTTTTGCACCCCTTTCTTGGGTTTGTACTGCTCGTAGGTCTTTTTATTCTTGTTCTTGGACCTCCTAGGCCCAGAAGAAATCACAAGAGCAGCCTCTCTCGGTTTAGTCTTCATGTTAGACTGCGCCGTCACCAGTTTATTCATTAGCCCAGCTAATGTGCATATAATTTCATTACAGTTGAAATTCATTACAAACTGCGTGAAAGAGTCAGGGAGAGATTGAAGGATGAGATCAATTTGAAGGGATAAATCCATATTAAAGTTGAGCACCTCGAGCCTCTCAATCATAGAGATCATCTTGAGGACGTGGTCTCCCACTTTCTCCCCTTCTTTCATCTTAGCCTTTGAACAACCGCTTGATATCTCATATCTAGCGGTCTCTGCTCTCCATAAAGTTCGGTCAAGTGTGCGAGAATCGCCAGCGAAGTCATTTTCGTGCACTCTCTGCAACTCATTAGTCATTGAGCCCATCATAAAGCCACGGACTAGACGTCATCCTTGACCCATTTTTCATGGACGTCAATGTCTTCTGATTACCCCTAGTCGGATTGGAGTCGGTGGAATGTCCGCCTCCAAGACGTATCCCGAGAGACTCCATCGAGTACAATCATCGATTCGCAACTTGATCCAACAAAGTTAGGGCCGAGTTAGGAGATTCTTTTCAAGTAGTATTGCAAGTGGGTTTTTAGCCATTTTAGAGAGATTCAATTTCGTTTTCTGCAAAGATTTAGACAAGATTAAATTAGTGACTTGTTTAATTATGACCGAGTATAGAACTTAAGGGCTTGTATAATTCTTATCTCGGCTCCCACTAATTTTATCGGAATTATACACTCCCATGTTATAATCCGGAAATCATGGTTAGATCGACTTCTTAGTGGTGATCAAGTTCTTTACAAATTTTAACAAACGCAACCTATCAGGTTTCTTGGCAATTAATTTCTGTAAAGTGGTGTCTAACACCAACCCGTCTAACGGATGATTTGATCTTCTTTTACCCCTAGTCTTCATGCCCTCAACCTATCAGGTTTCTTGGCAATCCAGACTATCTAAGTTGTTGACCATCAACGTCTATCAGTTTGACTATTGAATCTCACCCGGCAACCTATCAGGTTTCTAGGGGCGAAATTTATCACCAACCAAAGGCATCTAATGCACTCAAGAATTTTTCAACCTCTACCAAATGTACTACCTCGATAACTCAGAAGCATAGCACACCAGCTCGGGTATCAATTTTCTACGAGTTTGATGGAGGGTAGGAAACCTCGTAACCTTTTTCAAACTTAGTCTGTTTGTAGTCGGGAGAATTTCGCGATTACTGTTACACTTTGCACATTAATTCAATTATACACGCGTTTGTTGGTTTGTCAATCATTCAAAATGAAAAACAGAAAACAGTAACCTAGTTACTACCAACATATAGCTCATGGATCTAATTCTTAAGTACTGGGCCAAACGAATGACCCAATAAAAAAAAACAGTCTTCGATTCTTCGTCTTCTCGGTCGGTTGTCTTCGGTCTTCTTCATACCCAAAATAATAATTACATCATTGAAAAACTGCATCCTATACAAGTTTTTCTAGTAAATATAAATAGGCTCAAAACGGCCTTTACAACCCAATCGAATCGAACAAATCAAAAAACTAAGTCCACGAGCTATATCACCATCACATAATGATTCCATACAACATGTAATGGCAACGAAATTAAACAATTAATCTTAATATAAATTAATCTAATTAATCTATAAATTAATCTATTCAATTTCTACTAAATTAATCCAATTAATATAAAGTGGCATTAAAATTAAATAATCAATTAATATAGTAATCCAATCAATATAAAATTAATCTATTCAATTTTAATGGTATTAATCCAATTAATACTAATAATCGTCATTTTAATTCGTTCGAAGTAATCCGGCCAAAATAATATTCTCGTTTAATTTGTTTCCCTTAACACAAAAAAATATTTCAAATATTAATTTAGTCAAATTAAAATCCAATATAAATTTTGGGAAATAATTACAACGAAATATAAACTTAAAACGGAGTCCCGAATAATCCGGTTTTAGGCCCAGCCCGCGGCCCGATTCAAAATCGGGCCAAAAACCCGAGGACTGCCTGGCCGAGCCATGCTTGGCAGCCTGGCCGAGTCGATCGGCGAGCATCGGCGCCTCTCGGCACTGCGGCGAGACATGGCCGAGCATGCTCGGCAACTGGCGAGCACCAGGCGATCTTGCCCGGCACCCTGCCGGCCCGCGTTTCTTCGTTTTTCGGCCCGTTTCCAAAAACATGATGCTACAACGAACAATTTAAAATCTACGATTATTCCAAACATGATTCTAAATCATAATCATCATCCAAAAGCATTCAAAATGCACAAATAATCGTATATACGAAAACATTGACCTCGCTCCGATACCCTTTGTTGGGATTAGAAAATAAAGCGAAATACGCAATGAAATAAATACGAATCCCAAACAGGATCGATCAAGTAATGTATATACGAAAAAAAAAATATGAAGATTAAGAATCATACCCTTGAAGCCTTTGAAATAATTCTTCGTAAAATGATGATGATCACGAACCCCGTCCCGAACACGAAATCCCTTCGTTCCAAGCACCGAAAGTTCGAAGCCTCTACTTCACATGCGTCGGAAGTTGCCCGGAAAAATCTACAACACTCCGTTCTATGAAGAACACGGCTAGGAAGTGTTGTAGGAATTTATATATCACTTTTTCTTAACTTTTATATCACCTCCAAGATGAAAAATAGAAAAGAAAAAAAATTTCGCCTCCCTCACTTTTTGAAGACACGGCTGAACTCCTCTCTCAAAAGATGAATATGAGTTGTATCATGTTTCATCTCATCATGTGTGTATATATATATATATATATATATATATTATATCTCATATAATAATTATATATCATGTTATAATTATTTTGAGAATAAGAATCTCCACAAATAATTAAAACATGACAACACACATGCAAGGTGGTCATGTGAGGGGGCGTCCTACTAGGAAGATTCCGAGAAAACGAGCCGAGCCACTCGGCTCGTGTACCGGACGTTTGTCAAACGACTCCGTTAAATACATTCCGTTTAATTATCAATGTATTTATATTAATTAATTAATCTAATTAATTATTTATATCAAATACAAATATATTTCTCTAAGAAATATAATTTATGAATTAAATTAATTACCCGGTAACTTAATTTTAATTCATAAGACCGCTATTTGATTTATCCAATAAATCATAATTAGATATCCAATATCTAATATTAATAGAGAGATAATAAATTCACATTTATCCATCAATGCTCCTAATGCGCGACTCCGTAGGTCCGTCTCAGCCGGCATTGGGAGGAACTAATCGATGGGCAACACTTAGCCACTAGCGGGCCGCATCAGTAAACCCCGATCGAGAACGAATGAAGGGATCATTCTAGAACTATTATGTCGTGAATACTATATACGTATAGACCCTTCATCGATGTCCCGGTCAAGTCTTCGGGTCACGGTAAAGTCAAACCCTACATTGACTAAACTCTATACATGTGTTAATGCAAATCAAGACCAACTGATCAATAGTGTATCTAATACTACTATATCAGAATGCTTTGGCCAAAGACTTATGATCTTATTTGCCATTAACCGTATAGGACATTCGCCTGCTCACTAACAGGAGATAGAATCCTTTCTTGGCGTACAGTAAAGACTGCTACCTGCCCGTATAGTCCGCACTTCGAGGTCGACTCAGCAATTAAGAAAATGAGTCTAACTACTCTAATGACAAACTAAACGTCACAGGCACATCTCTACTGAACCCTCAAGTCAAAGGTCCACGTATACTATCACAACCTTTCGATTCGTCATCGACTCTCCGAGAGTGAATACCGTGTGACTGAATCGAGTATGAGTCGTGTTCGAGTATACTGGTCCTACCAATATACTTATAACTATGCTATCAAGACATGCACATCTCCTAGCATTAGTTATACAAGTCTTATTAAAAACTTAATGCCCATTTAAGTTTATTGACTTGCGAACGATTTACGTAAATAAACTTTAAACACTTCCAGTGCATTTTCTCTTATCCCATAATGAGAATGGAATGTTCGATTTATTTACATGGACTTCACTTCAATGTTTACCAAGTCAAGAATGCAATTGAAATACAATAAACAGTGAATGAATCGAATTGCCTTTTTATTATTTATTATTCCATAATTACAAGTACAATGCCCATACTCTCTCATCCCTTGAGTGGCATTCGAAGGCATATTCCTAACATGCATTGCACGTGCTAGTGCCCGGATGTATCGCACGCTAGCGGGTTTGGGCAGTGAGTTGGAATATTTGGCATGATAATAGTTAGCGCACACTAAGGTGTGGTAGCGCGTGCTAACGTCGCAGGTCAGAAGCTACTGGACTACCGGGTGACCCCGTTAGCGCAAGCTTACCCTGAATTTTAGCGTGCGCTAATCAGGCGCAATATATAAGTGAGGGTCAACCCTGTTCTTCATCATTTTTCATCCATTTCACTCATTTCTGACGGGAGAACACGAGAAGGCGATTTGGGGGCGATCTTTCATCAGTCATCATCATCTTTGGTTGGATAACAAAGATTACTCAACATCTAATCCATTTCTACCTTCCAAATCAAGGTAAATTCCTTAGAACCCTAGTTTTGGGATTTTTTGGGGATTTTCTTAAATTCGTCCGATTTATCCATTTTGGAACTTGAGATCTTTGAGATTATGATGTATCTACCCCGTACCCATGTTTCCCCTACGATTATATGGATGGTTCGGGCTTGGGACGGTTTAGATGATTTCCAACCTCTAGGTGATTATCCTTGTAGTTTTGTGAATCGTAGGCGGGTTTCGGGAGTTTCTTCGTGTGATTTGAGTATGGATTATAAATTAGTATATTCCTTACAAATTTTTTAGGTGCCGGAAGTTCGGTCTTGGACCTACCGAACTTGTATTCTTTTCCTTCCAATTCTCGATGTCTCAAAGACAAGTATATGTTTATGATTGTACGTTCTCGACTTTGAAAGTTAGTTATATGAATGGCATGATTGTATATATTCACTCTGGGATGGACCGACGGGTCCTCTGAGGGTTCCGTAGCCTTTGATGCGGTTCTGCGAATATTTTGGGTTAACCACTCTGGGAGGGTCCGATGGGGCCTCTGAGGGTTCCGTTGCCTTTGGTGCGGTTCCACGGTTAATCATATATGTATTGAAATGTAATGCTATGAGATGTAGTTATTCCGGAATACTAGTCTTGAGCTTGATGGATTGATGATTGCATTTACTTTATTGTCGAGAAGTATTGTGTTTCATATTCATTATACTTGTACTAGTTTTTCGAAGGCTAACCCCTTTCTCGGGGAAATACCTTTCATGTATTTCAGGATCCAGGAGAGCGGATAGGCACGTACCGGGTCGGCATGAAGATGATGGCCAAGTCTGATGCTGTGTCTTGTCACTGGTTATGTTTTGTATTTCCTCCATTCAATGATGTTGTACTTGAATGGCTATGAGTACTCGAGTACTGTTTTTAGTTTCCTTGATGTTTTGGCCTGTGTTGCCATGAGATTGATTCTTGATGTGTTGTATTCGGTTCTATTGGATATTGCCTTGAGTACAAACTTTATTTTTCTCCAATTGATTATGCTTGGACCTTATCGGTCAAAGTTCATGGTTCCGCGTGTGAATAGCCTTGTGGGTCCCACGGCGGGGCTCACGGCACTGTAATATACCCTAAATAACTTGGGGGTGTTACAAATCCTACCGCCACTTGCATTCTGTCCACAACTTGAGCAAATTGGGTCATTTGGTTGACCACCTGATGAAGGATGTCAGGAACAGCAGGTTCGACATTTGCTTCCACGGTTTCCTCTCGTTCATTGTTGACGGACTCTGATTGTTTGCCAGAACTGTGGTTAGCCTGATTCGACAGCGAATCAGGAACAGAGGGTGAAGATTCCCTCTCAAAATTTCTACGTCCGCGTCCACGACTGCGACCACTTCCACGTCCTCCTCTCAACTTACCATAAGCATAAATACTCAATATACATGGAACAATATCATCCTAACGTTCAATTATAAAAAGGGTATAACATATAAATGACAAGATAGAGTTTAGGAAACTTACAACCACCGCTCACACGAAGACGTAGGCAGTAGAATGATGTTATTCGCGTCTGGTTACCTCAAAAGACATATATGAACCCTATTTTAACCCAACGGCCAAGATATCCATAATCTTAGCTCTGATACCATATTCTGTAACACCCCGAGATATTCAGGATTATTACAGCGCCGTAAATCCTTGATATAAGGATTTACTAGGCTAATAATTTAAAAATAATATTATTAAATACCAACCGTAAAATTTATTATTACATCACAAGTCTGAAAAGTACAAATCAGCCAACACCCGATAGTAAACCTCAAAAGACAAACAAAACGACAGCATACTCGAGTACTTTATTAAAACAAAACATAACTGACAAACCATCCCGGCCGTAACATCACTCTGCACCCTTGTCATCATGCATCTCTAGTGGTTGTTTCCCCGTCCTCCTGTACCCTGAACATAAAACAAATGTCCACCCCGAAGGGGTGAGCACAACGATGCTAGTACAAGTACGATAATTATACAACAACAGATTATTCAACATCTCACGAAGAGAAAATACAACATCATCAACGACAAAAATAACAACGAGTCTCTACTACGAGAAGACTCACAATACCGTACACAACATGATAACCACAACATGACATCACAACATACACTTGGTAATTCCGATGATCCAGTGTTCACTACATAGATCCCAATATGATCCCATCGGACCAACACGAGGTGGAAAAACCTGTCCAATGATCCAGCGCACGCTAGCATAGATCCCAAGATGATCCCGTCGGACCAACACGAGGTGGACATACAACAACTACACATATGCGCGACATCATGTATAACATCAATACATAAAACATAATTAAAGTACTTGCCTTGAAAGATGGCAAGAAATAAATACTTCAACGACTTCAACAAACTCGAAGTCTGCCCCTTCGATCAACCGTTCGCAAACCTCGAACCTTACACAAAAGAAAATAACGACAACTCAACTTACGTAACAATACTATCAAACGAACATTCTAAAAGTTCCAATAGTGACCGAGTATAATCATCATTGTTCGTCCGATTCCCGGTTAACTACTCAAAGAACGCTACGTCGAACGAATACCATACTAAACGAAAGGTCATAACGGGGATAACACGTTGAAGTCTACGGGTTTCCAGCATATTCAAATCGTTACAATTCACTTTCAAATCTATCCAACTATTTCTAATGCATGTGTCGATTAACTAAATGAATTCATAATCATGAAAGTATGTTCAACTGAATTCTAGGTTAATCCCACTTATGATTCTCATTCTTCCGTAAGTAAATTCATCTAATCCATGTTCTACGTTCACCATGATTGTTACAACATGATCATATCGTTCTAACCATTTATATAAAGATTATCAATCCAAACAATCTTTATAAACACTGGATTATACTTGAAGGACGATCCCTACGTTCATCATCTCGAATTCACCTAGTCTAGGTGATAACATAATCGATTCGTTCATCATATAATCATCACGAAATCATCATCAAGGCAGGTCAAAATCTTCGAAAATCACATCCTTATAATAGGCATAATCAAGGTTCAACTATTACCAATGAAAAGTCTACGTTCATCCAATCCAATCTTCCTAAACTTGTTGTTTGATTCATAATGTTCATAAAAAACTCCATTATCTCAGTAACATATTCATAGTATTCCTAAGAACAAGAATTTGAGGTTGGGAAACATCAACATACCTTAATATGGAGGAGAACGACGAAACACTTGGTGAAACTCAACACCGGGGGCTTGAACACCAATCCAAGAAGGTCTATGATCTTCAAAACTAAGCCGAGAGGCTGATACTAGGAATTTTATAGGGCTGGGGAACTCTCAAGTTTGCAGAAATCGGACAAGCAGTGAGGGTGAAATGAAAGAGGTTGATGCCTACAAATAGATTTTTAAACCTTACGTACGTTATCCACAAAATATTACGTACGTTAGCTGTCTAACGTACGCTAGCAACAGATCCTTACGTACCCTATCGTCGGGCGGTAGCTCACTGCCTCATTTTCTGTCCTCCATAACATATGTTAGCAACGTTTTACGTAGTAATTTGATCAACATAGCGTACGTTATTCTACCCCTCTTAACGTACGCTATGCGTCGTTGACTTGCTTAAACAAAAAGTTGTCCAAGTTCACGTGGGGGATCCGACAATATCCTCATCCGGCTCCACATGCCGACCTCACTTTGTCTTGTCTTGACTGTATCTTACGTACGCTACACTTACAACATAACGTACGTTATCCATAGCTCTTAGCGTATGCTACGTACACTCATTAACGTACGTTAATATTGTAACACCCCCAAGTTATTCAGGGAATATTACAGCGCCGTAAGCCCCGCCGTGGGACCTACAAGGCTAAACATACGCGGAACTATCAATTTGACCGAGAAGGTCTACATACAATGGGATGAAGAACAATACAAGGGTATTCAAAACATAACCAATGTATCCACATACCTCACAACACGAATCAATACCTCGGCAAACACAGGCCGGAACATCAAGAAAAATAGAAAACAATACTCGAGTATTCAATAACCATTCCAGTACAATAACAGTGAATTGAAAACTCAAAACATAAACGGAGGAAAGAAACAGTATCACACTTGCCCACCATCTTCATGCCGACCCGATACCTGCCTGTCCGCTCTCCTGGAACCTGAAATACATAAAAAGTATTTCCCCCATAAAGGGGTTAGTCGTCGAATAGCTAGTGCAAGTATATCAAGTATGAAACACAATACTCCTCGACAATAAAGTAAATGTAACCGTCAATTCATCAATTCAAGACTAGTATTCCGGAATAACTAAATCTCATAGCATCACATCAATATATATATGAATACCGTGGAACCGCACCAGAGGCTACGGAACCCTCAGAGGACCCGTCGGTCCGTCCCGGAGTGGTTAATTCATATTATCCATGGAATTGCACCAGAGGCTACGAAACCCTCAGAGGACCCGTCGGCCCGTCCCGGAGTGGATATAAATAATCATGCCATTAATATTTCTTACTTTCAAAGTCGAGAACGCACATTCATAAATATATACTTGCCTTTGAGACATCGAGAAATCGAACGGAAAAGCGGTATGAGTTCGGTAGGTCCAAGAACGCGCTTCCGGCACCTAAACGATTCGCAAGGAATATGATAGTCAAATATCCATACTCAAATTACACGAAGAAATTTCCGAAACCCGTCTACGATTCACGAAAAATACACGGGTAAACAACTAGAGGTTGGAAAATCGCTCAAACTCCCAAAAGTCCGAAAATGGCACAATCAAGTCTGTAAAATCGTAGGAAAAGCATGCATACGGTATAGATACATCATAATCTCAAGGTTATCAAGCTTCAAATGTAATACCCGGTTGTAATTCAGTAATTATCATTCAGTATTTATCATTCAGTAATTTCACTCATTAATGATCATTTGTCACTCATATTCAATCATGGTATTCATCGTCACGGTAATTGTATCGTGTGTCAATCGTCATTCATCACTAATCTAATTGGAGTTTCATGCCGTGTTTATCATCATTGTCATTTTCATTGTGGGCTGTGCGTGAGGAGTAGCGCACGCTACGTACTCTTTTTAGCGCGCGCTAATTGAGTACAGGTAGCGCACGCTACCACTCAGCATTAACGCACGCTAATCTTACCATTTGCCGATCCAGGAAGGTACCGACCGGGTGAGTTATAAGTAGCGCACGCTACGAATGGTAAGTAGCGCGCGCTAGTGGGTTGTAGTAGCGCATGCTAATATTTGGTGTAGCGCGCGCTAAGGACGGATCAGGTTGAGTCCTGTGGCTACTGGACTGCATTGGATTAATTCATAGCGCACGCTATGAGTGGTTTTTTTAGCGTACGCAATCGGTGTAGTAGCGCACGCTAAATATTGATTGTAGCGCACGCTACCGAGATTAGATCAGAGGTCAGGAGGTTCTGGACTTCAGTACTGGAGAGCAGATATTTAGCTAACGCACGCTAACAATTGGAGTTAACGCACGCTACTGGGATGGAGTTAGCGCACGCTATCAAGTTGTAGCGTATGCTAACGGGTCAGCCAGAGTTCACTGGAATGTTCGTGCAACTCGTTAGCGCACGCTAAATAGCAGGTCATAGCGTGCGCTAATCTGGAGCAGTATATATTGGACAGTTAGCCTGAGTTTCGTCATTTTCTCACTTCTCTTCGTTTTTGAGCGACTTCGGGCGATTTCGGGCGACTTGGAGTGTTCTCTTCGAGCTGCTATCACCTATCATCATCTTCAAGTCTTTGAGTTAGATTATCATCACTTCATCATCTCCTTAACATCAAATCAAAGGTATTAATCTCTTGGATCTAGAATTTCGGATTTTTGGGTTTTTCCTTCCGATTTCTTCGTATAAGCTTGGATTGTTGTTGGAATATATTAGATATGGATTATGTACCTTGGATAAATGTATTCCTACAGATTTAATGGCTATTTTGGGGATTTATATCAAGAACCCTTGGGGTTGACTTCGGATAATTTGGGGATTTCCGTTTGACGTTGTCGTAATCTTGAAATTGTGGATTCCTATGAGATTATTGATATCATTGAAAGTGTTTTGATGGTTTGAAATACTCATCTTGGAGTTGGTTTCGATATATTCGAGTTTGGATATTGTTGTATCGACGTTTGAGTCGGTTATGATCGTATTTGATTCGTGTAATGATCGAATATTTGGTAAATTATGTTATTCAAGGTTGTTCGAGCGACCGACATTTCATTTAGGACGTTGTTCGTGGACGGACATTCTTCATCGTTGTTGTGTAAGTTAATTCTTACTCGGTTAAAAGGATACTCATTCCTTTTGTTGTTGATTACTCATAATCATAACTCATTCATTATGGTACTAATCATATTGAGACTTGTAATTGTCGAATAATCATTTCATTCACGAGGAACGACGGTTCCAAATCATTTCATTGGGTTATCAATCACGTCACTATTATTTTCATCTCGGTGAGTCATCTTGGCCTTTTCGACTTATTATTTATTGATTTTCATTGTGGTCATTCTCGTTCATATGACCTTCTGGGTTCATATTGCGTGGCCGGGTGTGGCTGTGTGGAATTTTTAGTCGGGCACACGATGGTCATGTATTGGGTTCACCGATACATTGGACCGTGCACACGGTAAAGCTTAACTCCGTGAGACTAATTGGGTACAAGGACGGGTGTGTCCGGTCACTCGTCTTGTACACTCGCACAGAATATTACGGGCGTACTATGATACTCCTCTTCAGCGTAATTCATAACTAAGGATATTTTATAACTTCAGTTAAATCATGATTGTGTATTTTCAACCCTTGAGGATTGTTGTTTTGTGTAACTGACCCCGTTGGGGGATTTTGTTTTCAGGTCACGGCAAGGCAAATGCACGGGAAGAGCATGTTGACGAGAGTCAGTGATACTAGTAGGGGCCCAGTCATTCCGTTTGTTTCATCATTTGGTCATTTGATCGTTGGTCATTTGTATTTTCCGCTGCAAATTCCGTTTGAGATGTTTATTTATTCAGGGTGGTGTATTTTATCTTCATATAAAATATACTAGTATTCGGTATTGTCCTGATGTGTTGTACTTAAACTCCTCATCGGAGTACTTGGTAATATAATGTGGTTCGGTACTACAATTATATTATTTAATTCATCATTTTCATTTGCCTGGTGGGTCCCAGTCGGAGATTCACGGCACTGTAATATACGCCTAGTTTGGGGTGTTACAGAGTTGGTATCGGAGCATGGTTTTGAATACTACCCTTCAAGTCATGTCTCGTTTGAAATCATCGTCGTCAGACTAGTATCATTGGACTTTCGCGTCACGTGTGACCTGTGCAGATGCCGAGCCAATCAGACCAAGAACTGTAAGATTTCTAATGCCATGATATAAATTCTGGCAATAATCATTCATTCATAATTCATTAGTTAACAATCCTCAATCATCATTTTCATTTTGACCAGGACGGTCATGTTGACTCTTTAATCACTCAATTCATTTCATTACTCGGTTGTTGATCTGGAAGATCATATCATCAATCTTGTTAATTTGTTCTAGATAATCATTTCAATAAGTTCATTAGGTAATCATGTCACCTCAGTTAATCATTCATGTAATCGCTGTGTTAGAGCGTGTATGCTCATTTTCATCATCACATGTCATAATCATAACGTGATATTCATGCGGGGAATATAATCATCATGTGACTTTCCTACTTCAGTATGGAGAGAGCAAGAAGAGGACGCGGAGGACGAGGCCGTGGTGTGGGCCGAATCCCAAGAGCTCGTGTGAATACACGTGCGAATGCGAGAAATAATGCTAATTCATCGAGCAGCGACGCTGCCACTCATTCACCTGGACGTGATCATTCACTATCGGGGAGTCGTACCCGGGACACAGCTCAGTCGGAAGGTGTTCGGGTTGACCCACTCGCTTTTATGCAGGGCATGATGGCTCAAATGACCCAGATGGCACAACTTATGGAGACGATGCACAACTCAGTTAATCAAAATCAACAGGCTCCTCCGCCGCCACCTCAGAGGCAAGAGAGGAATGTGAGCGATATCATCGCTTTGACATCTCTCGCCAAAGGCCACCTACTTTTGAAGGCTCATCTGAGCCGGCGGATATTGTTCATTGGCTCGAACATTTCGAGAAGTTATTTGCGATGGTAGAGTGTCCCGAAGGACACAAAGTTTCAGTTGCGGCTAGCGCTCATTCTTGGTGGTTATCAAGTTTGAAGCTCACCGACGATCATGTACTTGGGATTAATTCAAGACTCTCATGATGGAGAGGTATTATCCGGCCCCACTCGGGAGAGGCCAAAAATTTCATCATAATTACTCCACTCTCTGAGCCCTCACAGCGGACGAGGATGTTAACAGTCATTGCCGAAAATTTCGTGGAACTTCTTTCGTTTAGCCTCATCTATCATGAACACTCCGAAGGCGGATAAGATTAGAAGTATTTCGGCATAAGAGGTCGAAACCTCGTATGAGACTACGCCGTTGCTTAATCATCATTTGTACCCTGCGGCGGAATTCATCAGAGAATAGCCTGCAGTATGGAGAAACTACCATTAAGAAATTGCTAAGAATCAAACTTCATCATCGCAAGAAGTCTAAAAACCGTAATTAGTGGCGGGCGGTACTGAGCCACTTTCAAGAAGCCTCGTGTAGGCTCTACCACTTTTACTCGAGCGACCTCTGCTGGCTTTTGAAACCAACGTGCGGTCTCGCCTCCCGGCGGCGGCTCAACCATCCACACCTCGTTTCAATTGTAGAGAACCGTGGTCACGTCAAGCACCAAGTGCCCGGTGGCAGACTAAAGACGTGCCATAATTGCGGAATCACGGGCGCCAAGGCCCGTTTTGCGAAGAGACTCTGCAAAAATACTCGGCATTTGGACCCGAAGCGATCGGCCATTCGGAATGGCTACTCGGTCAGTAATAAGTTATAAAGCAGCGAGGAAGCGAATAAGTTGCGGAGCCTATAGCCGGACCGGGGAGGCAGGAGCGTAGGCCCTAAGGCCGAGAACTAGCAAGCCCCGAATTTGGTGAGATGAAAAGACCTGACAGATCCAGAGGCCCTCGGATGATCTCGTGGTACACTCTCATATTCCCATCTCAACCTTTTATTGTACCCTTTTTGATACTGGTGCATCGCATTTATTCATTTCCGACGTCATTATTTGATGAATAAATGCAGGTAGTGCTACTAGTTGTGAGCCTTATGTCGATTTGGTCTACACCGATGGTAGAGCGAATTGCTCCGGAAATCGTGAGATCGGAGGTACATCGTCCGACCAACCATGGCGTGTACGTCGGCGGACCTAATCGTGGTAGATTTGCCGAGAGACGACGTCATCTTCTGGGGTATTGATTGGATGGATTCGTCATGATGCCATCATTAGTGTCAAGTAGCGTATGGTCACTATCATTTTGAGGCATTTATGGGGTCGAATGTGGTTTCGTGGTGAGGTAATCCCAATTGTTGGAAGAGTTATTAATTTTGATGAAAGCAATGAGATTACTCAATCGTGTGGATGTATTGGTTATTGGTGCTATATGACTAAAAACCGAGAAATCGTCAATACATGTTGGCGGATATTCCAATAGTGAGAGAATATCTTGGCCCGCGTATTTCCGTGACAGAAAGTTACCTGGTCATTTTGCCTCCGCGAGAGATGTGGAGATTCACAATTGAATTGGAGCACAGTACATCTCCAATATCGAAGGCACACCATCTTACGTGATGGCCCCAGGCCGAAATGCGGGGAGGTTAAAGAATCAACTTGAGGAATTGTTCGAGAAAGGTTATATCCGAATGCCAAGTGCGTCCCACGTGGGGAGCACCAAAGATGTTGTTTGTCAAGAAGAAGGATGGTTCATTTCGCTTGTGTATTGATTATTCGGGGGAGTTGAGCAGGGGTGACAGAAATCAAGAAAGAAGTATCCACTTATCCCGTATCGATGATCTCTTAGATCAACTTCGTGGGAGCTTCAATATTACCAAGATCGACCTAAGATGCCTGGATATCATCGGCCATGTAATCTGAGCCTCGAGAGTCGGATATCGCGAGAATGACGTTCGTACAATGCCGCTATGGTCATTATGAGTTCGTGGTTGCTTAGATTCGGGCTAACTAATGCACTACTGAGGTATTCAAGTGGAGATTAATGAATGGATTTTCGTACCACTTTTTATAGATCGGCTTTGTTTGTTGTCTTCATCGATGACATTTTGATTTATTCTAAGTGATCGGTGAGGAACACGAGGTTCATCTTCATGGATTCTCAACGTGTTAAGGCGAGGAAGCAACTGCGGAAAGTTTTTTCCAAATATGAGTTACGGATGTCCAGAAGTAACTTTATCGGGTATGTAATTTCAATGAGGATGGAGTGCGTGTTGATCTCTGAGAAGATCTTTCGAGGCTATTCAAGATTGGTTACCTCAGAAGAATGTTAAGGGAAATCCCAAAGCTTTCTTGACAAATTAGCCGGTTATTATCGGCGGTTTGTGGAAGGATTTTCCTAAAATTGCTCAACCCGATAGCGAACCTTTGCGAAAGGATAAGAAATACACGTGGTCCGGCCAGCCCGTGTCAGCGGAGTTTTGAGGAACTTCAAGAGCCGAGTTAATTCCTTTTGTACTGCATTTCCTCGCTGCACTTAGGGGATGGAAGGATTTGTGGTTTATAGTGATGCGTCAAGGCGGGGTCTCGGATGTGTGCATCATGCGAGAATCGGGGAAGGTTATTGCCATGGCTTTGCAAACACCGATTGACACCTTACGAGGTTAATTATCCGACCCCAGGACCCGGAGCTAGCGATGCGTGGTTTTGCGTTAAGATTTGGCGTCATTACCTTTATGCAGCGTCACCGTCAAATTTTCACCGATCACAAGAGTTTGAAGTATATATTTACTCGGAAGATTAAATTTGCAGCAGTGGCGGTGAGTTGAACTAATCAGATTATGTATCGAGATACTTTACCACCTCGTGGCAAAGGCGAACGTTATCGCCGGCGCATTGAAGCTCGTCAGTCCGATCGTGAGCGGATGCTTGCTCGTTGTGATTCGAAGGAGCTGGGTGAGCCAAAGAATTCATGTGACCAGAGATCGGTGTCGGCTTCAGCGAGCACAAGGGCAACTTTGCATGATCTTGATTTCATATCGCCACTCTGAGGAGAGCAATCGGAGAGAATCAAAGGGCTGAGACCAATCATTGTTGCGCATCAGTGAGGATGTGGCTGTAGGGGAAAGCCCACGGATTCGTGTGGTCCACGAGGATGGACGACTTTGAGATTTAAGAATCGGGGTTGTGCGTCTTTTGGCCCGAATGACGAAGTTAGAAAAAGTCGATTTTGAGAGAAGCTCATGCTACCCCTTATTACTGTTCATCAAGGTCTAACAAGATGTACAAGGACTTGAAACAAAATTCTTGGTGGAAGTAATATGCGAAGCGAGAAGTCACAGAATTTGTTTTCGAATGCTTAACACAGCCGCTGCCAAGTCAAGATAGAACATCGATCGACAGCGGATATCTCGGGAAAACCTCTTCCTATTCCAAAACTGGAAGTGGGAAGACATTTCTATGGATTTCATCACGAGTTTGCCGATGAGTCGGTGTCATGCATGAATACGATCACGGGTGATTGTGGGACCGCTTAACTAAGTGAAACCACTTTTCGAGATTAAAGGATACTTGGGGTCCCGAGAGACTTGCCCGATTATTCATCAAAGAAATAGTGAGATTGCACGGTACTCCCCCAAGAGTGCATCGTTTAGCCGAAATCGTGACGGGCGATTCGTGTCTCATGTTTGGAAATCAGAGTTCATCATGCCAATGTGGAACTCGGCTTAATTTCAAGCTGTCTTTTCATCCTCAAATCAGAGCGTCATGGGTCGTGAGAGGACTATTCGGATAACGGAGGACATGTTGAGGGCATGTGCGTCCACCGATTGGGAAAAAGCGATTAGGAAACCCAACTACCATTGATCGTAGTTCACGTATAATAATAGTTGGCATACTTCGATTAAGATGGCACCCTCTGAAGGCCTTATGCGGTCGTCGTTGTCGATCTCCTTTATGTTGGGACGACTTTATTAGAATCAATCGGCCTTGTGCAAATCGAGCTCCGATATGCTTATAGCCGCTGTGAGAAGGTAGCTTTTGATCGGGGAGTCGTTTGTTGTCACTTCGCTTCTCGTGAGTCAGCAGAAACCTTATCTGGACAATCGTCGCCGACCATTAGAAGAGTTCGAGACGGGTGACCCACGTGTTGGTCGAAGGTATCCCAGTCAGGTATCTTCCCGTTCCGGAAGCGGGGAAAGTTGAGTCCAAGATTTATTGGACCGTTTGAGATTTTGGAGCGAGTGGCGAGCTAGGCTTATCGGGATTGGCCTTACCTCTAGGTGTTGAGCCGAATTCATAATGTGTTTCACGTCCCTACTCGGCCTACGGAAGTATGTTGATGACACCGAGTCACATACTTCGGCCTAAGACCCAGCAAATCGAGGGCTCGCGAGATGATCATTAAGTATGAGGAGGCGTCCCATACGAGTCTTAGTCGCCGTGGCGAATCAAACGGTTGAGGAATAAGGCGATTCCTTTGGTTAAAATTGAAAGTGAGGTCTGCAGACACGGAGTCGAAGAGGCTACTTCGGGAAAGCCGAGGATAGTATGCGGAGAGTTATCCCGAGTTGTTTGACTCCTTAGGCTCGGGAACGAAACTCTTTTAGTGGGGTGTATAATAATACCGGTTGTAATTGATCATTATCATTGACCAATTTCATTGAAAGAATTGTCACTATGTAATTTTTCACTTGTTAATAATCATTCATCCGTGTTCACCATTCGGAATAACTTCGAGTTGTGGTATCGATATCGTTCATTGTTTCAACCTTTTACTGGAATCGAGACAAGAGTATTATCTTGATTGTTGTAATTGATTCATTAGTCGATGTTGACATTGGAATTCATGTCATTTCAAATCTTCTCATTGTTAAAATTGTGTTTTGTTGGTAACCCTCAGTGTCATCAGCTTGGAACCACTTTGTTTTGGGGTTTCCATGTGACTTCCATTTAAGTGTTATTGTTTCCCAAATATTGATTCCTATTACTTTTATTCTCCTTCCTGGGTCATTTTTCATCATTTTAGGACCCAAGGGGGTGTGGGCCGTGGCACACACTCTGTTTGCAGACCCCCGGCCGAATTCGAGGCTGCAGCAGACGGGGCCGCGGCTCACATGTCGGCGGGGCGCGGCATTCTGCCGAAGTCACCGGGCCCGTGGGAACACTCGTCCGGGACCGCGGCACACTCATGTTGCAATGACTTTGGCCGACCACGCTCTCTGTGCAGGGGCCGTGGCTCATGCCAGCGGGGCGCGGCACGCCTTCTGCAAACCTTTGAGCACCGGCATGATTTTGGCCACATGCGCGGCTTTTACTTAGTACTACGGGCCATGTCTTCTGATCACACAAAGGCGCTGCACTATAATTGCGGTTTTTTGTGAGGAAATAACCCATTTTTCCCATTTCTTCAACCTATATCCGGGAGAGAGGGCTTGAGGGGAGACTTTCCATCATCTATCACTTGAAAGTGCTTGATTTTCTTCGTCTCCGCTTTCGATCGTGAAGCCCTGATAGTCGATCTAAGCGCGTGTTCTTGGGATCAAAGTCATTGGATCTTCAAGAGGTAATGCTTCTTCAACATCTTGGAGTTCGATTTTGTATTGAGATATGATGTTTTAGATGTTAAAATCATGTTTTATGAAGTGATATCACGTATGATTATGGATATGCTTTGATTATTCATTGGATTATTGAAGGATTATTCAAGAACACTTTGAATATTGAATTGGATTTGGGGGTTTTCGATTAATTATTGTTGGGAAATCACGAATTTGGTTATTCATATTGGTTATTGATCGTATTGAAGATGTTTTGTTGGTTTTAAACACTTCTTGGGGATTTGATGTTGGTATTATCAAGTTGGTTGTAAGCATAATCGAAGTTTGACCACAAAGTGTTCGAGTATAATGCCCCGATGAACTTGGTTTTAGTCGTATCGGCGTTTTCGAGTTCTGTTATATTCGGTGTTTGATTCGTATGTTGAGCGGATTGTTGAGTGATTATGTTATTCAAGGTTGTTCGAGCGACCGACATCTCATTTAGGACATTTGTTCGTGGAGAAGGATAATTGTCATAGGCTGTTGTCATAAAGTTAATTCTTACTTCCGGTTAAAAGGATATTCATTCCTTTTTGTTGTTGTTCATTCATAATCATAGCTTTCATTTCATCATTGTATTAACCGTATTGAGATTTGTAATTGCTCTAATAATCACTTCATTCCACGAGCACGCCGGTTTGCCCAATCATTTCATTGAAAGTTATCAATCACTTCCACTTTATTATTTCCATCTCGGTGGAGTCATTCTCGACTGTCGAATTATTATTCATTGATCATTCATTTGTGGTCATTCTCGTTCATATGACCTTCGGGTTCATATTCGCGTGGCCCGGAGTGCCATGGATGCCAAGTGGAATTTTTAGTCGAGCACCGCGATGAATGGTCATGTATTGGGTTCACCGATACATTGGACGGTGCACACGCATTACCTGTGAATGCTTACCTCAAGTGAGACTAATTAGGTACAGGAGGACGTGGGTGTGTCCAGGTCATATCTGTCTTATGCACTTGCACGAGAACATTACGGACGTACTATGATACTCCTCTTGAGCTGTAATTCGTAACTAAGGATATTTCCATAACTTCGTATATATCATGATTGTGCATTTCAATCCTCGAGGATCATTGTTTCACAGAATGTAGCCGGCCGTTGAGATTTTGTTTGTGTCACGGCAAGGCAAAGCGCACGGGAAGAAAGCGTATGCTGATTACGAGTGAGTCCCGATAATACTAGTAGGGGGCTCCGGTCATATCCACTGTCATTCCAAAGTCATTTAAAGCCATGTTTAGTCCATTCTTATTTCTCTTACATTTTGTATTTTCCATTCACTTGAAAATTGGCATTTGAGATGTTTATTTATTCAGTGGTGATGTATTTTATCTTCCTATAAAATATACTAGTGATACAGCATATTGTCATAGTGTAATTGTACTTAAGTTCCTCATAGGAGTATTTTCCAGTAATATACCCATGTGGTTGATCTACTGATTATATTATTTTAATTCAATTAGTTTCATTTGGCACGATGGGTCCTAGGTTCTGGGGGTTCACGTCTGCATCGTAATATCCGCTGATTTGGAGCCTTGTTACACCACCCGTCACCGACAAGCCATTTCCTCACCTCTCATAATCACCACACCCCCTCTCTAACAGCTTTTACATTCCTTAGAGTTTTAGTAAAGCCGAAAGAAAAGAAAGGGAAGGAAAATATTGAGAGAAAGTTTAAGGGAGGAAGGAAAGGAAAAACTACTTCTATGCCTCCCGAGTTCGTAGGAAATGTAAGGAAAATTAAAAAAATGTGTTCACAGGTTGAACAAAGGAAGAGAATAAAACCAATAACTTTACAATTTTATTCTAATTTTTTTTTTTTTATCAAAAGAATACGAGAATCTTTTTTTATGATACCAAATCTTACTTGGTAGAAGTTTATACTCAAGATCTCGCATGAAAGACATAAACAAATATGACGCCAGGTTCCGATCCATTCGTATTTATAAAATCGTGATGGAAAATGTCCCGAGAAAAAAAAGCTTTTTTCCTCAAGAAGAAGGCAAGAAGTACATTACCTGCTTGAGAATAGCGGGAGCGGAGGCAACTACTTCGCCGGCCATTTGCTACTACATCGGTCCTCGGCTTTTTTATCTTGAGAGAAGAGCCAAGAGAAGAGAAGCAAGATGATGAGATACGTGATAGCAATAGGTTGAGCTGAAGGCGAATCATGTAAATAAAAGATATGTATAATAATGTGATTATTTTCTCTAAAAGAAAACTCTCCGATTTGGAAGGAAAATTTGGGAGGATGATTATCCCCCAGAAATCTTTTCTTTTCTTCCCACTTCCTTAAGCCCAAAAAAGCTATGAACACATTTTAATTTTTTTAACAGTTCTCGCTTCCAATCTAGGTCCTTTCTCTCCTATAAACTAAATAGAAACAAGGAACAAAGCGTAACTCTCATCTCCCTCTCTCCCTACCCTGCTGCTTCTCGATCAGGAGGGATTCCCAAAATAAAAGACACACACACATGAAATTTACACACACACACGGAAATTTACACACACATCTAGAAATTTATACACATTACCACACACGGAAATTTACACACACACACACTGATTCACGGCGGGCGAAAATCGCCGGTGGTTCGGCTCAGGTTTCCGACGAATGCTTCCGATTGGTTTCCAGGTAAGAAAATATATTGAGTTTTGATGTCCGATTTTGAGTTCGGTTTTGAAGGCTTCGGGTTCCTGGAATATGGTTGGAGTTACGGGTTTGAGTTCTCCGCCGAACTTGGATAAGAAAAGTTAAGTTAGATTCGGGTTCGGCCCGGATCAGGTTGCCGATGAATTCGGGCAGTTTGGAACTGATTGATTCGTTTGGAAAGATGAAAATGAGGTGGATACACAATTTCGGGTCTGAAGTTTCGATTTTTGTTTTGGTTTTGATTCTGATTTGATGATTGTTGAATTCGAAAAGATTAAATTTTGGTTTTGATCTGTGATAATACTCGCAGATAATGAATTTAAGTTCGAATAAAAAAAAAGAATAGAAGGTTGTATTCGGATTCAAGGCAGGAGAAAAAGATGGTGAGATTTACCTCGATGGATTGAATGAACGCTTTGGATGAAACTTGCGATCGGGAATTTGATCGATTTGCAGCGAATTCGATCGGATCCGATTTTCTTCTCTCCTTCTTCTTTGTAATGGGATTCGTGGTTGTATTGTATATTTTTTTATATATATTTTTGTTGTTCAATTTGATTTAATGCGAATGGCCAATTTGGAAAGTATATTTTGTATTGCTATTTTCAGATCTTTGCGGCACGACAGAGTATATTTATACTGTCCCGGGATTATAGTTAGCATGGTTTAAGTTTTAGGCATTAATTTCTTAGGTCAACACAATCTATTTTGGGCAACGGTAAAAATAATAATAATAATGCTAATAATAATAATAATAAAAATAATAATAACGATAAAATTAATAATAAATAGTGAGTAGTAATATTAATAACGTCGATGCATAATAATAATATGTCGGAGAAAGTAATATAAATGATGATATAGAAATAATGAAGATAAAAAAATATTAATGCATTACATTATTAATATGGTTCTATTATAAATATTATTATTATTAATAATAATAATAATAATACGGCTTCAATTATCAATACTTAAAAATGACTAATATTAAATGTTACGAAATTAAGCTTGAGAAATCGATTTCGGGTTTAGAAACGTATGAGATATCGTAAAAATGCTCCCGATCTTATTAAATGATATTACGGTCGAAGTTGACTTGTACGCTAATAGCGAAAGTAATTGTACAACAATTATTCACTCGGTGAATGAAATGAGATTAAATGAAATAAAAATGCATTATTAATATTATTAGTAGTAAATGACTACTTGAAAATAACCTAAAAGCCGAAAAAAGTGACTCGTATTATGCTAGGACTTGCCAGTAGCCACTTGCTCGAAGACTATCTATGTGGATCATAGAAGATTTTTGCCATCAAACCATATGTTTGGAGAAAACCTAAGTGGTTCAATGGAAAAAATGAGAGAAGGGTGCGGCCAAAGATCTTTACAGGAGAGATACGATTCATGCTTTAGTTGGGTTCACAAATAAGTGGGGAAAAAAGAAAAAAACGAAGAAGCTTAAAAGGAGACCCAACAAAGTTATTAAAAAGAAGTCCTTATTTTTCGACTTGCCGTATTGGGAGGTCGAGTTATATTCTTACTATTATTTACTACTCTAATTCAATAAGATTACGATGAAACATTATAATTAAGTTTGATACGTATTTTGTTTGCTAACTATAGGGCTGCTTGTGCGACATAATTTGGATGTTATGCACATTGAAAAAAATGTCTGTGAAAGTGTTTTAGATACACTCTTAGATGTGAAGGAAAATCTAAAATTGGGCGATTCACGTAGAGATCTAGAATTACAAGAATTAATGGAAGATGTTGTAGTAGAAGCAAGAGCGAGAAAAGTTAGATCCTTCGGTGCTTACACCTTTACAAAGCTTGAGAAGGAAAAATTTCTTTGGAGGCTATGGATGCAAAGGTTTCTGATGGATATTGCTCTAATATTGAAGCGCATCAAGATTACATCCGGAAAAATTCTAGGGATGAAGTCTCATGATTACCATGTCCTAATGCAACAACTATTATGCATTGCTATTAAGGGGCTTTTACGAAGGGTTACGAAAATCATTATTTCGTTTATCGCATTTTTCACGAGTTGTGTCAAAGAGTAATTGATAAGAAAAGATTAGAGGAGTTGGAAGATGAAATTATTGAGACCTTGTGCTTGTTCGAGAGGTACTTCCCTCCATCATTTTTCTCCATAATGATTCACCTTACAATTCATATAGGAAGAGAAGCGAAATTATGTGGTCTGTCCATTACTGGTGGATGTACCCTTTTGAAAGGTATTATTTAGTGCTTATAACTTTCATCATAAACTATATAATGGTTGTTATATATGTTTAGCTTACTATTATTTTAACTTAATGAACTTTTAGATACATGAAGGTCCTCAAAGGTTATGTTAAGAATCGTCTTTGCTCGGAAGGAAGTATTCTTGAAAACTACTTGGTGATGAGTGTGTTAGGTTTTGTGGCGGATACATGAAAAACTCTTCCTTGTTTGGTAACAAGCGAAAGCGTAATGATGTCATTGAAAATGAAACAATAATCGAAGGATGCACCGCTGCGTAAAGGCCGACCTTTACAATTGGTGATGAGTTGCATAAAGTGCACATCTATGTGTCCTTATCAATAGTCAAGAAACCGAACCTTATATTGAGTTAGTAAATCTCCGGTGACTTATATTTATTTCCTTTAATTAATGGATATTTTATAGATACCTTACATATACATATCTCGCACATCTCGGTTTGTTTTCTCATTAGGGTTCATAAGGAAGAGTTAAGATGCTCGACCAACGGTTGATATCTAATTCAAACATACTAGAGAAAATACATTTAGAATTTTGTGCAATGGTTGCAAGCTAAGGTTTGATCCATTGATGTATTTTTTTGGGACTAATGATTAAACTTAAATGTATACTTGACACAAAACTTGTTGCTTTGGGTTCTTGATTAAACTTGGCTGAGTAAATCTTGGTGTCGAGTCATACGAAATGCTAAAGTACCTTGTTAAAGGGCCAAGACATTGTGCAATGTCCCACTCTGGTTTTATTATTAATGGAAACCGCTTTCATCATGGATAATGTCTCTACGCAAGACTATGGTGTACACGTACAAGCGGATACTTTATCAAATTATTATGGGATAATCAAACAAATTTTGATCTTAGACTTTTATAAGTTCCGTTTGTTTGTATTCCTTTGTGATTGGGCAAACATTACTTCAGTGTGAAGAAAGTAGATGGATTCACCTTAGTTAACCACAATGAAGGTCTAAGAAAAAAAGAACCATTTATTTAAGCATCACATGCTAAACAAGATTATTACTATCTGGATAATCAAAAATCCGGTTGGTATGTCGTCTTGAAGGCACCACAAAGAGGTTTTGATGATGCGGAACAATTTGATGAGACATTTTATGGTTCTTTTGTTGATCAAGAACCATCCGCACTTGACATTGACAATGAAGATAAAGTGATTCTGAGGTGATCCTTTTGTTGTAAACTATGTTCTAACATCTTTCTTACTAGATTTCATAATATTGTCATATTAGTAATGCTTGAATTATTTGTTCATATACGTAATGATATTTTATTGACATCAATATTTTACTAAAATGTTAGTTATTGTTGTCCTTTACTTAAAATTTGTATTGTAGGTTACATAATGATAATATTGTCCTTCGTGTTTTAGTTATCTAATGAATTTGTTTTCCATGTATATATATAGAACTATGGCAACAGCGGGAAAAGAAATAGAATAGGAGTGCGGCTTGAGATTGAGGATACTCCAAGGCGTAAATTGTTGCGATATCCAACAAGAAGGTGATAGCGGTGAGCTAACTCCAAATGATGGCAAAGGGAAAAAGAGGTAAAACTACTTTGCAAGTTATTCCCTCTGGAGAATCACAGTCAAACCATTGAGTGGAATGAGAGAGGACAACTGTTGGACCACAATCACCAAGTTTAGCTCATTTGTTGGGTGCATAGTCGGGAGCAAGTGCCGATCAACATAAAAGGCGGCGTTTAGTTACGAGACAAGCCCAAAAATGAAGTTTGGGGTATTTTGTTGGTAATGTTCTTGCATATTTTTTTATTTTGTTCTGCTATAACATTATACAAATATTTTAACTATGTAATTTACCAAGTATTTTAACTGGTTCTTTTTATCTGTTTGTGTGTAGCAACAATATAAGGTGGCCGAGATTCATAAGACATATATCTTCCAACAAATGGGAAGGCTATGGAGAGCTTACAAGAATGAACTCACTAATAGCGTCTTGTGCTTTAGATTCTCGTCGTAGTAGGACAGACACCGCACGACTAATTGGCTCGATTAGGCTGCTTGTGTGCCACAGAACGAGTGGGATGAATTCGTGGCCTAAAGAAGCTCCCCGAATGGAGAGTAAGTCAATTTATATTATGTTCGTGTGTTAAAGTAGCGATGAAATGAAAAAATATATGGTACATAATCACTGTTATCACATCGACAACTAGTCATCGGCTAGTCGACCAGTCGCCTAAATTGAAGCGATCGTCCATGACTTGTAAAGTAAGTAGACTAGAGTTTCTTATTAATGACACGAACCATTACCATTTCTTGAAACATACCCGTCAGTCTATTTAAAGAGTATTGTGCCTAAAAACCCTAAAAACACGATGGTCCAAGTCCCAATCGCATTCGCCTCCTAAATCAAAGAATCAGTCATTTTCTTCGGATCTGGTCGTTTTCTTCGGCTAGGTCTTTATTTAGAAATGCACTTCCAGATCTGATCTATCATCTATTATGGATATTTGTCATGGATATTTGTTGAATTTGAACTTATTATTATGTTTAATTTGAACTTATATCTATCATCTTATTATTATATTAAATTATGTCATATGCTCATATATTAAATTTAAAAATACATGTATAAAATACACTTGGCGACTAGTCACGACTTGTCGACTAGTCTTTACGAAGGTACTCGGGAAGTGAGCTCGACTTTCCGACTTAATAACCTTGTGCGTAATGTGAAATTTGTTTGTTATAATTTACAGTAAAGAGGGAAAAATGCAGGAAATAAGGGCTAAACAACTTCTTCCACACACTTTAAGTAGAAAAGGATATGCAAGGGAGGAATATGATCATGTAAGTAAAAAGAATTCATCCTACAATACTAAAGTATTTATATTTAATCTATAAAACATCAATATGTTAAATGTTCTGTTGTTTGAAGAAAAAAAAACAGGAGAAACACTCTGTAGAACACAGTCATTTCTTAAAGGCCATGAGAAGTCCAAAAAAAAGTATGTTCAAGACATATGTGTAAGTACTCTCCCCAACATGTTTGTTTCTTCAAGTTTAGGTACAAAGTTCAATTTCTATTATGATATGTATGATTTCGATTTTCTCTTGTCTTTGTTTAAATTTGAGTTAAAAGTGAAACTTCTTGAGCAACCTCCTTCTGAAGGACCTATTCCTATAAAGCACGATGTGCTGAGTCAAGTACTTGGTAAGGAGAAAAATGGTCGTGTTCGAGGCATGGGAGCCGGCGTCACACCTTCAAGGGTAGATGGAATACTACAAAATGCTACTACCTTACAAGCATTTCAGGACAAACTTGATGCAACTTGTGAAAGGACAAAGAGGCTTGAAGAAATGTTTCTACAACTGGTAGTTATTCACTGTCTTCATATATATATATATATATATATATTTTATATTTGTTTCTCGCTGAAATAGTTATCATTTTCATATTTTGAAAGACTGGAAATAAGCAAATACGAAGTCCTAGCGATGCTGGAAGTAAGCATAGAAGCAGTCATGATAATGCAGAGGCAAGTTACTTTACAATTAGCTTTAAAATCATATAGTAGTTTGTTATATTGTTAATCGCCTAATGACTTGCCTATATTTTGTAAGTAGGATGGTCATGTCAATGGCGAAAGGAGTACTGAGGCCCTATTACGGGAAATTCTAAAGTAAGTTTAATTTTCTACATTTGAGGTCTCTTTTTGTGTACGAGTTGTAATATTTTCCATTTTAAAATGTCATTATTTTATAGTCGGGAAAGTGTAATGAAAGAGCATGAAATGAACTTTCAAACGAAGCATCTTGAGATAAGTTTGCGAGAATATAGGTGTGTTTTTAATAGACAAATGAACCTTGAAGTAATTTAAACTATATC
Source organism: Orobanche coerulescens (assembly GCA_033398695.1). Classification (NCBI taxonomy): domain Eukaryota; kingdom Viridiplantae; phylum Streptophyta; class Magnoliopsida; order Lamiales; family Orobanchaceae; genus Orobanche; species Orobanche coerulescens. Next base: position 53,101,759 of record CM065811.1, read on the forward strand.
ACCTCTTGCCTTTTGAACTATATCGATTTGAGATTTGTTTTGTTATAGATAAATGGACCTTATAGGCTTTGTTGGCCACGAAGGTGAGCCACGGGACTAGAAAAAAGAAGATTCACGTCTTAGGACATTTAGTTCATATTTGTAAGGGACTTGGAGAAGAAGACAGTTCAAATGCCTATGCTTTGACCGATGAAATTTATAGGGGAAAATGCCTACTCTTCTATGTCAAAGTTTCGCTTTAAGAATGAGAATCATGTTAAATGAAAACTTATAGGCAACTTGTAATGGTTAGAGTGAGGGATTGGTTTATGCATAATCGTTATTCATATGCTGCAACCATTTCCTAAATCTTTATTCATGTTTTATTCAAGTATTAAAGTGTTTAGAGGAGATTATCGGTGTTTGATAGGCATTGCCTTGGCATGGAAATATATCAAATCCATTTGGATGAGCATGTTGGTTTTTATGTATGTAAAGCGCACATTAACTTGGAGTTATGTGTTAATATACTTGAACAAACCACAAATTTTAGGACTTAAATAATAGTTAAAGGTGGTGTTATACACAAAATAGTCTATTTCAGTTGATTCCCTTGGTTTAGTCCCTTTCGGAAGGTTTAGGATCACAAATGAATCTGGATAAGATGGGGTTAAAGCTTTCCATGGGAGTCGAATAGCGGCAGAATTAATAGTAGGAGCATGGGAACAGATTCAACCGATCCGGCTCCTATGTGACATAAGAGAAGACCGAAAGTAGGTTCTTCTTCTTACTAGTTCGGAAAGGCGAGGTAAGGGAAAGGTTTGTTCCTAAAGTTCAATAGCTAGCATCGAGCTCTTAGGTTGTCAAGAGCGGTAGGAGGCTCGAAAGATATTTCGCCCTTGAACTCAATTTGAATAAACTAGTTTTAGGCTCATTAGAGTTCGGAAATTGCCCAGAATCATTGCATTCATTAGAATAAGTCGAGCTCTTCACAATGCTTAGTCTATGATTCGATTACCAATCGTTGATCGTTTACCTCTTGCTAATGTAATGTTAGGAATTCTTAAGATTATGTTAGAAAATGTTCAAATTTTTTCATCACTCACCTCTTTGTTATTCGAAAAAAAAGATCTTGGGCATATTTTATCGACTCACCTCTATGATTCTAAAGTTTGTGCTGCATATTTTCAAGTCTTGATACTTGTGTTTTAAGTTTCTTTGCATTTTCAAGTTTGCTCAAAGCATTTTGTTGTGTTGTGATTTAGAATGTTCAATTTGTTGATTGTGAGAGCAACTTGTTGTATATTGTAAAATCTTGTTGGTTTTGAAGTTAGTTTGAATTGTGTAGTCTGTACAAGAAAGCAACCTTTGTCTTCTTAATCAATCATGCAACATACTTAATGGATGGGTACAAATGAAGTGGTGGCAAAAGGGAGAGTATCGCCATTGATCCTTCAAGCAAAGTGCATGGCTATGTGTTGGGACGATTATTATAGAGTTGAGGTCGAGGAAGGTCAATCCTAGAGCGAGAATTCTACCGATTCCGGCCAGAGTTTTCGATCATGGAAGATGCGATTGGGAGTACGATTGCGTGGCGATTAAGTATATTATCCCACGCACTTGAATAATTTGTAGTTGTGTTCTTTTCTAGTTTTTTGCTATATGCATATAGCGAATTTTCGTTGAGCTTGTGCATTATTTTGATGTTGGCACACTATAGTCCATGACAATTTGATTAGGATGTTCGTGTATAAATGGCATCACAATGTTGATGCAAATATAAATGCTTGAATCTATGATGTAATTGAACATTTGGATGCGTAACTAGAAATATTAATGCTATTTTGACCTTGTAAATCGTAATATTTTTTTTGTACAAAGTGTAGTTTTAATGACATGTAAAAATTGTCATTAAAATGTTTCAATGATGGAAAGTAACTATCATATAAACAAATATAATGACATATTGAGAGTTACAATGATAGGGTAAAATTGTTGTGGAAAATATTTTATAACAATTGAGAGACGTCGTTGACAATATTTAATAACAGTTGCAAAATGTCAATAGATAACTTCTTTGACGAAATATAAGTGTCATCATAAACTATATTATGACGTTTAACAAACGTCGTTGAAGTTTGCCCCTACAATGACACTTCTATGACGAAATAAGTGTGTCATCATAAACTATATTATGACGTTTAACAGACGTCGTTGAAATCCGGCCCTATAATGACACTTATATGACGAAAAAAGTTTGTCATCATAAACTATATTATGACGTTTAACAAACGTCGATGAAGGTTGAGCTTACAATGACACTTCTATGACAGAAATAGAGTGTCATCATAAACTATATTATGACGTTTATCAAACGTCGTTGAAGGCCGCCCCTACAATGACACAGGCTTTAATGATGTTTCGGACGACACACAGTAACTGTCATTGAAGGCATTCCATGACATTTTTTATGTGTCATGGAAAGGGTCATTTCTACTAGTGCTGGAAGATGACCCTATATTATATATTATATATTATATATATATATGTGTGTGTGTGTGTGTGTGTGTGAAAGGGAAACAAGTATGGTTGTCTCGAAGAGACCAGAAGAAGGGCGGGTTAAACTCAATACAGACGGGAGTGTAATTCAGAGTCAACGTTCAGCTGCTATGGGTGTAGTTCTCCGCTCCTTGACGGGTGTCTGGTTAGCCGTTTTTGCTTGTCATTTGTATAATTGTTCCATCACTGTAGCCAGACTTCTGGGTTTATGGGCTGGTTTGAAAATTGCTAAAGACTTCGGTGAGGGAAATTTATTGGTTGAGCTTGATTCTAAGGGTGTGGTGAATCTCATCACAAATTGTATGGATGAAAATAACCTCTTTGCTTACTTGTTGAAGATTACCGCAGGCTCATGGAGGGGAAATGGTGGGTTAATATTGTGCATAATTTCCGTGGAGCAAACAGAACGGCTGATGCTATAGCCAACTTGGGGCATGGGTTGGGTAACATCATTAACATCTGGACTGAACCCCTGCATGGACTGTCGACGTAACACTGGAGGGTGACAACGGCTAAAGGAGCTGATGCTTCCTGAACAGAGACAAGCAAAATAATATATATATATGTATATATATATATATATATATATATATATATATGTGTGTGCAGTGGCGAAGCTAGAAAATTTTCAGTGGGGGGTCGGGATCTAATTTTTTTTTTCCTAACGCTATTTTTCGGGTAATATGTTCGGGTCGGTGATTCGATTCGGGTCGGGTCAAAAATTAAATACTATTATTATAAAAAAAAGTTTCAATCACTAAAAAACTAAACATTTGTCCAAGACAAGTAAACATTAAAAAGGAGACAAACGGTTGGTACCTGGTTCGATTCATTGAAGAAATTAGAGTTCAGCCTTTCGACCTTTAAGAGCCTTGAATTCTTCAATTATGGACTCCGCATCAAACTTGTTAGCAATTTCTTTTTCTATATAAATCACCATACTGTTTGCTAGATTCTGATCTGACATCTTATTACGTAGGCGATTCTTGAATATCTTCATTGCCGAAAATTCCCTCTCTGTTGTTGCAGTCGAACCCGGAAGTGTCAAGAGTAGCCGACACACTCTTTCAACCAATTCGTACATGCTATTTTTCTCAGTTTCTACAAGAGTTTGGCAGATATCAGAAAGAGTTGCTACTAATTTCGGTTTTCAACCCCAATTTCTAATTCTAATTTCTACTTAAACCCCTAATTTCTACTAAATCCCTAAATAAAAGACAAGACAACAAACTAGAAGGGCCGCTGCAGGCGGCGGCAGGCGTGGCGGAGGCTGGTCGGCCGTCGGCGGTGGCCGACGGGACTGCAGGAGCCAGGAAGGTGGGAGGAGATGAGGGTCAAAGGGGGAGGGTTTGGGATTTGGTTAATTGGTTTGTTAATTGTTATTGTTTCGTTTTTTTTTTCCTTTTTAATGGGCTAAGTAATGGATTTTAGTTTGGGATTTGGTTTGTTAATGGATTTTAGTTTGGGTAGATGGACTTATGTAAAATGTAATGGATTAATTTTATTGCTTAATGCATAAAAAAAATTTCACAATTAAAATGAGGGGTCGAAACCGAATATACCGAAACTTTTCTACACGAAAACTATATACCCCTACATCGCAAAAAAAAATTTCGGGGGGTCAGACGCCCTCCCCGCCCCTATATAGCTGCGCCCCTGTGTGTGTGTATAAATAAGGGCTTACTTATCCTTTTTATTTAACTGGTGAGTCGGTTCATGATGGGGGGATATCGAAAAATAAGTTCTTATTTATTAGATTCCGACCGATGAGCTGTGATTGCTAGAGATCAGTTCAGCTGACATAGTTTGGCTGTTGTCATATAGAGTTAGCATTGTTGCTAGATTACTGCTACATATTTTAACAATGGGCTTGCAGTAGAAAAAATTATGTTCACCTTTTTTCTTGGCTGTTATTGCTTGTGCTTTAGCTGATTATTCATTTTTAAACTATTAAATTCCATGCTTCCTTTTACAGAGTGCGCCTCTTTTGCCTACTGTTTTGTTGATATAGGCTATCTGGTAGCAAGTGTTTTTTACGTTCTTGATTTCTTATACTGTAGGTCTTGTGTGACAGATGCGCTACTTCAAATGGAACTCCATTGTGTCACAAGAATAGGTAAAGGGAAGGGAATGGCTTTGTCTACTGACATTCCTCTGTTTTCCTTGGTTCACAAGGAAGATCCTTACGCTGCGGTACGAATTAAAAAAACCTCACCAGCAAACCATGGTACTTTCCTGCCAATATATCTGCAAGGGTTTATTACAAGATTACCCCTGCGGTTTAGTCTAATTACAAAAAAAAATCCTCTTAAAATTACAAGTAACCCCTTGAGCTTTGTGTTCACTTCTAAAATCGCCCCCTTCTGACGTTTTTAGGGTACATTTTTGTAACACAAATATAAATGTCGGGGTTATTTGTTTGTAAATTTGAATGATATCTACAATTTTTTTTGCTGGTTGTTTCAAAATAGGATTTTTTTGTCTTGGTCTTTGAATTTTGGGAAGATTTGGAAGAGGTTGTCGAACGAATTCCTATGGGTGAGAAATTGATCATTGGTGGTGACCTCAATGGGCATGTCGGTGTTAGCAGAGATGGCTTTGAGAGCATTCATGGTGGCTTTGGTTTTGGGGACAGGAATGAAGCAGGAAATGATATATTGGATTTCGCATTAGCTCATGACTTGGGTATTATGAACACTTGGTTCGAGAAAAGGGACTCTCATTTGGTGACATATAGAAACGGAGGTAATGCAAGTCAGATTGATTTCTTTTTAGTAAGGAATGTTTGGAGGAAAAGTTTTACTAATTGCAAGGTAATACCCGGTGAGAGTCTTTTAACACAAAGATAGGGTTGTGGTGCTTGACTTTCGAGGTAAGAGGCACTTAAGAAAGAGAAGACCACAAGTTAACCCTCGAATTAAGTGGTGGAAGCTCCAAGGGAGAGTCGACATACTTTTGTGGCTAAGATTGCCGATAGTGGTATTTGGTCCGATTGCACGGAGATGGATATAGATTCGATGTGGAACTTGTTGGAACACAACATAAAGGAAGTTGCAAAAGAAGTCCTAGGAGAATCTAAAGGAAAGCAGACCATCAAGTAAGGACACATCTTGGTGGAATGATGAAGTTAAGCAAGCGATAAAGACCAAACGTGAATGTTATAAGGTCGGGTAAATGCTCGAGCGATGAGAATTATGAGAAGTACAAGAAAGCTCGAACGAAGCTAAAAAGGCAGTGCGAAATGCCCGATCAAAGGTCAATCAAGAATTATATGCAAGATTAGATACTAAAGAAGGGGAAAAAGATATCTATAAACTTGCTCGAATGAGAGAGAAGAAGACGCGAGATATTGGAAAAGTTAAATGTGTAAAGATCTTGACCAAAAAGTTTTGGTTCAAGATAAAGAGATAAAAGAGAGATGGAGGTCATACTTTGATACCCTATTCAATGGCCATCAAGAACTAGATATTGGGAATTTAAACATCCCCTCAAGTATGGTTAACCGAGAGTTTAAGAGAAGAATCCAAAAGGGTGAAGTGACAATTGCATTGAAGAAGATGGGGTCAAAGAAAGGAAGGACCAGATGGTATACCTATTGAAGTTTGGAGGTGTTTGGGGAGAGAGGGATCGAATGGGTAACTATGCTTTTCAATAAGAATTGGAGAAGCAATAAGATGCCGTCAGCATGGAGGAAAAGTATTCTCGTCCCTTTGTATAAGAACAAAGGTGATGTTCAAGATTGTTCTAATTATCGCGGAATTAAACTAATGAGTCATACCATGAAGTTGTGGGAACGAGTGATTGAACAAAGGATCGAAATGTGTGAAGATATGAGAAAATCGGTTTGGATTTATGCCGGAAGATCGACCATGGAAGCAATTTATCTTATCCGTGATTGATGGAACATTATCGAGATAAAAAGAAAGATCTGCATATGGTTTTTATTGATTTAGAGAAGGCATATGATAAAGTACCAAGAGAAGTACTTTGGTGGGCCTTAGCAAAGAAGGGTGTATCGCGGAAATATATTGACATTATAAAGGACATGTATGAGGGAGCTAGTACAAGTGTACGTACTAATGTTGGGAGGACAGAAGAATTCCCTATTACGATTGGGGTGCATCAAGGATCTGCTCTTAGTCCTTTTCTCTTTGCCATAGTCATGGACGAATTGAAAAGAGAAATTCAAAATGACGTTCCGTGGTGTATGATGTTCGCAGATGATATTGTGTTGATTGATGAAACGAAGGTTGGAGTGCAACAGAAATTGGAACTTTGGAGGGATACTTTGGAAGCTCGAGGCTTTAGGCTGAGCAGAAGTAAGACTGAATATATGGAGTGTAGGTTTAGCGAAAACAGTGATAGAGAGGCGGGGATGATCACATTTGATGGGAAAGTTGTTCATGGATCAACTTTCTTTCGGTATCTTGGATCTATTATCCAAAAGGATGGAGAGCTAGATGGCGATGTGGTTCACAGAATAAAGGCAGGGTGGTTGAAGTGGAAGAGTGCCACAGGGGTTTTATGTGATCCCGGCATGCCTCATAGATTAAAGGGTAAATTTTACCGCACGGCAATTAGGCCTGCGCTGTTATATGGCACCGAGTGTTGGGCTGTAAAACAGTGTCACGTTCAAAAGATGAATGTGGCAGAGATGCGTATGCTACGATGGATGTGTGGTCATACAAAAAGGATCGGCTCGAAATGAGGTGATCTTAGAGAAGGTAAGAGTTGCGTCTATAGAAGACAAGATGATGGAGAATCGATTACGATGGTTTGGTCATGTGAGAAGAAGACCTATTGATGCCCCAATGAGGAGGCTAGAAAGTTGGGGAGCAAGTAATGTTGTGAAAGGTAGAGGAAGACCCAAGAAAACTTGGATAAAGATGATTGAAAATGATATGCGGTTTCTTGGAATTGGAGAAAGTATGGCGATGGAGAGGCAAATGTGGCGGGAAAGAATACGGATGGTGGATGGAGTCTGATTCTTTTTTTTTTTTTAATTCTTATTTTCTTTTATTTCATGTTATCTTTTATTTTCACTCTCTTTTTTATTTGCTTTTTCTCTACTTTTTCCCTCTTTTTTCCTTTTATGTTATTTATGTAACGATTATTGACGGTTTCAAAGTTTGATTCATGTTAGCCGACCCCAAATCATTTTGGGACTAAGGCTTAGATGTTGTTGTTGTTGTTGTGGTCTTTGCGTTGTCTTTTCCGCTATTCCTTTCTCTTTTTTTGCTTCGGTTTGTTTCTGGGTATTTTTTCGATTTTTTGGTGTTCTTTCTTGTTCTATATTTTTTGTCGTCTTTGTTCAGCTATGTTCTTGCCTGTATTTTCCATCTCGTGTTCTGTATTTTTTTTGCCCTTCTTGTCCGGTATTTTTTTTCCACCTTTTTTTTTTGCTATGGTCCTGCCTATAATTATTTCTTATATGTGTGATTCGATTAACAGTTCAGGAGTGTGAACCTTAACACAATGTGGGCGTCTATTGTTCTTGATACCTAAAATCGATCCCCAAAATTTGAATTCCTACGTTAAATCATTTTTATTAAAAAGACATTTCCCATATTTGAATGCCTCGATTGGGTAGAATCTTGTTTCTTTTGTTGATGTTATGAAGGGACCATGAGATTTTTATTGAAATGTTTTTCATTTCCTTACATAATTTTTCTCGAGTATGTTGAAATGTGTATGTATGTATACATATATATATATATATATATATATTAATGTATATATGAAAATGTAAGAAACAGGACATTCATCTATGTAAGAAATAAACAGGAACTGGAATGATAACGAAAATCTCTTTATAGCAACTAAGGTAGAGAGCAATCACTACTTGAGAATAGTTTTTAGAAATGTCAGGGAGAAGACATAATGTAAAAGAAAAAAGAGGGTTGTACTAAAAATCTGAGCTGATGGAACCAGTAACGCATTATGTGTATACAATAAACTTATAAATCAACGTACATACACATATAACAAATATGGAGAAGGTAAAACGAGAATGAAAGTCTTTTGATAGCACGGATATATCAAGGCAAAACACAAATATCCAAGTGCACATGATATAGATAGAGGTAGGAACTATCCAAACTTTACATCATTGCATATCCACAAATCTTCATCAAATTTTTACATTCATGTTTTCCTTCCTTTATCATAATTGCACGTATTTTTAAAATAACTATAACATATACAATATAAGTATCTAAAAAGAATTTATTCTACTAATATAAAATTAAAATGATATAATGAACATAAAACAACATATATGGGCAATCCCGTGCATTGCATGGGACCAAAAACTAGTATTGAATAATTCCAGACACCACAGTATATTCAGCAAAAGAAGTAGGATCAACAGGTTCAGAAATCAATATCTGTGAGAAATAGGCATCATCAACATAGCTTTGCTTCACTCTCTGCATCCATAGAGGTGTAACTGTAGTGAGAGAGTGACACTCTTCACCATCCTGTGGATATCTAGATAAAGCATCTGCAGCCTTGTTTTCAGCTCCTTTTTTATACTGTATTTCATAATCCAGTCCTAAGAGTTTGGTTATCCATTTTTGTTGAACAGGATTCATGACCTTCTGATCCAGGAGATGTCTGAGAGCTTGCTGATCAGTTTTTATGAAGAATTTGTGTCCCTGCAGGTAAATACTTCCATCTTTGTACAGCCATGATAACAGCCAAGAACTCCCTTTCATATACTGAGAGCAATTGGTTTTTAGGGCAAAGAGCCTTGCTCATGAATGCAATAGGCTTTTGATTTTGCATTAGAACAGCCCCCACCCCAACCCCACTTGCATCTGTTTCTAATGTGAAGGGCTGACTGAAATCTGGTAGAGCCGATACAGGGGCAGAAACCATGGCCCTTTTCAATTCTTCAAAAGCTCTAGTGGCTTCTTGATTCCACCTAAAGCAATCTTTCTTCAATAATTCAGTTAAGGGCCTACTGATCAACCCATAGTGTCTGATAAACTTCCTGTAGTACCCAGTTAGTCCCAAAAACCCTCTCAATTGTTTGATATTTTTTGAAACAGGACAATCCCTCATAGATGCAACCTTCTGAGGATCAGTAGAAACCCCTTCCTTAGAAATAATATGGCCCAGATATTCAATGCTTTGCACCCCAAACGGGCATTTGCTCATTTTGGCAAACAGAGAATTACACCTCAACACTTCTAACACTGCCCTCAAATGAGTCATGTGGTCACTCCAGTATTTGCTATAAACCAAGATATCATCAAAAAAGACTAACACACTTCTTCTTAAATAGGGCTGAAAGACTTGGTTCATGAGATATTGGAATGTGGCAGGAGCATTGCACAATCCAAATGGCATTACCAGAAATTCAAAATGCCCATGGTGAGTTCTAAAGGCTGTCAAATATCTGTCTTCTTCTTTCATTAGCATTTGAAAATATCCTGACCTCAAGTCCAGCTTTGAAAAATAGCTTGCATCATGCAACTCATCCATTAGTTTATCAATTAAGGGAATAGGATAGTCGTGCTTAACGGTGAGTGAATTCAAATACATATAGTCAATGCACATCCTCCATGATCCATCTTTCTTCTTTACTAAAATAGCTGGGGAGGCAAAAGGACTCCTGCTATACTGAATAGTGCCTGCATCCAGCAATTCCTTCACAATTCTTTCTATTTCATCCTTGTTGCTGTGAGTAGTTCTGTAAGGGTATTGATGTTTTGGCTCACTTCCCACCTTAAGCACAATCTGATGCTCAATACCTCTGACAGGTGGTAATCCTTGGGGTTCCTCAAAGACATCTTTGTACTCCTCCAATAACTCTGACATGGCAGAAACATCAGTGGTGGGTGTGTCCCTGTTCTGAGGTTGAATCAGGTACAACTCTTCCACTTCTTCTATATGGTAGTGCATCAATTGAAAAAGACTATGAACTGTCATCATATTGAACTAAGGATGGTTAGTAAGAGCCTTCAGCTTGACTTTCTTTCCCCCAGTAAACACAGTAAAGGTCATGTTCTCATAGTCCATACCTATAGGAGTTATTTCAGCCAATCTCCACCCAAAATCATGTGATACCCATCATTATTCAGTATTCTAGGTGAAAAAGTAAACTGATGCCCTTGGATTGTCCAAGTGAAGTGTGGAGCTCTTAGTTTACTCATCAACTTATGCCCAGTAGCCCCCTTGACTAAGGGGCTGTTTACTTTTTTCCATTAATACCTGAATGGATTAAGCTGTCTGAGTGGATTAATCTGTCTGATTTGAAAAAATATCCTGTTGTTTCTTTCTTTTCTGAATGAACTATCTGAATGACAGAAATGACCATTTTACCGCTCAATATGAATTAAGTCCATTTTGATAAAGGACGGATTGAGCATTTTAGTTTATATAATCAATTTAAATTATATGACATAATATTTATTTTAATTTATATTATAATATATATTCATAAATCATATTATAATTTTCAGGTATATTTAACTAATCAGACAATATTTTATAAATATATTAAGTTATATTTTATATATATAGTTATATTAATTTTTTAATAGTCAATATAAAAAAATCAAATTAAATAATATAACGTAATATATATTTTAATTTATATTATAATATATATTCATAAATCATATTATAATTTTTAGTTATATTTAAATAATCAGACAATATTTTTATAAATTCATTAAGTTATATTTTAATATATACACTTATATTAATTTTTTAATAGTCAAATATAAAAAATCAATTTAAATAATATAACATAATATATATTTTAATTTATATTATAATATATATTCATAATTTATATTATAATTATCAGATATATTTAAATAATTAGACAATATTTTTATAAATATATTAAGTTATATTTTAATATATAGTTATATTATTTTTTTAATAGTCAATATAAAAAAAATCAATTTATATAATATACCATAATATATATTTTAATTTATATTATAATATATATTCATAAACCATATTATAATTTTTAGGTATATGTAAGTAATCAGACAATATTTTTATAAATTAAGTTATATTTTTTATTATATATAGTTATATTAATTTTTTTAATAGTCAATATAAAAAAAATCAATTTATATAATATAAAATAATATATATTTTAATTTATATTAATATATATATATATATATAAATATATATATATTCATAAATCATATTTTAATTTTCAGGTATATTTAAATAATCAGACAATATTTTTATAAATATATTAAGTTATATTTTAATATATATAGTTATATTAATTTTTTATCAATAAATATCTTATATTTTATGAATTTTAAATGTATAATATTAATATATATTTTAAATTTATACTATATATACTCAATTATAATTAAGATTATATGATAATTTATACTATATATACTCAATTCTTTTATTATTAAAGAGGGTAATTTTGGTATATTGGGGAAGTATTTCATGGTAAGGACACCTCAAAAGTTGCTTAATGAAAAAGACATTATTAAGATCATTAAGTAGAAAGTAAACAGCAAAATATAGCTGATCGATTAAGCTGATTAAGCATTAAGCTGATTAAGTAAAAAGTAAACAAGCCCTAAGATAGGCCTGTCCTTCTCCAGTTTAACACCCGGCTCCTAAGCTACACCTTCCTTTAAGAAACTGAGTGTGCTGCCATTATCCACCAGTATCTTCAACTCCTTTCCCCCAAACTCACCTATGACTCTCATAGTAGTGGAATTTGGGTGCCCCAACACGGAATCCGTAGTCATATAAACTTCTTCCACTTGCCCCTCATCTTCAAAGTTCAATTCAGCCTCCGCCTCTACATGCTGAAGATGGGATAGCTCCTGTTCTTCACTCATAGCCATATAGAATACTTTATGCTTGCATTTGTGACCAAAAACATGCTTCTCATCACAGTTATAACATAATCCTTTTTCTCTCCTTGCAGCCATCTCTGCACTTGTCAAAAGTTTAATGGATGTCTTGGCACTGTTTGATGGATTTGTTTTCTACAGCACAGTAGCTTCAGGCCTTTTGTAGCTGTTGCCTTGAGCAAGGAAAGATTTGGGTGGAGGCCTGACTCTCCTTGAGAGTGCTTCTAAGGTGAGTATCTGCTGCTTCCCTGATTCAATTGCATCATGTAGTGTCTTAGGTTTGAATAGCAACATGAATCCCTGCATCTCCTCAGATAGGCCACTGATAAAACTTGCAATAAAGTAGTCCTCAGAGTAGCTCATACTATTTCTAAGTAGTAAACATGCCCTGAGTTCCTCAAGTTTCTCAACATACTCATCATAGTCCCCAGTTTGCTTAAGATTCTTGAATTCCATGACCATTTTACTTTCATTGAGATCAACAAACTTTAGAGAAATAACCTCCATAAACTATTGCCAAGTAATTTTGAACAAATTATCACAGCCAAAGTTTTGCAACCAACTCAATGCCTTCCCCTCAAAATTATGCACAGCCAATTGAACCATACTCTCATCACACATAGCAGCAGATAATTTGAAATAGGTATTGCACTTAATAATCCATGCTCTAGCATTAGTACCATCAAACTTAGGAAAATCAATCATATGATGTGAAGACAGACCAGATCCAGTACTAGAGTTTGACCCGAGTGTATAGTTGGTTTTAAAACCAGGGGAAAATGGAGTTTTAGGTATATCTTCCTTCCAAGCTGTGTGAGTATTTGCAGCTTCTTTTCCTTTGCTAGATCCCAGAATGTATTGCTTGATTTCCTCCAGAGATTTTGTCATCTCATCATACTTAGTGTCCAATCCTTTGATTTGTTCCTTGATTTGATCTTCTGATATATCTCTCTTTGATGCCTCAGTTAACAGTTGTTGCTCTAGTTTCTTATGTGATTCCTGCAGCTCCTTCACGCGTGTGCCATCCGCCATTTTACCCAGAATTGTGCTAAATAAAAGCAAAAAAACCAGGCTCTGGGATACCAATGTAACGGTATTCGACCGTTAAACAATTTTTTGTAATTATTTAATTTTTTCTTCTTTTTTTCTCTTTTGTGCTGTAAATAAATTGCAGATCTGAATTAAGAGACGGAAGGTAGATGATAATCTGATTGCTTAGGGTTATCTCCTCATGCAGTACAATGGACTAAAGTTGCTATTTTCTAAAAACCAATAAACATAACATAAGTACTGGTAAATAAATAAAGATAGATGTGAGCAATTGGTGGTCCAGCCGCTGCCATGTGTCACTAGAGCTTGCATTCTCAGCAGTTGATTTCTTGGCCACGTGATGATCTCGTCCGTCCCCATCTTCTCTATACTCGATCCAGTCTCCTCATTTGCCTTAGTTAAATTCTTCTCCCTCTTTCCCAACTCTTCCTCCGCTTCACCTCCAATTCCTGTTGCCGCCGCCCTACTATCCGGCGCCGTTTCCTTCTCTAAATCTTTCCCAGACATCCTTCTCTCTCCCTTGTTCTCCCAGTTAATCAAGTTCATGACATACATGATCCCCAATTTTAAATTCTAATGGGCGACGATGCACGTCTGCATAAGACTTCTGTCGACTCTGGCAGTCAACAACCTTTCACGGATTAGAGCTACCTTTTCTGGAGTCTGTACTAGGGCTGAGCAAAACCGAAACCGGAAACCGAAAAACCGACAAAAACCGATGAAACCGAAACCGAAAAACCGAAACCGAAGAGAACCCATCGGTTTTGGGTTCATATTTTAGAAACCGAATATTTCGGTTTCGGTTTCGGTTTTACGGTAGAAACCGCACCGATGAAACTGAAACCGACCCATTTTTGCTAAACCGACCCAGGAACCGAGTCAACCCAGAAACCGTCCCTAATATTTAATATAAATATAGTATATACCCAGAAACCCTAAACATATTATCCCATTTTCTGAACCCTCTCGGCTCTCACTATCGCCGCCTCCCTCTCACTCTCTAAGTCTCCATCTCTACTTTCAGTCTTTCATCTCACTTCCGCGGAGATTCAAAAGAAAGATTCGTTCCATCAGTTCCTCTGTTAAAGAAAGCAGCAAGCAAAGACTTTCATCTCGCAGTCAGCGCCACCAGTCCACCACCACCCAATCGACGAAGTGTTTCATGTGAATCAGAAGTGTTCTCATCTTCTGATTTCAGCTTCCCTTTTCGATTTCGAATTCATCTCGGCATCAGAGGTTACAAACAACAGCTTCCCTTTCCGATTTTGAATTTCGAATTTGTTATTTGCTTAATCTGAGATGCTTAATATGAGTTTGTGTAATCTGTTTTTCTTAATCTGTTTTGCTTAATTCGAGATGCATAATCTGAGTTTGTATTTTCAATGTAGATGGAAGGATCTCAAAAAACGGTTGATGAAGCTGAAAGCAGAAGTAGGCAACCTAATTCGGATCCACCGGTTGTTGATGTTGATGAAGAAGATGGTGGTTCTAAAGGATCCTGGGTATGGGAACATTTTGATAAAGAGGCCATAAAGAAGGGTGCAAACAAACTGAAATGTCCATATTGTCCACAGATGATGTGTGCAAATTCGAAGAAGAATGGTACGAGTTCATTGGGAAATCATTTAAAGCTCTATTGTAAAAAATCTCCTGTTTACGACCCTAAAGGTAAAAAAGCTGGTAATTCGAAAAAACAATCTGTATTGACTTTTAAAAAATCAGGAGAATCAGGGGCTAGTTCTTTGGAAATTCATTCATTTGACCGAGACAAGTGTAGGAAGTCCGTAGCCCGTATGTGTATAAAAGACAATCAACCTTTTAGTATAGTTGACGATGAGGGATTTAGGGAATATTCATGGGACTTGCAACCTCTGTTTAATTTGCCATCTAGATGGACCGTCGCAAGGGATTGTTTGCAGATATACAAAGAAGAGTTGTATAAACTGAAGGATGTTTTAAAAAATCAAACAGTCTCTATTACCACTGATACTTGGACATCCATACAAAACATTAACTACAGTTGTTTAACGGTACATTGGGTTGATGATGAGTGGGTTTTGAGGAAGAAAATTCTAAATTTTTGTCCCATTGCAAATCACAAAGGTGTGACTATAGGAAAACTTGTTTATTCATGCTTACAGAATTGGGGCATTGAGAAGGTGTTTACGGTGACTGTGGATAATGCTTCATCTAATGATGGGGCAATTAAGTATCTAGCTACCATGCTTAGGGGACCCCATGCTTTTTTGGATTGCAAGTACTTGCATTTGAGGTGTTGTGCTCATATCATAAATCTTGTGGTTAGAGACGGGTTAGAAGAGCATTTTAATTCCATCACAAAGATCCGAAATGCTGTAAAGTATGTGAGGTCAGGCTGCTACATTCCAAGATTGTGTTGAGAAAGTGAAGATTAGTTGTCGTAAGAAACCGTGCCTCGATGTTGACACAAGATGGAATTCTACATTTTTGATGTTGGAGACGGCGGAAAAGTATGAGGCTGCGTTTGATAGGTATTTATTTTATCAAGTATGCTATATTAATTTTTCTTATTATTTACATAACAACGTTGTAATTTGGTTTTATTTTGTACTATAGGCTACTTGCGATTGATAGTGGTTTTAAAACTTTTTGCGGAAGTGAGGTTGATGATGGTGAGGCGAGTACGAGAAAAAGAAGAAGAAATGAGAGAGCTGTGGTGGGGGCTCCCGATGCCGACGATTGGGAGGTTGCTAGGTATCTTTATTTTATATATTTTACTTCAAAATCTGATATTGTGAAATCTGAAATGTGAAATCTGAAATGTGAAATCTGATATTGTATCATTATCAAATCTGAAATGTGATATGTTATTGTCTCCTTGTTTTGGTAGGTATTTTATTGACTATTTGAAGATATTTTTCAATGTCACAAAAAAGATATCTGGGTCCAAGTATGTGACAGCCAATATATTTTTTAGTGAACTTGTGACAATGCAAGCAAGCATTACCAGAATGTGTTCAAGCACAAACGAGAAGAAGAAACGAATGGCATTGTCGATGAAAGAAAAATACAACAAGTATTGGGACAACATTGATAACATGAACTTCTTGCTTCATGTTGCGGTGGTTTTAGATCCCCGCAACAAGTTGTGTTATTTGGAGTATTGCTTGGAGTTGATTTATGGCAACAATTCTCCCAAAACAAAAAGTATTTTGGAGCGTGTCAATAATACATTGGAGGATTTATTTCAACACTTCAAGAACAATATTGAGAGACATTTGTAAAAAGATAGAGGGTGCGTCATCTTCGACACCTAGTTATTTTGATAGCGGGCATGGAGTTGATTTGGAAGATGATTTCGCAAAGTTTATGGAACAACGTGGGCAAGGGGTTAACAAAACAGAGCTTGATGTTTATTTATCAGATGGAATGGAAAAGAGGGTGGAGGATTTTCAGATTTTAGGTTGGTGGAAACTTAACTCAGTAAAGTTTCCTGTACTTTCTCAAGTGGCGAAACATGTTTTAGGAATGCCGATCTCTACAGTTGCATCAGAGTCGGCATTTAGTGTTGGTGGGAGGGTGATTGATGCAACTAGAAGCTCCCTTACACATGTGACCGCTGAAGCTTTGATTTGCACCCAGGATTGGTTACGGTCCACCCCGATTGATATCCAATTTAAACACATGACGGTTGCATATATGGAAGAAACACGAGAGAAGTTGGAGAGAATAGAACTTGGTAAGTATTCTTACATAATTACAAGTTTATAATTTTACAAGTTTATAACTCAATACTAATGTTTTTACTTTTTGGTTTGTAGATGAACTGCAAAGTGGTGAAGAGATTCACATGGATGAGGATTGAAGATCGGTGTTTTGATTTTTAATGGTTGTAACTTGTAATAAACTATTTCGGACTTTCTATTTTAGTTTGATTGTGTTTATTGTCCTGGTTCTAACCGTAGCATGGTTAAAGAGGATATTTGCAGCAGTGACTAAGAGTCAGAGGAATGGTCTTATGTTTCGTTTCTTCATGGATCTGGGTGATGCCGGTATGAATTAATAGCACAATCTTGTTTTTGTTCTGCTCTCCCAAAAAATGATATTCTCCTAACAGTTCTTTTGCCCAATCTTATAACTTAACATCCGCTAGTTTGATGGAATGATAGAATTTTGAATTCATTGGCTATTTTGTTTTCATGTAGTCATGTCCGATTGATCTAGTTAAAACTTGATTCTTGGGTTTCCTGTTTCCTGTTTATTCTGAAGTTGCACTATTCTTAATTTATTAAGTTTGTGTTGCCCCCAATTGATGATTTTCTCATTTCTAGATGGGGTGTGTGAAATCGAAATGTAGCCTTGATTTAAGGAACTTTCTAATTCATGGATTTCAGTTTCTTATGTAAAACAGCTCAATGTCCCCAGTGGTGTGGTTGCATCTATAGCAGCTGATGGTTGTTTTTTAATGTCCCCAGTGGTGTGGTTGCATCTAACCGTAGCATCCTCAGTGATTTTTAATGGTTGTTTTTTACTTTTATGGTGTTTATTGTTCTGGAGGCTGGTAGAGTTAGGAAAGGCCGTTTTCAGCTAGTTGCTAAAAAAATGGTTGCTAAAAAAATGGTTGCTTAAAATGGTTGCTAAAAATTAAGAGTTTCTGGAGGCTGTGTGTTTAATGGTTGTTTGTTTCTGGAGGATTACTTTTATTCAAGAGCTAGAGACTGTTGGGAATACCTATGCTCAAAAAACAGCAGAGTATCTAAGGGAGGTTCAAGCGAAAGATGACCAAAAGATCATGCAAATAATGGCGGCTGAATTGGAGCTGAATACTCGTAACAATGATATCTTTATTCAGAAACTTAAGGGTTTGATGCATTTCTGAGTGTGTGTGCCAATTAAGTGTGGTTTGTGTTGTTTTGAACTTGTAAATGCTATGACCGTGACATTTTTTGTTTAATAAAATGGTATATTAAATTTGTAGGAGTTACCTTTTTGCTTCTTTGTTTCTGTGAGGTCATGTTGGAAGAATTGGGTCATTCTTTTTTGAGTCACTTTCTTCATTTTTTTGCTCCAGATCTTGTTGGTTTGTTGTTGTGAGAGGTATCGGTGGTGTTACCCACAAACAAACATTTAAAATTTGTAGTGGGAGTGTTTTTTTAAATACCGTAAATTGTTGGTTTAAATGATGTTACTCGAGGTTGCTTCTATCGACTTGATTGTTTCCTTTTGTCGTTTCTTTTTGTTAAAAACTTTATCGATAACAAAATATGTTGTTCGACCTGATGCTAAAAATTAAGAGTTCAGCTAGTTGCTAAAAAAAAAATTATAAACTTGGTAGTTATAACTTTTAAGAGTTTCTTTGAACTATTTAAGTTGATTTTGGTATTTTTGATTAGTTATAAATGGCTTAAAAGGAATCTGTTTTTTGTTACATTTGCTGGAAAATGGGTTAAAAACCAAAACCGACGGGTTTAAACCCAAAATCCATAAGCATATGGGTTGAACCCGAGAAACCAAAACCGAAACCAAAACCGACCAGAACCCGAGAAACCGAAACCGATCAGAAACCGAACCCATTGGGTTCTAAAAATCAAAAACCGAATTTAGCGGTTTGGGTTCGGTTTTGCCCCAAAACCGACCCAAACCGACCCATGCTCAGCCCTAGTCTGTACTATCAATTCTGGTTCTCCTGTACAATGCTTTGAAAGGTTCCATCTTAATAGAACCATGCCAATTATTATTGTAGGTGAACTCCATCAATGGCAGATGGATTTCCCAATCAGTCGACCAATCTAAGAGACAAGCCCTCAGCATGTCTTCTATTGTTTGAATAGTCCTCTCGGACTGTCCATCGGTTTGAGGGTGGTAAGCCGTGTTAAAACTCAACTTGGTTCCCAAAGCCTTATGAACTGCTTTCCAAAAATGCGACACGAAGCGACCATCCCGATCCAAAATGATGGTTTTTGGAGTACCATGCAATCAGACTATCTCCGCAATAAACACTCGTGCTAACCTTTTTGGTCCCCAAGTATCCTTAATGCCTAAAAAACGAGCTGATTTGGTTAGGCGATCAATTATTACCCAAATTATATTCATTCCCGTCCTGGTCTTTTTCATATTGGTGATAAAGTCTTGATATATCTTCCCACTTCCATTCAGGAATTGGAAGTGGCTTCAACATTCCGGTCGGTCGCTGGTGTTCGATCTTAACCCGTTGACAGATTAAACACTTCGAGACATATTCCGCCACATTTTTCTTCATTTTACCCCATCAAAAATTCTGCTTCAGATCCTTATACATCTTACTGGTGCCTGGGTGAATAGTATAGGGCGTACTGGGAGCTTTCTTCATGATTGTCTGCTTCAAAACATCAATATCGGGAACATAAAGTGGACTTTGGAATCTCAAAACTCCATCCTCCCAAATCATAAATCCTGAGGCCTTTCCCTTGCCCAATTCATCACGTAATCGAATCATCAAGGGATCATCTAATTGCTTAGATTTGATTTCTTCGATTAACGATGAAGTTAATTCCATCACATAATTGTCCTTGAACGCCTTGTAACCATACTTCAATTCCTTCACGGATCAATTCTTGTTGTATGCTGGACTGGGACGTGAGTCTCTCCAGCATTCGAATAGAAATAGGTTTACGACTCAGTGCATCAGCTACCACATTCACTTTGCCTGTATGATAAAGAATTTCCAGATCACAGTATTTTATCAATTCGAGACATCTTCTATGTCGCATGTTCAATTCCTTCTGACTAAAGATGTATTTAAGACTCTTATAATCTGTGAAGATCTGACAGCGGTAATACTTTGATATTTAAGTATGTTGGTGATTTACCAGCATAATGATACGTTGGTGATTTACCGACATAAAGATATAGTCAGTAATCCGACGAATAAAGATTTCGTCGGAAAATTTAAAAGTGCATTCAAATTTGCCAACCATGCTAAATCGTCGGTAAAATATCTAGTTTGAGATGTGGAAATATTTATATTGTTGATCTTAATGATAAAAATTCATTCAATAAAAAATGCCTTATTATTTTAGATGAAAATATATTTTTATGGCATAGAAAATTGGGACATACATCTCTACCGATCATCTCAAAACTTTCGAGATATGATTTAGTTCGTGGTTTACCCAAACATACTCGAGAATCTTTCAAACCAAAACTCGAGATTTCCACCAGTCGCATTCTTGAACTCGTGCATATGGATTTAATTGGACCATCTAGATATGTTAGTTTAAATGGAAAACTTTATATTTTGGTGATTGTTGATGATTTTTCCCGATTTACATGGGTTAGATTCCTTGCTCATAAAGATGATATGTTTTCCGAGTTTTCCAAATGGTGTCGTTTAGTACAAATTGGGAAAAATCCTTTCCATAATTTCTATTCATACCGATGATGGAGGTGAATTTGATTGCACTCCGTTTGAAATTTTTTGTGACAAGTATGGAATTAATCAAAAATTTTCGGCTCCTAGAACTCCCTAACAAAATAGGGTCGTTGAAAGAAAAAATCGATCATTAGAAGAAATGTCCAGGACAATGTGAAATGAATATTCTCTTCCGAAATATTTTTGGGCCGAAGCTATTTTGACGGCATGCTACTATCAATTGGGTTCATCTTCGTAGAGCTCAAGTTAAAACCCCGTATGAGATTTGGAAAGGCAAAAAGCCGAATATATTATACTTTCATCCATTCGATTGCAGTGTTTTTATCTAAATAATGGAAAAGAAATTTTGGGCAAATTTGATGCAAAATTCGATTCCATATATTTCTTAGCTATTCTACAAATAGCAAAGCCTTTCGTGTTTATAACATTAGAACTAATAAAGTTGAAGAATCTATTCATGTTAAATTCAATGATATGATCTCACCCCCGAGAAAGGTAGAATGTTATGATGATGCAGGTATTCTTTCGGATTTTCATCCCTCAAATGAAATGGATAAGATTTCAGAGTTTTAAAAGAGTATGATCAATGAATTGCCTAAAGATTGGAAGCACAACAAAGATCATCCAAGAGACCTTGTTATTGGGAATATCGAAGATGGTGTTCAAACACGAAGAAGAAATACCGAATATATTGCTCATTTTGCCTTCGTATCAGAAATTGAAGCCAAGAATGTGTCTGAAGCTCTTGATGATGAAAGCTGGGTGATGGCAATGCAAGAAGAGCTTGCTCAATTTAAGCAAAATAATGTATGGAATTTAGTTCCAGATCCCAAAGATAAAACCATTATCGGAACTAAATGGGTGCATAAAATCAAGTGTGACGAAGACGGGTACCCAGTGAAAAATAAGTCTCGTTTAGTTGCACAAGGTTATAATCAAGAAGAGGGTCTCGATTATGAGGAAAGTTTCGCACCCGTGGCTCGTTTGGAAGCCATTCTTTTATTATGTGCTTTTACCGCTCACAAGAAAATCAAGCTATATCAAATGGATGTAAAAAGTGCATTTCTCAATGGCTTTATTCAAGAACAGGTCTATGTGAAGCAACCTCCAAGTTTCGAGGACTATGAATTTCCGGACCACGTCTACAAACTCAACAAAGCCTTATATGGTTTGAAGCAAGCACCACGAGCCTGGTACGATCGTTTAAGTGAATTTTTAATTTCAAATGGCTACAAAAGAGGTAAAATCGACAACACTTTATTTGTGAAAATCTTAAATAATGATATGCTTATTTGCCAAATATATGTAGACGACATTGTTTTCGGTGCTACTAACGAACTTGTTTGCCAAGATTTTTCTAATCTAATGAACGGAGAATTCGAGATAAGTATGATGGGAGAATTAACGTTCTTCCTCGGGCTTCAAATTAAACAATGTGAAGATGGAATTTTCATCCATCAAACCAAGTATACTCACGATCTCCTCAAAAATTCAAGATGAAAAGTAGCAAAGCTATTTCAACACCAATGTCCTCAACATTAAAATTGGACAAAGACGAAAATGGAAAATCCGTCAATCAAAAGTTATATCGAGATATGATTGGATCTCTGCTTTATTTGACTGCATCTAGACTGGATATAATTTTTGCTACATGCTTATGTGCTAGATTTCAATCAAATCCTAAGAAATCCCATTTGACTGCGTGCAAATGTATTTTTCGTTATTAAAATGGAACTATTGGTCTAGGACTATGGTATCCATAATGTCTGGATTTTAATTTAATTGCATACAATGATGCCGATTTTGGCGGCCGTAAAACTGACAAAAAAGTACTAGCGACGCATGTCATTTTATTGGTTCATGCCTAATCTCTTGTGGAAGTAAAAAAACAGACAAGTGTAGCAATGTCTATAGCTGAAGCCGAGTATGTAGCCGTAGGTAGCGCTTGTGCGCAAGTGTTTTGGATCAAAAATCAACTCCGAGAGTATGGTATTTATTTTGAAAATACTCATATTCTATGTGATAACACTAGTGCAATAAATCTCAGTAAGAACCCTGTTCTGCATAGTAAAACCAAGCATATAGATATTAGACATCATTTCGTACGTGATCATGTTCAAAAGAAAGATATCTGTTTAATCTTTGTCGGTACAAAAGACCAACTTGCAGATATTTTTACAAAACCCCTACCTGATGAATCTTTTAACTCTATTCGATTATAACTCGGTATGGGACACATCGACAATTTTTAAAAGATTATTTTTATGAGAAATCAATTCTTGAGATTCTGTCCCTAGCCTAGCACTAGCTACCATTACCTTTAACGCACGCTACACATATTCTCGAGAATTAGTCTAAACTTTATAGCACACGCAACTCCGTATTCCTAGCGTACGCGAATCATTTTCATTCAAAACGGCCTGAAGCCACTGGACAATCCAGTGACTTATCTATTTTTCAATAACATACACTATCTTTCATAAAGCGCACGTTAGCATTTCACATAACGTACGCTATCTTTCATATTGCGCATGTTAACGGGTCACCAGATTACTTAAAACCGAAAAGTCGGCCGGCCCCCTTTCATTCCTCATAAACCCCTCTGGCCACGCGGTTCAAAAGAAAGTCACCTGAATCAGAGAAGGTTCACATTCAAGCTTCACCAGAGAAGAGGCAGAAAGGCCTGGTGAATTACTCCCCTGATATAGAAGAAGAAGAGGTGCAGCATGTCAGCCCACCTGCACCAATCGAAGACACATCTGCTCCTGCACCAGCCCTGGCTGAAGATCAGCCCGACCAACATGAGCTGATGACAGACAATATTCCCATGCTGAGGAAGAAGAAGCAGAGGAGATAATTGAGATTCCTGCTGCCAATTATTCATTCAACCTCAAGACCAACAACCCCCAAGGACTCTCCGCATCACAGCTGAAGCTGGTGAGGAATGAAGTGTTCAAATATTCCTTCATCAACATGTACGCGGAATGGAGAGAGTTTAGGCTGTACACTTTTTCCAACTTAAAACTCTCATTGATAAGACCTCATGGGAACATCCTATAGCAATAGAACAACTTATCATGTTATTTTGCCACGAAACTAACGTGCAGGTTCTACTTGAGGAGGGTTGGTTCATGCTTCACTTCAAACAGAACATGGACCAGTTCATCCTCAAAATAATGAAGGAGGGTCTGGAGTGTGGATTGCTTGACGAGGAGGCTTATAGGAGAAAGAAAGAAGTTGAGAAAGTTGAAGTTGAATATGTCGCTGGAGAAGCAGAAAAAGGAGCTGCAGTTGAAGAAGTTGAAAATATTGAGAAAGAAGCTGCAGTTGAACAAGGAGGAGTTGAAAACGTTGAACAAGAAAAGGAGGTTGAAAAAGAAAAAGAGGGAGAAGTTGAAAAAGTAGAAGTTGCAGAAGGAGATGAGAAAGAAGAAGAAAAAGAAAAAGAAAATGAAGAAGAAGCAGAAAAAGAAGAAGAAAAAGAAGAAGACAAAGAAGGAGAAGAAAAAGGAGATGAGAAGAAAGATGATGATGCTGAGCATGGAGCACCTGACCAAGCTTCCAGCTCACATCAGCCAGATGAAGATGACAGATCGGGGACCCCACACAAAACCCTATCTAATCAGCCACCCGCAGACAGGAGTCTGCAATCAGACATGTCAACTGCCAAGAGACCTGCCGCAGTTGAAGACTCAGGTGAGAATGCTCCTCAGATGGCACCTGCAATGCCTATCTCACCTGAGCTGATCGACCTGATCAGACGACTTGTCGAGGAGACAGTTGCCAAATTAATTACAACTGGAGTGAAGCCGGATCTCCATTCTCTCAATCAGAAGATGGATGCTCTGATCAATAAGAAGGAACCCTATCCAACACCCACGAATTCCAGAATGCCTCTTGGCATGTCTGATTTTATGACAAGGGTGGAGGAGCAGCTAGCAGCTATTATTGATGATGGCAAAAAAGGGGAAGAAAAAAGAAAAGATCACATCAGAGCTCTTGAGTTCAGACAGAGGGAAGAGAGGGAAGAAGGTGAAGACAAGGGAGAAGACATAGGCAAGATCAGAGAACAAACCTTTCAAGCCGGAACTTCTCAACTGAAGCGAAAGGAGATGGATGCACCATCTGATGATCCACCTGCAACCAAGAAGAGAGGGACCAGGCAGGAACCTGAGCAAAGATTTGTATGGGAGGGAAAAGAGCTATGGTTTGTTGAGGAATTTTTGCCTGCTGAGATGGGACATATGTGGGGAGGAGCAAAGAGGCAGTTCATAGAAAAATACTATCTCTGGGAAATTCTCCAGGAGAAAGATTGCTCCCCTCAGCAGTCGTTCATAAATTTCATATCCTCAACATGGCCAAAGCTCTGCGCTGCTCTGAAAAATTGTGCCAAAAAGTTCGATGCTTATCCTATGATCCCCAATTTTACACCTGAAGAAGCCCCTACTCTAATGAATAATAAACTGGATGAGCTGGCTCTTCAGAAGGAGATCAAAACAATGTGTGTGGAGAACAACTTCACTTCACACGAGGAACAAGAGTTTGCATCTTTGGTAGTCAGGAGGAAATATGGGTTAGCCCCAGTTTCCAAGAGGCCAATTGGTGCAAAGCGTCTAAGGTCTATCCCTCCATCCAAGCTGAAGGTTGCTAGAGGAAGAGGAATAGGGAGATTGATAGATTAGACTTGTAATTTCATTTACTTAGTTTGAAGATTACCTGTAAATTTGTTGTAATTTACTTGTATTTTGTATCATTCAAATTGCACTGTATTGTAATCATCACTAAAAATTTTAAAACAGTCGTTTGTAATCAAGCCTTGCAACGGATTGATAAGATAAACAAAGAAGTCCACTCTCTAACGGATGGATTTTTTACAGTAGTGCAACGGCTATGAAGGATGCTCGAGGATCGTACTATATATATCTGAAGATATGAATTGAGAAAAGTACGATGTGAACAATATTCTCAAGCGAACAAAACAAACAAAGCAATCAAAGCTAAAGGCAATCTATAGCATCGTGAAGATCAAAGATTAAGCAATCATATTCAAAGAAGCTCTTTAGTTGGAGAAGACAAAAACTCTTGTCTTTAAAGTTTGAGTGCGGGGCACTTCTGTGAACGAGTTTTTCAGAAGTTTCGTGATTGATAAGGCATCCACGGGTTCTTGATTGGAAGGTGATAGACAACTCAGGCATTGTTAAGGCATCCAAAGGTTTTCAATCAGGAGGTGCTAGGCAGTCAAAGTAGTTGCAACGGCCACGAATTTCCACCGGTTGGAAGTTGTTGTAACTAGGGAAAATTTATTGTAACATTTATGACTGGTTGACAGTTAGAGTGAATTTATCCAACTGGTTTGGAGAAAAGTGGATTAGTAGAGGATTACCCCACATCTGAGACCACTATAAGTTCCTGCGTGTTTTACTGCATTAAACATCATATCTACCTGCTGCATACATACTAAACTATTCCATTGATTAATTATCCGCAGAGAGCATTTAGTTATCTGTTAATCGTCATCAGCTGACTTCCGCATACTTATCTGCAGACAACTTTAAGTCATCTGTACCTATCAGGTGAGAAACTCACCTGACTTCAGGAAAAGAGTTTCAAAGTCTATTCACCCCCCTAGACTTATTCCTGACGACTTGTGACCTACAATATTAAATGAAGGTAGGAAAATAAAAGACACATAGATTTATAGAGGTTCAGCAATTTGCTTACGTCCTCTCTTTGTTCCTTTTTCTATTGGATCAAGAAGGACCACACTCAACTTTGCCTCGTCTTCTATAGGTCCTGGTACAACCGTTACACAACTTTTCTTCGATTGGCCAAGCATAACCAAACAATCAATAAGAGTTCTCTTTCTAGTATTCTATCGGAACTAGATTAACCTCACTTACAATCTTAGAATTTAATCCTAATAATGTCGGGCTAATGATCCTAATAACACCGGATCGAAGTTCTTGATTCATTTCCCTCAACTCGTGTAGGAGCGATACAACACTCGAACACATTAATCAAAGAAGACACGAAGTATAAGTGATAATACAATGTAAGTACAAGACTCATATCTTTCTTGACACAACTAGGTAATGAACAAATAGCTTATATCAATAACTAGAGCTCAAAATATATATAAATCGTATTGTAGTTGTGTGTCTTGAAGTATCCAAGAGTGTGGGTATTTATAGCATTGAGCAAGACTTGATCCATTTTCATCTGACATCATTAGCGTGCGCTAATGTATGGCTTTGGTGTAATGTACATATTCATGTATCAATATACTTGCACCGGTTGTTTACCGACCCCTTTGGGGGTGAATACTTGTTGTGTATTCAGGTACATGTCTAAGAGACGAGTCAGCATAGGTCAAGCATGAGCTTGGAGGGCAGTAGTGATATCATACACTGTCTTGTGTATATGGTTGTCTTTTCATGTATATAGTTGTGTTTTGCTTTGTATTCGCGCGAGTACCGTTGTATATTGTGTGATGTTGCAGGTTGAGTATAGTTATACCATACAGTGTTATGTCGGTCGGCTTATACTGTTGTCATGATGGTTGTGGTCCTACAGACAGTGTGATGTAATAAAGTTGTGATTTATGTGATATACAGGTGAATATTACGGATGTTCAGGTATGTCATAGTTGTTAGATAATATGCAAAATGACCGAAATAGGGCCTAATGTTTACTGGCAAGCGACCGGAAATCCGAAAATTTCTCTCCAAAACATTAGATTTAGCCTAATCCATACCAATCAAACTTGATCAAATGGCGAGTGGATCAAAATTTGCGATGAAAAAGCAGTATAAAAGTGCCAATAAGCCGTGGACCGAAGAACTTGACATCTCGCGATTTCATTCAACCGTCTGTCAAGAGGTATTTTATCAGATTATGCCTCAAGAGCATATAACGGATTGTTATTATTTCAACTTTGCTAGTCTTGATAGAGTTGGTCTGAAGATTAAGGAGTTCTTGGAAAATTAGGGATTTCTAAGTTTGTCGAAATGAAAGGACGGATCTATCCTGATTTGTTGCGTGAATTTTATGCTAATCTCCTTATTGGAACGCATTCTTCGTCAAAATCTTCTGTTGCTTTCTCGCTGGTCTTTGGATAAAAAATTATTGTGTCGCGTGAATTATCGAAAGAACTTTTTGATATTCGATGCGATGGCTATGTGTGTGATGGAACTGTGATAGATAAGGAAGATGAGTCCAGAGTTAGTGAAATGGACATTCGCAAATTTCCGTGTTCTAAAGACGTAATTGATGTAACACCCCCAATCAACTCGGGAATATTACAGCGCCGCAGACTCTCTGAGTGAGAATCTACCAGGCTAGATACCGAAACAAAACATCAAAACAAATGCCAATGTGGCTAAATACGAATCAGTAGACCGATTTGGCCGTTCATCAATAACATACAACTTAAACTTCATATACCTCTCAACCCCGACTCGTACCCATGCAAGGGTCAAAATACGACGACACTCCCATACGATGGGAAAACACTACAAAAAGAATAATACAATTCGACCAACAAATCCCAATACTGGCCCTCATGCGATTAGTATCATTTGCCTTCCATCATCCTTCGTATCGATCCCGTGTCATGATCCTCAGGAACTTGCACGTACCTGAATGTAATACAGACATCAACCCCCCGATTACTCAGGGGTTAACAAAATTCCACTATTTTGCTAGTGCAAATATAAAGCGCAAATATGAGCCATACATAACATATTCCAAGAGTATAATAATCTGGACTAAACAATGGTAAATTACTGAGGGTTACATATAATCGATGGTGAATAAATGTAATCGTACAATTCAAGATCAGTATTCCGGAAATAACTAAATCTCATTACATCTCATTTCAATACATACGTGATTAACCATGGAACCGCACCAAAGGCAACGGAACCCTCAGAGGCCCCGTCGGACCCTCCCAGAGTGGTTAACCCAAAATATTCGCGGAACCGCACCAAAGGCAACGGAACTCTCAGAGGACTCGTTAGTCCATCCCAAAGTGAATATATATAATCAATCGAATTCAAGACTAGTATTCCGGAGTAACTAAGTCTCATTGTACGTCACATTTAATTTATATGCGTGATTAACCATGGAACCGCACCAGAGGCAACGGAACCCTCTGAGTCCCCGCCGGACCCTCCCAGAGTGGTTAACCCAAAATATATTTGTGGAACTGCACCAAAGGCAACGGAATCCTCTGAGGCCCCGTCAGATCCTCCCAGAGTGAATATATGGATATGATCACAACCACGAGGAGATATAATCCCCAACAACACCGAATAGTACCACCTCCTCACAAGGGAGTCGACAAGCGATACAACACAACATATGCACACTCATCAAACGAATACACATTCGAGCATACAACCCTTAACAAGGGAAAAGGGCTTTTATAATCACGTAGCACGAAGGCAATATATTCCAATTCGCAACCACAATACACATATCCTTAGAACTCATTTATTTGCAAAGCACTCGGGCGTTTTGAAAGAAAATCGTTAATGGGATTGTATCAATCCTCTTGAAAGTTCATTATGAGTACTCCAAGTAAACACACATAGTTTATTATCAATTATTACATCTACGAAACATGAAATGTATGGGCAAGATACTTGCCTCGAAATTTACATGCAAATACTCCGACGAACATAGCTTGGTCGAAGTGCCTCAGAACCTACAACTTTCGTAAAAACAACGAAAACATAATCACAACGAGTAGCAAGACTAATAGCAACGAAAATCGCCCCAAACCAACGAAGGAAAACTCATATGAACATTTAATCGAACATTAAATGTTCACGGTTCCTCAAGAACACACAAGTCATCAATCGGGTTGAACGAATCGAAGATATGGATATACAATCCATATAATGTGATCAATAACATCATTTAACATTAATCGACTCATCAAAACCGGATTGAAAACGAAATCAAGAACAAAACCCCCAAAAATCCCCAAAACTAGGATTCTAAGAATTTTACCTTGATTAGAAAGGTAAAATATGATTAGATGTTGATAACCTCGAACTAGGAACTCAAAAATGTTGATGTATGGTGATATCTAGCCGAAATCTACCCTTGCATACGTCCTGGATCGCCCAAATCGCCGGAGAAAGGAAATGGGAGTGAAAAATGGCGAGAGTTGACCCTGCTGTCCTATTTATACTGACACAGGCTTAGTGTGCGCTACTGGAAGGGTTTACGTGCGCTACCTGGGTAAAAATGCAGTCCAGAAGCCTCTGTCTAGTCCTGTTAGAGCGCGCTAATAAATGCATTAGCGTGCGCTAATTATACTCTATAAGCTGACAGTGTAGTCTTTGCTATTTCAACCATAACTCCTTCGTTCGGGCTCTGATTGACTCACCGTTTGAACCAGTGAAAAGATAACTTGATGCTCTAACATACTGCAAAGATTCAGAACTTTTGGAGTTTCCAAGAATTGATGGTGATTTTATAAAGTCGAACTTATACGTGGAAAGTCGAAGTAATACGTCGATTAGTCCGAAACAATATCAAAACTTGCTCGAATGAAGAAATGTGCTGAACCAAACATGTCCAAAATGTGTCAAGAAATACAAGCAAGTCACTAGAATCGAGAAATATATAAATGGAAAGTACGAGTATTACAATTGATATCACAGATGATGTTTTCGAAAATAATGACTTTGGTGTAGAAATTCGTATGCTTCTGGTTGCTCTTACTCGATGCCTTATGCCTAAAATCAACACTCAACACAAACTTGTGGGTGTTTAGAAACAAGTTGTGTATCACGTCTTGAAAGAGGAGGACGTGAACTTTGCTGCAATTGTGCTAAATTGGATAATGGCCAAATGTGATCTTTTTCACTCGAAGAAATATGCGTCTCGAACAATGAAAGCTGGAATGCCCTTTGGATGTATTCTCACAGAAATCTTTAAATTCCATAAAGTGGATTTACAGGGCGAAGTGTCTATCCCGATATCACGAGGACACGAGATTTGTGATACGACTCTCAACGCTATGCATTATGTTGAAACATTGAATCGAGGTTGGGTTTTGTTTCCATATCTAAAGGAGGATGACAAGGTGCATCGAGGAACACAAGTGCCGACAGATGCCGAACGGATAATGCGAAGAGGACCGGAAACCTTACATGAATTTCAAATCGGGTCATTCATTCTTCATCTGAAGTCGAAGGGAAAGAGGAAAGTGGGTCAAGATGCAAGCGAAGAAGACGACCTCTTGGTGCGTATGCGTAGTCTTGAAGCTACGCAAGTCGAAATTCGTGAGGAAGTTTGGTCTCTTCGGGATGAAGTGCGCGACGATATCCACTCTGTCAAATACCTCCTAGAAGATTTCATTCGCTTCACCAATCCTTCATTGCCACTTCCCATTCTCATTCCGACCAAACCCCTTAAATCTCACGTTTTGAATTCTCATTTAAGACAATTAAAATAAACATGTATTTTGATGATATTGTGTTTTTGTGTTTGAATATGATTTGTTGTTTTTGTTGAATGCTTCGGATATGTTGTTTTTGGTGAACTTTGTTGGTTTATGATATTTTGGTACTAATGTCGTCTATTCTTTCGTACTGTATTATTATTATCTTGCTCTTGATATTTTTTAAGCTTATAACTTAAAATTTAACCTCAAAAGCTATAAGTTGTTATGTTATGTCTAAAACACTTGGACTTATGCTTATCAATATAGTTGGTTTCTCCGTTGTTTAATCTTGATTAATGTACTTCGATTTGTCGAATTCTTATCAATACAAGGAAAGCCTTGATTCAGGGGGAGAGTACCTTTTTGCTCATGTCAAAAAGGGGGAGAAAAACACTGAAAAACTGAAAATACTAACTCCATCGAACAAAGCACTTTGATTTGAAAGTCAAAGCAATTTGGATTATAAGTCTCTTAAGAACGTGAAGGAAGTCAGAAGTTTCTTAGGACTTGCTGGGTATTATCGTCGGTTCGTGGAAGGGTTTTCCAAAATGACCCGTCCACTTACTCGATTGCTGCAGAAAACCCAAAAGTTTGAATGGAATGATATCTGTCAGGCCAGTTTTGATGAATTGAAGAAGAGATTGACGACGGCACCAATTTTAGCACTACCACAAGGAACTGAAGGATTCATAGTTTTCAGTGACGCTTCAAACCAAGGTCTCGGTTGTGTACTGATGCAAAATGAGAAGGTGATCGTCTACGCTTCACGACAATTGAAGCCATATGAAGTAAATTATCCAACGCACGATTTGGAACTGGCAGCTATGGTATTCACCTTGAAGATATGGAGACATTATTTGTACGGGACTCACTGTCAGATCTTCATAGATCATAAGAGCCTCAAATACATCTTCAGTCAGAAAGAGTTAAACATGCGGCAGAGGAGATGGCTAGAATTGATTAAGGACTATGATTTGGAGATTCTTTATCATCCAGGCAAAGCGAATGTAGTGGCTGATGCACTGAACCGCAAACCCATTTCTATTAGAATGCTGGAAATGCTCACGTACCAGTCCAGCATTCAACGAGAGTTGATTCATGAAGGAATTGAAGTATGGTTCCAAGGGAAACTGTGTGTGATGGAATTAACTTCGTCGTTAATCGAAGAAATCAAATCTAAGCAATTGGATGATCCTCTGATGATTGGGTTACGTGATGAAGTGAGCAAGGGAAAGGCCGAAGGATTTGTAATTCATGAAGACGGAGTTTTGAGATTTCAAAGTCGACTTTGTGTCCCCGATATTGATGTTTTGAAACAGACAATCATGAAGGAAGCTCACAGTACGCCTTATTCTATTCACCCAGGTACTAGTAAGATGTATAAGGATTTGAAGCAAAATTTCTGGTGGGGCAACATGAAGAAAGATGTGGCGGAATATGTCTCGAAGTGCTTAATTTGTCAGCATTTTAAGATCGAACATGAGCGACCCGCTGGAATATTGAAGCCACTTCCGATTCCTGAATGGAAGTGGGAAAATTTATTAATGGACTTTATCACCAGTATGCTGAAGACCAGAACAGGGATGAACATGATTTAGGTGATAGTTGATCGCCTACCAAAGTCGGCTCATTTTCTGGGCATTAAGGATACTTGGGGACCAGAAAGGTTGGCACGAGTGTTTATTGCAGAGATAGTACGATTGCATGGTACACCGAAGACCATTATTTCTGATCGAGATGGTCGCTTCGTGTCACATTTTTGGAAAGCGGTTCATAGAGCCTTGGGAACCGAGCTGAACTTTAGCACATCTTATCATCCTCAAACTGATGGACAGTCCGATAGGACTATTCCAAAAGTAGAAGACATGCTGAGAGCTTGTGCCCTAGATTGGTCGACTAAGTGGGAAGTTCATCTACTGTTGACTGAATTCACTTACAACAATAGTTGGCATGCTTCCATTAAGATGGCACCTTTCGAAGCGTTATACAGGAGAAGATGCAGATAACCCCTGTGTTGGGATGATTTGTCAGACTTGATCGGGACGGAACTAGAGTTGATAGTACAAAACCAAGAGAAGGTAGCTTTGATTCATGAAAGGCTATTGACTGTCCAGAGTCGGTAGAAATCTTATGCAAACGTGCGCCGTCGCCCGTTAGAATTTGGAATTGGGGACCACGTGCTTTTAAAGGTTTCTCCTACTCGGGGAATTTTTTGTTTTGGGAAGAAAGGAAAGATGAGTCCGAGATATATCGGACCATTCGAGATTCTTGAAAGAGTCGGGGAGTTGATGTACAGGTTGGCCTTGCCGCCGTCACTGAGTTATGTTCATGATGTGTTTCACGTGTCTCAGTTACGGAAGTACATAACAGATCCCAGTCATGTAATTGATTTCAGCGAGATTGAAGTCACTAAGGATGGCACATTCGAAGAGAAACCAATCAAGATACTCGAGAGTCGAGTCAAACAATTGAGAAATAAACCAATCACCTTGGTTAAAGTTCAATGGTCGCGACACAGAGTCGAAGAAGCCACTTGGGAGATGGAGGATAGTATGAAGTCAAGATACCCAGAATTATTTTCGTCTTAAGTTTCGGGATGAAACTTCTTTTTAGAGGGAGAGTATATAATATCTGGATAATTGTTGAGTATTTTCATCTATATTTGAAACTTGTAATATTCGACTTTGTGGTATCAATAATCGAAGTGTGATTTTTCCTGTATTTGTATTCCAACAATCATGGTCATATTAGGAAGAGTTTGCAAATTTATGCCTGCAGCTACGTCATAACGTACGCTAGCAGGTAAGCTTAACTTACGTTATGAGCTGAAGATAGCGTACATTATGGACGAAGCATAGCGTACGTAGCAGGTAGTCAAACAGATCAGGTTGGTCGGCATATGGGCCAGCTAGGGATGGGGTCCGGATAAGATAAGATTCCCGCATGATCTGGACAGCTTTTGATAAAGCAAGTCAACGAGGCATAACATACGTTAAAGGATAAAGATAGCGTGCGCTACACAGAGCGAATTACATACATAAATGGTGATGGTTAACGTACATTAAGGAGGTCAGAAAATGAGACAGTAGCTACTGGCGAACGTTAACGTACGTTAAGGATATAGCATACGTAATATCTTGAGGCTAACGTGCGTAAAGATTAGGGTTTTATAAATAAGACCTCACCCCTTTTCATTTCACAATTGTTCTCCTTCGTCTCTTGGCCGATTTCTGCAAGTCCAGAGAGCCTTCCCCCACATTATAATCCTTGTTTAACCTTTCTACTTAGTAATTGAAGTTGGGAAGCATCTTGGATTGGTACTCAAGCTTCCGGTGTTGGGTTTTCACCAAGTGTTTCATTGTTTCCTCCATATTAGGGTATGTATTGTTGCTCCAGCTCTGAGTTCATATTTATAGGATGATTACAATCGTATTTCAGAGATTATTAGACCTCTTTGAAGACATAATTATTGAACATCATGATTTTAGAAAGGTCGAGATGATTAAACCCAAAGTATACCTTGGCTTAGACATGTATGAATGGAGCCTTACTTACGTTGAACCTTAGGATGTAGTTTTCTGAGATTGTATCATACATTTGATGATGATTTCGAAATGATGTTATATCAAATGACTTGTTATGATATCACCTATTGACATATGAATTCAAGTTTAAAAACAATGAGGACGTTCATCAAGAATAAGGTATATCTTGTAAGGAGTAATTCGTGATTAGTAAATCTTCATTTTAATTATTGGGATAAAATGATTATGTCGATAACAACCATGATAAACTTAGAACCCGGCTGAATGTGTTTGCCTTGCTATGAATCGGTCGAACCACGTTTTGAAGTTAATGATCAAAGATTGGAGTATGGAATTAGGATGACTTGGAATCCTTGAAATCATAGATGTCGGTATGGTACCCCTATTGTGATCATTTGAATTACATGAAGCACGACTTTAGACGACTTATGTTCGTTGGGTAGTTGAACCGTGAACCAGCCGTACGTAAGATATTTAACTCGGTCATAGCTTAGAAACATTAGATGATCGTGTGCTAGTTACATATACGCATGTTGAACTCACCGTATTTCATTATTGTGTAAAGGTTCAAAGCTTGCAAGTGGTTAGACGAATGGACGAACTTCGAGTGTTTTGGTGATTGTCGAAGTATTTAAACCTTGTCATCATTATAAGACAAGTACTTTAATTACGTTTTATGTATTGATGTTATACATGTTGTCGTGCATATGTGTCGTTATATGTCCACCTCGTGTTGGTCCGAGGGGATCATCTTGGGATCTATGCTAGCGTGTGCTGGATCATTGGATAGGTTTTTCCACCTCGTGTTGGTCCCACAGGATCATCTTGGGATCTATGCAGTGAACACTGGATCATCGGAATTACCAGGTGTATGTTGTATCATGTTATGTTTATCATGTTGCATATGGTATTGTGAGTCTTCTCGTGGTATAGACTCGTTGTTATTGTTGTCAATGAGGATGTTGTTAATATTCTTCGCGAGATATTGAATAATATGTTATTGTATAATTATCGTACTTGTACTAGCATCGTTGTGCTAACCCCTTCGGGGGTGGACATTTGTTTTATGTTCAGGATATAGGAGGATGGGGAAACAACCACTTGAGCCGCATGACGATGAGGGTGCGGAGTGATGTTTATGGCCAGGATGGTTTGTCAGTTGCGTTTTGTCTTTAATAAAGTACTCGAGTACGCTGTCGTTTTGTTCTTCCTTTGAAATTTATATTCGGATGTTGGTCGAATTGTACTTCTCATAATCATTATGTAATAATAAACTCCACAGTTGGTATTTAATAATGTTGTTTTTTTCAAATCCTTAGCCTAGTAAATCCTGACTTCAAGCGTTTACGGCGCTGTAATAATCCTGAATATCTCGGGGTGTTACAATTCTCAAGCAAGTTTATTCCATCAAGTTGTGTAAGAAAAAGATACAAAGCATTGTGCTTATATTTTCCAATTACATATTGTGTCTTTTTCTCGGTGATAGAGTGTTGCATCATTCTTTCACAAGTCGAATCAGGAAGTTAAATCCGGTGTTATTAAAATCCTGATCTGGCATTGTTAGGATTGAATTTTTAGATTCACAGTGAGGTTATTCTAGTTCCAATAGAATACTAGAAAAAGAATTGTATCAATTATAGTCGGTTGTGCTTGGACCAATAGAAGACAAGCAAATTGTATCAGTTGTGCCCGGACCAATAGAAGACGAGGCAAAGTGAAGTTTGGTTGATCCTTAAGCCAATAGAAAAAGGAAACGAAGAGAGAACGTAGGCGAGTTGCCGAACCTCTATATATCTCTGTGTCGTTTACTTTCAGCACATTTTTGTAGGTCACAAGTCGTCCAGGTACAAGTCTAGAGGGGGGGGGGGGGGGTGAATAGACTTGTAGACTCTTGAACTCTTTTTCGCGAAGAGTGAGTTTCTTCAGCTGATAGTTAAACAAATGACTTGGAGTCGTTTGTTCTTAAATATATACGGAAGTCAGCTGATGACGAATAGAAAGCAACTAATGAAACACTTAACAATGAATGCAACAGTTAAAGTATGATGCAATAAAACAGTAAATAACGCAGGCAATTATAGTGGTCTCAGAGGTGGGGTAATCCTCTACTAATCCACTTTTCTCCAAACTAGTTGGAGATGAATTCACTATACTTCTCAACCAGTGATAAATATTACAGTGATTCAAACCACACTACAACAGCTTCCAACCAGTGGAAATCCGTGCCGTTGTACACACTTGACTGCCTTGCACCTCTTGATCCTCGATCCTTGGATGCCTTTACAGTCTCTTACTTCAACCAGTGAAGTACCCCGTACTCAGGATT
The DNA here is from genome assembly GCA_033398695.1 of Orobanche coerulescens. NCBI lineage: Eukaryota > Viridiplantae > Streptophyta > Magnoliopsida > Lamiales > Orobanchaceae > Orobanche > Orobanche coerulescens. The sequence continues at coordinate 53,138,927 of CM065811.1, forward strand.
ATAGACAAGAGTTTTTGTCTTCTCCAACTAAGAGCTTCTGTAAGTATGAACTCTTAGAACCGCTCTTTTCACGATGCTATTGATTGCTTTAGATTGCTTGATTGCTTTGATCGCTTGAAAGTATGTTCGCACCGGTAGTTGCTCAGTTTCAAATCTTCGGATATATATAGGTCACGATCTCTGAGCTTTTTCCTTGTAGCCGTTGCAAATCTTTTGAACAAATCCGTCCGTTGGAGGGAGACTTCATTGTTTAATCTTTCTGAACGTTGCAAGGCTGGATTCCCATTATTTTATTTTATCTTCCGACCGTTGTGAGGACTTTTGCATGTGAGCGCCGAATCTTTTGAATATCAAACGATTAAAGTCTTCAAGGTGGGTCTGGATGATTTATTTAAATCATATCTCTAGCGGGAATCACTCCAATTTGTCTCTTCACGTTGCATGTGACTTTCCGTAATACTTGACTTTTCAACTCATGCTGACGTGGACTTGGAGTACTTGGCTGCCTTCGACTAGGCTGATATGCAGCTAACATCTCTGCAGTCAGGACCTCTCTGCTGTTCACTGTTCGTGACTTATCTGATCAGGTGACTTCCCTGAGGTACCTTGGCTGCAGTCTGGTCAAACTTCTCTGATAAAATTTTGTTGACCAGAGCTACTCTGACTGAACTTGGCTGATCCTCTCTGATGGACTTAGCTGTACTTGGTACTTAACCGATTTTCAGCCTAACTAATTTTTGGCCTACAGAAGATACTCATTTGGTTCTTCTTTACATTTTGCCAAGTTTTATACTTAACATATTTGGCCTATGGAAGATACTCATTTGGTTCTTCCTTACATTTTGCCAAGTAATAAACATTTGATTTTATATTAATGACATCATCAAAATCTAACAAGTATTCCTAACAAATTCCCCCTATTTTGATGATGGCAAAACTTTAAACGAGTAATCAAATGACCAAGTCTGCACTTAAGTGCAAGACACAAACTGAAATCAGTCTAATATTGAGACAACTCGAAATTGTCATTCAACAGACTGTTATAAAACTTTTTCTGACTTGATTATGATTGAAATTTACAAGAAAGTTTTTACAGGTACATAAAATAAAAAAAAATTACAAGTACAAAGAAATAGAGTCATCTGCCTCTTCCTCTGCCTCTGCGAATAGGCTGTTTGGCAGGCCTGAATGGTTTAGCTCCAATAGGTCTTATCTTGACTGGAGCGAGACCATATTTCCTCTTCACAACAAGAGCTGCAAAGTCTTGTTCTTGTTGTGATGTAAATCTATTCTCAAGACATAACTGCTTGATTTCTCTTTGAAGCTCTAGCTCATTCAGCTCATTGTCCAGACGGGTTGGCGCTTCCTCTGCTCTGAATGAGGGAATCATCGGATAAGCGTTTTGTTCCTTAGCATGCTTCTTCAGAATAGTCCAGAGTTTTGGGTAAGCTTCTTCCATGAAATTGATGAAGGTCTGCTGTGGGGAGAGATTATCATCCTGGAGTATTTCCCAGACGTAATAATCTCTGATGAATTTCTTCTTTGCAGTTCCCCACATGGGTAGGGCTTCATATGGAATAAAGTCCTCAACATACCACAGCTCCTTTCCTTCCCATTCTAGAGTAGGCCCAAAACCTCCTCTAGTCCTCCTTCTCTTTCCTTCAGGCTGGTCAGCCTGATCCTCTGGATCCGCAACTCCCTTCCTCTTCAGACTTGAGGGTCCTTCAATTTTAAGGACATCTTGCTTCTTCTTTGATCTTATCTCCGCCCTTATCTCTCCTTGATTACTTCCTTCCCCCTGAACTCTCTCTTCCCCCTTTTTGCCAGCATCAACAAGGGTAGTTAATTGCTGCTCCATTCTGCTCATCCAATCAGTCATGCCAAATGGCATTCTGTTGTTGGTAGGGGGAGGGGGCTGAGGAATCTCTCTCTACAGTAGAGTGTCGATCTTGGCATTGATTGATTGAAGGTCAGGAGTGACCTGAGACGTTAGCAGCTCTCCAATGGTATCCTTGACTATTTGCCTGATCAGCTCAGTCATGGCAGTAGATATCTGAGCTGATGGAGAGTGCTCTCCTGAGCCTTCTGCAAAAGAGCCACTAGACTGCAGGCCTCTGTCTCATTTGGTAGGTCGAGGAGTCTTATCCGGGGTCCCCGACTGAGTCTTGACTAGCTCCGCGTCTAGGTGGTGTGCGGCGGAGTACCACGATCTGTCTGTGACTTCTTGAATTGGCTCTGGCTCCGGCTCTGGTTCCTTTTCTTCTTCTCTCTCTTCCTCTTTCTCCTGATCCTCCTCCTTCTCTTCTTCTTCCTTTTCTTCAATATTTTCTTCCTCCTCATCCTTTTCTTTTTCATTCTCTTTTTCAGCTCCTGCATCTCCTCCATCATCATCATCATTATCATCATTGTCATCATCCTTGTCCTCTTTTTCTCCTTCATCATCATCCTCCTTTTCATCATCATCCTCCTTTTCTCCATCTTTTTCTACCTCTTCTCCTTCTTCTTCTTCTTCTTCATCAGCCAACTCTTCTGTTTTCTCAATTTCTTCTGACTGTTTTTCAACTAGAGTGTTTTCTTCTGTTTTTCTCTCTTCATGCTTTTCTTCTTCTTCTTCAACAACCAAATCAACAACTTCATTATTTCCTTCTCCATCTACCTCCTCAATTCTAATCTCTTTTTCAACTTCCTCCTCCTCCTCTTCTCCAAAAGAACCATCAAAAATGCTAAGCATTATGGAATGGATAAATTGGTCCATGTTTGTTTTAAAATGGGACATGAACCAATTATCCTGGAGGATTAATACTAAGTCTGATTCTTTGCAAAAGTGAATCAGAACCTCCTCAGTGGCTTGGGGATATTCCCAACCACTAGTTGCAATGTAGGTTTGAAGGTTTGAAAATGTCATAGTTTTGAAAAACTTCCACTCTTCAAAAATATGTACAAAAGAGTGTTTTAATGCTTGTGGCTTAACAAGCTGGAGTTGTTCAATTGAAAGGTTGAAAGTATTGTTTTCTAATAGATTAAAGGTATAATCAGCTTTAGGGATAGAAAGTACGAGACCTGCTTCTTCTTCTTCGGAAATGTAGGCTGGGGTGGTGAGTACAGGTACAATCCGAGTCTCAAGGGTGCACAGTGCAGTGTGTCTTCGGATGAATTGGTGATCCGACCGAGGGTTGGCAAGGTGTTCGATCGCTCTCTTCCTCACTAAATTGCGCTTTCCTTGGCCTCTTGGGAGAGGGTTCGTGATGACCGCAGAATAGAGGGTCCTTCGTGGTCCTCCTTCTCTTAAATCACCGCAATGGGAGTGTCGTCGGACTCGGTGTCGGACTCGATTGCAGTTGCGATATCAGTGCAGTGCGTCCGACTCTCCCGATGAATAGTATCTTGGATATGTCCTTGTGTCCGGCAGCTCCTTCAACATCTGAGCTGCTCTCCCAGTTCCTCCGAATTTCTTCACCTTCTCGTGGTCCATATGACCAAGTCTTTTGTTGGGGTGGAAGGGGTCAGTGTTTCCCTTTGCCACACCAGTCTTCTCCAAAAACCAACTTAGCTGCGTTCCAAACGCCAGCTTTGTTTTGAATCTCTTCTCATCGTCAAGCCACTCGACTTTGTTGACCTCTCGCACGAGTTGCCTGAAGATGTAATCAGCCCAGTCAACTTCTTCTTCCTGAATCAGTGCTCCTAGCACCATAAACTTTGACGACGACAGTTGGTCGTAACTGCCGGCCATCCCCATTATTATTTTGTTGGTAATGTCCAACGCAAAACGGTAAATCCTCTTGAGTTCACTCCTCTTGGCAGTGAATTTCAGTTTTTTCGGGATATTTTCCACCTTAATCTTTTTCCAGGTTTCGGCGGTGGATTGCTTGAGAGCTTCGACTGCTAAACCACGGTGCTTCATTCCGAAGACAGTACGGATCGTCTCTCGAGATATGCTGACTGGTATTCCGCCAACTGTGCTATGAATTCCGTCTTTAATCAAATAAGATTCGCGATAGAACTCGATGACATCTTCTTTGAACAGATGTTGCGGGTTGATGTCTAGAAATGGGTAGATCCCATTAAGCTTCATTGCGCGAATCAGATTAAGCATGTCGTAGTCCTCCAGATTGGCTTCCAATAAGCCTTCAAAGTCGACGACCAATGAGAAAATGATCTGGTCTTTCACCGCTTTCAAATTAACTCCTTCGAAAGATGCCATTTCTGCAAATAGAAGATTTTAGTGTATTTGGTGTTCAAGAAATTTTGCTCTGAAAAATCTAGGGTTTCTGTAAGCGTAAAGAGTAAAGTGAAAGGTCTTCTTTCCTTATAAAGAAGATGAAAAGACATTTGTATTAATTTATTATATATTTGAAACGGTGGTACGCCTTTTGATATTCTTTTGAATTTCAAATTTGAATATGTGGCCCATTTTAAAATTTGATGGTTGATTTTGATTGGCCACCGTGGAGGTTGATTTAATAGGCGATTGACGCGTGTATTAAAATTTCCACTTGTCTTAGGAAAATATATATTTAACTGCCAGTTGTTAACCAAAATTAATATAATATTATAGATGTGGCAGATAATAATTAAATATTCAGAGGTCAGTTTAGAAAACTTAGCTGGTCTGATTTGTTGACTGTTGACCGCTCTGTATCATGTGAGTTGACTTCTCGCCTGGTATTCTGATCAGCTAGGTTGATTTGTCCGTCCTTCGTCTTCTTGCCTGCATCAGCTAGGATCTGATTCTTCAGCTGGGGTCCGTCCTTCCTCTAAAATGCTTTAACTTGCTTCAGTACTAGATTCCCAATCTAGTAATCCAATGTCTCTGCTCAGCTCCAGAAATCTTTCTCCTGGCAAGGGTTTAGTGAAGATGTCAGCTATCTGGTAGTCTGTGCTGACTCTTACAACTCTAACCCTTTTGTTAAGCACATGGTCTCTAATGAAATGGTGCTTAACATCAATGTGCTTCATCCTTGAATGCAAAACTGGATTGTTGGTTATTGCAATAGCACTATTGTTGTCACACCAGATAGGAACTTCATTTGCAATGATATTATAATCCCTTAACTGTTGTCTGATCCATAGAATCTGTGCACAACAGCTACCTGCATCTAGGTATTTTGACTCTGTAGTGGAGATAGAGTTAGAAACCTGCTTCTTGCTAAACCAGGATATCAGTCTGGTTCCTAGGAATTGACACGTTCCACTAGTGCTCTTCCTGTTGATTTTGCATCCTGCGAAATCCGCATCTGAGTATCCTGACAGCTCGAAGTTATCATCATTGGGATACCATAGTCCAACATTAATTGTAGACTTAAGGTACTTTATTATGCTCTTGGCTGCATCTAGGTGTGATTGCTTCGGTTTGGACTGGAATCTTGCACAAACTCCAACGGCATATGATATGTCTGGCCTGCTTGCAGTGAGGTACAGAAGAGATCCAATGAGTCCTCTGTAGTGGGTTGAGTCCACTGATATGCACCGCCTGCTCGCATCCAGGTGAGTACTTGTGCTCATAGAAATTCTTGCGGGCTTGGCTGATTCCATTCCATATCTCTTGATAAGATCTCTGGTATACTTTGCTTGGTTGATGAAAATTCCTTTTTCCATCTGCTTAACTTGTAGTCCGAGAAAGAAGTTAAGCTTTACCATCATACTCATCTCAAATTTTCCTTGCATGAGGTTGGATAATTTCTCGCATAACTCTGGATTGGTTGATCCGAATATGATGTCATCCACGTAAATCTGGACTATTAATATGTGGCCTTCGTGCTCGACTCTGAATAGGGTCTTGTCCACCTTCCCTTTGCAAAATCTATTTTTCTCAAGAAACACAGACAGTGTTTCATACCATGCTCTTGGTGCTTGCTTAAGTCCATGCAGAGCCTTCAACAGCTTATAGACTTTGTCTCCTTTGACAAAACTTGGGGGTTGCTCTACATAGACTTCTTCTTCTAGGATTCCGTTCAGAAAAGCACTCTTTACATCCATCTGATATACTTCAAAGTCCTTAAATGCAGCATATGCGAGGAATAGTCTGATGGCCTCTAATCTTGCAACAGGTGCATAGGTTTCATCAAAATCTATTCCCTCACACTGTGCATAACCTTTTGCTACAAGTCTGGATTTATTCCTAACAACAGCTCCGTCTTCATCACTCTTGTTTTTATACACCCATTTGGTGCCAATAACTTTCTTGTGATCAGGTTTGTCTGTTAGTTCCCAAACTTTGTTTCTTTCCATCTGCTCTAATTCCTCTTGCATGGCATTAATCTATGAATAATCTTCCAAGGCTTGTTCTGTGGTTTTAGGTTCAATTTGCGACATAAAACATGAGAACATCGCCATTCCTGCTGGTAGGGTTGATTGTCTCGTCTTAACTCCATCAGTCAACTTTCCAATTATTTGCTGAATTGGTTGATCCTTGAGCCATTTGGGGATATCGTCCTCTTCTGGGTTTGTTCCCCCTGTTGGATTGCCTTGGTGGATTTCTGCATCAGCTGGGTTCGCCCTGCAATGGATCGGCTACCGTCTTGTCATCTGCAGGTTGGTTACGATCTGCAGATGAGTCTTTGTCGGCTACGGTGGGTCTTCTTCAGCAGCAATTGGATCGGATAGGTTTGGTGATCTGTCGATCTGCGATTGGGTCTTGGCACTGCGGTTGGGTCATCAGCCGTGATGCAGGTGAGTCCACCATTCCAGTGTCATGTACAATGACTTCTTCAAGGGTTCTTGACTTGAGCTTGTTCTCAATTAGCTCAACTTGTTTCCTGTACTCAACGGTAGATTCATCAAAAACAACATGGGGTGTTTCCTCCACAACTAAGGTTCTTTAATTAAAAACTCTATATGCCTTGCTTCTTTGTGAATATCCCATAAAGAGACCGTCATCAGTTTTAGCATCAAAGGCATTTAGCTGTGTTTTACCGTTGTTGTGGATGAAACACTTACAACCAAAAACATGAAAGTAAGCAACAATAAGAGTTCTATTATTCCAAACCTCATAGGGAGTTTTGCCATGTCTCCATACTATCATACTCTTGCAGGTGTGACAGTGTGACTTGACCCCGAGAACCTTTTGGGCAGTCCGCTTCGCAATCATGGACCTTCCGCTTCCTTCAGGGTTCTGTTCCTTCTTTCAGCAACACCATTCGCTAGGGCGTCCTGGCTGCAGAGAGCTCATCTTTGGATCCCATTCGATCATTGTAATCGATTATCGCCTTGTTGAGAAACTCTCCTCCTCTATCCGATCGATCTTGATTATGGAAAGGGATTTCTCATTCTGGATCCTTCTCAGCAACTCAGGTAACTTGGTCAAGGTTTCACTTTTCTTGTATAGGAAGATAATCCAAGTGTACCTTGAATAATCATCTACTATTACAAGTGCATGCTTCCGGCCGCTCAGAGTCCTTGGCTTGATAGGACCAAATAGATCCATGTGGAGTAGATCTAAGATCCTTGTTGTGAGCGTTGTAGCCGAATCGCTTGAACGATGCCTTGGTCTCGCTTTCCTTTCGACATGCATCACAAAGTGCTTCCTTTTGAATGCTTCATTTGGAAGTCCTCGACCGGCTTCTAAGAACTAATCTTGTTGATGGCTTTGAAGTTCGGGTGACATAGTCTTTTGTGCCACGACCATCCATTCTCGGCTCTGTCTTGGATAGAAAACAGGAGTTAGGTGTTCTGTGTTCCAATCAATCATGTAGACATCTCTTCTTCGAAACCTTGTAGCTTTATTTCTCGGATAAGATGTCTATCACCATACGATTCAAGATGGTGAAGACTACTAGGTTCTTCTCGTCACAGAATCGGCTTATGCTCGGGAGGTTGTACTTGAGCCCTTTGACATAATGAACTTTGGATATCACAATGTTTCCTCGGTGCAGCTCTCCAAAGCCTTTTGTCTGTCCTCTAGAGCTATCTCCAAAGGTTACATCGGGACCTCTTTCTTTGATGTATTTGGACAGCATCTTCATGTTCCCGGTCATATGCCTCGAGCATCCAGAGTCTACAAACCATTCTTCACCTCCAAAATTTGAGCTTGTGGAGATGTGGTTGTAGTCCTTCCACCTTTTCTGCAATTAGACAAGCAGAGATTTAGGTACCCAAATCTGTGTGGGTCCTTTGGGGTTAGCTGGTTTCCTGGAGAATTGATTTCTCCTTGGATTATAGAAATTGTTATTATTATTATAATTATAACCCTCATTAGTTGTGTAAGGTCGAGGTCTGAATCTCCTGTTTGGATTGTGTACCGGATATTCCTCAAAAAGTTGATAGTGTGGGCTATTTCTAAATCTAGGCTGAGACCATTTATTAAATCTTTGTGGTCTCCACACTTGTTCATTTTGGTAATTAGGATAACCTTGAGGTTTCCATCTGCCCCTCCCATTATGAAATCTATTTTTAGGGAGTTGTTGGTAATAGTGGGCATGTTGTCTGGGCTGCTGCTTTTGCCTGGGGCATTGCCTAGTCGCCTGTCTAGGTGGCTGCCTGGTGTAACTCGATTGCGGCTAGACATTTGACTGGCCGTTGGCTTTTTGAATATCGGTTTATACGTAGGCTCAACAGTCGAGACAATTGTTTCTCCCTTGATAAATTTTCTTTTAGAACTAGAGGGAGTGTGAGGATCATATCCTAGGCCTGATTTGGAATATAGTGGCCTTTTGTTGGTACACAATTCTTCCAGGGTTGAAGACGCCTTCGGGAGGTTATTTCTGCGCTGAGTTTTATTCACTGTGTCACCTTAGTAAACTCGTTTTTGGCATGAGCAAGTGCGGTGATTTTTCTTTAAGTAAAATGGTTAGTCTGTTTATCTCATTTGTATTAACGTCCACTGGTTTTTAAAGTCAATGCAGCTTATCTCAACCTTATTTAAATCTAGCCGAGTTTTGAAATTATTTTTCAATTTATTCTCATCTTGCAAATGAGTCTTCTCTCATTGTCTGATTTGGTGTGCGATTTGAGTGTTTCAAAATCTTTAAATAACTGATTTACCGATTCGTGTAGATCCATATCTTGTGACATGGTTGAGCTATTATTTGAACCGGGGTTTAGAAGTTACCTCTTCATCGGCTAGGTTTGCCATCAGGCGATCATACTCCTCATCTTCATCGAAAAGAATCCGCTGCTTGATTCGACATGCTCTGGTCTTCTCCGATGAGGGCCTTTCTTATATCTTCTTTTACGCCCACCTCCTTCTTGGTTTCATCCTTCTTGAGCTCGGGATACCCATTTGGATGTGTCCTATTTTGTGACGATTGTAGCATTCTACTTTCCGACTTCCGGCCTCGGTTCCTTCTTGATTCTCCTTATAATTTTTCTTATATTTGGAGTAGTTCTTTCTAAAATTGCTGAACCTTTGCATTATAAACGCCATTTCTTCCTCAAAATCTAGTGGATTTAGAGGTTTCACATCAGATAGGCTCTTGGCAGGGGACTCGGCTGCAAATGCGATTCCCTTCTCTGCAGGCTCAGTTGAGGATGAACTTGGAAGCTCGAACTCATAAGCCTTTAGATCAGAGAACAGCTCCTGAATCTTTATTTTGTTTAGGTCCTTGGACTCTCTCATGGCCACGGCCTTCATGCTCCATTCGGGGTTGAGAGATCTGAGAACCTTTAGTGCCATTTCCCTGTTGCCATAGGTTTTGCCCAGGGAGTTGATCTCATTAATAATCTCAGTGAACCTTGTGTCCACTTGATCTATGGATTCACCATTCTTCATTTTAAAGTTGTCAAACTTTTGGATAGCAATTGACAACTTGTTTTCCTTGATCAGCTCTGTTCCTTCACACATTAGGGCTAATGTGTCCCAGATTTCTTTGGCATTCTTACAGTTCTTGATCTTGACCATGGTGGATTTGTCAAGAGTTTGATATAACACATCTCTGGCCCGGTTATCAAGATTGGCCAGCTTTCTTTCTTCGGGGGTCAGCTCTGTCCTCTTCTTAGGAATCTTCTCTGGCTTCCCAGCTGCGATCTCCTCTGCTGTGTTGTCCTTCTCAAAGATGAATGGACCGTCCTCAATGATGCACCACATGTCGTCATGAATCGAAGATAAGTGTGCCTGCATCCTTATCTTCCACAGATCATACTCGTCAACTGAAAACACAGGGAGTCTAGAGTGCATGTGTTCCATTATAAAGTGAGAGTAAAGATATATATATCTGATATAGATCTGGTTCGTGAAATAAATGAACCAACCTCTCTGATACCACTTGTAGGTCACAAGTCGTCCAGGTACAAGTCTAGAGGGGGGGTGAATAGACTTGTAGAAACTCTTGAACTCTTTTTCGCAAAGAGTGAGTTTCTTCAGCTGATAGTTAAACAAATGACTTGGAGTCGTTTGTTCTTAAATATATGCGGAAGTCAGCTGATGACGAATAGAAAGCAACTAATGAAACACTTAACAATGAATGCAGCAGTTAAATTATGATGCAATAAAACAGTAAATAACGCAGGCAATTATAGTGGTCTCACAGGTGGGGTAATCCTCTACTAATCCACTTTTCTCCAAACCAGTTGGAGATGAATTCACTATAATTCTCAACCAGTGATAAATATTACAGTGATTCAAACCACACTACAACAGCTTTCAACCAGTGGAAATCCGTGCCGTTGTACACACTTGACTACCTTGCACCTCTTGATCCTCGATGCTTGGATGCCTTTACAGTCTCTTACTTCAACCAGTGAAGTACCCCGTACTCAGGATTATAGACAAGAGTTTTTGTCTTCTCCAACTAAGAGCTTCTGTAAGTATGAACTCTTAGAACCGCTCTTTTCACGATGCTATTGATTGCTTTAGATTGCTTGATTGCTTTGATCGCTTGAAAGTATGTTCGCACCGGTAGTTGCTCAGTTTCAAATCTTCGGATATATATAGGTCACTATCTCTGAGCTTTTTCCTTGTAGCCGTTGCAAATATTTCGAACAAATCCGTCCGTTGGAGGGAGACTTCATTGTTTAAGCTTTCTGAACGTTGCAAGGCTGGATTCCCATTATTTTATTTTATCTTCCGACCGTTGTGAGGACTTCTGCATGTGAGCGCCGAATCTTTTGAATATAAAACGATTAAAGTCTTCAAGGTGGGTCTGGATGATTTATTTAAATCATATCTCTAGCGGGAATCACTCCAATTTGTCTCTTCACGTTGCATGTGACTTTCCGTAATACTTGACTTTTCAACTCATGTTGACGTGGACTTGGAGTACTTGGCTGCCTTCGACTTGGCTGATATGCAGCTAACATCTCTGCAGTCAGGACCTCTCTGCTGTTCACTGTTTGTGACTTATCTGATCAGGTGACTTCTTTGAGGTACCTTGGCTGCAGTCTGGTCAAACTTCTCTGATAAAATTTTGTTGACCAGAGCTACTCTGACTGGACTTGGATGATCCTCTCTGATGGACTTAGCTGTACTTGTTACTTAACCGATTTTCAGCCTAACTAATTTTTGGCCTACAGAAGATACTCATTTGGTTCTTCTTTACATTTTGCCAAGTTTTATACTTAACATATTTGGCCTATGGAAGATACTCATTTGGTTCTTCCTTACATTTTGCCAAGTAATAAACATTTGATTTTATATTAATGACATCATCAAAATCTAACAAGTATTCCTAACAATTTTATTATTCCTTCGTGAGAAAATTTTATTTATCCGCAACACCACTATTCAACCCCCTTCTAGTGGTATTCTTATCTCTTCAGCTAGTCATTCATGTAGGGTAGATACTCAAATAAATAATATGCTAGTGTAAGTTTGATGGATAATCATGAGATAATTATGTGTATGGTATAAATCAAACTTATGAGTATTTGAAGGAGCGCAATATTGGACTATGCATTGAGATCACTGTGATAATATCATAAATGAAAATCAATACATCAATGTTAATGAACCCTTGAACCTGAGATTATTATAGTGCCCAACATGATAATCACTATGACTTTACGTAATCGAACATCGCTTGTCAAAGGATGACTTTAAAGGTTTGCAATTTATAATCAAGACGAGAATTTGAACCATTCTTATAAGAGAGGAATCTCAATTGGCACCTCGATAAGTAGGACTGTAGAAAGTACATGATCATGCTCAAATGAAGTGTCGTTTGATTCAATCAATATAATTGAGATCGAAAAATCATTTGTACATAAATAAGTATGACATTAACCATGACTTAGTTCAAATAAGATATCATGTGGCAAAAGACTTTGATACAATAAAAGGTTCTAATGCACTATGGACTTATATTACCACACCCATTTGAAGAGACCATATGAGTATATTTTTTATTGATTGAAAGGTACTACACATAAAATAGGCTTTTTTTTACCCTTTCTTTTCAATTATATCCTCACTTATTCGTTGACAATAAATTTTGAACCACATATAATCACATAAAGTAAGGGCATGTATTGGATGTATTGAACCAAATATAACCACATATAAATTCTCATTTATATGTATTGTTGAGATTCGGTGCCTAAAACGAAGGCCCAGCGGAAGCGGTAAAACGAAAATTAATTCGATCTGAATCCCTACGAGGATCGATCGAGCTACGTATATAAGAATAAAATACGAAACACAAGAGATACGAGAAACATAACCCTCGTAGTCCGTTGATTAAATAGTATCCTTCTTTTGAGATATTCCCCAAGCTTTGTTGATCTCTATGTATCCAATCCGCTCCAAGCTCTTGGATGATCCAACGCCGAAAATACCGCATCTACACTTGCCACGCACCGGAGAAACAAACGGAACGACAATCACCTTGCTATCCTCCAAGGATACGGCTGTTGGGATTCGGTGCCTAAATCGAAGGCCCAGCGAAAGCGGTAAAACGAAAATTAATGCGATCTGAATCCCTATGAGGATCAATAGAGCTACGTATATACGAATATTAAAACGAAATACAAGAGATATAAGAGACTCACCCTTGTATTCCGTTGATTAAATAGATTCCTTCTCTTGAGCTATTCTCCAAGCTTGAAATGAATTCCCTACGATCCAATGCGCTCCAAGCACTTGAATGATCCAACGCCGAAAAGACAACGTCGCTACTTGTCACGCGCCGGAGAAACGACCGAAATGACTAAACCTCGTTATCCTCCAAGGATTCGGCTAGAACAAGGTTATAGGAGCTTGAATATAAAGATTATTACACTCTAAGTGTTAATCTATATTCTCTCTATTTTTCCTCTCAATCTTTCTCTAAGAAAATTAAAGAAAAGAATGAAGAAGATGAAGATGAAGTTGAAGACCATGAAATGAACTCTAAGTTCTTTTTCTCTCTCTCCTTCCTCAAACTCACGTATGAAAACACGATGAATGAGTGATGAGATATATAAGTCTTCACTTCATATTCTTCATCTCACATTATAAAATTCCTCCCCCAAATAATGTGCATGATACTTGTCCCCGTGACAAAATATATTCCAAACATCATGATGTTGACAAGATGACTCACATGGAGGTGAGTTGGGTGGGGTGGCCATCTATAAGGAGTCGGACAAATTCAGTTCGTTTCGGACTCCTGTGAGTCCAAACAGATAAACTCCGATTCCGTTCCGATGTATTTATATCGATTAATTAATCCAATTAATTAATCATATCAAATACATAATAACATAATTAATTTCTCCAAGAAATAATTATATTCATGAATTAAATTAATCACCCAGTAATATATTTAATTCATTAGGCCGTAAATCAATTTATCCAATAAATCGATTTAGACATCCAATGTCCCAAATTTAGATATCCAATATCTAATATTCATAATTAGAGAATAAGCTCGATTCATTCCGTCGTCAATCCTATTGCGCGACTCGTTAGGTCCGTCTCAGTCAGCAATGGGAGGAACCAAAGAGTAGTAGCACCACCTAGCCAGCCTGGCGGCCTACACTGTACCCCAACTGAGAACGAATGATTGGGATCATTCAAGAACCATTATGTTGTGAATACCAGTATACGTATAAACCCTTCTTTCAGATGTCCCGTTCAAGATATAGGGTCATAGTCAGTCAAACCCTATCTGTACTTGACTCTATGCATGCGTTAATGCAAATCGAGATCATCGAGCTCTCGTGTATCAAATACAACTAGCTCCAGTGCTTTGGCCAAAGACTTATGATCTCATCTGCCAATAACCGCATAGGACATATAACCCACTCACTAACGGGAGAAAGAATTCTATCTTGGTATTCAGTAGGACCTGCTACTTGCCCGTCAAGACGCACGTCGAGGTTGACTCCCACCTCCCAGTATACAGGGTCGAACTACTCTAATGAAAATCTTGACGTCACAAGCACATCCCTACTAAATCCTCAAGTCGAAGGTTCACGAATACCTATCACAACCTTTCGATTCCGTCATTGACTGTCTCGGAGTGAAATCCGTGTGACGAATCGAGGGTGAGTCGGTTCGAGTATACTAATCCAATTAGCATACCTATAACGTGTGCTCCCACTAACCATTAGTGTTCGATAGGCACTTTCCATGTTAAAGAACACATCATACAAGTCTTCACATAAACTTAATGCCCAGTCAAGTTTCATCGACTTGCGAACGATTAAGTACTTAAGCTATAAACCTTTCCAGTGCCGACCCCCTTATCCAATAAGGAGTGGAACGTTTTGCTCTCAAATACACGGACTAGTTTCTATATGTATATTTATGAGTTAAGAATGCCAGTAACTACCAGTAAATAAAGAAACATACATTGCCTTATATTAATGATTTACATAATTACAAGTACAATGCCCTCACTTAACATCCTCTGAGTGGTATTCGACGGCATACTCCTAACAATCTCCCACTTGCACTCAATGCCACACACTATGGTATCTAATACCTATGTTCTCCAGATGACGCTCCAAGCTAGTCTAAGAAAGTGGCTTGGTCAGTGGATCAGCGACGTTGTTGGCCGAGTCTACTCTGTGCAGCACAATGTATCCCTTGCGAACAAATTCTCTTACGAGATGATACTTTCTCCTAATATGTTTGGTGCTGTTGTGAAACCTTGGCTCCTTGGCCTGTGCTACAGCTCCGTCGTTGTCGCAGATGCAATGAGCAGTGACTCAAAGACATGGTATCACTTGAAGTTCTCCCAGAAACTTCTTAATCCAGAACCCTTCCTTGGAAGCCTCCGAGGCTGCTTGATACTCAGCCTCACAGGTGGAATCAGCAGTCGCGCTTTGCTTGGCGCTACACCAATATACTTCTCCTACATTAAGATTAAATATGTAGCCAGAAGTAGACATCGAGTCGTCCTTCTATCCCTGGAAGTCCGAATCAGTGAATCCCACCACATCCAATTCTCCACCGCCATACATCAGAACCATATCTCTAGTCCTTCTCAAGTACTTGAGAACGTTCTTTAGGGAAGTCCAATGTTCCCTACCTGGGTTTGCCTGAAACCTACTCACCACACTTACAGCATGCGCAATGTCAGGTCTCGTACACAACATAGCATACATAAGGATACCCACGGCCGAAGCATATGGTATATAATTCATTTTCCTTCATTGTTCCTCATTTTGAGGATACATCTTCGAGGTGAGTGTTATTCCATGTCGCATCGGAAGGAACCCTCTTTTAGAATCATCCATCTTAAATCGCTTTAAGATCTTATCTATATGGAGGGCTTGGGAAAGACCTATTGTTCTCTTCGCTCTATCCCGGTAGAGCCGAATACCAAGAATATAGGTTGCTTCTCCCAAGTCTTTCATGGAGAAATTACTCGAAAGCCAAGCTTTCACAGAACTGAGCATTCCCACATCATTTCCTATTAGTAGAATGTCATCTACATATAGTACGAAGAATGCGATCTTGCTCCCACTAACCCTCTAGGATACATAAGGTTCCTCTTCATTTTGCACGAAGTCAAACTGTTTGACTGCCTCGTCAAAACGAAGGTCCCAACTACATGAAGACTACTATAGTCCATTTCATGGAGTCTACATCCACCATTGCTAGGTCATAGGTCATTGGGTCGGTCTCTAGGCTATCACTAGGAACTTCATGGAGACCCAGCTCCTCCAAGTGCACAAGCCCATACCTCTCAGGTAAATGAGACACCCTACTAGACCTACGAGGTGGTTGTACTTCTTTTTTAGAAGGTTCGGATCCAGTTTCTTGCACATGTGTCTCCCGAGGAGTTTCATTGTATTCTTCTAAAGAATTACTTCTACCTGCTCCGCCGTCCTGAATGAACTCATCTTCCAGGAAGTGTGCTTGTAAAGCAACAACGATCTTTCGATCTTCGGGCATGTAGAATAGATACCCCATCGTACCAGACGGGAATCCAATGAAACGTCCCTTCGCGGACCTCGCTTCCAACTTTTCCACCTTACTCTTCTTGACATATGCAGGACATCCCCAAATCCTAATATGATTAAGACTTGGTTTCCTGCCCTCCCACATCTCATGTGGAGTTTTAGGAACGGATTTGGAAGGACATCTGTGTTGGGATTCGGTGCCAAAAATGATGGCCCAACGGATGCGGTAAAACGAAAATTAATTCGATCCGAATCCCTACGAGGATCGATCGAGCTACGTATATACGAATATAAAAACGAAAACACAAGAGATGTAAGAAACTCACCCTTGTAATCCGTTGATTAAATGAATTCCTTCTCTTGAGCTATTCCCCAAACTTTGAACGAATCCCCTACGATCCAAAACGCTCCAAGCACTCGAATGATCCAACGTCGAAAATACAACGCCTCTACTTGCCACGCACCGGAGAAACGAACGGGATAGCGATCACCTTGCTATCCTCCAAGGATACGGCTAGATATAGGTGATGAAGCTATTGATTTGTGATTACAACACTCTAAGTGTATAACTCACTTACTCTCAATGAATCTCTCAATTTTCTCCAAGAACAATTAAGATGATATGAAGAAGATGATGAAGACAATTTGAGAAAAATGGTTTTTCTCTCTCTCTTTATATCTCTTTCACGTTGGAATGTCATGTGGGGAAATTTTGTCAAAGACATCATCTTATATTATTTCCACCATCATGTGAACAACTCATGTCACATGAAGTCTTGTCCCACCAAGTCATTATCATTCATTTAATAATGAAACAAAAGACAAGGGGAAGATAGGTGGAAAGAGAGGGAGGCGACCAAGATGAAAATCGGACGAGTTCGATTCATTTTGGACTCCCGAGAGTCCAAATAGATAAACTCTATTCTGTTTCGATGTATTTATATTGATTAATTAATCCAATTAATTAATCATATCAAATACATAACAACATAATTAATTTCTCCAAGAAATAATTATATCTATGAATTAAATCAATTACCCAGTAATATATTTAATCTATTAGGCCGTAAATTAATTTATCCAATAAACATCCAATGTCCTAAATTTAGATATCCAATATCTAATATTCATAATGAGAGAATTAGTTTGATTCATTCTGTCGTCAATCCTATTGCACGACTCGGTAGATCCGTCTCAGTCAGCAATGGGAGGAACCAAAGAGTAGTAGCACCACCTAGCCAGCCTGGCGGCCTACACTGTACCCCAACTGATAATGAATGATTGGGATCATTCAAGAACCATTCTATCGAGAATACCAGTATACGTATAAACCCTTCTTTCAAATGTCCCGATCAAGTTATAGGGTCACGGTCAGTCAAACCCTATCTGTACTTGACGCTATGCATGCGTTAATGTAAATCGAGATCAGTGAGCTCTCGTGTATCCAATACAACTAGCTCCAATGCTTTGGCCAAAGACTTATGATCTCATCTACCAATAACCGCATAGGACATATAACCCGCTCACTAACGAGAGAAAAAATTCTATCTTGGTATTCAGTAGGACCTGCTACTTGCCCGTCAAGACGCACGTCGAGGTTGACGCCCACCTCCCGATTTACAAGGTCGAACTACTCTAATGAAAATCTTGACGTCACAAGCACATCCCTACTAAATCCTCAAGTCAAAGGTTCACGAATACCTATCACAAACTTTCGATTCCGTCATTGATTGTCCCGGAGTGAAATCCGTGTGACGAATCGAGGGTGAGTCGGTTCGAGTATACTAATCTAATTAGCATACCTATAACGTGTGCTCCCACTAACCATTAGTATTCGACAGGCACACTCCATGTCAAAGAACACGTCATACAAGTCTTCAGATAAACTTAACGCCCAGTCAAGTTTCATCGACTCGCGAACGATTAAGTATTTGAGCTATAAACCTTTCCAGTGCCGACCCCCTTATCCAATAAGGAGTGAAACGTGTTTCTCTCAAATACACGAACTAGTTTCTATATGTATATTTACGAGTTAGGAATGCCAGTAACTACCAGTAAATAAAGAAACATCCATTGCCTTATATTAATGATTTACATAATTACATACAATGCCCTCACTCAACATCCCCTGAGTGGCGTTCGAGGGCATACTCATAACAATCCCCCACTTTCACTCAATGCCACACACTATGGTATCTAATACTCATGTTCTCCAGATGACGCTCCAAGCTAGTCTGAGAAAGTGGCTTGGTCAGTGGATCAGCGACGTTGTCGGCCGAGTCTACTATGTGCAACACAATGTATCCCTTGCGAACAAATTATCTTACGAGATGATACTTCCTCTCAATATGTTTGGTGTTGAAACCTAGGCTCCTTGGCCTGCGCTACAGCTCCGTTGTTGCCGCAGTATAGCGGAAAAGGCAGCTCAGCACATGGTATCACTTGAAGTTCTCCCAGGAACTTCTTAATCCAGAACCCTTCCTTGGAAGCCTCCGAGGCTGCTTGATACTCAACCTGACAGGTGGAATCAGCAGTCGCGCTTTGCTTGGCACTACATGAAGATATTGCTCCTCAATTAAGAGTAAAGATGTTGCCAGAAGTAGACATCGAGTCGTCCTGCTGTCCCTGTAAGTCCGAATCAGTGAATCCCACCACATCTAATTATCCACCGCCATACATAAGAACCATGTCTCTAGTCCTTCTCAAGTACTTGAGAATGTTCTTTACGACAGTCCAATGTTCCCGACCTGGGTTTGCCTGAAACCTACTCACCACGCTTACATCATGAGCAATGTCAGGTCTCGTACACAACATAGCATACATAAGGCTACCCACGGCCGAAGTATATGGTATATTACTCATTTCCCGTCGTTGTTCCTCACTTTGAGGACACATATTCGAGGTGAGTTTTATTCCATATCGCATCGGAAGGAACCCTATTTTAGAATCATCCATTTCAAACTGCTTTAAGATCTTATCTATATAGATGGTTTGGGAAAGACCTATTGTTCTCTTCGATCTATCCCGGTAGATCCGAATACCAAGAATATAAGTTGTTTCTCCCAAGTCTTTCATGGTGAAATTACTCGAAAGCTAAGCTTTCACAGAACTGAGCATTCCCAGATCATTTCCTATTAGTAGAATGTCATCCACATATAGTACTAAGAATGCGATCTTGCTCCCACTAACCCTCTTGTATACACAAGGTTCCTCTTCATTTTGCAGGAAGTCAAACTCTTTGACCGCCTCATCAAAACGAAGGTTCCAACTACGCGACGCATGCTTCAGTCCATAAATGGAACGCTGAAGCTTGCACACTTTCTGAATATCGACTTCGGACACAAAACCTTTAGGCTGCTCCATAGAGATTTCCTCCTCGAGGAATCCATTAAGGAAAGCCGTCTTTATGTCCATTTGCCATATCTCATAATCGTGGTAGGCAGCTATGGCAAGCATCATGCGAATAGACTTGATCATGGCAACGGGCGAGAAGGTATCGTGGTAGTCGATCCATCCTTTCTGGGTATAACCCTTCGCCACAAGCCTGGACATATAGGCATCAACCTTGCCATCTCCATCAGTCTTTCTCTTCTAGATCCACTTGTTCCCAATAGGCACTATGCCCTTGGGACGGTCTACCAGAGTCTAGACCTGATTGACATGCATCGAGTCTATCTTAGCTTCCATAGCTTCACGCCATTTCACAGAGTCTACATCCACCATAGCTTGGTCATAGGTCGTTGGGTTGGTCTCTTGGCTATCACTTGGAACCTCATGGGGACCCAGCTCCTCCAAGGGCACAAGCCCATACCTCTCAGGTAAATGAGACACCCTACTAGACCTACGAGGTGGTTGTACTTGTGTTTCAGAAGGTTTGGTTCCAGTTTCTTGCACAGATGTCTCCCGAGGAGTTTCATTGTATTCTTCTAAAGAAATACTTCTACTTGCCCCGCCTTCCTGAAGGAACTCATCTTCCAGGAAGTGTTCTTGTAAAGCAACAACGATATTTCGATCTTCGGGCATGTAGAATAGATAACCCATCGTCCCAGATGGGAATCCAATGAAACGTCCCTTCACGGACCTCACTTCCAACTTTTCCACCTTAGTCTTCTTGACATAGGCGGGACATCCCCAAATCCTAATATGATTAAGACTCGGTTTCCTGCCCTCCCACATCTCATGTGGAGTTTTAGGAATGGATTTGGTAGGACATCTGTTCAAGATGTAAGTGGCAGTCAGGAGTGCATACCCCCACAGGTAAATCGGTAAGTCAGTATAGCCCAGCATGGAACGAACCATGTTCAACAAGGTCCGGTTCCTTCTTTCTGACAAACCATTTAACTGAGGAGTACCTGGAGGTGTTAGTTGTGAAACTATTCCATGTTACTTAAGGAACTCGTCAAACTTCATACTCTTATACTCACCACCTCGGTCCGACCGAAGTGCTTTGATATGATTACCAGTTTGTTTTTCGACTAGGGCCTTGAATTCCTGGAATTTCTCAAAGGCCTCGGATTTATGTTTCATTAAGTATACATAACCATACCTAGTATGATCATCTGTAAACGTAATGAAATATTGATATTCGTCACGTGCTGCTTCCAAAGCACCACGTACGTTGGTATGGATTAATCCCAGTTTATCAACGGCTCTTTCAAAAGTCCCTGTGAAGGGGGACTTAGTCATTTTGCCTTTAAGGCAAGATTCACAAGTAGGAAAGGGATCCGATCCCAATGGACCCATAAGTCCATCTTTTCCATCTTGTAAACCTTGGTCTGACCAACATGACCAAATCTAAGATGCCATTTCAAAACTTGATTGGTTTCATCCCTACCACGTTTTCTAGTCATAGTATTCACAACTACTTTGTTGCTGAGATTTAGATGATACAATCCATTTAACAATGTAGCAGTACCCACTAGTTTATTTCTGAAATAAATTTTGCAGGAACCATCACCAATGAAAAATGAAAAGCCTTTTCGGTCCATGATCGGAATGGATACAATGTTTTTGTGCCCCTTGGGCACAACAAGTACATCTTCTAAAGTCAAAACAAAGCCAGATTCTAAACCCAAAAGAAGTGATCCTATGTCGGTCGCCTCGACACTATGCCCACTTCCGACTGTGATCATAAATTCTCCAGCTCCAAGCTTCCGACTTTGTTCCAAATCCTGATTCACGGTACAAATATGAGAACTAGCACCAGAATCCAGTATCCAAGAAGTAGAAAATACAGTAGCAGAATAATTTGTTTCCAAAACTAAAAGTTCTTTACCTGAAGTGCCATTAAGAATCGGACAGTCTATAGCCCAGTGGACCAGCTCACCACACTTGATACAAGCATCCTTATTCTTCTTGTTCTTCGGAACCATCGGGGCCTTGCCCTTTCACTTGAAATCCTTGATATGTGGTCTAGTTTGCTTCTTGGTCTTTTTTTTCTTGTTCTTAGACCTCCGAGGTCCATAAGAAATCACAAGAGCAGACTCCTTCATCCGCGAAGTCTTAATCTGAGACTGAGCGGTCACAAGTTTGTTCATTAGCCCAGCTAAATTACATGCAATCTCATTGCAGTTGAAGTTCATAACAAACTGTGAGAAGGAATCAGGGAGAGACTATAGGATAAGGTCGGTTTGGAGAGAAGTATCCATTTTAAAATCAAGAGCCTCCAATCTCTCGATCATAGATATCATTTTGAGGACGTGTTCCCCAACCTTCTCACCTTCTTTCATCCTTGCACCGAACAGTTGCTTGGATATCTCATATCTAGCAGTTCTGTTGTGCTCACCATAAAGTTCGGTTAAGTGAGATAGAATCTGCCTAGCAGATGTCATTTTCTCATGAGCTCTATGAAGCTCATTAGACATAGAAGCCATCATGTATGCACGAACTTTTATGTCATCCTTAACCTACTTTTCGTGGTTTTCAATCTCTTCCTGATTGGCTCTGGTCCGCACAGGAGGCGCCGGAATGTCCGTATCCAAGACGTATCCCAGTGCCTCTATACTGAGGACAATCATCAGATTTCGGAGCCAGTCCACAAAGTTAGGTCCAATCAGGGTGTTCATTTCGAGTAGAATTGCGAGTGGGTTCATTGTCATATTGAGAGTTATGTCTGCATTAAGTACAACATATTAATTAATAACTTGTTATATTATGTTCTGAGTATAGAATTAAGGTCTTTTCTATTCTTGTTACTCAGCTCCCACTATTTTTATCGGAATAACACACTCCCATGTGAAATCCAGAAGTATCGTCGCTCTACTTCATAGTGGTGATCAAGTTCTTTATAAATCTTAATAGAGGGCAACCGAACAGGTTTCTAGTCTATTAATTTTCATAAAGTGGTTTCCAACACCAATCCATCTAATGGATGATTCGATCTTCTTTTTCCCCACCCATCAACCTATACGGTTTCTATGGTTCGTGAACAAGTTAAGTTTATACCATCGACGCAAATCAGTTTCACAATTGAATCTTATCCGGCAACCTATCAGGTTTCTAGGGATAAAATTTGCTCCAACCGAAGGCATCCAATGCGCTCCCGGTAATTTATCCGTCCTCCCCGAACGACTACCCCGATAACTCGGAAGCATAGCACACCCGGTTTGGATTTCAATTTCCCGAAAGATCGATGGAGGGAAGGAAAACCTTGAAACCTTATAAACTTAATAATTTGTTGTGGGAGAATTATTGCGATTAATGTTACACTTTGCACATTAATTCATTTAAGCGCGTTTGTGGCATTCATACAATATGAGCAACCATTCACAACCTAGTTGCTACCAACATGTGGTTCATGGACCGTTCCTAGAAAACAAAAACTCCGTAATCTAATTACAAGTCTTCGTATTGAATCTTCGTCTTGTCGAAACGGATCTTCCTCCGGTCTCCGTCATTACATATAAATTTTACATTGAAAATTGCATCTTAGATACAAATATTTCTAGAAAAATAAATAGGCTCAAAACGGCCTTTACAAACCAATCGAATAAAACGAACGATTCAAAACTAAGTCCACGAACCACATCCCCATTCAAAAGCATTCATCCAATAAATACTATATAAACGTAAAGCGTAGAGATACATTGATCCAATCAACAATACGAACCGATCTAATCGATTCACACAATCGGTAATATGAAAACGTTCAAAATAATTCGGTCGATCACAAGCATTCCAATAAATAAATTTTCCCTTATAAAATGAAATACCATAAATAATTTTAATCATATTAAATCCATTTTAAAATGTGGGAAATTATTTTTAGGAATACACGAAGAAAACAAGCCCGAAACGGGTCCAAAAAGGACTGGACCGCGCCCGAAAACCCACCGGGCGGCAAGCATGGCTGCCCAGCAGCCCTGGGCCGCGGCCCCTGAACTCTGGGCCGCGGCTCCTAGTCCAGAACCCTTACCAGCGGGATGCAACAGCCCTGGGCCGCGGCCCCCGAGCCCTGGGCCGCGGCCCCCTCCTTTCGGACCACTCCCGGACCGTCCAACGGTAATTCAGGGCTAGTTTTTCGACCGGATATCCAATATATATATTTTCCAACATTCATATCTTCAATATAAATCATATTTCCTTGAAAATGAAGATTTATATTTCGACATAAACTTACGAAAAATACAACTATAACGAACGAAAAACATATACCACGATTATGACTAAAATGATTCTAAATCATTCACCATCTAATCGAGCATTCCAAATGCCAAATATCGTATATACAATCGCAAGACCTACGCTCCGATACCACTGTTGGGATTCGGTGCCAAATACGATGGCCCAGCGGAAGCGGTAAAACGGAAATTAGTTCGATCCGAATCCCTACGAGGATTGATCGAGCTACGTATATACGAATATAAAAACGAAAATACAAGAGATGTAAGAAACTCACCCTTGTAGTCCGTTGATTAAATGGATTCCTTCTCTTGAGCTATTCCCCAAGCTTTAAACGAATTCCCTACGATCCAAAGCGCTCCAAGCACTCGAATGATCCAACGTCGAAAATACAACGCCTCTACTTGCCACGCGCTGGAGAAACGAACGGGATGACGATCACCTTGCTATCCTCCAAGGATACGGATAGAGCTAGATGATGAAGCTATTGATTTGTGATTACAACCCTCTAAGTGTATAACTCACTTACTCTCAATGAATCTCTCAATTTTCTCCAAGAACAATTAAGTTGATATGAAGAAGATGATGAAGACAATTTGAGAAAAATGGTTGTTCTCTCTCTCTCTCTCTCTCTCTCTCTCTCTATATATATATATATATATATATATATATATATATATATTTCACGTTGGAATGTTATGTGGGGAGAGTTTGTCAAAGACATCATCTCATATTATTTCCACCCTCATGTGAACAACTCATGTCATATGAAGTCTTGTCCCACCAAGTCATTATCATTCATTTAGTAATGAAACAAAAGACAAGGGGAAGATAGGTGGAAAGAGAGGGGGGCAACCAAGATGAAAATCGGACGAGTTCGATTCGTTTCGGACTCCCGAGAGTCCAAACAGATAAACTCCGATTCTGTTTCGATGTATTTATATCGATTAATTAATCCAATTAATTAATCATATCAAATACATAACAACATAATTAATTTCTCCAAGAAATAATTATATCCATGAATTAAATCAATTACCCAGTAATATATTTAATTCATTAGTCCGTAAATTAATGTATCCAATAAATCAATTTAAACATCCAATGTCCCAAATTTAGATATCCAATATCTAATATTCATAATGACAGAATTAGCTTGATTCATTCCGTCGTCAATCCTATTGCGCGACTCGGTAGGTCCATCTCAGTCAGCAATGGGAGGAACCAAAGAGTAGTAGCACCACCTAGCCAGCCTGGCGGCCTACACTGTACCCCAACTGAGAATGAATGATTGGGATCATTCAAGAACCATTCTATCGAGAATACCAGTATACGTATAAACCCTTATTTCAAATGTCCCGATCAAGTTATAGGGTCACGGTCAGTCAAACCCTATTTGTACTTGACGCTATACATGCGTTAATGCAAATCGAGATCACTGAGCTCTTGTATATCTAATACAACTAGCTCTAATGCTTTGGCCAAAGACTTATGATCTCATCTGCCAATAACCGCATAAGACATATAACCCGCTCACTAACGGGAGAAAGAATTCTATCTTGGTATTCAGTAGGACCTGCTACTTGCCCGTCAAGATGCACGTCCAGGTTGACCCTCACCTCCCGGTTTATAGGGTCGAACTGCTTTAATGAAAATCCTAACATCACAATCACATCCCTACTAAATCCTCAAGTCGAAGGTTCACGAATACCTATCACAAACTTTCGATTCCGTCATTGATTGTCCCGGAGTGAAATCCGTGTGAAGAATCGAGGGTGAGTCGGTTCGAGTATACTAATCTAATTAGCATACCTATAACGTGTGCTCCCACTAACCATTAGCATTCGACAGGCACACTCCATGTCAAAGAACACGTCATACAAGTCTTCAGATAAACTTAACGCCCAGTCAAGTTTCATTGACTCGCGAACGATTAAGTATTTGAGCTATAAACCTTTCCAGTGCCGACCCCCTTATCCAGTAAGGATTGGAACGTGTTGCTCTCAAATACACGGACTAGTTTCTATATGTATATTTACGAGTTAGGAATGCCAGTAACTACCAGTAAATAAAGAAACATCCATTGCCTTATATTAATGATTTACATAATTACAAGTACAATGCCCTCACTCAACATCCTCTGAGTGGTATTCGAGGGCATAGTCCTAACATTCTATTCAAGATGTAGGCGGCAGTCAGGAGTGCATACCCCCACAGGTAAATCGGTAAGTCAGTATAGCCCAGCATGGAACGGACCATGTTTAACAAGGTCCGGTTCCTTCTTTCTGACACACCATTTAACTGAGGAGTACCTGGAGGTGTTAGTTGTGAAACTATTCCATGTTCCTTAAGGAACTCATCAAACTCCGTACTCATATACTCGCCACCTCAGTCTGATCGAAGTGCTTTGATATGATTACCAGTTTGTTTCTCGACTAGGGCCTTGAATTCCTGGAATTTCTCAAAGGCCTCGGATTTATGTTTCATTAAGTATACATAACCATACCTAGTATGATTGTCTGTAAATGTAATGAAATATTGATATCTGTCAGGTGCTACTTCCAAATTACCACATACGTCGGTATGGATTAATCTCAGTTTATCAGTGGCTCTTTCAAAAGTCCCTGTGAAGGGGGACTTAGTCATTTTGCCTTTAAGGCAAGATTCATAAGTAGGGAAGGGATCCGATCCCAATGGACCCATAAGTCCATCTTTTTCCATCTTGTAAACCTTAGTCTGACCAACATGACCAAGTCTAAGATGCCATTTCAAAACTTGATTGGTTTCATCCCTACCATGTTTTCTAGTCATAGTATTCACAACTACTTTGTTGCTGAGATTTAGATGATACAATCCATTTAACAATGTAGCAGTATCTACTAGTTTATTTCTGAAATAAATTTTGCAGGAACCATGACCAATGAAAAATGAAAAGCCTTTTCGGTCCATGACTGGAATGGATACAATGTTTTTGTGCCCCTTGGGCAAAACAAGTACATCTTCTAAAGTCAAAACAAAGACGAATTCTAAACCCAAATGAAGTGATCCTATGTCGGTTGCTTCGACACTATGCCCGCTTCCAACAGTAACCATCATTTCCCCAGCTCCTAGCTTCCTACTTTGTTCCAGATCCTGATTCACGGTACAAATATGAGAACTAGCACCAAAATCTAATATCAAAGGAGTAGAAAATACAGTAGTATAATAATTTGTTTCCAAAAATAAAGTTCTATACCTGAAGCGCCATGAAGAATCAGACAATCTCTTGCCCAGTGGCCCAGCTCACCACACTTGAGACATGCGTCCTTTTTCTTCTTGCTCTTTGGAACCATCGGGGCATTGCCCTTACCCTTAATGTCCTTGACTTGTGGTCCCATCCGCTTCATGTCCTTCATCCGTGGAGTCTTCATCTGAGACTGAGCGGCCACTAGTTTGTTCATTAGCCCATCTAAGTTACATGTAATCTCATTGCAGTTGAAATTCATAACAAACTGTGAGAAGGAATTAGGGAGAGACTGTAGGATAAGGTCGGTTTGAAGAGAAGTATCCATCTTAAAATCAAGAGCCTCCAACCTCTCGATCATGGATATCATTTTGAGGATGTGTTCCCCAACCTTCTCATCTTCCTTCATCCTTGCACCGAACAGTTGCTTAGATATCTCATATCTAGCGGTTCGACTGTGCTCACCATAAAACTCGGTTAAGTGAGATAGAATCTGCGTAGCAGAAGTCATCATGAGCTCTCTGAAGCTCATTAGACATGGAAGACATCATATATGCACGGACTTTCACGTAATCCTTAACCCATTTTTCGTGGTTTTCAATCTCTTCCTGATTGGCTCTTGTCCGCACTGGAGGCGCCAGAATGTCCGTCTCCAAGACGTATCCCAGTGCCTATATACTGAGGACTATCATCAGATTGCGGAGCCAATCCACAAAGTTAGGTCCAATCAGGGTGTTCTTCTCGAGTAGAATTACGAGTGGATTCATAGTCATATTGAGAGTTATGTCTGCATTAAGTATAACAGATTAATTAGTGACTTGTTATATTATGATCCGAGTATAGAATTAAGGTCTTTTCTATTCTTGTTACCCAGCTCCCACTATTTTTATCGGTATAACACACACCCATGTGAAATCCTGAAGTATCGTAGCTCTACTTCATAATGGTGATCGAGTTCTTTATAAATCTTAATAGAAGGCAACCGAACATGTTTCTAGTTTATTAATTTTCATAAAGTGGTGTCCAACACCAACCCATCTAATAGATGATTCGATCTTCTTTTTCCCCTTGTTCACTCCCCTCAACCTAAACGGTTTCTATGGTTCGTGAACTAGTTAAGTTTATACCATCGACGCAAATCAGTTTCACAATTGAATCTTATCCGGCTGTAAAACCCGTAATTTCGATTTCCGGTAATTTCTTTTTTTTCAGCGGAAGTCCGTTCTGACGACTCTTTCATGACCGTTTCGTCATTCTGAGAATGATTAATTCTATAATTTTTGTCATCCGAGTTCGTTTCGGTGTTGTTTTGTTGAGTTCCGTGCTTTTTAGCGACTTTTCCGCACTTGAGTTCGATTCTTGCGAATCTCGTTCGAAACTGCTGTTTCGAGTTTCCCGTAAGTCCGTTTAACTTTGTTAGACGTTTTGTGAACTTCGGTTTGGTTATTCGATCACGTATCGTGATTTTCGGGCGTTTTGGGCCATTTTGTAATTTACACAAAGTTACGGGTATCCGTATCTGTAATTGTTGTCTCGACCGGTTTCTTGGTCGCGTATGATTAATTATGGTATTATGTTTTCATTTCGGGTCGTTGATGTTGTCCGCGAACTTTTCGTCGTGTTCGTTCCGTACGTTTTCGGAAATCGAGTCGTCGAGCCCTGGTGGTCGGGTACTGGCCGGACGGTTGCGGGACTGGATGGATGATTGCGGGCACCGGCCGGACGGGTGCGGCAGGAACCGGCGTAGTGCACACTACGTCCGGAAGGTAGCGCACGCTACGGCCGGGAGGCAGCGCACGCTACGCCCGGTTGTCTGCGCGCGCTAGCAGGCCGAGGTAGTAGGGCAGTGGGGGTACTGGACTCGGTGGATCGGCAGGTAGCGCACGCTACCGGACACTACGTATGCTACGGCCGGCAGGTAGCACACGCTACGGCCGGAAGGCTGCGCACGCTACCTGGCCGAGCAGTCTAGTCCAGGAGGTCACTGGATTGCGGCCTGGGCCGATAGCGCGCGCTAGCTCGGCAGCCTAGCGCACGCTAGTCCGGCCCAGTATAAATGTGGCTGAGCAGCCTCATTTTCACTCATTTTTCATTTCCTTTCTTTTCGATCCGCGGCTGGAGCTTCGGAGGTGACGAAGCCATGTTGTTTAACAACAAATCCACGAAGTTTTTGAGTTCATAACATCAATCAATCATCTGTTATCATCCTTTGATCCAGCGAATCAAGGTAATCTTCCTTAGAACCCTAATTTCGTGAATTTGGGGGTTTTTGCATTTTTATCTGATTCGTTCCGTGTTGTTGATTAATTCATGATGGGTATGATTAATCTTGGTAGTATTCTTGTGTTTAACATCATTTAATCCATTGTTCTTTGTCGAATCAGAGTATATTTCTTGATTTCCTTCAAATCGACTTTTTGGAGGGATTTGTTCTCGATCTCGTTTTCCATCCGTTTTTGTTGGATAAATTGTGGTTAAATGATGTTGTTAAACATATTCTATGGATTGTATATCCATATTTCGACTTGGAATTCCGTTTTCGTGTTTTGTCGGGACGAATCGTGTTCTTGGCCGTTTTGGGGAAAACACTCGAACTTTCGTCATTCGTTCTTTGAATTCAACGGCTTTAAGTCGTGCTATGGAATTCATTTTCATTGTTGTTATTGTCCTTCGTAGTTTATTATCGCAAGTTCGCGTTCGGTGGAGTCGGCGGGTTCGTAGTCGGTTCGTGCCAACCTACTTCGATCGATTCTCCGCGTTATTCTTATTCGAGGCAAGTACCTTGCTCATACATTTCTTATTTTGTGAATATGATGATCGGTGATCGTCTTGGCGTGTTTGTTTGGTTGTTTGAAATGAAGTTTCAAAAGGTTTTGGTTTGGCCTCGCTAAAGGCTCTCTTTCAAAACGCGTGTGTGTTTTGTGAACGGTGTGTTTTGGAAATTGATTATGATTTGATCATTTTGAACGTTGAAGGCTTTGATGATATCCCTGTTGTTTAAAGTGATGGAATCGCGTATTCCGTGTTTAATCTTGTTATTGTGTTTTGAAGAGTTTGATAACGGTGTCGAGTTAGTGGCCATCTCTAGTGAGTATTCTTAATGAACTTACATTCTTAGCATATTAGTATTCATGAGCAACGTGTGTGTGTGTGTATGCTCACTACGGGTTAGATCCGACGGGGTCTCGGTAGGGGTCCACAGAGACGTGGATCGACGAGCTTGCTTTTAACCACTACGGGTTAGATCCGACGGGGTCTCGGTAGGGGTCCACAGAGACGTGGATCGACGGTTAATTGTGGTGCATTTTGCAACTGTGATTTGGATTATTGGCGTTTCCGGAAACGAGTATTTTGAACGGTTTTCATTTGCATGCATTGACTAAGTGTGTAAGAGATAAGTTGTTCGTTTGGCCTACTTGGCTAGGATGGCACTAGAGTATTTTGTAGTTTGTGTTAAATTATTTAATTATGAATTTTGATGTTGGAAGACGAACCTTGTTGTCGTTCTTGTGTACTGTGAGTTGATGAGATTTGGGGCTAAAATCCCAACGGTTTTGTAAAGGTCATTTTACAGATTTGGGGCTAAAATCCCAACGGTTTGGTAAAGGTCATTTTACGGAAAGTAAACCTTTGGGGCGGTGACCCCTTTCGTCTTTTGGGTTTTGAAAAGCGGGATTTGATAATCCTAAATTGTTTTCTATTAAAACTCTCGATGGCATTCTAAACCGTTTTATAAATTATTTCCATTGATTTGTGATCTTTCGATTTTGAAATGTTTTCTCAAACTCTTGCCTCGGGAAGTACTTTTCATTTCGTTTGAATCTTTGAGGATTCCTGGTTATTGTTATTCGTGGAATGTGAATTGTATGGCTCGTATTTGCACTTTGTTCTTGCACGAGCAAAACAGTGGAGTTTTGCTAACCCCCGAGTATTCGGGGGGTGGATGTCTATTTTTGCATTCAGGTTTTGGAGCATAACACAGGGTCGGCACGAAGGATGATGAAAGATGACCGATACTAATCACATGAGGAATCGTACTTTGTTTATTGGTTCAGTTGTACTTTATTTTCCGCTGCTATTGTACGGGTGTGGTTGTATTTTGACCCCTGCGTGGGCATGAGTTGTATTTGAGTTGTATGTATTTATTGAAAGACCAAATCGGTCTACAGAGTCATTTTAGCCTTAAAGGCATGGTTGAGTTGTTATATGTTGTTACCAGCCTGGTAGTGTTGGCCACTAAGTATACTGGATACAGTTTGGGAAATAGTTTAAACAACAAACTGTACGGATTTTAAATCTGAGTGCGTAGCGGAAGTCTTAGATACAGTAGGTTGCTGTGGATACAGCAACTAGATGTATAGTGTATACTTAATTAATCACAGTAATTAAAACAGTAAAAACTGAAGGTAAATAACACAGTAATTAAAGTGGTTCGAGGTAAACCCCTCTACGTCCACTGGTCCTCCACACAGGAGTAAAAAGTTTATTATAATTACTACGTACACAACTACGTAATTATAACAACACACAATCAATATATCGTTCACACAGATTGATATAAAGATCTTAGCTTCAACCGTTCACACAGATTGGTTTTAAGCTAATGCTTTGACTTGCTTCTTCACACACAGTTATGAAGCTTCGTCTTCTTCAATGTAAATCCTTCACACACAGTTCCGGAGAAGCACAGATTACTCAGTCCACACAGGGCTGATCTGGGTTTGTTCAGAATATAGAACAGAGAATGAACAACGACTTTGACTTTAAGAGCTTTCAGCTGATGAAGTGTTGTTCAAGAAGATGAGCACTGTATATCTCTTTTGTTCTGAGTTGCAGTAAGCTTTGGAGATATGTTTTGCTCTGATGATAATTTTGATAGCTTGAGTTTTTGGTAATCCGATCTTCAATGCCTTCATAAGATATATATAGTCTCTAAAATATATATCCGTTGAGGTGTTTCCGTTTGAGCAAGATTCCGTTCCAACGGGATTAAAACACGATCAGGATTTAGCGGGTTTTGAAGATCTGTTGACTGACAGTATTTAAATACTTTATCCTTGAGTATTTAAATACTTCTTTATTCAACGGGACTTGACTTCTGAAGATTCCTTCTTTGTCCTGTTGTGAGCTGTATGGAAGATAACTGTTTTGGAGATTCGAGACAGTTTCCATACTTGGTCTTTTATAAGACTTCTTGCTGTACTGAAGGGCTTCACTATATGCTGATTCGAGGCAGGTCTTCGATACAGGATAATGCCTTAATATTTCGATACAGTCTCCTTTACTGTATGTGGATTGGCATATATGTCAAAACCTCTTTATCAAATACCATTCGATACAGGGATTGGATATCCCGGTTGTTTCGATATAGGGTTCTTGTTTTCCCAACAATTTCCCCTTTTTTGACAATTTGCCAAGACTTACTTTCTTAACTTTCAAGTCTTCTTGATGATGCCAAAACCTTCTTCATGAAGTAATCTTTCTTGATGGCTTCTGGTAGATTTCTTGGTCTTCTGTCGAAAGGTCTGTTTTAGTCTAAATAATGAACTGCTCGCAGGCGAGTTCGATACAGCTGAGAGTTTTTACAACTTAAGCTTATGATTGGCGCGCAGGCACAATCTTACAATGTATTCTAAGTATATAACTGAAATTATGAACTGTTCGTAGACAAGTTCGTACAGCTTAATTTTCAATCAAGTTACCTAAACTTGAGATTGCTATCAAACAATTTAAGTAATCATACATCAACACAGTAGATTACGAGTTGTAATCTTTCAAGACAAACAAACACTTTTATTGATATTCAAAATAAATTGAGTACATGGTTTGTTGTTTCGAAGGAAAAATTACAAATCCAAAAAATAATAAACAAAGATTTCAGCTCTTATCTATAGTCCGCATGTCTCCACGGCTTTCTCCCTGGATCATTCTCGGTACCACGCCACCAGTTCTGTAGGAAATCGTTGCCTCGATCCTGGTATATAGCTCTTCCTTCATAGGATCGATCAAAGGCAAGAATCCATTCTTCTGGATGGGTGATCCGATCTCTCTTCTGTGTTTGGATTTTATCTCGATCTGGAGAGGGAGTTTTCCGTCTTCTAGCATCTTCGTAAATTTGTCTGCGGCCTCCGCTAACGTTTTATAGTTTTTGAAGATGGCGGATTCCCTGACGAGTTTAACAAAGTATCTCATCAGTTCGTTCTTCCTCCATTGCTTCACCTCCTCGGCAGTAGGATGACGGTTGGTCGGCAGACGAATTTCAGAAGGTCTCTGGATAAGAGTTTGCCACGGGACATTTGGATCATGAAATTCAGGTCGGGAGCCTGAAATCTTAAAACTTTGGGATGAAGGGGCTAGCCTATTTAAATCAGTAGTTATGCTGTCTTGAGCGGCCTCAAATTCCCTTTCTTGTTGTATCCTGATTCTCCTTGCAGCTTCTCTCGCCTCTTCCCCCTTTTTGGCTTCATCAAGACGTTCTAGGATTTCTAATGCAGCATCCTGTTTCGTCTCGATGTTAGTCATTCTTTCCACAAGGGATGAAAGCGTTTGCGACATGTCCTTGATGCATTTATCGTGGGCGCGCAATTGAGAGCTGTTTTCAATCATGGCACATGCGGTCTTGGCTTCAGCAACGCGAGTTTTTGTTGCCTCTTCCTTCAGGAGTTGCTCCTGCTTGTCTTCCATGATTTTCAGAGCTTGTTTGAACACTTCTGGCAAAATAACGAATGCTTCGACAACACGAGATACTTCATGTTGTAGGGTGGTCATCTCCTCCACAGCAGAAGTGTGCATCCAATTTAATGCTTTCTCAACAGAAGACAGAGCATTCACTGCATCCTGGATGAATACAGTTTGAAGACCAAGTGCACGCAGGCGCTCTTTCCTAGCGGCAGAAATCGGAGAATCTGGTTGAGCAAAGTCTTCAGAGCTGTTCAACCTCCTTACGTTCACGGTTGGTCATGAGGTAAGTTGGACATCCTCAGGTACGATACCGTCCTCGGATTCCACGGTTGAAGGGGCGGGAGCAGCTTGTTCTGGTTCGGTGACAGGGGTTTGAGTGGCTTCCTGTTGCGAAGTTTCTTCAGTAGACATGGATACAGGAGGGACTGAATCCTCCTGTTGTCTTTCAGTTACAACTTCTTCGGTGGCAGCAGGCTTAGGTGCCTGTTCCAAAACTGTTTCAACTTCCTCGACTTGAGGGACTGATTCCTGTTCGTCGGGAATTTCCTCTTGCTGTGGCAAAGGGGGCTTGCTCTAGGTTGATGGCCCTTCATCACCTTTGGGTGGAGAGGCGTCTCTAGCTTGAGCCTCTTCACGACTCATCCTCAAACCAGCTTGAAAAGCATCGTCGTCGTCGTCTGAGTCATTGTCATCGTCGACTTTTGGATTAGTGGGAGAGTCTTCTGACTTGTCTTTTCCTTTCCTCCGAGCGTCAGATTTGTGCAGAAGATGGCTTTCAATCAGTTCTTTACAGAAGGGATTGTCCCATCGGATCAGGGCCTCAATTTCTATTGAGTCCGTCACTTCTGATACGAATCTTTCTTCTTGGCTCCAATCGCTCCAGTTGTACAATGTTTCATACGGAGCTAGCCTGTAGCCTTTCCATTGCAAAAATCTTTCGTAGGCGTGTTCAATTTGAACAGAGAGAAGGGTCTGATTAATAATAGAGTCAGGGGAGGGACTGCGTACAATGTCTGGAGACGCTGTAGCGAGGGATTCTTGTACAGGCATGGGATCCTGTATGGAAGTGGGATTCCTTATAGGGGATGGTCCCCCGAAGGAAGATGGATCCTGTACGGGTGTGGGATCCCGCAGAGGAGAAGTAGTTGTTGGCTCCAAATGGGCATCCGACTCGCTAAAGTCTTGTTCGTTGGCAGATGTCTCATTATCCGCCCTAGCCGCCAAAGGCTCAGGATCTACTGTCGATACAGTAGTGGACACCTCTTCCACAGGGGTTGGGCCCTGGGGTTGTTCGTTAGTGGGTTGAGCCACGGGGGAAACTTCTTCGGAGGGCTTGGCAGATTTAACTTTAGAAAGCCTCCTAAGTCTCTTTTTGGGCTTCTCACCAGCAGTGTTTTTCTTGCTGTGAGATCTCTTTCTCTTCTTTGAAGATTCCTCTCCTGGAACTTCAAGGACTCATCTCGTGGATTTGCAGAAACTGGCATACTTCCAGTTTTTGGATGGTTGCAGACCATAGTGGTTTGATTATACGCAGTAGGCTTGAC
Source organism: Orobanche coerulescens (assembly GCA_033398695.1). NCBI lineage: Eukaryota > Viridiplantae > Streptophyta > Magnoliopsida > Lamiales > Orobanchaceae > Orobanche > Orobanche coerulescens. The sequence goes on from CM065811.1 coordinate 53,174,258, forward strand.
GCCTCCTAGGTATATTCTGGAGCTATTCTTCTTCACATCAGCGGATTGTGTCAGTCCGCATTTTGTCAGGCTATGGTTTAACATCAAACCAAAAGATTTCTTCTGGGTGGCAGGCTTGCACACCTCCTCTTGCAGGCGCTTCAGGATTATCTGGCACCAATTGACCTTTTCACAGGTCAGAATAGCCACCATCATCCTGAACCTTAGGTTGGTACACATTTCGAACGCACCGGTTCGATTCTCAATTATCCTGCAGCAAAAATCATGAAGATATACATATGGGAGACAAAAATTTTTCTTGTGACATGTAGTCTGAACCATGTCAACAACTTTGGAGCCTGTGAACAGTCCATAAAATTTAGTGATTAGCTCTTGAGACCCAAATGTCTCAAGCTGATCCATAGTCGTGCCATCGTGGTAGCTGTAGATGTTACGAGATCGTTATCGTCTGAGATCTCAACTCCCTGGATTGTAGCGGTAATGTCAGCAACATGACCTCCTTGGGCCAATGACAAAAAGCGTACGGCGGCGTTGAGGTAAAATTCCTCAACTAGATGAGCATCGTACTTATCAGCAGTCTTACTTCCAAGGCGATAGAGGCCTTGTTGACGAAGACGAGTTATGATTTACTCCATGGGTTTTGTGTCGTTGGTTTCAGACAGAATACGCTCAATGATAACAGGTTTTGAAAAGATCCGGCCATCAATGATGTTAGCAGTTTTCTTCAGAGCAGGAGAAGAAGTTTGTCCAGCCATTTGATGATTTCTTAAGAAAAAGTGCAAGAGAATAACCGAAATATGCAGTATAATGCAGAAAAGTATGTAGGCTGTTTTTGCTTGAGAACTCTTGAATTTGCAGAAAGCGTAAAGAGTCTTTAATGGCAGATTTAGTCCTTTTATAGTTGGGCGGCGAAATAGGGGTTTGCAGAGTACGAATGGTCAGATTTTAAGGGATGGGAACCGGTTTTGAAATCAATGGTTAAGATGGACTGAGTGTAACTGGTACGCTAATCCATTAAAATGTTTAAAAAAAAGAGCGGGTCCCACTTCTGACATTTGTGTCACCCTAAATGCCTGAAACGACGGTTTTAAAACAATAAACAATTTAAAACATCGCGGCTTTTGAGATTCAGTTGTCCAGATGTCGTGTAAGGCATTTAATGTACATGACGTTTGACATAAAAACAAGGCACGTGGACAAAAATCATTTTTAAAAAGAAATAATATTCTATTATATATATATATACTTAATCGAAATCCTATAGTATGTGCTGTTTCCGCGTCGATACAGCGTTCCCCCTCAAAAAGGTACATATAGGTTTTAAATTTCATACAACAACTTAAGGATTAATGCTGTATTCATGGGTCCTACAGTATTCCCCCTTAATTATTGCACACGTCAGCTGTAGGATTCATATGTCTTCGCTCGCTACAGTGCTGTATTGATGTTTCTGAGTGTACAAATAATTAACGTTGGATACTGTATTCTTGGGTCGTACAGCGTTCCCCCTCAATTTGTTGAGTGAAAAACAGTAAATCACTTACAGGGAGTCTGGCTGTAGCATTCCCAATTCTTGTCTGAGCATGTTGAATCTTGCTGTGTCGAGCGGCTTGGTGAAGATGTCGGCCAACTGAATGTCTGTATGAACCTTTTCAAGGCGAACATCCTTGTTCTCGACATGATTCCTTATAAAGTTATGCTTCATGTTGATATGCTTAGTGCGTGAGTGCGGGACAGGATTGTGCGTGATTGCAATTGCACTCGTGCTATCACACATGATTGGAGTCTCTCTGGCATCGATTCCATAGTCTGACAGCTGTTGCTGCATCCAAAGGATTTGCATACAGCAGCTACCAGCAGCATAGTACTCTGATTCAGCCGTGGAAAGAGAGTTAGCCAATTGCTTCTTACTGAACCAAGAAACGAGTCTAGGTCCGAGAAAGTGACAAGTTCCACTTGTACTCTTCCTATCTAGATTGCAGCCTCCGATATCCGAGTCGCTCTATCCAACTAAATCGAATCCGCCTTCTTTAGGATACCATAGTCCTGCATCTACTGTTCCTTTAATGTACTTCAGGATTCGTTTAGCTGTATTGAAGTGTGATTCCTTTGGTGCAACTTGATATCTCGCACACACTCCAACATCAAACTGGATATCGGGCCTGCTGGCCGTTAGGTACAGGAGCGAACCAATGAGTTTCCTGTAGAGTGATTGGTCAAACGGCTTTCCGGCTTCATCAGCACTAATTTGCACGGAAGTGCTCATGGGGGTTGGCGAGGATTTGGAAGTGTTCATTCCAAATTTGTTGAGAAGCTCCTTGCTGTATTTTTCTTGGTTGATGAAAATACCTGTAGGCAAATCGCTTTACTCGCAAACCTAGAAAATAACTAAGTTCCCCCATCATACTCATTTCAAATTTACTTTGCATGAGATGAGAGAACCTTTGACATAAAGCAAGGTTAGTTGAACCAAAAATAATATCATCCACATAGATTTGCACCATAAGAAGGTCATCACCTTCCTGTATCTTGAACAAGGTCTTGTCCACAACACCTTTCTCAAATCCGTTTGTTGGGAAAAACAAACACCCTGTATCGAATCAGCCGGGATACCCGATCCCTGTATCGATTGTTATTTGTTATTGAGAAGGTTTTGACATATATGCCAAATATACAGTAAGGAAACTGTATCGAGGCTTCAAGGCTTTATTCTATATCGAAGACCTGCCTCGAATCAGCATCAGTGAAGCTCACAAGTCTGCAAGAAGACTTGTAAAAGATCAAGTATGGAAACTGTCTCGATGCTCTAAATACAGTCATCTTCCATACAGTTCACAAAAGGACAAGAAAGAACACAAGTCAAGTCCCGTTGAACAAAGAAGTATTTAAATACTCAAGGATAAAGTATTTAAATACTTTCGATCTCGAATCTTCAGAATCCCGCGAAATCCGGATCATGTCATATTCCCGTTGAAGGAAATCTTATTCAAACGGATATCTCAACGGATACTTTCTTCAGAGACTATATATATCCTTGAAGACATTGAAGATCTGTAACCAGACAACTGAACGAAGCCAAGTAACCTAATACTCAAGCTATCAAAGTTATCATCTGAGCAAACATATCTCCAAAGCATACTGCAAGTTAGAACGAAAGAGATATACAGTGCTTAACATCAAGAACAGCTATCATCAGCTCAAGAACTTGATATTCAAAGCTGCTGTTCTTACCTGGTTACCTATCTTTTACCTCTGTGTAAAAAGCGAGCTCTGTGTGAACTCAACAAGTTATTCTGACCTGTGTGGGACGAATAAAGACGAAGCTTTGGAACTGTGTGTGAAGAAGCTAGTCAAGAAGGAAGCTTTAACCAATCTGTGTGAACGGTTGAAAGCGACATTCTTTGTATCAATCTCTGTGAACGATACAAGGATAGGTTTGTTTATAATTACGTAGTTGTGTACGCAGTAATTATATAATAAACTTTTTACTCCTGTGTGGAGGACCAGTGGACGTAGAGGGGTTTACCTCGAACCACTTAAATTACTGTGTTATTTACCTTCTGCTTTTACTGTTTGAAATAACTGTGATATATTAAGTATCCACCAAATACGTCGTTGCTGTATCCACGGCAACTAACTGTATCCAAGACTTCCGCTACGCACTCAGATTTAGATTCCATACAGTTTGTTGTTTAAACGATTTTCCAAACTGTATCCAGTATACTTAAGTGGCCAACAAGTGGTATCGGAGCGGTTGATTCTAAAAAGAATCAGTCGTATTTCTTTCTAACCGAATCAGATTCAAATCACTTATTTTCAAAACAGTTTCTTTCATTCCTATATTATCAGTATGGATACTTCTATGATTAACAAAGTCCCTATGTTCTCTATTAACGAATTTGTATTTGGAGAATTAGAATGGAAGCTCATCTTGCGGCAATGCACGAAGAGATTATTTTTGTTATACAGGATGGTCCGATCAAGATCATGAAGGTCAATCCGGCCGCAAGGATTGAGGGCCAAGCCCATCTTTGAAATGCTCGAGAAAGAGCGAGCAATGGACAACCGATGAAAGGAAGCGAGCCAATCTCGACAACGTGGCTAAAAGCGCGTTATTTGTCACTCTGGACAAAGGCACGTTCTCAAAGGTAAAGAGCTGCAAAACAAAAAAAGAAATCGGGATAAACTCAAGTTAATTTGTGAGGGCCAGGCTCTCAAAAGAAAACAAGATTTCAAAACTTACTCGGCAATTTGAATCTTTTGAAATGAAACCAACGGAAACACTTGAGGAACTTGACCTCAGTTCTTGGTATTGTTGGTGAACTTGAAGCGTTGGGCAAGATTTACACCCAAAAGGAGAAGAACTTAAAAATTTTGAGATCTCTCGGCCTCGATGGGACATTAAGACCACGGCTATGCGTGTATCCTGTAATCTTAATGAAATATCCACTTTTGATCTCTTCTCGACCTTAAAGCTTTTGAGTATGACATTGTGAAGAGAAAGTGAAGAATCTCCTTCAAATGTCATGACTCTCATTCTTTGTATCGAACCGCAATCGACACGGCATGCCTAGCTCGTCGAAACCGGTCACAAGAACGCCGGCGATTCTGACGACATCCTGTCACAAGATGAAATGGCGCTTCTAATGCATAAATTCAAAAGTTCATTAAGCGATCTGGAAAGACTCCTACAGCCCAAACACATCAACAAGGTAAGTACGAAACATCATCAGCGATGCTAACTCGTGTTATAAGCTGCGAAACCGAGGCCATTATGCAAACAAATGTCCTCATCCCAAAGTTCAAAGATTGCCCGAGGCCGAGCAACAAGAGAGATGAAAGAAGACGTGCTTGGAAAGACAAGCTCAAGGCCCCGATTGGAGAATCGAAGCCTCCCCATACCATCCAATCAATGAGAATGTCTTGGTGGTCAGAAAGTGATTCATCGGCGATGAGTTCGATGATAAAGCATACATGTGCTTTATGGCCAAAGATGTTCCAGAAGGTGAAGACAGCGACGATGAGGTAAGCTCAACCTCAGTTATTCCACCTAATGCATCTCATACTTTCGAAAATATGATGAATGAATTCAAAAACATTCAAAAGGCCCATGAGACTCTAAAAACTGAGAATATATAGCTTCAATTAACAAATCTAGAGGAAAGATGAGAATGACTTGCTGAAGATAAACTATGAAAATATGTCCCTTGATTGTGAAACCAGCAAGGTCGATTTTGAAAAACTCATGGAGAGCAATCATCAACTTGCTCATGAACTAAATGAGGTTAAAACCCATAATGAGAGCAAGACAAATGATTTGGTTCTACTACAAACCAAAATTACAACTCTCGAGAAGCGAGAAACTGAACTTGAGACCATTTTGAAGTCTTTTGAAAAATCGTCCAAAAGAATGGAAGAAATTCTGAGCACTGGGCAACATGCTCATGATAAAAGTGGCTTAGGATACAGCTCATGTTCGAATAAAGGTAAAACTAGTACTGTGTTCGTCAAGAGTGTGGAACACATTCCAGAATCGGAAGATACTCCTAGCCCCATAAAGGAACCTGCTGTAGCGAGAAAACCAAAGGCTACCATTCCGCCCCCTCAACTCTACTATTCGAGACAGTGGAACCAACAACCACTCAGAAGGCGTAATCTAAAGCATGCTCCACAAGCATATCATCAAAGCCGACAGTCATTCAGAAAGAAGACGGTATCCAACCACCAAAGACCCGCACGGAAGTACCCTCAGTACAGTGCACCTAGGTATTGGATACAGGAGCCCCATTATCCCTCAAGACAGTAGAAGCCAGTTCAGTATCAATAACAGCATTGGGAATCCAACTGGAGACCCAGAAGACAAGCTGTTAGGCCTAGGAAAATGGCTCCACCTCCTAGACGGCACTCGTACTGGAATAATAATAATAACCCTGAATTTTACATGCATAATAATTATCATGATTATAACAACTACGGATATGCCCCCCGTAGATATCGCAATACTATACCGAGTACATCCAACAGTAAACCAATTGCTGTCAGGAAAATCTGGGTACCTAAAGGAACTAACATATATGGACCCAAAAATCAAAGGGGACCTAAATCTACCTAATTTCTTTGTTACAGGACATTCTAGTGGAGGATACCTTGTACTTCGATATTGGATGCTCTCTTCACATGTCTGGATTCAGGAGCAAGCTATCGATTTTGTAGAAGGTCGCGGTCCAAAAGTTCGCCGGTGATAAGTCTAAAGGAAGAACAAGAGGGAAAGGAAAACTACTTGTCGGTAAAGTCAATGTCAACGATGTTGCATTTGTTGAAGGCTTACGGTATAATCTACTTAGTATTAGCCGATTACGTGATAAACGGTTCTCGGTGAAGTTCTATATAGATCATTTGTAGAGTCAAGAACATCCAACCAAGGAAGTTGTGCTTACAGGAAGCGAGATCGAGTAATATGTACATTCTTGTTGGAAGCCTATGAGCTCCTCAATTCCATGTTTTGTTGCCAAAGGCACTGCAGATCTTAGTGGCTATGGCACAAGAGGATGTCTCACGTCAACTTCAAGGCGATCAACAAGCTTTCAAGACAGGGTATGGTTAGAGGTTTGCGGATGTGTCATTCAAGAAGGACGGCGTCTGCGGACCATGCAGAAAGGCAAGCAAATCAAGTCAACCACGAAAAGCAAATCCTACCTTTCAACCCAAAGAGTGTTGGAAATGCTACACATGGATCTCTACGGTCTGTAGACCCAGTAAGTTTGGGAGGTAAGAAATATTGCATGGTTGTTGTTGATGATTATTCCGGGTATGCTTGGACGATCTTTCTTAGCAAGAAGAAGGAAACAACATCAAAGTGCCCGAGCTCTGAGGAAGTTGCAAAATGAAAAAGCGTCAAGTATCGTGTGCATTCGTTACAGAGTCTTGAATTTACTAACCGCTTTATAGAGCAATCTTGTTCGGAGAATGGAATACGGCCACAGTACTCGGTGCCCGTACACCTCAACAAAATGGTGTTGCCGAGCGAAAGAATAGGACGTTGAAAGAAGCAACAAGGACAATGATTGCCGCAAGCAAATTGCCACAGCGTTTCTGGGGTGAAGCAACCAATACAAATGCTACACTCAAAACATTTGTATCGTCAACAAGCACCACAACAAAACGACTTACGAGGTATGGAATAACAAAACTCCATTAGTTTCGTATTTTCACATTTTTGGATGCGGGTGTTACGTATTGAACAATGGGAAGGACCAACTTAGAACCTTTGATGAAAAATCGGATGAAGGAATATTCGTAGGATACTCTTCCGTCGGCAAAGCTTTGAATCTTTAATAAAAGGAAGGCGACGATCGAGGAATCGGTTCATGTAGTGTTCGACGAACCACACCATGACCCTACGGGAGTAGATGATATCACTCGGGACATTCACCATCTATCTATCTTGGATCCACCTACACCCATAGAACTGTAGTTGATTTAGAAATCAACCCCGCAGTGTAAGAATCGATGTGGAGGAAGGCGATTTGTACAAGGCTGTACCCACGAAACTTTCGATCTGATGCGGGATCTTGAACTAGAACCCGACCGAAGATGGTTGAGAGATCACCCGCAAGAGCTGATCATTGGAAACATTAATGCGGTGTTTCTACTCGTAGGAGAATACAGAGTACACAAGGAAATGTACTTTGTGCACAAAAGAATCTAATCTGAAGTCTCACAGTTTCTGAATGGAAATCTCAATCCGAACTTAGGAGACTCAATATGTGCACTATCATTGTATTCTTAGCCCGATCCGAACTGTTTCGACCATAGATGCTCTTAACAACTCTCATTGGATAACATCTATGGAAGAAGAGCTTAACGGTTTGAAAGAAACAATGTATGGTATCTTGTACCCAGACGACACACCAATCGGTTATAGGAACCAAATGGGTATTTGAAACAAAAAGGATGGAAATGGACTTATCATAAGGAACAAATCCGGACTAGTAGCACAAGGCTATTGTCGGGAAGAAGGAATCGACTATGATGAAACCTTCGCCTGTAGCGAGACTAGAAGCCATTAGGATATTTTTAGCCTTTGCCGCCCATAAGAGTTTTATCGTATACCAAATGGACGTCAAGAGTGCTTTCTGAATGGAGAGCTTACGGAAGAAGTTTATGTTGAACAACCACCGTGGTTTGCCAACACAGGACGGTATCGATCTAGTTTACGAGGCTAAGGAAAGCGTATGCGGACTTAAACAAGCCCCTAGAGCCTGGTACGAAACCTTGTCCCAGTATCTAACCAACAACGGATTTGAGAAAGGTGCTGTCGACAAAACATTGTTCAAGATACAGGAAGGTGATGACCTTCTAATGGTACAAATCTATGTCGATGATATTATTTTTGGTTCAACTAACCTTGCTCTATGTCAAAGGTTCTCACATATCATGCAAAGCAAATTTGAAATGAGTATGATGGGGGAACTTAGTTATTTCCTAGGTTTGCAGGTAAAGCAGTTGCCTACAGGAATATTCATCAACCAGGAGAAATACAGCAAGGAGCTTCTCAACAAATTTGGAATGAACAATTCCAAATCTTCGCCAACCCCCATGAGCACTTAGTGCAAATTAGTCTTGATGAAGCCGGAAAGTCGTTTGACCAATCACTCTACAGAAGCTCATCGGTTCGCTCCTGTACCTAAGCTATGAGCCCGATATCGATTTCTTTGTTGGAGTGTGTGCGAGATACCAAGTTGCACCTAAGGAATCACACTTCAATACGGCTAAACGAATCTGAAGTACATCAAAGGAACAGTCGATGCTGGACTGTGGTATCCTAAGGAAGGCGGATTCAATTTAGTTGGATACAGCGACTCGGATCTCGGAGGCTGCAAGCTAGATAGGAAGAGTACAAGTGGAACTTGTCACTTTCTCGGACCTAGACTCGTATCTTGGTTCAGTAAGAAGCAATTAGCTAATTCTCTTTCCACGGCTGAATCAGAGTACTATCTTTGTGGTAGGCTTTGTATGCGAATCCTTTGGATGCGGCAACAAGCTGTCGGATTATGGAATCGATGCTAGAGACTCGATCATGTGTGATAGCACGAGTGCAATTGCAATCACGCACAATCCTGTTTTGCACTCGCGCACTAAGCATATCAACATGAAGCATCATTTCATCAGGAATCATGTCGAGAACAAGGATGTTCGCCTGGAAAAAGTTCATACAGACATCCAGCTGGCCGACATTTTCATCAAGCCTCTCGACACAGCAAGATTCAACATGCAAAGAATAGAATTGGGAATACTACAGCCAGACTCCCTGTAAGTAAATTTCTTGTTTTTACTCAACAATTGAGGGGAATCTTTGTAAGACCCGTGAATACGATATCAACATTAATTATCTGTACACTCGAAACATCAATACGATCTTGTAGCGAAGGCATATGAATCCTACGGTGATGTGTGCAATAATTAAGGGGAATCTTGTAGGACCCATGAATCTGACATTAATCCAAATATTCTTTGTATGGAATTCAAAACCTATTAGTACCTTTTTAAGGGGAGGCAATGTATCAACGCGGAGAACGGCACATACTATAGGATTTCGATTCGGTATATAATATAATATTATTTCCTTTTTAAAATAATTTTTGTCCACGTGCCTGTTTTTACGTCAAACGTCATGTTCATTAAATGCCTTACGACATCTGGACAACTGAATCTCAAAAGCCGCGATGTTTTTAAATTGTTTATTATTTTTAAACGCCGTTTTAGGCATTTAGGAGTATCAACCTATGTCGAAGTGGGACCATTTGTATTTTAAAACCTTTTAATGGATTAGCGTACGATTACACTCAATCCATCTTGACCGTTGATTTCAAAACCGGTTCCCATCCCTTAAAATCGACCATTCGTACTCTGCAAAACCCTATTTCGCCGCCCAAGTATAAAAGGATCAGTATCTGCCATTAGAGACTCTTTACGCTTTCTGCAATTACAAGAGTTCTCAAGCAAACGACCTACATATTTTACGCATATTCACTGCGAATTTCTCTGTTTTCTTTCACCTTCGTTTTAAGAAAACTTCAATGGCTAGTCAATCTTCTTCCCCGCTCAAGAAAACCTCCAACATCATTGATGGCCGGATCTTCTCGAAACCTGTCATCATCGAGCGTATCATCTCGGAAATCAACGACACCGAACCAATGGAGTATATCATTACTCGTCTTGAACAACAAGGTCTTTATCGCTTCGGGAGCAAAACTGCCGACAAATACGACGCCCATCTGGTTGAGGAATTCTACCTCAACGCCGCCGTTCGTTTTCTGTCACTAGCCCAGGGAGGACATGTTGCTGACATCAACTTGATCCAGGAGTGCAAATCGCATCAATAGCGACCTACTCCGGAAAATCTACAGTGCCGCCGACGGCTGACCATGGACGACTTGAGGCGTTCGGGTCTCAAGAGCTGATTACCAAGTTTTATGGACTTTTTACAGGGTCCAAAGTGGTTGACATGGTGACAACCACTTGTCACAAGAAAAATTTTCTTCTTCATTTCGTTTATCTGCATGACTTCTGTTCCAGAATCATTGAAAATCGAATCGGTGCGTTCGAGATGCGCACGAATCTAAGGTTCAGAATGATGGAAGCTATTTTGACCTGTGAAAAGGTCAATTGGTGCCAAATCATTCTGAAACGTCTTCAAGAAGAGGTGTGCAAACCTGCCACCCAAAAGAAATCATTTGGTTTAATGCTGAACTACATCCTGACGAGGTGCGGAGTGATGCAATCCGCCGACGCCAAGAAAAATAGCTCCAGGATATATTTAGGAGGCGTCAAGCCCACTGCTTATAACCAGAGCACCATGCATGCCAACCATCCGCGAACCAGGCACATGCCTATTTCTGACAACCCAAGAGATGAAACCGTGAAGGTCCCAGAAATGGAATCTTCAAAGAAGATGCGCAAGCATTCTCACAGCAAGAAGCACTCTGCTGGTGAGAAGTCCAAGAAGAGACTTCGGAGGCTCTCAAAAATCAAAACCAAGCACTCCGAGGATGTCTCGCCCGTGGCGCAACCCACTAAAGAACCCCAGGTCCCAACCCCTGCGGAAGAGGTGTCTCCTACTGCATCGACAGTAGATCCAGAGCCTTTGGCGGCTACGACGGATATAGAGACATCTGCCAACAGTCAAGACGTTAGCACGTCGGCTGCCCTTTCGGAGCCAAAAGCTACCTCTCCTCTACGGGATCCCACACCCGTGCAGGATCCAATTTACTTCGGGCACCATCCCCTGCAAGGAGTCCATCTTCCGTGCAGGATCCCATACTGTCTGGAATCCTCGAAGCAGCGTCTCAGGCGTGATTCGAAGTCCCTCCACGACTCAATCATAAATCAAACACTTCTTTGGTTCAAATTGAACAAGCGTACGAAAGATTTACGCAATGGAAAGGCTATAGGCTAGCTCGTGCGACACCTTTGTACAATTGGGCGAATGGAGCCACGAAGAGCGGTCGTCTCAGTAACAGACTCAACTGAAATTGAGGCCCTGCTACGATGGGACAACGCCTCTTGCAAAGACCTCATTGAAAGCCACCTGCTGCACAAATCTGACGCCAGAAGAAAAGGAAAGAAGAAGTCAGAGGACTCTCCCATCAATCCAAAAGATGACGACGATCATGACTCAGACGACGACGACGATGCTCTACAAGCAGGTCTGAGAATGAGCCGTGAAGAGGCTGAAGCCCGAGACGCCTCTCCACCTAGAAAAGACGAAGGACCTTCTAACCAAGCCAATCCCCCTTCGCCACAGCCGGAGAACATTCCCGACCAGGAGGAATCAGTCCCTCCAGTTGAGGAAGATCAAGAAATTTTGGAACAGGCACCCGAGCCTGTTGCGACCGAAGAAGCCATTCCTGCAAGCCAACAGGAGGATTCAGTCCCTCCTGCATCCATATCTGCCGAAGAACCTTCGCCACAGGACGCTTCTGAACCAACTGTCGCCGTACCACAAGAAGCTTCTCCCGCCCTGCACCCTTGGAATCAGGGACGGTGCGAACCTGAGGATGTCCAACTTACTTCACGTCCATCCGTGAATGTAAGGAGGTTGAACGGCGCTGAAGACTTCGCCCATCCTGACTCTCCGATCTCTGCTGCACGTAAAGAGCGCCTGCGAGCTCTTGGCCTTCAGACTGTATTTATCCAAGATGCAGTTAACGCTTTATCTTCTGTTGAAAAGGCACTGAATTGGATGCACACCTCTGCCGTAGAAGAAATGACCACTCTTCAACATGAAGTATCTCGAGTTGTCGACGCATTCATCCTTCTGCCAGAAGTTTTCAAGCAAGCCTTGAAGATCATGGAAGATAAACAAGAGCAACTGCTGAAGGAGGAAGCTACAAAGACAAGGATCGCTGAAGCCAAGACCGCCTGTGCAATGATTGAGAACAGCTCTCAACTGCGTGCTCACGACAAATGTATTAAAGATATGTCGCAGACTCTTTCCTCCCTTGTTGAAAGAATAACCAGCATCGAGACCAAACAGGATTCCGCTCTTGAAATCCTGCAAAGTCTTGATGAAGCCAAAAAGGGGGAAGAGGCACGAGAAGCTACAAGGAGAATAAGACTGCAACAGGAAAGGGAATTTGAGGCTACTCAGAGCAGTATCGCTACTGAATTGAACAAGCTAGCACCTCAATCCCAAAGCTTTAAAATTTCAGGCTCCAGACCGGAATTCCATGACCCAAATGTCCCTTGGCAAAATCTTATCCAAAGACCTTCGGAAATACGTGCAGGCCAACCGCAACCCAACCGCCACGAAGTGAAACCTTTGGAGGAAGAATGAGCGATGAGATATTTTGTCGGACTCATCAGGAATCCGCCATCTTCAAAAATTATAAAACGTTAGCGAGCGTGAGACAAGTTTTCAAAGATGCTAGAAGAAGGTAAACTCCCTCTCCAAATCGAGATGAAATCAAAACATAGAAGAGGAGATCGGGTCACCCATCCAGAAGATTGGATACTTGCCTTTGATCGTTCATATGAAGAAAGAGCGATTTACCAGGAACGAGGCAATGATTCACTTCAAAACTGGTGGCGCGGCACCGAGAATGAGCAAGGACAGAGACCATGGAGGCATGCGGATTATAGATGAGGAGATGAAATTTATGTACATTATTTTTGTTTTTGTAATTTCTATTCGAAACAGCAAACTTTGTACTCAATCATTTTGAATATCAATAAAATAGCTTGTTTGTCTTGAAAGATTACAACTCGTAATCTACTGTGTTTATGTATGATTATTTAAAATTGTTTGATAGGAATCTCAAGTTAGATAAACTTGATTGAAAAATAAGGCACGAACTAGTCTACGACAGTTCATAGTTTCGATTGTAAACTTAGAATACATTGTAAGATTGTGCTGCGCGCCAATCATAGGCTTAAATTATGGCGTATCGAACGTGCTGCGAGCGGTTCATTATTGTAGACTAAGTCACTAAGTCGGACCTATTGACAAAAGACCAAGAAATGCCGAAGTCATCGAAGAAGAATGCTTCATGAAGAAGGTTTTGGCATCATCAAGAAGACTCGAAGAGTTAAGTAAGTTAGTCTTGGCAAATTGTCAAAAGGGAAATTGTTGGGAAAAACAAACACCTGTATCGAATCGGTAGGGATACCCGATCCTGTATCGATTGTTATTTGTTATTGAGAAGGTTTTGACATATATGCCAAATATACTGATAAGAAGCGTATCGAGGCTTCAAGGCTTTATTCTATATCGAAGACACGCCTCGAATCGGCATCGGTGAAGCTCGTCGATGCAAAGAAGACTTGTAAAAGATCAAGTATGGAAAGCTGTCTCGATGCTCTAAATACGATCATCTTCCATACAGTTCACAAAAGGACAAGAAAGAACACAAGTCAAGTCCCGTTGAACAAAGAAGTATTTAAATACTCAAGGATAAAGTATTTAAATACGCCGGTCTTCATATCTTGAGAATCCATGAAATCCGGATCATGTCATATTCCGTTGAAGGAAATCTTATTCAAACGGATATCTCAACGGATACTTTCTTGAGACTATATATATCCTTGAAGACATTGAAGATCTGTAACTGGACAAGCTGAACGAACCCAAGTAACCTAATACTCAAGCTATCAAAGTTATCATCGAGCAAACATATCTCCAAAGCATACCGCAAGTTAGAGCGAAAGAGATATACGATTGCTCAACATCAAGAACGACTATCATCGGCTCAAGAACTTGATATTCAAAGTGCTTTGTTCTTACAGTTACCTACCTTTTACCTCTGTGTAAAAGCGAGCTCTGTGTGAACTCAACAAGTTATTCGACTGTGTGGGACGAATAAGGACGAAGCTTTGGAACTGTGTGTGAAGAAGCTAGTCAAGAAGGAAGCTTTAACCAACCTGTGTGAACGGTTGAAAGCGACATTCTTTGTATCAATCTGTGTGAACGATACAAGGATAGGTTTGTTTATAATTACGTAGTTGTGTACGCAGTAATTATATAATAAACTTCTTACTCCTGTGTGGAGGACCAGTGGACGTAGAGGGGTTTACCTCGAACCACTTAAATTACTGTGTTATTTACCTTCTGCTTTTACTATTTGAAATAACTGTGATATATTAAGTATACACCAAATACGTCGTTGCTGTATCCACGGCAACTAACTGTATCCAAGACTTCCGCTACGCACTCAGATTTAGATTCCATACAGTTTGTTGTTTAAACGATTTTCCAAACTGTATCCAGTATACTTAAGTGGCCAACACCGTTGTTGGTTAGATACTGGGACAGGGTTTCATACTAGGCTCTAGGGGCTTGTTTAAGTCCATACAGCGCTTTCCTTAGCCTATAAACTAGATCGATACCGTCTGTGTTGGCAAACCCTGGTGGTTGTTCAACATAAACTTCTTCTGCAAGGTCTCCATTCAGGAATGCACTCTTGACGTCCATTTGGTATACAATAAAACTCTTATGGGCGGCAAAGGCTAGAAATATCCTGATGGCTTCTAGTCTCGCTACAGGGGCGAAGGTTTCATCATAATCTATGCCTTCTTCCTGACTATAACCTTGAGCGACTAGTCTGGACTTGTTCCTTATAATAAGTCCATTTCGATCCTTTTTGTTTCGAAATACCCATTTGGTTCCTATAACCGATTGGTGTGTAGGTCTGGGTGCAAGATACCATACCTTGTTTCTTTCGAAACCGTTAAGCTCTTCTTCCATAGATGTTATCCAATGAGAATTATTAAGAGCATCTATGGTCGAAACAGGTTCGGACTGGGCTAAGAATACAGCGATAGTGCACATATTGAGTCTTCTAAGTTCAGATTGAGATTTCCATTCAGGAAACTATGATACCTCAGCATCAGATTCTTCTTGTGCACAAAGTACATTTCCTTGTGTACTCTGTATTCTCCTATGAGTAGAAACACCAGCATTTATGTTTCCAATGATCAGATCTTGCGGGTGATCTCTCAACCATCTTCGGTTGGGTTCTAATTCAGGATCCCGTACTGTATCGAGAGATTCTGTGGATACAACTTCAGCTTGTACAGCGTCGGCTTCATCCACATCGATTCTTACAGCTACGGGGTTGATTTCTAAATCAACGACAGGTTCTATGGGAGTTGGAGGATCCAAGATAGATAGATGGTGAATGTTCTAAGTGATATCATCTACTCCTGTAGGGTCATGGTGTGGTTCGTCGAACACTACATGAACTGATTCCTCAATCGTCAGCTTCCTTTTGTTAAAGATTCTGAAAGCTTTGCTGACGGAGGAGTATCCTACGAATATTCCTTCATCTGATTTCTCATCAAAGGTTCTAAGTTGGTCTTTCTCATTATTCAATACATAACACCTGCATCCAAAAATGTGGAAATACGAAACTAACGGAGTTTTGTTGTTCCATACCTCATATGCTGTTTTGTTGTTGTGCTTGTTGACGATACAGCGGTTTTGAGTGTAGCATGCTGTATTGGTTGCTTCACCCCAGAAACGCTGTGGTAATTTGCTTGCGGCAATCATTGTCCTTGTAGCTTCTTTCAGCGTCCTATTCTTTCGCTCAGCAACACCATTTTGTTGAGGTGTACGGGCAGCTGAGTATTAGTGCTGTATTCCATTCTCCGAACAGTATTGCTCTGTAAAGCGGTTAGTAAATTCAGTACCTCTGTCGGAACGAATGCACACGATACTCGATGCCTTTTCATTTTGCAACTTTCTCAGGAGCTCGGGCAGCTTTGATGTTGTTTCCTTCTTCTTGCTAAGAAAGATCATCCAAGCATACCTGGAATAATCATCATCAACAACCATGCATTATTTCTTACCTCCCAAACTTACTGGGTCTATAGGACCGTAGAGATCCATGTGTAGCATTTCTAACACTCTTTGGGTTGAAAGGTAGGATTTTCTCTTCAGGGTTGACTTGATTTTCTTGCCTTTCTGACATGGTCCGCAGACGCTGTCCTTCTTGAATGATACATTTGGCAATCCTCTAACCATTCCCTGTCTTGAGAGCTTGTTGATCGTCTTGAAGTTGACGTGAGACATCCTCTTGTGCCATAACCAGCTAAGATCTGCAGTGCCTTTGGCAACAAAGCATGGAATTGAGGAGCTCATAGGCTTCCAATCAGCAATATACATATTACCTGATCTGCTTCTTGTAAGCACAACTTCCTTGGTTTGGATGTTTTTGACTCTACAGCGATCTATATAGAACTTCACCGAGAACTATTTATCACAGAACTGGCTAATACTAAGTAGATTATACTGTAAGCCTTCAACATATGCAACATCGGTGACTTTGAATTTTCCTACAATAAGGGTTCCTTTTCCTCCTGTTCTTCCTTTAGATTTATCACCGAAACAAACTTTTGGACCGCGACCTTCTACAAAATCTGATAGCTTGCTCCTATCTCCGGTCGTGTGTCGAGAGCATCCACTATCAAAGTACCAAGTATCCTCCTCTAGAATGTCCTGTAACAAAGAAATTAGGTAGATTTAGGTCCCCTTTGATTTTTGGGTCCATGATTGTTAGTTCCTCTAGGTACCCAAGTTTTCCTGGCAGCAATTGGTTAACTGTAGGGCATACTCGGTACAGTGTTGCGATATCTATGGGGGGCATATCCATAGTTGTTATAACCATGATAATTATTATGCATGAAAAATTCGGGGTTATTATTATTAATCCAGTACGAGTGCCGTCTTGGAGGTGGAGCCATTTTCATAGGCCTAACAGCTTGCCTTCTGGGTCTCCAGTTGGATTCCCAATCTTTGTTGTTGATCTTGAACCGGCATCTGCTTTGTCTTGAGGGATAACGGGGCTCTGTATCAAATACCTAGGCGTGTTGTGCGATAAATGCTGCCGTGCGGGCCTTTGGTAGTTGGATCTGACCTTCCTTACGAGCAGTGTTGGCGCTGTTGATATGCTCGGGAGCATTACATTGAAGTCGTCTCACGAGGTTGAAGCGGATTATGATTCCATTTATGCGGAATAGGATTGCGGGGCGGAATAGCGACCTTCGGTTTCTCGATGCAATGAGTTCGTTCATGGGACTAGGGGTTTCTTCCGATTCTGGAATGTGTTCCACACTCTTGACGAACACTGTACTAGTTTTCCCTTTGTTTGAACATGAACTGTATCCTAAGCCACTTTTATCATGAGCATTTTGCCCAGTGCTCAGAATTTCTTCCATTCTTTTGGACGTTTCTCGAACGATTTCAGAGTGGTCTCAAGTTCAATTTCTCGCTTTTCGAGAGTTGTGATTTTGGCTTGAAGTAGAACTAAATCATTTGTCTTGCTCTCGTTGTGAGTTTTAGCCTCACTTAGTTCATGAGCAAGTTGATGATTGCTCTCCATGAGTTTTTCAAAATCAACTTTGCTGGTTTCACAATCAAGAGACATATTTTCATAATTTATTTTCAGCAAGTCATTTTCATCTTTCAGCTCTAGATTAGTTAATTGAAGCTGTATATTCTCAGTTTTCAGTGTCTCATGGGCCTTTTGAATGTTTTTAAATTCATTCATCATGTTTTCAAAAGTATGAGATGCATTTGACGGAATAGCTGAGGTTGAACTGACCTCATCATCGCTATCTTCACCTTCGGGAAATGTCTTTGGCCATAAAGCACATATATGCTTTATCATCAAACTCATCGTCAGATGAATCACTTTCAGTGACCACCTGAAGACATTCTGCTGATTTGGATGGTGTGGGGGAGGCTTCTGATTCTCCAATTAGGGCCTTGAGCTTGTCTTTCCAAGCACGTCTTCTTTCATCTCTCTCTTGTTGTTCGGCCTCAGGCAACCTTTGGTCTTTGGGATGAGGACATTTATTTGCATAATGCCCTGGTTTCCTGCAATTATAGCACATGTTAGCATCACCAGATGATGTTTCTGTACTTACCTTGTGGACAGGTTTGGGCCTGTAGGGAGTCTTCCCAGACTGTTTGATGAACTTTTTGAATTTGTGCATGAGAAGCGCCATTTCATCTTGAGACAGGATGTCGTCGTCACTGTCAGCATTCTTGTGACTAGGTTTCGACGAGCTGGGCATGCTGTGTCGACGGCTCAATACAGCGGCTAGTGCTGTGACTTTTGAAGGAGATTCTTCAGCCTTCTCTCTTCTGTCAATTGTTGGGTACAGGGTCGGATATTTGCGCCGTGTGCGGAAGCGTAAATAAAAGGTGCGGAAAATAAAGGACACGAGGATTTATAGAGGTTCGGCTATAAACGAGCCTACGTCCTCTCTAGGTATCTTTTTATGTAGGATCAAGATAAAAACCTCTACGCCTCTCTTCTATCGGTCGAGGTATAACCGTTACAATCACGTCTTCTATTGGTCCGTGATAAACCACTCGTACTTGTCTTTGTGTCGGTCCAAGTTAAACCGTTTTCCTTTTCGTAGGACAAGGAATCAACCTCTCTAGCTTTCTATGGGTACTAGATAAACCTCACTCGATAGCGATTGCGATTCTAATAATGCCGGATCCTTGATCCTAATAACACCGAATCCAATCGTATCTTTTCTTTTATCACTCGTGTATGTTTTTCGTGAATTCTCACTCAAACACTTACAATTAAGCTCAATATCAACAACAAGAATGTGTATAATAATATCACAAGAATAGACTATTTGCTCAAGGTTGTTGTTTTCAAACAATACCATTGGGATGGTATTTATAGGCTCCATCTTCAAACTAGCCGTTAGCTGCCAGACTGCTCATTACGTACGTTATATGCTCTCCATTACGTACGTAAGCCTCATTACGTACGTTAACCATGGATGGTTACGTACGTTAGCATCTTCACAAATCAGTCCAGTGAGTTTCATCATTTGAGTTACGTACGTTAGCCTTTCCTTTGTTACGTACGTTAACATTACGTCACTCATGACGTCATATATCCGTTGTATGCTTTGCTGACTTTGACTTCTCCAACGTTCACTTGTTTGAACTCCTTTACGTACGTTATCTCTCATCCATTACGTACGTTAAGCTGCTACCATTAAATGCGTTAATGATCACATATTACGACGTTAGCTTTGAGATTTTCGACTTTTTGTACTTCGATTCCTTCGATGCTTTGCTTCGTCTCTTTGTTGTTTTGTTTTGCTTATCAACATTAATCATCAAAACACTTTTTAATTTATGTATGGAACAAAATGTTCCAACAATCTCCCCCTTTTTGATGATTACAAAACAACACTCCGACAATGGGATTTTCTGCAAAAATACAAATATATGTATATCTTCTGAGACCAAAGTTTTTGACTTTGTCCGTTTCGTTAGAATCTTCTCCCATTATTTTTCGACTCCTTCTTTCTCCTTACCTTTAACTTTTTGAATTTTGAATTTTTCATCGTCTTTTCGACCTCTCCTCATTTTCTTCAACTCCTTCGTTTTCTAATTCTTTTTGAATGCAATCGATTTTCTTGATTTTTCTCCCCCTTTCACGGTTAATCACATTTTCGACTTATTTCACCATTCTCCTATCTCTCCCCCTTTTTGTATTCATCAAAAGTGGATAAAATATCAATTGAAATAATACCAAAATATAAAATATGCATGATACTAATTTATGATAAATAAATGCATAAAGGGTAAAAGCTCCCCACGAAAATATTATCTCCCTTTAAAAAATACTCCCCACAGTAAAATACAAAAAATCAATTTTTGGGGATCCAACCTATAGTTGGTTTTGTTTGGAAACATAGACGGTATTTGAAACCATTGTTCCTTTAGGAACCCAAATTTTCTTAATTTTTATCGTCCGCCGGGCTTTTGCAACTTGAAATATGATGCCCGATTTTCAAACACTTTTCGCAATGGGGTATTTTAAAATTAACGGATTCGTTTTTCAAACGAGTTTTGAATCCTAACCCTCTTTATTCAAAGTAAACTTTTGAACACCAAGCATTTGTTCAAATTTCGTTTCATACGAGAATTTCTTTGTCAAAGATTTAAGCTCGGTTTGGATTTTAACGAGATCATTTTTCAAAATTTTTTCTTTTTCAATACATTTTGAATGATCGATTTCAACAATTTTTAGATTGTCGATTTTTTTTAAATTTTATATTTCCAAAGTTTTAATTTTAGACTTATGGGTTTTGATTTCCTTTAATGCATTTTGAAAATCCGTATGATAATTCAAATGCATCAAAAGTTCATCACGGGAGGATGTACTTACACGGCTTTCGGCGTCATTGTCGTCGAGCGAACTCGGGCCATGAGAGCGAGATTATTTTGATTGATGAAATCATCGTCTTCATCTTCATCGCTCCAAGTAGCCACGAGAACCTCATTCTTGGGTTTGACACGACAATGCTTAGCGAAGTGGCACAGTTTTCCACATAATCGACAAGAGTTGTCGAATTTCTTAGATTCGCCCGAGATATCCTTCTTCCTCCGGTTTAATAAGGTTTGAAACTTATTAATGTTTTTGGCATAATATGCCGATTCTTCGTCGCTTTCCTCCACTGAATTTCTTCTTTCTTCCTCGACATCTTAGCCTTCATGGCTAACGATCGTTCCTTCGGCTTCGGCTTGACGCCGTGATTTTAAAACAATCTCATAATTGATTAGTGAACCAACAAGGGCACTAAAATCGAGCGTGTTGAGGTCTTTAGATTCCATAATCGCGGTCACGGTGCCGTCCCATTCGCTAGGTAGTGATCGTAAAATTTTCTTAACTTTTTCACTACTAGATAATGGTTTGCCAAACGAAGCTAGTCCATTGGTGATGACCGAGAATCGGTCGAGCATATTGGTGATGGACTCGTCACCCTTCATCATGAATAACTCGTAGTCATGGAGAAGCATATTTATCTTCGTCTCCTTGACTTGAGTCGTCCCTTCGTGTGTGATTTCTAGAATTTTCCATATTTCTTTCGCACTCTCACACGATGAGATTCGATTGACCTCTTGCGGATTTAAGGCACAAAATAAGAGTTGAGTAGCCTTACAATTTAGATGGTCATTTTTCCAATCGGCATCGTCGTATTCTTCGAAAGATTTGAGCGTACCGTCGGATTTGATTGGAACTTTCGGGCCAAGGCAGATAATCTTCCAAATTTCGATGTCGTATGCTCGGATGAATATCGACATCTTCTTCTTCCACGTCAAATAATTTGAGCCATCAAAGAATGGTGGTCGGTTGAGAGCAAGGCCTTCGACGGGAGCCATTTGAAAAGCCATTTTGGATCTTCTCCTCGGATGTTAAGCCGCGTATTGGAGTACCGCTCCGATACCAATTGTTGGGTACAGGGTCGGATATTTGCGCCGTGTGCGGAAGCGTAAATAAAAGGTGCGGAAAATAAAGGACACGAGGATTTATAGAGGTTCGGCTATAAACGAGCCTACGTCCTCTCTAGGTATCTTTTTATGTAGGATCAAGATAAAAACCTCTACGCCTCTCTTCTATCACTCGTGTATGTTTTTCGTGAATTCTCACTCAAACACTTACAATTAAGCTCAATATCAACAACAAGAATGTGTATAATAATATCACAAGAATAGACTATTTGCTCAAGGTTGTTGTTTTCAAACAATACCATAGGGATGGTATTTATAGGCTCCATCTTCAAACTAGCCGTTAGCTGCCAGACTGCTCATTACGTACGTTATATGCTCTCCATTACGTACGTAAGCCTCATTACGTACGTTAACCATGGCTGGTTACGTACGTTAGCATCTTCACAAATCAGTCCAGTGAGTTTCATCATTTGAGTTACGTACGTTAGCCTTTCCTTTGTTACGTACGTTAACATTACGTCACTCATGACGTCATATATCCGTTGTATGCTTTGCTGACTTTGACTTCTCCAACGTTCACTTGTTTGAACTCCTTTACGTACGTTATCTCTCATCCATTACGTACGTTAAGCTGCTACCATTACGTACGTTAATGATCACATATTACGTACGTTAGCTTTGAGATTTTTGAGCTTTTTGTACTTCGATTCCTTCGATGCTTTGCTTCGTCTCTTTGTTGTTTTGTTTTGCTTATCAACATTAATCATCAAAACACTTTTTAATTTATGTATGGAACAAAATGTTCCAACATCAATATCATACTCAAAAGCTTTGAGGTCAGAGAAGAGATCAAAAGTAGTTATTTCATTAAGATTGCAAGACACACGCATAGCTGTGGTCTTAATGTCCCATCGGGCTGGGAGAGATCTGAAAATTTTTAAGTTCTTCTCCTTTTGAGTGTAAATTTTGCCCAACGCTTCAAGTTCACCAACAATACCAGTGAATCTGAGGTCAAGTTCCTCAAGTGTCTCAGTTGGTTTCATTTCGAAAGATTCAAATTGCTGAGTCAGTTTTGAAATCTTGTTTTCTTTTGAGAGCTCAGTTCCCTCACAAATTAACTTGAGTTTATCCCAGATTTCTTTGGCTGTTTTACAGCTCTTTACCTTCGAGAACGTGCCTTTGTCAAGAGTGACAAATAATGCGTTCTTAGCCACATTGTCGAGGTTGGCTCGCTTTCTTTCATCTGTTGTCCATTGCTCGCGTTCCTTCTCGAGCATCTCAGCATGGGCTTGGCCCTAAATCCTTGCGGCCGGATTTACCTTCATGATCTTGATAGGACCATCCTGTATCACAAAAATCATCTCTTCGTGCATTGCTGCAAGATGAGCTTCCATCCTAATTCTCCAATCATCAAATTCGTTAATAGAGAACATAGGCACTTTGTTGATCATAGAGGTATCCATGTGATAATACATAAATGAAAGAGACTGTTTTGAAAATAAGTGATTTTGGATCTGATTCAGTTTAAAGATACGACTGATTCTTTTTAGAATCAACCTCTCTGATACCACTTGTTGGCCACTAAGTATACTGGATACAGTTTGGGAAATAGTTTAAACAACAAACTGTACGGATTTTAAATCTGAGTGCGTAGCGGAAGTCTTAGATACAATAGGTTGTTGTGGATACAACAACTAGATGTATAGTGTATACTTAATTAATCACAGTAATTAAAACAGTAAAAACTGAAGGTAAATAACACAGTAATTAAAGTGGTTCGAGGTAAACCCCTCTACATCCACTGGTCCTCCACACAGGAGTAAAAAGTTTATTATAATTACTACGTACACAACTACGTAATTATAACAACACACAATCAATATATCGTTCACACAGATTGATATAAAGATCTTAGCTTCAACCGTTCACATAGATTGGTTTTGAGCTAATACTTTGACTTGCTTCTTCACACACAGTTCTGAAGCTTCGTCTTCTTCAATGCAAATCCTTCACACACAGTTCCGGAGAAGCACAGATTACTCAGTCCACACAGGGCTGATCTGGGTTTTTTCAGAATATAGAACAGATAATGAACAACGACTTTGACTTTAAGAGCTTTCAGCTGATGAAGTGTTGTTCAAGAAGATGTGCACTGTATATCTCTTTTGTTCTGAGTTGCAGTAAGCTTTGGAGATATGTTTTGCTCTGATGATAATTTTGATAGCTTGAGTTTTTGGTAATCCGATCTTCAATGCCTTCATAAGATATATATAGTCTCTGAAATATATATCCGTTGAGATGTTTTTGTTTGAGCAAGATTCCGTTCCAACGGGATTAAAACACGATCCGGATTTAGCGGGTTTTGAAGATCTGTTGACTGACAGTATTTAAATACTTTATCCTTGAGTATTTAAATACTTCTTTATTCATCGGGACTTGACTTCTGAAGATTCCTTCTTTGTCTTGTTGTGAGCTGTATGGAAGATAACTGTTTTGGAGATTCGAGACAGTTTCCATACTTGGTCTTTTATAAGACTTCTTGCTGTACTGAAGGGCTTCACTATATGCTGATTCGAGGCAGGTCTTCGATACAGGATAATTCCTTAATATTTCGATACAGTCTCCTTTACTGTATGCGGATTGGCATATATGTCAAAACCTCTTTATCAAATACCATTCGATACAGGGATTGGATATCCCGGCTGTTTCGATACAGGCTTCTTGTTTTCCCAACAGGTAGATCCTTGAGGAAAGGTTCTACGGCGTGTAATATCCCTGAGCGGATTGGGGGTGTTACATAAATGGTATCAGAGCTTAGGTTGAGGAAACCTAGGCTGTCGGGTCAAGTCGTGTTGTTTGAGTCTTGTTTCGTCGGATTTTATCTGACTGAGTCGTGTCGCGACGCGTCGTTTGAGTTTGTTGGTCGTGATTAGTATCGTGGGGCGATCATCATCTTCGTGCGACCTGTGGAAGTAAGTCTCCCTTCTTTGTGTTGTGCCTCGTGTGACACGAGCTATTTTTATGATTATTTGTTAAGTGATGGAATCCTTATGTGGATTTTGATTTCATGATATGTATTTAGTCGACTCTCGGATTTGATTTATATGAGGAGTGTCGTCGCTTGTGATGTCTTTTTATTGTTGTTTTTGTCCGTTGCTGATGATTTTCGAATCGATTTGCACGTTTTACAAGTTCTCTTGTGGAAGCTTTGTGCTTATACGCGTTCGACTTGTTCACTAGCCAGTGCGGGAGGGTCCTTAGAGGCCTCGAATGGGGTGAGTGGTTTTGTTCTGAATGTGGTATTTTATCGTTTATTTACGTTTAAAGACATGTATTGTCTTGATTTTAAACGTTTTGATGCGTGTACTAGGAGTTGTTTTAGTGAACGTCGATATGTGTGAGTTTTGGGCATTCTGGCCTATTGGATTTTTGAAAACCTTGAGTATCTTAGAAAAATAAATTTCGAGACATACTTTTCAAATGAGTTATTTTCTTGTGGTACATCCAAGGTGCCACAATATATTTCAAAAAATTTCTACTTCGAGGACCAAAATGCTTTGAGATATTTTCAATGTTTTAGAAACACTTTTATTTAGACCCGAGAGTCGAATATTCTGAAAGTTTTCACTAAGAGAAAGTGTCCTCATTTTTATCAAATGCGAAATGGTTCTCCAAAGTCTCGATAATGATGTTTCACATTTGTACTTTTTGAAAGGTGATACTCAAGATCAACCGGTGTTCTTCTAAATTATTTTCAAAATGAGGTTTTCGTTTTTAAAACCTATCCATTCCCGTTTGAGGGCTGGGTATGTATGTATGATGTTCGCATTGTCATTTTGATGTTTGCTCCCGAGTATGATCGAATTGGCGATGTGAGCGTTGAGTCGTTTTCCACACATTTGTTGTGCTAGCCCTCTGTGAGAGGTGGGATGTTGGTATTGAATATTGTCGCCTCGTAGTGATTTCTGCATTGTCGCGCATGTGCGAGATGTTAGAGCTTGATTTGGTATGACCGTGTGCATCGGTGATGGTTCCGTTATGTGTCGGTTGTTTAATGACATGTTACCTTGCTCCCGTTTTTGTGAATTTCGTGGACGAGGTCGGAGGTAATACCCATACTATTTTGACTTCGGTATTTTCTCTTTCTCCAGTCTATCGATCCGCTCATGTTCGTTGATACTTTATGAACTTGTTCTGTATTTCGGTTTCATCGTCCGAACAAATTGTGATCTTGTTGTGGGTTGATCTGGTTATCGCTGTGACTTTTTCGAGTTCGGTTCGATTCTTGTGAACCTTGTTCGGAAGTGACATCATTTGGTTCTATTAGTTCTTTTATTCGAAGTGGATCGGATTTGGAACTCCTGTGTTTTCGACTCTGTCGACTCGTTTATGTTCGTTGACATTTCTGAGCTTGTCCTGCCCCTTGCTTTTGTTGATCGAACGAGTGTGGTATTATTTCAGAATAACTCGTTTGTCGTTGTGACTTTTCAATCGCTATTCCCTTTCCTGTGGATCTTATGGGAATGCATGTCTTGTAGTTCTCACCAGATCATCCTGGGAGTTGTTGTTTGAATTTTATTATCCTTCGTGTTTCGGACATGATTGTTCGATTTTTGTTGTCTCGATCGTTTGTTTGTTCGGTTTTTGTTCTCGTTTCGTGATTGTTGAGCGTTCAGGCTCCTTAATTCCCTTAAGTTCGGGAAATTAGTCTCGTTTTCGATCTTCCAACCCTTGGGCGGTGGAATTCCGTATTTGCTCAGCGATTGGCTCGCGTTTTGATTGATGTACCGTTGGGTCGGTCAATCGTATTGATTTTCGTTCGTTGTGTTTTGTGATTGTTCGGATAATTGACTTGACTATATTATCCGTTTGATGACGCTTGTCATTTGTTGGTTTTATTATATTCCTAACGGCGACGTTGTGTTGGTCGCCGTGGAGCGTGTTTTCACGCCGTATGTCTCTTTGCGTTTCTTGCAGCATTTCGCCGTCGGGCATGAGTTTTCGGTTTTTGTGTATCTCGTCGAGTTTTCCTGGCAGGGCATATTGCTTCTCCCTACTTATTTTAAGTTTCGGGACGAAACTTCTTTTAAGGAGGGTAGAATGTAAAACCCGTAATTTCGATTTCCAGTAATTTCTTTTTTTTCGGCGGAAGTCCATTTTGACGACTCGCTCATGACCGTTTCGTCATTATGAGAATGATTAATTCTACACTTTTTGTCATCCGAGTTCGTTTCGGTGTTGTTTTGTTGAGTTCCGTGCTTTTTAGCGACTTTTCTGCACTTGAGTTCGATTCTTGCGAATCTCGTTCGAAACTGCTGTTTCGAGTTTCCCGTAAGTCCATTTAACTTTGTTAGATGTGTTGTGAACTTCGGTTTGGTTATTCGATCACGTATCGTGATTTTCGGGCGTTTTGGGCCATTTTGTAATTTACCCAAAGTTACGGGTATCCGTATCTGTAATTGTTGTCTCGACCGGTTTCTTGGTCGAGTATGATTAATTATGATTTTATGTTTTCATTTCAGGTCGTTGATGTTGTCCGCGAACTTTTCGTCGTGTTCGTTCCGTACGTTTTCGGAAATCGAGTCGTCGAGCCCTGGTGGTCGGGTACTGGCCGGACGGTTGCGGGACTGGCCGGATGATTGCGGGCACCGGCCGGACGGGTGCGGCAGGAACCGGCGTAGCGCATGCTACGGCCGGAAGGTAGCGCACGCTACGGCCGGGAGGCAGCGCACGCTACGCCCGGTTGTCTGCGCGCGCTAGCGGGCCGAGGCAGTAGGGCAGTGGGGGTACTGGACTCGGTGGATCGGCAGGTAGCGCACGCTACTGCCGGACACTACGTACGCTACGGCCGGCAGGTAGCGCACGCTACGGCCGGAAGGCTGCGCACGCTACCTGGCCGAGCAGTCTAGTCCAGGAGGTCACTGGATTGCGGCCTGGGCCGATAGCGCGCGCTAGCTCGGCAGCCTAGCGCACGCTAGTCCGGCCCAGTATAAATGTGACTTAGCAGCCTCATTTTCACTCATTTTTCATTTCCTTTCTTTTCGATCCGCGGCTGGAGCTTCGGAGGTGACGAAGCCATGTTGTTTAACAACAAATCCACGAAGTTCTTGAGTTCATAACATCAATCAATCATCCGTTATCATCCTTTAATCCAGCGAATCAAGGTAATCTTCCTTAGAACCCTAATTTCGTGAATTTGGGGTTTTTTGCATTTTTATCTGATTCGTTCCGTGTTGTTGATTAATTCATGATGGGTATGATTAATCTTGGTAGTATTCTTGTGTTTAACATCATTTAATCCATTGTTCTTTGTCGAATCAGAGTATATTTCTTGATTTCCTTCGAATCGACTTTTTGGAGGGATTTGTTCTCGATCTCGTTTTCCATCCGTTTTTGTTAGATAAATTGTGGTTAAATGATGTTGTTAAACATATTCTATGGATTGTATATCCATATTTCGACTTGGAATTCCGTTTTCGTGTTTTGTCGGGACGAATCGTGTTCTTGGCCGTTTTGGGGAAAACACTCGAACTTTCGTCATTCGTTCTTTGAATTCAACGGCTTTAAGTCGTGCTATGGAATTCATTTTCATTGTTGTTATTGTCCTTCGTAGTTTATTATCGCGAGTTGGCGTTCGGTGGAGTCGGCGGGTTCGTAGTCGGTTCGTGCCAACCTACTTCGATCGATTCTCCGCGTTGTTCTTATTCGAGGCAAGTACCTTGCTCATACAGTTCTTATTTTGTGAATATGATTATCGGTGATCGTATTGGCGTGTTTGTTTGGTTGTTTGAAATGAAGTTTTAAAAGATTTTGGTTTGGCCTCGCTAAAGGCTCTCTTTCAAAACGCATGTGTGTTTTGTGAACGGTGTGTTTTGGAAATTAATTATGATTTGATCATTTTGAACGTTGAAGGCTTTGATGATATTCCTGTTGTTTAAAGTGATGGAATCGTGTATTCCGTGTTTAATCTTGTTATTGTGTTTTGAAGAGTTTGATAACGGTATCGAGTTAGTGGCAATCTCTAGTGAGTATTCTTAATGAACTTACATTCTTAGCATATTAGTATTGCATGAATAACGTGTGTGTGTGTATGCTCACTACGGGTTAGATCCGACGGGGTCTCGGTAGGGGTCCACAGAGACGTGGATCGACGAGCTTGCTTTTAACCACTACGGGTTAGATCCGACGGGGTCTCGGTAGGGGTCCACAGAGACGTGGATCGACGGTTAATTGTGGTGCATTTTGCAACTGTGATTTGGATTATTGGCATTTCCGGAAACGAGTATTTTGAACGGTTTTCATTTACATGCATTGACTAAGTGTGTAAGAGGTAAGTTGTTCGTTTGGCCTACTTGGCTAGGATGGCACTAGAGTATTTTGTAGTTTTTGTTAAATTATTTGATTGTGAATTTTGATATTGGAAGACGAACCTTGTTGTCGTTTTTGTGTACTGTGAGTTGATGAGATTTAGGGCTAAAATCCCAATGGTTTTGTAAAGGTCATTTTACAGATTTGGGGCTAAAATCCCAACGGTTTGGTAAAGGTCATTTTACGGAAAGTAAACTTTTGGGGCGGTGACCCCTTTCGTCTTTTGGGTTTTGAAAAGCGGGATTTGATAATCCTAAATTATTTTCTATTAAAACTCTCGATGGCATTCTAAACCGTTTTATAAATTATTTCCATTGATTTGTGATCTTTCGATTTTGAAATGTTTTCTCAAACTCTTGCCTCGGGAAGTACTTTTCGTTTCGTTTGAATCTTTGAGGATTCCTGGTTATTGTTATTCGTGGAATGTGAATTGTATGGCTCGTATTTGCACTTTGTTCTTGCACTAGCAAAACAGTGGAGTTTTACTAACCCCCGAGTATTCGGGGGGTGGATGTCTATTTTTGCATTTAGGTTTTGGAGCATAACACAGGGTCGGCACGAAGGATGATGAAAGATGACCGATACTAATCACATGAGGAACCGTACTTTGTTTATTGGTTCAGTTGTACTTTATTTTCCGCTGCTATATTTTTCCCGTTGTACGGGTGTGGTTGTATTTTGACCCCTGCGTGGGCATGAGTTGTATTTGAGTTGTATGTATTTATTGAAAGACCAAATCGGTCTACTGAGTCATTTTATCCTTAAAGGCATGGTTGAGTTGTTATATGTTGTTACCAGCCTGGTAGATCCTTGAGGAAAGGTTCTACGGTGTGTAATATCCCTGAGCGGATTGGGGGTGTTACACCGGCAACCTATCAGGTTTCTAGGGATAAAATTTGCTCCAACCGAAGGCATCCAATGCACTCCCGGTAATTTATGTGTCCTCCCCGAACGACTATCCCGATAACTCGGAAGCATAGCACATCCGATTTGGATTTCAATTTCCCGAAAGCTCGATGGAGGGAAGGAAAACCTTGAAACCTTATAAACTTAATAATTTGCTGTGGGAGAATTATCGCGATTAATGTTACACTTTGCACATTAATTCATATAAGCGCGTTTGTAGCATTCATACAATATGAACAACCATTCACAACCTAGTTGCTACCAACATGTGGTTCATGGACCGTTCCTAGAAAACAAAAACTCCGTAATCTAATTACAAGTCTTCGTATTGAATCTTCGTCTTCTCAAAACGGATCTGGTCTTCGTCATTACATATAAATTTTACATTGAAAATTGCATCCTAGATACAAATATTTCTAATAAAATAAATAGGCTCAAAACGACCTTTACAACCCAATCGAATAAAACGAACGATTCAAAACTAAGTCCATGAACCACATCCCCATTCAAAAGCATTCATACAATAAATACTATATAAATAGAAAGCGTAGAGATACATTGATCCAATCAACAATACGAGCCGGTCCAATCGATTCACACAATTGGTAATATGAAAACGTTCAAAATAATTCGGCCGATCACAAGTATTCCAATAAATCAATTTTCCCTTATAAAATGAAATACCATAAATCATTTTAATCATATTAAATCCAATTTAAAATGTGGGAAATCATTTTTAGGAATACACGAAGAAAATAAGCTCGAAACGGGCCCGAAAAGGGCTGGACCGCACCCAAAACCCCACCGGGCAGCAAGTAGGGCTGCCCAGCAGCCCTGGGCCGCGGACCCCTGAGCCCTGGGCCGCGGCCCCCAGTCCAGTAAGTCACCATCTGGGCTGCAACAGCCCTGGACCGCGGCCCCTTCTTCCGGACCACTCCCGGACCGTCCAACGATAATTCGGGGCTAATTTTTTCGACTGGATATCCAATATCTATATTTTCCAACATTCATATCTTCAATATAAATCACATTTTCCAGAAATTTAAGATTTATATTTAAACATAAACTTACGAAAAATACAACTAGAACGAACGAAAAATATATACCACAATTAGGACTATAAATGATTCCAAATCATTCACCATCTAATCAAGCATTCCAAATGCCAATATCGATCGCAAGACCTACGCTCTGATACCAATGTTGGGATTCGGTGCCTAAATCGAAGGCCCGGCAGAAGCAGTAATACGAAAATTAATTCGATCTGAATCCCTACGAGGATCGATCGAGCTACGTATATACGAATATTAAAACGAAATACAAGAGATATAAGAGACTCACCCTTGTAGTCCATTGATTAAATGGATTCCTTCTCTTGAGCTATTCCCCAAGCTTGAAATGAATTCCCTACGATCCAATGCGCTCCAAGCACTTGAATGATCCAATGCCGAAAAGACAATGTCTCTACTTGTCAAGCGCCGGAGAAATGACCGGAATGACTAAACCTCGTTATCCTCCAAGGATACGGCTAGAACAAGGTTATAAGAGCTTGAATATAAAGATTATTACACTCTAAGTGTTAATCTATATTCTCTCTATTTTTACTCTCAATCTTTCTCTAAGAAAATTGAAGAAAAGAATGAAGAAGATGAAGATGAAGTTGAAGACCATGAAACGAACTCTAAGTTCTTTTTATTTCTCTCCTTCCTCAAACTCACGTATGAAAACACAATGAATGAGTGATGAGATATATAAGTCTTCACTTCATATTCTTCATCTCACAATATAAAATTCCCCACCAAATAATGTGGATGATACTTGTCCCCTTGACAAAAGATATTCCAAACATCATGATGTAGACAAGAAAACTCACATGGAGGTGAGTTGGGGTGGGTGGCTATCTAGAAGGAGTCGTACAAATTCGGTTCGTTTCGGGCTCCCGTGAGTCCAAACACATAAACTCCGATTCCATTCCGATGTATTTATATCGATTAATTAATCCAATTAATTAATCATATCAAATACATAATAACATAATTAATTTATCCAAGAAATAATCATATTCATGAATTAAATTAATCACCCATTAATATATTTAACTCATTAGGTCGTAAATCAATTTATCCAATAAATCGATTTAGACATCCAATGTCCCAAATTTAGATATCCAATATCTAATATTCATAATGAGAGAATAAGCTCGATTCATTCCGTCGTCAATCCTATTGCGCGACTCGGTAGGTCCTCAGTCAGCAATGGGAGAAACTAAAGAGTAGTAGCACCACCTACCCAGCCTGGCGGCCTACACTGTACCCCAATTGAGAACAAATGATTGGGAGCATTCAAAAACCATTCTATCGTGAATACCAGTATACATATAAACCCTTCTTTCAGATGTCCCGTTCAAGATATAGGGTCACGGCCAGTCAAACCCTATCTGTACTTGACTCTATGCATGCGTTAATGCAAATCGAGATCATCGAGCTCTTGTGTATCAAATACAACTAGCTCCAATGCTTTGTCCAAAGACTTATGATCTCATCTGCCAATAACCGCATAGGACATATAACCCGCTCACTAATGGGAGAAAGAATTCTATCTTGGTATTCAGTAGGACCTGCTACTTGCCCGTCAAGACGCACGTCGAGGTTGACCCCCAGCTCTCGATTTATAGGGTCGAACTACTCTAATGAAAATCTTGACGTCACAAGCACATCCCTACTAAACCCTCAAGTCGAAGGTTCACGAATACCTATCACAACCTTTCGATTGCGTCATTGACTGTCCCGGAGTGAAATCCGTGTGACGAATCGAGGGTGAGTCGGTTCGAGTATACTAATCCAATTAGCATACCTATAACGTGTGCTCCCACTAACCATTAGTGTTCGACAGACACTCTCCATGTCAAAGAACACGTCATACAAGTCTTCACATAAACTTAACGCCCAGTCAAGTTTCATCGACTTGCGAACGATTAAGTACTTGTTAGGAATACTTGTTAGAGTTTGATGATGTCGTCATATATGTTTATTACTTGGCAAAATGTAAGGAAGAACCAAATGAGTATCTTCCATAGGCCAAAATATGATAAGTTAGATACTTGGAAAAATGTAAAGAAGAACCAAATGAGTATCTTCTATAGGACACATAATTTAAGCTTAAAAATCGGCTAAGTGTAACTCAGATGAGTATCTATCAGCCGAGACTTAGTCAACTCAACTGGTCAGATAAGGTTGACTACAGACGAGTCATATCAGGCAACCCTCACCAGAGAAGTTCTGGTTAAACAATTTTAATCAGCAAAGTTGGACCAGACTGCAGTCAAGAAGGAAAGTCAAGTCATCTGAAGTTTGACCATCAGATCAGTTAAGTTCAATCAGGTCAGAAGACTACAGACAAGTCGGCACATCAGAGAAGTCAACATCAGAGAAGGTTGACTGCACTTAAGATAGTTTGACCACAAGGAAATCAGTTAAGTGATCAGCCAAGTACTCAAGTCCACGTCAGCATGCGTTAAATAGTCAATATTTACAGAAAGTCACATGCGGGCGATTAGAGACAGATTGGAGAGATTCCCGGAAAGGAAATGAATTAAGTAATTCATCCAGACCCACCACTGGAGACTTTAATCTTATTATATTCAAAAGATTCGGCGCTATCTCATGGAAGTCTTCACAATGGTCGGAATTGGATAAAAATATGGGAACCCAGCCTTGCAACGTTCAGAAAGAAAAACAAAGAAGTCTATTTCTCCAACGGTCGGATTTGTTACAGATTTGCAATGACTATGAAGAAATGCTCAAGGATCAACACCTATATAGCAGTACGATGCGAACAACACTTACAAGCAATCAAAGCAAACAAAGCAATCAAAGCGAACAATGGCATCATGAAAGAGCAAGAGTTCAAAAGTTCTTATTTAAAGAAGCTCTTAGTTGGAGAAGACAATCACTCGTGTCTTTAAAACCTGAGTTCGGGGTACTTCACTAGTTGAAGTTCGAGAGACTGTAAAGGCATCCAAGGATCGTAGATCAAGAGGTGCAAGGCAGTCAAAGGGAGTTGCAACGGCAAGGAATTCCACTGGTTGGAAGCTGTTGTAATTGGTTGAATCAATGTAATATTTATCATTGGTTGAGAATTATAGTGAATTCATCTCCAACTGGTTTGGAGAAAAGTGGATTAGTAGAGGATTACCCAACCTCTGAGACCACTATAACTGCCTGCGTGTTTTACTGCTTTCATCATCATACTTACCTGCTGCATACATACTTAATTGTTACATTGATTATTTCTGTATTCGTCATCAGCTGACTTCCGCACTTACATTGACTACAGACTACTCTAAGTCATTTGTACCATCAGCTGAGAAACTCATTCCTCGTGGAAAAAGAGTTTCAATAAATCTATTCACCCTCCCTCTATACTTATTCCTGGACGACTTGTGACCTACAGTACTTGAGCTATAAACCTTTCCAGTGCCGACCCCCTTATCCAATAAGGAGTGGAACGTTTTGCTCTCAAATACACGGACTAGTTTCTATATGTATATTTACGAGTTAGGAATGCCAGTAACTACCAGTAAATAAAGAAACATCTATTGTCTTATATTAATGATTTACATAATTACAAGTACAATGCCCTCACTCAACATCCTCTAAGTGGCATTCGAGGGCATACTCCTAACAACGGCTAGAGATAGGGTGATGAAGCTTTTTACGTGATTATGACACTCTAAGTGTATAACTCACAACTCTCAATCAATCTCTTGATATTCTCCAAGAACAACAAGAACAAGAAATGAAATGAAGAAGAAGACTTTTGAGAAAGAACTTTTCTCTCTCTTTCCTCTCTCACCAACCCTAGGAATGAATTGTCAAGGAGGGAGATGAAGTCTTCCATCTTTTATTCTACTTCCACCCATGTGTAAACAACTCATGCCACATGAGAGGTCACCCCACAAGTCCTTTTCCTTTCATTTAAAAATGAAAACCAAAGACAAGATGAAGTTAGGTGGGGGGCAAGATGAAAAATCGGATGATTTCGGTTCGTTTCAGACTCCTGTGAGTCCAAACAGATAAACTCTGATTCCGTTTCGATGTATTTATAGCGATTAATTAATCCAATTAATTAATCATATCAAATACATAATAACATAATTAATTTCTCCAAGAAATAATTATATCCATGAATTAAATTAATCACCCAGTAATTTATTTAATTCATTAGGCCGTAAATTAATTTATCCAATAAATCAATTTAAACATCCAATGTCCCAAATTTAGATATCCAATATCTAATATTCATAATGAGAGAATTAGCTTGATTCATTCAGTCGTCAATCCTATTGCGCGACTCGGTAGGTCCGTCTCAGTCAGCAATGGAAGGAACCAAAGAGTAGTAACACCACCTAGCCAGCCTGTCGGCCTATAGTGTACCCCAACTAAGAACGAATGATTGGGATCATTCAAGAACCATTCTGTCGTAAATACCAGTATACGTTTAAACCTTTCTTTCAAATATCCCGATCAAGTTATAGGGTCACAGTCAGTCAAACCCTATCTGTACTTGATGCTATGCATGCGTTAATGCAAATCGAGATAATCGAGAGCTCTCGTGTATCCAATACAGCTAGCTCCAATGCTTTGGCCAAAGACTTATGATCTCATCTGCCAATAACTGCATAGAACATATAACCCGTTCACTAACAAGAGAAAGAATTCTATCTTGGTATTCAGAAGGACCTGCTACTTGCCCATCAAGATGCACGTCGAGGTTGACCCCCGCCTTCCGATTTACAGGTTCGAACTACTCTAATGAAAATCTTGACGTCACAAGCACATCCCTACTAAATCCTTAAGTCGAAGGTTCACGAATACCTATCACAACCTTTCAGTTCCGTCATTGACTGTCCCGAAGTGAAATCCGTGTGACGAATCGAGGGTGAATCGGTTCGAGTATACTAATCCAATTAGCATACCTATAACGTGTGCTCCCACTAACCATTAGTGTTCGATAGGCACTATCCATGTCAAAGAACACGTCATACAAGTCTTCACATAAACTTAACGTCCAGTCAAGTTTCATCGACTTGCGAACGATTAAGTATTTGAGCTATAAACCTTTCCAGTGCCGATCCCCTTATCCAATAAGGAGTGGAATGTTTTGCTCTCAAATACACGGACTAGTTTCTATATTTATATTTGCGAGTCAGGAACGCCAGTAACTACCAGTAAATAAAGAAACATCCATTGCCTTATATTAATGATTACATAATAACAAGTACAATGCCTCACTCAACATCCTCTGAGTGGCATTCGAGGGCATACTCCTAACAATCTCCCACTTGCACTCAATGCCACACACTATGGTATCTAATACCCATGTTTCCAGATGACGCTCTAAGTAATCTGAGAAAGTGGCTTGGTCAGTGGATCAGCGACGTAGTCGGCTGACTCTACTCTATGCAGCCCAATGTATCTCTTTGCGAACAAATTCTCTTACGAAATGATACTCTCTCTTAATATGTTTTGTATTATTATGAAACCTCGGCTCCTAGGCCTGTGCTACCGCTCTATTGTTATCATAGAAAGATGAAAACAGGTAGCGCAGCACATGGTGTCATGTAAAGTTTACCCCGTAACTTATTAACCCTTCATTTGGAGGCCTCCGAGGCCGCTTTATACTCAGCCTGACTGGTGGAATCAGCAGTCGCGCTATGCTTGGCTCCATTCCAAGTTACTGCTCCTCCATTAAGAGTAAAATTTAGCCAGAAATAGACATTAAGTCGTCTTTCTGTCCTGGGAATTCTAAATCAACGAAGCTCATCACATTCAGTTCTCCATCTCCACATTAAAGAACCAGATCTCTAGTCGTTCCAAAGTTCTTGAGAATGTTCTTTACGGCGGTCTAATATTCCCCACCTGGGTTTGCCTGAAACCTACTTACCACGCTTCCAGCATGCGTAATGTCAGGTCTTGTACACAACAAAGCATACATAAGGATACCCACGGCCGAAGCATATGGTATATTACTCATTTCCTTTCATTATTCCTCACCCAGGGGACATCTTCGAGGAGCGTTTTATTCCATGTCGCATCGGTAGGAACCCTCTTTTAGAATAATCCATCTTAAATCGCTTTAAGATTTTATCTATATAGAGGGCTTGGGAAAGACCTATCATTGTCTTCGCTCTATCCCAGTAGAGTCGAACCCCAAGAATATAGGTTGCTTCTCCCAAGTCTTTCATGGAGAAATTACTCGAAAGCCAAACTTTCACAGAACTGAGCATTCCAACATCATTTCCTATTAGTAGAATGTCATCTACATATAGTACTAAGAATGCGATCTTGCTCCCACTAACCCTCCTGTATACACAAGGTTCCTCTTCATTTTGCACGAAGTCAAACTCTTTGACTGTCCTGTCAAAACGAAGGTCCCTACTACATGAAGACTGCTACAGTCTATTTCATGGAGTCTACATCCACCATCGCTTGGTCATAGGTCATTGGGTCGGTCTCTTGGCTATAACTTGGAACCTCATGGAGAGCCAGCTCCTCCAAGTGTACAAGGCCATACCTCTCAGGTATATGAGACACCGTACTAGACCTACGAGGTGGTTGCACTTGTGTTTCAGAAGGTTTCGTTCTAATTTCTTGCACAGGTGTCTCCTGAGGAGTTTCATTGTATTCTTCCAAAGAAGTACTTCTACCTGCTCCGCCTTCCTGAATGAACTCATCTTCCAGGAAGTGTGCATGCAAAGCAACAACGATCTTTCGATCTTCGGGTAAGTAGAATAGATAACACATCGTCCCAGATGGGAATCCAATGAAAACATTCCTTCACGGACCTTGCTTCCAACTTGTGCACCTTAGTCTTCTTGACATAGGCGGGACATCCCCAAATCCTAATGTGATTAAGACTTGGTTTCCTGCCCTCCCACATCTCATGTGGAGTTTAAGGAACGGATTTGGAACGACATCTGTTAAAGATATAAGCGGCAGTCAGGAGTGCATATCCCCATAGGTAAATTGGTAAGTCAGTATAGCCCAGCATGGAACGGACCATGTTCAACAAGGTTCGGTTTCGTCTTTCTGACAAACCATTTAACTGAGGAGTACCTTGAGGTGTTAGTTGTGATACTATTCCATGTTCTTTTTGGAACTCGTCAAACTCCGAACTGATATACTCGCCACCTCGGTCCAACGAAGTGCTTTGATATGATTTCCAGTTTGTTTCTCGACTAGAGCCTTGAATTCCGGGAATTTCTCAAAGGCCTCAGATTTATGTTTCATTAAGTATACATAACCATACCAAGTATGATCATCTGTAAACGTAATGAAATACTGATATCCGTCACGTGCTGCCTCCAAAGCACCACATACGTTGGTATGGATTTATCCTAGTTTATCAGCCGCTCTTTCAAAAGTCCCTGTGAAGGGGGACTTAGTCATTTTGCCTTTAAGGCAAGATTCACAAGTAGGAAAGGGATCCGATCCCAATGGACCCAGGAGTCCATCTTTTTCCATTTTGTAAACCTTGGTCTGACCAACATGACCAAGTCTAAGATGCCATTTCAAAACTTGATTAGTTTCATCCCTACCACGCTTCCTAGTCATAGTATTCACAACAACTTTGCTACTGAGGTTTAGATGATACAGTCCATTCAATAATG
Organism: Orobanche coerulescens; assembly: GCA_033398695.1. NCBI lineage: Eukaryota > Viridiplantae > Streptophyta > Magnoliopsida > Lamiales > Orobanchaceae > Orobanche > Orobanche coerulescens. The sequence goes on from CM065811.1 coordinate 53,212,975, forward strand.
TAGCAGTACCCACTAGTTTATTTCTAAAATAAATTTTGCAGGAACAATCACCAATGAAAAATGAAAAGCCTTTCCGATCCATGACCGGAATGGATACAATGTTTTTATGTCCCTTGGGCAGAACAAGTACATCTTCTAAAGTCAGAACAAAACCGAATTCTAAACCCAAAAGAAGTGATCTTATGTCGGTTGCTTCGAAACTATTCCCGCTTCCGACAGTGATCATCACTTTCCCAGCTCCAAGCTTCCTACTTTGTTCCAGATCCTGATTCACGGTACACATATGAGGACTAGCACCAGAATCCAGTATCCAAGAGGTAGAAAATACAGTAGCAGGACAATTTATTTCCAAAACTAAAAGTTCAGTACCTGAAGCGCCATGAAGAGTTGGACAGTCTCTAGCCCAGTGGTCTAGCTCACCGCACTTGAGACAAGCGTCCTTCTTCATCTTGCTCTTCGGAACCATCGGGGCCTTTCCCTTACCCTTGAGTTCCTTGACTTGTGGTGCCGTCCGCTTCTTGATCTTTTTCTTCTTATTCTTGGACCTCCGATATCCAGAAGAAATCACAAGGGCGGACTCCTTCATCCGTGGAGTCTTCATCTGAGACTGTGCGGTTATCAGTTTGTTCATTAGCCCTGCTAAGTTTCATGCAATCTCATTGCAGTTGAAATTCGTAACAAAATGTGAGAAGGAATCAGGGAGACACTGTAGGATAAGGTCGGTCTGAAGAGAAGTATCCATCTTAAAATCAAGAGCCTCCAATCTCTCGATCATGGATATCATTTTGAGGACGTGTTCCACAACCTTCTCTACTTCCTTCATCCTTGCACCAAACAGTTGCTTGGATATCTCATATCTAGGAGTTCTACAGTACTCCCCATAAAGCTCGGTTAAGTGAGATAAAATCTGTCTAGCAGAAGTCATTTTCTCATGAGCTCTTTGAAGCTCATTAAACATAGAATCCATCATGTAAGCACGGATTTTTACGTCATCCTTAACCCATTTTTCGTGGTTATCAATATCTTCTTTATTGGCTCTGGTCCGCACTGGAGGCGCCGGAATGTCCGTCTCCAAGACGTATCTCAGTGCCTCTATACCGAGGACTATCATCTGATTGCAGAGCCAATCCACAAAGTTAGGTCCGATCAAGGTGTTCTTTTCGAGTAGAATTGCCAGTGGGTTCATTGTCATATTGAGAGTTATGTCTGCATTAAGTATGATAGATTAATTAGTGACTCGTTCAATTATGATCTGAGTATAGAATTAAGGTCTTTTCTATTCTTGTTACCCAGCTCCCACTATTTTTATCGGAATAACACACTCCCATGTGAAATCCGGAAGTATCGTTCGCACTACTTCATAGTGGTGATCGTGTTCTTTATAAATCTTAATAGAGGGCAACCGAACAGGTTTCTAGTCTATTAATTTTCATAAAGTGGTGTCCAACACCAACCCATCTAATGGATGATACGATCTTCTTTTCCCCTTATTCACTCCCCTCAACCTATACGATTTCTATGGTTCGTGAACAAGTTAAGTTTATACCATCGATGCAAATCAGTTTGACAATTGAATCTTATTCGGCAACCTATCAGGTATCTCGAAATAAAATTTGCTCCAACCGAAGGCATCCAATGCGCTCTGGGTAATTTATCCATTTCCCCGAACGACTACCCCAATAACTCGGAAGCATAGCACATCCGGTTTGGATTTTAATTTCCCGAAAGCTCGATGGAGGGAAGGAAAACCTTGAAACCTTATAAACTTAATAATTTGTCATGGGAGAATTTTCGCGATTAATGTTACACTTTGCACATTAATTCATTTAAGCGCGTTTGTTGCATTCATACAATATGAAAAACCATTCACAACCTAGTTGCTACCAACATGTGGTTCATGGACCGTTCCTAGAAACAAAAATTCCGTAATCTAATCTTACTCCGGTCTTCGTCATTACATATAAATTTTACGTTGAAAAATTGTATCCTAGTTACAAATAATTCTAGTAAAATAAATAGGCTCAAAACGGCCTTTACAATCCAATCGAATAAAAACCGAACGATTCAAAACTAAGTCCATGAACCACATCCCCATTCAAAAGAATTCATCTAATAAATACTATATAAACAGATTTCGTAGAGATACATTTATCGAATCAACATACAGACAATAAATAGAATCGATCCAATCCATTCACACAATTTGTAATATGAAAACGTTCAAAGGATTAGAGCACCCACAAATATTCCAATTAATCAAATTTCCCTTATAAAATGAAATACCATAAATCATTTTAATAATATTAAATCCAATTCAACATGCCGGAGATTAATTTTCTGGAATACACGAAAAATTCGAGCCGTGGCGAAACTGGCCTGCCACGGCTGAGTCACCTTCGGCAGTCTGCCGGCCAGACACGGCCCGTGCCGGATGGCATGGTCGGGTTACCCCGACAACTTCCGAAGCTGGCCAGCCAGACACGGCCGTGTCAAATGACACGGTCGGTTGTCCCGACAGCCTGCCGACCAGACACGGCCCGTGCCGAAAGGCACGCTCGGGTCATCCCGACAGTTTGCCGAGATTGGTCGGCTGGCACGGCCCGTGTCACCTGACACGGTCGGGTCAGCCCGGTAGCTTCCTGCCTTCGTCCAAAAAATCGTCCAACGACGATTCGGGGCTAGATTTTCGACTGGATATCCAATATCTATATTTTTCGACTTTCATATCTACAATATAAATCATATTTCCCAGCAATTAAAGATTTATATTTAGACATAAACTTACAAAAAAATACAACTACAACGAACGAAAAACATACACCACGATTATGACTATAAATGATTCCAAATCATTCACCATCTAATCAAGCATTCCAAATGCTAATATCGTATATACGATCGCAAAACCTACGCTCCGATACCACTGTTGGGATTCGGTGCCCAAAACGAAGGCCCAGCGGAAGCGGTAAAATGAAAATTAATTCGATTTGAATCCCTACGAGGATCGATCGAGCTACGTATATAAGAATATAATACGAAACACAAGAGATACGAGAAACATACCCTTGTAGTCCGTTGATTAAATGGTATCCTTCTTTTGAGCTATTCCCCAAGCTTTGCTTGATCTCTACGTATCCAATCCGCTCCAAGCTCTTGGATGATCCAACGCCGAAAGTACCGCGTCTCTACTTGCCACGCGCCGGAGAAACGAACAGAACGATGAACACCTTGCTATCCTCCAAGGATACGGCTAGAGCTAGGATGATGAAGCTTTATATGTAATTATGACACTCTAAGTGTATAACTCACAACTCTCAATCAATCTCTTGATATTCTCCAAGAAGAACAAGAACAAGAAATGAAATGAAGAAGAAGACTTTTGAGAAAGAACTTTTCTCTTTCTTTCCTCTCTCACCAACCGTAGGAATAAATTGTCAAGGAGAGATATGAAGTCTTCCATCTTTTATTCTACTTCCACCCATTTGTAAACAACTCATGCCACATGAGAGGTCACCCCACAAGTCCTTTTCCTTTCATTTAAAAATGAAAACCAAAGACAAGATGAAGTTAGGTGGAAGGGGGGGCGGCCAAAATGAAAAATCGGACGAGTTCTGTTCGTTTTGAACTCCCGTGAGTCCAAACAGATAAACTCCGATTCCATTCCGATGTATTTATATCGATGATGTAATCCAATTAATTAATCATATCAAATACATAATAACATAATTAATTTCTCCAAGAAATAATTATATCCATAAATTAAATTAATCACCCAGTAATTTATTTAATTTATTAGGCCGTAAATTAATTTATCCAATAAATCAATTTAAACATCCAATGTCCCAAATTTAGATATCCAATATCTAATATTCATAATGAGAGAATTAGCTTGATTCATTCCATCGTCAATCCTATTGCACGACTCGGTAGGTCCGTCTCAGTCAGCAATGGAAGGAACCAAAGAGTAGTAGCACCACCTATCCAGCTTGGCGGCCTACACTATACCCCAACTGAGGACGAATGATTGGGATCATTCAAGAACCATTCTGTCGTGAATACCAGTATACGTATAAACCCTTCTTTCAAATGTCCCGATCAAGTTATAGGGTCACAGTCAGTCAACCCTATCTGTACTTGACGCTATGCATGCATTAATGCAAATCGAGATCATCGAGCTCTCGTGTATCCAATACAACTAGCTCCAATGCTTTGGCCAAAGACTTATGATCTCATCTGCCAATAATCGCATAAGACATATAACCCGTTCACTAACAGGAGAAAGAATTCTATCTAGGTATTCAGTAGGACCTGCTACTTGCCCATCAAGATGCACATCGAGGTTGATCCATGCCTTTCGGTTTACGGGGTCGAACTACTCTATTGAAAATCTTGACGTCACAAGCACATCCCTACTAAATCCTCAAGTCGAAGGTTCATGAATACCTATCACAATCTTTCGATTCCGTCATTGACTGTCCTGGAGTGAAATCCGTGTGAGGAATCGAGGGTGAGTCGGTTCGAGTATACTAATCCAATTAGCATACCTATAACATGTGCTCCCACTAACCATTAGTGTTCGACAAGCACTCTCCATGTCAAAAAACACGTCATACAAGTCTTCTCATAAACTTAACGCCCAGTCAAGTTTCATCGACTTGCGAACGATTAAGTATTTGAGCTATAAACCTTTCGAGTGCCGATCCCCTTATCCAATAAGGAGTGGAATGTTTTGCTCTCAAATACACGGACTAGTTTCTATATATGTATTTATGATTCAGGAACGCCAGTAACTACCAGTAAATAAAGAAACATCCATTGCTTATATTAATGATTTACATAATAACAAGTATAATGCCCTCACTCAACTTCCTCTGAGTGGCATTCGAGGGCATACTCCTAACATGTATAAGGTATGAGTTCTTTAAATTATAAATATTTATTTATGAGTTTTTTCCATGACTATTAAAATTTTACTTCCTCCCTGATATGACAATATATTTGGACCTCCTTAGAGCCTGATCTAACAAACCCGGTTCTTAGTAGACCCACCGACCTCCCGGTTCACAAGAAGTTGGGTGAAATAAGGAGAGGTAAAACACCCCCACAAGAAGGGTCTCTTCGTAAAAGAGTCCGACCTCTATATATACGCCCCGAGCTTCGTGTCTCTACCCCGAGCTCGGAGTTCAAGGTTTATATATTAGCAAGATAGATGAGCTAGGAAGAGTCCTGGTATATAAGGATAAAATCCCCAGAAAGCTGGGACTTTACCACCATGACAAAGATCCCAGACATCTAGGCATTAGCGGCCGCAGCTAGATCCCAGAAAATCGGGGATCCCCCTAGTGTAGGAGCAGGGTCGCTAGAATAAGCTTCTCCTCCCTTCTATAAATATGAGAGAAGATGCTCATTTTTAAAGGTAAACAACCAGAAAAATACAGAGAGATACTTGATCACATTTTTGGGTTTTTCCTAGAACTTATCCTAATAAGAGCATCAGAGATCTAAGTCGAAAATCTTCCCGGTGGTTTCTTAGCTCAAACCTCTAAGAATAACCTGATTCTTGGTGTCCGATCAGCTCAATCACATCAAGTGGCGCCGTATGTGGGAACTATGGCATCGAGTCACTCCCAGAGTTAAGATGTGAGATTAACAATGACACAAGAATAACAGTTCAAATGTATACTCTAAGTACTTGTCATTGTAAAGAAGAACCAAATGAGTATCTTCTATGAGCCATTGATATAGGCTAAGATTGATATGAAGTTAATCAGTTAAAATCGGCTAAGTATAGAACCGACGATATATCAGATAAGTTATCATGCAACCTTTTTATCAGGCGAGTTTTGATCAACAGAAATATCAGAGAAGTTTGACCAAAACACTGTAGCAGCCGAAGAGCAGACGAGTTATCATCAGGCAAGAAAAGTTCATCCGTGTCTTGGTCAACTCAAACAGATCAGTTAAGGTTGACCACAGACAAGCTATCATCAGACAACCTATTAACAGAGGAGCTCTGGTCAACAAAGAATATCAAAGAAGTTTGACCGCAGACAACGTATTATCAGAGAAGGTATGGTCAATACAAAACATCAGCTGAGGTTTAACCACAGATGAGATATCATTAGACGAGTTATCAGGCAACATTCGGTCAAAGTAAAACATCAGATGTCGGTTGACTATAGACAAGTTCTTTATCAGACAAGGTTTTCAGTCAAACAGAACATCAGAGGAGGTTGACCAAACTTATTCTGCAGCCACGTTTTGAAGAAGCTCAGTCCACATCAGCAAAGCTTTGAAAGTCAACAATAACGGAAAGACATGCGGACGTAAATTCAAGGAGACAAAGCGCATGATTTCTGGAAAGTTTGGAATAAAATATTCCTTAAGACCCATACCAGAAAGACTTGTGAATATACAAATCAAGAAAAGCAGCGCAACGGGAAGATTCTTCAAATGGACAGATTTGAAGAAAATGAATCAAGCCATGCAAAGAGATAAAAGAATAAATAAACAAGTCCACTCTCCAACGGACGGATTTGGTACAATATTCAACGGCAATGAAGAAGCTCAAATATTCGTACTATAAATATCTGAAGATCAGAATGAGCAAAGTACGATGCGAACAATACTTACAAGCAATCAAAGCAATCAAAGCTATCAAGAGAACTATAGCATCGTGAATAGCAAAGTTTCAAAGATCATATTCTGAGAAGCTCTTGAAGTTGGAGAAGACAACACTCTTGTCTTAAAGGTTTGAGTACGGGGTACTTCTGTGAGCGAGATTTCAGAAGTTTCGTTACTGATAAGGCATCCACGGGTTCTTGATTGGAAGGTGATAGACAGCTTGCGGGTTGTTGAGGCATCTACGGGTTTTCAATCAGGAGGTGCTAGGTAGTCAAGGGAGTTGCAACGGCCACGGGTTTCCACTGGTTGGAAGCTGTTGTAACTTGTTTGAATCATTGTAACATTTATCACTGGTTGAGAGTTATAGTGAATTCATCTCCAATTGGTTTGGAGAAATGTGGACTAGTAGAGGATTACCAGACCTCTGAAACCACTATAACTGCTTGCGTGTTTTACTGCATTCATCATACTTATCTGTTTCATTCATATTAATCCATATAGTAGTTAACTGTCTTCAGCACATCTTAGTTTTAAAGTTGACATAAGTCACCTGCAGACAGCATTAGTCACCTGCATTATTATCAGCTGTGCTTCCGCATTATCATCTGCAGTTAAGTTTTTAGCGGCTCATTTTATCGGCTGAGTAAACTCACATAAGATTCAGGAAAAGAGTTTAATAAGTCTATTCACCCACCTCTAGACTTATTCCCGACGACTTGTGACCCACAACAGGATGTAATATTCAAACTTGTTTTATATGTTGATTTTCAGCCTCAAAAACTTCCTTTAATTATTTTTATGTGATTTTACTTTGAATTGAGCTTGAAATTCTATTATCCATCAGTACGATAGACTTGTAACATTCTTCCCATTGCATCCAAAGTTTCGGAACGAAACTTATTTTTAGGGGGAAAAACTGTTGCTATTCTCCATTCTAGACTTATCGTTCGACTTTCGGGATTCTCAATATCGACACGTATCGATCATACGACGTCCTTCGTGTTATCTTGAGATTAGTGATTGATTGGCACTATCCTCGTTGCAAAACTCATGATCCCATATATATTACTTTTCTTAATCGTATATTTTGCTCTATAATTCTGACTGGTGATGAGAACCCGACCTGCGATATCATTAAGGGTCATGTTGATAATGTTAGGTTCAATCGTACACATTAGAATACTTTAAAGTTGATTATGAGACCTTAAGAATTCACTTCAATGTCTCGATGACCTTTTTGTTGTTTCTCGATGTTTCGAGGAACATTCTAGACTCGCCGGTCGAACTGTGACTGGATTGTTTGATCGGCCTCGCGATTCACAATTCTTGTTTCAAGTATTATATTATTGGATAATTCATAATATAAATTGGGTACCACAATTGGATAATTCATAATTATTTCAGCGGTTTTTGCCGGATTGGAGGTAATCTGGCCCTGAACCCTAAACTTAATTTTCTAGATTCTTGATGAATCATTGTTTAGAATTCGTAAATGATTATACATCGAGTATCCTAGGGCTGTTCTTATCGATTATAGCAGAACAGAAATGAAATCTTTCATGCGAATCATCGTAACCGGATACCATCTGCGAAGTGTCCGATAAAAGTTCCCTAAGAGATTCAATTAAGGTTTTCGATGTTACTTCGATTAGAAGGAATATCCCTAATGCCGATTATCATGAATTCCTCATTGTAGGTTGAAAATTTCAGAGTTTCGAATCCTAATTACAAACCGTTCGAAACGTTCTTGTCCTTAAAGTCGCCAGGCAAGTATTTAATCATGCTTTATGTATAAATTGCAATTGAATATGTATATACTGTGATTTCCAAATGATTTTGTTCATGCTATGAATTCACCAACTCTACGTTAATATTTCAAAAATATTTTCGAAAATGATTTCTCAAAATAAACTCTGTTTCGAAAGGATTTCGAAAATGTTCTGAAAAAGGATTTCGAAAATATTTTTGAAAAATGATTTGAGAAAGATTTTCTGTAAATACTCGATGCCTGATCGCAATTACTATTTTCTGGAATGATATCATTTTATAAATGATTTATCGAGGATGCCTCGAAAAGTTATTTCAAATGAGATTGAAAAGCAAAGTTGCTGAATGTTTTGAATAATGATCTAAGGCTTGTGTCGTTAATGTTATGTGACAACGTACTATGAAATGTGGAATGATATGATTGGAAATTGATATTTTTTAGGATGTACCAATACTGTGAAACTGTGTTTTGTCATCGAGTAAAGACGGGGACTGCCCTGATGAGGGCTCTGGGATACGTTGGGGTGCAAGCCACGTATCACTCGACGGGTCGAGTAAAGCTGGGGACCGCCCTGAAGAGGGATCTGGGGTGCGAACCACGTGCCACTTGACCGAGTTATACAACCGGGGACTGCCCTAACGAGGGCTCTAGGATACGATGGTCTGCGTACCTCGTATCGGTATAGCCCATGTGATTTTTTTTGTGAAATGTGATATACATATTATTCCGGAATAATGACGTGACATGGTACTGCTTATGCTTTTGGATTGTGAATGATGTCATTGTCACTATACTGTTGAGGCGCTGGTACTTGGTGATAATATCCTTCTTCTGGATATACTAATATAATCAGTCATCAAAATATTTCTTTTGTTGCACGTTATATATATTCCTGTTATCAAGTACTTGCATCGGTTGTTTGCTGACCCCTTCGGGGGTGGATACCTTTTTGTGTATTCAGGTATAGATCTCCATGACGAGCAGGTGCAGGAGGGGCACGAGGACGACGAGCAGCGGTGATATTGCCTCGGGTAGTCGTTGCCTTTTTATTTGTGTTTTTTTGTCTTGGTTTGTGTTAGGCGTATTTTTATACGCTTATTTATCATTATTTTATATTCTTTTTATGATGAAATCTGCATAAATGAGCCTTTAATGCCCTATTATTTTATGTTTTACAGGAAAATTGAGTCCAGAAGCTAAAACGAGGCAAAACGGGCGAAAACGGCGAATTTTGGCCGTGGGCCGCGGCACAGGGCAAGTGAGCCGCGGCACACGCAGAGGGCCAGCAGGCACCAGAGTAGACTGTACTCTGAGCCGCGGCACAGCTTTGGTGAGCCGCGGCCCAGAAGAAAATCACAGCGCCCAGGTTTTAACCTGGACGCCATGTGCCGCGGCACAGTTTAAGTGAGCCGCAGCACACAAGGCGGTTTTGGTGTGCTCCGTGCGGATTTGGGCCGTTTTGAAGCCAGTTCTCGACCTACTCACACGGACGCGATTTGGAGACTGTTGAGAGTTATAAATAAGGGTTTAAGACCCTAATTAATTATCTTTGGAATCTTGGAAGCTTGGAAAAAGGAGGAAAACAAAAGATTATCGCAGACGAGAGAAGCAGAAGAGATCAAAGGCAGAGGGCGGAAGCCAGAAGAACGGAGAAATCCGAGCTCTTCATCTGCGTTTGATTTTCATGCTTTTATTTATTTATTCTGTATTTTCATTATTTAGCATGTCAGGCTAAAACCCTTGATCTAGGATTTTGATGAAACCTAGGTTTTGACGGATTTGCTTGAGATTATCTATTTAATTCCCTTTTTGTTGAGTTTTTCCAATCGTGTTTAATGCTTTAAATTATCTGGACAATAGTTGTATTGTTCTAATCATTCAATTCGAATCGGGAGAGGAGAGTTGGTGAGGAACTATTGGTGAGAACCGTTTTATTCTGTGAGATAGGAATATACTCATAGAAACTACGTGGCCTTTTGAAGATCTTATGCTTTTTGCCTATTGATGAATTAATTCACCTAGGGATAGAGTGCGTTATTCGCCTTTAGAAAAATCTATTGACCTCGGGAGAGGCGGTAGAGTATATTAGCAATCTTCGCCTTCAATAAATTGGGAAAATCATTAACTACAGATAATCGAGAATAAATTCGGATAAACCGAGGTGGATTCAGAATCTTAGACTTATTTATCATTTGATTCTCTTTCTTCAAGCAATCGTTTTTATTGTTAGTTCTTTTATTGATTTTATTTAGTAATTAATTGCTACCCAAAGTTCGTTTTTTCAAATAAAACTCGAATACACAAAAATCGGTAGTTAGTGATTTAGTCCTCGTGGGAACGATACTCACTCATCACTTTATTACTTGTAAACGATAACGTGCACTTGCGTTAAAGAAAAATCGCAACAAGTTTTTGGCGCCGTTGCCGGGGACTGAAATTTTGCTAATATCGATTTCAGTATTTCTAGTCTTAGTTTGAACGTTTTTATTTACTTATTTTCGTGTATTTAATTTTATTTATTTATTTGTTTTTCGTTTCAGGATCTTTCACGTAGTGCATGAGAAAACTCGGTAACGAAGGCCTACTACCTTTGGATACCGAACTCGAGCGCACTCTTCGAAGGAATAAGAAGGAGAAACGAGAGTTATAGACGACAGTGACCATGGCCGAAAATATCGAAAATCACGGAGGAAATAATATTGTGCAGCAAGCTCAACCGGAAATGGCACTTCGAGATTATGCTATGCCGCAGATTAACGCAAACTTTTCAAGGATTCGGCGTCCCACTATCCAGGCAAACAATTTCGAAATCAAGCCTGCTATTATTCAGATGGTGCAGGCGAGCCAATTCTGTCGATTGCCGAATGATGACCCCAACGCACATATTGCTTCTTTTCTCGAGATTTGTGACACGTTCAAGAACAATGGTGTCACCGACGATGCTATCCGATTATGGCTTTTCCCTTTCTCTTTGAGGGATAAAGCGAAATTTTGGCTGAATTCCTTACCGCCGGGCTCGATCACGACATGGGCAGAGTTAGCGCAAGCCTTCCTTGCTAAATTCTTCCCACCTTCAAAGACGGCGAGGTTACGAAACGAGATTACCACTTTTGGTCAATACGATATGGAGTCGCTTCACGAGGCGTGGGAGCGATACAAAGATTTGTTACGGAGATGCCCGCATCACGGCTTACCGGACTGGCTCCAAATTCAGACGTTCTACAATGGTTTGAGTGCCTCTACACGCACTCTCGTGGATGCAGTCGCTGGTGGAGCTTTGATGGGAAAGATGATGGCTGAAGCACACTCGTTGTTGGAAGCTATGGCCGCTAATGCTTATCAATGGCCATCCGAATGAATAACGCCGAAGCGAGTTATGGAAATTTCGAGTAATGACCCGATATCTACATTATCAGCTCAAGTCTCCGCCTTAACGCAGCAGCTTCAAGCATTTTCGCATGCTCCTTCCCCCGTTACCATTGAGTCTTGCAATTGGTGTAACGGATCTCACCCCAGCGCGGAGTGTCAAGTCGGAAACCCGTTCGAGCAGCCCCAAATTGAACAAGCTCAGTTCATAGCGAACGGAAACAGGCAAAATAATCCGTACTCCAACACGTATAATCCGGGATGGCGTAATCATCCCAACTTCTCGTGGAGAAACGGACAGAACTCGAACCAGCCTCTGTTCACTCAAAACCAACATCAACCTCCTCCCGCTCCAAAAGTCTCTCTCGAGGAAGCAATTGCGAAATTGGCAGCGAATACGAGTCAATTCATGACCCGTACAGAAGCAACATTGCAAAATCATTCCGCTTCCATTCGCAACTTGAAAGTCCAACTGGGCCAGATTGCTAATGTGTTGACAGCCCGCCCGGAGGGAGCATTGCCAAGTACGATCGAGACAAATCCTAGAGAAAGTCTAAATGCGATCAGTTTGAGAAGCGGGAAGGAGGTATGTGACCAGCCCGAGAGGAGTGAAAAGAGAAGCGAAATTGAGGAGAAGAAAAATTTAGCGACGGAGGAATCACAAGATTGGAGACCCTCGATAACGTTTCCGGATAATCCGAAGGCATATGTGCCGTTCGTCCCGTTTCCGTAGAGATTACAACAGAAAAAGGCGGACAAGTAATTCTCTAAGTTCCTCGACGTGTTCAAGAAGCTTCATATTAAAATTCCATTTGCCGACGCATTGGAGCAGATGCCGAGCTACGTTAAATTCATGAAGGAGATCTCTTCGAAGAAAAGAAAACTTGAGGAGTTTGAGACAGTCGCCTTGACGGAGGAGTGCAGCGCGATTCTTCAGAAAAAGCTTTCGCCAAAATTGAAGGATCCGGGAAGTTTCAACATACCGTGCACCATGGGGAATATCTCCTTTAATAATGCGTTGTGCGATCTCGGTGCTAGTATTAACCTCATGCCTCTGTCTATTTTCAAAAAGCTGGGAATTGGAGAAGCAAAGCCGACGACGATCTCCTTGCAATTAGCGGATCGATCTATTAAGTATCCGAGTGGAGTGATTGAGGACGTGTTAGTAAAAGTGGATAAATTTATCTTTCCAGCGGATTTTATTGTTCTCTACATGGAGGAATATCAAGATATCCCGATTATCTTGGGACGACCATTTTTAGCGACCGGCCGAACTCTTATATACGTGGAAAAAGGCTGCGGGTTCAAGACAAGCATGTTACGTTCCAAGTGCTCAAATCCTTTTCATGTCCGGGAGGTGTTGATAAGAGCTTACAAAGTGAAAGTGTGGAGACCGTTGCTAAAGAAAGACACCGTAAGAATCGTCGGTCGAAAGACTCATTTTCAGATGGTCCAACTTCTAAGAAAGATGTGGAACGAGTCGCATCTCTCAAGCATGTGGACATGCCATCATCGCCATCCGACCAGCCACACTCGGACAAGTCTGCTGCTGTCATAAAGTCATTTTTGAAAGAGGGAAATAAGCCGGAAATCAAACGGACATCTAGTCATGAGAAAAACGGGTGTTTCGGAAAGTTGTTCTCGTCAAAACCTTTCCACAAACAACATTCGATGTCCGAACCGAAAATCGAATCATTAAGAACCGTTGGTCAAAATTTTAAAAATCATATTAACGGTTCGATGAACGGGGCACAGATCAAATGGAGTTTGTGAAAAGCGAACTGATTTTTTAAATAGGTCCGGCTGAAGACTATAAACTTAGCGCTTCTCGGGAGGCAACCCGAGTTCTTAGTTGTAGATTGTTGCGTTTCTGTATTTTTCTTGCATTCTTGAATTTTTATTTTTCATCTTTTTGTGCTTTGATTTGCTTTTACCTCTCGCTCTTGACGTGTTCTTCTTAAAATTCTGTGCAGAAAAATTCCCAGGGGAGAAATTTATGCCTGAGCCGCGGCACACACAAATCGAAAATGAGAGCTAAACTTTCTGTACTATGTGCCACGGCACAACATTACTGAGCCGCGGCACACTTGAGCCTGAGCCGCGGCACACGGAAGCTGATCCGCGGCCCACGACAAAACAGACGATCAGGTAAAAAGGGACTGTACTCTGTGCCGCGTCTCACTTGAGCTATGCCGCGGCACACATTGCGGAATTTGAACAGCCCAGGTACCTTATAACCCTCATTCGGCCGACTAACCAGGTGCGTTTCCCTTCCTTTTCCTCTCCATTGCGCGCACGATCGGCCGACCTCCATCCCCCTTTTTCTTCTTCAAATTTTCTTGCACTTTTCACAATCCAAGCAAGGTATGTCTAATTTCGAATCTCAAATTGTTCTATGAATTTGAAAGTGAAGTTGTGTTATGCAATTGATGGTTGAATATGTTTATTTCTTTCTTTCAATAGTTCTATGATGGTTAATTGGGGAATATGAAGTTTTGATCGATTTTTAATGATTATTTGTGATTATGAATGAATGGAAAATGTCGTTTGTCATGAGGAATGATTCGTGTTGATTGTTTTTGGGGATTGAATGAAGCTTTAGTCATATTTGTTCTTCAATTAAAAGGATGCACTCAAGGTGTTTGATGAATTCCCTGAGCGAAATTTTTTCTTTGTTATGTCAATGTTTTTAAGCTATCTGCAACGAAGATATTTCTGGAATTACAGCACCCCAACCTTTACGTCTAGTTTAAACGTTAAAGCTCAAAAATTTTATTTTTATCCCACGACTGTGCTATCTCGTTAAATTCATGAATTACGACTGGATTTCCTGAGCCGAGTGATGATTATTCTCGTTATTGTTTGAGTACATGAACTCCGGTGTTTAATTTTTTCAGGACTCGCTATGGCTAGGACTAAGAAACTGAGCAAGAGGGCCAGGACGCAGTCATCCCCCACTCGAGGGGAAACCTCTCGTAGTCGCGCCGAGTCGGAGGCGCACCAGTTTTCTGACCCGGAGATCCACAAAATCTTCAATGAGAAGATTCGGCCGCGACCTCTTATCCCAGAAAGGGGATTCACTCCAGCCCCCCAGGACGGGGAACTGCTTACCATGATAGACGAGATGGGGTGGGCCCGTTTCGCTGCACCCCCCGATCCAGCGGTGATCTCAATAGTGCAGGAGTTCTATGCCAGCGCGTTATTGAAGCACATTCGGGCAGGCCAGATGTTGCAGCAGTCAGACACTCGGACTCAGGTCGATGTCCGAGGTATTACGGTTGATTTTTCTGTAGCTGCTATTCGGAGGTTGTTTGGGCTGCCAGTGGTAGATGAGACGGCTTATGACCGAGTTATGGCTAGCCTCACGAAGGAGGCTCTGCTCGAGACTATTGCACAGCCCGACTCCGACTGGGAGCAGCGCGCACCGGGCTCTTCCACCTTCCACTTTAAGAGCTCGCGCCTCAGCCGGCTCGGGCGTGCCTGGCTATATTTTATCTGCGCACGTATTGACCCTACCTCTCAGATCCGCACTGTTTTTCTCTCCCGAGCCCGGACATTATATGCTATCACCTCCGGGCTGCGATTCGATTTGGCCCCTATCCTGGTCCGATCTATCTTCCAGTGTATTCAGGGAGGGGCCAAGACGGGGTTGAAGCACCCCTCTCTTATCTGCGCTCTGTGCCGGCAGTCGGGGCTGACGTGGTCGGACGACGAGCCGATGCTAGCTCCCCAGGCCCCGATCGACCACCGCATCATCTCACATTTTGACCAGTGGGGAGGAGCGCCGGCGCACGCTCGGGGGAGAAGATTTCTACTGGATGAGGCCCACGAGGGGTCCCCCGAGCCTCTTCTGCTGACACAGGGGCAGGCACATGCCGGCCCGGCGCCCGACAGGGAGCGCTTGCAGGAGATGTTCGACGAGCTGAGGGAGGATATGAGGAGAGAGAGAGAGAGAGGATATGAGGAGAGAGAGAGGGAGAGAGAGAGAGGAGATGAGGAGAGAGAGGGAGAGTATGCTGGCTGCCATGCGAGAGGAGCAGCGGATGGAGAGAGAGAGAGCATTATTGCTGCCGTCAGGGGTGAGATGCGAGAGCAGGCCCGCCGGGCCAATCGACGAGAGGCGAGGCGTCTAGCAGCGAGAGATGCCTACCACCAGGAGCACCTAGCTGCATGGACGGCCCATATCATGCACCCAGACGGGCCATTTGTTGCACCTGCTCGGCCAGCCACACCACCCTCCTCACCGGATGATGCCGGCACCAGTTCGTGAGCTATTTGTAGGGGAGTACTTGACCTTCTTACTTTTATTGCACATTATATTTTGTCCATTGAGGTTAATGTACGTCCTAAGTTTGGGGGGGGGGGTTAATTTCTGTTGCTACATTCATTGCTGTACTTATTTCGTTGCACTTTTCATTACTTTTCGTTATATTTGTTGCTAGCCTTGCTTGTCATGATCTTACTCTATTCGTGAATTTTTCGTGCTTCTATTCGTGTAATACTAATGTTACGACACTATTTTTCTCTCTAAAGAAACGGTCTAGTTTTAGTCGAGTTGTAGTCAGTGATTTCTGTTTCTGCTAAGTCTTCATTTAGGTCCGAAATTTTTTCGTTTTTTTAGTGGTCTTAGCGGATAAGAGAGGATACATACGTGTTTTAAAATCACCGTCGATACGTTTGGTTACATTTTTCGGTTAGCTAGTCGTCCAGTTACATAAGTCGTGTTGGAACTTAGATTGAGTTTAGAGTCGGTCAGTTTTTCCCAAAAATCGAGATAATTTTTGTTCTATGAAGGGAAGTCTAGTAACTGGGGGTATTCACGTGACCCGTTGTTTACTCTCGCGTAAAACGACGACCCTGATTAGACTAGTGATTTAGAAATTTCGCATGTGCCGATGATGGGGAGCCTAGTAACTGGGGGTATTCGCGTGACCCGCTGTTTACTCTCGCGTAAAACAGCGACCTTGAATCGGACTTGCGGGAATAGCTATTCGAGCGTCTCTCTGCTGTGGAGGGAAACTTAGTAACTAGAAGCATCCATGTACCCCATGAGTGTCTTTTACGTCAAACGGTTTCCCAATACATGAGAATGGAATTTCCACCCTAGGATTATCCCGATGAAACATTCCGAGATCCGAACCTAGTGGTCAACTCGAATCAATTTCTTGAGCATATATATAAGGGAACACTGTCCGAGGGTTATTTTTTTATGAAACTCTTGAAATTTGGGCCACTAGACTGTGGGATTGGGCGAGTTAGCTTGTTTATTTTAACCTTTCATATTGACGGTCGATTAGATTCACGTTTGTTAATCTTTGAGCTGGATTTTCTTCATGAACGAGTGATTAGGACTGAACTTGGTTACTTTGTGGAATCAGTGTTCTGAGTGTAGCTCGCTATTACGATACTCGTATTATTCAGAGAGAATTTCAGGATAGTATTGATTAGGTTGAGCACTATGAGTTGCACGATTATTCACGATATTCTTTTGTTGAAATTAATTCTTTTTGCTTGAGGACAAGCAAAGACTTAAGTTTGGGGGTATTTGTTAGGCGTATTTTTATACACTTATTTATCATTATTTTATATTCTTTTTATGATGAAATCTGCATAAATGAGCCTTTAATGCCCTATTATTTTATGTTTTGCAGGAAAATTGAGTCCGGAAGCTAAAACGAGGCAAAACGGGCGAAAACGACAAATTTTGGCCGTGGGCCGCGGCACAAGGCAAGTGAGCCGCGACACACGCAGAGGGCCAGCGGGCACCAGAGTAGACTGTACTCTGAGCCGCGGCACAGCTTTGGTGAGCCGCGCCCGTAAGAAAATCACGCGCCTGTGTTTTAACACGACGCCATGTGCCGCGGCACAGTTTAAGTGAGCCGCAGCACACAAGGCGGTTTTGGTGTGCTCCGTGCGGATTTGGGCCGTTTTGAAGCCAGTTCTCGACCTACTCACACGGACGCGATTTGGAGACTGTTGAGAGTTATAAATAAGGGTTTAAGACCCTAATTAATTATCTTTGGAATCTTGGAAGCTTGGAAAAAGGAGGAAAACAGAAGATTATCGCAGACGAGAGAAGCAGAAGAGATCAAAGGCAGAGGGCGGAAGCCAGAAGAACGGAGGAATCTGAGCTCTTCATCTGCGTTTCATTTTCATGCTTTTATTTATTTATTCTATATTTTCATTATTTAGCATGTCAGGCTAAAACCCTTGATCTAGGATTTTGTTGAAACCTAGGTTTTGACGGATTTGCTTGAGATTATCTATTTAATTCCCTTTTTGTTGAGTTTTCCCAATCGTGTTTAATGCTTTTAATTATCTGTCCAATAGTTGTATTGTTCTAATCATTCAATTCGAATCGGGAGAGGAGAGTTGGTGAGAAACTATTGGTGAGAACCGTTTTATTCTGTGAGATAGGAACTACGTGGCCTTTTGAAGATTTTATGCTTTTTGCCTATTGATGAATTAATTCACCTAGGGATAAAGTGCGTTATTCGCCTTTAGAAAAATCTATTGACCTCGGGAGAGGCGGAGTATATTAGCAATCTTCGCCTTCAATAAATTGGGAAAATCATTAACTACAGATAATCGAGAATAAATTCGGATAAACCGAGGTGGATTCAGAATCCTAGACTTATTTATCATTTGATTCTCTTTCTTCAAGCAATCGTTTTTATTGATAGTTCTTTTATTGATTTTATTTAGTAATTAATTGCTACCCAAAGTTCGTTTGTTCAAATAAAACTGGAATACTCAAAAATAGGTAGTTAGTGATTCAGTCCTCGTGGGAACGATACTCACTCATCACTTTATTACTTGTAAACGATAACGTGCACTTGCGTTAAAGAAAAATCGCAACAGTTTGTATATATACTCGTGGGTACTGTTATTGTTGATGTTATAACCATGTGTGGGCTTGGGTACTGTCTTGGAGATGTTATCTGCATGTTGAGTTGGATGTGTTGTATTGTCGACCTTGTCGATTGACATCTGTTATTTTGGTTTTATGCTCGACCTGGTTGGTCGTTGTGCGTGTGTGTGTTAAACAGGTCTTGCCTTGTGGATTCCCGAAATAGATCCACGACGCTGTAACAGTTCCTACTCGAGACGGGGTTGTTACAATATGGAGGTCTATGTGGACGATATGCTGGTGAAAAGCGTAAAGGCCTAGAAGAAACCTTTAAAAACTTGCGCGCATATGGGATGAAACTCAATCCCTCAAAATGTTCGTGAGACCAAGAAAATTTTTGGGATATGTGGTTACGGACCAGGGGATCGAGGTCAATCCGGAGAAAGTAAAAGCTGTATTACAGATGAACCCGCCAAAAAAGATAAAGGATATTCAGATCTCACAGGAAGAATATCCGGGCTGAGCTGATTTATCTCCCTCTCAGTCGAGAAGGGTTTTCCCTTTCTTAAGCTCCTAAGAAAGGGAAATCAGTTCGAATGGACCTCAAAAGCGCACTTGGCATTCGTCAAATATAATTTTTTTTTTGGCCGAAATGCCGTTTCTCACCAAACCAATACAGGGGGAGGAACTAATATATTATTTATGTATCAGAAATAGGGCGGCCAGCTCAGTCTTGTTAGGAGCAGAAGCGAGTGAGTAGAAGCCTATCTATTACATTAGCCGAATTTTGCAAGGGGCTGAGTGGAATTACTCTGATTTGGAGAAAGGAGCCTTAGCACTGGTAATCACAGCTCGATGGCTTTGACTGTATTTTCTTGCTCATTGCATAAGGCTTGAACCAACTTACCCTTGAGAAAGACGCTGGGACGACCTAACGCATCAGGTCGCCTGGTGAAATGGGCGGTAGAACTGGGGGAGTATGACTTGGAATATGAACCTAGAACATCAATTAAGGCCCAATCTTTGGCAGATTTCATTCAAGAAATGGCTACACATCACTGCTAGAAGGTCGGTGGCTCCTACTTACCCTTGAGCGAAACACTGGGATGACCTAACGCATCAGGTCGCCTGGTGAAATGAGTGGTAGAAATTGGGGAGTATGACATGGAATATGAATCGAGAACAACAATCAAGGCCTAAGCTTTGTAAGATTTCATTCAAGAAATGGCTACACCATCACTGCCAGAAGATCGGCGGCTCATACATGTTGATGGATCAGCCACGACAGGTGGCTACGGAGCAGGTATAATCCTCACCACCCCGGAAGGGGATCATTTGGAATATGCTGTAAAATTTGATTTTAAAGACTCTAACAATGAATCTAAGTACGAAGCTTTAGTCCAAGGAATGCAGCTAGGGATAGAGTTGGGCGCACGATGACTTATCGCTTATTCCGACTCTCAGCTGGTTACACGCACAAGTAGGAGGAAAATTTGAAATAAACAAAGAGCGGATGGAAAGGTACATCGAAGAGATAAGAGAATCCGTCAAAAAAATTGGGAGAATGGGAACTGGTCCATATTCCCATGGCAGAGAATGTAAGAGCAGATTATTTGGCTAAAATGGGAAGCTCCCTAGTAGAGTGTCGCTCACGAGCAATAATAATTTTTGGAGTAGCTCGAAGTAGCATCTCGAAACATGTGATGGAAATTAATGGGATCACAAACTATCAAGCTCCCATATATCTTACTTAAATAGGGCGGAGCTACCGAGCGAAAGGCAGGAAAAAGCAAAAATCATGCGCAAAGCTGCCAGATTTTGTTGCATTCATGGTGAGCTATACAAAAGATCTTACCTAGGGTCTTATCTGAGGTGTGTCTCGGAGGAAGAATGAGGGGTATCCTAGAGGATATTCATTAAGGATGTTGCGGTGACCACACAAAAGGAAGAGCATTGATCGGTAAAATATTAAAGGCAGATTTTTCCAGGCCTACAATGAGCAAGAAGGCGGTCGACATGGTTAAGCATTGCCAAAAATGTAAAATTCAATCAAATCTAATACATATTTAAGGAGAAAACATGATTACTATGAGGGCACCCTGCCCGTTGGCTAAATGGAGGATCGACATTATGGGTCAATTCACAGCGACCTTAGGAGGAAGAAAATTTTTGGTGGTTGCCATTGATTATTTCATTAAATGAGTGGAGGCCGAACCAGTAGCTATCATTACCGAACAAAGGAGCATAAGTTTTATGTTTACTAACATCTGCTGCAGGTACGAGGCACCCCAAATACTCATCCCAGATAATGGGACACAATTCAATGGGAAGAGAACCCAGTTTTGGTGTGAAGATATGCATATCAAACAGTGATTTGCCGCAGTAGCCCATCCACAGGCTAATGGACAGGTAAAGGTGACAAATAGAATAATATTACAAGGGATAACCCATTTATACAATGCGTGGGAGAATGGATTGATGAACTCCGCTCGGTACTATGGTCCAACATAACAACACCAAGGTCATCAATAGGAGAAATGTCCTTTAGTATGCTATACAGAACCAAAGCCGTAATCCTAGTAGAGGTCGGAGAAATGTCTCACCGAGAATGATGGTTTAGTGAAAAAATGAAGAAATGATGAAGGAAACGTTGGATACTATAGAAGAAATGAGGGAAATAGGCACGACATGAACTGAAAGATATCTGGTAAAAGCAGATCACAGCCGGAAGGTCAAAAAAAGGCAGTTCCAAGTTGGCGACCTGGTGCTAAGGCGAGCTGATGCCCTCAAGAAAATGTGAAAACGAGCACCTAACCGGGAATGCCCTTACAAAGTAATTCAGATCTACACAGGGGGAGCTTACAAACTCGAAAATATGGAAGGGCAGCCTATTAAGAGAGCATGGAATGTATGTCACTTAAAAAAATATTGTGTGTAAGAATAGCAATGCACTTCTAATGTTTTAATATAAGTCCACTATCAAAGAAATCCAAATGTGTACTTTGATAAAATGGTGAGTTGCCCTAAAATCTGATCGGGTGAAACGCCCTAATATCCAAATAAGGGTGAATCGCCCTAAAATCTAACCAGGTGAAACGCCCTCAGATACAAATAAGGGTGAAGTGCCCGTAAATCTGCTCAAGATAAAGCGCCTACAGAGTAAAGTCGGCAATAGCCCCGAGCTATACCAACTTAATAAAACTTATATTAAGGTCAGCAACATGTAGATCCGAGCTACACTAACCAATAGAAATATGTTTAATGAAAAACTTTGTCAAGATCCGAGCTACACCAACTTTGGGAAAATTATATATTGAGGTTGGCAACCTGTAGCTACGATCCACACCAACTTTACAAAAATTATATGTTATTAAGGTCGGCAACATGTTGCTCCGAGCTACACCAACTTTACAAAAATTATATGTTATTGACGTCAACAACATGTATATCTGAGCTACATTGTCTTGTTAGAAAATTGTTTATTAAAGTTAGCAACATGTAAATCCGAGCTACGTCAAAATGCCGAGCTAGCCAAGTAAAAGGCAGCATAAAAGAAAACTAAAAGAACAAAAAGTACGAAATGAGGTCTTCATTAAAAACATATACCTAAGCTATTACAAACACAAGAAATATAAATACAAATAATCTAAAGTACGGGATCATGTGAGCCAGAGGCACACAAGGTGGAGCCCTCAGGGTCAACTCCTTCTATTGCAATGTGTGGGAAGCATCAACCCCCACAGACGAGCCAAGATTTTCTTCCGGGGCTTGATGGGTGATCCATCATTCCAAATCAAGGCCGTACTCGACTATCGATTCCCCAAGAGCAGATTCCCACCAACCAGCTTCGGGGGATTCATTCACGTAGCCAGAACGCACTGGGATAGGAGCTCCCTCCAGACCAGCCTCTCTATCCAGCTCACCCCTGAAACCCAAAACCACCAACAGTTCCCGAACACGGGACAATGTAAAATCAAAATATTGTGTCGCAGCTGGGGCAAGTCAAATAAGGAAGGTGGTTGAGTTATGATAACGCGCTAGGAGGGATGAACGATAAGCTCCCAGGAAGGACAGCCCAACATCGTTGGTCAAGAAACGACGCTGGCCGTCAAAATCCCCCTGCTAATAATCCACAGACCCTTCAGCCTTGGCCTCCGCAATCTGAGCCTCAAGATGGAAAACCTTCTCAGACACAGCCCTAGACTTCCCAGATTCATCCTGGGGATGAGCGCTCCAAAACAATTTCTCGCTCGGAAATCTTCCTCGGGGCAATGTCCATGAGATTTTCTCTCTCGGTTAACTTTGCCTCTGACTCCTCTTTGCCCTCCAAAGCAGCCTTAAGCTCGGCCGATAAATGAGCTACCTAAGAAGCAGAAGGAGAAGGGCCTTCGCTTTTCTGATCCTCAGCTACACACACTAAGGTAGAGCAGAGCTAAAAAAAAAAAGAGAGAGAGAGAGAGAGAGAGAGAGAGAGAAAGAGAGAGAAAAGCAAAGTAAAAATCAAGAACAAAAATAATAATAAAAAATTAAAGGCAAGAATTTTTTGCTGAGGTAGTTACCTTCCCGAAGTACATCATCATCAGATATAGATGGGTATCCTTTGGGGAATTCCGCAATATCTCCCTGTCTTTATCAAGAATCACCGATCTAAAGAAAGGCAAGAATTTTTCAAATTCTTTACACCGCAGCAAGGTCTCCATGCCTAGACCAGAGGTACCAGCACCTGCAGCCTTGGACTGCTTAAAGGGAGTTGGGGGACTCGGATATCGGGGTCGCTTACCTATCTTCAGTTTCCCAGATGAGCTAATCGAACCTAGCCTAGTGATTAGTGGGGGATATGAGTCAGAAGAAAGAGATACCCCGACCTTAGCCACCTTAGACTTAGAAGGCTTCTACTTAAACGATCCCTCAACCTTATCCTTAGGAGGCTGCAGCAATTTAGGAGCACTGACCGCTTTATCTTTCGCAGGCTCAACAGGCTTAGCAGCATTGGATGGACAGTTCCGCATAAAACGATCAACAAAAAAAATCACAGTCAATATATGCAGAGAAAATAAGGAAGGAAGATAAAAAATATATAAAAAATAAAAAACAATTTAGACCTACCAATATCCGGGGTGGGCAGGTAAGGATTGGAACTCAACCCGTAGTGAAATAACATGTCATGAAAATGCGCTAGTTGGAAGATATTATAAAAAACAGAATTCCATTCCTGAACTTTACTAATCCATCCAGCCCAAATAAAGCTACATTTGGGGATCGGATCCCGTCTTGGAGTGGCTTGCACCTATTCTGTCGGGAAGCCCCAAGATTCGCCAGGTGGAAGGCAAAGAAAAAAGAATCGAGTCCTCTAGTCCTTTACGTTGGAATGGAGGTGGGTGAAAAAATGGGCTTCATTCCGAGAGGTCAGAAAAAAGGAGCCCTTAAAACTTTTTAGCCTCAAACAAAATAGAAGAAATCTAGGTCAGGTTCCTCATTCTTATAATAATAAAACACGAGAAAAAGAGTTCGGAGAAAATTGATTAAGATGAAAATAATACTTAATCGAAATAGAAACAAGAAAAGGATCAAGGGGAAAATGAAGGCCACTGTTCACATGATCCACAAACCAAGTAATATGACCTGGAGGAGGAAGATCAGGGAAAGCAATAGCCTGAGGGGTTACAAAATCCCACCCCCGAGAAAGCCTAAGGAACCTTGTAAGACCCTCTAAAGTGTCCGGGCTGGTCCTAGATAAAGGATGAGGAGGAAGGACATGGGTGGACCCAACGCCCACTGACTAAAATTAGCTTGGAGGCCGGTAACTGTCACCTGAGCAGAAGGAACAGGGGGCGGGAGGTCTACAAAAACTAAAGGGATCCCGGAAGGATGGGTATCAGGTATATCCCCTAGCACGGACCAATCTATATTTCCGATAGGCTCATCTACAAGAAAAATAGATGAGCTAATGGCTAGGTCCGACCTACCACCTAAATCATCCTTACAAGAAGATAAGCCTTTCAAAAAATCAAGATTCACGGAGGCTGACTGTCCGGAGAGGTTTTGGGAATCAGAAGCAGATGACATTATGTCTAAAAAATATAAAAAAAACTCTAAAGTACAAAAAATGAGGGGGGATAAGAGGCAAAGAAAGAAGGAAGCTCAAATGAACATACCCATAGGCAGCGCAAGAAGAATAAGAAGAACGCTGATGACAAAGGAAGAAATGAGTCGTCGTGGACCATAGCTACGATTGGATTTGTCGCTGGAGAATTCTCTGTTCTGGTATAAAAGTTTAGGGTGCGAAAATGAGAAAATGAGGCTGAAGCCTCCTTTTATAAAGGAAAAGGGCGAAGCCCGAGGGAGGCTAGGGCTATCTGGAGCGTCCGATTACCTCTTCAAATGGACCTGGGACACATAGAAGAGTGACCGTTGAGACATGTGGCCATAAATGCGCATGAATTTAGAGATAAATCATTGTTACCTAAGGAACAGCTCCTGAGAATTTTATCATATCAAGGTTGCCAGAATCCATACAAGTTATACTCTACTCAGTCTTATTAGCTCGACTAGAGTAGGGGGCTGGTTGATATGACAATATATTTGGACCTCTTGAGATCTTGATCTAAGAACCTGGTTCTTAGTAGACCCACCGACCTCCCAGTTCATAGGAGGTGGGGCGAAATCAGGAGAGGTAAAACACCCCCACAAGTGGGGTCTCTTCGTAAAAAGAGTCCATGCTTTGTATCTGCATCCCGAGCTTTGTGTCTCTATCCCAAGCTTGGAGATCAAGGTTTATATATCACCAAGATATATGAGCTAGGAAAAGTCCTGGTATATAAGGATAAAATTCCCGGAAAGCTGGGATTTTACCACCATGACAAAGATCGCAGATATCTAGGGATTCACGGCCGCATCTAGATCCTAGAAAATCGGGGATCCCCCTAGTCTAGGAGCAGGATCTCTAGAATAATATTCTGCTCCCTTCTATAAATAGGAGAGAAGATGCTCATTTTAAAAGGTAAGCAACCAGAAAAATACAGAGAGATACTTGATCACATTTTTGTGTTTTTCCTTGAACTTATCCTAATCAGAGCATCGGAGAGACCTAAGTCATAAATCTTCCCAGTGATTTCTTAGCTCAAACCTCTAAGAATAACCTGGTTCTTGGTGGCCGGTCAGCTCAATGACATCAAGTGGCATTATCTGTGGAAGGTCAAAGGGAGGAAGGAATCCAAGTTGAAATGATAAAACCCTGTTAAGGCAGTACGTGGATATCTTTGTTCTCATCTTTGGATTTAAGAGGGGTGGATATAGAAGTGGTAGAGCATCATTTGAACGTAGACCTAGGAGTGTGTCCCATTAAATAGGATAGGAGGCACTTTGGGATCGAGTTGGTTAAGGTAATCGATGGAAGGATGATGAAGCTATTTGAGGCCAAACAGAAATCTATTTCTTGTAGTGGCCATCTAACGCAATCATGGTATGAAAGTAAGAGGAAAAGTGGAGGATGTGTATAGATTTTTGGGACTTGAATCATGGCTGCTCGAAGGATCATTACATGTTGCCCCGAATCGATTAGTTAGTGGATTCCACTTCGGGTTTTGAGTTCCTTAGCTTGATGGATGCCTCACAAGAGTACCATCGTATGCTCATCTAAGGAGTATTAGAAGCAAGACAACTTTGTGAAATCTAAAGAAACATACTGCTATGTAGTGATATCACTTAGCTTGAAGAACACTGGAGCCACATATCGGAGGATGATCAATAAGATGTTTACGGATCAGATATGACAAAACATAGAGGTCCGTATCGATGATGTGGTTGTAAATAGATAGAGATTGGCTACTCATGGTTTGGACCTGGAGAAGACATTCCAGACCTTATGGAAATATGGATTAAAGTTAAACGGATCAAGTGCTCATTCAGGGTTAGGTCGGGATAATTCCCAAGGTACATGGCGACCAGGAAGGGAATAAAAGTGAACCCAGATAAAGTCGAGTTGTGCTAGAAATGAGTTATACAGCCTACTGGAATAAGGGACGTTCAACTATTGACAAGACGAGTAGTAGAATTGAGTAGGTTTGTTTCTCGGCCAGTTGGGAGGAGGTTTCCTCTTCAAAATACTTCAGAAGTGAGCTTGATTTGAATAGATAGGGGAGGCGCAACAAGCTTTTAAAAACTAAAAAGATTTCTTGCAGAGTTGCCTCTCTTAACAAAATCGGTCCATAGAGAGGAACTAATCTTGTACATATCTGTAGGCAAGATGGCAATAAGCTTTATTCTAACATCAACAAGTTGTTGTAGGGTGTTGAGTAGCGGTATTCCAAGCTGGAGAAAGGGGCTCTGGTATGGGCGGTCATGGTTAGAAGATTGAGACCCTATTTTTTGGCACATCGGCTGGTGCGACGAACTAACCTCCCTTTGAAGGAGACATTAGGCCGACCTAATATGTCAGGTCCGCTGATAAAGTGGGTTGTTGAGACGAGTGAGTATGACATAGTGTATGAACCCATAATGCCATTAAAGCTCAAGCATTGGTAGATTTCATATAAGAGATGGCGCTAAAGGCCCCCAGCCTCAAAAAGTAGTTGTTGTATGTAGATAGGTCGTACACTATAGGCTTGAGGAGGGATTGATATAGTATTAACGAGCTCAAAAGGCGAAAACATGGAATACAGTAAAGTTCTGTAACACTCCAACCCGATGGTTATTACAGTGACGTGAATCCCCAACTGGGACCCACCAGGCGAATTACAATACAATAATCATCATAACATAACTGTAGTATCAAACCACATTATGCTACTAAAATACTCTGATGAGGAGTTTATACTAACATTCTAGCTTACAGGTGCCAAATAATCCAAGATCGATAAAATACAAGTATATTCCATGTGAAGATGGAAATACCAACACGATAAAAATACAGGAGAAAACAAATGCTATGTAAAATGAAAGTACATCTGGAAATCAAGAAGGCTCGGGCCTTTGACTAGAATCCTCGAGACTCTTCACCGTCACCTTGATCTTCATGCGTCTTGGCCTTTCTGCAACGTAAAATATGATAAAAACAATAGATTTCGCCCCAAAACCACAGAGGTTAATTACACAAGATAATAAATCTTAATATATTGAACATAAACAATCACACATGTTGTATGAGCCAACAACATTTCAAACTGGAATATACGCAATTGTACTTGCTGTATAAACTCAAGTCCGATTATAATCTCAAACCATTGAACGTACGCAATCAAATATGAATCGATCAGATCATAACCCAATCCCATTGAAACACACATAATCAAACATGATGTATGTATCAACCATATTTATGGCTCATAGGATGGCGCCACACTACGCCCGGGATGGAAAACCTGCCCATGTACATATCACCAACGTAGCAGAATCCTGATAATATCCGTGTGATAATGTACCTAATCAGTCTCACGAGCATTCCCCGCCCGGGTGCACAGTCAAATGTTAGGCCAACCACCAACACATGATCATATGTGCCCGACATAAGAATTCTACACCTACCAACCGGCACACTAGTGCAACCTGGAATGCCACGATAACCAAATTGATATAAAAATTCAATAATAATGACTTAAGAATACCCAACAACGGACCAAACAACTCAATGAAGGAAATGCGAATCTAGCAAAGATCAAACAACTCAAGTACATCGATGGTATCAATAAAACCCGAAACCACTTTCCTCGATAAACGATTGACCCAATCAACAACAACGTCATTATGCATTAAAATTCAGAAAGCATAAATGTACGTAAAACATAAAATGTATATAAGACATATTATCATTATCATCGCACGATCAATACGTCTTTCCCAAAATGAATGAATGAACGAACAAACAAACAAAACTAATCAATCACATGAACAACCTTGAATAAATACAATTCATTCAATAACACAATTCCATAAAATTGATGTTAAATTCAACATAATTGATATCCCCGATTCAACACGACCAGCTCAAACTATTCCAATGAATATCATAGTCCTATACTATAAATTCTAACATCCTCAAATCATCTAAATGATCAAATTAACATGATTATAATGTTCTTAACACCCGTGTTAATCAAATTCAACAAGGGTCATGAAGAACAATCTATTAGGGTTGTATACTGCAAAACATACTTTATGCTTGAATTAACTTATTCCCTTGTAACTACCTATGAGAATATTAATCACATGTTTTACATATATATTCACATTATGGTTATGCAACTGTGTTTTCTATTTATTTTATATTGTAGATAATGTAGTGTGCTTGTGTCACATGAAAGATCATATTATTGGTGCCTTATAAAATAATATAATAGTTTACAACCTATATAATTACTAGACAAATTATATGAAAGGTTGTAATGTATGCTTGAGATTAGTTGATATTGACTATTAGCATAAATTAGTGTATTTGCATGCGTTGAACTAGATCGCAGTGAGATAGTGTCTTCTATAATGACTATAAGAAGAACGTAAATCTCAGATAATTATTATTTCTTAGTTCTAAGTATATAATATTTAATTGTATATTTATAATATTTATTGCTTTGATTTACCATGGGTGAGAGTCACAATGATTGACTCAATATGCTTTGTATCTTGGGAAATAATTTTATTTATATGACAATTATTAATATAACTAGAAATTGTCTATCGACTCGTGCGGGTTGATGATGTCCCCTCGAGGAGTCGATAATGATTATTATATTAAACCCTGCAGGTGGATTTAATCCCGATATAATAATACGGTTCGAGTGGTACTACTCTTGGATAAGAAATCAATTAATTAAAGCTGCCAGTAGCTTAAATTCATTAATGGACATTCGATATCTCATGAGAAATAATACATTTAAATAAGAAGCCCGATTTTATAAATTGGGATTTGTATTGGAAGTGCAGTATTAATTCGGTAGTGGATTGAACTGATATTAGTGAACTCAACCATATTAGGAAGGGCTTAATATGAAAGATTGAGTTACACTAGGAGTCTTAACCCTAGTCATCCTTAAGATCCTTAGAGTAGTCCAAAGCCTATAAATAGGACATATGGGAGGGTTTGGCCGCCGCATCATCTTCATAACAAAAGAGTTTCGATTTTTTCTTCTAAGTGTTTAATCGTGGATCTTGACATGTGTCTTTGATTCCACAATTGTAATAACGCTTTAATTGTTGATATCAATCGAAATTACTTGAAGAAAAAGAAAAATCGAGAGTTGTGAGAAGTAAAAGTTTTGGCCGATCAACTTCAAGGTGTCACGCAAGATTCGGTAGCTCGTTGCCCACACAACGTCCGGATTAGGAAGAGATCATACTCTGGAAGGTTTTGAGGAAGAAATTAAGTAGCAACCACTATGCTTCAAGAGGTAAATATCCTATGCTCTTTTGATCTAGATTAATATATTGAATTTACCAACAATATTATTTAATAAATAATAAGTTAGTATTTAAATTACTTGTTAATCTTAGTAGTAAATTAATTATCATGCCTAAATAGATTTTGTGCTCGTGGATGCATAAAATGCTTTATTCAAATATTGTCAACTTTGCTTCCGTTGTGTTTTATTTCCAACAATTGGCATCGGAGATAGAATTTTTAGGCTTTTGCTATTTTAATTAATTTTAGTGATTAATTGATAGCAGTTTAAATATTCATTTAATTTGCTGTTGTAATATTTGCTAGATGTTTTTGGGGAGATCCAATTATCATGGTTAAATGAATGGTTATTTTTTATTATTTATGCAATCGTTGGTTTGGCCCGGTTTTGAGGGATATAATGGTTTTTCCCGTGAGAAAATCCATGGGGTCTAAATTTTCGTGTAATTATGCATTTTGGAGAAGACAAAATCACGAATAAATAGAGCAGAACTGTTGAGCAAAGAACGGCGGCAAAGAAGACGCGGCATCGACGAGCAAAGACACGATCGTCGCGACTGCAAAGACCGAAGCCGCTCGCTGGGGCCGCGGCATCTGTTCCGGATGGTTCTCGGTTGATCGGGTCGCCCAAGATTTGGACCGGTCCGTTTCACTGCTCGTTATGCGTCACGAGGGTCGGGATTTTAAAATTAAATTTTTTTATGTAATTAATTTTGCATAAAAGTGAAATTTTAATTTTTGGAAATCCACGGCCCAACCGGGGAGGAGTAATGAGATGCTTGATCCAGTGGGGGATATCGAGTCGAAGATTTTCTCAGATTCAATTCGGGGATGAAGACCATGATAATTGGATAATTTTATGATCCTCGCATTTATTTTGGTTTTTACTGCTTTGGATGTATGTCATGTATGAATTATGTATGATATATTTTCTTGCATGCTAGGATGAGAAAATTAAAAACCTTAAGGCTAAAATAACTAAGTGATTAAATTTATTTATTTTTCAAAATTAAAATTAAATTGACCTTCATAATTAATTTAAATTGTAAAGTAATTAGTATGCGCATTGATATTAGGGTCTTCCTCCTTATCGGATGTGCTAATAATAGGTTCACTGGTTTTAAATTTCAAATGATAACAAAACGTAAGTATTATTTTTATTATAGGACCTCTCCATCTGTATGACTATTATTTAAAAGATAATATTTTAAGATTGTTAAATTACGGTGTTAACTTAGGTGTACTAATTAATAAGCTCCCTATCGGAGTCTATGTTAATTAATACATGGCCAAGATGAACCAACTATTAATTTTTCTTGTCATAACATAAATTGACTAGATTATAAAATTAAAGACGTAAAACCCTACTTGAAAAATATATGTGTGTAAACGTCCACATGATCGCGGCATACATGTGCGGATTTTTCGAGGTATTGGTTGCTAGCATACATATTGTGTTTTGAGGTTTTTCAGTATATTTTGTTATGCATTATCTGATGGATATTTTAATTTTATCTCAGATGTCTTTCAATCCACTTGCTGTAATTCTCAAAGAAACAAACTTGATGGCACTAACTTTGCTAATTGGAAACGTAATCTTAATATTATCCTGACTGCTGAAGAACACAAGTTTGTTCTAACTAAGGAACGCCCATTTGAATCAGATGCGGATTCGACACCTCATAATGTGAAAGAATACCGCAAACGGAAGAAATCTGATGAGATGGCTCACGGTTACATCTTGGCTTCTTTGGCAAATGTATTGCAGCATCAGCATCAGAATATGGGCACGACCGTGGAAATGATGAAAAATCTCGGCGACATGTTTGGTCATCAGAACCGGGCATCTAGGCAAAATGCTATGAGGGTCTTGATGACGACCCAAATGCCTGAAGGAACCCCGGTAAGGAATCATGTTCTAAAGATGATTTCTCATCTAAACGAACTTGATATTTAGGGGATACTATCGATGCAGAAACACAGGTCGATATAATCCTAGGCAGCTTACCTAGAAGTTTTGAGCAGTTACGCCTAAACTACAACATTGAATCGTAGGGAATATACTTTGGCGGAATTGCTGACAGAACTTCAAACTGCACTTCACTCTTCAGACAAGGGTATCAAGTTCTTGCCGCAACTGGTGTTTCAACTTCTAAGCCCAAGTGGGGGAAGAAGAAGAAGAAACAAGTGGTTCAGAAGCAAGTGGCAACTCTCAAGGTAAAAAGCAAGGGTCCTCAGCCTGAGGCGAATAAAAAGCCAAACGGATAGTGCTACAAGTGCGGTCAGAAGGACATTTCAAAGCGGACTGCCACACTCTTAAGAAAGGTATGTCTCGTGCACTAGTAGTCAAACATGTTTGGCAGCGTGTTCTACCACTTCGTGGATAGTAGATTCAGGCTCCACTGCTCATGTTTGCTTTGACTCGCATGGTTTTCAGGTAACCAAGCAACTTAGTGCGGGCGGGATCACCATCAACTGGGGCGATTATTTTAGTGGAAGTCTTGCAGTTGAAGAAAGTGATAAAATATTAATCCTTAATAATGTATTATTGGTACCTAATTTTAGAATGAATTTAATTTCAGTTTCTAAATTAAGTTGTGATGGTTATTCAGTTTCTTTTGATGATGATGCTATTATTAGAAGAAACGATGAATATGTTTGTAAAGGTATATATACTGATGGACTATATATCATTAATACTGCACAAACTCCCGTGTATAACCATAAATCACTTAACTCTTTATCTAAACCTAAAAAGAGAAAAGAACCTTCAAGCTTAAACCAAACAAATATGTGGCATCTACGGTTAGGTCATGTCAACCTTAGAAGAATTCAAAGACTGGTAGATGATGGCCCATTGGATGACCTCCAAGTTGAGTCATTTACAATTTATGAATTATGTCTAGAAGGTAAAATGACCAAAAGGGTTTCTAAAACCAAGGGAAATCATGCTCAAAACGTCTTAGAATTAGTTCATACGGATGTATGCGGTCCAATGAACATCCAATCTAGGGGTGCTTTTGAATACTTCATCACGTTTATAGATGATTATTCGAGAGATGGATACATCTATTTGATGCGACGTAAGTCTGTAGCCTTTAACAACTTCAGAGATTTTAAGGCTGAAACCGAGAAACATCATGGGAAAAGTATCAAGTCACTACGATCTGATCATGGTGGCGAATACCTTAACGGATAGTTTTTAGATTTCTTGGCAAATGAGGGGATCACGTCCCAGGTCACTGCGCCGGGAACTCCACAACAAAATGGTGTTGCTAAGAGAAGGAACAGAACTATCTTTAAAATGGTTAGGTCAATGATGAGTTACTCAGATTTACCTATTTCATTCTGGAGGTACGCCTTGGAAACAGCGGCATACATGCTAAACCTGGTGCCTTTGAAATCAGTTCCAAAAATGCCTATAGAAATATGGAGTGGGCAGAAGCTCAGTCTAGGATATGTTCAGATTTGGGGTATTCCAACACATGTGCTGAATAAGGATGCTGATAAGTTGGCATCTCGTACAGAGGTACGAGTGTTTGTAGGACACCTTAAGGGAACGAAGGGTGTCTTGTTCTATAGTTCCCAGGATCAGAAGGTTATTGTTATCACCATTGCCCGATACCTGGAAGAGGATTGTGTGATTAGTCACAAGCCCGTGGGCAAAATAATTCTGGAAGAGTTGAGGGGCGAGACTCCGTCTATACCAATCGTGCAAGCACCAACTAACACTGCACGACGTACCAATCGTAGTGGGAGGGTGTAACACCCCGAATCCACTCAGAGATATTACACGCCGTAAGCCCTTCTCTCAAGGATCTACCAGGCTGGTAACACAATTAAACATCTCAACATCGCCTTTTAAGGCTAAAATGACTAAGTAGACCGATTTGGTCTTTCGATTTATACATACAACTCAATCTCAATACGTGCCCACGCAGGGGTCAAAATACAACACACTCCCATACAACGGGGAAAGAATACTGCAGCGGAAATAAAATACAACTGAACCAATACAATAATGTACGGGTCCTCATGTGATTAGTATCGTTCATCTCTCATCATCCTTCATGCCGACCCTGTGTTATGCTCCCCAAAACCTGAATGCAATACATACATCCATCCCCCGATTACTCGGGGGTTAGCAAAATACCACTATTTTGCTAGTGCAAGTACATAACCATACGAAATATAACAAACAAACAAAAATCACGAATCGGGTACGACAATTAACTACAAAAGCCTTCCCGAGAAGTTTTATTATGAAGAAAACAATCTATGAAGTGTTTGAAAATAAACTCCTCATCTCGGGGATTTTTAAAGTAGAAACCTTGTTGGACCTCAAGTCCTAAATTGAAAAATAGCCATTTCAAGACGAATGGGTCTCGGCCCAAAATCGCTTTCCGTAAAACGACCTTTACAAAACCGTTGGGATCTCAATCCAATTCTCATCAAATCACAGTACATGAGAATGATAGCAAGGTCCGTTTTCCAACATCAAAACCCACAACTAAAGGACTAAACACAAACGAAAAATACTCTAGTGTCATCCTAGCCGAGTAGGCCAATGAACAACTTATCTCTTACACGTCTAGTCAAAGCATGCAAGAATCATGAAATCACCGTTCAAAAACACTTGTTTCCAGAAATGCCATAACCCAAAACACATTTGTAAAATGCACCACAATTAACCGCGGACCCACGCCTCTGTGGACCCCTACCGAGACCCCGTCGGATCTAACCCGTAGTGGTTAAAAGCAAGATCGTGGATCCACGCCTCTGTGGACCCCTACTGAGACCCCGTCGGATCTAACCCGTAGTGAGCATACACACACACACACCCATCACTCATGCAATACTAATATGCTAAGAATCTAAGTTCATTAGGAATACTTGCTAGAAATTGCCACTTACCCGACATAATTATCATACTCAACACAACAACTCCACCATGGACAATCAATCACAACACAACAATGCAATTAACACGGAATACACGATTCCACAACATTAAACAAGCGAGGATATCATTAAAGCCCCCAACATTCAAAATAATTTAAATTATAATTAATTCACACGAATCATATTCACGAGGGTGAAAAACAACCATCGTAAATCCAACATGTAAATTCTATTTGTAGGACACAAAACGTATAAGAAAATACTTGCCTCGAAACCACGATCGAAATGAGACGACGGATGGGATGCGGTTGAACAGCCCTGAACTCCCGAACACTAACAAGAACGCGATAGCACCACCTACGAGAATAACACCACACGAATTATCAATCACCAAACGGGATTCAACTAGGAATCCTCGATCACCTATAATCCTCCGAAAGGAACAACAAAAACATGATTACGACGAGGATCAAGACAAAAAACAACGGATATCACAACAAATTATTGAAGGAATACTCATTCGAACATTTGATCGAACATCAAATGTTCACTACACCTCAAGAACACCGAAACCACCCTTCGGGTTGAAACGAACCAAAGATATGGATATACAATCCATAAAACAAGTTTAATAACAACATCTGACACTAATCGATTTATCAAAATCGGATGGAAAACGAAATCAAGAACAAAACTCCCAAAAAGGTCAACTCTAGAGAATCAAGAAAATACCTCGGATTAATGACGAAGAACATGAATTGATGTTGTTAATCCACACCAAGAACTTGAGGAGGATGATATCTCTGTGACAAATCGCCCAAAAGTCGCCCCTAAATCGCCCAAAACGAGAGGAAGAAGAAGAGAGGAGAAGAAATGAAACCCTCTCTCAAAATACCGTTGAAATATAGCCTGACTGACCCGCGTGCCGCGACGCGGGCTGAGTGTGCCGCGGCCCGCGGATGAAAAATCAGAGCAGGATTTTGACTAGGGATGCGGCCCAGACTGTAGCGTGCCGCGGCACATAGTACAGCCGGCCTGGCCATCATCCATGCTAAGGCTGTGCCGCGGATCACAGTCTCCTGTGCCGCGGCACACACTGTTTGAGCCCGAAATTGATGAAAAACGACCCCCAAACATGATATAATCGATCGACGCATAATCCCAACCATTTAAAGGCCTAAAAGGACTATCACGAACCCTCATATGGTGACTTCACATCAAGCACGGTCGGTCTCAACATGACGGTAACATCAAATGATCCGAAAAGAGAACAAACATAATGGAAACCCAAAACTTTGGGATATTACGGGATGATCCAAAATGATACTTGATCAAACATCAATAAAAGTTCACAACATGTCTAACAACGTTAAACGAACTTACGGAAACACGAAATAATAGTTTCGGATGAGATTCGCAAGAATCGAACTCAAGTGCGGAAAAGTCGCTTAAGAACACGGAACTCAACAAAACGGCACGCAACGAACTCGGATGATAAAAAGTGTAGAATTAATCATTCTCGGAATGACGAAACGGTCATGATAGAGTCACTAAGATGAACTTCCACCAAAAAAACAAAATTACCAGAAATCAAAATTACGGATATTACACAGGGTTTTCCGTCAATCGAAATGATTAGTTGGAGGAGTGTGAAGCATAAATGCATCTGGGACTCTGCCATGTAAGCCGAGTATGTGGCAGCCTCTGAGGCATCCAAAGGGGCGGTATGGCTTAAGTACTTCCTGCAGGACTTAGATGTTATTCTCGATTTGCCAAAGGGTATTACACTTTACTGTGATAATACCGGTGCAGTCGCAAGTTCGAGGGAATCACGAGCCCATAAGGCAAGTAAACATATCAACCGCAAGTACCATATCATAAAACACTTCGTAAAGGAAGGAGACGTAGGTGTAGCCAGGGTTGCATCGGAAGATAGTCTTGCGGATCCTTTCACGAAAGGCTTACCCTCAAAAGTTTTTGAAGGCCATGTGGAAGGAATGAGATTACGGTGTATGGCATCATTGCTATAAGTATAAGTGGGAGATATAATAGACTATGTAATAGAGTAGTATACTTAAAAACATGCTTTGAATATAAGTGAGAGATTGTTAGGGTTGTATACTGCAAAGCATACCTTATGCTTGTATTACCTTATTTCCCTGTAACTACCTATGAGAATATGGATTACATTTAATCACATGTTTTGCATATTTATTCACGTCATGGTTATGCAAATATATTGTCTATTTATTTTGTAGTATAGATAATATGGTGTGTTGGTGTCACACGGAAGATCACATTATCGGTGCCTTATAAAATTCACAACCTATATAATTACTAGACAAATTATATGAAATATTTTGATGTATGTGTGGGATTAGTTGGTCTTGACTATTAGCATGCATTAGCGTATTTGCATGCGTTGAACTAGATCGCAATGAATAGGGTCTTCTGTACTAACTGTAACAAGAATGTAAATCTCGGATAATTATTATTTATTAATTCTAAGTATGTAATATTTAATTGTGTATTTATAATATTTATTGCTTTGCTTGACCATAGATGAGAGTCACAGTGATTTACTAAATATGCGTTGTATCTTGGACAATAATATTATTTATATGACAATTATTATAACTAGAAATCATGTCCCTACTTGTGCAGATTGATGATGTCGCCTTGAGGAGCTCGATAATGATTATGTTAAACTCTACAGGTGGATTTAATTCTGATATATTAATAGGTTCAACTGGTACTACTCTTGGATAAGAAATTAATTAATTAAAGCTTGTTGTTACCCAAAATATTGTTCATAATGGTTTGCTGGATATGGCTACGGGTGAGTAACAAACAAAATGCGAGAGCACGTACGAGGAGTGTAAATAACACAAGATTTGCTGGGTTTGTTAGGCCCGGGCTTGAATGCTCTCGCGAGAAATTATTAATAAGAATTCCGCTTGGGGAGTACAGTATTATTAATGTAGAATTGGCGAGATATTATTAATGTAGAGTACAATTACAATGAGTGTAATAACCCTAGCTATCTATCTCTTGAGTGTTGATGATTGCCGGAAGAACCAGAGTTGTTGCTCTGTGAGTTCTTGTTTCTGCTGATCGTCTTTCGGTTAAGAGGTTCCGATAGAGAGAGAAATACTAGGCAGAGATAAGAGAAAAGCCTCAAAAAGTTGAGAGGCTTCCAAGTGCTGGAAGTCTTCTATTTATAGGAGAGGGGTTAGTTGGGATGTATTGACCCCAAACGGGCGATCGTCTTTCTTGTATTAAAATATATGGGAGATCGTCTTCAGCACGTGGGTCAGTTTCCTTAAAGTCCGCAGCTGCTACTGGCAGCCGGATGTGCGAACCAATGAGAAGACAACCCGTGTCACACGTCGCAGTCTTGGGAGGTCCCACCTAGGACCTTTCAGCGGGTATGTTGGTAGGTGAGAGTGCTGTCCTTGTCGTCTACAGTTGGTAATGCGCTGGAGTCAAAGATCTTTTTCCTACGGTGCCATTTGCGGATCTGCACGTGGGTCTTCATCCCGAGATTTGGTCTTCGTGGACTTCGACGGATGTTTGGCTTTACACATGGCATAAGACTGTCATCCTTGGACGGGCACTAAGGTCGATCGCTAGGTACCAATTTGCCGTGGACGTCGATCGCTAGGTGCCAAGAGACGATCGCCCTGGATGTCGATCGCTCGGTACTTCGACCTGGATCCGGAACCCTTGTTTGACAAGTCTGCCTTAGTTCATCCGACGCTGGCTTGGTCGCTCGGCCCTTGGGATGATCGCCGTTGAGGCGTATTAATCGCCGCACAATAATTGCCCCCTAGCTCGCTCTGATGTTGAAGACATGGGGTGAGTTGGTTCCACTGGCGACCGTTTAAGACAATGATGAGCGACTGATCGGGCGGACTAATTTTGAATTTGGATGACCTACTCGGTTGCCCCAGTTTAGTTCTTGCGATCTTCAATTTTGCAGATTCCTCGAGGAAGGCCGACCATCTCGGCCTAGAGGAACCGTGCAGGGTTGCGGAGTTCGATGGAACCAACCTCCGTGACCATGTATTTTGCGCGAGCGATATTCCACCTGTAGGTCTGTCTCGCTACTCACTTTATTGTGAGGGTCCTCCGGTGGCTACGTTTCGCCTCGAAATGTAGCGATGGAGGGGACAATCTCAGCCTGGAGGAGTCCTTGCATGGGGCGCCGTCGGATGATTCGACTTCGCGACCGTTGCTTGTTAGCACTTTTCTGCCTGGGACCGACATGTTAGATGACGGACCTTTGAGGGCATACGTTGTGATGGGGGTAGGGACGCGTCGCATTATCCGGGCCCACCATGTTAGATGATGGACCTTTGAGGGCGGGCAAGCGTGTCCACAGATCTGTTTTGGAGGGTCCTTCGGCTACGCCCGCCTCGTATTTAAACGAAGGGCGAGCGATCTCTGCCCAAAGGAACCTTGCATGGACGGGTTGTCGGTTTCATCGACCTCCAGAACCATGGCTACACTTTTCTACCTCGGATCGTCATGATAGATGGCAGTGCTCGACGGTATACGTTGTGTTGGGGGAGGCGATCGATTGCCTGGGTTCATCATGTTAGATGACAAACTTTAGAGGGCGAGCGAGTCATCCTCTTTTTGGAAGCGTTGCTCAGGCAATAGCCTTTGGTTTGACATGGTGGAAACTGGGGAAAGACCTCCGAAGTTTCCACCTCTTGATTGAAGCATATAGATCCGGCTGCCGAGGTTGATCAGGGGGATTGATTCGTACGAATCCTCTGGCTCGTCCCATTTGAATATGGCGATCGGATTGGGTAATTGATGGTCATCGTTCCGTCGCCGATCGCAGCCCTTGGTCCTTTCTGCCTGGGGCTCCGGCTAACTCACTAAACTGTCCAGATTGCCCTCCTCGAACAATCTCCAGAGTTGTCGGAGGAGGTCGCGGCATTGGTTGGTGTTGTGGTCGGGACTCTTGTGGTAAGCAAAAAATTTATCGTGGTCCAGATGACCGTTGTCCCTTATCGCTTTTGGTTTGCTTAGCCGTTCGCGTCCATTGATGGCGTAATAAATATGGGCCGGAGATAGATTGAGGTTGTAGAGGAGATGGGCTTCCACATCCTCGAAGGCCTCGAAATCACTGGGTGATTTGGCGACTGCCTTTCCGGGCTTGGAGATCGCATTCTTTGCCCCCTCGCCTAGGCGAAGGGTGAGCAACCTCTGCCTAGCCAGAAATTCAGTGGCCTTGGCGCGGAAGATCGCGTAGGTTGGGGGGATGTCCTTCGTAAGGTGCCTGAACATGGGCGAAAGACCATTGAATCCCCCTAGGACCGAGTAAAGGGCGATCTCGTCGCTTATGGGCTCGCCGTTGAGGATTATTTCATCCACCCGGTCGATGTAATCTTCATCGGACTCGTCTTCCCCCTGTCTGATTTTCATCATGCAGTGGGGACCTTCTGGCCGAGCGACCTTGGCGGCAAAGTACGATGTAAAGTCGCTCGCCAGTTTTTTGAAGGAATTGATCGAGCGCGGTGGCAATGAGATGTACCACCTATGGGCAAGATTGCCCAATGTCAATGGAAACATTCGGCATTTCATCGCATCCGACGCCCCGCATCCGGTAATGTAGATCCGGAACCTGCTTAAGTGAGTCTTGGGGTCCGATCTCCCCTCATACAAAGGTGTTTGAGGAGGAGCGATCTTTGGTTGCATGGGGGCAAGCTCGATCCGGACCGCGAGCGGCTCACTCGGTACGGCGACCTTTCTCTCGGCGCCTGCCCCAGTTTCTAGGAGCGCTTTCATATCACCGAGATAGCGCTGTATTGCGGCCATCGCCATAGCCTGGCTGCTCACAGATTGGCTCTCAGAGCGGGAGCCGAGGTGATCATGTACTGATCTCCTGGCTCCGCGGTAGGCGATGAGGTCTTCGCCACCGAGCTCGATTTTTGAGCGAGGGGGAGCCAAATGGCCGACCTGCCTTTTGGGAGTTGGGTACGCCGAACTCATGGTGACAGATTCGGGCTCCGACATCTCATGGCTGGGGCCAGAATGCCCCGGTAGCCATGAAGGGTCGCTTCCAAGTTGGCTGAAGACGGAACTATCCGGCCTCGTGAGTGCCTTTTCTTGTGAATTGGGGCTTTCTGATGATTGCTCGACAAGTAACCCCTTGAGCTTTCGTTTGCCCGCATGGCGGATGGCTAACGGAGTAATAGTAGGCGTGTCGCATGCTCTCCGTCGCTTCCTTAGGATGGCCATGGCCTTCTCGATCTATTCCGCAGTTTGGAATTGATCGAGTGAGAGGCTGGAACCGTCCCTCGGGGGCGGGATTGAATGTCTCGCATCGCCACGAATGCCCGCCGCCATAGGTCGGGACTTGGTTTATTCCGGAATAAGGCGTCCGGCGAGCCGTAAGGTGGCTCTCTTCGAAATGGTGGCAGATGTCATTATTCTGAAGATTTTTCTTTGAAGAACAGTGAGTGTTTCTTCAAGTATATGTTCTGGAGAACAGTGAGTGTTCTTCGAAACGGTCGGAATGAAAATGAGGGTTCAATATCCCCTTCCTCTAGCGCCAATTGTTGTTACCCAAAATATTGTTCGTAATGGTTTGCTGGATATGGCTACGGGTGAGTAACAAACAAAATGCGAGAGCACGTATAAGGAGTGTAAATAACACAAGATTTGCCGGGTTCGTTAGGCCCGGACTTGAATGCTCTCGCGAAATATTATCAATAAGAATTCCGCTTGGGGAGTACAAATATTAATGTAAGAGTACAATTACAATGAGTGTAATAACCCTAGATATCTATCTCTTGAGTGTTGATGATTGCCAGAAGAACCAGAGTTGTTGCTTTGTGAGTTCTTGTTTCTGCCGATCGTCTTTCAGTTAAGAGGTTCTGAGAGAGAGAAATCCTAGACAGAGATAAGAGAAAAGCCTCAAAAAGTCCAGAGGCTTCCAAGTGCTGGAAGTTTTCTATTTATAGGAGAGGGGTTAGTTGGGATGTATTGATCCCAAACGGGCGATCGCCTTTCCTGTATTAAAATATATGGGCGATCATCTTCAGCACGTGGGTCAGTTTCCTTAAAGTCCGCATCTGCTACTGGCATCCGGATGTGCGAACCAATAAGAAGACAACCCGTGTCACACGTCGCAGTCTTGGGAGGTCCCACCTAGGACCTTTCGGTGGGTCTGTCGGTAGGTGAGAGTGCTGTCCTTGTCGTCTACAGGTGGTGATGTGCTGGAGTCAAAGATCCTTTTCTTACGGCGCCATTTGCGGATCTGCACGTGGGTCTTCATCCCGAGATTCTATCTTCGTGGACTTTGACTGATGTTTGGCTTTACACGTGGCATAAGACGGTCGTCCTTGGACGGGCACTAAGGTCGATCACTAGGTACCAAGAGATGATCGCCCTGGACGTCGATCGCTAGGTGCCAAGAGACGATCGCCCTGGATGTCGATCGCTTGGTACTTCGACCTGGATCCGGAACCCTTGTTTGACAAGTCTGCCTTAGTTCATCCGATGCTGGCTTGGTCGCTCGGCCCTTGGCACGATCGCCATTGAGGCGTATTAATCGCCGCACAACAATTGCCCCCCAGCTCGCTCCGATGTTGAAGACATGGGGTGAGGTGGTTCCACTGGCGACCGTTTAAGACAATGACGAGACTCATCGTGCGGACTGATTTTGAATTGGGACGACCTAATCGGTTGCCCCGGTTTAGTTCTTGCGATCTTCAATTTTGCAGATTCCTCGAGGAAGGCCGACCATCTCGGCCTAGAGGAACCATGCACGGTCGCGGAGTTCGATGGAACCGACCTCCGTGACCATGTCTTGTGCGCGAGCGACATTCCACCTGTAGGTCTGTCTCGCGACTCACTTTATTGTGAGGGTCCTCCGGTGGCTACGTTTCGCCTCGCAATGTAGCGATGGAGCGGACGATCTCAGCCTGGAGGAGTCCTTGCATGGGGCTGTTGGGATTCGGTGCCTAAAACGAAGGCCCAGCGGAAGCGGTAAAATGAAAATTAATTCGATACGAATCCCTACGAGGATTGATCGAGCTACGCATATACGAATATAAAATAAACAAAGGAAGATTCGAAATCATACCCTTGTCGTCCGTTGTGTATATGGAGTTCCTTCTCTTGAGCTATTCCCCAAACGATCCAAAGTGCTCCAAGCCCTTGGATAATCCAACGCCGAAAAACCACGTCTCTACTTGTCACGCGCCGGAGAAACGAACGGAATGACAACACTCGATTAACCTCTAAGGTTACGGCTAGAATCAAGTGATGAAGCTTTTATTATTATTATTACACTATAAGTGTATGAATGTTTATCTCTCTCAATTAATGTCTTGATATTTCTCCAAGAATATATCTCAAGAACAATGAATAAGTGTGAAGACTTGAAGAAAATCTTCTCTCTCTCTTTTGTGCTATTTCACGTAAGTCTCAAGTTGGTGGAGCAAAATGAGATAGTCTTCACTTTATATTCAACACCAACCACTATGATAAGATATCACTTTGATATTTTGTCCCTTCATATCTTGATATTCATTATTAAAATGATGACCAAAGACCAAGAGGGAGTTGGTGAGGGGAGGGGCGGCCATCTAGAAGGAGCCGGGTGAGTTCGGTCCGTTTCGGACTCCCGTGAGTCCAAACAGATAAAATTCGATTCCGTTTCGATGTATTTATATCGATTAATTAATCCAATTAATTAATCATATCAAATACATAATGACATAAATAATTTCTCCAAAAAATAATTATATTCATGAATTAAATTAATCACTCGGTAATTTATTTAATTTATTAGGCCGTAAATTAATTTATCCAATAAATTAATTTAGACATCCAATGTCCCAAATTAGATATCCAATATCTAATATTCATTATGAGAGATTAAGCTTGATTCATTCCGTCGTCAATCCTATTGCGCGACTCGGTAGGTCCGTCTCAGTCAGCAATGGGAGGAACCAAAGAGTAGTAGCACCACCTAGCCAGCCTGGCGGCCTACACTGTACCCCAACTGAGAACGAATGATTGGGATCATTCAAGAACCATTTTGTCGTGAATATCAGTATACGTATATACCCTTCTTTCAAATGTCCCGATCAAGTTATAGGGTCACGGTCGGTCAAACCCTATTTGTACTTGATGCTATGCATGTTGGGATTCGATGCCTAAAACGAAGGCCCAACGGAAGCGGTAAAACGAAAATTAATTCGATCCGAATCCCTACGAGGATCGATCGAGCTACGTATATACGAATATATAAACGAAATCACAAGAGATATTAGAAACTCACCCTTGTAGTCCGTTGATTAAATGGATTCTTTCTCTTGAGCTATTCCCCAATCTTTAGTTGTTCTCCACGAATCCAATCCGCTCCAAGCTCTTGGATGATCCAACGCCGAAAGACCGCATCTCTACTTGCCACGCGCTGGAGAAACGAACGGAACGACGATCACCCGATTAACCTCTAAGGTTACGGCTAGAATCAAGTGATGAAGCTATGATTTTAGCACTCTAAGTGTATAGTCTATATCTCTCAATTTTATCTTGATTTTCTCCAAGAACAATCAAGAAGTGAAATGAAGAAGATGAAGAAAAATAACTCTTTTCTCTCTCTTTGCCAAAACTCACGATGGAATGATTGAGAAGAAGTGAGAGTTGTCTTCCTTTATTCTACTTCCAAATCCCACACAACCCCTTTCATCCTTATTATAAGAGATATGATATCTCACAAGTCATAAGTCTTACACCAACCAAATCAAGACTAAGATCAAGGTAAGGAATCAAGGTGGGGGCGGCCTGTAGAAGAAAACGGACGAGTTCGGTTCGTTTCGGACTCCCT
Organism: Orobanche coerulescens; assembly: GCA_033398695.1. Lineage (NCBI taxonomy): Eukaryota > Viridiplantae > Streptophyta > Magnoliopsida > Lamiales > Orobanchaceae > Orobanche > Orobanche coerulescens. Next base: position 53,257,733 of record CM065811.1, read on the forward strand.
TGAGTCCAAACAGATAAACTCCTATTCCGTTCCGATGTATTTGTGTCGATTAATTAATCCAAACAATTAATCACATTAAATACATAATAACATAATTAATTTATCCGAGAAATAATTATATGTATGAATTAAATTAATCACCCAGTAATTTATTTAATTCGTAAGGCCGTAAATCAATTTATCCAATAAATCGATTTAAACATCTAATGTCCCAAATTAGATATCCAATATCTAATATTCTTAATGAGATAATAAGCTTGATACATTCCGTCGTCAATCCGATTGCGTGACTCGGTAGGTCCGTCTCAGTCAGCAATGGGAGGAACCAAAGAGTAGTAGCACCACCTAGCCAGCCTGGCGGCCTACACTGTACCCCAACTGAGAACGAATGATGGGATCATTCAAGAACCATTCTGTCGTGAATACCAGTAAACGTATAAACCCTTCTTTCAAACGTCCCGATCAAGTTATAGGGTCACGGTCAGTCAAACCTTATCTGTACTTGACGCCATGCATGCGTTAATGCAAATCGAGATCATCGAGCTCTCGTGTATCCAATACAACTAGCTCCAATGCTTTGGCCAAAGACTTATGATCTCATCTGCCAATAACCACATAGGACATATAACCCGCTCACTAATGGGAGAAAGAATTCTATCTTGGTATTCAGTAGGACCTGCTACTTGCCCGTCAAGATGCACATCGAGGTTGACCCCCACCTTCCGGTTTACAGGGTCGAACTACTCTAATGAAAATCTTGACGTCACAATCACATCCCTACTAAATCCTCAAGTCGAAGGTTCATGAATACCTATCACAACCTTTCGATTCCGTCATTGACTGTCCCGGAGTGAAATCCGTGTGACAAATCGAGGGTGAGTCGGTTCGAGTATATTAATCCAATTAGCATACATATAACGTGTGCTCACACTAACCATTAGTGTTCGATAGGTACTCTCCATGTCAAAGAACACGTCATACAAGTCTTCACATAGACTTAACGCCCAGTCAAGTTTCATCGACTTGTGAACGATTAAGTATTTGAGCTATAAACCTTTCCAGTGCCGACCCCCTTATCTAATAAGGAGTGGAACGTTTTGCTCTCAAATACACGGACTAGTTTCTATATATATATTTACGAGTTAGGAATGCCAGTAACTACCAGTAAATAAAGAAACATTCATTTGCCTTATGATAATAAATTACATAATTACAAGTACAATGCCCTCACTCAACATCCTCTGAGTGGCATTCGAGGGCATACTCCTAACAATCTCCCACTTGCACTCAATGCCATACACTATGGTATCTAATACCCATGTTCTCCAGATGACGCTCCAAGCTAGTCTGAGAAAGTGGCTTGGTCAGTGGATCAGCGACGTTGTCGGCTGAGTCTACTCTGTGCAGCACAATGTATCCCTTGCAAACAAATTCTCTTACTAGATGATACTTCCTCTCAATATGTTTGGTGCTGTTGTGAAACCTCGGATCCTTGGCTTGCACTACAACTCCGTCGTTATCGCAGTACAGCGGAACAGGCAGCTTAGCACATGGTATCACTTGAAGTTCTCCTAGAAACTTCTTAATCCAGAACCCTTCCTTGGAAGCCTCCAAGGCTGCTTGATACTCAACCTGACAGGTGGAATCAGCAGTCGCGCTTTGCTTGGCACTACGCCAAGATACTGCTCCTCCATTAAGAGTAAATATGTAGCCAGAAGTAGACATCGAGTCGTCCTTCAGTCCTTGGAAGTCCGAATCAGTGAATCCCACCACATCCAATTCTCCACCGCCATACATCAGAACCATATCTCTAGTCCTTCTTAAGTACTTGAGAATGTTCTTTGCGGCAGTCCAATGTTCCCTACCTGGGTTTGCCTGAAACCTACTCACCACGCTTACAGCATGTGGGATGTCAGGTCCTGTACACAATATAGCGTACATAAGGCTACCCACGGCCGAAGCATATGGTATATTACTCATTTCCTTTCGTTGTTCCTCACTTTGAAGAAACATCTCCAAGGAGAGTTTTATTCCATGTCGCATCGGTAGGAACCCTCTTTTAGAATCATCCATCTTAAATCGTTTTAAGATCTTATTTATATAGAGGGCTTGGGAAAGACCTATTGTTCTCTTCGCTCTATCCCGGTAGAGCCGAATACCAAGAATATTGGTTGCTTTTCCCAAGTCTTTCATGGAGAAATTACTCTAAAGCTAAGCTTTCACAGAACTGAGCATTCCCACATCATTTTCTATTAGTAGAATGTCATCCACATATAGTACTAAGAATGCGATCTTGCTCCCACTAACCCTATTGTATACATAAGGTTCCTCTTCATTTTGCATGAAGTCAAACTCTTTGACCGCCTCATCAAAATGAAGGTTCCAACTACGCGACGCTTGCTTCAGTCCATAAATGGAACGCTGAAGCTTGCACACTTTCTGAATATCGACTTCGGACACAAAGCCTTTAGGCTGCTCCATATAGATTTCCTCCTCGAGGAATCCATTAAGGAAATCCGTCTTTACGTCCATTTGCCATATCTCATAATCGTGGTAGGCAGCTATAGCAAGCATAATGCGAATAGACTAGATCATAGCTACGGGCGAGAAGTTATCGTGGTAATCGATCCCTTCTTTCTCGGTATAACCCTTTGCCACAAGCCTGGCCTTATAGGCGTCAACCTTGCCATCACCATCAGTCTTTCTCTTATAGATCCACTTGTTCCCAATAGGCACTATGCCCTTGGGGCGGTCTACAAGAGTCCAGACCTGATTAACATGCATCGAGTCTATCTCAGCTTCTATAGCTTCACGCCATTTCGCGGAGTCTACATCCACCATCGCTTGGTCATAGGTCGTTGGGTCAGTCTCTTGGCTATCACTTGGAACCTCATGGAGACCTATTTCCTCCAAGTGCACAAGCCCATACCTCTCAGGTAAATGAGACAACCTACTAGACCTACGAGGTGGTTGTACTTGTGTTTCAGAAGGTTCGGTTCCAATTTCTTGCACAGGTGTCTCCTTAGGAGTTTCATTGTATTCTTCCAAAGAAATACTTCTACCTGCTCCGCCTTCCTGGATGAACTCATCTTCCAGGAAGTGTGCTTGTAAAGCAACAATGATCTTTCGATCTTCGGGCATGTAGAATAGATAACCCATCATCCCAGACGGGAATCCAATGAAACGTCTCTTCACGGACCTAGCTTCCAATTTCTCCACCTTAGTCTTCTTGACATAGGCGGGACATCCCCAAATCCTAATATAATTAAGACTTGGTTTCCTGCCCTCCCACATCTCATGTGGTGTTTTAGGAACGGATTTGGAAGGACATCTGTTCAAGATGCAAGCGGAAGTCACGAGTGCATACCCCCACAGGTAAATCGGTAAGTCAGTATAGCCCATCATGGAACGGACCATGTTCAACAAGGTCCGGTTCCTTCTTTCTGACACACCATTTAACTGAGGAGTACCTTGAGGTGTTAGTTGTGAAACTATTCCATGTTCTTTAAGGAACTCGTCAAACTCCGTACTCATATACTCGCCACCTAGATCCGACCGAAGTGCTTTGATATGATTACCAGTTTGTTTCTCGACTAGGTCCTTGAATTCCTGGAATTTCTCAAATGTAACACCCCCAGAGCCGACCGAGAATATTATAGCGCCGTGGGCCCCGAGATGGGACCCATAAGGCTGAAGGATATTTTCAAAACATTTACAAACGCCCAAGAGGCTAACAACGGTACTATCTTTTAAAAACATTCGAAGACTTTATAAAACTCGTTTATCAAAACCATCGTAATATCTCATTTGAAACCACAAGGCCCAAAATGCCAAAACTCAATAGTTTAAAAACATACGTTAAGCTATCGCTTACATGTACCGACAGAACGAATTTAGAAAACGATTTCCAAAGTAACCTAAGTTACCAGATACCAATAGGTCATTTTAAAAATACTCACGCAGCGGAAAAGACCAACAATTAAAGTACTCTAGCAGCGGAATACAAGAACTGATCGGGAAACTCAATACACAAATACATGCCCTTGCCAATATCCTCCGGGAAGTTCATCTCTCCACGATCGCTACAAGCTTGATAATCCAAGAACCTAAAAAGAAAGCCCACGATGGGGTCAGCCATAATATCCAACAATGATAACCATCACATCTCGTCAATAATTACATATCAATGGAAATACTAAGTAAGAATACGACTAATGTAATCTTACCGTCGTAACTTTAAGAAAATCCACGATTCGTTTCCTTAACAATACATTAAGATAATACCGAAATATCTATACGGTATCTCAACAATACCCAAGGTTCTCAAAAAATTATCATAACTCGCGATACGGAAATTATACCAAGTCTGGCCAATTCAAAATACATAGGATAACGTCGACAATTCCAATACGATAATCGATTGTCCATCAAAGACAAGTACCAAGGAAATACGGAACATACGTCAAGATACGAAATACCATGACAATCACATCGGTCTAATCCGAGATCAGATCAACACAACATACGGACATGGTCCTAACACAAGACCTACAAATGCATACTCATATCACAACGTCAATATGATCACAACAATAACGACAATGTATACTTATGGCAAACCCATAATATACATATGCACAACAATAATACATGGTAATCCAACGATCCAGCGCACACAGCATAGATTCCCATGATGATCCCGTCGGACCAACGCATGGTGGCATTATCTGTCCATCGATCCAGCGCACACAGCTATAGATTCCCATGATGATCCCGTCGGACCAACGCATGGTGGACATATAACAACAATGCACAACTACACAAGACAACAATACACAAATTCATGACAATAATGATACACAAATGTATCACAACATGATCGACACAAATGACAGAAATGATTAAAATACTTGCTCCGAGTCCTTCGAGAGCAATCTCAATATCTAAACCATCACCAACCATTATTGTGAATATTCACCGATCCAAAACATCACGGATGGTAGATAATTCACGTCTTCGTCTATACCACAACGTGTCCTCGACATCAAGAATACCAACAACAAAAGTAAATCATATACATTATGATTTAGATTCCCAAAACTCGAATACGATTTATAATCCCAACTCTCATGTGATTACGATTATAACATTGCTATACGAATTATACACGAATGAAACGGAAACCATTCATTAAATACTATAAACTGAGCAAGTAATAACTTACCTCGATACCGATACAACGACGAGGAAGCTGTTACCAAATCCATTACCGTCATCTACAAGTTCCTCGGTCCCGACCAAAGTAATTCACGAACATCTTCGAACTCGACCGCAACACACGGTTATAATCACCGATCAATATTCTCAACCTAGTAATTCGATAAACAACAAGTTCGATAACAATCAACAATCGATAAAACCAAATCACAAACCCAACGGCTTGACAATATCTCGATTAAACACTAGTCGGATCAATCCAACTCAAACCAGCACGAATGTATAACCACAACACGAAAATACTGCACTTTCTGTCTTCTTAGCGCATGTTAATCACTTAACGTAGCGTGCGCTAAGTTGCTCCCGTTAGCACGCGCTAGCCAATAAGATTAGCGTGCGCTAATGCTGTACTGATGCATGTTGTTCAGATACCGATCAACATATGGCGATTATCAAGAACACTAAGTGATTCTAAATCATGCTCATAGATATCAAAACAACGAAATCCGATATCCTTTAACATATAAGTAATCATCCAACCCTTAATCCAATTCTTATATTCAAATATCATTTTCTTCCTCAAATATCAACATCATGAACACCAAGAACCTTAACAACACTCCCCTAATCTAACATTACGGAGATTAATCATCAACAATGATATCAACATCGGTAAAGGAGAAGAAAGATTCACCAACTTATCTCAAGAAAACGAACTACATATTTCAAACCACACGAATCATATTAATATCATCATACTCCGGTAATTTATCTCATAATCATGCTTGTCAACTTGTTTATGTAATAATCATCAACTCAAGAACATCAACATTCAATCCAAAATGAAATCCAAAGATGAAGAGTGATTACCTTTATGAAGGAATGGATTGATTTCCAAGGTTGAATCCATTTCCAAGAATCACCAATAATTTCAAGAACAAAGCTTTAATCCATGATTTCCATCTTTAATCTTGTTAAAGAGGATCATCCCTCAGTGTTTAGGAACTCCAAATGTCCTCCCAAGGTTCTCTCTATCGGTTGAAAGGAAGGAAATAGACGAAATGCTTCATAATACCCGTCTGTCCCCTTATATGGAATACATTACTAGCGTGCGCTAACATCTCATATTTAGCGTGCGCAACAGCCTTAGCGTGCGCTAACTAACTTTTGTTAGCGTGCGCTATCGTAGTCCAGAAGCTACTGTCTGGCTTCGTACATGTGCTTACGTACGTAATGCCCATGCATTAGCGTACGTAACTTACACTCTCTAGCGTACGCAAGTCCTTGCGTTTAGTGTGCGCTAATATCAGTTGACTCGTTTGTCTGTATGCTCTGAAGACTGGTCCACCCGCCAAAAGTGCTGACGAGGATAAGATTCCTTTTTGTCCAATATACCATTAGCGTGTGCTAACCGTTAGGGTTTAGCGTGCACTAGTACTACATTACAAACATCCGTTGACTTATCAAAACGTGCGCCGAAAGTGGCCTGGTCCACACGCAGATTCCTTCCGATCTGACTGCATTAGCGTGCGTTATCTTATATCCGTAGCATGCGCTAAACCTGAACGATAGCGTGCGCTACTCATGATTATTAGCGTGCGCTAATAATGTTACACTTAGCCATTTTCAGCTATTCTTGTCCAACGTCTCAACATACAGAATACGAACATACGGCATACTGAATACATATACTTCTTACATCCAATTGTCGACCAAGTACGACAATTATACCAATACATATGTCTCGGTCCTTCAATTATTTTACCCATACTGTACAGATTCCACGCTGTACAACATAACTCGGATAAAACAATATTAAACAACAGTAGTGGAAATTCCGGACATTACATCAAAGGCCTCGGATTTATGTTTCATTAAGTATACATAACCATACCTAGTATGATCATCTGTAAACGTAATGAAATATTGATATCCGTCACGTGCTGCTTCCAAAGCACCACATACGTCGGTATGGATTAATCCCAGTTTATCAGCGGCTCTTTCAAAAGTCCCTGTGAAGGGGAACTTAGTCATTTTGCCTTTAAGGCAAGATTCACAAGTAGGAAAGGGATCTGATCCCAATGGACCCATAAGTCCATTCTTTTACCATCTTGTAAACTTTGGTCTGACCAACATGACCAAGTCTAAGTTGCCATTTCAAAACTTGATTGGTTTCATCCCTACCACGTTTTTCAGTCATAGTATTCACAACTACTTTGTTGCTGTGATTTAGATGATACAATCCATTTAACAATGTAGTAGTACCCATTAGTTTATTTCTGAAATAAATTTTGCAAGAACCATCACCAATGAAAAATGAAAAGCCTTTTCGGTCCATGACCGAAATGTATTTTGTGCCCCTTGGGCAAAACAAGTACATCTTCTAAAGTCAAAACAATGCCGGATTCTAAACCCAAAAGAAGTGATCCTATGTCGGTCGCCTCAACACTATGCACGCTTCCGACTGTGATCATCACTTCTCCAGCTCCAAGCTTCCTACTTTGTTCCAGATCCTGATTCACGGTACAAATATGAGAACTAGCACCAGAATCGAGTATCCAGGAAGTAGAAAATACAGTAGCAGAACAATTTGTTTCCAAAACTAAAAGTTCTGTACCTAAAGCGCCATGAAGAATCGGACAGTCTCTAGCCCAGTGGCCTAGCTCACCACACTTGAGACAAGCATCCTTCTTCTTCTTGTTCTTCGGAACCGTTGGGGCCTTGTCCTTGCCCTTGAAGTCCTTGACATGTGGTCCAGTCTGCTTCTTGGTCTTTTTCTTCTTGTTCTGAGACCTCCGAGGTCCATAAGAAATCACAAGAGCAGACTCCTTCATCCATGAGTCTTCATCGAGGCGAGCGGTCACAAGTTTGTTCATTAGCCCAGCTAAATTACATGCAATCTCATTGCAGTTGAAGTTCATAACAAACTGTGAGAAGGAATCAGGGAGAGACTGTAGGATGAGGTCGGTTTGGAGAGAAGTATCCATTTTAAAATCAAGATCCTCCAATCTCTCGATCATGGATATCATTTTGAGGACGTGTTCCCCAACCTTCTCACCTTCCTTCATCATTGCACCGAACAGTTGCTTGGATATCTCATGTCTAGCAGTTCTGCTGTGCTCACCATAATGTTCGGTTAAGTGAGATAGAATCTGCCTAGCAGAAGTCATTTTCCCATGAGCTCTCTGAAGCTCATTAGACATAGAAGCCATCATGTAAGCACGGAATTTTATGTCATCCTTAACCCACTTTTCATGGTTTTCGATCTCTTCCTTGTTGTTACCCAAAATATTATCCGGAGATAGTATTGCTGGAAAGATCGAATAACAAACAAATGCGAGAACACTTCCGTGAGAAAATAGATAACACAAGATTTTCCAGGGTTGTTAATCCTGGGCTTGAATTCTCTTGCGAGATGTTATTAATAAATATACTGTCGAGTACAAATATTAATGTTCGAATCTATTACAAGGAGTGTAAAGAATTCTAGTTATCTAGGCTTTAGAGCGCGTAGATTGCCGGAAGAACCAGATAGGTAGATCTGTGAGTTCTTGCTTGGGATATATGATGAATATGTATGAATATCACTATGAATGTATAAGTGGTTGCCAAAAGAGTATTTGATTCTCTCTTTTGTGTGTATTTTGCACTGAATTCGTAGTAAAATTCGCGTCCCCTTTGCTGCTGCAGTGAGCTCTCTATTTATAGGGGACAAGGTAGTTGGGACCCCTCAGGCGATCGCGGGCGACCGACGTTTTTTATATTATAATAAGGTGGCCGATCGTCCCGTCACGTGGGGCTGTTCCCTTAAAGTCTGGGGCTGCTGCTGGAGCCAGCTGTGCGAGCCAATGGGAGGCCAAAGACGCGTCTGGGCACGGTATGGGGAGGACCCACTTTGTACCTTTCGGCGGCTTTGTCGGTAGGTGTGGTAGGTGACAGGCTGGGGTCAAAGATCCTATCTGTCGGTATCCTTTGAAGATCCGCACGTGGGCCACCGTGGTCAAAGATCCTATCTGTCGGTATCCTTTGAAGATCCGCACGTGGGCCACCGTCCAAGATTCGGTCTTCGACGACTTTGACGGATGCTGGATCCATACGTGGCACGAGATGATCGCCTCTGGTTCGCTCATTAAAGACGATCGTCATATATCAGAAGACAATCGCTGGGTACCAAAAGACGGTCGCCGTATTGTGCCGAACTCTAGGAGTTTGTCCAGAGTATGTCTTCCATGGTTGGTTTCTCTGATCGTGATGACGATCGCCTATAGAGGCGTTTTAATCGCCGCACAACAATTGCCCCCCAGCTCGCCTCGATGTTGAAAACACGGGGTGAGGTGGCACTGTTGACGATCGCTAATGTTTAGCCGATCAGCCGATCTGAATTCAAATCCGGACGATCTCCTTTCGCGCCGGGGGCGGCGGGAAAAGAAGGCGGGCTTTTTAAAGTGACAGGGACACGCGTCGCGCCGCTGTTGGGGGAGTCCGACGGTTTGTCAGACTTGTCGGCTGGCGTGCCCTCGAAAAGACGCATACGCGGGATCCGAGGGCATTTTTTAATGCGTCCCCTCATGACGGTTGCGATCCAGCCCTCGAGATTTCTTCTATTTGCATTCTAGACCCCTGCCTCCATCTATAAAAGGGCCAGGGCTTCTTCTCCTTTACTCTTTACACGTCCTTGCATCCATACCCGAAACTCTGCAAAAATTTCTGGAGCTTCTTGTGCCGACTTTCTTCTTTTCTCTAGGTAAGAAAAAATCAATCTCCTATCTCCCTCTTCTCTTTACAATATGTCGGGAGGATCCAAGACCTTCGAGGCCGAAAGTTCTTCTGCTGCCGCGGTTTCGCCTAACCGGGAGGAGATTCCCGTCGGAGTCGACATCGAAACGGCCGTTGAGGCCATTCGTGCAGGGATTGCACCCGCAGAGCTCGAAGAGCTTTTCAACGAGGCCGCGGTGGCGAAGACGGCGGTGATGGCGGAGCAGAGGGGCTCGCCGGTGGATGAGGACGAATTGGAGCGGCTAAATTGGGAGCGAGGGAGTAGGTTCGGCCCTGCCTTCATGGCCTTCGCTCGGATGATGGAGGAGTTCGCCGGGCCCTATCCGGAATTCGATTTTGAAGCTTACTCCGCCGCTCACCCTTACGAACATGTGAAGAGGACGGTTTTTCGGGCCGCCGTCGCGTCTCCGTGGACTCTCGGAAAAATCCGGAGTACGGCGACCGAGAAAGATCTGAGCCGCTGGAGGGCCAAATATCACGTCCCGTCTGACGTTTTCTTGCACGTGCCCTCGGAGAATGAACGTGCCGATCAACCGCCTGAGGACATGGTTGCCGTCAACGGGATGATTATGGAGGCCGGCCTGCGATTTCCTCTTCCATTTGCCGTCTCCTACTTGCTGATCGCCTGGAATTTGGCGCCTCTTGGTGGCCGAGCAGCAGCTCTGATTATGCGCGTTGACCTTTGTTTGGCGGTCACCGGTTGTTCCGCCTCCTTACCGCACTGGAGATGAATTATCTGTTTAAATTGACCGCGCAGAAGGGGTCGATCGGCGGTAACCATATCCAAGGCCGAAGGGGGAGAGTGGTCCTCGGTGTGCCGAACAAGACTAGGGGCGACCTGGCTAAATGGTGCTAGGTCGGCGGAGCGTGGCGATCGGCATCGAGTGACAGGCCGAATGAGGAGTTGGAGATCCCCACCACTTTTCGGGAGAGGAATCCGAGTAAGGATTTTAACTCTCCCCTTGATTGAGCTTGTCTTGGACTGATCTAATTTTGGTTTCTTTTTGCAGGACCTCTCGTTCCAGCGATTGGCGATCTCCCTTTCGATTTCTTGATCGTTTGGGAGCGGATCCGTGCCTTGCCGAATTCTTTTATCGACGTTCGCTCGCTTAGTAGTGAAGCTCATCGGTTGGGGGCATGATTGTTTTGCTTCCCTCGTCACTTGAAAGTTCCAGGTATGAGTTTAAGTGGTGCTTCCTTGCTTGACGATCGTCTCCAGGAGGCCGTATCGTTTAAGTTGTTTGTCTAACTTGCTTGTACCTCTTCTCTGACAGAGGTTCATTTTCCCCATTTTGCCGATCCACCGCCAGAGATAGCCATGTCGAACCTGGGAGTTCTTGGTCGCCTTCACTTGGGTAAGAAGACTGGTCGCGTTCCTGCGACGACGTCTTGCCCGGCTCGGCAAGAGGCTCACTGCGCCGGTCGCCGAACCGGTAGTTGGGGAGGAGGAACAACTTCAGCGCCGCAAGAGGCGGAGGCCGGAGGAGTCCCTACCGATTGCTGAGGCGGATGTGTCCATCCTTGAGCCTCCGGTTGCTGCGGCTCCTATATCTGCCATCCCGATGACGGAGCGATCAGGCCCTAGGCCTTCGGTGTCCGGCTCCCGTTCATCGGGCGGGCCTACAAAGAAGGTGGCGATCGCTGAGGCGGAAACCTCTCGGGGCAAGCCATATTTTGGTCGCGATCCCGAGCTGGTCAATAGGTAAGAAAAGGACCAACATTTTCTGAGTTAGGCATTCTGAGCATGGTATAGGCTAACCCCTTGGTTTCCTTGGTTTGTGCTGCAGGGTTCGTCTCGCCGATCCGGACGTCGCTCTTATGGTGCTGGACTTTTTGTCGAGTAAGGCTCCGCAACAGTCCCTCGAAGTCCCTACTTACGTCCGCCAGGCTATCACCTCTCTGCCCAAGGCTTGGACGACCGATCTTGATGCGATCGCTCGTCGGCGATCTGGAGACGCCATGCAGGCGACCGTTGCCCTGGCTCTCCAGACGGCGGCGATGGCCGTCCAAGCTGCTAGGGATTTGGAGGGGCGACCCTCCACTGCTCGTCTCCATAGCGACCTCGAGGCCGCCCGGAACAAAAATATCGAGTTTGTCAACCGGATCCAGTCTATGGAGAAGGAGTATGATGAGACGGCCAAAAGGGCTAAGCAGGACGTGGACCGATTGAAGCAGGAGCTGAGCCGCTCTAAAGAGGCTGCCGACGGGTCCCGTGATAAGGAGAAGGAAACCCGCCAGAAGTTTGCGGCTTCGCAGGAGGAGGTGGCCGGGCTGAAGGTGATGGTGGATCGGCTCAGCGGTGAGCTGAAGGCGGCAAAGAAGGAGCTGGAGAAGGCCAAGGGCGAGAATGCCGCCAAGGTGGTCGAGCTGGCGGAGGCCGAGAAGACGGCCGCAGATTTGAAGGGGCAGCTAAAGGCGATCGAGGTCGATCCCTACCTCAGCGTTGCGCACGTCGGAGAGTTCGCTTATTACTTGGCCTATGCAGACGCTGTTCGAGCCGCTAAAAAGGCAGGGCTCGAGATCGGCCCCCTGATGGAGAGCTTCAAATCCTATGCCCTCGAGCATCCTCTTTACCCGGAGTTCTCCTTGCCGATCCTTGACTTTGTCGACTTCGGGATTGATTTGAGTTGGTATTCTGGTAAACTCATTCATCCCGAGGCCGATGGGGGGGCCCAAGCCGATCCGCATCCTGAGGGTGATGACCAGCCGGCGGGGCCTTGAGAGGCATTTTTGTTTTCCTCTGTAACCTGTACTTTTTGTTTTCCTTTTGTAATGCCCTCGGGCCCCGTAATGTACGGAACTTGCGTTATGAATAAAATGTTCCTCTTTTCATACTGTCTCTTTACATACGATCATCTCTGAATGTTTGCGTGCAATTTTTACAAGTACGTGTATGACTGCTTTCGACGTTTTGTTCATCCGACCGATTGTCTAAGTGTTGAAAGCATTGATATGTTTTGAATCGGAATTCTTACTTGTAATTTTTGTCGAACGACTCCGATCGCCTCCTGCGTGTGTTTGAGCGAAGCCGATCGTGTGTGGTTCCTCTTTGTTCGATCGTATTTGGGATAAGCTCGACCCATCTCTGCCCCCTTGTTTTTGTTCGCTTATTGTAAGTAAGGAAACAAAAACTAGTCTGTCAGGCGAGCTATCTTCATTTTGCCGATTCTGGAGAATCAAGTACGGCTGGGGTGTTCGATGGACCGACCTCCCCAATCATGTCTTTGTGTGCGAGGGATATTGTGTATCCCGCGACTCACTTTTTGTGAGGGTCCTCTGTTAGGCTACGCCTGCCTTGTGTTAAAACGAAAGGCGGGCGATCTTGGTCCGGAGGAGTCCTTGCGCGGGGCGTCATCGGCTTATTCGACTCCACGTCCGCGGCTTGTCAGCTCTGCTTCCACCTCGGCCCGCCATGAAGATGGCGACCCTCGACGGTATACGTTGAGACGGGGGTAGTGGTACGTCGCATTGTCCGGGTTCACCATGTTAAATGATGTACCTTGAGGACGTGCGATCGTGCCTACTGATTAATTTGGAGGGTCCTTCGGCTACGCCGGCCTCATATTTAAACGAAGGGCGGGCGATCTCAGCCCAAAGGAATCTTGCATGGGCGAAGCTGTCGGTTCCATCGACCTCCAGGACCATGGTTGCATTGATTTTACCTAGGATCGTCGTGATCAACGATCGTCGGCGATATGCGATATGCCTGGTGGGGCGATCGCCAGAATAGATGGGATAGGAAAAAATCTCATTATATTCCTTGTACATCATTGAAATTGAATACAAAATTATCATTGGTAGTATTTTTTCAGGTGCACGGCATTCCAGGGGTATTGATCCGGGGTACCGTCAGGATGTTCCAGTTCGTAGGCTCCTTTAGTTAGCCATCTGGATACTCTGAAAGGTCCTTCCCAGTTCGGACCGAAAACTCCGGTGTGGGTTTGGATCTTCTTGAGTACGAGATCGCCCACCTGAAACCTTCTTTCTTTGACCTTTGAATTGAAGAACTTCTCGGCTCTCCTTTTGTGGATTGTGTTCTTCATTTATGAGGTAAGCCGTCGTTCTTCGAGCATGTCTAGGTCGATTCGTCGGGCCACATCGTTGTCGGTCGTCATCTCCTGTTCGGTTCGATGGCTGAGGACGGCGATCTCTGAAGGTATCACCGCTTCTGTCCCGAAGGCAAGGGCGAATGGGGTTTCACCGGTTGAATTGTGGGTCGTCGTTCGGTAGGACCACAAAACGACTGGGAGCTCGCTCGCCCATCGTCCTTGCCTGGATTCGTGTCGCGCTTTAATTGTGTGTTTGAGGATCTTATTCACCGCTTCTACCTGCCCGTTCGTCTGAGGGTGATAGGGCGCTGAGAATAACCTTTTGATTCCCCACTTTTCACAGAATTGCATGACTTCTAGGCCGTCGAATTGTTTTCCATTGTCGGAGATGATGGCACAGGGCATCCGAATCGGCATATGATGTTTTTCCGTATAAACTTGATCACTGTTCTGGCCGATCTTGTTTAGTGGCTCGGCCTCTGCCCACTTGGTGAAATAGTCGACCCTACGATAGCAAATTTGACACTGGAGCCGTCGGCGAGGGACCAATAAGGTCGATGCCCCATTGCGCAAATGGCCATGGGCCGTACATGGAGGTGAGCTGTTCGGGGGAGAGTTTGATGTTTGGGCCCATTATCGCACTGTGACACGATCCGGAATAGGCGATCGCATCCTTCAAGTGATGGCGGAAAAACCTTGCTGGTTGTCTTATGGATGAGAGCTCGCCCGCCCGCATGGTTTCCACAAATTCCGTCATGGATCTCGGCTAAACGAGCCGACCTTCCTCCTGTAATACACTTGAGGAGGGAAGGTGAAGGCTCGCTTGTAAAGCCGGTCGTCAATAGGGTATATCCGGTCGCACGGCCGAGTTGGCGAGCTTTAACACGGCTGCCGTGGACCGTTCCGTCCTTTAAGTATTTGATGAACGGAGTCATCCAGTTTTCCTCTGCGATGGCAATCGTGGTAACCAGGCTTCTGTCGATCGCCGGCCTTACTGACTTTGTGATTTGTATATTGGAGAAGTCGGCTGCCCCATCCGATGATGCTAGTTTGGAAAGAGCATCGACCTGGGAGTTGTGCTCTCTCGGGACTTGTTCGATTAGCACCTCTTCAAATTTTGTGCACATTTCGGCGACCAGCTCTTGGTATTTGACCATCTGTTCGCCGCGCGCCTCATATTCTCCCTTGAATTGGTTTACGACCAAAAGGGAGTCCATGAAGATATGGAGGCGACGAACATCTAGGGCGAGGGCTAGATCGAGCCCGCCTACCAAAGCTTCGTATTCAGCTTCATTGTTGGTCGCACGAAAACCGAAACGTACACCATTTGTGAAACTCTGACCGTCGGGGCTGATGAGGACAATCCCTGCCCCTGCTCTTGAATTGGTTGCTGAGCCATCCACATATAACTTCCAGGCAGGTCGGTCGACCTTGGTTGGACTGTGAGGGAAAGTTAATTCCACCACGAAGTCCGCCAGAGCTTGGCCCTTGATCGCCGTGCGAGGAGCGTAAGTGATACCGTATTGGGCGATCTCCAGCGACCACTTGAGGAGTCGACCGTTGTTATCCGGTCGGTGTAGGACTTGTCTTAGAGGTAGAGTTGTTAGGACTTCCACTTGGTGATCGAAGAAATAAGCCCTCAGCTTACGAACACTCATGACAAGGGCGTAGGCGATCTTCTCCAATGGCGTATAACGTGTCTCAGCGTCGTGGAGCACCTGGCTAACATAGTAGATCGGCAAGTGGGCTTATCCCTCTGCTCGCACCAGAACGGCACTCAGCGCGACCTCCGAGGCTGCTAGGTAAAGAAATAATTTTTCACCGGGGATCGGCTTTGCCAGGATCTGGGGGTTAGATAGATATTTCTTTATCTTGGCGAATGCTATCTGGCTTTCCTTCGTCCATGCGAACTTCTTATTCTTGATGGTTGCGAAGAAAGGCTTGCTTTTATCGCCAAGCCGTGATATGAAACGGTTGAGGGAGGCTAGACAGCCCGTGAGGCGTTGCACCTATTTGATGTTTCGTGGTTCCTGCATGTCAAGGATCGCCTGCACCTTGGTGGAGTTCGCCTCGATTCCCCTTTCGCTCACTATGTGCCCCAGGAACTTCCCGGAGCCCACCCCGAAGTTGCATTTCTTGGGGTTCAGCTTCATGTTAAACTTCTCAAGGATGGCGAACGTCTCGGCGAGATCGTTGAGGTGATCTTCCTTCTTGAGGCTTTTGACTACGATATCGTCAATGTAGACCTCCATGGTCTTGCCGATCTGATTAGCGAACATCCTATTGACTAGTCGCTGGTAGGTCGCCCCTGCGTTTTTCAAGCCGAACGGCATTCGGACCCAAAAGTATATGTCTTTTTCCGTGTGGAAAGATGTGTGTTTTATGTCTTCCTCCGCCATTGGGATTTGATGATACCCGGCGAAGGCATCCATAAATGACATCATTTCGCAACCTGCCTTACTATCGACCAAGTGATCAATATGAGGCATCGGGAAGTGATCTTTTGGACATGCTGCGTTGAGGTCGGTGAAGTCAATGCATAACCTCCAGGAGCCAGTTGGCTTTTTGACGAGCACCGCGTTGGCGACCCACTATGGTTCGTCTGTGGCTACTCTGATCAATTTGTTGTTGAGTAACTTCTGGACTTCTATGTCGAGCGCCGCGTATTTCTCAGGGCCGAACTTCCTACGCTTCTGGTGAACAGGCTTCATTGCTCGGTCGATCTTTAGATAATGGCAAGCGTGTTCGGGACTTATGCCAACCATATCTTGATGCGACCAGGCAAAGACTCCGATGTTCCTACGTAGCAAGTTGATCAGATCTCCCTTTATTCGTGGTCGATGCTTGCGCCGATCTGTACTTCCCGTTCTGGATGAATTGGATCCATCGTAATGCTTTCCAACTCTTCGACAGTGACGCCTCGCTTGGTGCGATCTCCGACTCGGTCCTCGATCGATGTCGAGACTTGGCTCAAACCAATCCTTGGCTCGATGTCGTCCACAATTGATGAGAGATGGCGTCCCTCGAGTCGGGTTGATACGATGTGCTCGGCTCACAATCTCCATGGGTTGATCGTCGATCGCTTCAATGTTACATATAGTATGGGAAGTATTGAAAGAAGTAACAACATAGGAGTAATTCAAACATCTTTTTGCCATTAGCTGATCTCCTTTTACAGTACCGACCGTCCCATCGGCAGTGGGGAATTTGATACAGTAAAAGAAAGATGAGACGACCGCCTCAAAGGTTTCTAAAAAGGGGCGACCTAGGAACCCATTATAGATGCTGGGCCTATCTATGATTACAAAACTTAGGTTCCTAGTAATCCTAACCTTGGGATCATAAAAGCATACTAGCTCGACGGAGAGCTTGATCCTCCCGTAGGCTTGGACTGTGTTGTCGCCGAACCCTTGGAGCACGGTGTCGAAAGGCTTGATGAATTTGGTTAAGTTGCCGAGTTGGTCTAGGGCGGATTTGAATATGATGTTGCAGAAACTCCCGTTGTCGACCAGCACGCGATCGACCGTCTTCCCAAGGATACAGGTAGAGCTGTTATGCGAAATGAGCTGCTCGAAAGCTCGGCTCGGCTCGGCTCGTTAAGGCTCGTTAAAGCTCGACTCGAATATTAAATGAGCCGAGCTCGAGCTCGACTTGTTGCTCGATTTATTAACGAGCCGGCTCGAACTCGACTTGTTAGGCTCGATAACTAAGATTTTTCTTATAATTACATTAGGCTCGTTGGGCTCGGCTCGGCTCGATAGGCTCGTTAGGCTCGTTAGACTCGTTTACGAGTCGAGTCAAGCTCATCTCTTTACTCGTTAGTGTTATCGAGCCGAGATCGGCTTGGCTCGAATAACAGCTCTAGATACAGGCGGAGATCACCAGTGCATCCTCTTTGGGGCATTGCACTCCCTCCCTGTCTTTGTTGTAGAAGGTGATGAGTGCGTCTTTAGAGATGGTCGGCTCCGGAGGTACCACGACATGGACCCCGGCGAATGCCCTCAGTTCGGCCTTTCGCTTCCTGTTCGACATGGTGGAAACCGTGGAAAGACCCCCGAGGTATCCACCTCCTGCTTGAAGCATGTTGATCCGACCGCCAGAGTTGATCGGTGGGACCGACTCATCAGAGTACTCCGGCTCATGATCAATTCTGGCGACCGGATTGGGAGGATTTCTCTCGTGTTGTCGGCGCTCGCGCCCTCCGGTCCTTTCCGTCCTTGGCTCTGGATTGGTGACCAAGTTGTCCAGTTTGCCTTCCTCAAACAGTCACCAGAGCTGTCTGAGGAGGTCGCGGCATTGGCTAGTGTTGTGGCCGGGACTCTTATGATAGGCACAGAATTTGCTACGGACTAGGTGACCGTGGTCCCTTATCGGCTTTGGTTTGGAAAGACATTCGCGACCCTTGATCGCGTTGAAGATGTGGGCCGGAGATAAGTTGAGGTTGTGGAGAAGGTGGACCTCTACATCCTCGAAGGCTTTGAACTCGCCAGGCGGCTTGGCGACCGCCTTTCTGGGCTTGGCGACCGCCTTCTTTTGGACATGGGACGGTGCTTTTCCTTCTTCGGACGGTCCCTCGTCTAAGCGGAGTGAGAGCATCCTCTGCCTGGCCAGGAAACCGGCGGCTTTGCCGCGGAAGACCGAGTAGGTCGGGGGGATATCCTTTGTGAGGTGCCTCAACATGGGCGAGCGTCCGTGGAATCCGCTCATAACTGAGTTGAGAGCGAGCTCGTCGCTGATGGGCTCGCCGGTGAGGACTATTTCGTCTTCTCGGTCGATGTAATCTTCGTCTGACTCGTCCTTCCCCTGCTTGATTTTCATCATGCGGTGGGGGCCTTCAGGGCGAGCGACTTTGGCGGCGAAGTACGTTGTGAAGTCTTTCGCCAGCTTCTCAAAGCAGTTGATTGAGCGAGGTGGTAGTGAGACGTACCACCTGTGGGCGAGGTCGCCCAGAGTTAACGGGAACATTCGACATTTCGTCGCATCTGATGCTCCGCATCCGGTCATGTAGATCCGGAATTTGCTCAAGTGGGTTTCCGGATCCGATCTTCCCTCATATAGAGGTGTCTGTGGAGGATTGATCGTTGGTTGGACTAGGCGAGCTCGATCTGAGTCACGAGTGGTTCGCTTGATCCAATGATTTATCTGCTGGCGCCTGCCCCACTTCCCAGGAGCGCCTTCACCTCGTCGAGCTGGCGTTGTATGGCGGCTATCGCCGTCGCCTGACTACTCGCCGATTGGCTCTCAGAGCGCGAACCAAGGCGATCGTGTACCGATCCCCTAGCCCCGTGGTGAATGACGAGTTCCCTGCCAGTGGGTTCTTTCCTCGGGCGAGCAGGGGCTCGTTGACCGGCCTGTCTCTTGGGAGTCGGATAGGCCGAACTCCTGGTAAAGGATTCGGATACCGATGTCTCCCGGCTGGGGCCTGAGTGCCCAGGTCGCCATGAGGAATCGCTCCCTAGGCGGCTGAAGACGGAATCGTCCCGCCTTACGAGAGCCTTGTCCTGTGGATCGGGGTTCTCTGTTGATTTCTCGACATAGATCCCCTTGAGCTTCCGTTTGCTTGCCCGGCGGATGGTTGACGGAGTGATGGTGTGCGAGTCATTGGCCCTCTGTCGCTCCCTGAGGATGGCTATAGCTTCCTCAATCTGTTCCGTGGTCTGGAACCGATCGAGTGAGAGGCTAGAATCGTCCCTCGGGGGCGGGAGTGAGAGCCTAGCGTCGCCACAGCCGCCTTCCGCCGTGGGCTGGGATTCGGTCCGGGCCGGAATGAGATTTCCGGCAGATCTTAGGGTGACTCTCTTGGAGGTCGTTGCAGATGTCATTTTTCTGAAGGCTTTTCTATTGAAGAAGAGTGAGTGTTTCTTCAAGTATATGTCCGGAGAACAGTGAGTGTTCTTCGAGACGGTAGGAATAAAAATGAAGGTTTAGATGCCCTCCTTCTAGCGCCAATTGTTGTTACCCAAAATATTATCCGGAGATAGTATTGCTGGAAAGATCGAATAACAAACAAATGCGAGAACACTTCCGTGAGAAAATAGATAACACAAGATTTTCCGGGGTTGTTAATCCCGGGCTTGAATGCTCTCACGAGATGTTATTAATAAATATACTGTCGAGTGCAAATATTAATGTTAGAATCTATTACAAGGAGTGTAAAGACTTCTAGTTATCTAGGCTTTAGAGCGCGTAGATTGCCGGAAGAACCAGATAGGTAGATCTGTGAGTTCTTGCTTGGGATATATGATGAATATGTATGAATATCACTATGAATGTATAAGTGGTTGCCAAAAGAGTCTTTGATTCTCTCTTTTGTGTGTATTTTGCAATGAATTCGTAGTAAAATTCGCGTCCCCTTTGCTGCTGCAGTGAGCTCTCTATTTATAGGGGACAAGGTAGTTGGGACCCCTCAGGCGATCGCGGGCGACCGCCGTTTTTTATATTATAATAAGGTGGCCGATCGTCCCGTCACGTGGGGCTGTTCCCTTAAAGTCTGGGGCTGCTGCTGGAGCCAGCTGTGCGAGCCAATGGGAGGCCAGCACACGTCCTGGGCAGCTGTCTGGGGAGGGCCCACTTTGTACCTTTCGGCGGCTTTGTCGGTAGGTGTGGTAGGTGACAGGCTGGGGTCAAAGATCCTATCTGTCGGTATCCTTTGAAGATCCGCACGTGGGCCACCGTGGTCAAAGATCCTATCTGTCGGTATCCTTTGAAGATCCGCACGTGGGCCACCGTCTAAGATTCGGTCTTCGACGACTTTGACGGATGCTGGATCCATACGTGGCACGAGATGATCGCCTCTGGTTCGCTCATTAAAGACGATCGTCAGATATCAGAAGACGATTGCTGGGTACCAAAAGACGGTCGCCGTATTGTGCCGAACTCTAGGAGTTTGTCCAGAGTATGTCTTCCATGGTTGGTTTCTCTGATCGTGATGACGATCGCCTATAGAGGCGTTTTAATCGCCGCACAACATTCCTGATTGGCTCTGGTCCGCACAGGAGGCACCGGAATGTCCGTCTCCAAGACGTATCCCAGTGCCTCTATACTGAGGACAATCATCAGATTGCAGAGCCAGTCCACAAAGTTAGGTCCAATCAGGATGTTCTTCTCGAGTAGAATTGCGAGTGGATTCATTTTCCTATTGAGAGTTATGTCTGCATTAAGTATAATAGATTAATTAGTGACTCGTTTAATTATGTTCTGAGTATAGAATTAAGGTCTTTTCTACTCTTGCTACCCAGCTCCCACTATTTTTATCGCAATAACACACTCCCATGTGAAATCCGAAAGTATCATCGCTCTACTTCATAGTGGTGATCGAGTTCTTTATAAATTTTAATAGAGGGCAACCGAACATGTTTCTAGTCTATTAATTTTCATAAAGTGGTGTCCAACAACAACCCATATAATGGATGTTTCGATCTTCTTTTTCCCCTTGTTCACTCCCCTCAACCTATACGGTTTCTATGGTTCGTGAACAAGTCAAGTTTATACCATCGACGCAAATCAGTTTCACAATTGAATCTTATCCGGCAACCTATCAGGTTTCTAGGGATAAATTTTGCTCCAACCGAAGGCATCCAATGCGCTCCCGGTAATTTATCCATCCTCCCCGAACGACTACCCCGATAACTCGAAAGCATAGTACATCCGGTTTGGATTTCAATTTCCCGAAAGCTCGATGGAGGGAAGGAAAACCTTGAAACCTTATAAACTAAATAATTTTTCGTGGGAGAATTTTCGCGATTAACGTTACACTTTGCACATTAATCATTTAAGCGCGTTTGTGGCATTCATACAATATGAAACAACCATTCACAACCTAGTTGCTACCAACATTTGGTTCATGGACCGTTCCTAGAAAACAAAAAACTCCGTAATCTAATTACAAGTCTTCGTCTTGAATCTTCGTCTTCTCGAAACGGATCTTCCTCCGGTCTTCGTCATTACATATAAATTCTACATTGAAGATTGCATCCTAGATACAAATATTTCTAGTTAAATAAATAGGCTCAAAAGGGCCTTTACAACCCAATCGAATAAAACGAACGATTCAAAACTAAGTCCACGAACCACATCCCCCATTCAAAAGCATTCATCCAATAAATACTATATAAATGGAAAGCGTAGAGATACATTAATCTAATCAACAATACGAACCGATCCAATCGATTCACACAATCGGTAATATGAAAAACGTTCAAAATAATTCGGTCGATCACAAGTATTCCAATTAATCAATTTCCCCTTATAAAATGAAATACCATAAATCATTTTAATCATATTAAATCTAATTTAAAATGTGGGAAAATATTTTAGGAATACACGAAGAAAACAAGCCCGAAACGGGTCCGAAAAGGCCGGACTGCGCCAAAACGAGCGGGGCAAGGTGGTCGCCCAGCAGCCCCGGGCCGTGGCCTCGAGCCCGGGCCACGGCCCCCACCCGTAAACTTTCTGGGCTGCCCAGCAGCCCTGGGCCGCGGCCCCCTTCTTCCGGACCACTCCCGGACCGTCCAATGGCGATTCGGGGCTAGTTTTTCTACCGGATATCCAATATCTATATTTTTCACCATTCATATCTTCAATATAAATCATATTTCCAAGAAATTAAGATTTATATTTAGACATAAACTTACGAAAAATATAACTACAACGAACGTAAAAACATATACCACGATTATGACTAAAATGATTCCAAATCATTCACCATCTAATCGAGCATTCCAAATGCCTATATCGTATATACGATCGCAAGACCTACGCTCCGATACCACTGTTGGGATTCGGCGCCTAAAACGAAGGCCCAGCGGAAGCGGTAAAATGAAAATTAATTCGATCTGAATCCCTACGAGGATCGATCGAGCTACGTATATATGAATATATAAACGAATTCACAAGAGATATTAGAAACTCACCCTTGTAGTCCGTTGATTAAATGGATTCCTTCTCTTGAGCTATTCCCCAAGCTTTAGTTGTTCTCCACGAATCCAATTCGCTCCAAGCTCTTGGATGATCCAATGCCGAAAGACCGCGTCTCTACTTGCCACGCGCGGAGAAACGAAAAGAACGACGATCACCCGATTAACCTCTAAGGTTATGGCTAGAATCAAGTGATGAAACTATGATTATAGCAGTCTAAGTGTGTAGTCTATATCTCTCAATTTTATCTTGATTTTCTCCATGAACAATCAAGAACTGAAATGAAGAAGATGAAGAAAAAGAACTCTTCTCTCTCTCTTTGCCAAAACTCACGATGGAATGATTGAGGAGAAGTGAGAGTTGTCTTCCTTTATTCTACTTCCAAATCCCACACAATCCCTTTCATCCTTATTATAAGAGATATGATATCTCACAAGTCATAAGTCTTACACCAACCAAATCAAGACTAAGACCAAGGTAAGGAATCAAGGTGGGGGAGGCCTCTAGAAGAAAACGGATGAGTTCGGTTCATTTCGGACTCCCGTGAGTCCAAATAGATAAACTCCTATTCCGTTCCGATGTATTTGTGTCGATTAATTAATCCAATCAATTAATCACATTAAATACATAATAACATAATTAATTTCTCCAAGAAATAATTATATGTATGAATTAAATTAATCACCCAGTAATTTATTTAATTCGTTAGGCCGTAAATCAATTTATCTAATAAATCGATTTAAACATCTAATGTCCCAAATTAGATATCCAATATCTAATATTCATAGTGAGATAATAAGTTTGATACATTCCGTCGTCAATCCTATTGCGCGACTCGGTAGGTCCGTCTCAGTCAGCAATGGGAGGAACCAAAGATTAGTAGCACCACCTAGCCAGCCTGGCGGCCTACACTGTACCCCAACTGAGAACGAATGATGGGATCATTCAAGAACCATTCTGTCGTGAATACCAGTAAATGTATAAACCCTTCTTTCAAACGTCCCGATCAAGTTATAGGGTCACGGTCAGTCAAACCTTATCTTTAATTGATGCCATGCATGCGTTAATGCAAATCGAGATCATCGAGCTCTCGTGTATCTAATGCAACTAGCTCCAATGTTTTGTCCAAAGACTTATTATCTCATCTACCAATAACCACATAGGACATATAACCCGCTCACTAACGGGAGAAAGAATTCTATCTTGGTATTCAGTAGGACCTGCTACTTGCCCGTCAAGATGCACGTCGAGGTTGACCCCCACCTTCCAGTTTATAGGGTTGAACTACTCTAATGAAAATCTTGACGTCACAAGCACATCCCTACCAAATCCTCAAGTCGAAGGTTCACGAATACCTATCACAACCTTTCGATTCCGTCATTGACTGTCCTGGAGTGAAATCCGTGTGATGAATCGAGGGTGAGTCGGTTCGAGTATACTAATCCAATTAGCATACCTATAACGTGTGCTCCCACTAACCATTGTTGGTATAAAATCGGTATTTGCGCCGTTTGTGCGGAATCGTAAATAGATTGCGGAAAATAAATCACACAAGGATTTATAGAGGTTCGGCTATTAACGAAGCCTACGTCCTCTCTCGATGTATCTTTTTCTTTAGGATTAAGATCAAAACCTCTATGCCTCTCTTCTATCGGTCGAGGAATTACCGTTACAAGCTCGTCTTCAATCAGTCCGAGTAAAACCATTTTCCTTTTCTATTGGACAAGGAATCAACCACTCTAGCTTTATATTGGTACTAGATAAACCTCACTAAGATAGCGATTGCGATTCTAACAATGCCGGATACTTGATCCTAATAACACCGAATCCAATCGTATCTTTTCTTTTACCTCTCGTGTATAATGTTGAATGTATAAACACTCAAACGAACAATATAAGCTCAATATCACAACAACAATGTAAGTATATGAATATAAGATCAATGTCTTGATTGCTTGGAGTTATTGTATGGAATAATACCAAAGATGTGGTATTTATAGCCTTCATCCACCAAACTAGCCGTTAGTCTGTTTTGACTAATTAGCGTGCGCTAGGCTATCTCTTTAGCGTGCGCTAGTCTGTTCTAGTTTCAGTCCAGTAGCTTCGTTTCTCCTTTAGCGTACGTTATGAACTTTGTGTTACGTACGTTATCTGACTCACTTAGAGTACGTTAACCATGATTGAGTAGCGTGCGTTAACATAATATATCTGTTGCCTTCACTTGTCAAACTATCCATTTGATGCTTGACTTTCCGCCAAATCTTTCCAACGTTCTGATTGACTTGATTCAAACTGATATTTAGCGTGCGCTAAATATCATCCCTTGCGTGTGCTAATACTGACTTCATTTCATACGTCATTCTGTGTTTGAATATCTTCACAACGGTAACAATCCTTCGATAGCGTGCGTTAATGACTATGTGTAGTGTGCGCTACCTCATCAGCTAACTTCACTTTAGGTAACTTCAAACTTGGCTGATATGCAGATGACTTTTCGTTAGCATGCGCTAACGTGTGATGACTTGCGTGCGCTAATGCAGTCCAGATTGCAACTTTTTGCGTCTTCGTCTGCTTCGTCGTTTTGCTTCGCCTTTATGTTGTTTTGTTTTGTTTAGCAACTTAATTATCAAAACATAATTTATTAATATGTGGAATAAATATTCCAACAACCATTAGTGTTCGACAGGCACTCTCCATGTCAAAGAACACGTCATACAAGTCTTCACATAGACTTAACGCCCAGTCAAGTTTCATCGATTTGCGAACGATTAAGTATTTGAGCTATAAACCTTACCAGTGCCGACCCCCTTATCCAATAAGGAGTGGAACGTTTTGCTCTCAAATAAATGGACTAGTTTCTATATGTATATTTACGAGTTAGGAATGCCAGTAACTACCAGTAAATAAAGAAACATTCATTTGTCTTATGATAATAAATTACATAATTACAAGTACAATGCCCTCACTCAACATCCTCTGAGTGGTATTCGAGGGCATACTCCTAACAATGCATGCGTTAATGCAAATCGAGATCATCGAGCTCTGATGTATCCAATACAACTAGCTCCAATGCTTTGGCCAAAGACTTATGATCTCATCTGCCAATAACCGCATAGGACATATAGCCCGTTCACTAACAGGAGAAAGAATTCTATCTTGGTATTCAGTAGGACCTGCTACTTGCCCGTCAAGATACACGTCGAGGTTGACCCCCACCTTCCGGTTTATAGGGTTGAACTACTATAATGAAAATCTTGACGTCACAAGCACATCCCTACTAAATCCTCAAGTCGAAGGTTCATGAATACCTATCACAACCTTTCAATTCCGTCATTGACTGTCCCGGAGTGAAATCCATGTGACGAATCGAGGGTGAGTCGGTCCGAGTATACTAATCCAATTAGCATACCTATAACGTGTGCTCCCACTAACCATTAGTGTTCGACGGGAACTCACAAGTCAAAGAACACGTCATACAAGTCTTCTCATAAACTTAACGCCCAGTCAAGTTTCATCGACTTGCGAACGATAAAGTATTTGAGCTATGAACCTTTCCAGTGTCGACCTCCTTATCCAATAAGGAGTGGAACGTTTTGCTCTCAAATACATGGACTAGTTTCTAAATGTATATTTACGAGTTAGAAATGCCAGTAACTACCAGTAAATAAAGAAACATTCATTGCCTTATATAACTGATTTACATAATTACAAGTACAATGCCCTCACTCATCATCCTCTGAGTGGCATTCGAGGGCATATTCCTAACAATCTCCCACTTGCACTCAATACCACACACTATGGTATCTAATACCCATATTCTCCAGATGACGCTCCAAGCTAGTCTGAGAAAGTGGCTTGGTCAGTGGATCAGCGACGTTGTCGGCCGAGTCTACTCTATGCAGCACAATGTATCCCTTGCGAACAAATTCTCTTACGAGATGATACTTTCTCTCAATATGTATGGTGTTGTTGTGAAACCTCGGCTCCTTGGCTTGCGCTACAGCTCCGTCATTATCGCAGTACAGTGGAACAGGCAGCTCAGCACATCGTATCACTTGAAGTTCTCCCAGAAACTTCTTAATCCAGAACCCTTCCTTGGAAGCCTCCGAGGCTGCTTGATACTCAGCCTGACAGGTGGAATCAGCAGTCGCACTTTGCTTGGCACTACGCTAAGATACTGCTCCTCCATTAAGAGTAAATATGTAGCCAAAAGTAGACATCGAGTCGTCCTTCAGTCCTTGGAAGTCCGAATCAGTGAATCCCACCACATCCAATTCTCCACCGCCATACATCAGAAATATATCTCTAGTCCTTCTCAAGTACTTGAGAACGTTCTTTACGGCAGTCCAATGTTCCCTACTTGGGTTTGCCTGAAACCTACTCACCACGCTTACAGCATGCGCAATGTCAGGTCTCGTACACAATATAGCATACATAAGTCTACCCACGGCCGAATTATATGGTATATTACTCATTTCCTTTCGTTGTTCCTCACTTTGAGGACACATCTTCAAGGAGAGTTTTATTCCATGTCGCATCGGTAGGAACCCTCTTATAGAATCATCCATCTTAAATCGCTTTAAGATTTTATCTATATAGAGGGCTTGGGAAAGACCTATTGTTCTCTTCGCTCTATCCCGGTAGAGTCGAATACCAAGAATATAGGTAGCTTCTCCCAAGTCTTTCATGGAAAAATTACTCGAAAGTCAAGCTTTCACAGAACTGAGCATTCCCACATCATTTCCTATTAGTAGAATGTCATCTACATATAGTACTAAGAATGCGATCTTGCTCCCACTAACCCTCTTGTATACACAAGGTTCCTATTCATTTTGCACGAAGTCAATCTCTTTGACCGCCTCGTCAAAATGAAGGTTCCAACTACGCGACGCTTGCTTCAGTCGATAAATGGAATGCTGAAGCTTGCACACTTTCTGAATATCGACTTCAGACACAAAACCTTTAGGCTGCTCCATATAGATTTCCTCCTTGAGGAATACATTAAGGAAAGCCGTCTTTACGTCCATTTGCCATATCTCATAATCGTGGTTGGCAGCTATAGCAAGCATCATGCGAATAGACTTGATCATGGCTATGGGCGAGAAGGTATCGTGGTAATCGATCCCTTCTTTCTGGGTATAACCCTTTGCCACAAGCCTAGCCTTATCGGCGTCAACCTTTCCATTACCATCAGTCTTTCTCTTGTAGATCCACTTGTTCCCAATAGGCACTATGCCCTTGGGGCGGTCTACTAGAGTCCAGACCTGATTGACATGCATTGAGTCTATCTCAGCTTCCATAGATTCACGCCATTTCGCGGAGTCTACATCCACCATCGCTTGGTCATAGGTCGTTGGGTCAGTCTCTTGGCTATCACTTGGAACCTCATGGAGACCTAGTTCCTCCAAGTGCACAAGCCCATACCTCTCGGGTAAATGAGACACCCTACTAGACCTAAGAGGTGGTTGTACTTGTGTTTCAGAAGGTTCGGTTCTAGTTTCTTGCACATGTGTCTCCCGAGGAGTTTCATTGTATTCTTCTAAAGAAATACTTCTACCTGCTCTGCCTTCCTGAATGAACTCATCTTCCAGGAAGTGTGCTTGTAAAGCAACAACGATCTTTCGATCTTCAGGCATGTATAATAGATATCCCATCGTCCCAAACGGGAATCCAATGAAATGCCCCTTCGCGGACCTATCTTCCAACTTCTCCACCTTAGTCTTCTTGACATAGGCGGGACATCCCCAAATCCTAATATGATTAAGACTTGGTTTCCTGCCCTCCCACATATCATGTGGAGTTTTAGGAACGGATTTGGAAGGACATCTGTTCAAGATGTAAGCGGCAGTCAGGAGTGCATACCCCCACAGGTAAATCGGTAAGTCAGTATAGCCCAGCAAGGAACGGACCATGTTCAACAAGGTCCGGTTCCTTCTTTCTGACACACCATTTAACTGAGGAGTACCTGGAGGTGTTAGTTGTGAAACTATTCCTTGTTCCTTAAGGAACTCGTCAAACTCCGTACTCATATACTCGCCACCTGGGTCCGACCGAAGTGCTTTTATATGATTACCAGTTTGTTTCTCGACTAGGGCTTTGAATTCCTAGAATTTCTCAAAGGCCTCGGATTTATGTTTCATTATACCTAGTATGATCATCTGTAAACGTAATGAAATATTGATATCCGTCACGTGCTGCTTCCAAAGCACCACAAACGTCGGTATAGATTAATCCCAGTTTATCAGCGGCTCTTTCAAAAGTCCCTGTGAAGGGGGACTTAGTCATTTTGCCTTTAGGGCAAGATTCACAAGTAGGAAAGGGATCTGTCCCAATGGACCCATAAGTCCATCTTTTTCCATTTTGTAACCAAAACTAAAAGTTCTGTACCTGAAGCGCCATGAAGAATCGGACAGTCTCTGGCCCAGTGGCCTAGCTCACCACACTTGAGACAAGCATCCTTCTTCTTCTTGTTCTTCGGAACCGTTGGGGCCTTGTCCTTGCCCTTGAAGTCCTTGACATGTGGTCCAGTCTGCTTCTTGGTCTTTTTCTTCTTTTTCTTAGACCTCCGAGGTCCATAAGAAATCACAAGGGCAGACTCCTTCATCCGCGGAGTCTTCATCTGAGACTGTGCGGTCATCAGTTTGTTCATTAGCTCAGCTAAATTACATTCAATCTCATTGCAGTTAAAGTTCATAACAAACTGTGAGAAGGAATCAGGAGGAGACTGTAGGATAAGGTCGGTTTGGAGAGAAGTATCCATTTTAAAATCAAGAGCCTCCAATCTCTCGATCATGGATATCATTTTGAGGACGTGTTCCCCAACCTTCTCACCTTCCTTCATCCTTACACCGAACAGTTGCTTGGATATCTCGTATCTAGAAGTTCTGATGTGCTCACCATAAAGCTCTGTTAAGTGAGATAGAATCTGCCTAGCAAAAGTCATTTTCTCATGAGCTCTCTGAAGCTCATGAGACATAGAAGCCATCATGTAAGCACAGACTTTTATGTCATCCTTAACCCACTTTTCGTGGTTTTCGATCTCTTCCTGATTGGCTCTGGTCCGCACAGGAGGCGCCGGAATGTCCATCTCCAAGACGTATCCCAGTGCCTCCATACTGAGGACAATCACCAGATTGCGGAGCCAGTCCACAAAGTTAGGTCCAATCAGGGTGTTCTTGTCGAGTAGAATTGCGAGTGGATTCATTGTCATATTGAGAGTTATGTCTGCATTAAGTATAAGAGATTAATTAGTGACTTGTTATATTATGATCTGAGTATAGAATTAAGGTATTTTCTATTCTTGTTAACGAGCTTCCACTATTTTTATCGGAACAACACACTCTCATGTGAAATCCGAAAGTATCGTCTCTCTACTTCATAGTGGTGATCGAGTTCTTTATAAATCTTAATAGAGGGCAACCGAACAGGTTTCTAGTCTATTAATTTTCATAAAGTGGTGTCCAACACCAACCCATCTAATGGATGATTCGATCTTCTTTTTCCCCTTGTTCACTCCCCTCAACCTATACGGTTTCTATGGTTCATGAACAAGTTAAGTTTATAACATCGACGCAAATCAGTTTCACAATTGAATCTTATCCGGCAACCTATCAGGTTTCTAGGGATAAAATTTGCTCCAAACGAAGGCATCCAATGCGCTCCCGGTAATTTATCTGTCCTCCCCAAATGACTACCCCGATAACTCGGAAGCATAGCACATCTGGTTTGAATTTCAAATTCCTGAAAGCTCGATGGAGGGAAGGAAAACCTTTAAACCTTATAAACTTAATAATTTGTTGTGGGAGAATTTTCGCAATTAACGTTACACTTTGCACATTAATTATTTTTAGCGCGTTTGTTGCATTTATACAATATGAAACAACCATTCACAACCTAGTTGCAACCAACATGTGGTTCATGGACCGTTCCTAGAAAACAAAAACTCCGTAATCTAATTACAAGTCTTTGTTTTGAATCTTCATCTTCTCGAAACGGATCTTCCTCCGGTCTTCGTCATTACATATAAATTTTACATTGAAAATTGCATCCTAGATACAAATTTTCTAGTAAAATAAATAGGCTCAAAATGGCCTTTACAACCCAATCGAATAAAACGAACGATTCAAACTAAGTCCATAAACCACATCCCCATTCAAAAGCATTCATCCAATAAATACTATACAAATGGAAAGCGAGAAGATTACATTGATCTAATCATTATACAATCAACAATAAATAGAATTGATCCAATCAATTCAACAATAATCGACAATTTAATTTTCGTCCGTAGTGTACCCTTAAAATATTTTCTTTGAATTTTCCTTCATCAAAAATTCCAAAGTAATGATTTTAATACAGGAAAATTCAATAATCGAAAATATACTGAAAAATGAGTCCTAGTGCCGGACAGCCTGGAAACTGCCAAGCAGCACCAAACACCATGCCCGGCAGCCTACAGGCCACGCCCGGCAGCCTACAGGACGCGCCCGGCTCCAGACAGGAAAGGGGCCCGACCATGCCTAGACATGCCGTGAGAAACAAGATGTACTGGCCGGATACGGAAGCGCTCGCCGGATCTCGCAAGCGCTGCCGATCCCGCAAGCACTCACGGACATGGCAAGTGCTCGGCAATATACAGCAAGCGCTCGGTCGGATCCAGCAAGCACTCGGCTAGATACAGCAACGCGCTCGGCACTGACTCGACATAATACAGCAAGCGTCCGGCCTGTGGCCGGACGTGCTCGGCCACACTCGGCAGCTGTATGGAAAATCGTCCAACGATTGGATACAGCTCGTTTTCGGGCAGATTTCTAAAATCCTGTTATTCCTGATCTATATATTATTAATATAAATCATATTTCCAAGAAAAACCTGATTTATACCATAACATAAAATTACGGAAAAACGACACTACGACGAACAATAAAATATCTACGATTATCAAAATGATTCTAAATCACAAAATAAGCATTCCAAATGCTAAATATCGTATATACGATCGCAAGACCTCGCTCTGATACCACTATTGGGATTCGGTGCCTAAAACGAAGGCCCAGCGGAAGCGGTAAATTGAAAATTAATTCGATCTGAATCCCTATGAGGATCGATCGAGCTACGCATATACGAATATAAAATAAACAAAGGAAGATTCGAAATCATACCCTTGTCGTCCGTTGCGTATATGGAGTTGCTTCTTTTAAGCTATTCCCCAAACGATCCAAAGTGCTCCAAGCCCTTGGATGATCCAACGCCGAAAAACCGTGTCTCTACTTGTCACGCGCCGGAGAAACGAACGGAATGACAACACTCGATTAACCTCTAAGGTTACGGCTAGAATCAAGTGATGAAGCTTTTATTATTATTATTATTACACTCTAAGTGTATGAATGTTTATCTCTCTCAATTAATGTCTTGATATTTATCCAAGAATATATCTCAAGAACAATGAATAAGTGTGAAGACTTGAAGAAAATCTTCTCTCTCTCTTTTGTGATGTTTCACGTAAGTCTCAAATTGGTGGAGCAAAATGAGAGAGTCTTCACTTTATATTCAACACCAACCACCATGATAAGATATCACTTTGATATCTTGTCCCTTCATATCTTGATATTCATTATTAAAATGATGACCAAAGACCAAGAGAGAGTTGGTGAGGGGAGGGGCGGCCATCTAGAAGGAGCCGGGTGAGTTCGGTCCGTTTCGGACTCCCGTGAGTCCAAACAAATAAAATCCGATTCTGTTTCGATGTATTTATATCGATTAATTAATCTAATTAATTAATCATATCAAATACATAATGACATGACTAATTTCTCCAAGAAATAATTATATTCATGAATTAAATTAATCACTCGGTAATTTATTTAATTCATTAGGCCGTAAATTAATTTATCCAATAAATTAATTTAGACATCCAATGTCCCAAATTAGATATCCAATATCTAATATTCATTATGAGAGAATAAGCTTGATTCATTCCGTCGTCAATCCTATTGCGCGACTCGGTAGGTCCGTCTCAGTCAGCAATGGGAGGAACCAAAGAGTAGTAGCACCACCTAGCCAGCCTGGCGGCCTACACTGTACCCCAACTGAGAACGAATGATTGGGATCATTGAAGAATCATTCTGTCGTGAATACCAGTATTCGTATAAACCCTTCTTTCAAATGTCCCGATCAAGTTATAGGGTCACGGTCAGTCAAACCCTATTTGTACTTGATGCTATGCATGCGTTAATGCAAATCGAGATCATCGAGCTCTCGTGTATCCAATACAACTAGCTCCAATGCTTTGGCCAAAGACTTATGATCTCATCTGCCAATAACCGCATAGGACATATAACCCGTTCACTAAAAGGAGAAATAATTCTATCTTGGTATTCAGTAGGACCTGCTACTTGCCCGTCAAGATGCACGTCGAGGTTGACCCCCCACCTTTCGGTTTATAGGGTCGAACTACTCTAATGAAAATCTTGACGTCACAAGCACATCCCTACTGAATCATCAAGTCGAAGGTTCATGAATACCTATCACAACCTTTTGATTCCGTCATTGACTGTCCCGGAGTGAAATCCGTGTGACGAATCGAGGGTGAGTCAGTCCGAGTATACTAATTCAATTAGCATACCTATAACGTGTGCTCCCACTAACCATTAGTGTTCGACAGGAACTCACAAGTCAAAGAACACGTCATACAAGTCTTCTCATAAACTTAACGCCCAGTCAAGTTTCATCGACTTGCTAACGATAAAGTATTTGAGCTATAAACCTTTCCAGTGCCGACCTCCTTATCCAATAAGGAGTGGAACGTTTTGCTCTCAAATACATGGACTAGTTTCTACATGTATATTTACGAGTTAGAAATGCCAGTAACTACCAGTAAATAAAGAAACATTCATTGCCTTATATAAATGATTTACATAATTACAAGTACAATGCCGACATCCGCCGCAGGATAAACCACCGCCTCACTCATCATCCTCTGAGTGGCATTCGAGGGCATATTCCTAACTGGGGCGCCGTCGGATGAATCGACTTCGCGACCGTGTCTTGTTAGCACTTTTCTGCCTGGGACCGACATGTTAGATGACGGACCTTTGAGGGCATACATTGTGATGGGGGTAGAGACGCGTCGCATTGTCCGGGCCCACCATGTTAGATGATGGACCTTTGAGGGCGGGCAAGCGTGTCCACAGATCTATTTTGTAGGGTCCTTCGGCTACGCCCGCCTCGTATTTAAATGAAGAGCGAGCGATCCCTGCTCAAAATTATGATAATTTTCTCATATCTTATCACAACCCTTCATTAAAATGGTTATAATCTCAAAGGAAAATTATTATCATCAAAAATCATCTCAAAGATATATTATTCATATAACAAGCTTAACATAATCCTTCCAAAATATAATTATAACATCTATGTATCCTTAGACATCAAGAACATACTCATCCTAAATTTATAATCATCATGTTCATAAAAACCAACAAGAATCATGCTTACCGACATAATATTAATAATATATTAAATAATTTCTCTCCGAGAGATCCGTTATAATTTATTATTAATAATATATTAAATAATTACCGACATAATATAAGTCTTTTTGGTCACCCACACAATGATTATAAATCAAACCAAACCAAGCCAAACATACCCAGTATATCCCGCTCAAAGCAGGGTCTGGGGAGGGTAAGATGTACGCAGACCATGCTCCTACTTATTACGGTAGGGAGGCTGTTTCCGTGAAGACCCCCAACTTAGTGCACAGCAGAATCTCGTGTGATAAATACAAAGGAAAACATATGATTCGAAAAAAGCTCGAGACCATACTTGAGCCCATGGCTTAATCCACATGGGACTTACCTACGCGGAATTTGGCTACTTCACTCCCGATGAACGTTGCTCTAACAAAAGAGAGGTTGACTCTGCGCACAGCTCCCTGTCAAAAATACACCACACGCAAAGACAATAGGATAAAATATACAATAAAAGTAAAAAATGCAATGCTCTAGGTCAAAGCTAACCGAGACAACCCAATCCTGAGGCTCTCAACTACAAAGATCGCCCTTACAAAAGAATCCACAACTCGATCCGGCGCCCAAGCGCACCTATCAACAGCCGCTCTGAAAGGTTTAAGGCCTTCAAATCTAATCTCAACTGCTCCTCCCACGTCCTCCTCGGTCTGCCTCTCCTCCTCTCCCCGACAACCAATAAACTCTCGACCCTCCTCACCGGAGCAGAGATAAATAATGATTATAGATAAATAAAAAAATATACTGAGATTAAATAATGAACAATGTTTAATCACAATCGAATGAAGTTTTCTCTTCCATGACAAAAAAAAAAAACAATTCTCTCTATGTCCGTCTTTATCTTCTTTTTTCTTCCTAATTGTATCTTATCCGCTTTCCTCCTCTTTGTCTTCTTTCTTCTTCTCAATCTTCTCTACTCTCCTCCTTTTCATTATCTCTCATTCTTTTTAGGGTGCGTTACATCAGGCCCCTTGCTAGATGTTCCAATTACATTTGGATCTCTCTTAAACTAATAATAACATCTTCATATATGTTTAGCTGAATTTAATTACATATGAATCCACAAATTTGACTTTTTTGCTGGAAAAGTCATTTGTACCCCTAACAAATTTTTGGATTTTGCAGGAGGCCAAACAGCCCTATTGATCTTCCTCCTTCAAAAAATAAAAAAATAAAATAAATAGTTTGACCGTTTTTATTTTTATTTTAAAATAGTCTGTTTTTAAAAAAATTTATTAACCAAAAATAAAAACATAAAAAATAAAAAAAAGAATATATTTTTATTAACACAGTTTGACCATTTTTATTTTTCTTTTAAAATTGTCCATTTTTAAAAAAATTTATTAACCGAAAATAAAAATATAAAAAATAAAAAAAAGAATATATTTTTATTAACACGAAATAAAAACAGAAAAAATAAATAAAAAAGAATATTTTTTTCGTTTCTATTTTTCTTTTAAAATGACCTTTTTTAAAAAATTTATTAACCGAAAATAAAAACATAAAAAAATAAATAAATAAAAAATATATTTTTATTAATATGAATTAAAAACAGAAAAAAATATTTTTGTTTTTGTTTTTTTTAAAATGACTTGTTTTTAAAAAAGTTTATTAACCGAAAATAAAAATATAAAAAAATAAATAAATAAAGAATATATTTTTTAACACGAAATAAAAGCAGAAAAATAAATAAAAAAAGAATATTTTTTCGGAATAAGGGCTTGTTTAGAGATGTATATTTCGGAATTTTTTGTTAACTTGGTCAACTCTCCAAACTAAAATTTGAACTTAAATATAATTATTAGAATAAGAGGGTTTCGTTGAGAGTCACGTGCAGGGTCCCATACGTATTAGAGCTTTCTTTTTATGTTCATCAATCACTGGTTGAGTCCATGGTACACTCCCATGTAGTGCATCCCCTGTCGGATACATTACATGGGGGTGTACCATGGACGGTACCATCAATCACTCCTCTTCAGTGGACCGTATCGCAATTTAAGTGGTATACTAGTATTAGATCTTACATTATTAACGAATGTATGTGCTGGGAGACAATTCAATGATTTTACTCAGTTTTACTTTATCTAACCTACTCGATATGAGCCGTCCATAATAACATATCAATTAGAGGTTAACTTGTATATTCAACAGTAATAATACATCAAATATGTATTTGAGCCTTCTTCGTTTATACTGGATGTATAAGGTATGAGTTCTTTAAATCAAAAATATTTATTTATGAGCTTTTTCCATGACTATTACTATAATTTTACTTCCTCCCATTTTCAACAAGTAATCTATAATACTTAAAACTTACCCCCTTAATTTAATGTGCAAGGGGGGTTGAGAAGCCAAAAACTGCCTGAATATCTTTCTTCAAGGTTTATTGATTTTTAGCAGAAACGTAAGCATTTGTTGCAGAAGAACCTTGAATGCTCCCAATGAATGCAACTTTATTGATTTTTGGCAGAAACGTAAGCATTTGCTGCAGAAGAACAAACAGTTGTTCTTATGTGATAACTTCAATAAACTCCCAAATAACTGGCAGAAACGTAAGCATTTGTTGCAGAAGAACAAACAGTTGTTCTTATGTGATAACTACAATAAACTCCCAAATAACTACAATAAACTCACAATAAACTCATACAATGAAATATACAGTTATGGAACACCAAAGGGCTGCAATGAAATAGTTGTGGAACACCAAAGAGCTACAATGGAGGCTGCATAAATAAAGCATGAAGCTCATTGCCTATCCAGACATTGTGAGTGAGACCATTAGGAGTAAAACTAAAAGGTCCATCATCATGGCTGCAGAAATTGGAGGCCCAAAGGCTGAATTGTTCCTCGACGAACTGAAGCTAGATGCAACTGGTACGATTGTGGTGTTGTTGTGTAGGATGTGGGATGTAAATGCCGTTACCGGGCGATACTTGAGCACTGATTTTTTGGTGTCTGATGCTAAGGTTTATTTATGCATATTTCAAAAACTTGAGAAATTCCAATACATAATAAAAGATAATCAAATGTCTATATTGTTTAGCGACAACTTTTAACATACTTTTGTTGCAGGGTAATGTTATCCATTGTACTGCCAGGGCAACGGTGGCTCACAATTTCCTGAGGTTAAAAGAGGGGGGTATTTACTCGGTTAAAATTTTGTCGTCATGCAAAACAAGGAGAACTTTCGAATTAGGAAGGACGATACCTTTATGCTTGAGTTTGATGGAGCAACGACCATAAGGAAAGCTGTGGTTAAATCTGAAGGGTTTGTCAGGTATCCTTTTCCAGCTGGTGGATTTTGATCATATCCAACCTACAGACAACAAATATCTCATTGGTAATTTACTATTTGTTTAGGTATGTCCAATTTATTTGTCCTTAATTGTTGTTGCCATAAAAACTATTACCTTTCAGATGCTGCATGTTATGTGACGAACGTTGGAAGGATTAACTATACAAAAACAGGCTCAAAAAATCTTGATTTCTTCCTGGCCAATCGTAGGTTGATATTTATATTTTTTACAGATGATGTTGTAAAATTGATAACTTTTTTGCCAATATGTATTAAGGAACTAACCGTTTGTTTTATTTCTGTTTCCTGTGCGAGCAGAGGCCAGTCAATACGGGTGACTCTATGGGGAGGGCTTGCTGATATGTTGATTGAGAAGAAAGCAACACATGTAGGCATGTGTGCTGTTGTGGTGACCTCGACATCTGCAAGACATTATAACAGTGAGTGGCCTTGGACTATTTACCTTTTCCATGTTAGACATCTTTCTCATGCTAATTTAATTTTTAATGTTACCTCCCAGATAAGCTCTATTTATCCAGTAGTTCATCCACCCAGATACTAGATGTTGTTGATATCCCTGCAATCAAAGCATTGAAATCAGACATCAGGTAGGAAATTGCAATGTTTATTATTGAAAAATTCCTACTGCCCACAAACTTATAAAAATCGTTTACCTGTTTGTTAGCAGCGTTGGGTGTTCAAAAGCAGCTTCTCGTGTAGACAACTATGAACCAAGAGAATTGTCGATCGAGAATCTGCTCATGTGGGCCCGCAATAGAAAAAATGATATATGTCTTCTTTTGCACCCGCCATCTCTGTAGTCTCCATATACCGCATAATATTGATATATTTTATTTCTACCCAGTCTGCAACTTTCATATGTAAGGCAAGGATTGAGAATGTGCGTACTAGGAAGGGATGGAATTTTCCATCATGTGGGGGTGACAAATGCAAAAAAGGAGCTACTAGAAAGGATGGGCGGTTTTGGTGTGATTCATGTGACAGGCCAATTGAATACCCGGTAATAAGGTAATGTTATGTTTGTAACTTATAGGTTAAGCATTTGTATCTAATAAATATAGTTACTCACATTGACACATACCATTTGCCACATATTCTCCTCAGGTATCGCCTTGAGCTTGGTATATCGGATGGTACCGAACAGACTGTGGTGGTCCTTTTTGATGAGCCCTCAGTTGAATTGATCAAGTTCCCAGCTTCGGCATTATTGGTTGATGAGGATGAGGTTCATTTATAAATCCCTGTTTACTTACCCCCCCTTCCCCCATCCCCATTACTCACGCCTTACTCTACATGGTTTAGAAGAACACGCAAACTTGCCAGCTCCTATAACCAAACTCAGTGGCACAACACATGTTTTTGAAATCAAAACTCACACCTATTATGAGTACGGAACCTTTGAGAGTTTTACGTGTTGGACAGTGGACCCGCCTCATCCGTCAGTTGGAACTATAGGCTCAAGCACCATTGATAATGAAATTGAAAATGAGCTGTTGCCCGCGGATGATGGCCAATGTGATGAGTCCATCACCCCAAATAATATTATGACTGCAACATCCACCTCATCATTCAAACGGCTTATCAAGTCCAAACCTACAGATGATAAGAAAAAAAGGAGGTCAGCACAACATATAACCTTTGGTGACAAAAAAATACATAACATTTAAACGTTTTTTGCCTTAAACCTCTTACTGCTGCAATATAGTTAACATGACAAACATGGCTTAATTGTTTGCAGTACGGATATTGAATATAAGGACGCGGAAGTTGAGCTGACAACTATAGACGATGAACAAGATGGTGAGGACAGCACCCCATTTGCCAAGAAGAAGACAAGACGGTGAGCTCATGTTGCGCATGACCTTTGGTCAGTCATTGTTTTATATTTGCCCGCATATTAACATGTTTCCCTTTATATATTTTGTGGTCAGGTTTGTGGTGGAAGATTCAGAATGAGTTCAAGAAGGTTGCACTGGAAGAAGACTTTTTAAAATAAACCCTTATGACAAGAATAATACATTGGATTAAAACTGTTTTGGGGATTTTTTTTAATTGTTGTTTGGAGGACATAAAACTCAACTGTTTCATTGCATTTGATTTTATTTTGTTTGACGATCTATTCCACTTACCCATCATGCAAAATATTGTTTCTTTTGTGCTGAATTTGATTTCAGGTACATCAAAGTTGAATATTCTTTGATTTGGACACTTGCTACACCAGATCAAGCGGATATGCGTGTTACTAATGATAAATGACTATGATGGCAAAGAGGGTTTCACTCGATTTTTTCATTAAGCTTGATTTCCAAATGTTATGTAGTAAATATTGTCTGATTATGCTTCAGAGGACATGCAATGTTAATGTACAAGATCAACCTATGAATGATCCAAATGTTGACCTCTGTATACTATTTCATATGCTAGGCGTGTAACTAAATCTCTAAGTAATGAAATCCAATTCGCTATAATTTTGTAAATGTCCTGTTGTAATCTATATTGTCCTGCGCTTATTGAACCCTTTCAATTATCGACCAACCTATTTTTAAACGTTAGCCTTATGGGTATCCTCTCATGCACAATTACATAAAGGGTCCCTAAACTACATAAATTCAGTTACAGAATCCATTTTTAATACCTAATAAATAGTTTTTATAGAAAGCTAACAGTTACAAAACCTGTTAAACTACATGGAATATCATTGGGTTTCCAATGGCTTTAAAAGTCAAATTATACCCTATTTTCCAATTCATCCAGTAAAGTCATGGAGTTCAGTAGGGAAATGGTATCACAATACTACTACATGCCAATAGCAAAAGCTTCAAAAGCATCAAATGTAGGTTTAACTATTTTCAAAAGGCGATGTCGAGAACTGGGTATTCAGCGTTGGCCACATCGTAAGCTGAAGAGTCTACAATTATTAATTAGCACTATCCAGGACAGGATTCAATTGAATATAACATTTTGTTTTTATGTTCCTCCCAAAGTTATCTTGCATTATAGGCTCAGAATGGAGGTTCAGAA
Source organism: Orobanche coerulescens (assembly GCA_033398695.1). NCBI lineage: Eukaryota > Viridiplantae > Streptophyta > Magnoliopsida > Lamiales > Orobanchaceae > Orobanche > Orobanche coerulescens. The sequence continues at coordinate 53,298,556 of CM065811.1, forward strand.
GTTGATGGAAACCCTCATTAAATCATAACAAGGTTGGAAGAAGAAAAGAGGTGAGTAGAAGAAAATCCTGATTCAAAATTTGCAAAAAGTAGCATAAGGTTGGGACAGTGTTATTTCAAAGCTAGAAATAAAAGATGAAAAACCATGGGTTTGGGATTGTTGTCAACAAAGCCACCAACACCGAGTGTCGCTACAAAGTTGCAGAATTCATCTCATAACAATAGCTCAAATGATGAAGATATTGAAGATTGTTATGCTGCTGACTGTAGTGACCAAGTTTAGCTGAAATTTCCTTATCTTCGAATTCATCGTTAGATGAGTCACTTTTAGTAACTACCTGAAGACATTCTTTGGATTTGGATAGTGTGGGGAAGGTTCTGATTCTCCTATCAGTGCCTTGAGCTTGTTTTTTCAAGCACGTCTTCGTTCATCCCTCTCTTGTTGCTCATCTTCCGGCAACCTTTGAACTTTAGGATGAGGACATTTGTTTGCATAATGTCCAGGTTTCCAGCAATTATAGCACAGGTTAGCGTCACCAGAGAAAGTTTCAGTACTTACCTTGTGAACATGCTTGGGCCTGTAGGGAGTCTTTCCAGACTGCTTGATGAACTTTTTGAACTTGTGCATGAGGAGCGCCATTTCGTCTTGCGACAGGATATCGTCGTCGCTGTCAGCATTCTTGTAATTTGGCTTTGATGGGCTGGGCATGCTGTGTCGATGGTTGGATACAGCGGCTAAGGCTATAGTCCTAGCGGGAGATTCTTCAGCTTTCTCTCTCCTGTCTATATCGTACTCAAATACTTTGAGGTCAGAGAAGGGATCAAAAGTAGATATTTCACTAAGATTACACCACACACGCATAGCTGTGGTCTTAATGTCCCATCGGGCACGGAAAGATCTGAAAATCTTTAGGTTTTTCTCCCTTTGAGTATAAATTTTGCCCAAAGCTTCAAGTTCACCAACAATTCCAATGAATCTGAGGTCAAGTTCCTCAAGTGTTTCAGTTGGTTTCATTTCAAAAGATTCAAATTGCTGAGTTAATTTTGAAATCTTGTTTTCTTTTGAGAGCTCAGTTCCCTCACCAATCAACTTTATTTTATCCCAGATATCCTTGGCTGATTTACAGCTCTTTACCTTAGAGAATGTGCCTTTGTCAAGGGTGACAAGCAGCGCATTCTTCGCAACATTGTCGAGGTTGGCGTGCTTTATTTCGTCAGAAGTCCATTGTTCGCGCTCTTTTTCAAGCATCTCAGCATGAGCTTGGCCTTCAATCCTAGGGGTCGGATTTACCTTCATAATTTTGATGGGGCCATCCTGTATAACAAAAATCATCTCTTCGTGCATTTCTGCAAGATGAGCCTCCATCCGGATTCTCCAATCATCAAACTCATTAATAGAGAACATAGGAATTTTGTTGATCATTGATGTATCCATATGAGAATGTAGGAATGAAAAAGACTGTTTTAAAAAACAAGTGATTTTGGATCTGATTCAGTTAAAAATACGACTGATTCTTTTTAGAATCAATCGCCCCAATACAACTTGTTAGCCACTAAGTATACAGGATACAGCTTGGAAAGTGTTTTAAACAACAAGCTGTATGATTTTTAAATCAGAGTGCGTAGCGGAAGTCTTTAATACAGTAAGTTGCTGAGGATACAGCAACTCGGTGTGCAGTGTATACTTAAATAATCACAATTAATAAAACAATAAAGGCAGAAGGTAAATAACACAATATTTAAAGTGGTTCGAGGTAAACCCCTCTACGTCCATTGGTCCTCCACATAGGAGTAAAAAGTTTATTATAATTATTGCGTACACAACTACGTAATTATACCAAACCTAATCAATATATCGTTCACACAGATTGATATAAAGATCTTAGCTTTCAACCGTTCACACAGTTGGTTTGAGCTAACACGTGACTGGCTTCTTCACACACAGTTCTGAAGCTTCGTCTTCTTCAATGCAAGTCTGTCACACACAGTTCGGGAATAGCAAGGTTTCTCAGTCCACACAGGGCTGATGGGTTTGTTCAAGGGTTAGAACAATATTTGAACAACAACTTTGACTTTATGAGCTTATAGCTGATGATGTGTTGTTCACGGTTTGAGCACTGTATATCTCTTCTATCAGAATAGAAGAAAGCTTTGGGAGATATGTTTTGCTGTGAATATTCGTGTAAGCACTTGTTGGTTTGTAAGTCGTGTGTATGTATGTATCTGTAGATGATCTTCAGACTCTGGAGATATATATATATATAGCCTCTGAAATATATCCGTTGAAATAGATCCGTTGAGCAAGATTCTGCGACAACTTGATATTTGACTTGAATACTCTGAGATCCGGATATTGCGGGATTTGAAGATCTTCTGATGACTTACAGTATTTAAATACTTTATACTTTAGTATTTAAATACTTCTTTATCAAACGGGACTTGACTTCTAGCGAATACTGATTATTCCTTCTTCTCCTGTTTGAGGGCTGTATGGAAGGATTGCTGTATTGATATTTCGAGACAGCTTCCATACTTAGCTTTGCGGAACTCTTTGCTGTATGATAGATTTACTGTATGGTTGGGACTGCAAGAAGTCTTCGATACAGGTTGATACTTGATCAGCTTTTCTATACAGCTATTAGCGGTATGCAGGATTTGGCATATTGTCAAAACATTCTGACAACACGATCGATACAGGGATTGTTTATCCCAACAGCATTGATACAGGGTTTTTATTATCCCAACACCCATGCTACGCCTTACTCAGTTCATCCTGGTTTGAGTAAGATGTACAAGGACCTAAGGAGGAACATTTGGTGGAGAAATTTGAAGGGGGAGGTCGCATAATTTGTAGGAAGATGTTTGACTTGCCAACAGGTCAAAATCGAGCATCAGCGAACAGCCGGATTGTTGCAGTCACTTCTCGTCCCAGAATCGAAATGGGAAGATATTTCGATGGACTTTGTCACGAGTTTTCCAAGGTTGAGGTCTGGTATTAGGTTTTGGGTGATTTTGGATCGTCTGACCAAGTCGGCACACTTTCTGGGCATCAAGGATACTTGGGATCTGGAAAAGTTGGCTCGTGTTTTCATTGTTCAGATTGTGAGGCTTCACGGCACTCTGAAGTCTATTGTTTCTGATCAGGATGGTCGATTTGTATCACATTTTTGGCAGGCGGTATATAAGGCGTTAGGTACTCGGTTGTGTCTGAGTACTTCTTTTCATCCTCATACGGATGGGCAGTCGGAGCGTACCATCCAGACATTTGAGGATATGTTGTGTGCTTGTGTTCTCGATTGGAGCAATGATTGGGAGGAGCATTTGCCATTGATCGAGTTCACGTACAACAATAGTTGGCACACATCGATCAGGATGGCACCGTATGAGGCACTTTATGGGTGGCGATGTCGATCGCCAATTTGTTGGAGCGAGGTGTCTGATTTGGTCGGGACCGAACCAGATATCGCCATGGAGACGAGGAGGAAGGTGGAATTGATTGGGGAGAGGATGTTGACTGCTCAGAGTCGATAGAAATCCTATACTGACGTTCGTCATCAACCTTTGGAGTTCGAGGTGGGAGACCACGTTTTGCTAAAGGTGTCTCCGACAAGAGGAGTTTTCTGCTTCGGGAAGAAGGGAAAGCTGAGTCCGAGGTTCATTGGACCATTTGAGATCCTCGAGAGGGTCGGTGAATTGGCATATCGCTTGGCGTTGCCTCCTGCTTTGAGCCACGTTCATAGCGTTTTCCATGTTTCCCAGCTGAGGAAATATGTTCCGGATCATAGTCATGTTATCGACTACGGTGAGATCGATGTCGCGGAGGACATTACTTTCGAGGAGCATCCCTTGAAAATTTTAGAGCACCATGAAAAGAGATTGAGGCATAAGACAATTCTGTTGGTCAAAGTGCAGTGGTCGAAGGATGGTGTCGAGGAGGCTACTTGGGAAATCGAGGATATAATACGTGCTCGTTACCCCGAGTTGTTTGTTTCTTAAATTTTGGGACGAAACTTGTTTTTAGAGAGGGAGAATGTAATATCCGCACTTTTTTCCTTTTTCATATTTTTTTCATTTTGGTGTATTTCTCATTTTTAGTGACTCGCTTGTAACCATATTAATATTTCGGGAATATTTAATACTAGACCTTTTATCATTCGAGCTCGTTTCGGACTTGTTTTACTCAATTCCGTGTTGGATGTCATTTTTGTCGCTTTTGGGTTCAATTATTTCATGTTATTATTGATGTTGTGAACTTTTATTGGTGTTTCGATCGAGTATCGTGTCAGGTCATTCCGTAATATTCCAAAGTTTTGGGTTTTATTACGTTTATTCTCTTTCCGGGTCGTTTGATGTTACTGTCGTGTTAGGACCGACTATTTTGATGTGAAGTCACTAAACGAGGATTCGTGGTTGTTCATCCAGGCCTTTGAATGGTCAGGACTATGCGTCGTTCAAGTGTATCATGTTCGTGGGTTTTATTTCGGCACTTTTCGGCACAAACAGTGTGTGTCGCGGCACAAGGGAATGTGTGCCGTGGCACACCCCTTTCAAGGTTTCGAGTTGGGTGCATCTGTCCCGTGCGCCGCGGAACACTATGTTCTGTGCCACGGGATAGCCTGAAGGCCTGTTCGTGAATTTTAGCCGCGTGCCGCGGCACGCTTAGTCTGCGCCGCGGCACACGAGTCAGCGGGTCTTTTTAACAGCGGGATTTGGGGAGGATTTCATTTCCTCTCCTTTCTTCTTCCTTCTCTTCGTGGGCGATTTTTCGGGCAATTTTTTGGGCGATTTGACACCAATGGACATCTTCAATCTTAGAGATATCATCTTCCTCGAGTTCAAGGTGTAGATTAACAACACCAATTTGTGTTCTTCGTCATTAATCCGAGGTATTACTCTAGAACCCTAAGTTTGGGAATTTTAGGGGTTTTTTAATGTTTCGTCCTTGTAGCTCCGTATTGTTTATTAATACTTGTTAGAGATGACTAATCTTCAATGGATTCATAATTTTCCTACAAATTTATGGTAAATTCCTGGTTGTCTAAATAATCGAGAGGGTTCGGTTGTGAACCGCCCTCGTTGTTTTTGTACGAGTTTACATGAATCGTAGGTGGGGTTTCGGGTGTTTTCCGTTATTGTTATTCTTATCGAATTGATTGTAATGGTGTGTGACGAATCATCTAGGTTCGGTGTGTCCAGTTTCTCGCAACCGCAATTGTTTCATTTCGTCTTTTCATCGTGATAATCGAGGTAAGTACTCCTAATGAACTTACATGCTTAACATAGTAGTATTGCATGAGTAACATGTGCGTGTATGCTCACTACGGGTTAGATCCGACGGGGTCTCAGTAGGGGTCCACAGAGGCCTAGATCGACGAGCTTGGCTTTTAACCACTACTGGTTAGATCCGGCGGGGTCTCGGTAGGGGTCCATAGAGGTATCGGTTGGTGAATTTTTATAAATGTATTTTGGGTTATGGCATTTCCGAAAATGTGTGTTACAAACTCATGTTTTCTCATTTTCATGCTTTGACTATATGTGTAAGGTGTAAGTTGTTCATTTGGTTACTTATACTAGCGTAATTGCTAACCCCTTTGGGGGGACCCTTTTTGGGGAAATTCATTTTATGAATTTCAGGCCAGGATCAGCGGAACGAGCGGGCATTGGATCGGTACGAGGATGACGTTTGTGCGTGATGATTGTGCAAAATAAGTGTCTTATCTGTTTTCTATCTGTAAATCGTTTTGAGAACTTGTAAACTAATAGAAGTACTCGAGTACTTAGGAGTTTTGATTTTGCGAATTGAACTAATTCATCCATTATATTTTCGTTGAGTTGTTGTGATGTTGCTTGACCGGTTGAACCGGGTGGATTATTATTGTTTTGCGTCTTTATGATGAGGTGTTATTGCGTTGAATCCACGAGTCGATGAGTGTAGTTGGTCACCTGGCCTGGTGGGTCCCATGTAGGGGTCCACGGCGCTGTTACATTCCCGGGAGTTCTACTAGGGGTGTTACAATCATAACCATTTCAATGATACTATATAACACCCCCAAACTCTTAGTGTTGGGAAAAATAATACCCCAATTTTTTCGGATACAGCACCTAAAGATCTATCATACCATCAAATGGAGGTTCCAAGAGTACAACATGGAAACTGTTGGCTACAGCAAAGAAGCTGTAGGTATTTTACTTTGGAGAAGTAAAATGCAACTAGGGTTTAGACCTAGACCTTTAAACCGTTATGAAATAAGTCTTTTTTATTCACAAAGTACTCATGGTGTCAAAGGAGCATTTCATACTGACAGGATATCATTTAATGTGGTCTAAAAGATTGCAGACTAGAGAGCATTTAATGTGAATAAAAAAGAATATATGAAGTATTAAATGCAGACATCTTTAATTCAAACATTCTGCAAGCCGCCAATCCGATTTGTCTAAATTTCACCAACCAGCCAATGACTACATTTATAACGGAACTTCAAGGTTATAAATAGCCTAAGCAAGAGGACATTGCTTACTTATCAAGAATCTGAAGCATTCATTATCTAAAGATCAATTTATTTCTTCAATCATACATCGTATAATATTAAGTGAATACATACTAAGTCCTTTACTTAGAACAGCACCCTACAGCGAAGACTTTTACCGTCTACAACTGCTGTTCGGATTTGTGCGATTCAAAACCTTACCGTTGAGATCATTAGCCTTGGGTTGACTAAGTTGAACTATTCCGACCTGTGTGGGCCGAAGAGAGTTCAGAGATGAAGCCTCAATCTGTGTGAGAAGAAGTAAGTCAAAGAAGCCTACAACCAATCTGTGTGAACGGATCAAGCTACAGTCGGCTGTATCAATCTTTGTGAAAGATACAACAATCGGTTTAGTTAAAATTATATAGTTGTGTACGCCTTGATTTTAATAAATTACTTACTCCTATGTGGAGGACTTGTGGACGTAGAGGGTCTTATCTCGAACCACATTACACTTGTGTGTTATTATTTCCTGCACTTATTGTTTTCTTACTGCCTATCATTTATCGTATACTTACTCTAAAAACCCTGTAAGCAGCAAGCTACAAGATGTTGGGAATAGTGCACTTGGACATTCGATGTGCCTAGATTTGTAATTGTCACATTCAAATAAAGTTATTTGATATCATTTATTTCTCGTTGATTATTATAATGTGTGCATCTTTTAATATTATAATAATCGGATAATAGTTATCATGAATAAATAAGATTATTCAAATGTCCCTTGTACAATCGCGTTGAATAGAGACTCAAGTGATTAATATACTAGTATAAGTTTGATTGATAATCATCGCATTGAGAACTAGTACTGGACAGGCCCACATTGAGATCACTGCATGGAGAACTAGTACTGGACAGACCCGCATTGAGATCACTGCATGGAAATGTCATAAGTGAATCGCAATAAACAGTATGTCAATAAATCCTTGAACCTGATATTATCATAGAGTCCAACATGATAACTGCTATGCCTTGACGTAATCCAACGTCATGTGAAATATGGTGATCATAAAGGTTAGCGATCGGGATTAGTGGGAGCCATGTAGAGGGCAAAGAATAATCAAGATGGGCATTTGTCCCTCTCTTTAGTGAGAGAGATATCTGCTGGCCCCTCTATAAGTAGGACTGAAGGAAATGCATGGCCATGCTCAAATGAAGAGTCATTTGATTCAATCAGTCTACTTAAGATCGAGAAAGCATTTGAACATAAATCTGTATGACAGACTCCATGACTTAGTTCAAATATGATATCGCGTGACAAAGGGATTTGACATGTTAAAAGGTTTAATGGACTATTAACTTATATTATTTGGGTAATCATAATGTCTTGCTAAAGGCCACTTATGATTTATTATTTAATAAGGTAATAAATAATTGCCAACATAATATAAGCCTTTTGGGTCGCACGTATGACAATTATAGACAAGTAGGAATAAATATCAACTGGGAATAATAAATATAATATTGTATATTATATTTATGAGGAGATTAAATAATAAGTAATATATAATATTGGATATTATATATATTGTATTATTTAATAAGATGATGGGTAACTAAGCAAATACTAGATTCTTGGATCTAGGGATTACTTAGTATAAATAAGGAGTCTATGACAAGGAGTTGTCATAAGAAGACCTACACCTAAAAAAATCACGCCCCCTCTCAAGAAGAAAGAAAAATCGGACTACACCTCCTACTGTAGGAAAATAAAGTCGGTCTTCTTCCCTTAGTTGATCTTGATCAATAGTACAATCCTTCTAGTAAGGAATTTGTGCTGTACTATTTATCAATATTATTCGTAAGGATCTAGCAATCCGGCTTGTGGAATTGTTTGTGTGTGGATCACCCAAAGAGGAAGGATATATTCATCTGCTTCTAGTCTGGATCTAGATCCGTTCAATCAGATTAAGGTAACTCGATTAACCCTTTAATCAAACAATTAAATTACTACATGAGATCCTAAATTAGGTTTTCATATTTATTCTTCCGCTGCGTTTTTACTGCTGTTTTATGTATTCGATGCATGGAAAAACCCAACACAAGAGACCATCTAGTTGTTGTACTTACAACAACTTAGTTTAAGACTTCCGTTACGCATAACAAACTTCTAAAAAGGGTACAACTTATTCAACCCCCGTTCTAAGTTTTAAACATAGTATACAGTGACCAACAAGTTGATTCTACAAAGAATCAGTCGATTTTTAACCTGAATCAGATCCAAATCATTAGCTTTTGAAAACTACTTTTTCATATATCTATCATTCATTCTATATTATTGCCATGGATACATCAATGATCAACAAAGTTCCCATATTTTCTATTAATGAGTTTGATGATTGGAGAATCATGATTGAAGCCATCTTGCTCCCATGCACGTAGAGATGATCTTCATGATACAGGAAGGACCTACCAAAATTATGAAGATCAACCCGGCTGCCAGGATAGAAGGACAACCTCATGCAGAAATGCTTGAGAAAAAAAGGGAACAGTGGACAACTGTTAAACGCATGCGTGCAAATCTGGACAACATTGCCAAGAATGCGCTATTTGTCACTCTCGACAAAGGCACATTCTCGAAGGTAAAGAGCTGTAAGATAGCTAAAGAAATCTGGAAAAAAGTTAATTTGTGAGGAAACTGAGCTCTCAAAGGAAAATAAAATAACAAAACTCATTCAGAAGTTTGAATCTTTTGAAATGAAATCTACTGAAACACATGAGGTACTTGATCTCAGATACACTGGCATTGACGGTTAACTTGAAGCTTCAGGCAAAGTGTATACCCAAAAGGAGAAAAATCTCAAAATTTTTAGATCATTCCCTATACGTTAGGACATTAAGACTACAACTATGCGTGTGTCTTGCAATCTTAATGAGATATCTATATTTGACCTGTTCTCTGACCTCAGAGATTTTGAGTATGACAATGACAAGAGAGAAAAGGCTGAAGAGTCCCCGGTCAAGACTACATCACTGGCCATTGTATCCGACAGGAGAGATAGCTCTGTCCGTAGCATATCGAAATCCACTGACAGTGATGATGACATCCTGTCGCAAGACAAAATGGCATTGCTCATGCACAAGTTTGTTAGGCGAATTTTTATGCGCTTATATGTCATTATTTTATATCCATCTTGAGCCTAAATCAGCATAAATGAGCTTTTAAGCACTATTCTTATATGTTTTACAGGAAATCGTAGTCCGAAAGCCAAAACGATGAAAAACGGGCGAAAACAGCAGTTTTTGGTCATGAGCCGCGGCACACACCAAGTGAGCCGCGGCACACGAAGACAACCAGCGAACGCTGTGCACACTGTCCTGTGTGCCGCGGCACACACCAAGTGAGCCACGGCACAGGAGGAAAAAGGCGCCCAGGCAACAGGCACTGAAGCATAGGGGCCGCGGCACAGATTAAGTGAGCCGCGGCCCACCGGGCGATTGTGCTGAATATTCCGCATTTCTGGGCCGTTTTGGAGCCTGTTCTCGACCTAATCACACGGACGCGTTTTGGAGGCTTAGGACTGCTATAAATAAGCATTAAAGGGCTGAAGACAAGGGGGGATCAATGAGAAGGAATTCGGAGGTGGATTAGAGCTAGGGCGAAGAACACAAGAAGGAGATTTGTGGGCGACGACAAGACCACGGATCCCTACGGTTTTTCTGCATCTTAGTTCCTAGATCTATTCGAGTAGGATTTTGATTGTAGCCGATTACATGACGGTTTGATTATTTATTATTATTTCGATTTACTCGTTATTCTATTGAATTGGATTCTTCTTACTGTTCTTAATGCTTTTTAATTGTCTGGCCGACAGTTAATTTGTTTTGAATGTCTTTATGGATTCGGGAGATGAAATTTAGGCATAGTTCTTGTGAGACGAATCATAATTTTCGTGGGATAGGGATATACTCATGCGAATTGTGAAGCCTGTTATTGTGGGAATTCTTGAACTGTTTTAGCTATTAATTATCTAATTCGAATAGGGATATATCGAGTTAATAATTCGTAGTATTTTCTATCGACCTTGGGAAAGGCTTTAGAATAATTTAGGAATTCCTGGCTTACAATCAATTGAATAAAAGTGAATTGAATTGAATAAATATCATTCCTGATTGTTTGAGGTGAAAATCATAATCCTACACCCTTATTAGTATTATTATTATTATTAGTATTATTATTTATTAGTTTAGGTATAAATTCCAAATTATTGTTCTTCAAATAAAATTACGAGTCGACTATATTTTGGTACTTAGTGAAATCAGTCCTCGAGGGAACGATATCTTACTTATCACTTTATTACTTGTTGACACCGTGCACTTGCGGCATATTGTGAGGGATTTTCCAACAACAAGTTTTTGGCGCCGTTGCCGGGGACTGATTTTTCGCTAATATCAAAATCAAGCGACTCTAATTTTAATTTGAAGTTTTTTTCTTTAGTCTCTATATTTTTATTTTCGTCATTATGTTTTCCTTTGAGTATCGTGGCCCTTGGCATTTCATAAATTTCGATGTTCTTAATAATTTGCCAAATAGGGTCAGTCAGCCCCCTCCCCCAAAACAAAAGACCATGCTTGAACAATGTGTAGACGTTCTCAGAAATCCTGATAGTACCCTTTTTGAGCTAGAATGTGCACGTCGTGGTCTTGAGATTCACTATGGTTATTTTCCAACTCATATATTTAGTAGTGAAGTAGAGGGGGAGGTTGAGAAGAATGACATGCTGAGTTTTAGGGTCGATCCCCCAGCACCCGATAATTACATAAAGTGTAATGAGCCTGTAGAAGAAGTTACCATTGATGATGTTTCCAAAGAAATTTCGTTAAATTGTCATCAAACTTCGACTAATAAGGTGAACACTTATGTGCCAGAAATTTTATTAACGGTGCCGCGCATAATCTTTCCTAAATCCATAATGGAAGAGGTTGACCCCATTACTTCGGATTTTGTTGAGGCTGATTCCTTGAGTTCTAATGAGGTTGTCCACGATAAGTCTTTATTATTTACCCATTCGAACTCTGCTTATTTTTTCATGCCTTATCATTATTATATTCTTCCATCATTTTTTGGTTGCCCGTATAATTAATCTTACTCTTTATTTTCGGCAACTGGGCATGAACCAAAGCCTCCCTTATGGAATAAGAGGCTTATAGATTGCAAGAAGGGGGCATTTGGCAATCTCCCTAGAAAGAAACCACGTTAAATTCTTTTTGCCACGTCATGCTCAAGACGTAAAATAGAGCGCTTGATGGGAGGCAACCCATCATTTTTACTTGCTTTTTAGTTAGTTGTTTTTATTTGATTTTTCGTTTTTAATTTTTCTTTGTTTTGTTATTTCATTTGGATTCGTGTATTCTTGTTGGCCCTTATTTCTCTAATATTTCTTTATAACCCCTATGAGTTATTATTCTTCATATTCTAGTCTTTCTTGATTTAATGTCTATTGTTATCTCATGACTAGAGACTAAGTTTGGGGGTCCCTTGTGATGTTGGGCGTTATTTGAAGTATGGATTGACCGATGTTTCCACTCATACATGTGCGGGTGTTCAAGAAGACATTTGGAATAAGTTTCACTTTTCCTTATCTCTTTTATTTTCACATGAGTTTTATTATTGATAATGTTATGTGTAGTGGACTTTATTTTGCATGTTGTTGATGGTTTTTGCAAGCATGAATTTTTCGTGAATTTTTCGTGCTTCCGTGTGTAAAACTGATGTTACGATACTGAGTTCTCTTGGAAGAAACGGTTGAGTTTTAGTCGAGCTACAGTCAGCGACATCTGTTTCCGTTGAGCATTCAATTAGGTCCGAAATTTTATCGTTTTTGTAGAAATTTTAGCAGATAAGAAAGGAGACATACGTGTTTTCAAATCACCATCTATATGTTTGGTTATACTTTTTGGTAGCTAGTCGTCCAGTACCATGAGTCTTGTTGGCATTTAAATTGAGTTTAGAGTCGGACAGTTTTTCCCAAGAAAAAGTCGAGATACTATTTGTTCTATGATGGGAAGTCAAGTAACCAGGGGTATTCACGTGACCCGTTGTTTACTCTCGCGTAAAACGACGACCCTGAATAGATTAATAATTTAGAAATATCGCATTAGTGATGATGGGAAGCCTAGTAACTGGGGGTATTCACGTGACCCGTTGTTTACCCTCGCGTAAAACAGCAACCTTGACATGCGGGACTTGCTATTCGAGTTTTTTCTCTGCTGTAGAGGGGGGCTTATTAACTAGAAGCATCCATGTGCCCCATGAGTGTCTTTTACATCAAACGGTTCCCCGATACATGAGAATCGAAATCCACCCTAGGATCATCCCGATGAAATATCCCGAGAGCCGAAACCTAGTGGTTAACTCGAATCATATTATTGATCATACATAAGGGGATGATGTCCTAAGAGTAATTTTGATAATGAAACTCTTGAATTTTGGCACTAGACTGTGGGACTGGGCGATTTAGCTTGTTTAATCTAACCCTTCATATTGAAGGTCGGTTAAATTCACGCTTGTTGATTTTTGAGCTTGATTTTCTTCGTGAACGATTGATTAGGACTGAAATTGGTTACTTAGTGGAATCAGTGTCCTGGATGTAACTCGCTATTCCGATACTTGTACTATTCTTTGAGATTTTCAGGGTAGTATTGATTAAGTTGAGCACTATGGACTTGCATGATTATTCACGATACATTTTGTTTAAAATTGATAATTTTTGCTTGAGGACAAGCAAAGGCTCAAGTTTGGGGGTATTTGTTAGGCGTATTTTTATGCGCTTATATGTCATTATTTTATATCCATCTTGAGCCTAAATCAGCATAAGTGTGCTTTTAAGCACTATTCTTATATGTTTTACAGGAAATCGGAGTCCGGAAGCCAAGACGATAAAAAACGGGCGAAAAGAGCAGTTTTTGGTCATGAGCCGCGGCACACACCAAGTGAGCCGCGGCACACGAAGACAACTAGCGAATGCTGTGCACACTGTACTGTGTGCCGCGGCACACACCAAGTGAGCCGCGGCACAGGAGGAAAAAGGCACCCAGGCAACAGGCACTGAAGGATAGGGGCCGCGGCACAGATTAAGTGAGCCGCGGCCCACCGGGCGGTTGTGCTGAATATTCCGCGTTTCTGGGCCGTTTTGGAGCCTGTTCTCGACCTAATCACACGGACGCGTTTTGGAGGCTTAGGACTGCTATAAATAAGCATTAAAGGGCTGAAGACAAGGGGGGATCAATGAGAAGGAATTCGTAGGTGGATTAGAGCTAGGGCGAAAAACACAAGGAGGAGATTTGTGGGCGACGACAAGACCACTGATCCCTATGGTTTTTCGGCATCTTAGTTCCTAGATCTATTCGAGTAGGATTTTGATTGTAGCCGATTACATGACGGTTTGATTATTTATTATTATTTCGATTTACTCGTTATTCTATTGAATTGGATTCTTCTTACTGTTCTTAATGCTTTTTAATTGTCTGGCCAACAGTTAATTTGTTTTGAATGTCTTTATGGATTCGGGAGATGAAATTTAGGCATAGTTCTTGTGAGACGAATCATAATTTTCGTGGGATAGGGATATACTCATGCGAATTGTGAAGCCTGTTATTGTGGGAATTCTTGAACTGTTTTATCTATTAATTATCTAATTCGAATAGGGATATATCGAGTTAATAATTCGTAGTATTTTCTATCGACCTTGGGAAAGGCTTTAGAATAATTTAGGAATTCTTGGCTTACAATCAATTGAATAAAAGTGAATTGAATTGAATAAATATCATTCCTGATTGTTTGAGGTGATCATAATCCTACACCCTTATTAGTATTACTATTATTATTAGTATTATTATTTATTAGTTTAGGTATAAATTCCAAATAATTGTTCTTCAAATAAAATTACGAGTCGACTATATTTTGGTACTTAGTGAAATCAGTCCTCGAGGGAACGATATCTTACTTATCACTTTATTACTTGTTGACACCGTGCACTTGCGGCATATTGTGAGGGATTTTCCAACAACAAAGTTACGGAAATTCATTAAGAAATACAGAAAGTCTCCCTACAAGCCGAAAACCTTCAATAAGGTAAGTTTCGAGTCACCATCTTTTGGAGACTCTAACCTATGTTATAACCGTATGAATCCTGAGCAGAGTGCAAGTAGATGTCCTCATCATAAGGTACAGAAGCTACCAGAGGCTGAGCAATAATGGAAGGATGAGAAAAGACGTGTCTGGAGAAACTAGCTGAAGGCACTAATTGGAAAATAAGAAGCTACCCCCACAGCTATAAAACAGAGGAATGTCTACGGGCTGTCATTGACAGTGACTCCTATGACGATGAAATTGAAGACAAAGCCTATATCTGCTTTATGGCAAAGGAAGAGGATGATGATGACAGTGATGGTGTGGATATCATGGAGAAAGACATCTAGTACTTCGAAATCGAATGTTCTCACTACATGACATGAGATATCACCAAGCTAACATATTATGTAGAAGTTCGAGGTCCAAAGGAGCGATTCGGTGATAAATCAATAGGAAGAACAAGAGGGAAAAGAACCCTGCTTGTAGGAAAATTCAAAGTCACCGACATAGCCTATGTTACAGGACTATAGTACAATCTTCTAAGTGTTAGCCAGTTGTGTGATAAATAGTTCTCGGTTAAATTCTATGAAGATCACTGTAGCGTGAAGGACAGAAAGACCAATCAAATAGTCCTTACAGGAAGCCGGTCAAGTAACATGTATATTGCTGACTGGAAACCTACTAGTGATGTAATTCCTTGTTTTGTTGCCAAAGATACTGCAGACCAAAGCTGGCTATGGCACAAAAGGATGTCTATTATCAACTTCAAGACCATCAACAAATTGTCCCGACATGGAATGGTCATAGACTTGCCCGATGTTTCATTTCATAAAAACAGCATCGGCGAACCCTGGTAGAAAGGCAAGCAAGTCAAAACCTCTTAGAAGAGCAAATCATTTATCTCGACCCACGGGGTCTTGGATCTACTCCGTATGGATCTTTATGGCCTAGTAGATCCTGTCATCCGGGGAGGTAAGAAATATTATCTTGTTATTGTTGATGATTTCACCAGGTATTCATAGACCATGTTCCTGAGAAAGAAGAAAGAGATAACCACAAAACGGCCAGAACTCCTGAAAAACCTACAGAACAAGAAATGGATGAGCATTGTATCTATTCAGTCTGAAAAAGGTATAGAATTCACAAACCGCTTCATAGAGCAGTGCTGTGCGGACAATGGCATATAAAACGAATATTTAGCAGCCCGGAATCCTCAACAAAATGGTGTTGCTGAGTGAAATAAGAGGATGCTGAAGGAGGCAACTAGTGCAATGATTGATGCAAGCAAGTTGCCACAGCGTTTGTAGGGAGAAGCAACAAATACAGCATGATATACACAAAACTGTTGTATCATCAACAAGCACCAAAACAAACCGAGGTATGGAATAATAAAACTCATATGGTTGCGTATTTTCACAATTTTGGATGCAGGTGTTACGTTCCCAACAATGGGAAGGATCAGATCAAGACCTTTGATGAGAAATCCGATGAGCGTATATTTGTTAGATCCTCATCTGTCAGTAAGGCATCAGGATTTTCAACAAAAGGAAACTAAATATAGAGGATTTAGTCCATATGGTCTTCGATGAACCCCATTGTGATAATACAGGAATAGATAATCTAACCCAATCCGTCCAAACTTTATCTCTTGAGGAGATCCCATAGCCTCATGAAGACCTTGTTGCCGCTTTAAAAATTGATCCCGCTTATGTAAGAACAGATGAGGTAGTAGAAGTTGAAGCTGAAGCTGAAGCTGAACCTACATCCCAATAGGACACAACAAGTGATGCTGACTTAGAACCTGATATGAGGTGGTTAAGAGATCACCCGTAGGAGTTAATAATTGGTGAGATTGGTGTTGGTGCTGCCACACGAAGAAGAATACATAGCACACAAGAAATTATACTCTATGCACAAGAGGAAATAGAATTTGGACCTGAACAGTCTCCATTCCTTGTGTGGAAGTCCAAAGCTGAACTTAGAATACTTGACATGTGTACTCTAGATGTATTCTTAGCATAGTCTAAACCCATCTAGACCAATGAATCTCTAAGTAACTCTCATTGAATTTCATCTACGGAAGAAGAGCTAAATGGTTTCTAAAGGAATAATGTTCGCAGCTCATCCCCAAACCAACCCATCAAACTGTAATTGGAACTAAATGGGTATTTCGAAACAAGAATGACGAGAATGGCCTTGTTATAAGAAATAAGTCTGGACTAGTTGCCATGGATACAGACAGGAAGAAGGCATAGACTACGATGAAACTGTAACACCCCAAAACCATATGAGAATATTACACGCCGTAGACCCCTTTTTACGAGGATCTACCAGGCTATACCTTACAAAACAACCAACTGCTTGCCCGGCCAGGGTCAAACAATAAAATAATACAGACCGATGAGGTCACACAACTCAATCAACAAAATTGACTTATACAACGTTACCCACACAGGGGTCGAAACACAATACAGCGGAAGACTGAAATCAACTCGGACAACACAACAAAAATCAAAACAACTCTCAACCCTTGATTAGTATCGCAGCTCGTCATCCTCTTGTGCCAATCCTGTGACTGTTCCCCTGAATCTTCATGTACCTAGACGCAAACCAGACATCCACCCCCCGATTACTCGGGGTTAGTAAAACTCCACTGTTTTACTAGTGCAAGTTTCAAATCATACGAAATGTAACAAGCAAATAATAATCGTGAATCAAATATAATAATCAAGTATCAAAATATTCCCGAGAGGTTTTCACAAGGGAAGATAAGCTATGAAGCATTCGAAAATACGATTATCATCTCGGGAATTTTTAGAATTTCAAAACCTTAAGACCTCAAGTCCTGATTCACAAAACCTTTCCAAAAACTTTAGGGCCTTAACCCAAATCTTGTTTCATAACTCAACGGTTTACAATACGGGAAACATTTACTCAAGCTTAGGACTCGGTCCAACATTCATTTTCATAAAGCTTTTCCTTTCAAAACTTTGATTTGAAAATAATCATGCTCATGACACCGTGATCCACTGTCACGTGTCTCCGTAGGTTCAACAACCTGCACGAACTACACCACGCACAATTAAACAAACATAATCAATTCTGACACCGTGATCCACTGTCACGTGTCTCCGTAGGTTCAAAAACCCACACGGACTATTAACCAGACATAACCAATTCCAACACCGTGATCCACTGTCACGTGTCTCCGTAGGTTCGACAACCCACACGGACTATATCAATCACAACAATCCCGCACACAGTCCTGACACCGTAGTCCACTGCCACGTGTCACCGTAAGCCCCGTCGAGCTCACCCGGTTGGACGTACTATGTCCGAAACTCATGGTCCACTGCCATGCGTTATCGTAGGCCTCGCTGCATCAAAGACGATTGGACCTCAGTACCTCACTAAGTTCTGACCCCGTAGTCCACTGCCATGAATCCTCGTAGGCCCCGTCGAACCAACACGAGTGAACTTAGTGATCACACACATATTCACATTCACATTCACATTACATACAACAATGAGCATAATTAATCAATCACGTTGATCACCACAAAATCGTACATCACACGCACATAACACAATCTCAACACTCGCAACAACTATCATCAATCAACGACACACAACCAACATAACATACGTTCGGTACACAATACATTGCACAACCAAGTGTACAACCATCCCATATGTACGTCGCAATCCTGCACAAATGGCACAACACCTAACACGTATACCAATATAACACTATTATCACAAAACCTTCAAATTGCGGAATACACAACCAATTCAAACGGAACATATTTACGAAGGCAATAAAAATCATCATAAATCTCATACATGATTACTAATCGCAAGATACAAGTCGTATAATAAGATACTTGCCTTAATAATTGATACCGAATACCCCGAAGAACACGGTTCGACCGGGAAGCTTCTACCACGAAGAAGACAACGGACGGAAGGGTTCCGACTCAAGTTCTTCACAAGGAATCTGACCCTAACATCATACCATCAATAAATTAACAAACGAACGAGGAAGAATAAGCGTAGAATGCTCGGATTCTCTTTGTGACATTTTATCGAACACCTTCAAAGCATCGATAAGATACTCAATAAAACGACAAATCCGTGGCAATCCAACCATGGGATAACAAGGAATTCGAGATAATATAGCTAAACAATCATCAATCCATCACTATTCTGCGTTAAAACGGATTAAACAGAGAAATCGAACAAAATCCCCAAAACTAGATTTTGAGAAAACTTACCCTGATTCGGTCGATCGGAGGAAGTTATGGAATGATTAATCGATGTTATGGACTCAGGAACTTCATGGATTCATAGTATAACAACATGTCTTCGACTTCCCGAAGACTCCAGCCGCGCACAGGAAGGATAGGAAATGAAAACGAGTGAAAAAAACGACTGCTCGGCTATATTTATACGCCTGCCGAACACGGCGCAAAGAACCGGCAAGCCGTGCCGTGTCTGGCCAGTGTCGCAGCCGATCCCCGACGAACCGGCGCAGACATGGCGCTCGCAAAGACTGCTTCTGTGGCCGCTTTCGCATGTGTCCACCGGCCAACCTGCACACAAACCGAAAATTACGACCGAGCCACAATGACGATCCGAACGACCCCGAAACCCGAACCTGAATACGAATCGGAGATTTGGTTACGAAGTACTCGCAAAGACGAATTCGAGCACTAATAGAACACACGATGCCGACCACTCGAAGGCTCGAAATTCGATAACGGAAGGTAATTACCCCAAACTTTGGGAAATTACGAAAATGGCCCAAAACGTCCGAAAATCACGATACGTGATCGAATAACCAAACCGAAGTTCACAACACGTCTAACAAAGTTAAACAGACTTACGGGAAACTTGAAACAGTAATTTCGGACGAGATTCACAAGAATCGAACTCGAGTGCGGAAAAGTCGTTAAGAAACACGGAACTCAACAAAACAATACCGAAAAGAACTCGGATGACAAAAAGTGCAGAATTAATCATTCTCATAATGATGAAACGGTCCCAAGCGAGTCGTCGAAACGGACCTCCGCCGAAAAAAAGAAAATTACCAGAAATCCGAAATTGCGGATATTACATTCTACCCTCCTTATAAGAAGTTCCGTCCCGAAACTTAAATCAAGTAGGGAGAAGCAATATCCCACCAGGAAAACTCAACGAGATATACAAGAACCGAAAAAATCGCGCCCGACGGCGAAACATTACAAGCAACGTAAAGGAATATACGGCGTGAAAACACGCCCCACGACGACTAACACAACGCCACCGACTATGTTTCAAAACAACAACGAGTAGTTAACAACACATCACATGCACACATTTAATCAAAGAAACGCACGCGACAACAAGTCGCACCTGACCACAACGACTATGCGGTAGAAACAAATATAGTATTATGATAGAATTCACTCCGATTCTCGTCAACAAGAAAATGTCCGACGTTAAGACACAAACAATTCAAGATAACAGAAAACGAGAATACCGGATATTACATTCTATCCTATTAAAAATAAGTTTCATCCCGAAACTTAAAATAAAACATCATGGTAGAATACAAACAAAACCAAAAAGTTCACGCAACAAATATCAATTTCTACACGAATTACAGCACGAAGTACGATACATAACTACATCACGGGACACCACCGGGCACTCCCCGAGTAGGAACGAAAACCCAATTCCCGAACATCTTGGAAACGGTCTCACAATGCACCGCTTGGTGCCCCAGTTGGCCGCACTTAAAATAATTAACCGGTGGCGAACGACAATTTTGTCTCGCATGGCCCACACAACTGCAGTTGAAGCAGGTCTTCACACCGACCTTCTTACTCGCCTCCAGAGTAAGGTTCTTAGACTGGTCAACCGAACGAGGAGTGCTCCCAGAAGGAAAATGCGAAGCAACAGGCTCACGGATCTCGCTTCTCTGGCCTCTTCAAAAATTTCTCGAGGTCTTCTGTCTCTTACTCTCTGAACCAAATTCCGACACAGAAACGGCCATCTCAATGGCTAAAGCTCGGTCCTGATATTCTTTCAGGGTGGTGCACATAAGCGGAGCCATACTCTCACGGATATGGGGTTTCATGGGCATATTGAAGTATCGGACCTTGTCCGCTTCACTTCTCACTTGATCCCGAACATAAGCCAACTGTCGATTATAATCGACTATCGCCTGGGATATTGACACATCCTGGGGCGTAGCCGAGAAAAACTCAACGATTCTGCGTTCACGAATAGGCAACGGGCAATACTCTACCTCCATGGCGGTCTTAAACTCAGCCCATGTAGGTGTACTATCTGCAGGCACTACAGCCTGCCACCAGTCTGCAACTTCTTTGTCGAGCAGGTACTGAGCAATGGGTACCCTCCTATCAACCGGACAAGCTACAGCATCAAATATTCTGTCCAACTGGAAGAGCCAGTTTTCCCAACCTAACAAGTCAGACGAACCCACAAAACGGGGCGGCTACATCTTCATCACATCTCGTAACCACTTACTAGTTCCGTTATCCCTATTTGGGTTCTCATCCCGACGTACGGCCTGATTCATCTGCACTAACTGGTCAACCACCTGACGAAGGATGGTGGCGGCGCCAACGTCAACATTAATGCTAGTCGAATGTCCCTGATCTGTACTGAGTTGATTGGTACTCGGCAAGGAGGGAGTCGCCCTCTCCTGCTCCCGATTACGACCACCACGACCACGGCCTCGACCTCGACCCCTTAGCATACTGAACGGACAACCAATCAGAATAACAAGATAAAACAAACCTCACATAATCGACATAAGCCCACAATCAGCAGCACAATGCAATATTCACATGTTCACATTGACAAAGATGTACGACCTATACCTCAGCATACACGGTTAAAACATTAAGTATACCATTGTGGTCCAACACCGATAAAATTCTTAAAAAAACAAGTTTATCGAGGTATTTGTTCGAATGATAATATTTTAAAAAAAATCGCGAGTTTGAAAGATTTTGCTGGGATGAAATTTTGAAAACACTTTGTTTAATACCTCGGTCATTGAAGTGGGGAACGATACCTAACAACGTATCCCGTCACTTGGGCATACAACCTAGATTTTCTGACGAGAATAATAATATAGCAACTCACTGCACGACTTAACCTCAATACATAAACACATAACGTTCTAATTTACGGAAGCCAAAGTTGTTTTGCAAAACAGAAATTTTCCAAAATCCTTTAGTTCATAACCAAAACGACGGTAATATTTTACAATGTCCGAAGTATTTCAAAACACATTTTTCAAATACCGTCTGATTATGTCATTTGAAAATACACGGCCCATTTGTCAAAATTTAACAAATTTTAAAAATCCATATAAACCGTGGTTTGACTGCACCACCAAAATATTTTCCAAAAATCGATTTCTACAAAATTCTCAAACTGTAAAGTCCTTCAGGAAACATTCTCAAACTTACCCATAGCGGACAAAAATTACAACATTCCAAAAACAGTCGAATTTAAAACCACATACTCAAATGGCAACCAGGGTGGCCAATTCAATCAAATGCATCTCGTGGTATCAAGTTTAAACACGCAGCAAAATCATTCATCGCAGTTTCTCACAAACTCTACCGTCGGTACCTTTTCGAAACCCATCAAGGTTTACAACTTTCACAACATACCACCCCACCCGGCGGTTCAAAGATAAAACAATAACGTACCCAGTTCTATACACATACTATGTGCCACAAGTATTAAACACAACTATATTACACAATAGTGTGTAAATAAAATTATGCACCGCAATTAACTCACTAAGATAAAATCGAGATACACAGGTATTACGCATAAAGGAGGAGACTTACATCCACAGGTCGCACAGAGGTGACGGTCGCCCACGATACTAATCTCGTCCGACAACATAATCGACACGTTGTGACTACGCACAACTCAACTTGTCACCTGACGACTCGAACGACAAGACAACACATTACTCGACAAATCACGACTTGACTCGACCCGACAGCCTAGGTTTCCGCAACCTAAGCTCTGATACCATAAATGTAACACCCCCAAAACTATATGGGAATATTACACGCCGTAGACCCCTTTTACGAGGATCTACCAGGCTATACCTTACAAAACGACCAACTGCTTTCCCGACCAGGGTCAAACAATAAAATAATACAAACCGATGAGGTCACACAACTCAATCAACAAAATTGACTTATACAACGTTACCCACACAGGGGTCGAAACACAATACAGCGGAAGACTGAAATCAACTCGGACAACACAACGAAAATCAAAACAACTTCAACCCTTGATTAGTATCGCAGCTCGTCATCCTCTTGTGCCAATCCTGTGACTGTTCCCCTGAATCTGCATGTACCTGGACGCAAAACAGACATCCACCCCCCGATTACTCAGGGGTTAGTAAAAGTCCACTGTTTTACTAGTGCGAGTATCAAATCATACGAAATGTAACAAGCAAATAATAATCGTGAATCAAATATAATAATCAAGTATCAAAATATTCCCGAGAGGTTTTCACAAGGGAAGATAAGCTATGAAGCATTCGAAAATACGATTATCATCTCGGGAATTTTTATAATTTCAAAACCTTAAGACCTTTCGAAAAACTTTAGGGCCTTAACCCAAATCTTGTTTCATAACTCAACGGTTTACAATACGGGAAATATTTACTCAAGCTTAGGACTCGGTCCAACGTTCATTTTCATAAAGCTTTTCCTTTCAAAACTTTGATTTGAAAATAATCATGCTCATGACACCGTGATCCACTGTCACGTGTCTCCGTAGGTTCAACAACCCGCACGGACTACACCACGCACAATTAAACAAACATAATCAATAAGTCTGGACTGGTTGCCATGGATACAGACAGGAAGAAGGCATAGACTACGATGAAACATATGCCCCTGTAGCCAGACTATAATCAATTAGGATATTTCTAGCGTTTGCGGCTCACAAGAACGTCATCGTATATCAAATAGATGTTTAGAGTGCATTCCTTAATGACGACCTAGCTGAAGAAGTGTATGTTGAACAACCTCCAGGGTTTTCCAACACAGAGGAAGGAGATCTTGTATATAGGCTAAGGAAAGCGTTGTATGGTTTCAGGGAAGCACGCAGGGCATGGTATGAAACCCTGTCTCTAAATCTTCTCGACAGTGGATTTGAGAAAGGTGATATAGACAAAACAATCTTCAAAATCCAGGAAGGTGATGACCTTCTAATAGTACAAATTTATGTGGATGACATTATTTTTAGTTCAACTTACCTTGATCTGTGTAAGAAGTTCAGTTATCTCATACAAAGTAAATTTGAATGATGGGAGAACTTAGCTATTACTTAGGGTTGCAGGTCAAACAGTTACCTATAGGTATAATCATCAACCATGAGAAATACAGCAGGGAGTTGCTCAACGAATTTGGTATGAACACGTAAAGATCATCATTTACCCCCATGAGCACTTCCACACAGATAAGTGCTAACGAAGCTAGAAATCCAGTGGACCAATCACCCTACATGAAGCTCATAGGCTCATTCCTATACCTAACAACCAGCAGGCTTGATATCTAGTTTGCTATAGGAGTGTGTGCTCGATATCAGGTTGCACCTAAGGAGTCACACTTAACCATAGCCAGAAGAATCCTTAAGTATGTCAAAGGAATTGTAGGTCACAAGGGTTCAGGTATAAGTCTAGAGGAGGGGTGAATAGACTTTATAAATCTTTTGCTTAAATAACTATTTTCAAAAACACGGCTGAAGTGAGTGCAACTTAGGTTACTCATCTGATAATAATGCAGGTAACCTTTGTCAGCTTTAAAATGGTTTGCAGAAAGACAACTGATTTTGAGTGCAACAGTTAATATGAATGCAACAGTTAAGTATGATAATTAAAGCAGTAAATCACACAACACTTTTGTAGTGGTTTCAGAGGTGGGGTAATCCTCTACTAGTCCACTTCTCTCCAAACCAGTTGGAGATAAATTCACTATAACTTTCAACCAGTGGGATTAATGTTACAATGAATCTTGTTACAACAGCTTCCAACCAGTGGAAACCCGTGGCCATTGCAACTCCTTCCTTTGGTTGCTTAACACCTCTTGATCGAAAACCTGTTGATACCTCAACAACTCGCAATATGCCTATCACCTTCCAATCAATAACCTGTGGATGTTTTACAACCTCTTACTTTCAAGAACCTCGTTCAAGAAAGTACCCCTTACTCAAACTTTAAGAAAAGAGTGTTGTCTTCTTCAACTTAAGAGCTTCTCTGTATATGACTTTAGAAACTAGCTCTTCACGATGCTATAAATTTTCTTTGATTGCTTTGATTACTTGTAGGCATTGTTCGCATCGTACTTCTCTTCAATCTTTCTTCAAATATTTATAGTATGATCTTTGAGCTTCTTCATAGCCGTTGCATCTTGTAACAATTCTGTCCGTTGGACAGTGGACTTCATTATTTATATTGTCTGTGTCTTTGCAAGGCTTTGTCTCTTTCTTCAAATATGACCGTTTGAAGATGTATCTTCCCGTTGCGCCGCTTTTCTTGATTACTATAATTATAAAGTCTTCACGGCGCGAATCTCTAGGAATAGAATATTCCTTAACTTCCGGAAATCAATCACTTTGTCCCGTTAGCTTTTGCGTCTGCATATGTCTTGTCATTATTGTTGAATTTCAACCTTTGCTGACGTGAACAGTTGATATCCAAAACTTTGGCTGATATATCGTCTGAGGTAAACTCCTCTGATATTTTCGTTGGTCATACCTGACTGATATTTTGGTCAAACTTGGCTGATGTTATGCCTAGATCAAAGCTGTCTGATATCTGGTCTTTAGAAAGTTGGCTGATATTTCCTTGGTCAACCTCAACTGATATCATGCTTTGACCAAAACCTCGTCTCATATATTGGTTGTTATGTACTTAGCCAAATTGTCTTCTGATATGTTTCAGCTGTACTTCAGACTTGGTCAAAACCAGCTGATATTTTCCTTTGACCAAAACTCGCCTGATATTTTATCGGTCAAACTCAGCTGATATCTTGCGTTGACCAAAACCTCGGCTGATAATATGCCTGTTCTATACTTAGCCAAATTTATACTTGATCAACATGATCAATACTTAGCCTAATCTTTTATAGGCCTATAGAAGATACTCATTAGGTTCTTCTTTATAATGCCAAATACATACATTTGAAGTAATCTTGAGTACAGGTATGACATCATCAAAAGCTTAAAATTATATTCCTAACAAATTCCCCTTATTTTGATGATGGAAAAACTTAATGATCAACTATAATAAAATCATCACACAGACAAGTAAAATACTGAAATGTAAAGACTTAGTCTGTTTGAGACAATCAGTGGTTGTCATTCAAGTTGACTGTAATGAACTTTCATTATTTTTGGAATTACAGTGCAGTTCTTTAATGAAAGATTACAAAATAAAATGCAAGTAAAAATTACAAGTAATTGACCAAAAAAATTTAAGATCTCCCTCTTCCTCTTCCTTTGGTCCTTGCTGGAGGGAGAGACCTTAGTGGATTTGCTCCAATTGGCCTTTTCATAACTGGGATAAGCACATATTTCTTTTTGACGATTGAGGAAGCAAACTCTTGCTCTTCTGGTGAGGTATATTTGTTTTCAATTCATACTTCTTTGATCTCTTTTTGAAGGGCAACCTCATCTAGTTCTCCATTCATAAAAGTGGGTGCTTCTTCAGGTCTGAAGTTTGAAATCATTGGGTATGTATTAAATTCCTTCTCAGCACGCTTCTTCAAAATTTCCCATAGGTTGGGCCAATTTATTTTCATGAAGTAAATAAAAATCTGTTGTGGGGAGCAGTCAGGATCTTGAATGATTTTCCATAAGTAATACTTTTCTATGAATTGCTTCCTTCCTTTTCCCCATATTGGTTCAGCTTCAACAGGAAGGAATTCCTCCACATAGTATAATTCTTACCCTTCCCACTGAAGTGGTTGAGATAGTTCATGCCTGATTCTTCTTTTCTTAGCTGCTGGACCTTCTTCTTGTGATGCAGTTGTGGTTTTTCTCTCCTGAGAATTTGAAGTCCCAGCCTCTGGGAAATGGATGACTTGAGATGGTGCGATTCTGGGAACTAGGGTTAATGCCTCATGCTTCCATTTAGTCCTCACCTCTTCCCCTTTTTTCCAGCATCAATAATCTGTGCCAGCTGCTCCTCCACCTTATGCATGAAGTTTGTCATGCCAAGAGGCAACCTTGAAGATGGAGGTGGTGTAGAGGGTTCTTTCTTGTTTAACAGGGAGTCCATCTTGGTATTTAAGGACAGCAGGTGAGGTTCTACCTTTCTTGCCAGAAGTTTTGCAACTGTTTCCTCAACCATGGCTCTGACCATCTCAGTGAAGTTAGGAGGCAGTTGTTAACAAATATTGAACAACTTTAGTCCATCTTTCCCTTACAAAATCCTAGAACCTTAATTTTTGGGATTTGTGGGTGTCTTCATGATTTCGTACGATTTAACCTGTATTACTCATAGAATCATATTGAGTATGAATTATATATCCCAAATACATATTTCCCTTATAAATTCATGGTACAAGTTTCGTATTTTGGTAAGATTCGAGAGGGTCGACTGTGGTCCGCCCTCTACCTTATTGAATGTTGTTTTATATGAATCCTATGCGGGGTTTTAGAGATTCCTTATTGCAAATTGAGTATTGATTGTTGATTATCGTACTCCTTACGAACTGTTTAGGGCCGGAAGTGCGCTCTTGGACCAATCGTGCTTGAATACCGTTTCCCTTCAACTCGAATGTCTCAAAGTTAAGTATATATTTATGATTGTATGTTCTTGACTTTGAAAGTGAAATATATATGTTGTGTGAGTGTATATGTTCACTCCGGGATAGACCACGGGTCCTCAGAGGTTCCGTTGCTTCTGGTGTAGTTCCGCGAATATTTTTAGGTTAACCACTCTAGCAGGGTCCGACGGGGCCTCGAAAGGTTCCGTTGCTTCTGATGTAGTTCCGCGGTTAATCACGCATATATTTGAAATGTGATATATTATGAGATTTAGTTATTCCGGAATACTAGTCTTGAATTTTGTGAAATGATGTTATGCTTACTTTATTGTTCAAGAAATATTACTTTCACAATCGATATACTTGCACTAGCTATTCCACGACTAACCCCATTCGGGGGAAATACGTTTCATATATTTCAAGTTCTAGGTGAGCAGACGAGCGAGTACCGAATCGGCGTGAAGATGATGGGCAAGAGTGATGCCGTGTCATTCTTTTGTCTGTACTATTTCTGTTTTCCATTTGAATTGTTGTACCTTGAAATATTTTTAGTACTCGAGTACTACAGGATGTTTTCTTGTCATTTTCTACTTTCTTGTTATAATTACGGCTGCCTTTTGTCCATCGATCTTGAATATTGTAACACCCCCAAAACCATCCGGGATATTACAGCGCCGTGAGTCCCGCGCCGGAACCCACCAGGCTAAAAATCGTTTACAAAACCAATTCAAAAACGCCAAAAGGCTGATGACGGTAATATTTTAAATACTCAAATATTTTCAAAAGCATAGTTCTCAAATACCGTCATAAAATACCATTTGAAAATACAAGGCGAAGTGCCAATTCTCGATAGTTCAAAATGTACGTTAAGCTACCACTTAAACATACCGATAAAATAATTTGGGAAAAAGAGTTTGACGAAAATAACCCAAGTTCGTAAAATGCCCAAAAGGCCATTTTGAAAATATACACACGCAAATGGATAAAAACACACTAAAATACACATTTGCATTGGAAATGAATAACCAGAAAAGAAATACTCAATACTCCAAAACATGCCACCGCCAGTATCACATCGGGAATCTCATCCCTTCACGACCGCTACTAGCTCAATCTCCGAGTACCTAAAAATAAAGCCCACGACGGGGTCAGCCACAATACTCGATAATGATAACGATCACATCATCATAAATAATTACATACCAATGTAATAATACTGTAAGAATACTACCAATGTAAACTTACCGTCATAACCTTACCAATCCATGGCAATCCATACCAAATCGATCCTTACCATAATTCACATTTCGCATTCTCAAATGACGAAAAGAACTCAACAACAATTATACTGTACTGTATTCAAACAATACCAAGTGTCCTCAAATCGTCCTCATAACTCATAAGTGCGAAAATAATCCAATCTGTGCCAAATCTTGTCCGCCGGATTACACAATCAAATCTCAACCTAGATAAACCAATAATACACAACATATCTGTAGATCAACTACCACATGATAATGATAACAAATCCCGAACATCGACGTACAGTCCGAATGCTCATACAATTAATAACAATGATCAACCAATACATCACTGAGAATATCATCGATATGATGAGTTCCAATATGACCAACCCAAGGTCAAAGTACAACCGAAATTATCATCAACATGATGAATTCCAATACGATCGACAAGGATCAACAATAACCGAGAATACCCTCAACATGATAAACTCCAAACACGATCAACAAAGATCAACAATAACCGAGAATTCCCTCAACGAGGTAAACTCCAAATGATCAACAAAGGACCAACAATAATCGAGAATTCCCTCAACGAGATAAACTCCAAATGATCAACAAAGGACCAACAATAACCGAGAATACCCTCAACAAGGTAGACTCCAAATGATCAAGAAGGACCAACAATAACCGAGAATACCCTCAACATGGTAGACTCCAAATGATCAACAAAGGACCAACAATAACCGAGAATACCCTCAACAAGGTAGACTCCAAATGATCAACAATAATGGATCTCAAAGAAATAACTCTGGCTGTCGAACATACCCCTCGGGCGTATGAACAACCAGTCACAAACCTTCGAACATATCCAATCATACATGGAAGTATGAACGACCAAACGGTATGGCTCAAAGATGGACATCACAATACGCCCGATCCGGAAATGTGTCCATGCACAAGCCACCCCGGGTATCGATCAAATACACGTGCGGTCTTGTACCTAATTAGCCTCACGAACTACGTCTAGTGTGCACGGTTCAATGCGGAAATAATATCCACGCATAACCATCATGCGCCTGGCTAAAAATCCTACACAATAACCAATCGGAACGCAGATATGATTCCAGATATGTCACGATGTAACATGACAACGAAACTCAAAGAATCACATATCCAATAAGGATCAAAAGACTCACCGAAGTGAAACAACAGACTGACAGTGAAAAGTCGACACGACTAATCAATATTCAAGACAATAATCCTGGGATCATCATCCCCGACAAATAATCAACACGATCAATGATCTCAATACAATCAGCCCTGGGATCATCATCCCTCAGCGAAGTAATCAATCCGAATCCCAGCATACGAAACATCAACGTACAACATATATACAATAATTCCTCAGAACAATTATCCTCATAACTGAATAATACTAGAATTACCTCAAAGCCGAAGACAATATTCTTTCCACGAGCAACATCCCTGAACGAATACACAGTTATTCAAATAATCTCAAATAAGGTACCATCCATTCAATACCAATAAACCTTTATCCCAATACTTATGTCATCACGTTAACTATCCTCGATACCGATATACTATACCCTTGACCAAAGATAACTCATGTCTTCCTTGAACACAATTAAATCATATACCTTATGATTTAATACAAGCCAGAGCACGATATGCAACTCGTTAACCGACAACTTACCTTTCTAACAACATCGCCATACGAATTATAAATGAAATGAAAACGATACCATTCATCAAATATTATAAACTGAACAAGTATAAACTTGCCTCGATACCGATACTACGAAGCTGTTACCAGAATCCATTGCCTTCGTCTCCGAGCACCTCATCCCCGACCAAAAGCAACCTATGAACTCTCCAACCTTGACCGCAACACAACGGCCATAATCAACGCTCAATTATCGCGACCTAATGCAATAATCAAATGACAACACATCCGATAATAATCAATAACCGGTATAACCAACCAATCAAACTCAACGGTTCAACAATACCTCGATCATTTACAAAACCGAACAATACAACTCAAACAATTACGAACTCATATCAACAATACAAGCCGAAATCCGATAAATCATAATTATCAATCAATAACCGATCAATAACCCAACAGTTCCACAATATATCGATTAAACACAGTCTTAAACAATCCAATTCAACCCATCACGAATTCATAATCACAACACGAAAATACTACACTGTCTGCCTACTTAGCGCGCGTTAAACGCATAACGTAGCGTGCGCTAAGTTGTTCCCGTTAGCGTGCGCCATCCAGTAAGCTTAGCGTGCGCTAATGCTGTACAGTGGCATGCATTCCAAGGATCGACTAACACCTTGCGACTACGAATTCGAATGAAAAGGAAAGGTTGCTCCAAGATTAACAATAACTTTCCAGATCAAAACTCATCATCATGATCCATATCTTATCATACGAACTCAATCACTACAATCAACATAATGTTTAGTTTCAATTATCTTATCCATGTTAATAATCAAACCAACATATATCCTTCCTCTTTGATGATATATATACCAAGAACACTAAAAGTACCATGATTCCATAATCACGTTCATGACAACCATCATAATCCGATATGCTAACATGTAATTAATCACCTAAGTCATATATATCCGTATATCATCTTAACATCAAATCCGAAATGAAGGGAGACATAAATTGACATATCTCCCGAACACCATTCAAAACCATACAAAACATATCAATATCCGCATACCAACAATAACATCAACGTTACCCGGGAAGCCATCTCGAAATCATACTTATCAACTCATTAATATGATAAGTATCAACTCAAGAACACCAATATTCAATCCCCAAAACGAAATCCAAAGTGAAGATTAATTACCTCTTTCAAGAAAAGGATGGATTATCAAGGTTGAATCCGTTCCCAATCATTTCCAAGCTCCAAATGTTGATAAGGACGCTCAACTCCATCATAATCCAGTATTTGGAACCTCGAGACTCTCTCTATGAACTCCATTCCAAGACTCATTAATAATTTCAAGAACAAAGCTTTGAATCCATGCTCTCCATCTTAATCTCGTTAAAGATCATCATCTCAGAGTGTTTTAGGAACTCAAGTACCTCCCAAAGCTCTCTCTATCGAGTGAAAGGAAAGAAATGGACGAGAATGCTTCATAACACCCGTCTGTCCCCTTTTTATAAAGTGTATTACTAGCATGCGCTAAACCTTATATTTCGCGTGTGCTACGGCCTTAGCGTGCGCTAACCGACTTTGTTAGCGTGCGCTATCGTAGCGCAGAGGCCACTGTCTTGCCTCGAACATGAGCTTACGTACGTAATGCCCATGCATTAGCGTACGTATTTCACACTGTTTAGCGTACGCAAGTCCTTACATTTAGCGTGCGCTAATATCAGTTGACTTGCTACAGTTTACGTACCGCATGTGCCCCACATGCCGATCTAACAAGGATAAGATTCCCTTTGACCGATCTACAATTAGCGTGGGCTAAGCCTCATGCTTTAGCGTGCGCTAATACTTCAGGACAACAACCGTTGACTTACGAAAACTTGCGCCGAAAGCAGCCGGGTCCACACGCAGATTCCTTCCGATCTGAATGCATTTATCGTGCGCTACATTCCGCCTCTAGCGTGCGCTAACCATGAACGATAGTGTGCGCTATACTTGAACATTAGCGCGCGCTAATCAGGCTATACTTAGCCATTTTCCAGTTCTCCTCGTCCGTCTCGACATATCAAAATACGAACATACTGCATACTGAATACATGTACTGAATCCAATAACATCATCATACGATATATCCAATATCAAAAGTACGATAACCTGATACACGGTATCCTCAAAATAATTGTCGAACCACTACGACAGTTATACGAGTAGAAATACAGCTGTCTCAGTTCTCTATTTATTTTATCCATATTGTATAGACACCAAGCCATCCAGTATATCTTAGATAAAATAACGCGAAAAATTCATACTGAAAATTCGGGTATTACATACTACCCCCCTTAAAATAAGTTTCGTCCTCGAAACTTGCAACCTGCCACCAACAACAGATAAATCCAAAACTTTCCAACTCATCACAAAACAATCAAGTGTCGCCACAAGCGAATAACCAAACCAATATACTTACAGGTGCGTGAAGCCAATGATCTCCCGTGATACTAGCACATGACTCCCACACGAAGTCTCAAAACAATACCAACACACGCCAATATCACAAATAACAATTGGAAAATATCTCAAAAATTTTGGAAACTCCAAAATCGGTTTGACTCAAAAGTCAGAAAAAAAAAATCATTTTCAAAAGTCACGCTACTACCGTCCCGGTAGAGCCACATAACACACACGCCCGGGTTTCACAAAACCCAAGCTCCGATACCATCTTCTGTAACACCCCCAAAACCATCCGGGATATTACAGTGGGTCCCGCGCCGAACCCACCAGGCTAAAAATCATTTACAAAACCAATTCAAAAACGCCAAAAGGCTGATGACGGTAATATTTTAAATACTCAAATATTTTCAAAAGCATAGTTCTCAAATACCGTCATAAAATACCATTTGAAAATACAAGGCGAAGTGCCAATTCTCGATAGTTCAAAATGTACGTTAAGCTACCACTTAAACATACCGATAAAATAATTTGGGAAAAAGAGTTTGACGAAAATAACCCAAGTTCGTAAAATGCCCAAAAGGCCATTTTGAAAATATACACACGCAGCGGATAAAAACACAGTTCAAAATACACATTTGCATTGGAAATGAATAACCAGAAAAGAAATACTCAATACTCCAAAACATGCCACCGCCAGTATCACATCGGGAATCTCATCCCTTCACGACCGCTACTAGCTCAATCTCCGAGTACCTAAAAATAAAGCCCACGACGGGGTCAGCCACAATATTCGATAATGATAACGATCACATCATCATAAATAATTACATACCAATGTAATAATACTGTAAGAATACTACCAATGTAAACTTACCGTCATAACCTTACCAATCCATGGCAATCCATACCAAATCGATCCTTACCATAATTCACATTTCGCATTCTCAAATGACGAAAAGAACTCAACAACAATTATACTGTACTGTATTCAAACAATACCAAGTGTCCTCAAATCGTCCTCATAACTCATAAGTGCGAAAATAATCCAATCTGTGCCAAATCCTGTCCGCCGGATTACACAATCAAATCTCAACCTAGATAAACCAATAATACACAACATATCTGTAGATCAACTACCACATGATAATGATAACAAATCCCGAACATCGACGTACAGTCCGAATGCTCATACAATTAATAACAATGATCAACCAATACATCACTGAGAATATCATCGATATGATGAGTTCCAATATGACCAACCCAAGGTCAAAGTACAACCGAAATTATCATCAACATGATGAATTCCAATACGATCGACAAGGATCAACAATAACCGAGAATACCCTCAACATGGTAAACTCCAAACACGATCAACAAAGATAAACAATAACCGAGAATTCCCTCAACGAGGTAAACTCCAAATGATCAACAAAGGACCAACAATAATCGAGAATTCCCTCAACGAGATAAACTCCAAATGATCAACAAAGGACCAACAATAACCGAGAATACCCTCAACAAGGTAGACTCCAAATGATCAAGAAGGACCAACAATAACCGAGAATACCCTCAACATGGTAGACTCCAAATGATCAACAAAGGACCAACAATAACCGAGAATACCCTCAACAAGGTAGACTCCAAATGATCAACAATAATGGATCTCAAAGAAATAACTCTGGCTGTCGAACATACCCGTCGGGCGTATGAACAACCAGTCACAAACCTTCGAACATATCCAATCATACATGGAAGTATGAACGACCAAACGGTATGGCTCAAAGATGGACATCACAATACGCCCGATCCGGAAATGTGTCCATGCACAAGCCACCCCGGGTATCGATCAAATACACGTGCGGTCTTGTACCTAATTAGCCTCACGAACTACGTCTAGTGTGCACGGTTCAATGCGGAAATAATATCCACGCATAACCATCATGCGCCTGGCTAAAAATCCTACACAATAACCAATCGGAACGCAGATATGATTCCAGATATGTCACGATGTAAAATGACAACGAAACTCAAAGAATCACATATCCAATAAGGATCAAAAGACTCACCGAAGTGAAACAACAGACTGACAGTGAAAACTCGACACGACTAATCAATATTCAAGACAATAATCCTGGGATCATCATCCCCGACAAATAATCAACACGATCAATGATCTCAATACAATCAGCCCAGGATCATCATCCCTCAAATAAGTAATCAATCCGAATCCCAGCATACGAAACATCAACGTACAACATATATACAATAATTCCTCAGAACAATTATCCTCATAACTGAATAATACTAGAATTACCTCAAAGCCGAAGACAATATTCTTTCCACGAGCAACATCCCTGAACGAATACACAGTTATTCAAATAATCTCAAATAAGGTACCATCCATTCAATACCAATAAACCTTTATCCCGATACTTATGTCATCACGTTAACTATCCTCGATACCGATATACTATACCCTTGACCAAAGATAACTCACGTCTTCCTTGAACACAATTAAATCATATACCTTATGATTTAATACAAGCCAGAGCACGATATGCAACTCGTTAACCGACAACTTACCTTTCTAACAACATCGCCATACGAATTATAAATGAAATGAAAACGATACCATTCATCAAATATTATAAACTGAACAAGTATAAACTTGCCTCGATACCGATACCACGAAGCTGTTACCAGAATCCATTGCCTTCGTCTCCGAGCACCTCATCCCCGACCAAAAGCAACCTATGAACTCTCCAACCTTGACCGCAACACAACGGCCATAATCAACGCTCAATTATCGCGACCTAATGCAATAATCAAATGACAACACATCCGATAATAATCAATAACCGGTATAACCAACCAATCAAACTCAACGGTTCAACAATACCTCGATCATTTACAAACCGAACAATACAACTCAAACAATTACGAACTCATATCAACAATACAAGCCGAAATCCGATAAATCATAATTATCAATCAATAACCGATCAATAACCCAACAGTTCCACAATATATCGATTAAACACAGTCTTAAACAATCCAATTCAACCCATCACGAATTCATAATCACAACACGAAAATACTACACTGTCTGCCTACTTAGCGCGCGTTAAACGCATAACGTAGCGTGCGCTAAGTTGTTCCCGTTAGCGTGCGCCATCCAGTAAGCTTAGCGTGCGCTAATGCTGTACAGTGGCATGCACTCCAAGGATCGACTAACACCTTGCGACTACGAATTCGAATGAAAAGGAAAGGTTACTCCAAGATTAACAATAACTTTCCAGATCAAAACTCATCATCATGATCCATATCTTATCATACGAATTCAATCACTACAATCAACATAATGTTTAGTTTCAATTATCTTATCCATGTTAATAATCAAACCAACATATATCCTTCCTCTTTGATGATATATATACCAAGAACACTAAAAGTACCATGATTCCATAATCACGTTCATGACAACCATCATAATCCGATATGCTAACATGTAATTAATCACCTAAGTCATATATACGTATATCATCTTAACATCAAATCCGAAATGAAGGGAGACATAAATCAACATATCTCCCGAACACCATTCAAAACCATACAAAACATATCAATATCCGCATACCAACAATAACATCAACGTTACCCGGGAAGCCATCTCGAAATCATACTTATCAACTCATTAATATGATAAGTATCAACTCAAGAACACCAATATTCAATCCCCAAAACGAAATCCAAAGTGAAGATTAATTACCTCTTTGAAGAAAAGGATGGATTATCAAGGTTGAATCCGTTCCCAATCATTTCCAAGCTCCAAATGTTGATAAGGACGCTCAACTCCATCATAATCCAGTATTTGGAACCTCGAGACTCTCTCTATGAACTCCATTCCAAGACTCATTAATAATTTCAAGAACAAAGCTTTGAATCCATGCTCTCCATCTTAATCTCGTTAAAGATCATCATCTCAGAGTGTTTTAGGAACTCAAGTACCTCCCAAAGCTCTCTCTATCGAGTGAAAGGAAAGAAATGGACGAGAATGCTTCATAACACCCGTCTGTCCCCTTTTTATAAAGTGTATTACTAGCATGCGCTAAACCTTATATTTCGCGTGTGCTACGGCCTTAGCGTGCGCTAACCGACTTTGTTAGCGTGCGCTATCGCAGCGCAGAGGCCACTGTCTTGCCTCGAACATGAGCTTACGTACGAAATGCCCATGCATTAGCGTACGTATTTCACACTGTTTAGCGTACGCAAGTCCTTACATTTAGCGTGCGCTAATATCAGTTGACTTGCTACAGTTTACGTACCGCATGTGCCCCACATGCCGATCTAACAAGGATAAGATTCCCTTTGACCGATCTACAATTAGCGTGGGCTAAGCCTCATGCTTTAGCGTGCGCTAATACTTCAGGACAACAACCGTTGACTTACGAGAACGTGCGCCGAAAGCATCCGGGTCCACACGCAGATTCCTTCCGATCTGAATGCATTTATTGTGCGCTACATTCCGCCTCTAGCGTGCGCTAACCATGAACGATAGTGTGCGCTATACTTGAACATTAGCGCGCGCTAATCAGGCAATACTTAGCCATTTTCCAGTTCTCCTCGTCCGTCTCGACATATCAAAATACGAACATACTGCATACTGAATACATGTACTGAATCCAATAACATCATCATACGATATATCCAATATCAAAAGTACGATAACCTGATACACGGTATCCTCAAAATAATTGTCGAACCACTACGACAGTTATACGAGTAGAAATACAGCTGTCTCAGTTCTCTATTTATTTTATCCATACTGTATAGACACCAAGCCATCCAGTATATCTTAGATAAAATAACGCGAAAAATTCATACTGAAAATTCGGGTATTACATACTTCCCCCCTTAAAATAAGTTTCGTCCTCGAAACTTGCAACCTGCCACCAACAACAGATAAATCCAAAACTTTCCAACTCATCACAAAACAATCAAGTGTCGCCACAAGCGAATAACCAAACCAATATACTTACAGGTGCGTGAAGCCGATGATCTCCCGTGATACTAGCACATGACTCCCACACGAAGTCTCAAAACAATACCAACACACGCCAATATCACAAATAACAATTGGAAAATATCTCAAAAATTTTGGAAACTCCAAAATCGGTTTGACTCAAAAGTCAGAAAAAAAAATCATTTTCAAAAGTCACGCTACTACCGTCCCGGTAGAGCCACATAACACACACGCCCGGGTTTCACAAAACCCAAGCTCCGATACCATCTTCTGTAACACCCCCAAAACCATCCGGGATATTACAGTGCCGTGGGTCCCGCGCCGGAACCCACCAGGCTAAAAATCATTTACAAAACCAATTCAAAAACGCCAAAAGGCTTATGACGGTAATATTTTAAATACTCAAATATTTTCAAAAGCATAGTTCTCAAATACCGTCATAAAATACCATTTGAAAATACAAGGCGAAGTGCCAATTCTCGATAGTTCAAAATGTACGTTAAGCTACCACTTAAACGTACCGATAAAATAATTTGGGAAAAAGAGTTTGTGAAAATAACCTAAGTTCGTAAAATGCCCAAAAGGCCATTTTGAAAATATACACACGCAAATGGATAAAAACACAGTTCAAAATACACATTTGCAGCGGAAATGAATAACCAGAAAAGAAATACTCGATACTCCAAAACATGCCACCGCCAGTATCACATCGGGAAGCTCATCCCTTCACGACCGCTACTAGCTCAATCTCCGAGCACCTAAAAATAAAGCCCACGACGGGGTCAGCCACAATACTCGATAATGATAATGATCACATCATCATAAATAATTACATACCAATGTAATAATACTGTAAGAATACTACCAATGTAAACTTACCGTCATAACCTTACCAATCCATGGCAATCCATACCAAATCGATCCCTACCATAATTCACATTTCGCATTCTCAAATGACGAAAAGAACTCAACAACAATTATACTGTACTGTATTCAAACAATACCAAGTGTTCTCAAATCGTCCTCATAACTCATAAGTGCGAAAATAATCCAATCTGTGTCAAATCTTGTCCGCCGGATTACACAATCAAATCTCAACCTAGATAAACCAATAATACACAACATATCTGTAGATCAACTACCACATGATAATGATAACAAATCCCGAACATCGACGTACAGTCCGAATGCTCATACAATTAATAACAATGATCAACCAATACATCACTGAGAATATCATCGATATGATGAGTTCCAATATGACCAACCCAAGGTCAAAGTACAACCGAAATTATCATCAACATGATGAATTCCAATACGATCGACAAGGATCAACAATAACCGAGAATACCCTCAACATGGTAAACTCCAAACACGATCAACAAAGATCAACAATAACCGAGAATTCCCTCAACGAGGTAAACTCCAAATGATCAACAAAGGACCAACAATAACCGAGAATTCCCTCAACGAGATAAACTCCAAATGATCAACAAAGGACCAACAATAACCGAGAATACCCTCAACAAGGTAGACTCCAAATGACCAACAAGGACCAACAATAACCGAGAATACCCTCAACATGGTAGACTCCAAATGATCAACAAAGGACCAACAATAACCGAGAATACCCTCAATAAGGTAGACTCCAAATGATCAACAATAATGGATCTCAAAGAAATAACTCTGGCTGTCGAACATACCCCTCGGGCGTATAAACAACCAGTCGCAAACCGTCGAACATATCCAATCATACATGGAAGTATGAACGACCAAACGGTATGGCTCAAAGATGGACATCACAGTACGCCCGATCCGGAAATGTGTCCGTGCACAAGCCACCCCGGGTATCGATCAAATACACGTGCGGTCTTGTACCTAATTAGCCTCACGAACTACGTCTCGTGTGCACGGTTCAATGCGGAAATAATATCCACGCATAACCATCATGCGCCTGGCTAAAAATCCTACACAATAACCAATCGGAACGCAGATATGATTCCAGATATGTCACGATGCAACATGACAACGAAACTCAAAGAATCACATATCCAATAAGGATCAAAAGACTCACCGAAGTGAAACAACAGACTGACAGTGAAAAGTCGACACGACTAATCAATATTCAAGACAATAATCCTGGGATCATCATCCCCGACAAATAATCAACACGATCAATGATCTCAATACAATCAGCCCTGGGATCATCATCCCTCAGCGAAGTAATCAATACGAATCCCAGCATACGAAACATCAACGTACAACATATATACAATAATTCCTCAGAACAATTATCCTCATAACTGAATAATACTAGAATTACCTCAAAGCCGAAGACAATATTCTTTCCACGAGCAACATCCCTGAACGAATACACAGTTATTCAAATAATCTCAAATAAGGTACCATCCATTCAATACCAATAAACCTTTATCCCGATACTTATGTCATCACGTTGACTATCCTCGATATCCGATATACTATACCCTTCACCAAAGATAACTCACGTCTTCCTTGAACACAATTAAATCATATACCTTATGATTTAATACAAGCCAGAGCACGATATACAACTCGTTAACCGACAACTTACCTTTCTAACAACATCGCCATACGAATTATAAATGAAATGAAAATGATACCATTCATCAAATATTATAAACTGAACAAGTATAAACTTGCCTCGATACCGATACCACGAAGCTGTTACCAGAATACATTGCCTTCGTCTCCGAGCTCCTCAGTCCCGACCAAAAGCAACCTATGAACTCTCCAACCTTGACCGCAACACAACGGCCATAATCAACGCTTAATTATCGCGACCTAATGCAATAATCAAATGACAACACATCCGATAATAATCAATAACCGGTATACCCAACCAATCAAACTCAACGGTTCAACAATACCTCGATCATTTACAAAACCGAACAATACAACTCAAACAATTACGAACTCATATCAACAATACAAGCCGAAATCCGATAAATCATAATTATCAATCAATAACCGATCAATAACCCAACAGTTCCACAATATCTCGATTAAACACAGTCTTAAACAATCCAATTCAACCCATCACGAATTCATAATCACAACACGAAAATACTACACTGTCTGCCTACTTAGCGCGCGTTAAACGCATAACGTAGCGTGCGCTAAGTTGTTCCCGTTAGCGTGCGCTATCCAGTAAGCTTAGCGTGCGCTAATGCTGTACAGTGGCATGCATTCCAAGCATTGACTAACACCTTGCGACTACGAATTCGAATGAAAATGAAATCTTACTCCAAGATTAACAATAACTTTACAGATCAAAACTCATCATCATGATCCATATCTTATCATACGAACTCAATCACTACAATCAACATAATGTTTAGTTTCAATTATCTTATCCATGTTAATAATAAAACCAACATATATCCTTCCTCTTTGATAATATATATACCAAGAACACTAAAAGTACCATGATTCCATAATCACGTTCATGACAACCATCATAATCCGATATGCTAACATGTAATTAATCACCTAAGTCATATATATCCGTATATCATCTTAACATCAAATCCGAAATGAAGGGAGACATAAATCGACATATCTCCCGAACACCATTCAAAACCATACAAAACATATCAATATCCGCATACCAACAATAACATCAACGTTACCCGGGAAGCCATCTCGAAATCATACTTATCAACTCATTAATATGATAAGTATCAACTCAAGAACACCAATATTCAATCCCCAAAACGAAATCCAAAGTGAAGATTAATTACCTCTTTGAAGAAAAGGATGGATTATCAAGGTTGAATCCGTTCCCAATCATTTCCAAGCTCCAAATGTTGATAAGGACGCTCAACTCCATCATAATCCAGTATTTGGAACCTCGAGACTCTCTCTATGAACTCCATTCCAAGACTCATTAATAATTTCAAGAACAAAGCTTTGAATCCATGCTCTCCATCTTAATCTCGTTAAAGATCATCATCTCAGAGTGTTTTAGGAACTCAAGTACCTCCCAAAGCTCTCTAAAACGAGTGAAAGGAAACATATTGACGAGAATGCTTCATACCACCCGCCGGTCCCCTTTTTATAAAGTGTATTACTAGCGTGCGCTAAACCTTATGTTTGGCGTGCGCTACGGCCTTAGCGTGCGCTAATCGACTTTGTTAGCGTGCGCTATCGCAGCCTGCAGGCCTTGTCTTGCCTCGAACATGAGCTTACGTACGTAATGCCCATGCATTAGCGTACGTATTTCACACTGTTTAGCGTACGCAAGTCCTTACATTTAGCGTGCGCTAATATCAGTTGACTTGCTACAGTCTACGTACCGCATGTGCCCCACATGCCGATCTAACAAGGATAAGATTCCCTTTGACCGATCTACAATTAGCGTGCGCTAAGCCTCATGCTTTAGCGTGCGCTAATACTTCAGGACAACAACTGTTGACTTACGAGAACGTGCGCCGAAAGCAGCCGGGTCCACACGCAGATTCCTTCCGATCTGAATGCATATAGCGTGCCCTACATTCCGCCTCTAGCGTGCGCTAACCATGAACGATAGTGTGCGCTATACTTGAACATTAGCGCGCGCTAATCAGGCTATACTTAGCCATTTTCCAGTTCTCCTCGTCCGTCTCGACATATCAAAATACGAACATACTGCATACTGAATACATGTACTGAATCCAATAACATCATCATACGATATATCCAATATCAAAAGTACGATAACCTGATACACGGTATCCTCAAAATAATTGTCGAACCACTACGACAGTTATACGAGTACAAATACATCTGTCTCAGTTCTCAATTTATTTTATCCATACTGTATAGACACCAAGCCATCCAGTATATCTTAGATAAAATAACGCGAAAAATTCATACTGAAAATTCGGGTATTACATACTACCCCCCTTAAAATAAGTTTCGTCCTCGAAACTTGCAACCTGCCACCAACAACAGATAAATCCAAAACTTTCCAACTCATCACAAAACAATCAAGTGTCGCCACAAGCGAATAACCAAACCAATATACTTACAGGTGCGTGAAGCCGTTGATCTCCCGTGATACTAGCACACGACTCCCACACGAAGTCTCAAAACAATACCAACACACACCAATATCACAAATAACAATTGGAAAATATCTCAAAAATTTTGGAAACTCCAAAATCGGTTTGACTCAAAAGTCAGAAAAAAAAATCATTTTCAAAAGTCACGCTACTACCGTCCCGGTAGAGCCACATAACACGCACACCCGGATTTCACAAAACCCAAGCTCCTATACCATCTTCTGTAACACCCCCAAAACCATCCGGGATATTACAGCGCCGTGGGTCCCGCGCCGGAACCCACCAAGCTAAAAATCGTTTACAAAACCAATTCAAAAACGCCAAAAGGCTGATGATGGTAATATTTTAAATACTCAAATATTTTCAAAAGAATAGTTCTCAAATACCGTCATAAAATACCATTTGAAAATACAAGGCGAAGTGCCAATTCTCGATAGTTCAAAATGTACGTTAAGCTACCACTTAAACGTACCGATAAAATAATTTGGGAAAAAGAGTTTGACGAAAATAACCCAAGTTCGTAAAATGCCCAAAAGGCCATTTTGAAAATATACACACGCAGCGGATAAAAACACAGTTCAAAATACACATTTGCAGCGGAAATGAATAACCAGAAAAGAAATACTCGATACTCCAAAACATGCCACCGCCAGTATCACATCGGGAAGCTCATCCCTTCACGACCGCTACTAGCTCAATCTCCGAGTACCTAAAAATAAAGCCCACGACGGGGTCAGCCACAATACTCGATAATGATAACGATCACATCATCATAAATAATTACATACCAATGTAATAATACTGTAAGAATACTACCAATGTAAAC
This sequence comes from Orobanche coerulescens, assembly GCA_033398695.1. NCBI lineage: Eukaryota > Viridiplantae > Streptophyta > Magnoliopsida > Lamiales > Orobanchaceae > Orobanche > Orobanche coerulescens. Next base: position 53,342,320 of record CM065811.1, read on the forward strand.
TTACCGTCATAACCTTACCAATCCATGGCAATCCATACCAAATCGATCCTTACCATAATTCACATTTCGCATTCTCAAATGACGAAAAGAACTCAACAACAATTATACTGTACTGTATTCAAACAATACCAAGTGTTCTCAAATCGTCCTCATAACTCATAAGTGCGAAAATAATCCAATCTGTGTCAAATCTTGTCCGCCGGATTACACAATCAAATCTCAACCTAGATAAACCAATAATACACAACATATCTGTATATCAACTACCACATGATAATGATAACAAATCCCGAACATCGACGTACAGTCCGAATGCTCATACAATTAATAACAATGATCAACCAATACATCACTGAGAATATCATCGATATGATGAGTTCCAATATGACCAACCCAAGGTCAAAGTACAACCGAAATTATCATCAACATGATGAATTCCAATACGATCGACAAGGATCAACAATAACCGAGAATACCCTCAACATGGTAAACTCCAAACACGATCAACAAAGATCAACAATAACCGAGAATTCCCTCAACGAGGTAAACTCCAAATGATCAACAAAGGACCAACAATAACCGAGAATTCCCTCAACGAGATAAACTCCAAATGATCAACAAAGGACCAACAATAACCGAGAATACCCTCAACAAGGTAGACTCCAAATGACCAACAAGGACCAACAATAACCGAGAATACCCTCAACATGGTAGACTCCAAATGATCAACAAAGGACCAACAATAACCGAGAATACCTTCAACAAGGTAGACTCCAAATGATCAACAATAATGGATCTCAAAGAAATAACTCTGGCAGTCGAACATACCCCTCGGGCGTATGAACAACCAGTCGCAAACCGTCGAACATATCCAATCATACATGGAAGTATGAACGACCAAACGGTATGGCTCAAAGATGGACATCACAATACGCCCGATCCGGAAATGTGTCCGTGCACAAGCCACCCCGGGTATCGATCAAATACACCTGCGGTCTTGTACCTAATTAGCCTCACGAACTACGTCTCTTGTGCACGGTTCAATGCGGAAATAATATCCACGCAACCATCATGCGCCTGGCTAAAAATCCTATACAATAACCAATCGGAACGCAGATATGATTCCAGATATGTCACGATGCAACATGACAACGAAACTCAAAGAATCACATATCCAATAAGGATCAAAAGACTCACCGAAGTGAAACAACACACTGACAGTGAAAAGTCGACACGACTAATCAATATTCAAGACAATAATCCTGGGATCATCATCCCCGACAAATAATCAACACGATCAATGATCTCAATACAATCAGCCCTGGGATCATCATCCCTCAGCGAAGTAATCAATACGAATCCCAGCATACGAAACATCAACGTACAACATATATACAATAATTCCTGAGAACAATTATCCTCATAACTAAATAATACTAGAATTACCTCAAAGTCGAAGACAATATTCTTTCCCCGAGCAACATCCCTGAACGAATACACAGTTATTCAAATAATCTCAAATAAGGTACCATCCATTCAATACCAATAAACCTTTATCCCGATACTTATGTCATCACGTTAACTATCCTCGATATCCGATATACTATACCCTTGACCAAAGATAACTCACGTCTTCCTTGAACACAATTAAATCATATACCTTATGATTTAATACAAGCCAGAGCACGATATACAACTCGTTAACCGACAACTTACCTTTCTAACAACATCGCCATACGAATTATAAATGAAATGAAAACGATACCATTCATCAAATATTATAAACTGAACAAGTATAAACTTGCCTCGATACCGATACCACGAAGTTACTGTAATCCATTGCCTTCGTCTCCGAGCTCCTCAGCCCCGACCAAAAGCAACCTATGAACTCTCCAACCTTGACCGCAACACAACGGCCATAATCAACGCTTAATTATCGCGACCTAATGCAATAATCAAATGACAACACATCCGATAATAATCAATAACCGGTATAACCAACCAATCAAACTCAACGGTTCAACAATACCTCGATCATTTACAAAACCGAACAATACAACTCAAACAATTACGAACTCATATCAACAATACAAGCCGAAATCCGATAAATCATAATTATCAATCAATAACCGATCAATAACCCAACAGTTCCAAAATATCTCGATTAAACACAGTCTTAAACAATCCAATTCAACCCATCACGAATTCATAATCACAACACGAAAATACTACACTGTCTGCCTACTTAGCGCGCGTTAAACGCATAACGTAGCGTGCGCTAAGTTTTCCCGTTAGCGTGCGCTATCCAGTAAACTTAGCGTGCGCTAATGCTGTACAGTGGCATGCATTCCAAGCATTGACTAACACCTTGCGACTACGAATTCGAATGAAAAGGAAATCTTACTCCAAGATTAACAATAACTTTACAGATCAAAACTCATCATCATGATCCATATCTTATCATACGAACTCAATCACTACAATCAACATAATGTTTAGTTTCAATTATCTTATCCATGTTAATAATCAAACCAACATATATCCTTCCTCTTTGATAATATATATACCAAGAACACTAAAAGTACCATGATTCCATAATCACGTTCATGACAACCATCATAATCCGATATGCTAACATGTAATTAATCACCTAAGTTATATATATCCGTATATCATCTTAACATCAAATCCGAAATGAAGGGAGACATAAATCGACATATCTCCCGAACACCATTCAAAACCATACAAAACATATCAATATCCGCATACCAACAATAACATCAACGTTACCCTGGAAGCCATCTCGAAATCATACTTATCAACTCATTAATATGATAAGTATCAACTCAAGAACACCAATATTCAATCCCCAAAACGAAATCCAAAGTGAAGATTAATTACCTCTTTGAAAAAAATGATGGATTATCAAGGTTGAATCCGTTCCCAATCATTTCCAAGCTCCAAATGTTGATAAGGACGCTCAACTCCATCATAATCCAGTATTTGGAACCTCGAGACTCTCTCTATGAACTCCATTCCAAGACTCATTAATAATTTCAAGAACAAAGCTTTGAATCCATGCTCTCCATCTTAATCTCGTTAAAGATCATCATCTCAGAGTGTTTTAGGAACTCAAGTACCTCCCAAAGCTCTCTCTATCGAGTGAAAGGAAAGAAATGGACGAGAATGCTTCATAACACCCGTCTGTCCCCTTTTTATAAAGTGTATTACTAGCGTGCGCTAAACCTTATGTTTGGCGTGCGCTACGGCCTTAGCGTGCGCTAACTCACTTTGTTAGCGTGCGCTATCGCAGCCCAGAGGCCACTGTCTTGCCTCGAACATGAGCTTACGTACGTAATGCCCATGCATTAGCGTACGTATTTCACACTGTTTAGCGTACGCAAGTCCTTACATTTAGCGTGCGCTAATATCAGTTGACTTGCTACAGTCTACGTACCGCATGTGCCCCACATGCCGATCTAACAAGGATAAGATTCTCTTTGACCGATCTACAATTAGCGTGCGCTAAGCCTCATGCTTTAGCGTGCGCTAATACTTCAGGACAACAACTGTTGACTTATGAGAACGTGCGCCGAAAGCAGCCGGGTCCACACGCAGATTCCTTCCGATCTGAATGCATTTAGCGTGCGCTACATTCCGCCTCTAGCGTGCGCTAACCATGAACGATAGTGTGCGCTATACTTGAACATTAGCGCGCGCTAATCAGGCTATACTTAGCCATTTTCCAGTTCTCCTCGTCCGTCTCGACATATCAAAATACGAACATACTGCATACTGAATACATGTACTGAATCCAATAACATCATCATACGATATATCCAATATCAAAAGTACGATAACCTGATACACGGTATCCTCAAAATAATTGTCGAACCACTACGACAGTTATACGAGTACAAATACAGCTGTCTCAGTTCTCAATTTATTTTATCCATACTGTATAGACACCAAGCCATCCAGTATATCTTAGATAAAATAACGCGAAAAATTCATACTGAAAATTCGGGTATTACATACTACCCCCCTTAAAATAAGTTTCGTCCTCGAAACTTGCAACTACCACCAACAACGAGATAAATCCAAAACTTTCCAACTCATCACAAAACAATCAAGTGTCGCCACAAGCGAATAACCAAACCAATATACTTACAAAAAGTGAAGAAGTTGATCTCCCGTGATACTAGCACACGACTCCCACACGAAGTCTCAAAACAATACCAACACACACCAATATCACAAATAACAATTGGAAAATATCTCAAAAATTTTGGAAACTCCAAAATCGGTTTGACTCAAAAGTCAGAAAAAAAAAAATCATTTTCAAAAGTCACGCTACTACCGTCCCGGTAGAGCCACATAACACACACGCCCGGATTTCACAAAACCCAAGCTCCTATACCATCTTCTGTAACACCCCCAAAACCATCCGGGATATTACAGCGCCGTGGGTCCCGCGCCGGAACCCACCAGGCTAAAAATCGTTTACAAAACTAATTCAAAAACGCCAAAAGGCTGATGACGGTAATATTTTAAATACTCAAATATTTTCAAAAGCATAGTTTTCAAATACCGTCATAAAATACCATTTGAAAATACAAGGCGAAGTGCCAATTCTCGATAGTTCAAAATGTACGTTAAGCTACCACTTAAACGTACCGATAAAATAATTTGGGAAAAGGAGTTTGACGAAAATAACCCAAGTTCGTAAAATGCCCAAAAGGCCATTTTGAAAATATACACACGCAGCGGATAAAAACACAGTTCAAAATACACATTTGCAGCGGAAATGAATAACCAGAAAAGAAATACTCGATACTCCAAAACATGCCACCGCCAGTATCACATCGGGAAGCTCATCCCTTCACGACCGCTACTAGCTCAATCTCCGAGTACCTAATAATAAAGCCCACGACGGGGTCAGCCACAATACTCGATAATGATAACGATCACATCATCATAAATAATTACATACCAATGTAATAATACTGTAAGAATACTACCAATGTAAACTTACCGTCATAACCTTACCAATCCATGGCAATCCATACCAAATCGATCCTTACCATAATTCACATTTCGCATTCTCAAATGACGAAAAGAACTCAACAACAATTATACTGTACTGTATTCAAACAATACCAAGTGTTCTCAAATCGTCCTCATAACTCATAAGTGCGAAAATAATCCAATCTGTGTCAAATCTTGTCCGCCGGATTACACAATCAAATCTCAACCTAGATAAACCAATAATACACAACATATCTGTAGATCAACTACCACATGATAATGATCATCGACGTACAGTCCGAATGCTCATACAATTAATAACAATGATCAACCAATACATCACTGAGAATATCATCGATATGATGAGTTCCAATATGACCAACCCAAGGTCAAAGTACAACCGAAATTATCATCAACATGATGAATTCCAATACGATCGACAAGGATCAACAATAACCGAGAATACCCTCAACATGGTAAACTCCAAACACGATCAACAAAGATCAACAATAACCGAGAATTCCCTCAACGAGGTAAACTCCAAATGATCAACAAAGGACCAACAATAACCGAGAATTCCCTCAACGAGATAAACTCCAAATGATCAACAAAGGACCAACAATAACCGAGAATACCCTCAACAAGGTAGACTCCAAATGACCAACAAGGACCAACAATAACCGAGAATACCCTCAACATGGTAGACTCCAAATGATCAACAAAGGACCAACAATAACCGAGAATACCCTCAACAAGGTAGACTCCAAATGATCAACAATAATGGATCTCAAAGAAATAACTCTGGCAGTCGAACATACCCCTCGGGCGTATGAACAACCAGTCGCAAACCGTCGAACATATCCAATCATACATGGAAGTATGAACGACCAAACGGTATGGCTCAAAGATGGACATCACAATACGCCCGATCCGGAAATGTGTCCGTGCACAAGCCACCCCAGGTATCGATCAAATACACCTGCGGTCTTGTACCTAATTAGCCTCACGAACTACGTCTCGTGTGCACGGTTCAATGCGGAAATAATATCCACGCATAACCATCATGCGCCTGGCTAAAAATCCTACACAATAACCAATCGGAACGCAGATATGATTCCAGATATGTCACGATGCAACATGACAACGAAACTCAAAGAATCACATATCCAATAAGGATCAAAAGACTCACCGAAGTGAAACAACAGACTGACAGTGAAAAGTCGACACGACTAATCAATATTCAAGACAATAATCCTGGGATCATCATCCCCGACAAATAATCAACACGATCAATGATCTCAATACAATCAGCCACGGGATCATCATCCCTCGTAAGTAATCAATACGAATCCCAAAGATACGAAACATCAACGTACAACATATATACAATAATTCCTCGAACAATTATCCTCATAACTAAATAATACAAGAATACCCTCAAAGCCGAATACAAAAAACTTAACACGAGCAACATCCAAGAACGAATACACAGTTATTCAAATAATCTCAAATAAGGTACCATCCATTCAATACCAATAAACCTTTATCCCGATACTTATGTCATCACGTTAACTATCCTCGATATCCGATATACTATACCCTTGACCAAAGATAACTCATGTCTTCCTTGAACACAATTAAATCATATACCTTATGATTTAATACAAGCCAGAGCACGATATACAACTCGTTAACCAACAACTTACCTTTCTAACAACATCGCCATACGAATTATAAATGAAATGAAAATGATACCATTCATCAAATATTATAAACTGAACAAGTATAAACTTGCCTCGATACCGATACCACGAAGCTGTTACCAGAATCCATTGCCTTCGTCTCCGAGCTCCTCAGCCCCGACCAAAAGCAACCTATGAACTCTCCAACCTTGACCGCAACACAACGGCCATAATCAACGCTCAATTATCGCGACCTAATGCAATAATCAAATGACAACACATCCGATAATAATCAATAACCGGTATAACCAACCAATCAAACTCAACGGTTCAACAATACCTCGATCATTTATAAAACCGAACAATACAACTCAAACAATTACGAACTCATATCAACAATACAAACCAAAATCCGATAAATCATAAATATCAATCAATAACCGATCAATAACCCAACAGTTCCACAATATCTCGATTAAACACAGTCTTAAACAATCCAATTCAACCCATCACGAATTCATAATCACAACACGAAAATACTACACCGTTTGCCTACTTAGTGCGCGTTAAACGCATAACGTAGCGTGCGCTAAGTTGTTCCCGTTAGCATGCGCTATCCAGTAATCTTAGCATGCGCTAATGCTGTACAGTGGCATGCATTCCAAGCATCGACTAACACCTTGCGACTACGAATTCGAATGAAAAGAAAATCTTTCTCCAAGATTAACAATAACTTTCCAGATCAAAACTCATCATCATGATCCATATCTTATCATACGAACTCAATCACTACAACCAACATAATGTTTAGTTTCAATTATCTTATCCATGTTAATAATCAAACCAACATATATCCTTCGTCTTTGATGATATATATACCAAGAACACTAAAAGTACCATGATTCCATAATCACGTTCATGACAACCATCATAATCCGATATGCTAACATGTAATTAATCACCTAAGTCATATATATCCGTATATCATCTTAACATCAAATCCGAAATGAAGGGAGACATAAATCGACATATCTCCTGAACACCATTGAAAACCATACAAAACATATCAATATCCGCATACCAACAATAACATCAACGTTACCCTGGAAGCCATCTCGAAATCATACTTATCAACTCATTAATATGATAAGTATCAACTCAAGAACACCAATATTCAATCCCCAAAACGAAATCCAAAGTGAAGATTAATTACCTCTTTGAAGAAAAGGATGGATTATCAAGGTTGAATCCGTTCCCAATCATTTCCAAGCTCCAAATGTTGATAAGGACGCTCAACTCCATCATAATCCAGTATTTGGAACCTCAAGACTCTCTCTATGAACTCCATTCCAAGACTCATTAATAATTTCAAGAACAAAGCTTTGAATCCATGCTCTCCATCTTAATCTCGTTAAAGATCATCATCTCAGAGTGTTTTAGTAACTCAAGTACCTCCCAAAGCTCTCTCTATCGAGTGAAAGGAAAGAAATGGATGAGAATGCTTCATAACACCCGTCTGTCCCCTTTTTATAAAGTGTATTACTAGCGTGCGCTAAACCTTATGTTTGGCGTGCGCTACGGCCTTAGCGTGCGCTAACCGACTTTGTTTGCGTGCGCTATCGCACCTGCAGGCCACTGTCTTGCCTCGAACATGAGCTTACGTACGTAATGCCCATGCATTAGCGTACGTATTTCACACTGTTTAGCGTACGCAAGTCCTTACATTTAGCGTGCGCTAATATCAGTTGACTTGCTACAGTCTACGTACCGCATGTGCCCCACATGCCGATCTAACAAGGATAAGATTCCCTTTGACCGATCTACAATTAGCATGCGCTAAGCCTCATGCTTTAGCGTGCGCTAATACTTCAGGACAACAACCGTTAACTTACGAGAACGTGCGCCGAAAGCAGCCGGGCCCACACGCAGATTCCTTCCGATCTGACTGCATTTAGCGTGCGCTACATTCCACCTCTAGCGTGCGCTAACCATGAACGATAGCGTGCGCTATACTTGAACATTAGCGCGCGCTAATCAGGCTATACTTAGCCATTTTCCAGTTCTCCTCGTCCGTCTCGACATATCAAAATACGAACATACTGCATACTGAATACATGTACTGAATCCAATAACATCATCATACGATATATCCAATATCAAAAGTACGATAACCTGATACACGGTATCCTCAAAATAATTGTCGAACCACTACGACAGTTATACGAGTACAAATACAGCTGTCTCAGTTCTCAATTTATTTTATCCATACTGTATAGACACCAAGCCATCCAGTATATCTTAGATAAAATAATGCGAAAAATTCATACTGAAAATTCGGGTATTACAAATATTACTTTGGACGTTGATTTTTGTTGTCTTTCGCTTGATCATGTCTAGACCTTCTCGGTCGAAATTTATGGTTACGTGTATGTATAGCCTTGTGGGGCCCATGGTGGGGCTCACGACGCTGTAGTATGCGCTGAATATCTTGGGGGTGTTATATCTAGAACTTTGGCCACCATATTCGTAGCACTTAAATGTCCTTCATAGTTGGAGAAATGGCATCAATCAAGTACTTTCTCCATTTATTCTTCAGGTACACATCTCCAAATAATTTGATCGAGTCCTCTTTGAAACAAAAGAGGATCTTCTTCACATCGGAGAAGATTTTTTTCTTTGTTGATGGGAGAATTTTGGGTGAATTATCCCACTAGATAGGAAATTCACGAAGTCGGCATACCTTGGTGCATTTTGCCTTCCGGATAATGTGAAGTTTGCAATAGTTTTCGCCCGAAAACACTTCAATTATATCTTCTTTTTCTTCATCATTGCCTTGTTCAAAGCATTATAGATGGTCGACAACAAGATTTTCCATGTATTTCTTGTCTTAGATTTCAGATCGAATTCTTGCAAAAGCAAGACCCGCCTAATCAAGATTTTTCGTGCCTTTCTTGTGCACATAGATTCGCACGAAAGTAAGATTGAAGATTGAAGATTGAGGATTCGGTTGGAACATCGCTCGCAATGCCGGGATCCAACGACTCTTGCGGGAAATCCACGATACCATATGATGAAAAAAAATCGAAGTTTAAAGTTCAAAATATATTCTTCACTATTGCAACTAATGTGAACTCATATGCCCTATTGAGTTGTTGAGAATTTAGTTGATGTTCCAAGCTTAGTTGAACTACTAAATTTTTCTTGACATGCTCGGATTCTTATCTATGATATGATTTTAAGCTTTTGGTAACTAAACTCATTTTTAATTTAAGGATAATTTTTATATATACAAAATACTTATAAATTTTAGGATGTTATACCAATATTGCGAAAATAACCGGTCAATTTTCTTCTTCAAAACAATGTTTGTCCTCATGTTACAAATAGAGATGTTAAATGGGCTAGCTCTAGCGGTTCCGGGCTAGCCCTAACGGGCTTCGGGCTAAACGGTCCGGGCCAAAAAAGCCCGGATTTAAACAAGCTAGGAAATATCGGTCCTAACCCTAACCCTAACGGGCTTCGGGCTAAACGGGCTAAATATGTAAAAATCTATTTTTTAATTTTTTATAAGTCATAAACAAAAAAAAAACAGTAACAATATATTTTATATATAGTAACAAATATACTATAATAAATATAACAAAAAATACACTTTTATGCATATATATATATATATACACACACACTGTATTAACAAATACAGTAATAATATATATTATATATAATATTAATATATATTATATATATAATATTAATATATGTTGTATAAATATAGTATTACCGTAAGTTGAAATTAACAATATATATATATATATATATCGGGCTTTGGGATAGCCCTAGCGGGCTTCGGGATAGCCCTAACGGGCTTCTAATCTGGCCCGCCAAAAGCCGGATTTAAACGGGCTAGGAAATATCGGCCCTAACCCGGTTTTTTTGGCGGGTTAAACGGGCCAGTCCGCCGGGCCCGAGCCCGTTTAACAACTATAGTTACAAAGTTGACTAATTTTTTCTTCAAAATTAAAGGCGCCAAACATTTGATGCATTATTTGTTGAAGATTTTCCACTCTCTTAGTTCTTTAGGTTCATATTTTTATCTGAAACTAATAATTTGATGCCATCTTAGTTTTTGAAGTAGCAAAAGGAATATGAAAAAAAATCAATGTGCAAGAGCTATGACGTGAAATTAGAGAAGTCCACAAAATGTAACAATAATTTTCAAATTTTACCATATGAAGAACAGAGACCAATACAAAGAAAAACTTAAATCACATTCTATACTCCGAATATAGCTACTAAGGGGGATGGACAAGTACTAATTCGTCAAACCAGATGTAAACTTGACACCAGTGGATGGCAACCACGACATTCCATCAAGAAATCGAGCCACCGTAAAAAAACTAGCAGTCGAAGCATCGTGTATTATATGGTAACCCGGCCACGTAACCCTGCCAGCAAGCGATGCACCAGGTCCATAATTCCTATACTCGCCGTACCAAAGAGTGGCCAACCCGAAATCACCGTACCATTCGAGCCACCCTCTGGGCTGCACCATCGAGCTCATATAAGTATTTATGAAAACAGTCCTGGAGTACATTTTCCAGGGCCGGCCCAAATACGTCGGTCGGGTTGCGTAGACATAGCTGTCCTGGATCGAGAAACCGGTGCTCTGATGAGGGTCCTTTCTGCCCTGTGCGGTGATGGTGACTTTTTGGTGGGGCAGTGGGTCCCGTGTGAAGATTTTGCAGTTCTGGAGGACGGCGGCTCCATTGCCAAAGATGTAGTCGATGGTGCCAGAGATGGTACATTCGCGGTAGAAGTGGCGGAGGGAGTGGGCGTAGAGTGTGTCTTGGTATCCTTCCATGCTGCACCGATAGAAGGCTGATTGGTCGGAGTCGACACGAAGGGCCACACCCTGGTGGTTTTGGGGACCAGCTGTGTTACGGAATGTGATGTCCCTCGCGATGAATCCCTTGCCCGACACAGCTGTAGAATTGGTGAATTGTCATGTACCATTTGTAAGTTGTCCGATATGTATTGATTCATTAGAGAAAGTCTAACTCAAATCATAGCACTAATTGAGTTTGGGATGAAACACATTACGGTGGCTAGCGTTTTTCCGCTTGTATTTGCTACATTTAACGTGTGGATCATACCAAGGATGGATGCATAACTTTTCATATGGGGGACGAGACTGGAGAGACATATGCATTACTAAATATTCAATTTGGTCGAAAAAGTTCACTATTTCGTACTATTCAGAGAGTATTTGGAAATACTTTTAAATAAAGTAATGTTTTACTTGTTTCAGAGATTCTTGATGTCTGAATGTTTGTTATTCGCAACTTATGGTGTGGATTCTATACAAAGTTAAAGAGGTGACGGCAAAAATTAGAGAAATAAACCAATATATGCTTTTCCGCTGCTTTAAGGGCTCAATTTTGAATATATTTTTGAGCAGATGATCTGTTTATGTAAAATAAACCAGATACTAAAGATATGCCTTAAGCTTCTTCTAATTATGAAGGCCAAACGTTTCTCTGCTTTTTCAGCTTTCGGCAGAGGTAAGTAATAAGTACTTCGAAAGGTAGCTTACACTACCTAAATAAGGATGTCAACTGGCCGACCCGCTCTGAATCGGAAGTATGTACTACCTGGGCCGGTTATAATATATATATATATATATATATATATATATATAGTTTGACTATAAATATGTGAAAAAATATATTTAATTATGACGTGACATTATTAAAAATATATTTCTCTTTTCAAAATATTTTAAGCTATAATTTTTTTAATTATAAGACTATAAATAATCATGATCTTAGTATTTACCCGCTTGATCAAAAAGGTCAAATGTCAAACTTATAGTGGGAGGGACGGAGCATATGAAGTACTCCCTCAATCCACCAATGGAGTTAACACTTTTTTCGAGCACGAGTTTAATTCAAAGCTAGTGTAATTGGGGAGCGTTATGATGAGTTCTGCAGTGAGTTTCAATAAAGTAAGGGTGGCACGAAAAATTACCAACTGTAGCTGTTCGAAAAGTAGTCCATCCTTGCATGAAATTCCTATTACCAGTAATAACAGTCTGCCCAATCCCATCTCCCATCAACATGATATTAGTCTTCTTCTTCTTCATATCTATATTCTCCACATAAACTCCCTTCTTCACATATATCACATACCTCCTATTACTATGACTCGGAGCCTCCAATATCGCCTGCCCGATCGAACGATAATGACCACTCCCGTCCAACGCCACCACCGAGTCCACATGCATCCCATTTCGACTCGAGACAAAAATATCCTTGTCTCCATCCGTCATCCATTTTGGAAAATCCCGATTTCCATCTTCTTCATGTTCATGATCACGACTCGTCCCATTATTGCTAATTCCGAGCGGCTTGAAAGGCTGTCTATGCATTTGCGAATACAACGTTAGCACATTACCAATGAGTTGGGTTACTTGGGAAAGGCTTCCTCTTATAAATCGCTCGAGCCGTCTGTCGGTCCCCTCAAACCCTTCAAGACATGTGTCTTGGTTGCTTAGAGCAGCGCTTAGCCAGGCCTTTATGTTTCCATCCGAGTGGAGGTTTTTGAGACCAGAGCGAACGTTGTGCATTTCGGACATGGACCATGTCAGCTCCGTTACAGATAAATCCAGGAGCTCCCTGCAGTCTTCGATGGCTAGTTGCTCCCTGTGGCTTATCGATAAGGTGTTGAATGTCGCAATTTTTTCGATGGTTGATCTTGCCTCATTGAGCGCGTTATGGAGGGCAGCAGTCAGGATTGAGATCTGATCGTAACCTTTTATTTGGGATTGTATGTTTGAGAGACAAGAGGCTTGGTTATCGATTTTGTCGCATGATTTGAGGATAATGGATTGAAGGGTTTGGTTTTGAACTAACATTAATCCATGGGAGGGGAAGTGAAATGAGGAGAGTAGGATGGTTAGAAGAAGGAAATAATGGGCTAAAGCCATTTATTCTTAGCACGTGAAAAAATAAAATCAAGTAGGGTGCAATGTGGGGGTATTGTTTATTTGAAGAGATATCTATTGTGGTATCAAGAATTATAGGATTGCTTGAGGGGGATGAGAATAAAGGGATGGGAATGTCTTTTAGATGTTGGTAGAAAATATACTTTAATTTTCGGTTTGGCAAAGTTCAAGTTATGTTCGCTTTTCTACAAATAAAAATGTGATTCTTGTGAGGATCTGAGATCAATGAATTTGCGACGATGTCAAAATCTTTTCAGTTCAATGACGTTGGGCGTCTGTTAATGGAAAACCTCAATGAATCTTGTTGATTCTTAGTTTGATATTGATTGAGCACGAACTCATATTGATTGAGCTCGAACTAATCGGCCACCAATAACCGGAGTGAACTACCAAGAACTCGAGATGAAAACCGCCAGGACGCTACACAATAGACATTTTACAAATTACATCGGTATATTGTAATGTAATATAAAATATATGGGATATTTAAATTGGTTTCGAAACGACCATCGTCTTGGTTATTCCGCTACATTTACGTCGACTACAAGCTAAATATGTTAGAAATAGTGTCGTAGAACATTTGATGTGCCTAAATTTGTAAATTGTCACATTTATATAAAATTATTTGATAACATCTACTTGTCGTTGATTATTATAATATGTGCATATTTTAATATTATAATAATTAAGTAATAGTTATTCACGAATAAGATTATTTAAAATATCCCTGGTCCAATCACGTATAGTGAAAACTAAGTTATTAATATATTAGTATAATTTTGATTGATAATCGTTAGATAATTATGCGTGCAGTATGGATCAAACTTATGGGTATTGGTTGGAGAATGTAATACTCGATAGACACGCATTGAGATCACTATACGGAAATGGCATAAGTGAATCTCAATATAAAAGTATATCAATAAATCCTTGAACCTGAGATTATAGCAGAGTCCAACATGATAACTGTTATGCCTTGACGTAATCCAACGTCATCTAAAATAAGGTGATCATAATGGTTATGGATCAGGACAAGTGGAAGTCATATAGAGGACAATGAATAATCTAAATGAGGATTTCTCCATCTCTTCTAGAGAGAGATATATATTGGGTCCCTTCATAAGTGGGACTGGGGGGAATACATGGTCATGCTCAAATGAAGAGTCATTTGATTCGATTAGTCTACTTAATATCGATAAAGTATTTGGACATAATAAGTAATGCAGTATCCATGACTTAATTCAAATATGATATTGTGTGACAAAGGGATTTGACATGTTAGACGGTTCAATGGACTATAACTTATATTATTTGGGTAGTCATAATATCTTGTTAGAGACCGCTTATAATTTATTATTTAATAAAATATTAAATAATTGTAAACATAATATAAGCTTTTTGGGATACACATACGACAATTAAAGAGATGCGAGAACAATTCATAAATATAATATTGAATAGTATATTTATTAAAGAATTAAATACTCCATCCGTCCACAACTTATTTGCCACAATTTCATTTTTCATCCGTCCATCACCTATTTGCCACATCCATTTTTTGGTAAGTTTTATCCATTCTTACGACCTCAATGCTTCCCTAATCAGGCTCACATGTTCTTATTTTCCTTTAAAGTCATTGAATCTGAGGCATAGTTGGCCTGTGATGATTGTGCGATTATCCGATGCCTAGTTTTGGAGACTGCATAATTTCCTTACTGGAATGCTGCTTTCGTGTGTAGGACCCTGTGATGACTTTATTCAATGCATTCATATTCACTAATAAAAGAATTAAGGAATTTAAACACTACTATAAGTGGGTTCCTTATTCAACTAGTTGGGTCGGATCTAACTTGCAAGCAATTTATTAAATCGGATTGTCAAAATCAATTTTTTGGGCTATTTTGTGAAAAATATAGTCCAAGAGTTCCGGAACATCACAACAAACGGTCGGTTCGGGTCCCAGTAAGGTTAGGAAACCACGAACCACAGACCCATAAGTCGCTGATAAACCAGCGAAAATATTGCGCTAAAGTGAAGATTCGATCCCGGGTCTCACAAAGTTTGGCGGCGTCCCCGCCAACTCCACCGAGAATTTATGTGTCTTGTTTCACATGGAAGTTACTTTTAAACTTGTGTCTATGTTTACAAAATCAAATTATATGTTGCAAAAATGTCGGAATTGCTGGTCAGACATGCGCAACGAGGCACATTGTGGCCATCTATGTTGCAGTCTTAAAATGATTATTTTGATGCCTTAATTTCTCTCAAGTCTGATTGTGACACTAGTTTTGTTATTATATAATAATTAATGAAGTATAAAGTGACCAACGTGATTGAATGTTTTAATTTATTATTGAGTGAGTTTTAACGGTCTGGGTATCGTTTAATTATAATTAGTTCTTATAGACTATGTCATCTATTTGTTACTATTTTAATTTATGGCCTGCATATCGTATGCCCCTCTGGTAATTTATTTTACTAATGTAGTACAGTTTTTTATTTATGTAATAAAGACAGTAAAGGATGGACTGATGATCCAATTGATCGTGTTTGACGTTCCAAGGAATGGAAGATCAATGAGACCAATTATTATCTTTGGGTTGACCTTTGTGATTTTCATGTTGGCTTATGAAAATCACGTTAGGATAATGGTCATGTTGTATACGGTCTTATGTTTTATTATGTCATGTGATGTTATGTATTTAAATTTATGCATACATGATGCAATGAATGTCTATATGTATGTTAGCTAATATAGACATTAAATATAGAATAAAATCTCTCGTTGAAAATTTAAATGACGTTCACTTAAAACACCTATCAAGACTTCGATCATCTTGAGCGGGTGGGTGCTCGGATTATCTTAGGTAGATAGGATAGGAAATGGTGATACCTATATATTTTAATGAATTAGGAAGTCAAAATAATTTTGAACCTTAAAGGCATAAGATAGTATTATAACATGCTTAGGCATAAGATGCCAAATCCCATAAGTGAGGTCAAATAATTACATAGGACAGAATCTATAAAGAATTATACACCTAAAGTAACTCAAGTCTAAGCGTCATGCCAAAGCTGAGTTTAGAATTGCGCAAGGTGGGGTCCTGGCCCACTAAAAATTACAAATGTTCGAAAATTGAGGGTACTTTATTTTACTGGTAGTATTTTTTGACTAAAAATCTACATATTTCAATTTGGTAGATAATAGAATGACATCGAATAACACATCCACCATTTCAATGCGATCCGTCCTTGAGAAGAAAAAGCTCAAAAGAACGGCATCAACTCTCTAAATTGGACCAGGATCCAAATAATAGTTTTCAAACAAGAAAGGAAGTTGTACATTCTTGAAAAAATCTCGATGAGCCTGCTGACAATGCTACTAAGGCAACTAAGACAAATGGAAGAAACATTATGATGATTCCATTGATGTCAGTTGTCTTATGTTGGATATCATTTGTCCAGAACTTCAGAAGAATTTGAAAGAAATGGAATCTTATGAGCTTAATGCTCACCTCAAATACACTTTATTGAAGCATGCTAGGCAAAAGAGGTATGCGACCTTTCAAGCCTCGTATGCTTGCAATATGGTCAAGGGTACATCTGTGAGCGCTCACGTACTCAAGCTGAAAGGTTACATTGATCATTTTGATAAGCTTGGTTTTCCACTTTCTGAGAAGCACTCCACGGATGTGATCCCAAACTCATTCACCAATAGTTTCGTCTATTCATTATGAACTATAATATGAATAAGATGGAGAAGTCCATTGCTAAAATGTATGGAATGCTTAAAACGGCTGAGCAAAATATTAAGAAGTAACCAAGCCACGTGCTGATGGTCAGCAAAGAGAAGTCTTCAAGAATAAATGTAAGGTTAAATATCAGAGCTCGGTTTGTAAGAAGGACACTTACATTGAGCTTTTCCAGGACAAGATTGTTCGGACTTAGATTGAATCCCCAGCTAATACGAAGTGAATATTATTAGACAATAGGACCACTACAGTTAGGAATTTCTAGAACCTAACTTAAGGTCCAGCCCAAATCGTCCACTAAGAATATTTCAGACTCTTCTCTATTCATTTGAAATAATCGTCATTTGCCAATATTATTAACTTTATTTGAGTTGTTATGCTATTCGTTTGAAATAGGAATATCTAATGTCAACTTACTAAGTTATCTGAGTTGCTATGTGCATCATAGTCAACTTAGCTACGTTATTCGTTCGGAAGGCGTAAAGTTAATATTGCAAGAAATCATTCAAATATTCGCACCTCTTCAAACACGGCGAATTCTAAACCTTGAAAATCTTGAAGTTTAGTTTGAATTATGAAGACTATATCCTTAATAATTATCTGTACATGTTTGTATTATTAGTTTTTTTTTTTACTAGGCATAATTATAACATATAAACTCAATTTTAGGGTCACTTGGATATTTTATAAAAGCCATTTTTGGTCAAAATAGAGATCTTTGAAAGGTTAATTGTATGGGCTAAACTGAAAAATAAAGAAACTTATCTAAAGCACATCCTTAAATTTTTAAAAACTTTCATTTCCACCCCACAACTTTCTAAAGTCACCAACTCTCATTTATTACCTATTATTAAAACCTTGCTAGTTACTAAGATAGAGTTTTGTTTCGATAGGTATGGGCTCCGAAATGGAGATAGTTGTAGAGCTTATGCATCTGATTGAAAATGTCAAACTCCTAGAGAAGTAGACTGTAACACTCCAAACCCGGCGGTTATTATAGTGCCGCGAATCCCCAACTGGGACCCACCAGGCGAAACACAGTACAATAATTGACATAACATAACTGCAGTACCGAACCACATTATGTTTGCCAAATACTCCGATGAGGAGTTTATACATATATTTTGGCTAACATGCCCGAACAGACCAGGATCAACATAACACATGTATACTCTATATGAACATAGGTATACCGATACAATACAAATACGAGAGAATAAAAATGCAGCGGAACTGAAAAGAAATACATCCAGAAACAAGAAGACTCGGGCCCTTGACTAGTATCCCTGAGACTCTTCGTCGTCACATTGTCTTTCCTGTGTCTTATCCTTCCCGCGACCTAAAATATGATAAAACAACATATTTCGCCCAAAACCACAGGGTCAGTTACACATGATAATAAATCTCAATATGTCGAACATACATGATCACACATGCTATGTGAATTAACAAATCATCATCCAAAACCGGAATATATGCAATCATACATGCTGTATAAACCACAAGTTCGATCATAATCTCAAATCGTCGAACACACGATCAAATGTGAATCGGCCAGATTATAACCCAATCCTGTTGAAAACATACGCAATCAAACATGTTGTATGAATCAACTAACAGTTACGGCTCAAAGGATGGCGCCACACTACGCCCGGGATGGAAATGTGTCCGTGCACAAGCCACCAATGGGTATCGATCGAATACACGTGTGGTCTTGTACCTAATCAGTCTCACAAAGTAACCATCTCATGTGCACAGTCCAATGTGAGGTCAACTACCAACACACGACCTTATATGTGCCCGACATGAAATCCTACACATACCAACCGGCACGCCAGTGTAACCCGGAATGCCACGAAGATAACAAAAGTGACATCGAAATTCTATAATGACTTAACAATTCCCAACAAGGGACCAAACAACTCAACGAAGGAAATATGAATCCAACGAAGATCAAATCAACTCACCGAAACGCAACGAGGGTATAAATAAGACTCGGAACCAACGTTCCTCAATGGATGATCGACAAGATCAATAATAACATCATCATGAATCAAAATTCATAAAGCATAAATGAACGTAAATATATATAACATATATAAGACATATTATCATCATAACCAGGCAAGAATTCACTTGCCTCAATACCAAAGACGTAAGATGCTCCTGCTGTAACACCCCCAGAATACGACCGGGAATGTCACACGCCGTAGACCCTTATCACAAGGATCCACCAGGCTAAACTCCAAAAGACTACTCAAAGATTGACCGACCGGGGTCAAAATTTAATACAAAGTAGACCGACAAGGTCTTAAACCAATTCATAAACTAACGACATTCATACAACAATGACAACAATAAACTTGAACACAGAAAAGAATGACAACTCAATTTAAAAATCGATAACTACACCCATGCAAGGGTGAATACTCAAACGACAAAGAAAATACCGACCAAAATGAAACAAAAGAAAAGACTCTGACTCTGGTGTGATTAGCATCGTCGTCTTCCATCTCCTTCCAAGCGATCCCGGATCGCTCGAGCCGCCAAAACCTGAGCGCATAACAGGCACCCACCCCCCGAAAACTCGGGGGTTAGCAAACTGGAATTTTGCTAGTGCAAGTACATAATATACAAGATATACGAACAGTAACAACATAAAAATTCAACCGCCGTGAAGCCTTAACATAAACCATACATTCCCATAATCAACACAGAGTAACACTCGCATACACAAGGTGAAAGATAATCACATAGCCATATTCTCTTTACGAAACATAACATCAATAAAATTTTAACCAAGCCCAAGGAGTCAGGAAAATCCCTAACATCAAAAAAAAGTTTTGATAAGGTAGTTTGCAAACGTTATTGCTGACTCGGGCCGTCTGGGGGGGGTTTTTTTTTTTTAAAATCGAAAGGGAATGCTTTTGGAAATAATTTCAAAAACTCTCGGGTCCTAGACCCAACGTATGGAAAACGATTACACAAAAACCAAGTCAACTTATTTGGGGTTCTCGACCCAATTTATAGAACACCGTCACAAACGAAATCATTACAACATCTCACAGGGTTCTCAACCCATTCCAAATAACATCATCATGAAATCAATCATCTCAACATTCCACAGGGTCCTCGACCCAAAACACAGAATAGCACCACAATACAATCAAAGGTACAAAACTCTCATTCGACATATCCTGCTCAAGACCCCCGATTAATTAACCCTCGGAGATTTCGTCAAACCTCCGTGGTTAACTAACCCTGATACCAACGCTTTAAAAACAATTTGAAACAAGCTTTCAAAAACATGAATTGCGGTATGTATCAAGACAAATATTAAAAAGTGAGTTGAAAGAATTTGAGATACGAACATCGTTCGGTAACGGGGTCTTAGCTATCACTCGAATACCCGTAACCAATAAGCCTACCAGGCGCCTCCACTGCACACCTGTGCACCGGCGTTCACTCCACTATGTCGGCCGCTCCTTGAACATGTCACCGCACCGGCGTCACTCCCGCAAGAGCCGCCCCTTGCACGCGCATTAGGTGACACCGACGTTCACCACCCATATGGAGCCGCACATTGCAGCGTACACCAGGCCGGAGTACACCGCCCCGCCCTCAGAGGTTCCCGGATATGACATTTCTCACAACAAGTATCCACATTGTTCAAACATCAAGCACACGGACAATTGTCACAACAATTTTCAACTCGGTACATCAAGTCACACAATTTCTCCGCCAGTCCATATCCACACAAATAAACAATAACACGCACGTTATCAATCAAACTCAATCAACACCGCACATATATCTCTGTGTTGCGACTCAACCGAATATATACACATTTATATATATAGATATATATATATATATAAATATATAACCTCACTATATTATATGAATAACTATAGTTCGCCCATCAATCCAAGTTGAGTACGTCAACTAAAGGTAGAATTCAACACTCGTCGATCACCGACATAAACATATATATTAATATACGTATATACATACATATATTTAACATGTAACTATATATATAAACACACATATATATATATATACACATACATATATATACCTCCATATAAACTCATACACTTCGACAACAATGATTTCACGCAGTTACAATTCGTATATCGAGGTACTTGCCTTGGTAATACGACGCGAAGGAGACGATGAAGGAATAGGTTCCGGTCCGAACAATCCTCTCAAATCCGACCCTAACACAATAATGATATACAATCAATCTCACATCATGAATACGAAGAAATCCCTCCTAGTTCTACCCGTTGGGACAATTTATCGAACACCAAGAGTGCGTAGGGAATTGAAATCGGTTAACGGTGAACTAACGGGATTTCATCCCAACCAAAAACAAGAAAACCAAGGGTCACGAGAGTACTATCAAAATCTAACAACAACATCGGTTAATTCGGATTAAAACACAAGATCACCACCAAACCCTCCCAAAAATCATACTAGGGTATAAGAGATCTTACCTCTTGAAGATACAAACCCTATAATCCGAAGAACACGTGCTAGATCCACAATCCGAGCTACACGATCGAAGGAAGATGAAGAAAAACACACAATCAAAAGGGTGGATGGAGAAGAAATCCCCCTCTCAACCCTCTCTCTCTCGCGCACGGTGGAAGAAAAGGAGGAAATGAGCGAAACTCGCTGAAAACACCCAGTTATAGCGCTGACCGCATTGTGTGCCGCGGCTCAGCTAATCTGTGCCGCGGCACAGGGCCAAAAATTGCGCCCAGTGGTCGGCTGACCGCTCGTTGTGCCGCGGCTCATTCGGAGTGTGCCGCGGCTCAGACTCGGCATGTGCCGCGGCACAGGAGGTTTTAGCCGGCAGGTGCCACACGGGTGTGCCGCGGCCCGGACAAGTGTGCCGCGGCACTGACTCGGCTGTGTGCCGCGGCGCACAATCCTTGTGCCGCGGCACACGGTACAGCCTGCTCGGCCAACAACTGGGTAGTATGTGTGCCGCGGCGCACAATCCTTGTGCCGCGGCTCACACCCCCCCTCGGGTCCCAAAATGACGAAAAAAGATCCGTAAATAGAATAAAAGCAATAGGAATCGATATTTGGGCAACAATAACACGAAATGGAAGTACGGAACCCCAAAACGATCGAGGTACACAACCAAGGTCGAACAAGGAACAAATTCCCTAAATTTCTAGGAAGTTACAAAACGGCCCAAACATCCGAAAATCACGATACAGCGTCGGATTAACAATCCGAAACTCACAACATGTTCTACTCAATCATACGAACTCATGGAAGTAAGAAAATGACGAAATCGAACGAGTTTAACGAGAATCAAATGCACATGAGACAAAATATAACACAAGATGAAATTACGTAAAAACATCATCGAGACCCGTCTAAGCGGAGAAACTCCAAGAACAAAATAGGTTCAATTCCAAAAGCAGTGTCAAGCGAGTTGTCGAAACGGACCTCCGCCGGAAAATGAAAATTAGAAATCGAATTTGCGGGTATTACATTCTACCCTCCTTAAAAGAAGTTTCGTCCCGAAACTTAAAATAGAGAGCGGCGGAACAATCAAGGAAATAACTACTTGCTCAGCCCCAATTCATCACGAGCAAAGCGCGAATGCAAGGTTCCAGAAATACGATGAACTAACCTAGCGAGCATCCGGTACGTGAGTCGAGGCGATAAAAATGTATGGGAACACGATAAGTTGAGGTGGAGGAGTATGAATTTGGATACCAAAACTCCCAGAGGGAAGAAAATCACAAAATAGTTCAGACGTCCTGAAAATCATGTTTCGAGCTCAACCAACCGCATCCAAGTTCATAATACATTCGGAAATGTTAATTGGTCGCGAGGGAATATTAGCTTCGAACAAAAAATTCTGCAAGAATCAAGCTCAGATGTGGAAAGACCACAATAATTCACGGAGTCTAACCACACGGTTCTGAAATTCGTTCGGAGAACGGTAGGCTAAGTACAACAGGGTAGTTTAAAAATTTATCGAGAGGGTCATAGATGAAGTACCAGCAATGAAAGTCACCCAACACTGAAAATACTATGAAGAGTACGGGTAGTACATTTCCCCATACTAAGAAAACATTTCGATCCCGAACTTAGAACAGCAAGAGTTGGTAACATAGAGCAATGAAATGAAGAACGATCAAAGTCACGATTGTCCAAAACGATTAGGGCATATTACAAAATATTCATCCTCCCATGTTAGGTTCTTCAGAAGGAGACATAGGGTTTCGGGACATTCTCCAGTCACTTGCTCTGTTCGCCAATAGGGTAGCATTCTTTGCCAGTTCGGAAATTATCTCACAATGCTTCTCCCGATGACCTTCACACCCGCACCGGTAACAAGTCAAGAGTGGAAAGGGACAATTTGCACGAACATGTCCCTGACGATTGCAGTTGAAGCACCCTCCCTTCTTACCGAGAGTCACCGATGCTGTCTTGGGATTCCAAGCGCTCACTCCTGATCGCGAAGACGACGCGTTCGAACGACGTGGGGGTTTGGGAGCCTTAGGCTCTTCACCGCCCAAAAACATCCCAGATATCCTCGGTCTCTTGGCTTCGCTCGTGGGCTCGACCACTGAGGAGATTTCATAGGATATCGATTGATCTAGATACTCCTTCACCGTAGCATGGATCGTGGTCGTACGAACCACCTTGCCGCTTCCATTTCCATCATCACGTCCACGTCCGCCGAGGCTTGACATACTAATACGGATAACACCGATCAACAGTATTAGTTTATCAGTCGTACAATATACCACAATTATCAACCCGAGTTTTAGTTAGCATCCTTAGAATAACGGTACTATCGTAAAGCATAAAGTTTTATGAAGTCAATTTCGAGTTCCTCGACGAGGACGGTCATTATATGTATGCACTTAATGAAAACAAATTTTTGAAAAAGAGGGCTAGTCACGTTGCGCCCAAGACTTGTAAACACTGTCTTTTATTTCGGAAGAGGAAGTTTATATAACGACTCTAAAAATTATTTTCGAGTGATGTATAAAAGAAAAAAAAAATTGAAAATAATTTCGTAACTAATTTGAAATATTTCAAGAATGTTGAGTCCCAAATACCACAATTTTGAAAATCTTTCCTCTTCTTCCAAAATGTTTATTTGAGAGAATTTTCCACCGAGATACGTGACCATTTAACATGACGATATTAAATCATGGCTTCACACAATGTTAGGAAATTTCAAAGCATCACTTTAAAATATTCGAGATACTACAGCCGCGTGGCCCTGGGCCGGAACCTACTGTGCTAAAAATCATTTAAAAAAAATGCTCAAAATGCCAAAAAGGCCGATGTCGGTAATATTCTCAAATACTCACAAAAGTCATTTATAAAACATCAAATACCGTCATAAGAATACTATCAAAACATGCAAGACCAAAATATCAAAACTCGGTTTGCAAGATAATAAAAGCCATCTTAAAATACTCATGCGGTGGATAAAATTGTCATTCGTAAATTCATTCTAATAAAGTACCGAAACAGATAAACATGTTCGACTTCCATGTAATATCCTAAAACGATAATATCACCAACAAGTTCCAATTCCTAGTTCACATTAAGCATATTAGCACAATGTAATCAAATACGTGTATAAGGGGACTTACGATCGGGAGGCTTACCATCACGGATTGCCGGAAGATGATGTCGGGAACACGATAATAATCACAACTCTGATGCGCGCGACTTACACAAGACATGGACTTGACCCAACGGCCTAGGTTTTTCGCAAACCTAAGCTCCGATACCATAAATGTAACACCCCCAGAATACGACCGGGAATGTCACACGCCGTAGACCCTTATCACAAGGATCCACCAGGCTAAACTCCAAAAGACTACTCAAAGATTGACCGACCGGGGTCAAAATTTAATACAAAGTAGACCGACAAGGTCTTAAACCAATTCATAAACTAACGACATTCATACAACAATGACAACAATAAACTTGAACACAGAAAAGAATGACAACTCAATTTAAAAATCGATAACTACACCCATGCAAGGGTGAATACTCAAACGACAAAGAAAATACCGACCAAAATGAAACAAAAGAAAAGACTCTGACTCTGGTGTGATTAGCATCGTCGTCTTCCATCTCCTTCCAAGCCAATCCCGTGACTGCTCCCGAGCTGCCAAAACCTGAGCGCATAACAGGCACCCACCCCCCGAAAACTCGGGGGTTAGCAAACTGGAATTTTGCTAGTGCAAGTACATAATATACAAGATATACGAACAGTAACAACATAAAAATTCAACCGCCGTGAAGCCTTAACATAAACCATACATTCCCATAATCAACACAGAGTAACACTCGCATACACAAGGTGAAAGATAATCACATAGCCATATTCTCTTTACGAAACATAACATCAATAAAATTTTAACCAAGCCCAAGGAGTCAGGAAAATCCCTAACATCAAAAAAAATGTTTTGATAAGGTAGTTTGCAAACGTTATTGCTGACTCGGGCCGTCTGGGGGGTTTTTTTTTTAAAATCGAAAGGGAATGCTTTTGGAAATAATTTCAAAAACTCTCGGGTCCTAGACCCAACGTATGGAAAACGATTACACAAAAACCAAGTCAACTTATTTGGGGTTCTCGACCCAATTTATAGAACACCGTCACAAACGAAATCATTACAACATCTCACAGGGTTCTCAACCCATTCCAAATAACATCATCATGAAATCAATCATCTCAACATTCCACAGTGGTCCTCGACCCAAAACACGAATAGCACCACAATACAATCAAAGGTACAAAACTCTCATTCGACATATCCCGCTCAAGACCCCGATTAATTAACCCTCGGAGATTTCGTCAAACCTCCGTGGTTAACTAGCCCTGATACCAACGCTTTAAAAACAATTTGAAACAAGCTTTCAAAAACATGAATTGCGGTCTGTATCAAGACAAATATTAAAAAGTGAGTTGAAAGAATTTGAGATACGAACATCGTTGATAGCAACGGGTCTTAGCTATCACTCGAATACCCGTAACCAATAAGCTGCCAGCGCCTCCACCGCACACTGTGCACCGGCGTTCACTCCACTATGTCGGCCGCTCCTTGAACATGTCACCGCACCGGCGTCACGACCGCAAGAGCCGCCAACTGCACGCGCATTAGGTGTCTCCGGCGTTCACCACCGATATGGAGCCGCACATTGCGTACACTGTGCCGGAGTACACCGCCCGCCCTCGAGAGGTTCCCGGATATGACGTTTCTCACAACAAGTATCCACATTGTTCAAACATCAAGCACACGGACAATTGTCACAACAATTTTCAACTCGGTACATCAAGTCACACAATTTCTCCGCCAGTCCATATCCACACAAATAAACAATAACACGCACGTTATCAATCAAACTCAATCAACACCGCACATATATCTCTGTGTTGCGACTCAACCGAATATATACACATTTATATATATAGATATATATATATATAAATATATAACCTCACTATATTATATGAATAACTATAGTTCGCCCATCAATCCAAGTTGAGTACGTCAACTAATGGTAGAATTCAACACTCGTCGATCACCGACATAAACATATATATTAATATACGTATATACATACATATATTTAACATGTAACTATATATATAAACACACATATATATATATATATACACATACATATATACCTCCATATAAACTCATACACTTCGACAACAATGATTTCACGCAGTTACAATTCGTATATCGAGGTACTTGCCTTGGTAATACGACGCGAAGGAGACGACGAAGGAATAGGTTCGGTCCAACAATCCTCTCAAATCCGACCCTAACACAATAATGATATACAATCAATCTCACATCATGAATACGAAGAAATCCCTCCTAGTTCTACCCGTTGGGACAATTTATCGAACACCAAGAGTGCGTAGGGAATTGAAATCGGTTAACGGTGAACTAACGGGATTTCATCCCAACCAAAAACAAGAAAACCAAGGGTCACGAGAGTACTATCAAAATCTAACAACATCGGTTAATTCGGATTAAAACACAAGATCACCACCAAACCCTCCCCAAAAATCATACTAGGGTATAAGAGATCTTACCTCTTGAAGATACAAACCCTATAATCCAAAGAACACGTGCTAGATCCACAATCCGAGCTACACGATCGAAGGAAGATGAAGAAAAACACACAATCAAAAGGGTGGATGGAGAAGAAATCCCCCTCTCAACCCTCTCTCTCTCGCGCACGGTGGAAGAAAAGGAGGAAATGAGCGAAACTCGCTGAAAACACCTGATTATAGCGCTGACCGCATTGTGTGCCGCGGCTCGGCTAATGACTGCGGCACAGGGCCAAAAATTGCGCCCGGTGGTCGGTGACCGCTCGTTGTGCCGCGGCTCATTTGGAGTGTGCCGCGGCTCGGACTCGGCATGTGCCGCGGCCTGCCGGGACGTGCCGGCACGCGGCACAGGAGGTTTTAGCCGGCAGTGCCACACGGTGTGCCGCGGCCGGACAAGTGTGCCGCGGCACGACTGTTGTGTGCGCGGCGCACAATCCTTGTGCCGCGGCACGCAGTGCTGCTCGGCCAACAATCGGGTAGTATGTGTGCGCGGCGCACAATCCTTGTGCCGCGGCTCACACCCCTCGGGTCCCAAAATGACGAAAAAAGATCCGAAAAGAGAATAAAAGCAATAGGAATCGATATTTGGGCAACAATAACACGAAATGGAAGTACGGAACCCCAAAACGATCTGAGGTACACAACCAAGGTCGAACAAGGAACAAATTCCCTAAATTTCTAGGAAGTTACAAAAACGGCCCAAACATCCGAAAATCACGATACAACGTCGGATTAACAATCCGAAACTCACAACATGTTCTACTCAATCATACGAACTCATGGAAGTAAAAAAATGACGAAATCGAACGAGTTTAACGAGAATCAAATGCACATGAGACAAAATATAACACAAGATGAAATTACGTAAAAACATCATCGAGACCCGTCTAAGCGGAGAAACTCCAAGAACAAAATAGGTTCAGAATTCCAAAACCGTGTCAAGCGAGTTGTCGAAACGGACCTCCGCCGGAAAATGAAAATTACCGGAAATCGAATTTGCGGGTATTACACCTGCACGATCAAAGCGTCCTCCACAAAACGAACGAGCGGCAATCGAATGAACAACACCAAATAATCGCGGGATAGCTCACGCACTCAATGGTCCCCAAAGTACGTCCAATATCATACCCTAATACACGATTAATTAATCAAGATACTATCATTAATTTACTTGGTTCTAATAACTCGATTAATTATCACTGGTTAATATTTAATGACATCATATCTTGAATTGGGGCAAAATCGAAAGGTAGCTGAATTTACTCGAAATTCGACTGTCAATTTAAGAACACCAATGGACAGTCAATCGATCAAATCTCTAACCCAAATTAATCTCCTTTTCCCAACTCTCCAAATTGATGAATCCGGTCTAATAATATTTCCGACACGAAGACATACACACACATACAACATACGCACAAACACTCATATTTACCCGTATACATACGTACATAATATATATAAAATATACACATACACACAAACACCAATAAATATATATATATATATATACACATACACACACATATATATATATATATGCACTGCACACACACATAGATATATATATAAAACACACACAAAACACACATACACACACACGTCTGCTCTCACACACGCAGGAATACATACACAGGTTCACACACGAACACACACCCGCACACAACAAACACACACACTAGCACACACACACCCGCACACACAAACACACACCCGCACACACACAGGAACTCGCCCTCCGATCACTCCGGCCGTGCCGATCTGAAGCCATCCGGCCGCCGAAAAAAAAAAACTCCATCCAATTAGTTGACTTCTGTTAAAAGCATATCCAGTCCCCAGAGCTCTAACTCGATCGGAACACCATCAACCCTTCCCTAGTTGCTCCGCTGCCGTCCAGATCCAGTTATTATCGCCGGAGACACCAGCCCGCCGCTGCATATTGTCCTCATCGGCAGTCCCTCCGAAAAACGTGTACCTGCTCCGACCTGAAACAAATTTCACGGCCGGAATCGAGCCACACGAAGACTACCTCCTTCCACTCCGTCGCCTTCCTCCCAGCCCTTCGACGGAATTTTGTCGCGCCTCCGTTGACCTGCACTGGATTCCGCCTCTGGCCCGACCCCAACCCAGAGAATATGATCATCCTACCGCCGGCCATTGTTCTTCCGATCACGGTCATCACCGGTGAAGAATAGGAGGAAGGTGGGTGGTGGCCGGTGGGTGTTCGTCCGTGTGGAAGAGTAGGTGGGAAGAAGAAAAAAATAAAAAGGAAGAGGGAGAGAAAGGAACTTGAGGTATAAAGAGAGAAGAGAAAGTGAATAAATGATTAACCAATAATCCCCCTCTAATCAATCGACTAATTGGGTCAATTGGACCCAATTTTTAATTAAAGAAAATTAAAAAATAATAATCAATAAAATCAGTATTTTGGTTCTATTAATACAGTGCATTACATAACATCGACACTAATTCGTCAATACATTAGTCTAATATCTCCATCAGATATTTTAATTAGCTGGCTAATCAAAATAGAAATGAAATAAATTAATTAAAAAAATTAATACCGTTAAAATTCTAATTTAAAATTCCTGGATATTACATACTACCCCCTTTAAAATAAGTTTCGTCCCCAAAACTTGCCATGTAAAATTACCCATCTCTCTAAAGCGTTACACCAAATATTTTCCCCAAACCAGTTCAATATTATCCAAAACCCCATGATTCGATCGACAAGATCTGAAATACTCGAAGATGGCAACTCTGCATTAGCAACTTGTATATATCGAGTCCAAAGCATCTTAATATGATAAATTGAAATCCAACAGCAAGCAGTTTTGTATCATTGCTTCCGATCCCATAGATACTATTCATTTAAATTTACATATTTAAAACCATGTCTTAAATTTACAAGTCCTACTCCAACTCCTACGAAACTGAGATATCAATATTATATGATACTTATAAAACATGTTTGAAAATTCTACAAAACCCTTATTTTTTCAAGGTTTCAAAATTACACAATAGGTATTATTATATTACTTGTTTTTCAATTGCACTGCCATCACTTTACGGAAATAATTTTCTTTAAATATTATTATAAATACTTACTTGAAAAATAAAATATACAAATATATTTGTCTTGAATTATATTTCTGGTCGTAATACGATACAAGAATTTTAAATATCTAAATTATCTTCTGTAAAACGTTGCGGACTTTAACTTTTTTCTCAAAATAATAGTATTCAGTAGGTATATATATATATATATATATATATATATATAGAGAGAGAGAGAGAGAGAGAGATATAGAGAGAGAGAGAGAATATTTTTGAAAGTTCAATCATTTTTTTTAAATACCGGTGATACCTTTTAGTTTAAAATTTCAACACTTTGTTTAATCAAAATACAAAAATTCTCAAATATGAAAATCCGATCTACTATAAGAATACCATGTCGCACTAGCTACGTTCATATTACTGTCAATTTTGGATGTCGTGTACTCTGCATAAATAATTCATCCCCTATGAATTTTTAAAGGTCATAGGACAAAGGCAGTTCGCCTATTCGATGTCCTACCAAAATCGATATATGTCATTGATAATGACATTTTACTGTGATTACACGAGCAATTGTCGTTCTATAGATTTTTAAAATCTTCTCTCGTAATTCGTAATTTCACTAGTCTTGATTCACGCTGCCCTCCCACTATAAATAGTCGTTTGGTGAAACATTAATCGTATTCAGCTCATTCAAGTTCTTTCTCTATTCCCATTCTCATTTATCACATACCTCCCTTAAATATAACTTTCATCGAGAAACCAATGGCATCATCACCTTTATATAGCATCCAATCTGTTTGTGTCTTTGCCGGAGCTACTCTTGGGGAAGATGTTCGCTTCCGAAAAGCAGCTGACAATTTCGGAGAAGTGTTGGCCGCAAGAAAAATCAGTATAATATACGGAGGAGGAAATACAGGTTTAAGGGGTCGTGTGGCAGCCTCTGCTTCGATGGGCGATGCAAAAATCTTAGGGGTAATATTGAAACCCTTGGCAGATTCACCACTTGTTGGCCCGACTTATGGGAATGAGTTTAGAGTGTTATCCATGCATGATCGAATCATGAGCATGGGTAATAATGCTGATGCGTTCGTCGTCCTTCCAGGAGGTTTCGATACGCTGGAGGATCTATTCCAGATACTCTCGTGGGCACAGCTGAACATCCACCAAAAGCCGGTGGGGATACTCAACATCGACGGATTCTTTGATGGACTCCTCGCTTTCCTGGATTCTCTAGTTGAAAAAAGTTTTGCATCTCCACTGTCACGAAGACTCCTTCTTTGTGCAACAACACCTGAGGAATTGATCGCTAAATTCCTCACATATATACCTGAGCCCGATCCAACTGCTATTCACATCGTACGCACTGATGCTAGCACGAGTCGAAAACGTGCTTTGGATCTAGCACTCTCTCTGTGAGGTCTATTCGTGAATCTATCATTTTAAGTTTGTATCTTGATTGCAGTTTGTTTCCACAGTATTTCTATCATAATAAAGTCAATATGATTCAGAATTCTCAACACCATTTTATTGTCTTGTATCTTGACATAAAGTCAGAACGAAGCCAAAAATTTAATTTGGAGGATCAATAAACTGATAAACTTCAATAACAAGATCCGAGAATATCAAAAGATAAACTCTAATAAAATACAAAAACATCAATAAATGATAACCTCCAAAAATAAAATCCGAGAATATCAAATAAAATGATAAACTCCAATAAAATATGAAAATACCAATAAAATGATAAACTCCAAAAATGAAATACGAGAATATCAACAAAATGATAAACTCCAATAGATTGACACAAGGATCAACAAGTCATCAATTCATATTGCCGATAATTATATTATGGCAGAAAATCACATAACGTACTTCGTAGGTGCAGCTTGGCACTGGCACAGGTCACATGTGATGCGAAGATCTCTCGATACTAGTCCGATCAATGATGACTTTACAAGGAGAAACGATTCGGATGCGTAGTATTCGAAAACCACGCTCTGATACCATCTTCTGTAACACCCCAAACTCGGCGGTTATTACAGTGCCGTGAATCCCCAACTGTGACCCACCAGGCGAAACACAATACAATAATTGACATAACATAACTGCAGTACCGAACCACACTATGATTTCCAAATACTCCGATGAGGAGTTTATACATATATTCTGGTTAACATGCGCCAACAGACAAGGATCAACATAACACATGTATATTCTATATGAAGATAGGTATACCGATACAATACAAATACGAGAGAATAAAAATGCAGCGGAACTGAAAAGAAATACATCCGGAAACAAGAAGACTCGGGCCCTTGACTAGTAACCTTGAGACTCTTCGTCGTCACATTGTCTTTCCTGTGTCTTAGCCTTCTCGCGACCTAAAATATGATAAAACAACATATTTCGCCCAAAACCACAGGGTCAGTTACACAAGATAATAAATCTCAATATGTCGAACATACATGATCACACATGCTATGTGAATTAACAAATCATCATCCAAAACCAGAATATACGCAATCATACATGCTGTATAAAACACAAGTTCAATCATAATCTCAAATCCTCGAACACATGCGATCGAATGTGAATCGGCCAGATTGTAACCCAATCCTGTTGAAAACATACACAATCAAACATGTTGTCTGAATCAACTAACAGTTACAGCTCAAAGGATGGCGCCACACTACGTCCGGGATGGAAATGTGTCCGTGCACAAGCCACCAATGGGTATCGATCGAATACACGTGTGGTCTTATACCTAATCAGTCTCACGAAGTAACCGTCTCGTGTGCACAGTCCAATGTGAGGTCAACTACCAACACACTACCTTATATGTGCCCGACATGAAAATCCTACACATACCAACCGGCACGCCAGTGTGACCCGGAATGCCACCAGATAACAAAAGTGACATCGAAATTCAATAATGACTTAACAATTCCCAACAAGGGACCAAACGACTCAACGAAGGAAATATGAATCCAACGAAGATCAAATCAACTGACCGAAATGCAACGAGGGTATAAATAAGACTCAGAACCAACGTTCCTCAATAGATGATCGACAAGATCAATAATAACATCATCATGAATCGAAATTCATAAAGCATAAATGAACGTAAATGTATATAACATATATAAGACATATTATCATCATAACCAGGCAAGAATTCACTTGCCTCAATACCAAAGACGTAAGATGCTCCTGCACGAGCAAAGCGTCTTCCACGAAATGAATGACCGGCGATCGAATGAACAACACCAAATAATCGTGGGATAGCTCACGCACTCAATGGTCCCCAAAGTACGTCCAATACCAGACCATAATACACGATTAATTAATCAAGATACTATCCTTAGTTTACTTGGTTCTAATAACTCGATTAATTAGCACTGGATAATATTTTAATGACATCATACCTTGAATTAGGTTAAAATCGAAAGGTAGCTGAATTTACTAAAAATTCGACTGTCAATTTAGGAACACCAATGGACAGTCAATCGATCAAATCTCTAACCCAAATTAATCTCCTTTTCCCAACTCTCCAAATTGATGAATCCGGTCTAATAACATTTCCGACACGAACACATACACACACGTACAACATATGCACAAACACTCATATTTACCCATATACATACGTACATAATATATATAGAATATACACATACACACAAACACCCATGTATATATATATATACACACACACACACACATACACGCCAACACACACACACATATATATATATATATATATATATATATATGCACAGCACACACACATAGATATATATATAAAACACACACAAAACACACATACACACACGTCTGCTCTCACACACACAGGAATACATACACAAGTTCACACACGAACACACACCCGCACACAACAAACACACACACACCCGCACACACAAACACACACCAGTACACACACATGAACTCGCCCTCCGATCACTCCGGCCGTGCCGATCTGAAGCCATCCGGCCGCCAAAAAAAACTCCATCCAATTAGTCAACTTCTGTTAAAAGCATATCCAGTCCCCAAAGCTCTAACTCGATCGGAACACCATCAACCCTTCCCTAGTTGCTCCGCCGCCGTCCAGATCCAGTTATTATCGCCGGAGACACCAGCCCGCCGCTGCATATTGTCCTTATCGGAAGTCCCTCTGAAAAAGGTGTACCTGCTCCGACCTGAAACAAATTTCACGGCCGGAATCAAGCGACACGAAGACTACCTCCTTCCACTCCGTCGCCTTCCTCCCAGACCTTCGCCAGAATTTTGTCGCGTCTCCGTTGACCTGCACTGGATTCCGCCCTCTGGCCCGATCCCAACCCAGAAAATATGATCATTCTACCGCCGGCCATTGCTCTTCCGATCACGGTCATCATCGGTGAAGAAGAGGAGGAAGGTGGGTGGTGGCCGGTGGGTGTTCGTTCGTGAGGAAGAGTAGGTGGGAAGAAGAAAAAAATAAAAAGGAAGAGGGAGAGAAAGGAACGTGAGGTATAAACAGAGAAGAGAAAGTGAATAAATGATTAACCAATATTCC
The DNA here is from genome assembly GCA_033398695.1 of Orobanche coerulescens. Taxonomy (NCBI): domain Eukaryota; kingdom Viridiplantae; phylum Streptophyta; class Magnoliopsida; order Lamiales; family Orobanchaceae; genus Orobanche; species Orobanche coerulescens. The sequence goes on from CM065811.1 coordinate 53,377,535, forward strand.
CCCTCTAATCAATCAACTAATTGGGTCAATTGGACCCAATTTTTAAATAAAGAAAGTTAAAAAATAATAATCAATAAAATCAGTATTTTGGTTCTATTAATACAGTGCATCACATAACATCGACACTAATTCGTCAATACATTAGTCTAATATCTCCATCAGATATTTTAATTAGCTGGCTAATCAAAATAGAAATGAAATAAATTAATTAAAAAAATTAATACCGTTAAAATTTTAATTTAAAATTCCTGGATATTACATAGCCTGCCTATTGGCGGGATAGCTGGGCCGATCACTTTTGTGCTAAACTAATGGACCAGGATAGGATATCGACCCTTGAGCAGCAAATCCAGACCCTGACAGGAGAGCTTACCAGAGCTAGACAGGGGACGACTGCGTACTGCAAACATAGAGATGAGGCGATGCAGGCACTTGAGTTTCGATGTGAGTGCCAGAGCCAGAAGCTGATGCTGGATCAGCATGACACTTATACCTGTAACACCCCCGATATATTCAGGAATATTACAGCGTCGTAAATCCTTTACATAAGAATTTACAAGGCTAAATAAATGAAAAGACAATGACAGATACCAAATTATGAAATTACTAAAAATACATTACGACAGTTCAGGTTCAATACCGAAAATCCAGACATCCAAAAGGAGAATATTAATATACCACTGAAATCCAAACATCACAAATTATGACGTACTCAAGTACTTATTAAAATGATACAAATAACAAACAAATAAACCCGGCCGGAACATCACTCTGCACCCTCGTCGTCATGCAACTCCAGTGGTTGTTTCCCCGCTCTCCTGGATCCTGAACATAAACAAATGTTCACCCCCGAAGGGGTTAGCACAACGATGCTAGTACAAGTATAATAATCATACAGCAGTGATGTAATCAACAATCATCATAACAAGTTTCTCCAACGAGAACTAACAACAACACTTATCACATTACAACAGTCTCAACATACTGATGGTATTCTAACGATCCAGCGCACACAGCTATAGATTCCCATGATGATCCCATCGGACCAATGCATGGTGGAACTACCTGTCTAACGATCCAGCGCACACATCTATAGATTCCCATGATGATTCCCGTCGGATCAACGCATGGTGGACATTTAATCACAACACATAATACACTATACAATCACAATATAACTATCATAATATAAACAATTCTAATTAGAGTACTTGTCTCAGTTCGATGACAAGAATAAAACTTCCACGAATATCAAAATACTCGAAGGTCGTCCCCATCGATCAATCATGTTGCTAGGTTCGAACCTTCACAAAAGAAATAATATAGAATTCATCTCAAGTCGAACGATCATCTAACAATCCAAATTACGGTCGGAAGTTCTTTAAAATATAATCTGTCTGGCATGCTTAACGCATGCTACGTATCCTATGTAGCATACGTTAAGGCTACTCGTTAGCGCATGCAATTACACGCAGCCTAGCGTACGCTAACCATGCACGGTCAGTACCTCACTAATCATCCGACTGACTCGCCTAATGACATAACATACGTTACGTACCAAACATAGCGTACGCTAAACATGCCCGATAGCGTACGTTAATCTGCATAGCTTAGCGTACGCTAAGCGTGCATGGCAGTCTCACTGCTGGGCAGCAGATCGTTCTAACGGTGATGAAATTTACGAACTCTTTAGTGATTAACGTACGTTATCCGTCTACATGTCATGTTCATAAACTTATGAATGATCTTACGGATTCAAACATCTTTGAATTCAAGGAAATGAATATCATCACAACTCTTATATCCAACTCGATTATCATTCTCATGTGAAGTTTGTGATCTCAGGTTGATGCACTAGATTCCATTGTCATTTATACATTCAGACTTCATCTTGAAGGTGAACTAACAATTCCAACTACGATGTTTCAGCAACGATATTATAAGCATAATCATTCCCACTTCTAAACATGATGTTTGTTTGAATAATTCACTAATGAAACTCAATATCTTGATAGCATGATTCATCTAACTCTTCAGAACACGAATCTAAGGCTGGAGAAAGAATTAAAATACCTTAATATGAAGATAAAACCGAGTCAAAAAGGTACAATCCAGCTCCGATTGTTTGTATGCCAATCCAAGGTGTTTCTCCAATTCAACAATCAATCACAAGTAACATTAAATCTCCAATGATCAAGTAGAGGTGTTCTAAGTGTGTTTAAGGAGAATAGTAGGCTCTCTGGACTATCAAGTAATGAGGACGAGTGAAGGGAACAAGAAGAAATGGAGTGATGTCCCTTAAATAAAGTTTCTGCACATTAGCTGATTAGCGCACGCTATCATACTTCCCTCAGCGCACGCTAAATAAGAGTTGACTCCAAAACTGTCCAGTTCCGCCCGCGGGAATCTTATCCGGACCCACGTCCGGCTGGCGCATGTGCTAGCCGTCTAGCTCAATAATTGACTGCCTAGCGCACGCAATTCTTCATTCGTAGCGTGCGCTAGTTGTAGCCCGATAACGCACGTTAAGCTACATTCTTAGTGTGCGCTATCACGAGTTTGCATGAGAAATTTTGCATGTTGTTATACTTATGTATAAGGATACAAATGTGAGAAATATCATACTCCAATTATCGAGATCACAATTCCGAATAATACAGGGTTCAAATACAGATGAAATACGCAATAATAAATCCGGATATGACATACTCTCCTACTAAAAAGGAGTTTCGTCCCGAAACTCAAGACGAAAATAACTCTAGATATCTGGACTTCATGCTATCTTCTGTTTCCCATGTGGCTTCTTCCACTCCGTGGCGTGACCACTGAACTTTGACCAAAACGATTGGTTTATTCCTCAACTGCTTAACTCGACTCTCGAGTATCTTGACCGGTCTTTCTTCAAATGTTCCATCCTGAGCGACTTCGATTTCGCCGAAATCAATGACATGACTAAGATCCGGTATATATCTTCGTAACTGGGATACGTGGAATACGTTATGAACATGGCTCAATGACGGCGGTAATGCCAATCTGTATGCCAACTCTCCAACTCTCTTGAGGATCTCAAATGGTCCGATATATCTTGGACTCAGCTTACCCTTTCTACCAAAACGAAAGATTCCCCGAGTAGGAGAAACTTTTAAAAGTAGGTGGTCTCCATTACTGAACTCCAATGGGCGAAGACGTACGTCTGTATAAGATTTCTATCGACTCTGGGCGGTCAACAACCTTTCACGAATCAAGGCTATTTTCTCTCGTGTCTGTACGATCAACTCTGGTTCTGTCCCGATCAAGTCTGGTGAATCGACCCAACATAGGGGCGATCTGCATCTTCTCCCGTACAATGCCTCAAATGGTGCCATCTTAATGAAAGCATGCCATCTATTGTTGTAGGTAAATTCAATCAACGGTAGATGAACTTCCCAATCAGTTGACCAATCTAAGGCACAAGCTCTCAGCATATCTTCCACCGTTTGAATAGTCCTCTCGGATTGTCCGTCAGTCTGCGGGTGATATGCTGTACTGAAGTTCAATTCGGTCCCCAAGGCCTTATGAACCACTTTCCAAAAATGAGACACAAAACGGCCGTCTCGGTCAGAAATAATGGTCTTCGGCGTACCATGCAGTCGGACTATCTCTGAAATAAATACTCGTGCCAACCTCTCTGGTCCCCACGTGTCCTTAATGCCTAGAAAATGAGCTGATTTGGTTAAACGATCAACTATCACCCAAATCATGTTCATTCCTGTCTTGGTTCTCGGCATACTAGTGATAAAGTCCATCGATATGTCCTCCCATATTCATTCAAAAGCGGGAGCGGCTTCAGCATTCCGGCAGGTCGCTGATGCTCGATATTAACCTGCTGACAAGTCAAGCATTTCGAAACATAGTCCACTACATCTTTCTTCATGTTGCCCCACCAAAAGTTCTGCTTCAAGTCCTTATACATCTTACTGGTGCCCGGGTGGATAGAATAGGGCGAGCTGTGAGCTTCCTTCATAATCGTCTGTTTCAGAACATCGACATCAGGAATGCAGAGTCGGTTCTGAAATCTCAAAACTCCATCATCATGAATTACAAATCCGGGGGCCTTCCCCTTAATCACTTCATCACGTAACCGAATCATCAGAAGATCATCTGCCTGCTTAGATTTGATTTCCTCGGTTAATGATGAAGTTATTTCCATCACGCACAGTTGTCCTTGGACTCTTTGTAACCACACTTCAATTCCTTCTCGAATCATCTCTCGTTGAATGCTGAGCTGAGAGGTCAGAGTCTCCAGCATCTGGATAGAAACAGGCTTGCGGCTAAGTGCATCGGCCACTACATTCGCTTTGCCTGGATGATAAAGAATCTCCAAGTCATAATCCTTAATAAGTTCCAGCCATCTACTTTTCCGCATGTTCAACTCTTTCTGACTGAAGATATATTTGACTCTTGTGATCCGTAAAGATCTGACAGTGAGTCCCGAACAGGTAATGCCTCCAGATTTTCAAAGCAAAAACTACTACTGCTAGCTCCAAATCATACATTGGGTAATTCACTTCATAAGGTTTCAGTTGTCGTGAAGCATAAGCGATCACCTTATCATTCTGCATCAATACACATCCGAGTCCTTGGTTCGAAGCATCACTGTAAACTATGAATCCTCCAGTTCCCTGTGGAAGTGTTAAAATCGGTGCTGTCGTCAATCTCTTCTTCAATTCATCAAAGCTTTTCTGGCAAAACTCGTTCCACTCAAACTTTTGTGTTTTCTGCAGTAGTCGAGTAAGTGGGCGGGAAATTTTGTAAAAACCCTTCCACGAACCGACGATAGTACCCAGCAAGTCCTAAGAAACTCCGGACTTCTTTCATGTTCTTTGGAGGTTTCTAATCCATAACTTCTTGGATCTTTTGAGGATCTACTCGGACTCCTTCAACTGATGCCACATGGCCGAGGAACATTACTTACTTTAGCCAGAATTCACACTTAGAAAGTTTGGCATACAATTGTTCATTTCTCAACAGGTCTAACACAATCCGTAAATGTTGTGTATGCTCTTCCGGGCTCTTAGAATACATCAGAATGTCATCAATGAACACGACCACAAATTTATCCAAATATTCGATGAACACTCGGTTCATCAATTGCATGAATACAGCAGGTGCATTAGTGAGACCAAATGGCATCACTACAAATTCATAATGTCCGTAACGAGTTCTGAATGCTGATTTCGGAACATCAGATTCCTTAATCCTCAGTTGATGGTATCCTGATCTCAGATAGAAAATACTGTTTCACCTTGCAACTGATCAAACAAATCATCAATCCGTGGCAACGGATACTTGTTCTTAATCGTCATTTTGTTCAGCTCTTGATAGTCAATACACAGTCGAAGCGATCCATCCTTCTTCCGGACAAAAAGAACTGGCGCTCCCGGGCGAACGCATCGGATATAGCCTTTGTCCAGTAACTCCTCCAGCTGCTTTTTCAGTTCATACATCTCAGTAGGTGCCATACGATACGGCGCCTTAGAAATGGGTGTAGCTCCGAGTTCCATCTCAATGGTGAATTCTACATCCCGTCGTGGAGGTAGTCCAGGTAACTCGTCAGGAAATACATCCGGAAATTCGTTCACAACAGGAATGGATGAAAGGTCCACAATTTTGTCTTCTTTTTTCATTGCATAGCACCAGTATCCGGTACAGCCCTGTTTCAACAATTTGACAGCTTTCATCGCCTTGATCAACTTTCCTGAGCTTCCTGGTTTCCATCCTTCAAACAGTATTTCGGAACCATCGTCAGCGATCAGCGAGATATTCCTCCTTCGGTAGTTTACAATAGCTCCATATCGATTAAGCCAATCGTCTCCGAGTATTAGGTCGTCTCCTTGCAATTCTATCATAATTAGATTTGAGAGCTCTCTGCCTCCAAACGATACATGGAAATCTCTAGTTTCTAAGTTTCCAACAATTCTCTCTCCACTCGGTAAACCAACAACATAAGGTTCACAATTATGAAAACTAGAAATATTCAAACGATTTACACAAGATGAGTATACAAATAAATGCATAGCTCCTGTATCGAATAAAACACTAACTGGCTGGGAAAGGATCTGAACAGTACCTAATGCGACAGCAGCATCCTGATCGTCTGTTCTCCTCATCTCGTACAGACGTGGGGGAACAGATCTGGCACTTGATGTACCCTTTCGGTCCCACTGTCCTCTGCCTCGTCCGCGGCCAAAATTCTAAGGCATCTGAACACTTTGCTGCGTCTGTTGGATACTAGCTTCCTTCTGAACTGGCTGTGATGTACGGGTTCCATTGAACTTGGTGGCATCCTTGCAAAACGTCGCACGGTGTCCTTCCTGTCCGCAATCAAAACATGTAACTGGAGTGCGCAAACAATCACGCCAAAGGTGGCCTGGGCGACCACAGTTAAAGCACCTCCTAGCTGTATGCGTCGTGGCTGACATTGTTTCGAAATTCTTTCCGCTCTTAGATGGGTGCAGAGGTTTCTTGAAAGGGTGAAAGGGTGACTGGGCCTTGCGGGGCCCACTGCTTTTGTGCTCTGTGAAACTACCAGAGACTTTCTGCTTCTTGGATTATGAAAACTTCTCCATTGCTGCTTCCTTGATCTCATATGCCAACGCCTTATCCTGGTATTGACGGAGAGTGGTACATTCAAAACCGGACATGTACGTATGGATTTCTGGTTTCATTCTCATATCAAAATGGATCATCATTTCTGCATCTGTTCTGACCAGATGTCGAACGAACGCCAACTGCTGGTTAAACGTCTTAATTGTCTGGAATATGGGTTCGTCTGATGGTTATGCGGAAAAAAACTCCCGAACTTTGGCTTCCCTCACAGGACAAGGGCAGTACTGAGCTTCCATCATCAATTTAAATTCTGTCCAGTCAGCATCATGATCTGCAGGCCGGATGGCTTTCCACCACTCGGATGCTTCCCCTATCAGAAAGTAATGAGCAATAGAGGCTCTCCGGTCGTCTGGGCAATTAATCCCGGCAAAAATCTTCTCCAATTCCTTCAACCAATGGTCCCATGTGGGAGTCTCAGAAAGGCTGTCGAATTTGGGTGGTTGCATCTTCGCCACCTCTTGCAGCCATCGGTCACCTCGATTTCCCATGTCTGGGATCCCTTGCTGTCTATCTCCCTGCTGTAATCCCACCGCCACCTGCATTCGGTCCACGACCTGGGCGAATTGAGTCATCTGGTTCACCACCTGACAAAGGATTTCGGGCACAGCAGGTTCCGGTTCATTATTAATAGATCTCTGTGGCTCGCCTGAGCTGTGGCTGGCCTATGTGCTTTATGGCAAAGGACATTCCGGAAGAAGAAGATAGCGATGATGAGGTAAGATCAACCTCAATTATTCCAGTAAATGCATCGCATACTTTCGAAAACATGATGAATGAATTTAAGAATATTCAAAAAGCCCACGAGACTTTGAAAAATGAAAACATTCAGCTTCAACTTTCCAACATAGAGCTGAAAGAAGAAAACAACTTGCTGAAGATAAACTATGAAAATATGTCTATTGATTGTGAAAACAGCAAGGTCGAGCATGAAAAACTCGTGGAGAGCAATCATCAACTTGCTCATGAATTAAGTGAGACTAAGTCTCAAAATGGAAGCAAGACAAATGATTTTGTTCTACTTCAAGCAAAATTTAATACTCTCGAAAAGCGAGAAGGCGAACTTGAGACCATTCTGAAATCTTTCGAGAAATCATCTTAAAGAATGGAAGAAATTCTAAGCACTGGGCAACATGCTCATGATAAAAGTGGCTTAGGATACAGCTCATTTTCCAACAAAGGGAAAACTAGTACTGTGTTCGTCAGGAGTGTGGAACACATTCCTGTATCGGAAGAAACTCCTAGTACTGTGAAGGAACCTGCTGCTCCGCGAAAAGCAAAGGCTGCCATTCCGCCCTCGCAATCCTATTCGAGACAGCGGAATCATAAGCCATTCCAACCTGTAAGGCACACGCAACAGCATGCTCCCCGAGCATATCAACAACACCAACAACCGTTCAGAAAGAAGGCTGTATCCAAATACCAAAGGCCCGCACGGCAGTACTTTCAGTATAGCACGCATAGGTAGTGGATACAGGAGCCTCATTATCCATCAAGAAAGCAGGTGTCCGCACAGCATCGACAACAGCTTTGGGAATCTAACTGGAAACCCAGAAGGCAAGCTGTAAGGCCAAAGAAAATGGCTCCACCTCTGAGACGGCATAAGTACTAGATTAATAATAATAACCCTGATTTTTACATGCATAATGATTATCATGGATACAGTAACTACGTACATGCCCCACGTAGATACCGCAAAACTGTACCAATTGTAACCTACAGTAAGACAATTGTTGTGAGGAAAATATGGGTACCAAAAAGCACTAACATTCACGGACCCAACAATCAAAGGGGACCTAAATCTACCTAATTTGTTTGCTACAGGACATTTTGGAGAAGGACATATGGTACTTCGACAGTGGATGCTCCCGGCACATGACAGGAGATAGAAGCAAGCTATCAGATTTTGTAGAAGGTCGTGGTCCAAAAGTGCGCTTCGGTGATAAATCTAAAGGAAGAACAAGAGGAAAAGGAAACCTTCTTGTCAGAAAATTCAAAGTCACCGATGTAGCTCATGTTGTAGGCTTACAGTACAATCTACTTAGTATTAGCCAGTTCTGTGACAAACAGTTCTCGGTGAAATTCTATATAGATCACTGTTGAGTCGAGAACATCCTGACCAAACAAGTTGTGCTAACAGGAAGCAGATCAGGTAATATGTATATTGCTGCCTGGATGCCTACGAGCTCCACAATTCCTTGTTTAGTTGCGAAAGGCACTACAGATCTAAGATGGTTATGGCACAAGAGGATGTCACACGTCAATTTCAAGACGATCAACAAGCTCTCAAGACAAGGACTGGTTAGAGGATTGCCGAATGTATCATTCCAAAAAGACAGTGTCTGTGGACCATGTCAAAAAGGCAAGCAAATCAAGTCCACCCTGAAGAGAAAATCCTACCTTTCAACCCACAGAATTCTGGAAATGCTACATATGGATCTCTATGGTCCTGTAGACCCGGTATGTTTGGAAGGTAAGAAATACTGTCTCGTTATTGTTGATGATTATTCTAGGTATGCTTGGACAATTTTCTTAAGCAAGAAGAAGGAAACAACATCAAAGCTGCCCGAGCTCCTGAGAAAGCTTTAAAATGAAAAAGGATCGAGTATCGTGTCCATTCGTTCCGACAGAGGTACATAATTTACTAACCGCTTTGTAAAGCAATACTGTTCGGAAAATGGGATACAGCACGAATACTCCGTTGCCCGTACACCTCAACAAAATGGTGTTGCCGAGCGAAAGAACAGGACACTGAAGGAAGCAACAAGGACAATGATTGCCGCAAGAAAGTTGCCACAGCGTTTCTGGGGCGAAGCAACCAATATAGCATGCTACACTCAAAACCATTGTATCGTCAACAAGCACCACAACAAAACAGCATACGAGGTATGGAACAACAAAACTCCGTCAGTTTCGTATTTTCACATTTTTGGATGCAGGTGCTATGTGTTGAACAATGGGAAGGATCAAATTAGAACCTTCGATGAGAAGTCGGATGAAGGAATTTTTGTAGGATATTCCTCCGTCAGCAAAGCTTACAGGATCTTTAATAAAAGGAAGCTAACGATCGAGAAATCAGTACATGTAGTGTTCGACGAACGTCACCATGACCCTACAGGAGTAGAAGCTGTTACTCAGAACATCCAACAACTTTCCATTTTAGATCCACCAACTCCCATAGAACCTGTTGTTGACCTATAAATCAACCCCGTAGCTGTAAGAATCGACGTAGATGAAGCCGATGCTGTACAAGCTGAAGCCGAAACTACAGCAACTCAAGATACAGTACGGGACCCCGAATTAGAACCCGACCGAAGATGGTTGAGAGATCACCCGCAAGAGCTGATCATTGGAAACATTAATGCTGGTGTTACTACCCGTAGGAGAATACAGAGTACACAAGGAAATGTACTGTGTGCACAAGAAGAACCAGATACTGAGATATCACCATTCCCTGAATGGAAATCTCAATTCGAGCTTAGAAGACTCAAATGTGCACTATTGTTGTATTCTTAGCCCAGTCCGAACCTGTTTCTACCATAGAAGTTCTCAACAATTCTCATTGGATAACATCTATGGAAGAAGAGCTTAACGGTTTCGAAAGAAACAACGTATGGTATCTTGTACCCAGACCTACGCATCAATCAGTAATTGGAACCAAATGGGTATTTAAAAACAAGAAGGATCGAAATGGACTCATAATTAGGGGTGTGCATTCGGATCAATCCGATCCGATCCGATCCGAATTCGGATTGATCCGAAATTTCGGATCACTTTTTGCTCAATCCGAAATCTGAACCGATCGTTCGGATCGGATTCGGATCAATCCGAATCCAGATCGGATCGGATCGGATTTAATCCGAAAAATCTGAAAAATTTAAAAACTAATAAAAATAATAAAAATCATAATCCAAAAATAATAAAAATTTCATTTTTTTATATATATATTTCGGATGGAGCGGCTTAATTCAAAATCTGGTTAATCCGATCGATCCAAGTTTTTTCTGGCGTTTTACCTAAAAATAATAAAAAAATTGTTTTTTTTTTATATATTTCGGATCAATCGGATTAATCCAAAAATCCGCGGATTTAATCCGATCCGATCCGAAATTTTCGGATCTGTAAAATTCTGATCCGAAATCCGATCCGAAGACATCGGATTGGACTGGTTCGGATCGAATTTTCGGATTTTCGGTTCGGTTTTTTGGATTCGGTTTTTCTGCACACCCCTACTCATAATAAGGAATAAATCAAGGCTAGTCGCCCAAGGCTATAGACATGAAGAAGACATAGACTACGATGAGACGTTTGCCCTTGTAGCCAGACTAGAAGCTATTAGGATATTTTTAGCCTTTGCCGCCCATAAGAGCTTTATTGTATACCAAATGGACGTCAAAAGTGCATTCCTAAATGGAGACCTTGCCTAAGAAGTTTATGTTGAACAACCATCAGGGTTTGCCAACACAGACGGCGTAGACCTAGTATACAGGCTAAGGAAAGCACTGTATGGACTTAAGCAAGCCCCTAGAGCATGGTATGAGACCCTGTCCCAGTATCTAACCGATAATGGATTTGAGAAAGGAGCTGTGGACAAGACCTTGTTCAAAATACAGGAAGGTGATGACCTTCTAATGGTTCAAATCTATGTAGATGACATTATATTTGGTTCAACCAACCTTGCTTTATGTCAAAGGTTCTCTCATCTCATGCAAAGTAAATTTGAAATGAGTATGATGGGAGAACTTAGTTATTTCCTAGGTTTGCAGGTAAAGCAGCTGCCTACAAGGATATTCATCAACCAGGAAAAATACAGCAAGGAGCTTCTCAACAAATTTGGAATGAATATTTCCAAATCATCGTCAACCCCCATGAGCACTTCCGTGCAAATTAGTGCTGATGAAGCCGGAAATCCGGTTGACCAATCACTCTACAGGAAGCTTGTTGGCTCTCTCCTGTACCTAACGGCTAGCAAGCCCGATATCCAGTTTGTTGTAGGAGTGTGTGAAAGATATCAAGTAGCACCTAAAGAATCACACTTCAATACAGCTAAACGAATCCTGAAGTATATTAAAGGAACAGTCGATGTAGGACTATGGTAACCTAAAGAAGGCGGATTCAATTTAGTTGTCTACAATGACTCGGATCTCGGAGGCTGCAAGCTAGATAGGAAGAGTAAAAGTGGAACTTGTCACTTTCTTGGACCTAGACTTGTGTCTTGGTTCAGCAAGAAGCAATTGGCAAACTCACTTTCCACGGTTGAATCAGAGTACTATGCTGCTGGTAGTTGCTGTATGCAGATCCTTCGATGCGAATGCTTGTCAGATTATGGGATTGAAGCCAAGGAAACGCCTATTATGTGCGATAGCACGAGTGCAATTGCAATAACGCACAACCCTGTATTGCACTCGCGCACTAAGCATATCAACATGAAGCATCATTTCATCAGGAATCATGTCGAGAACAAGGATGTTCGGCTGGAAAAAGTTCATACAGATATCCAGTTGGCCGACATATTCACCAAGCCTCTCGACACAGCAAGATTCAACATGCTTCGACAAGAATTGGCATTGCTACAGCCTGACTCCATGTAAGTATTTACTGTTTTTACTCAACAATTGAGGGGGAATGCTGTAAGATCCAAGAATACAGTATCCACCATTAATTATATGTACACTCAGAGCCTTCAATACAGCACTGTAGGGAACAAAGCGATATAAATCATCCTACAGCTGACGTGTGCAATAATTAAGGGGGAATACAGTGTGACCCATGAATACAAAGATTAATCCAAAAGTTGCTATATGGAATTGAAACCTATATGTACCTTTAGGGGAATGTCAGACGTCATGATACAAAGACATACTATGGGAAATCGATTCATTATATATTATAATATTTCATTTTAAAAACAATTTTTGTCCACGTGCCCTGTTTTCATGTCAAACGTCTTTTACATTAAATACCTTACACGACATCTGGACAATCGAATCTTAAAAGCCGCGATGTTTCAAATTGTTTAATATTTAATACCGCCGTTTCAGGCATTAAGGTTAATATGAAATGTCAGAAGTGGGACCCGCTCCTATTTTAAAATTAAATGGATAAGTTTACCAGTTACACTCAGTCCATCGTGACTGTTCATTTTAAACACCGGTTCCCATCCCTTAAATCTGACCATTCGTTCTCTGAAAAACCTTCTTCGCCGCCTACTATAAAAGGACTGTAAATGCCATTTGATACTCTTTACGCCTTCTGCATATTTTAAGAGCACTCGAGCATTCAGCCTACAAGATTTTTCTGTGTTTACTGCATTTTTCTTGAATCTTTTTCACCGTTACTTGAGAAATCATCAATGGCGTCTACCCAGACATCTCCCTCCTCTCTCAAGAAATCACTCAACTTCATCGACGGACGGATCTTCTCCAGATCTATTGTGCTGGAATGCATTCACGCTGAAGGTCATGACGTTGATGCCATGGAGGTCGTCGTTACAAGAATCCATCAGCAAGGCCTCTACCGCCTTGGGAGCCACACCGCCGAAAAATATGACGCTCATCTGGTTGAGGAATTCTACCTCAACGCTGTAGTTCGTTTTCTGTCACTGGCTCAGGGAGGTCATGTCGCTGACATCACAACCGTTATCCGCGGAGTGGATATCCGTGTTGACCAAGAGCTTCTCCAGAACATCTTCAGGCTACCTGCTGATGGCCTGACTATGGAAGAACGTGAGACCTTTGGGCCCCAAGAACTGTTGACTCAGTACTATGGCTTATTCACCGGTTCAGCAACGGTGGAAGTGGTTCATACCACTTGCCATAAGAAAATTTTCTGTTTACCTTTTGTTTACTTACATGATTTTTGCTGCCGTATTATTGAGAACCGAACAGGTGCTTTTGAGATGTGCACCAATCTCAGGTTTTGGATGATGGTCGCGATAATGACCTGCGAGAAGGTCAATTGGTGTCAAATCATCCTTAAGCGTTTGCAGGAAGAGGTGTCTAAGCCTGCTTCGCAGAAGAAATCGTTTGGTTTGTTTTTGAACCACATTTTGACAAAGTGCGGACTTCCGCAAACCGCAGAGGCAAAGAAGATTAGTTCACAGATATTCTTAGGAGGCGTCAGGCCTACTGCCTTCAACCAGAGCATTTTGATTGCCAACAGACCTTTTATCCAAAATTTGCCGCTATCTGCCGATCTAAGGGATGTTTCTTCTAAGTCCCAAAGTGTTGAATCATCGAAGAAGAGAAAAATATCTCATAGCAAAACTCCAGTTGCTGTTGAGAAGCCGAGAAAAAGCTAAGGAGGCTTACAAAAGTTAAAGATACAGAACCCTCCGAGGATGCTCCTTTCGCGGCTACGACGGATGCTAGGACATATGCCAACTTTAAAGACTCTGGCGAGCCGGCTGCCTTTACGGAGCCAAAAGCTACCTCTCCTATACGGGATTCCACACCCATTCAGGATCTATCTTCCTTCAGGGTACCATCCCCTGTAAGGAATCCCTCTCCGATACAGGATTCCACACCTGTAGAGGAACCTATGCCTACAGCAAACCCAGGCGCTGTACGGAGCCCCTCCCCGAACACAATTATTTCCAAGACCCTGCTTTCCGTGCAAATCGAACAGTCTTTCGAGCGGTTTCTCCAATGTAAAAGTTACAGACTTGCTCCGTACGAAATTCTGTACAACTGGAGCGAATGGAGTAACGAAGAAAAATTTGTTTTGGAAGTGACGGACACTCAAGAAATTGCTGTCCTGATCCAATGGGACAACTTATTCATTAAGGAGCTTATTGAGAGCCATCTGTTTGAAAAGGCCGAAGCTCGAAGGAAAGGTAAAGCTTCGTCCATGGAATCTCCCGATAGTCCAAAGTCCGATCTTGATTCCGACGACGATGACGATGCACTCCAGACTGGTCTGCGGATGAGTCGTTAGGAAGCCCAAGAAAAGAGAGATGAAGGGACATCTGCCCATCAGTCGCCCCCTTCGACACAGCAAGACACTGTTCCCGACAATGAGGGTTCAGTCCCTCATGTCGCGGAGGAACAACATGTTTCGCAACAGGCACCCGAGCCTGTAGTCGCCTCCGCGAAGAAAGATCTAGCGCCATCCAGCAAGAGGAATCAGTCCCTCTGCCGGAGCAGGCGGATGCTGAGAGACAGCAGGAGGAATTGGTCCCTCCGGTATCCATGTCTACAGAAACCACTTCGACACAGGAGGATGCAGCACCCCCTGTCGCCGAACCAGAAACAGTTACTCCCGCCCCATCAACTGCCTTGGAATCCGACAACGGTGTTCTACCTGAGGATGTCTAACTCATTTCACGCCCTAATGTAAATTTGAGAAGGTTAAATTGAGTCGAGGACTTTGCCCAGCCAGACTCTCCCAGCACTGCAGCAAGAAAAGAGCGATTACGTCTCTTGGCCTCCAAACTGTCTTTATTCAGGACGCAGTCAATGCTCTACACTCTGTAGAAAAAGCTCTTGATTGGCCTCACACATCTGCCGTTGAAGAAATGACCGGACTGAAACATGAAGTCGCCCGAGTGGTAGAAGCCTTCACTGTCTTGCCACACGTCTTCAAGAAGGCCCTGCGCCAACTGCAAGAAAAACAGGAGCAGATCCTGAGAGAAGAGCAATCAAAGTTACGAGTGTTTGAGGCCAAGACAGCATCTGCTCTGATCGAATCTAGTTCCCAACTGCGAGCCCATGACAAAAACATTAAAGATATGTCGCAGGTGCTCTCGTCCCTTGTTGAGAGAATGTCTAATATTGAGACGAAACAGGATGCTGCTTTGCAAATCCTGGAACGTCTTGATGAAAAGGTGTCATACCTTGATGACGCCAAAAAGGGGGAAGAAGCAAGGGAAGCCGCTAGGAGAACGAGGTTGGAGCAAGAGAAAGAGTTGTTAGCTCCGTTTGAAGACTCCATCACTGCAGACATAGCCCGTATCTCAACGCCGAACGTTAGGATACAGGGAGATAGACCACAATTCCAGGATCTTAAGTATCCTTGGAAAAGCCTAGTCCAAAAGCCGCAATCTATGAACCTCCCGGCAGACCGACAGCCTACCGCTGCAGAGATCAAGAACTGGAGGAGAAATGAACTGTTAAGATACTTTGTTATACTTACCAGGGAGTCCTCAATTTTCAATAGATGCAGAACGGTGCAGGAAGCCGCAGAGGAATTCAAGACGAAGCTGGAAGATGGAACGCTCCCGCTACAGCTGCAGATGAAATCAAAGCACAAGAATGGTGACTTGGTTACCCACCTAGAGGATTGGATCCTTGTCTTCGATAAATCATATGAAGGTCGAGCCATTTATCAGAATCGAGACAGGGAAGCACATCAAAACTGGTGGAAAAACACTAAGAATGACCCAAAAAGGCCATGGAGGCATTCAAACTACAGGAGTTAAATTTCCTTGTATTATAATTTTGTAATCTTATCTTCAGAACAGCAAAATTTTGTACTCTTCATTTCAATATCAATAAAAGTTTTGCCTGTATTGAAAGATTACAACTCGTAATCTACTGTGTTCTTATATGTTTACAGTCACTTAATCTATTCTTGCTATATTCATATTATGAAACTTATCTCAATACACAAACTGTAAAGAACTTGTCTGCGAATAGTTCATAGTTTAAGTTGTATGCATCTAGAATACAATGTAAGATTGTGCCTGCGCGCCAATCATAAGTTTTCAAATGTAATTTTCTTTTGATAAAAGTTGAACTTGCATGCGAGCAGTTCTTAGTGTTAAGCCAAATGCCGAAGGCCAGAACATTCGAAAGAAGACCAAGAAGTATACCCTACCGCTAAGTGTCAAAGTTTTGGCATCATCAAGGATGTTCGGATAACATCATAAGGTTTTAAAAGGAAGACTCGGAAGGACTTGGAAAATTATCAAAAAGGGGGAAATTGTTGGGATAACAAAAACCCTGTATCGATGCTGTTGGGATAAACAATCCCTGTATCGATCGTGTTGTCAGAATATTTTGACAATATGCCAAATCCTGCATACCGCTAATAGCTGTATCGAAAAGCTGATCAAGTATCAACCTGTATCGAAGACTTCTCGCAGTCCCAACCATACAGTAAATCTATCATACATCAAAGAGTCCCGCAAAGCTAAGTATGGAAGCTGTCTCGAAATATCAATACAGCAATCCTTCCATACAGCCCTCAAACAGGACAAGAAGGAATCTTCAGTATTCGCTAGAGGTCAAGTCCCGTTTGATAAAGAAGTATTTAAATACTAAAGGATAAAGTATTTAAATACTGTAAGTCATCAGAAGATCTTCAAATCCCGCAATATCCGAATCTCAGTCTATTCAAGTCAAATATCAAGTTGTCGCAGAATTTTGCTCAACAGATCTATTTCAACGGATATATTTCAGAGGCTATATATATCTCCAGAGTCTGAAGATCATCTACAGATACATACATACACACGACTTACAAACCAACAAGTGATTACATGAATATTCAGAGCAAAATATATCTCCCAAAGCTTTCTGCTATTCTGATAAAAGAGATATACAGTGCTCAAACCGTGAACAACACATCAACAGCTATAAGCTCATAAAGTCAAAGTTGTTGTTCAAATATTGTTCTAACCCTTGAACAAACCCATCAGCCCTGTGTGGACTGGGAAACCTTGCTATTCCCAAACTGTGTGTGACGGACTTGCATTGAAGAAGATGAAGCTTCAGAACTGTGTGTGAAGAAGCCAGTCACGTGTTAGCTCAAACCAATCTGTGTGAACGGTTGAAAGCTAAGATCTTTATATCAATCTGTGTGAACGATATATTGATTAGGTTTGGTTATAATTACGTAGTTGTGTACGCAGTAATTATAATAAACTTTTTACTCCTGTGTGGAGGACCAGTGGACGTAGAGGGGTTTACCTCGAACCACTTTAAATATTGTGTTATTTACCTTCTGCCTTTATTGTTTTATTAATTGTGATTATTTAAGTATACACTGCACACCGGGTTGCTGTATCCTCAACAACTTACTGTATTAAAGACTTTCGCTACGCACTCAGATTTAAAAACCGTACAGCTTGTTGTTTAAAATACTTCCCAAGCTGTATCCTGTATACTTAGTGGCCAACAATGGGCCTAACGCAAAATACTCTGCCATAATTCCAAGTCGTTCGGTACACAAAGCCGACTCTGAAATCTCAACACACCGTCCTCGTAAATCACAAATCCAGGAGACTTTCCCTTCAAAACATTCTCTCGGATTTGAGTAATCATAGGATCATCCAACTGCTTCAGTTTAATTTCATCGATCAGCGACCACTAAATTTCCAAAGCACACAGCTGCCCGACAGCTCCTGGAAACAAAATCTCAACACCCAACTCGATCAAATCACGTTGTAGCCCAGAATAAGACGTAAGTATCTCAAGTATCCACAACGTAGCCGGTTTACGGCTCAAGTCGTCTGCCACGACGTTCGCCTTGCCCGGATGATAAATGATCTCGAGGTCATAATCCTTAATCATCTCTAACCGCCTCCTCTTCCTCATATTCAACTCCCGCTAAGTAAATATGTATTTCAGACTTTTATAATCGGTAAAAATCTGGCAAGTAGAGCCAAAAAGATAATGACGCCAAATCTTGAGCGCAATACTCTTAAAACATAGTTTTTAGAAATACTTGCATCCTCAGGTTATACGTAGGCATTGGTAGTGACATCAATAGTAGTCTTCGAACAACTTATTATTCTATACACGGCTCTACTCGACACAATGAAAGAGGTCAGGTTATCATTGTAATATCCGCATTTTTTTCTTTTTCATATTTTTTTCCATTTTGGTGTATTTCTCATTTTTAGTGACTCGCTTGTAACTGTATTAATATTTCAGGAATATTTAATACTAGACTTTTTATCATTCGAGCTCGTTTCGGACTTGTTTTACTCAATTCTGTGTTGGATGTCATTTTTGTCGCTTTTGGGTTCAATTCTCGTAATCATTGTTCGGAACCGCCGTTTTGGGGTTCCCGCAAATCCATTTCATGTTATTATGGATATTGTGAACTTTTATTGGTGTTTCGATCGAGTATCGTGTTGGGTCATTCCGTAATATTCCAAAGTTTTAGGTTCTATTACGTTTATTCTCTTTCTGGGTCGTTTGATGTTACCGTCGTGTTAGGACCGACTGTTTTGACGTGAAGTCACTAAACGAGGATTTGTGGTTGTTCATCCAGGCCTTTGAATGGTCGGGACTATGCGTCGTTCAAGTGTATCATGTTCGTAGGTTTTATTTCGGCACTTTTAGGCACAAACATTGTGTGCCGCGGCACAAGGGAATGTATGACGCGGCACACCCCTTTCAAGGTTTCGAGCTGGGTGCGCCTGTCCCGTGCGCCGCATCACACTATGTTCTGTGTCGCGGCATAGCCTGAAGGCCTGTTCGTGAAATTTAGCCACGTGCCACGGCATGCTTAGTCTGCGCCGCGGCACACGGGTCAGCGGGTCTTTTAAACAGATTTAGAGAGGATTTCATTTCCTCTCCTTTCTTCTTCCCTCTCTTCATGGGAGATTTTTTTGGGCGATTTTCGGGTGATTTTTTTGAGCGATTTGGACATCTTCAATCTTGAAGATATCATCTTCCGCGAGTTCTCAGTGTAGATTAACAACACCAATTTGTGTTCTTCGTCATTAATCCGAGGTATTACTCTAGAACCCTAAGTTTGGGAATTTTGGGGGTTTTTAATGTTTCGTCCTTGTAGCTCCGTATTGTTAATTAATACTTGTTAGAGATGACTAATCTTCAACGGATCCATAATTTTCCTACGAATTTATGGTAAATTCTGGGTTGTCTAAATAATCGAGAGGGTTCGGTTGTGAACCGCCCTCGTTGTTATTTTTGTACGTGTTTACATGAATCATAGGTGGGGTTTCGGGTGTTTTCCGTTATTGTTATTCTTGTCGAATTGGTTTTAATGGTGTTTGACGAATCGTATAGGTTCGGTGTGTCCAGTTTCATTTCGTCTTTTCGTCGTGATAATTGAGGCAAGTACTCCTAATGAACTTACATGATTAACGTAGTAGTATTGCATTAGTAACATGTGTGTGTATGCTCGCTACGGATTAGATCCAACGGGTCTCGGTAGGGGTCCAGAGAGGCGTGGATCGACGAGCTTGGCTTTTAACCACTACGGGTTATATCCGACGGGGTCTCGGTAGGGGTCCACAGAGGCATGGATCAACGGTTAATTGTGGTGCATTTTTATAAATGTGTTTTGGGTTATGGCGTTTCTGGAAATGTGTGTTACAAACCGATGTTTTCTCATTTGCGTGCTTTTACTATATGTGTAAGGTGTAAGTTGTTCATTTGGTTACTTGTACTAGCGTAATTGCTAACCCCTTTGGGGGGACCCTTTTTGGGGAAATTCATTTTATGAATTTTAGGCCAGGATCAGCAGAACGAGCGGGCACTAGATCGGTACGAGGATGACGGTCGTGCGTGATGATTGTGCAAAAGAAGTGTTTTATCTGTTTTCTTTCTTTAAATCATTTTGAAAACTTGTAAACTAATAGAAGTACTCGAGTACTTAGGAGCTTTTGGTTTTGCGAATTGAACTGCTTCGTCCATTATATTTTCTTTGAGTTTTTGTGATGTTGCTTGACCGGTTGAACCGGGTGGATTATTATTGTTTTGCGTCTTTATGATGTGGTGTTATTGCATTGAATCCGCGAGTCTATGAGTGTAGTTGGTCACTTAGCCTGGTGGGTCCCATGTAGGGGTCAACGACACTGTTACATTCGCAGGAGTTCTACTGGGGGTGTTACAGAATATGGTATCAGAGCCCAGATTAGGTTTATGAATACCTAGGCCTATTGGTTATTTGGGTCTAGTCATGTTTTATTTTTGCACATCGTCATCACGCTGCCATTATCTCGGTACTTCCAGTGTTCGTAAGTTTTCCTTACTCGATTCTTATACTTCATCGTATCGTGCTTCCGTTTCTTGAATTGTGTTTGTTTCTCACTTGAACTCATTATTGGGATATTTTTGCTACCTCTTATCTTCAGTATGGATGCTGGCAGAGGCCGAGGTAGAGGTTTCGGCCGTGGTCGTGGACGCGGTCGGGGACGTGGGGCAGCCAGTGAGGCGGCCACGTCACACAATTCTAGGGCCGATAGTACTGATGCTCATCAGAGCCATAGTGCTACTCAAGAGGGCACAACCGGTGGTGACGCCGATCTTGGTGTTGCAGCTGTGATGCAACAAATGGTGAACCAAATGGCTGCGATAGCTCAGGCAGTTCAGAACCCGACTCCGGCCCATACCACTCGGGGCGGAGCAGATCGTTAGCTTCATGATGTCATCAAGATGCATCCTCCTCAGTTTTCAGGGACTTCAGACCTGATTGGTTGGGAGGGGTGGATCAAGGAGATATTCAAGGTCTTTGTTGCCACCAACTGTCCCGAGGATCGCAAGGTCCCTATTGCCCAGTATTTTCTCACTGGGGACGCTATTGACTGGTAGGAGGCTATTGAGCCTAAGGACCATGTTGCTTCATGGGTCGAGTTCAAAGACCTGATGGAGACCGAATATTGCCCGTGGCCAGTTAAACAGGCTCAGGTCCATGCTTTTTATGATGCTCAGCCTCGAGATATTCCTATTTCTCAGGCTATTGCTGAGTACAACCGGGAGTTGGGTTCCGTGAAGGCCCAAGTTAGAGATGAGAGTGACAAAATTTTCCACTTTTCCAGATGGATGAAACTGAAGATTCTTGACTACATTTCTGGGCTCGCCTGCACCACCTTAAAGGTTTATCAGAGTAGAGCTCTTGCATATGATATGTCCTTGACGGCCAGTTAGGCGGCTCGTGAGAGCAAGAAACAGAAGTCCGTCGGAAATTTTTCGGGCCACAAGGGTGGAGGTCAACAGAAATCTCAGTCTGCTAATTTTCCCGCTGGTGGTGGTCCAGCTCATTCTACTGGGGGTTTCCGTGGGGCTGCCAGTACTTCTTCCCGTAATGTGAAGTGTTTTAACTGTGGCCGACCGGGCCACATCAATCGAACTTGTCTGAGTCCTTTGCTGACGTGTAATCGGTGTGGCCAGTCGGGCCATAAGGATGCTTTCTGTGGTGAGAGAGAGTACTTTTGGTGTGCAGACTTCCTTCCCAGCGGCTAGGGAGCAGAGTGTGAACCAAGGGTCATCTAATCCACATCCCCTGTAGAGTACCGGCCGAGGGAGGGGTCGGGTCCAGCCCGCTAGAGGGGGAGCTTCCCGCATCGGCTCCGCTCACCTGCGTGTTTATGAGATGAAGAGGGCCGATGATCCAGCGGCTACTGTGGCGACATGTACCGTTCACATCCATTCTCATCCTGTCAGTGTGCTTTTCGATTTTGGTGCTACGCATTCATTCATATCTCTGGAGTGTGTGCATCGTTTGAGTCTTGACTGTTCATCGTCCTGTGAACCTTTCATCGTTGAACTTCCTAGCGGTGATAGGATCGTTGGTTATCGGGAGATCCGAGATTACTCTGTCTCTATTTGTGAGATGACTCGGACCTCTAACCTTATTGTTGTTGATATTGAGGGTGAGGATTTGATTCTTGGGTTGGCTCGAGCGGCATGGTGCGATCATGAACTACCGCACGAGGATCATCACCATGTTGGCCTAGGGCAGCACCGAGCACTCTTTCGTGGGGCGAAAGATGGGGAACCAGAAATTTGTGATTAACGCCTTGAAGGCGATAAGACTCATGCGGAAGGGGTGTACTAGTTATTAGTGTTACGCCTTGAAGGCGGAGGACGGTGGAGTCGAGCTTTCATCGATCCCAGTTGTTAGTGAGTTCCCGGATGTCTTTCCTGACGAGTTGCCCGGGTTACCACCGAACCGTGAGGTTGAGTTTTCTATTGAGTTAGAGCCGGGTGCGGCTCCAATTTCGAAGGCGCCGTATCGCATGGCACCTTATGTGATGGCTTAGTTGAAGAAGCAGCTGAGTGAGCTTCTTGATTCGGGATATATTCGACCGAGCGCTTCGCCTTGGGTCGCGCCGGTCCTGTTTGTGCGGAAGAAGGATGGTTCACTACGTTTGTGTATCGACTATCGTGAGCTAAACAAAGTAACCATCAAGAACAAGTATCCCTTGCCGATGATCGATGAGTTGTTTGAGCAGTTGCAGAGAGCTCCGGTATTCTCGAAAATCGACTTGAGATCAGGGTACTATCAGCTTCGGGTGAAGGAGTCCGATGTTTCGAAAACATCTTTACGAACGAGATACGAACATTATGAGTTTGTGGTTATGCCCTTTGGGCTAACCAACGCGCCGACAATGTTTATGCAGTTGATGAACAAAGTTTTCGTAGAGTGTTTGGATAAGTGTGTCATCGTCTTCATTGACGATATCCTTATCTATTCGGAGAATGAGGAGGAGCATGCGCATCATCTGCGTGTGGTGTTAGACATTTTGAGGACCGAGTGACTCTATGTGAAGTTCTCCAAATGTGAGTTCTGGCTGAAGGAAGTGATGTTTCTGGGTCATGTGATTTCAGCCGAGGGAGTCCGTGTGGATCCATAGAAGATTGAGGCAGTGCTAGATTGGGCGCCGCCTAAGAATATGAAGGAGGTTCGTAGTGTCTTGGGTTTGACTGGCTACTATCGTAGCTTCGTCTAGGGGTTTTCATAACTAGCTCGGCCACTTACATAGTTGCTTCAAAAATCGGAGAAGTTCGTCTGGAATGATGAAAGGCAGTCGAGTTTTGAGGAGCTAAAGAGACGTTTGACTTCAGCCCCGATTCTAGCATTTCCGTGTGGCAACGAGGGTTTTATTGTTTATAGTGATGCTTCGAGTCAGGGTCTTAGGTGCGTATTGATGCAGCACGGCAAGACTATTGCATATGCATCGAGGCAGTTGAGGCCGTACGAGCTCAACTACTCTACTCACGATTTGGAGTTAGCAGCAGTTGCGATTTTGAGAAAATAATTATGAGATTATGAATTGATTTATGAAATACTTTGATGATAAACTCAACCACTTGTGATGAGAAATAATTTACGAACTTAGAATTTGCCAATTACATGCGAGTTTGAATTATTTTAAGTTGTATTTGCTTCAGAATGGCGAGAGGAAACCGCGGACGCAGAGGTTTGCTGCAATGCTGGTTGGGCTGCTGTTGAAGGGAACTCAATATTCAACAAAGGCTAGCGCTCATATGGATGAGCCTCTGATGACGAGGAAACTGGGCCTGATGTGGAAATAATTCTACAACATGTGGTGAACTTGTAGGTCACAAGTACGTCAGGTATAAGTCTAGAGGGGGGTGAATAGAAAACAAGAAGTCTAGAGTGCATGTGTTGCATGTGTTCCATTTTAAAGAGAGATGTGATAAAATATACTCAATTATATGGATCTGGTTCGGTGTCCTTGAACTGTCCTCTCTGGTACCACTTGTAGGTCACAAATACGTCAGGTATATGTCTAGGGGGTGACTAGACTTATAAAATCTTTTCTGAAAATAATTTGTTTGAAAACACTCAGTTGAGATCAGTGCAGCTAGGTTAACTTGGCTAATTTTAATGCAGTTAAGTTCGGTAGAGATATCTGCTGTAAAAATATTTTACGGAAGATAGCTGACTTTTTAATGCAATAGTTAAGACGAATGCAGCAGTTAAGTTTGATGTTAAAAGCGATAAATCACAAAACACTTATAGTGGTTTCAGAAATGGGGTAATCCTCTACTAATCCACTTCTCTCCAATCCACTTGGAGATAAATTCACTATAACTTTTAACCAGTGAAAACTCGTTACAATGAATCTAGTTACATCAACTTTCAACCAGTGAAAACCCATGGCCGTTGTAACTCCTTTCCTTGGTTGCCTAACACCTCTTGATTGAAAACTGTTGTATGCCTCAACAACTCGTAAGTTGCCTATCACCTTCCAATCAAGAACCCGAGGATGCCTTACAACCTTTTACTCTCAAGAACCTCGTTCAAGAAAGTAACCCGTACTCAACTATAACACAAGAGTTATGTCTTCTCCAACTTCGAAAAACTTCTGATGATTTGTATCTTTAAGATCTTTGCTCTTTCACGATGCTTAGCACAGAGCGTATTACTTGTTTACTTTGCTTGGAAATGTTAATCGCATCGTACTTCTGCTCAAGTGTTCTTCTGATATTTATAGTATGATTCTTGAGCCCTTCATAGCAGTTGTATCTTTGAACAAATTCATTCGTTGGAGAGTGGACTTCATTGTTTAGCTTTTCATCTCTTTGCACGGCTTTGTCTATTGCCTCAAATCTGACTGTTTGAAGATGTATAGTTGAGTGTGCTGTTTTTCTTTGATTAATATAATTGGAAAGTCATATCGGCACGAATCTCAAGGAATATTTTATTCCTTAACTTACAGGAATCAATCAGTTTGTCTCCTTGGCTTTCTTTACGTCTGCATGTGATTTGCCGTCTTTGTTGATTTTTCAACGTTTGTTGACGTGGACATAGCTGATGTCCAAACTTGGCTGATATTCCATGTGGACTAAATCTTGGCTGATTTTCTACCTTGGTCAAACCCGGCTAACATTCGGTCAAACTCGGTTGATATTTGGCTGTTCCATTCTTGGCCAAAAATACTGTATTGGAAAAACTCAGTTGTACTTCTAACCTAGTCAAACCCGGCTAATGTTTTGTCTTGACCGAAAACCAACTGATGTTTTATCTGGTCAAACTCAACTGATATTTTCTTTGACCAAAACCCGAATGATATTTTATCTGGTCAAACTCAGCTAATATTTGTCTTTGACCAAACCCGACTGATAATTAACTGTTATATAGTTAGCCAAAATTTTATCGGATCAATATGATCAATACCTCGCCTAATCTTTTAAAGGCCTATAGAAAATACTCATTTGGTTCTTCTTAACAATGCCAAGTACTTAAACATACATCTAAAATAAACTTTAAACACAGAGATGACATCATCAAAATATCAAAAAGTATTCCTAACATAACCAAATTACTCAACTTGCACAAGTAGTGTAAGATATGCGAGTTGGTGTAAGACGGCCAATACCTAAGAGTCGAGACCCAAGACCCTAGCTGGATAGATGGTTGCAAGAACTTTTCAGGGTAAATCCACCAAAATTTGATGGATATACCATCTTAGATGCCCTCACCTCATGGCTATACGAGATAGAGAAGTTTGTCGAAACAGTCAACTATCGGGAAGAAAGGAAAGTGTCAATCGCTCAATTCTTTCTTGTACGAGATGCAATATAGTGGTGGCTGGTCGCTCGACCGATCGATCAAGTTTTGAATTAGGAAGAATTCAGAATATTAATTGATACTGAATATTATATGTTGGGATAAACAATCCTGTATCGAGTTTTGATAAAAAGCCAACACACAGCAAAGCCGCTGTTTCGAAGACAAACGATATAGTTTGACTAAAAAACCCTGTGTCGAAGACTTCTCATAGTGCCAACATACAGCGAAAGTAAGTGTCTTCATACAGCAAGTAAAACATCAGTCGACATGACGATAAGTATGGAAGCTGTCCTGAAAGAATCATACAGCATCTTTCCATACAGCATTAGTCTAAAGATAGCCTACAGCATTATGTCGGATACAGCATCCAGGCTGTAAGTATTGAGATCTTCAATACTTATCGAAACAGGACTGAAGACCGTTGAAACGGAATCTGCTTTATTCACTAAAATCAAAGACCCGTTTGAAAAGAAGTATTTAAATACTGAAGGGATAGAGTATTTAAATACCATCAGACACAGATCTTCAATCAAGGAGAAAAAACCAGATCTTATACATCAACACGTTGGAACAGACTATTGGCTCAACTAGACGTGCCGCCGGGCCGAAACCGCCGGTTTCGGGCCTCGAAACGGCAGTCCTGGTCCCCAAAACACAGAACCATGCCGGGCTAGAAGCCCTCCGGTCCCGGGCCGGGCTAAAACCGCCGGTTTTGACGGTCCGGCCCGCAGCCCGCGACGAAAACAGGGGCTGCCCAATTTTGCATTTTTATTTTTATTTTTTAACTTTTTTATTTTTTTTTTCATTTTATTCTTGTATATTTATTACTTTTATGAATAGAAAATGATAATTCTTAATGTTTTGATTTTGTTTTGATTTTTTTTAAATATTTAAAAACTCATTAAATTGTTGAAAAATGAATAAGGAGAAGGACTTTGGAATTTTGCATTAAGAATGAGGAAAATTACAACAAATAAGTTAAGCACAATTTTAGGAGGCTCTTAACCAAACAATACTCATTCAAAACCGTAATAATAATTAAAGCAATATTTTGAGCTGTGTGAGGCTCTTCAAACTCCCTAAAGGCAATCGAACGTTTTTGCATAATCCATTTTGCATCGGCACAAATAGAAACTTTTGAGACAAACGAACTAAATATTTCATCAAATCTTGTTTTTTGTCAAAGCATTGTCTCCTAATTCTCTTAAGCATTTGAGTTCTAGCTACCTTGCTAACATTGGGCCCTAAACCATCTTTATAAGAAGCTTCATACATTATTCTATCCGCATAATTAAAAGGTTGTTTTTCCATGGCACAATATCTAGCACAAGCATATTCATATCGATTTTTCTCAAATTTAAATAAAGCGGAAGAAGACATACCCGTCTCCGAAGTTGAACTAGTACCTCGAATTTGCATTTGAGAAGTAGATATTCCGTACTCGAACGGATGAAACCCCTCCATGTGCCTTTGTAGTGTTCCATAGCCTCCATTCTCGATCCATTTGTAGTGCTTTGTGCAATAGTTGCAATAAGCAATGAATCTCATTCGACCATTGGATAGAGGAGGTTCTCCTTCGTTGATAGGAGCCAATTCTTTTTTAAAATGTTTAACGAAGATTTCGGACTTGAGAGGCTTAGGCTTACTTGTTGGCGGAGGAGGAGGTTGGTTTTGTTCGTCTTCTTCGTGCTCTTCGTCCTCTTCATCATCATTTGTTGAGCCACGAAATTTGTATCCCGTGCTCTCCATCGTATGAACCATCTCTTCAAATCGGGCATCTTTTTCGGCTTGAATTCGTTCGGCGACTTGTCTAGAAATTTCCTCCGCCAATTCGGCCCTTCTAAGCCTTTGAGTTTGAAAATTTCCTCCTCCACTTCGTTGGCCTAGTTCAATGGTCTTGCCCTTGCCCTTGTTGTTGTTGTTCTTTGAGGTAGACATGGAGTGTAGTGTAGAGAGTCGAGAGAGTAGAGATTGAAATTTGAGAGAGAATTAGAGTGTGATTCTTGGTGAATTTTGAGTTAGGAACATGTAGTATTTATAGTGGGAATGGTAGTGGAAAGGGGGGACTATTGGGAATATTTGGGGGTGGGGGGGAAGGCTGCCAACGGATCTTTTCTGCATATAGCCGTTGGCAATGGCAGCAGAGCAGTCTGCTGCTCCTTTTTATTTCTTTTTTTTACGTTAGGCCCGTCGGGCCCGGCCCAGCCTGCCGGGCGGCTGTGAACCGACGGGCCTCTGAGGACCGACGGTCCTGAACCGTCAGTCCTCGGTTTGATTTCCCCCGACCCTAGCCCAGCCCGAGCTTCTCGGTCCCGGTCCGGTTCAGGCCCATTGACCGGCGGGCCTGGGCTAAAACAGTTGACTTTGGGTCGGTTCCGGGCCAAAACCACCGGGCCCGAAAGCCCAGGTACGTCTAGGATCAACGGATCTATTCCCAACGGATCTATTCAGGAAGCTATTTATACCCCGGAGTTTGAAGATCAGAAAACAAGAATACATATAAGCTTACAAGCGATACTCAAACAATAAAAAGACTGAATATTTATTATCATCAGATCAAGATTACAAGAGAAAACTATATTTCTTCCAAGTATCATTCACATCTAAGAAGAAGAAATATACTCAGTCACCAAGAACAACCATCATCAGCTCAAGAACTTCATATTCAAGCTGATGTTCTTACCTGGTTACCTTACTTTTACTTTTGAGTAAAAACCTAGTTCTGTATGAACTAAAGAAGTTATTCCGACCTGTGTGGGACGAATAAGACGAAGCTTTGGAACTGTGTGTGAAGAAGAAAGTCAAGAGTTAGCTTTGATCAATCTGTGTGAACGGTTGAAAGCTGCAGTCTTTGTATCAATTTGTGTGAATGATACGAGGATAGGTTTGATTATAGATACGTAGTTGTGTACACAGTGTTTATAATAAAACGTTTTACTCCTGTGTGGAGGACCAGTGGACGTAGAGGGGTTTACCTCGAACCACTTTAAATCTTGTGTTATTTACCTTCTGCAATTTATTGTTTTCATTACTGTGATTATTCTTAAGTTTACACTGCAAACTATCTTTAACAAGACTTCCGCTACGCACTCTAATTTATAAAACGCACAGCTTGTTGCCTAAACACTTTCCAAGCTGTATTCTGTATACTTAGTGGCCAACATGTGGTATCGGAGCGGTTGATTCTAAAAAGAATCAGTCGTATTTTTAACCGAATCAGATCCTTAAAATCACTTTATTTTTGAAAACTTCGTTACCTTTCCTATTCTTAGACATGGATACATCACTGATTAACAAGGTACCAATGTTTTATATTAACGAATTTGATAAATGAAGAATCAGGATGGAAGCTCATCTTGCTGCCATGCATGAAGAGATGATTTATGTCATCTAAAAAGGCCCCATAAAGATCATGAAGGTAAATCCGGCCACAAGAATTGAAGGCCAGGCTCATGCCGAGATGCTAGAGAAAGAGCGCGAACAATGGACCATAGATGATCGAAAATGCGCCAACCTAGACAATGTTGCTAAGAATTCCCTATTTGTCACTCTTTACAAAGGCACGTTCTCGAAGGTAAAGAGCTGTAAGATAGCCTAAGAAATCTGGGAAATACTCAAGATGATTTGCGAGGGAACTGAGCTCTCAAAAGTAAACAAAATTTCAAAATTAACTCAGCAATTTGAATCCTTTGAAATGAAACTAACTGAAACTCTTTAGGAACTTGACCTCAGGTTTAATGGCATTGTTGGTGAACTTGAAACATTGGGCAAAATTTACACACAAAAGGAGAAGAACTTAAAAATTTTCAGATCTCTCCTTGCCCGATGGGACATTAAAATAACAGCTATGCGTGTGTCATGTAATCTTAATGACATATCTACTTTTGACCTCTTTTCTGACCTTAAAGCATTTGAGTATGATATAGACAGGAGAGAGAAAGCTGAAGAATCACCTGCAAGGACTACAGCGTTAGCCGCTGTATCCAACAGAAGGCATAGCATGCCCAGCTCATCAAACCCTACCCACAAAAGTGCTGACAGCAACGATGACATCCTGTCACAAGATGAAATGGCGCTCCTCATGCATAAGTTTAAGAAGTTCATCAAGCAGTCGGGAAAAACTCCATTCTGGCCCAAGCAAGTTCACAAGGTAAGTACTGAGTCTTCCTATGGTGA
This sequence comes from Orobanche coerulescens, assembly GCA_033398695.1. Taxonomy (NCBI): domain Eukaryota; kingdom Viridiplantae; phylum Streptophyta; class Magnoliopsida; order Lamiales; family Orobanchaceae; genus Orobanche; species Orobanche coerulescens. The sequence continues at coordinate 53,407,595 of CM065811.1, forward strand.
TGCTAACCTATGTTAAAATTGCAGGAAACCAGGACATTATGCAAAAAAATGTCCTCATCCTAAAGTTCAAAGGTTGTCGGAAGCCGAGCAACAGGAAAAAGATGAAAGAAGACATGCTTGAAAAAACAATTTAAAAGCCCTGATTGGCGAATCAGAAGCCTCCCCCTCACCAACAAAGTCTGAAGAATGTCTACAGGCAGTCACTGACAGTGACTCGTCAGATGATGAATACGAAGATAAAGCATATATGTGCTTCATGGCCAAAGACATACCTGAAGATGAAGATAACGATGATGAGGTAAGCTCAACCTCAATTACTCCTGCAAATGCATCTTATACCTTTGAAAACATGATGAATGAATTCAAAAACATTCAAAAGGCCCCTGAGACTTTGAAAAATGAAAACATACAGCTCCAAATTTCTAACCTAGAGCTGAGGGAAGAAAACGACTTGCTAAAAGTAAATTATGAAAATATGTCTGTTGATTGTGAAAAAAGCAAAGTCGATCACGAAAAACTCATGGAGAGCAATCATTAACTTGCTCACGAACTAAATGAGGCTAAATCTCACAGTGAAAGCAAGACAAATGATTTTATTCTACTCCAAGATAAAATAAAAACTCTCGAAAATCAAGGAGGAGAACTTGAGACCATCTGGAAATCTTTCGAGAAATCATCTAAAATGATGGAAGAAATTCTAAGCACCGGGCACATGCTCATGATAAAAGTGGCTTAGGAGACAACTCATGTTCCTATAAAGGAAAAACTAGTACTGTGTTCGTCAGGGGTGTGGAACCCATTCCTCCATCGAAAGAAATCCCGAGTCCTGTGAAGGCACCTGTTGCACTGTGAACAGCAAAGGCTGCCATTCCACCACCACAGTCATATTCCAGACAGCGGAATCCTCAACCATTCAGAGCTGTAAGGCGTAAACAACAACATGCTCCCCGAGCATATCAAAAGCGCCAGCAGCCGTTCAGAAAGAAGGTTGTATCTAAATATCAAAGGCCCGCACATCAGTACTTCCAACAGTACAGTGCGCCTAGATATTGGATACAGGAACCTCGTTATCCATCACGAAAGTAGGTCGCCACACAGTATCAGCAACAGCTTTGGGAATCCAACTGGAGACCCAGAAGGCAAGCTGTTAGGCCGAAGAAAATGGCTCCAGCTCCAAGACGGCATTCTTACTGGATTAATATTAATAACCCTGAATTTTTCATTCATAATGATTATCATGGTTACAGCGACTACGTACCTGCCCCACGTAGATACCACAAGAATGTACCTAAAGTAACCTACAGTAAACCCATTGCTGTCAGGAAAATCTGGGTACCTAAAGGCACTAACATCCATGGACCCAACATTCAAAGGGGACCTAAATCTACTTAATTCCTTTGCCTACAGGACATCTTAGAGAAGGACATCTGGTACTTCGACATTGGATGTTCTCGGCACATGACAGGAGACAAAAGCAAACTGTCAGATTTCGTAGAAGGTCGCGGTCCAAAAGTACGCTTCGGTGATAAATCAAAAGGAAGAACAAGAGGGAAGGGAACCCTGCTTGTGGGAAAATTCGAAGTCACCGATGTAGCTTATGTTGAAGGCTTATAGTACAATCTACTTAGTATTAGCCAGTTCTGTGACAAACAATTCTCGGTAAAATTCTATATAGATCACTATAGAGTCCAGAACATCCTAACCAAAAAAGTTGTGCTCATATGAAGCAGATCAGGTAATGTATACTGCTAACTGGATGCCTACGAGCTCCATAATTCCTTCTTTTGTTGCCAAAGGCACTGCAGATCTAAGCTGGTTTTGGCACAAGCGGTTGTCTCACATCAACTTCAAGACGATCAACAAGCTCTCCAGACAGGGAATGGTTAGATGATTGCCCAATATGTCATTCTGAAAAGACAGCGTCTGTGGACCCTGTCAGAAAGGCAAGAAAATCAAGACCAACCTGAAGAGCAAACCCTACCTTTCCACTCACAGAGTTCTAGAAATGCTACACATGGATCTATACGGTCCTGTAGACCCGGTAAGTTTGGGAGGTAAGAAATATTGTCTCGTTATTATTGATGATTATTCCAGGTATGCTTGGACAATCTTCCTAAGCAAGAAGAAGGAAACAACATCAAAGATGCCCGAGCACCTCAAAAAGCTTCAAAATGTGAAAGGGTTGAGTATCGTGTCCATTCATTCCGATTGAGGTACTGAATTTACTAACCGCTATATAGAGCAATACTCTTCGGAAAATGGGATACAACACGAATACTCAGTTGCCCGCACACCTCAACAAAACGGCATTGCCGAGCGAAAGAACAGGACGCTAAAAGAAGCAACAAGGACCATGATTGCCGCAAGTAAGTTGCCACAGCATTTTTGGGTCGAAGCCACCAATACAGCATGCTACACACAAAATAGTTGTATCATCAACAAACACCACAACTAAACAGCATACGGGGTATGGAACAACAAAACTCCATTATTTTCGTACTTTCACATTTTTGGATGCAGATGTTATGTTTTGAACAATGGGAAGGATCAACTTAGAACCTTCGATGAGAAGTCGGATGAAGAATATTTGTTGGATATTCCTCTGTCAGCAAAGCTTACAGGATCTTTAATAAAAGGAGGTGACAATTGAGGAAGCAGTACCTGTAGTGTTCGACGAACCTCATCATGATCCTACAGGAGTAGAGGATCTCCCTCAGAATATCCAACAACTCACCATTGATAACCCTACAACTCCTATAGAACCTGTCGTTGGCTTAGAAATCAACCCCGCAACTATAAGAACAGAAGTAAGTGAAGCCGATGCTATACAAGCTGAAGCTAAAACTACAGCAACTCAAGATATAGTACGGGATGCCGAATTAGAACCCGAAAGAAGATGGTTAAGAGATCACACACAGGAGTTGATCATAGGAAATATTGATGCTGGTGTACCTACTCGTAGGAGACTACAGAGTACACAAGGAAATGTACTATGTGCGCAAGAAGAACCCGAGTCTGAGATATCTCGATTTCCTGTATGGAAGTCCCTATCTGAACTTAGAAGACTTAACATGTGCACTATCGCTGTATTCTTTGGTCAATCTGAACCTGTTTCCACCAAATAAGCTCTAGACAATTCTCATTGGATTACATCTATGGAAGAAGAGCTTAATGGTTTCGAAAGAAACAATGTATGGTATCTTGTACCCAGACCAACGCATCAATCCGTAATTAGAACAAAATGGGTATTTAGAAACAAGAAGGATGGAAATGGACTCATTATCAGAAACAAATCCCGTCTAGTTGCACAAGGCTACAGTAGGAAAAAGGCATATACTACGATGAAACTTTTGCCCCTGTTTCCAGACTAGAAGCCATTAGGATATTTTTAGCCTTTGCCACCCATAAGAGCTTTATTGTTTATCAAATGAACGTCAAGAGCGCATTTCTGAATGGAGAACTTGCCGAAGAAGTCTATGTTGAACAACCACCAGGTTTTGTCAACACAGAAGGCGGAGACCTTGTATACAGGCTAAGGAAAGCGTTGTATGGACTTAAGCAAGCACCTAGAGCATGGTATGAGACCCTGTCCCTATATCTAACCGATAATGGATTCGAGAAAGCTGTTGTGGACAAGACCTTATTTAAAATACAGGAAGATGATGACCTCCTGATGGTTCAAATATATGTAGACGATATTATATTTGGTTCAACTAACCTTGCTTTATGTCAAAGGTTCTCTCATATCATGCAAAGTATATTTGAAATGAGTATGATGGGAGAACTTAGTTATTTCCTAGGATTGTAGGTAAAGCAGTTGCCTACAGGGATATTCATCAACCAAGAAAAATATACCAAGGAGATTCTCAATAAATTTGGGATGAATAACTAGAAATCATCGTCAACCCCCATGAGCACTTCCGTGCAAATTAGTGCTGACGAGGCTGGAAAGCCGGTTGATCAATCACTCTACAGGAAGCTTATTTGATCACTCCTGTACCTAACGTCTAGCAGGATCGATATCCATTTTGCTGTAGGAGTGTGTGTGCGATATCAAGTAGCACCTAAAGAATCACACTTCACAACAGCCAAACGAATCCTGAAATACGTCAAAGGAACAGTCGATGTAGGACTGTGGTATCCTAAAGAAGGCGGATTCGATTTGGTTGGCTACAGTGACTCAGATCTCGGAGGCTGCAAGCTAGATAGGAAGAGTACAAGCGGTACTTGTCACTTTCTTGGACCTAGACTTGTATCTTGGTTCAGTAAGAAGCAATTGGCAAACTCGCTTTCTACAGCAGAATTAGAATACTATGCTGCTGGTAGTTGCTGTATGCAGATCCTTTGGATGCAACAACAGCTGTAAGATTATGGAATTGAAGCCAATGAAACACCCATTATGTGCGACAGTACGAGTGCAATTTCAATAACGCACAAGGCACTCGCGTACTAAGCATATCCATATGAAGCATCACTTCATTAATCATGTTGAGAACAAGAATGTTCGGCTGGAGAAAGTTCATACAGATATCCAGTTAGCTGACATCTTTACCAAGACTCTCGGCACAACAAGATTCTGTATGCTTCGACAAGAATTGGGTTTGCTACAGCCTGACTCCCTGTAAGTTTTTTAATGCTTTTACTCAATAATTGAGGGGGAATGCTGTAAGACCCACGAATACAGTATCCACCGTTAATTATATGTACACTCAGACATTCTGAACAGCACTGTAGGAACAAATAGACATATAATTATCCTACAGCTGACGTGTGCAATAATTAAGGGGGAATACAGTATGACCCATGAATACAACAGTAATCCTTAAATTGTTGTATGGAATTGAATCCCGTATGTACTTTTTAAGGGGAAACACTATATTATGGAATTCAATTAATATTATATTCTAATATTTTATTTATTTCAAAATAGATTTGAGTTCATGTGCCCTGTTTTAAATCAAACGTCTTTTGCATTAAATGCTTTGCACGACATCTGGACTATTTTATCTCAAACGCCGCAATTTTTCAAATTATTTTATAATTTCGCACCGCCGTTTTGGGCAATAAGGTAAGGCGATACGTCAGATGTGGGACCTGCTCTCATTTCAAAATCGAATGGATAAGATGTACCTGTTACGCTCAGTCCATCCTGTTCGTTCATTTTAAACGACGGTTCCCATCCTTTAAATCTGACCATTCACTGTCTGGAAACCCTAAATCTTCCCACCGCCCACTATAAAAGGACTGTTTCTGCCCCTTTTGACTCTTTACGCTTTCTGCAAATTAAACAAGTCTTTGAGCAAATAGCCTACACTTCACTGCAAATTTTACTGCAATTTTCTTTGAATCTCCCTTACTTCTCTTCAAGAAACTACTATGGCATCATCACAGAATTCCTCTCCATCTCTCAAGAAGACCGCCACCATCATTGACGGAAGGATCTTTGCCAGATCTGTCGTTGTTGAGCGTGATCATGCTGAAGGAGACGATGTCGAATCTATGGAGATTATCATTTCAAGGATTCGTCAACAAGTCCTATATCGCATTGGAAGTCACACCACTGAGTGCTACGATGCTCAAATGGTTGAGGAATTTTACATCAAGGCTGATGTCCGTTTCTTCTCTCTTGCACAGGGAGGAAACGTCACCGACATCACTGCTATCCGTGGAGTGGAGATCCGCGTTGACCAAGACCTGTTGGAACATTTTGTTCCATACATAAATTAAAAGTGTTTGATGATTAACCAAAACAAAACAATGAAGAGGCGAAGCAAGAATCGAAGAAAACGAAGTTGGAAAATAGTGTTCTGGACATGCCTAACGTACGTAACAATGCTGAACTAACGTACATAAAGTTGTAAAGATAACGTACGTAACATGTTATTATTAACGTACGTAATGGTGTTCAAACCAAGTGAACGTTGGAGGAGTCAAAGTCAGAAAGGTGGCAACGGACATATGACGTCAGTAATGACGTATACCTTAACATACGTAATGAACTATTACTAACGTACGTAAAGTTGGAGACAAAAGCTACTGGCCTCAATCTGGAAGATGATAACGTACGTAAATATGCCTGCATAACGTACGTATTATAGCTTACGGACATAATGAATGGAAGATAGCGGCCGTAATGAAGGATCAGCAAGCTAACGACTAGTTTGATGAAGGAGCCTATAAATACGATTCTATGGTATTGTTTCAAGTACAACAACTTCAAGCATACGATACATTCATCTGAGATTCATATTGATATTATTGTTGTTGTAATATTGAGCTTCTATTGTTAGTTTGAGTGTTTATTCATTCAATATTATACACGAGAGGTAAAAGAAAAGATACGATTGGATTCGGTGTTATTAGGATCAAGGATCCGGCATTATTAGAATCACAATCGCTATCGAGTGAGGTTTATCTAGTACCCATAGAAAGCTAGACAGGTTGATTCCTTGTCCTACGAAAACGAAAACAGTTTAACTTGGACCGACATAAAGACAAGTACGAGTGGTTTATCATGGACCAATAGAAGACGTGATTGTAATGGTTATCCCTCGACCGATAGAAGAGAGTTGCAGAGGTTTTTATCTTGAACCTATTGAAAAAGATACCGAAAGAGGACGTAGACGCGTTTATAGACGAACCTCTATAAATCCGTGCGTCATTTAATTTCCGCAATTTTATTTATGCTTCCGCAACACGGCGCATATCCCGACCTCGTTCCAACAATTGGTATCGGAGCGGTACTCCAATACATGGCTTAACATCCGAGGAGAAAAAGATCCAAATGGCGTTCCAATTTGCTCCAGTCGAAGGTCTTGCTCTTAACCGACCACCATTTTTTGATGGCGCAAATTTCATGACGTGGAAGAAAAAGGTGTCGATCTTCATTCGTGCCTATGATATAGAAATTTGGAAGATCATTTGTCTTGGCCCGAAAGTTCCAATCAAATCCGACGGATCTCTCAAAAGTTTCGAAGAATATAATGACGAGGATTGGAAGAACGACCACCTAAATTGTAAGGCTACTCAATTTCTATTATGTGCCTTAAATCCGGAAGAGATCAATCGTGTTTCATCGTGTGAAAGTGCTAAAGAAATATGGAAAATTCTTGAAATTACACACGAAGGGACAACTCAAGTCAAGGAGACGAAGATCAATATGCTTCCCCATGACTACGAGTTATTCATGATGAAGGGTGACGAGTCCATCACCAACATGCTCGACCGATTTTCGGTCATCACTAATGGACTAGCTTCGTTCGGAAAACCATTATGAAGTAGTGAGAAAGTCAAGAAAATCTTAAGATCACTGCCTGTTGAATGGGACAGAACGGTGACGGCGATTATGGAATCGAAAGATCTCAATAATCTTGATTTTAGTGCCCTCGTTGGTTCACTAATAAATTACGAGATTGTCCTTAAATCTCGAAATACAAAGCCGAAACCGAAGGAACGATCAATAGCCTTAAAGGCTAATATGTCTAAGAAGGAAGTAATCCCGGTTGAAGAAAGCGACGAAGAATCGGCATATTATGCCAAAAATATTAATAAGTTCTAAACCTTATTAAACCGGAGAATGAAAGACATCTCTGGCGAATCTAAGAAATTCGACAACTCTTGTCTATTATGTGGAAAACCAGGCCACTTTGCTAAGAATTGCCGAGCTAAACCCAAGAAGGAGGTTCTTGTTGCAACATGGAGCGATGACGACGAAGATGATGATTTTATCAATCAAAATAATCTCGCTCTCATGGCCCAAAGTTCATTCGACGATAGCAACGTCGAAAGCCGGGTAAGTACGTCATCTCAAGATGAGTTATTTGAAGCATTCGAGTTATTACATACCGATTTCCAAAATGCTTTAAAAGAAATCAAATCCCTTCAAACGAAAAATAAATCATTGGAAAATGAGATTTCCAAAATTCTTGAAAATGGAAAACTTATCGAGACCGATCATTCGAAGTGCGTTGAAAACGAAAATATTTTAAAGAATGATCTTTTGAAAACTCAAACCGAGCTGAAAAATTTAACAAAGAAATTCTCGTGTGGAAACGAGAGATTTGAATAAATGCTCTCGATTCAGAAATTTACTTTGAATAAAGAGGGGTTAGGATTCAAACCACGTTTTAAAAATGAATCCGTAAATTTCATAATACCCCGGGGTAAAAAAATGTTTGAAAATTGGGCACCATATTTTAAACTGTAAAAGCCCAAGACGGACGATTAAAATTAAAAAGATTTGGGTTCCTGGGAACAACTATTTCAAATATCGTCTATGTCTCAAATGAAAAACCAACTATAGGTTGGGTCCCCAGAAATTGATTTTTTTTTTCAAAATATTTTACTTAGGGGGAGTAATAATTTGTTTTAGGAGATAATATTTTCAGGGGGAGTCTATACCCTATTCATTCATATAGTAATATTCATCATTCATATTTTATTTTTGGTATCATTATATTTATTTACACTTTTTGATGAAAACAAAAAGGGGGAGAGAAAGGAGAAAAATGGGATTAACCCTGAAAGGGGGAGAAAATCGAAGTTGAGTCGAAAAGATAAAATCCCAAAGAAAAATGGAAGTTGAAAGGATAAAAGGAGAAGAAAAGTCGAAAAGTTGAAAAGAAAAATGAGGAGACGTCGAAAAGATGATGAAAATTCGAAATTCGAAAAGAAAAAGAAAAGGAAAGAAGGAGTCGAAAAAGAAATGGGAGAAGAAACTAATGAAACGGACAAAGTCGAAAACATTGGTCTGTACACATATACATATATTTGTATTTTTGCAGGTAAATCCCATTGACGAAGTGTTGTTTTGTAATCATCAAAAAGAGGGAGATTGTTGGAACATTTTGTTCCATACATAAATTAAAAGTGTTTTGATGATTAAACAAAACAAAACAATGAAGAGGCGAAGCAAGAATCGAAGAAAACGAAGCTGGAAAATAGTGTTCTGGACATACCTAACGTACGTAACAATGCTGAACTAACGTACATAAAGTTGTAAAGATAACGTGCGTAACATGTTATTATTAACGTACGTAATGGTGTTCAAACCAAGTGAACGTTGGAGGAGTCAAAGTCAGAAAGGTGGCAACGGACATATGACGTCAGCAATGACGTATACCTTAACGTACGTAATGAACTATTACTAACGTACGTAATGTTGGAGACAGAAGCTACAGGCCTCAATCTGGAAGATGATAATGTACGTAAAGATGCCTGCATAACGTATGTATTATAGCTTACGGACCTAATGAATGGAAGATAGCAGCCGTAATGAAGGATCAGCAAGCTAACGGCTAGTTTGATGAAGGAGCCTATAAATACCATTCTATGGTATTGTTTCAAGTACAACAACTTCAATCATATGAGACATTCATCTGAGATTCATATTGATATTATTGTTGTTGTAATATTGAGCTTATATTGTTAGTTTGAGTGTTTATTCATTCAACATTATACACGAGAGGTAAAAGAAAAGATACTATTGGATTTAGTGTTATTAGGATGAAGGATCCGGCTTTATTAGAATCACAATCGCTATCGAGTGAGGTTTATCTAGTACCCATAGAAATCTAGAGAGGTTGATTCCTTGTCCTACGAAAAGGAAAACGGTTTAACTTGGACCGACATAAAGACAAGTACGAGTGGTTTATCACGGATCAAAGAAGACGTGATTGTAACGGTTATCCCTCGACCGATAGAAGAGAGGTGCAGAGGTTTTTATCTTGAACCTATTGAAAAAGATACCGAGAGAGGACGTAGGCTCGTTTATAGCCGAACCTCTATAAATCCATGCGTCATTTAATTTCAACAATTTTATTTACGCTTCCGCAACACGGCGCATATCCCGACCTCGTTCCAACAAGACCTGCTACAGAATCTTTACAGGCTCCTTGCTAATGGCCTGTCCATGGAGGAACTTGAGACCTTTGGGTCCCAAGAAGTCCTAACCAAATACTATGGTTTATTCACTGGTCCAGCATCGGTCTAAACGGTTCATACTTCATGCCACAAGAAACGTTTCTGCCTTCCCTTTGTTTACTTACATGATTTCTGTTGTCGTGTGATTGAAAATAGAACAGGTGATTTCGATATGTGCACCAATTTGAGGTTCAGGATGATGGTCGCCATCATGACCTGTGAGAAGGTCAACTGGTGTCATATTGCTCTCAAGAGGATGCAGGAAGAAGTCGCTGAACCTGCCTCTCATAAGAAGTCTTTTGGTCTGTTTCTAAACTATATTCTGACCAATTGCGGTGTTCCGCAAGCAAAGGATGCTAAGAAGATTTACTCACGTAAGTACGTTGGAGGAAGCAGGCCCTCCGTCTTCAATAAAGAACATCTGATTGCGACAAGGCCATTTGTACGCACTTTGCCCCTCTCTGCTGATCCAAGGGATGTAACTTCTAAGCCCGGAAGCAAGGAGCCCTCGAAGAAAAGAAAGAGATCTCACATCAAGACTCCCATTGCTGGTAAGAAGCCGAAAAGGAAGCTACAAAGGCTCTCCAAAATTAAGGTGAAGGCGCAACCCACTGTATCGACACCCCAGGGCGCAACCCCTACGGAAGAGATAGCTGATACTATATAAACAGTAGATCCCGAGCCATTGGCGGCAGCGACGGAAATACAGCAATCTGCCAACTTGAAAGACTCTGGCGAGTCGGCTGCCTCTTTGGAGCCAATAGCCACATCCCCTGTACGGGATCCCTCCCAGATACAGTCTCCCACATCTGTATTGGAATCCTTGCCTACAGCGGACCCATGCGCTGCAGCCCCTCTCCAGACTCTATTATTAACAGAACCCTGTTATCTTTGCAAATTGAACAGGCATACAACCGCTTTGTTCAATGGAAAGCATACAGGCTTGCTCCGTATGAGACTTTGTACAATTAGAGCGATTGGAGTGAAGAAGAAAGGTTTGTTCTGGAGGTGACCGACTCTCAGAATGTTGAAGTCCTGATCCAATGGGAGAACATTTGCTGCAAAAAGCTAATTTCGAGCCATCTAATGGACAAAGATGATGCTCGGAAGAAAGTAAAGTCCATGTCCGTAGAAACACTTCCTATCAGTCCAAAAACTGACCACGACTCAGACGCCGCTGACGACGCCTTCCCGGCCGGTCTGCGGATGAGCTGTGAAGAAGCAAGATAACAGGAGATTTCAAGAACACAACATCAATAACGAGAAGGGACATCAAGTCACCATTAGTACCCTTCCAAACAGCAAGAAAATGTTCAAGACAGCGAGGATTCAGTCCCTCCTGTCACGGAGGAATAATCAGTCTCACAACAGGCACCCGAGCCTGCCGCCGACGACCAAGCCCGCGCCATCCCGCAGGAGGAATCAGTACCTCTGCCAGAGCAGGCGGAAGCTGAGAGACAACAGGAGGAATCAGTCCCTCCTGTACCCATGTCTACAGAAACCACTTCGAAACAGGAAGCAACAGTTCCCCCTGTCGCCGATCAAATCGAACAGCCGCAAGCTGAAACAGCCCCTGGTGCCCCTGCACCTTCACCTGTTGAAGTGTAATCCGACGATAGTTTCTTATCTGAGGATGAACCACAACGGCCACGATCTCATGTGGTCATCAGACAGCTAAACGGAGCCGAAGAGGATGCAAAGCCCGATTCCCCCAGAACAGTAGAGAGGAACGAGCAACTGCATGCTCTGGGCCGCCAACATATTTTCCTGCAGGATGCCATTAATGCCCTGCACACTGTTGAGAAGGAAATTAATTAGTTACATGAGACTGCTATCGATGAAATGACTGGTGTCAAGCGCGAAATCTCCCAAGTGGAAGAAGCCTTTCGCCTTCTGCCCACCGTCATGAGGCAAGCTCTCAATAAACTACAATAGCACCAGGAGCAAATTCTATTGGAAGAACAAGCCAAGCTTCGTATTTCTGAAGCCAAGACTGCATCAGCCCTTGTTGAGACAGGATCCCACCTTCGAGGCCACGAAAAAAAGATTGATGACATGTCACTAGTGCTCAAATCACTAGTTGATAGAATGTCAAGTTTTGAGACCAAACCGGATAACACAATGAAAATCCTGGAACGCCTAGATGAGAAGGTCTCTTACCTTGATGAGGCCAAAAAGGGGGAAGAGGCTAGAGAAGCTGCAAAGAGATTAAGTCTGGAGCAAGAAAATGAGATGGAAGCTGCATTAGAAGACAGCATTACTGCTGCAATCTCTATATTATCATCTCTTGCTCACACTGTTAGGATACAAGGAGCTCATCCGGAATTCCACGATCCTAAATTTCCTTGGAAAAACCTCGTGCAGAAGCCACAAATGATAAATCTCCCAGCCAACTGACAGCCAACAGCCGACGAGATAAAGGATTGGAGGAAAAATGAACTGTTAAGATACTTTGTAGTTCTTATCAGGGAACCCCCCATATTCAACGGTTGTAAGACACTGTAGGAAGCTGTCGAGGAATTCAAAAAGAGGTTGGACAAAGGAACGCTCCCTCTACAGCAAAAGTTAAAATACAAACACAGGAAATGAGATATAGTTACCCACCCGAAAGACTGGATCCTTGTTTTTGATAAATCAGCTGAAGGAAGAGCTATCTACTTAAATCGAAATAGGCATGCCATGCAAAATTGGTGGAAGGGAACCAAGAATGATCCAAGCAGGCCTTGGAGACATGCTCACTATAGGAGTTAGCTTGTAGATCATTCTGTATTTTAGTTTTGAAACAGCAAAAATTTTGTATCTCCATTTTTGCCAAAACTTGTAATCTTTGCTCTTCATCAATAAAATATATTTTTGTCTTGAAAGATTACAACTCATAATCTATTGTATTCCTGTATGATTATGAAATAAATTCATTTTCTAAAAACAAGTATGAAAACTTGTTAAGAATATAAGCTGTAAGAACTTGTCTGCCAACAGTTCATAGGTTAAGTTGTATTCAACTAGAGTACACTGTAAGATTGTGCCTGCGCGCCAATCATAAGCTTAAGTTGTAAAAACACTTTGCTGTTAGATTCTATCTTTTTAGAACTTGCCTGCAAGTTCACATTGCTTTAATTTGCCGAAGGCCAGAACATTCAATAGAAGATCAAGAAGAAAGCCTCTCGAAACAAAGATGTTTCAAAGGTTTTTGGCATCATCAAGAGACTTGGCAATTATCAAAAGGGGGAAATTATTGGGATAAGCACTCCTGTATCGAGTTTTGATAAAAAGTCAACGTAGCGCAAAGCCGCTGTTCCGAAGACAAATGATATTGTTTGATTAAACAACCCTGTATCGAAGACTTCTCATAGTGCCAACATACAACGAAAGTATAAAGTGTCTTCATACAGCAAGTAAAACATCAGTCGACATGATGATAAGTATGTAAGCTGTCCTGAAAGAATCATACAGCATCAGTCTAAAGATAGCCTACAACATTATATCGGATACAACATCCAGGCTGTAAGTATTGAGATCTTCAATACTTACCGAAACAGGACTGAAGACTGTTGAAACGGAATATGCTTTATTCACTAAAATCAAAGACCCGTTTGAAAAGAATTATTTAAATACTGAAGGGATAAAGTATTTAAATACCATCAGACACAGATCTTCAATCAAGGAGCAAAAACTGGATCTTGTCCATCAACACGTTGGAACAGACTATTGGCTCAACGGATCTATTCCCAACGGATCTATTCCGAAAGCTATTTATACCCCGGAGTTTGAAGATCAGAAAACAAGAATACATAGAAGCTTACAAGCGATACTCAAACAATAAAAAGACTGAATATTTATTATCATCAGATCAAGCTTACAAGAGCAAAGTATATTTCTTCCAAGTATCATTCACATCTAAGAAGAAGAAATATACTCAGTCACCAAGAACAGCCATCATCAGCTCAAGAACTTCATATTCAAGCTGTTGTTCTTACCTGGTTACCTTACTTTTACCTTTGAGTAAAAACCTAGTTTTGTGTGAACTAAAGAAGTTATTCCGACCTGTGTGGGATGAATAAGACGAAGCTTTGGAACTGTGTGTGAAGAAGCAAGTCAAGAGCTTCGAACAATCTGTGTGAACGGTTGAAAGCTGTAGTCTTTGTATCAATCTGTGTGAACGATACGAGGATAGGTTTGATTATAGACACGTAGTTGTGTACGCAGTATTTATAATAAAACGTTTTACTCCTGTGTGGAGGACCAGTGGACGTAGAGGGGTTTACCTCGAACCACTTTAAATCTTGTGTTATTTACCTTCTGCAATTTATTGTTTTCATTACTGTGATTATTCTTAAGTATACACTGCAAACTATCTTTAACAAGACTTCAACTACGCACTCTAATTTATAAAACGCACATCTTGTTTCTTAAATACTTTCCAAGCTGTATTCTGTATACTTAGTGGCCAACACTATACCAGGTCGGTCAAGGTGGCAAAGGTCAGAGAGTTCATTTTTGCACAGCCTCAAGATGTCCCAGTGTCGCAGGTCATCAAAACATTCAACAGTCAGCTAATTTTATTCATGACAATCTCCGATATTAGGTGGATAAAGTTTGTTACTTTGGTAGATGGATGAAATCTGAGATACAGAGATACAAATTTGGATTGACTGCACCACTTTGCGGCAGTAGCAAGATAAGACTTTAGCTTATGAAATGTCATCGGCCACGACTGATGTTTCTCTAGATGTTAAGAAACAAAAAATACTAAGGCATCCTTTTACGAGTCGGGGAGACGCGTTCTGGAAGCCATAATCGAGTTATCTTACTTCAAGGCGACCAACTTTGTCTTCGGGATCAAAAAGGAAATATAGGGTTGCATCTACAGTTATTGATAATTAGAGGAGATGTTATAATTGTAATGGTGTTGTTCATGTTTGCTCCTTATGTCTTTCCTGCAGGTTGATTGTTTCAAGTGTGGCGGAGGGGGACCTCTAGTTTCACATGCATCTTAGCCTGCACATAAAGAGTTGAGTGGTCAGACATGATATGCCTTTTCACATCCCCAACAGAGTCAGAGTGCTGAAAGAGGCAAGAGTCGGTCTGGAAGAGTAGGAGTTTCAAGTTCGGGGACAACATTCCATCACGTGTACGATTCTGATGATAAGTTTCTCCACATATCATTCATTTTTCTTTCACAACCATTTAATATTTTATTTGAATCTGGAGCTTCAAGTTCTTTTATTTCTGAAACTTGTGTGACACTTTCCAAAATTGATTGTGTGTACAATTATAAACCATTTGTTGTCTTACCTATTGTAGAGATATTAATTGGTCACAAAGAGATTCAAGAATGTCTTGTTGTGAGAGAGAATGGGATACAAATGTGATAGTAGTTAATTTGAGAGGACAAGATTTAATCCTGTGAAGAGATTGGTTATAGAGATCTAGAGCACGTATTAATTTTCATAAAAATACAATCACCTTACTATGATGATGGTTCAAAGCATGTTTACCAAGAGTAGGAATCGGGGAGTTTAGGGAGGGTTATTATTGCCAAGAAGCAATAAAACTATTAAACCAAGGATGTGTTGGTTATCGGTGCTATGTCATGAATATAGAAGAGAAGAAATTGGTGATATACATCTATCCCCATGGTAAATGAATATACTGATGTTATTCTAGACGAGCTGCCAGGATTACCATCTTAGAGAGATGTGGAATTCATCTAATTAGAATCCAATAAAGCACCAATATCTAAGGCACCATCTCGTATGGCGCCAACCAAGATGGCAAAGATGATGAACTGATTATAAGAGCTTGTGGAATGGAGGTACATCCGACCTAGCACATCACCATGGGGTGCATTAATAATATTTATGTGGAAGAAAATTGTATCACTCTGATTGTGCATCTATTATTGGGAATTGAAAAAGTTGACAATCAAAAACAAGTTTCCATTACCATATGTTGATGATTTGTTAGAACAGCTCTAAGGAGCTACGATTTTCACCAAGATTGATTTGAGGTTCGGATACCATCAGTTGAAAGTGAGGGAATTCATTCCTAAGACTATTTTCCAATCACGATATGGATACTATGAGTTTGTAGTCATGCCATTTGGGTTAACTAACAAACCAACAGTATTCATGAGTTAATGAATACGATTTTCATTGAGTAACTAGATAAGTTTGTGGTTATCTTTATTGATGACTTTGATATATTCTCGTAATTAATAAGAGCATATTGAGCAGTTGTGTATTGTGCTAGGAATTCTAAGAGCATAACAACTTTATGCTAATATCTCAAATATGAGTTCTGGATAAACGAAGTGATGTTCCTGGCCCATGTTGTATATGAGAACGGAGTACAGGTGGACCCACAAAAAATAGAAGCATTTATGTGTTGGGTTTGGTACCGTCACTTGAAGGGGGGTTGGATAGTGTGGTTAAGAATATAGAATTCTTTTGTGATTGCAAAAGTGATAATGTGCGGAATGTAAAAGACACCACGATATATAGAGGTTCGGAAATGTGCTTACATCCTCTTTCCTTATCTTTTTCTATAGGCTTAAGATAACCTTTCTGCCTTGTCCTCTATCGGTCCGAGTGAAAACGTTAATCTTATCTGCTATCGGTCCAAGATAAACCGTTACAGTCTCGTCTTTTTGTTGGTCCAAGATAAACCATTTTCATTTTCTATCGGATAAGGAATCAACCTTTCTAGCTTTCTATCGGTACTAGAAAAAGCTATCTTGGATTTAGATTATGATTCTAATAATTTCGGATCCATGATCCTAATAACACTGAATTAAATCTACAATCCTTTATATTCTCTCGTGTATGTTGAGTGAATTAAACACTCAAACTCTTACCAATTAGGCTCGATTATTACAACAATAATGTTTGTAACGTATATGAGATGTATAGCAATTTGCATGAAGTTGTTGTTATGAATAATACCAAATGCATTTGTATTTATAGGCTTGAGAGCCTAACTAGACATTACTCCCTGTTCTTATTTAGCGTGCACTATATACTCAGTATAGCGTACTGTAAGCTATTTAGCTTACGTAATGCTTCTCTGTAGCGTACGTTATTGCATGTCCATTTCAGTCCAGTAGCTACTTCTTCTTCCGTAGCGTGAGTTAATGTCTCTATGTAGCGTACTTTAATGTAACCTCAAAATACCCGTTGAAATGATGACATACTCCATGACGTCACTCGCCCATCAACGATCCAATATTTGAATTCTGATTCAAACGCTTAGTGTACGTTATCATATACATGTACCATACGTTATGTCACGTACTTATTGTACGTTAATTTGTCCTCATTGCATGCGTTAACATTTATCTTACTCGGCAGACTTTAGATGGATCTTTGTTGCGTATGTTAGATATGATGCTTAGCGTACGTTAGCTATGTTTTATGCTTCAGTTCATTGTATTTCTGTCCAACTCGTACTTCTTCAACTGTTGTTGATTAACTGTTGTTTTTCATTATATATCAACTTATCAATGTCCAACTCGTGTTTCTGTCCAGCTCGTGTTTCTTCAACTATTGTTGATGAATTATTGTTCTTCAATAAAATGTTCCAACAATCTCCCTTTTTTGATGATGACAAAACAACAATCCTTGATGGGATTTATACCTGCAAAAAAAATACAGTAAACAATATACAGATCAAAGTTTATGGCTTTATCCATTTCGTTAGTTTTCTCCTCCCCATCATATCCTCTTCTTCTTCATCCCAATTATTATTTCATCCCCATTATGTCTCCTCATTTTTCTCCCCCTTTTTGTCATTAGCAAAAAGTACATTTAATTGCTGAAAAATTATTTCTCAAAAGAAAAATGGGTAATACTCCCTTGAATATATTAACTCCCCCTAAGTTAAATACCAATTTATTTGTTTAATAAATTTTTAATTTTGGGGATCCAACCGACTCTTGGTCGTTTTTCATTTGGCAAATAGACGATATTCGGTATTATGGTTCTCTTTAGAATCCATATTTTTTTATTTTTATCGTTCATCTTGGGCTTTTACAGTTAGTAATATGATGCCTGATTTTCAGATATTTACTACATTGGGTTATTTTAAAATTTAAGGATTCATTTTTATCACTTGGTTTGAATCCTAATCATTGTTATTTAACGAGATTTTTTGAATCGACAGTAATTTTTTAAATTTGTCATTACCGCAACAAAATTTATTCGTTAAATTTTTAAGTTCGTTTTGAACTTTTAATAAATCATTTTTCAATTTATTCTCTTTTTCTAAACATAGCGAATGATTATTTTGAGGGATTTATTATCTTTTAATGAATTTTGAAAATCTGTGTGTAACTCGAAAGCATTAAATAGTTCGTTGAGACGAGGTACTTACCTGGCTTTCGTTGTCACTGTAGTCAAACGAGCTCCTTGCCATGAGTGCAAGATTATTTTGAATATTTTCATCTTCATCTTCATCGTCACTCTAGGTGACTATTAGCACTTTCTTCTTAGAAGTCGAGCCACGACAATTTTTCGCAAAGTGGATGGAATTTCCACAATTTTGAGAATTATTGTCGAACCGATTTGACTCGTTCCGGACTTGTGAGTTGAAGTCTTTTCTTCTCCGGTTTAATAAATTTTGATACTTATTGATGTTTTTGGCATAAAATGCCGATTCTTCATCATTATCACCAACCAGGATTTCTTCTTTATTTCTAAACATCTTTTTAGCTTTCAAAGCTATAAATTTTTCTTTGGGCTTCGGTTTGGCATTTCGAGATTTTAACAGGATCTCGTAGTTTATTAGCGAACCGACAAGGGCGTTAAAATCAAGCGTATTGAGATATTTCGACTACATGATAGCCGTGACTGTCCCCATTCATAAGGTAGTGATCATAATATCTTCTTTACTTTTTCACTACTTGATAATGGTTTCCCAAAATAAGCTAGTCCATTTGTGATGACCGAAAATCGGTCGAGCATATTTGTTATGGGCTTGTCATTCTTCATCATAAATAATTCATAGTCGTGGAGAAGCATATTGATCTTCATCTCCTTGACTTGATTCATTCCTTCGTGAGTTACCTCTAGTATTTTCTAAGTTTCTTTGGCACTATACGAGGAAATACGATTGTGTTCTTCCTGATTTAACACACAATAAAGCAATTGGGTTGCTTTGGAATTATAATGATCGTTTTTTAATCTTCATCATTGTAATCATTGAAGCTTTTGAGAGAGCCGTCGACTTCCTTAGTAATTTTTGGACCAAGGCATATTACCTTCCAAAGTTCGATATCATAGGCTCGAATGAAGAATGACATCTTTTTCTTCCATGTCATGAAGTTAGATCCATCAAAAAATGGAGATTGGTTTAAGGCGAGGCCTTCGACCGGGCAAAATGAAGCGCCATTGGTTTTTTTCCTCCTTGGATGTCAAGCCGACTATTAGAGATACCCTCTCCTATACCAATTGTTGGGTTTGGTACCGCCACTTGAAGGGGGGTTGGATAGTACGGTTAAGAATATAAGATTCTTTTGCGGTCACGGAAGTGATAAAGTGCGGAATATAAAAGACACGGTGATATATAGAGTTTCGGCAATGTGCCTACGTCCTCTGTCCTTATCTTTTTCTATAGGCTTAAGATAAACCTTTCTGCCTTGTCTTATATCGGTCCAAGATAAACCATTACAATCTTGTCTTTATGTCGGTGCAAGATAAACTGTTTTCCTTTTCTATCAGATAAGGAATCAACCTTTCTTGCTTTCTATCGGTACTATAAAAAACCTCTCTTGTATTTAGATATGATTCTAATAATGCCGGATCCACGATCCTAATAACACCGAATCAAATCTGCAATCCTTTCTTTTCTGCCGTGTATGGTTGAGTGAATTAAACAATTGAACTCTTATCAATTAAGCTCGATTACAACAACAATAATGTTTATAACGTATATCACATGTATGGCAATTTACTTGAAGTTGTTGTCATGAATAATACCAAATGCATTGGTATTTAAAGGCTTGACAACCTAACTAGCCGTTACTCCCTGTTCTTCTTTAGCATGCGCTATATACTTAGTATAGCATACATTAAGCTATTAAGCATACGTAAGGTTTCTCTGTAGCGTACGTTATTGCATGTCCATTTTAGTCCAGTAGCTACCGCTTCTTCCATAGCGTACGTTAATGTCTCTACGTAGCATACATTAATGTAACATCAAATAGCCGTTGAAATAATGACATACTCCATGACATCACTCGGCCATCAACGGTCCAATATTTGAATTCTGATTCTTATACTTAGCATACGTTATCATATACATGTAGCGTACATTATGTCATGTACTTAGCATTGCTCTTACTCGGCAGACTTCAGCTGGGTCTTTTTTTCATATGTTAGCTATGATGCTTTACGTACTTTAGCTGTGTTTTATGCTTCAATTCATTGTATTTTTGTCTATCTCGTGTTTCTTCAACTATTGTTGATTAATTATTTTCTTTCATTATTTATCAACTTATTTTCAGAACCTTTAATATGAATGTGCATAATAAAATATTCCAACACTATGCAATGGGAATCACCAAAGAATGTGATCAAATACTAGAGTTCCTTGGGACTTTCCTGATATTATCAAAGGTTATGTTGGTCACAAAGAGCTAGGTAAAAGTCTTGGGGGTAAATAGACTTTTAAAAACTTTTAAAATTTCTACACTATGTTTTAGACATTGATGTAAAACACACACATAAGTTAGGTTCGAGAAACTCAACTGCCGGGTGGAAATGTTGCAGCAACTAAGACAAAAATACTCAATTGTCGGCAATTCAGATTTCAGCTGTATATCGGTTGATATGCGAAAGTCTTTCCACTGACTTACTTTTTCTTATACAATGTTAAGATGGATGCAGCAATTTAAATATGATGCACAAAAAAAATAAATGACACAACACTTATAGTAGTTTCAAAGGTGGAGTAACCTTATACTAGCCCACTTTTCTCCAATCCAATTGGAGATGAATTCACAATAACTTGTAGTTTACAATGAATCGAGTTACTACAACTTTCAACTAGTAAAAACCCTTGGCCGTTATAACTTTTTCCATTGGTGCTTGTCACCTCTAGATTGAAAACCCTCCGATGCCTTACAATTCTCAGGTTTTTTATCACCTTCAGATCAAGAACCCGTGGATGTGGCAGAACCTCAACTTTCAAGAACCTCGTTTAATTATTCTCCAACTTAAGAGATTCTCTTGATATATATACTTTGATCTAGCTCTTCATTACCCGTTTATATTAGAGAGTGTATATCTTGCTTTCTTGTTTGCATTTGAATGTGTTATTGCCTTGTACTTTAGCTTTTTGTATCTTCAGACATTTATGGCATAGTTTTGAGCTCTTATTCAAAACTGTTGCATCACTTGGACAAATTCGTCTATTGGAGAGAGAAGTTTTTGTTTAACAGTGTCTTTCGACAACGACTCAATGACGTCTTCTTTAAATCTGCCTGTTTGGAGACATTATTCAATATAAAATATTGGGCGCTGCAATCCTTGATTTGTTAAATGAATGGAATTTTTCTGGCATGAATCTAGAGAAATACTTTATTCCTACTTTCCATCCATGTTGCATGATTGCGGTGTCCCTTAATTGTTTATTTTACGTCTATGTGTCTTTGCCATTATCGTTAACTTCTCAACATGCTGACGTGGAAACTGAATAATACTTGGAATTCGCTTGAGTTATTGGAACCTACCTGCCCATAATTGGTTGTCGGTTTTAGTCCTTCTTAGCTGGTCGAGTCATCTGCCAATTGTTCTTCTTGGCTTCCCAACTTGGTTGTCAACTGATCTTACTTATCTATCAGTGTCGATCTTAGTTGTCGACTATCTCAGTACTCAGTTGTTGCCGGTCTACACTTAGCTTGAAAGGTACTTATATGGTTCTTCTTTACAATGCCAAGAAACTTTGAACTTACATTTGAATCTAACTTATTACATGGATGACATCATCGAAGTCTTAAATGTACTCCTAACAAATTCCCCCTATTTTGATGATGGCAAAACTTAAACTTTTGCTAAATGTAAAAACACCACAAACATATAAATAATTGCAAGAAACTAAAACTCAGTTTGTTTGAGAGAACTAGATATTCTCATTCAAGTTGATTGTATATACCTTTAGTTCCTGATAAGTACAATGCAGTCCAGATAGGTAGAATAATACATAAAATCAAATTAAATATATCTTAACTTCTTCCTCTTTCTCTTCCTCTACCAGTTACTGGAGGAAGCATCTTCAAAAGTTTAGCTCCAATATGTTTTTCTTGAACTTGAGGATTAGTATGGGCAAATCTTTTCTTTGAGTTGCATGTTTGTGTCAGTTGAGTGCACAACAGGATGTCGAATCTAGTGGTTGGAACCACAGCCAGGGGTACTTCTTTTGCTTTTGCTTTCTCCTCTTCCATTTTTTCTGCGAGCATCACTTAATTGTGCAAGCTGACCTTCCATTTTATGCATGAAATCCCGCAGTCTTAATGGCATCCTAACTAAGGCAGGTGTACGAGATGGTTCTTTTGTTGAGGAGTTGATCCATCTTATTGTTCAGCTTCTTTAAGTAAGGCTCCACCTTGCTGGCTAGTATACCTTGAATATATTCCTCAATCATCTTCCTTATAACCTCAGGAAAGACTTGAGATGTGCTTGGTACTTCAGTTTGGACAACTGGAAGGACTCAGATGGGTAAGGTGGGCCACGCAAGTGAGCTAATTTGATTTCAGCTGGTGGGACTTGGCTAACTCAACTTCTTCAGCTGTGGGTTCCTCAGTATGAGGTTGTTCCCCCTACTTTTCTTCTTCTTTGATTCTCCTTCTACAGATCTGTTCTCATCGCCCTAAGGTCTATCCTCAGCTCTATCCTATCTTCATTATGATGAATTTCATCTCCTTGGTCATCTTTTCCTAATTCTCCTTCTATGCTTCTTGTGTTAGCTCCATCTTGATCTTCTTCATCATCAGGTATGTTCACTATCTCCTTTTTTTCTTATACATCTTCTTCATCTTTTTCTTCATCTTTTCTTCTTATTTACTAACCTCTTCTTTTACAACTACTTCTCCCCTTTCTTCTACTTCAGTCTTTTCACTTTCAAAACACTTTTCTTCAGCAACACCCTTCATTATGTCATACATATAACACTACATGTTTCCTTGAAATTTTTTAATGAAAAGCTTTTCATCCATGAGTTTTCTATGTTATTTTCTATACAGAAAGTAACTTGTAATTCCTCAGTTGCGATCAAATAATCCCACTCTGAAACTGTAACAAACTCCCTAATGTATTTCACACTCAAACATCTAAACGCTCTCCATTCAACGTATGCACCTCTGATAAAAATTTTTGAAATGTGTTCGTGTACCTCAGTTAGCTGTTCTGGCGTAAGTGAGAAAGGGTTGTTGATGTCTGGTTGTTCAACTAGGTAAGTAATGTGACTAGTTCCTTCTACTTTTTTTAGGTGTGCTTGGAAGTTGTGAAGGTAACTCATCTGATGGAAGCGACTCAGCATTTTGCTCGGCAACGATCTCAGCTGTCATGGGTAGCGAGGTAGGAGTCTTAGTTGGTGGACTTAGTGGATTGCTCTGCTGTTGAAGGCAGCTCAGTTGAGAAACCCATAATTTCTTCAGAACTGGGAATATCAGTTGGGCATTTTCACAAGCTTCCTCTTTTTATGCTTCTTCTCAATCTCAGCTAGGGGATGAGAAGTGGCTTCAGTTTGCTTATATTTAAGCTCAAGTGTCTTCCTTTTGAGGAAATGGGATGACAGGGGTAAGTTAACACTATCTTCCTTTTCAGTTGCCTTTGCCACAGGTGCCACGGCCACAGGTGTCTCGGCTGCTGGCAACTCGACTGCTAGTATATTCGATGTAGTCCTCTCAGCTACAGGCATCCCGGATGCAGTTGTCTTAGCTGTAGGTAACTCAACTGAAGGCAACCAAGCTGCTATCCTCAGGGCTGGTGCAGGGGTTTCAACTTCCTCTTCTTTAGAATCGGAAGGTAAGTGATAAGATGAAGTTTCAGACTTCATATCTGCTAACTGTCGTTCTGCACTCGACTCTAGTTTACCCATTACTTGTCTTGCAGCTAGGTCAAGGTGACAAAGACGTTTGTTAGTGTGGAACTTCTCAGTCTGTCCTTTGGCTACCTTCAAGTATTCCAGAATGTGGGTGATTTGAGTGCCATAAAACAACTTCTATCTCAACTTGTTCACTTCACTATTCCAATCAGATTTATTCACCTCTTTCACTAACTGCCAGGCCAATTAATCTTTTGTCTCTGAATCATTTCTATCAAAACCGTATACTTTGAGGTGGCCAGTTCATCAAAGATTCTTGAGATGCCCATCACTATTTTTGTGCACATGTCCAGAATATACCTATAATCCTTCTAGATTTCTGTCGTCTTTGCATTAATTTTCATTTTTCTGGGCTGCTCAGCTGTCTTGGTGAGGTGACAGGTCTCTTGATGGTTTAATTTGAGCACTTCCACTGCAATCCCTTTATTTTCATGCAAATGCATCTGCAATCACCTGTTTGGTGATACAGATTTCCTTGTCGAAAATAGAGTTTGAATTCCATCCTGCATAACAGTAGTTTCCTTGAAGGAACAAACTACTATCTCCTTGTAAATTTCTGATGGGTTGAATTTAGGTAATGGTAGAGATCTTTTTTCTTCATGTTTGACATTAACTCGGCCATGAGTAGGTTATTCCTGGTTTCCAATAAGCCCATGAAACCCACCATCAGGGACGGAGGGAGGGGGTCCAAGGGGGTCCACGGATCACGGCGGATGGAAATTTCCTTATAAAATAGAGGAAGTTATATATATAGTTGTCCGACCTCCGTAATTTTTATAGTTCGCTTCGACCACTGCCCACCATGATACTGTAGTTGATTTGTTCCTTCATGAATTTGATGTTTATATCATTAAAATAGTATAGTATTCTGTTCCTGCAGGACCGAGTAAAGACTTTGCTTTTAGTGTAGAGAAGAATTTGGAAATTTTCAGATCGAGAAAACTAGGGTTTCTGAGTTTTTTTGCTTGAAGACAATGAAGTACTGTTTTAAATTATGAACGTATTTTTAAAGAGGTAATATTTAATCGTTTTAAATTCGATCAATCACGTCGTAGGTTCAAGGAAATAATATTTTAATCATTTAAGCCGTCGAATCATGTGAACGTGTTTTTTTTTTTAAATTATACTATTAGTTGTTCTTCGGTGCGATGCACCGCATAAGATATTCTCTTATTAGAAAATAATTTCTCGATCTCAAAATTTATTTTTGATGATCTTCGACATGAGTATCATATTAGCGTAATATTAATAAAAGACTTATTGATTGTATTATGGGGTGTAATATAATTCAAGAAAGAATACCACATTAGCGAAGTGTTAAGTCAATTAGTGTCCATTACATGAACAAATTTCCTGAACATACTGAAAAAAGTAGGAATAAATTTTGGGGACGAAAGTAATATGTGATTAAGTTTTAATATATATGTGTGTGTGTGTGCGGTGTATGTTTTATTATTTTTAGTTATTATAATTAAATAAATATTATTATTTATTTTTTATGTAAGCAATAAATGAGTTAATATTTTACTGAAATTAAATATTCATATTTTTTCTAATATAACTTTTTTGTGCAATCGGTCATTGTAAATCCATCAAATTTATTATATTCATATGGATGTCTAGCTGAAAATTGTGAAATAAAATTAATTTGATATATTTTCATTAAAAATAAACTTGATTTAAAAAATTATAAACATTTAAAATTTTAATCTAAAAAATAAAGGAAGGGTTTTTTATGGGTAGATGAGTGTAAGTTGTGGAATAAAACTCTCACAATACATATCTAGTATTTTTTTTTTGGAAATTTAAGAATACATCTCCATATATAAACTATATTTTACAATAGAAAATCAAAAAACTTACAAAGTGACATGTATCACGACTCTCTTTTAATAGAAGTATAGATATGTGCGATCAACGTGGTAAAAAGGTAACCACCAATTTTAGTAATCATGGGTATTTTGCCATGTGTTTTGATAAAATAATAATAAAAAGGCTGGGTTTAGGAAACTTAGCTGGTCTACTAAGTTAGACTTGGCTGCATCATGTTCTTTGTTGAGGGAGTGAGCTCTCCTCCCACAAGACCGTTGGCCCCTCGGTCCTGCAGGAGATAAACGAGGGATGTGCCCTAGTGGCCAGAATCTGAGCGAGAGGACACTGCAGTCATGTTCTGATTCAGCTGCTTGTTGTCCTTGTTGGAGCGATATCGGTATTTGCGCCGTGTTGCAGAAGCGTAAATATAAAGTGCGAAAATTAAACGATACAAAGATTTATAGAGGTTCGGCCAAACGTGCCTACGTCCTCTCTCGCTGTATCTTTTTCTATAGGTTAAAGATCAAAACCTCTGCACCTCTCTTCTATCGGTTGAGGGATTACCGTTACAAGCTCGTCTTCTATCGGTCCGAGTAAAACCGTTCTCTTACTTGTATTTTTGTCGGTCCAAGTTAAACCATTTTTCTTTTCTATTGGACAAGGAATCAACCACTCTAGCTTTCTATCGGTACTATATAAACCTCACTAAGATAGCGATTTGCGATTCTAACAATGCCGGATCCTTGATCCTAATAACACCGAATCCAATCGTATCTTTTCTTTTTCCTCTCGTGTATATGTTGAATGTATAAACACTCAAACTAACAATATAAGCTCAATATCACAACAACAATACAATGTAAATGAATATTAGATCATGTCTTGATTGCTTGAAGTTGTTGTATGGTTTGATACCAAGGATGTGCTATTTATAGCCTTTTTCATCAAACTAGCCGTTACTGCCATTTGACTTGCTAGCGTGCGCTAGCTCTTCCTCTTAGCGTGCGCTATCGCGCATATTTGCCTTGGTGTACGTTATGTATTGCATGTTACGTACGTTAATGTCTTCTAGTTTCAGTCCAGTGGCTACTGTCTCTGACTGTTAGCGTGCGCTAATAATTCTTTGTAGCGTGCGCTAATCTTGCATCATTGCATGCGTCATATATCCGTTTATACTTTTTGACTTGCATCAGATTCTTTCCAATGGATTGATTGACCTGATTTCAAACTGATATTTAGCGGGCTCTAAATATCACCTGTTGCGTGCGCTAAGCTTACTTCACTGCATACGTCATTCTGTGTTTGAATCTCTTCACAACGGTAATATGGACTCGATAGCGTGCGTTAGTAAACATGTGTAGCGTGCGCTATCTTCATCAGATGACTTCACTTCAGGTAACTTCGAACTTATCTGTTCTGCAGATAACTCTCGTTAGCGTGCGCTAGCCTTGATATGTAGCGTGCTCTAATGTAGTCCAGATTGCAACTTTTTGCGTCTTCATCTACTTCGTTGTTTTGCTTCGCCTCTTTGTTGTTTTGCTTTGTTTAACAATTTAATCATCAAAACACTATTTATTAATATGTGGAATAAATATTCCAACAATCTCCCCCTTTTTGATGATTACAAAACAACCCTTGAATTGGATAAAACCTGCAAAATAAAAATATATGTATATGTACGTTTCAAAGTTTTCGACTTTGATCGTTTCGTTAGTTTCACCCATTTTCTTTTCTTTTGTCATTTTCAACTTCTTCGTTTTTTATTTTTCAACTCCTTCATTTCTCCCCCTTTTTGTATGCGTTCTTCTCCTTTTCGACTTCTTCGATTTTTATTATTTTCTCCTCCGTTTTACTTTTTATTTTTCTCGTCATATCTTTTATGACGCTTTTTATCCGATTCAATTTTTTCTCCCCCTTTTTGTATTCAGCAAAAAGTGTAAAAAAATATAGAGGATACACATTATTGAATATGCATGAAGACGAAAATGATGAATATAATTATAGGAAATGACTCCCCCTGAAAATATTATCTCCCCCTTTGTAAAATATCAATTGTTAAAAATTAATTTTTGGGGATCCAACCTATAGTTGGGTTTTCTTTCGAGATGTAAATGATGTTTGGGATGGTGGTTCTTTAGGAATCCAAATTTTCTTAACTTTAATCGTCCGTCTTGGGCTTTTATAGTTTAAAATATGGTGCCCGATTTTCAAACATTTATCGCAATGGGGTATCTTGAAATTTACGGATTCATTTTTCGGACGCGGTTTGAATCCTAACCCCTCTATATTTAACATGTATTTTTGAACCGAGAGCATATTTTTAAATTTCTCGTTTCCGAGAGAAAATTTCTTCGTTAAATTTTTGTGCTCGGTTTGAACTTTAACAAGATCATCCTTTAAAATATTCTCGTTTTCAATGCATTTTGAATGATCGATTTCAACAAATTTCCCTTTTTCAAGAATTTTGGAATTTTCATTTTCCAAAGATTTGTATTTAGATTTAAGGGAATTAATCTCATTTAAAGCATTTTGATAATCCGTATCTAATAAATTGAATGCTTCAAAAAGTTCGTCGTAAGAGTTACTTACTTGGCTTTCGACGTCGTTGTCGTCGAATGAACTCCGGGCCATAAATGCAAGGTTATTTTGATCGATGAAATCATCATCAGTATCTTCGTCACTCCATGTTGCAATTAAAACCTCTTTTGGTTTTACACGACAATTCTTTGCAAAGTGGCCTGGTTTACCACATAATCGACAAGTATTGTCGAATTTCTTAGATTCGCCCTTTTGGATGTCCTGCTTCCTCCGGTTTAATAAGTGTTGGAACTTATTAATATTTTTGGCATAATATGCAGATTCTTCGTCGCTTTCGTCCACCGCGATTTCTTCTCTTTTAGACATCTTAGCCTTCATGGCTATTGATCTTTCCTTCGACTTCGGTTTGGGATTCCGAGATTTTAAGACAATCTCGTAGTTGATAAGAGAACCAACGAGAGCACTAAAATCAAGATTATTTAAATCTTTTGATTCCATTATAGCCGTCACCGTACCGTCCCATTCTCGAGGTAGTGATCGAAGAATTTTCTTTACTTTCTCACTACTCGAAAGTGGTTTACCAAAACATGCGAATCCATTTGTGATGACCGAAAATCGGTCGAGCATTATAGTGATAGATTCGTCGTCCTTCATTTGGAATAACTCGTACTCGTGAAGGAGCATGTTTATCTTCGTCTCCTTGACTTGATATGTTCCTTCGTGTGTTACCTCAAGCATTTTCCAAATTTCTTTGGTACTATCACACGATGATATCCGGTTGTGTTCTTCCGGATTTAAGGCACAATAAAGAAGTTGAGTTGCCTTACAATTGTAATGGTCATTTTTCCAATCGGAATCGTCATATTCTTCGAAAGTTTTAAGCGTACCGTTGGAATTCGTCGGAATTTGCGAACCAAGACAAATCACCTTCCAAAGCTCGATGTCATACGCTCGGATGAATATTAACATCTTTTTCTTCCACGTTATAAAGTTCGAGCCATCAAAAAATGGTGGTCGATTGAGAGCAAGGCCTTCAACTGGAGCATATTGAAATGCCATTTGGATCGACTCCTTGGATGTTAAGCCGTGTATTGGAGGTACCGCTTCGATACCAATTTGGAGCGATATCGATATTTGTGCCGTGTTGCGGAAGCGTAAATATAAAGTGCAGAAATTAAACAACACAAGGATTTATAGAGGTTCGGCCAAATGTGCCTACGTCCTCTCTCGCTGTATCTTTTTTTATAGGTTAAAGATTAAAACCTCTGCACATCTCTTCTATCGGTCGAGGGATTACCGTTACAAGCTCGTCTTCTATCGGTCCGAGTAAAACCGTTCTCTTACTTGTCTTTTTATCGGTCCAAGTTAAACTGTTTTCCTTTTCGGGTTAATAGGCTAAAACATCACTGAACTCTCCACCAACTTGCAGGTGGGTCACTGAACTCAAAAAGTTTGCAGTCAACTCATTGGACAAATAAAAACTTTCAATTGGGTTTCGGACGTTAGAAAAAATGAAATTTGGACGGAAAAATGACGTGGCATGCTGATGTGTTTTAATTTTTTAACGTCGTGGCACTGATCCAATATACTTGGATCTATCCATAAACCCATCTCCAATATTCTTTCATCGGTGCGCCCTAATTCTTGGATGTAATGTAATACCCGGTTGTAATTCAGTCATTATCATTCAGTAATTTCATTCGGTGATTGTCACCCAGTGTATATTCACTCGATTATAATCATTCACCAATCATATTCATTCACCGTGTTCACCGTTCGAAAAAACTTCGAGTGGTGTATCGTTATTGTTCATTGTTTCAACTTTCCTCATATGAGTTCGACTTTGTTAGATCACCATTAATTTTTGGTAACTCCAAAAATTCTAAATCTTTGCAATATTATAGAGTATCGAGTTAGCTTTCCAATGGTTCAAACGGTGAGTCAATCGGAGTCCGGACGAGAGAGTTATGGTCGTTTTAGCTCAACCGCTCATTGGCCGATCACTGCCGAACGAACTCGGCCGTGTCGTCCGACACGCCTGCGCTGCACTCGTCCCGAAAGTGCCGAAGTGTTCGCCTCGGGACCCGACCGTGTCGCCTGGAGCGGCCGAAGTCGCACCCTTCCGGATAAGCTGTAACCGATCGCCAAAGACGCCCGACCGTGTCGCTCGCACGGTCGAGTCATGCCGAAGTCATTGTCGGACGAGTCATCTGTCGGGAGGCCCTCCGCGCCGCGACCGTGTCGGCGACACGGTCGAGTCACTGTCGCCAATCGGCCGGTGTGCGACACGACCGTGCCGACGGGCACGGCCGTGTCCGGCAGCGATCAACTCCTATAAATTCATTTTTTCAGATTTCACCCATTTTTCTTCCTTTTCTTCACCTTCAACCGAGAGATAAGGCTTGAGGGAGGGTTTTTCCTTCACAAATCATTTGGGTGTTTGATTTTTTTCATCTCCTTTCGATCGTGAAGCCCGGATAATCAATCTAACGCGTGTTCTTCGGATTAAAGCACTTGGATCATCAAGAGGTAATTCCTTCAACACTTTGGACTTCGATTTTGTGTTGAAATAGGATGTTTTGGACGTTGTAATCATGATATATGAAGGGATATGTATATGATTATGAGTTTGTATAAGGATTCATTGGATTATTGAGGGTTTATTCAAGAACACTTTGAATATCGAGTTGGAATTGGGGATTTTCGTCTAATTGTTGTTATAATCACATTTTTGGATATTCATAACGGATTATTGATCGTATTGGAGATGTTTTGTTGGTTTGAAACACTTCTTGGGGATTTTGATATTGGGATATCGAGGTTTGATTGTAAACAATCGGAGTTTGGATACAACGTATTCGATATAATGCCCCAATGAACTTAGTTTAATCGTATCGACGTTTTGAGTTCGTTATATTCGTGTTTAATTCGTATATTGATCGGATTGTCGGTAATTGTATTGAATTAAGGTTGTTCGTGCGACCGACACTTCATTTAGGACGTTGTTCGTGGACGGACATTCTTCATCGGTGTTGTGTAAGTTAATTCTTACTCGGTTAAAAGGATATTCATCCCTCTTGTTGTTGTTCATTCATAATCATAACTCATTCATAATTATATTAACCGTATCAAAACTTGTTATTGTCAATTAATCACTTCAGTCATAAGGAACGACGGTTCCAATCTTTTCGTTGAGCTATCATTCATTTCATTATTACCCTCATTTCGGTGAGTCATTCTTGACTTTGTCAGATTATTATTTATTCATTGATATTCATTACGGTCATTCTCGTTCATATGACCTTCTGGGTTCATATTGCGTGGCCGGGTGTGGCTGTGTGGAATTTTTAGTCGGGCACACGATGGTTATGTATTGGGTTCACCGATACATTAGGCCGCACACGGAAAGCGTTACACCGTGAGACTAATTAGGTACACGGACGGGTGTTGTACACTCGCACGAGAACATTACGGGCGTACTATGATACTCCTCTTCAGCGTAATTCATAACTAAGAATATTTCATAACTTGATTAATCATGATTGTGTATTTTCAACCCTTGAGGATTGTTGTTCAGATAATCGACCCGTTTGGGGATTTTGTTTTTCGTGTCTTGGCAAGGCAAAGGCACGGGAGAACATGCCGACGTCGAGGAGTCCTGTGATACTAGAAAGGGGCCCTGATGCTCATCACTTATTCATCATTTATGTTTCCTTTATTTATTCCTTTGCAGACATTCCGTTTGAATACTCGTTTCATTCGGTGTTGTGTATTTTATCGTCACATAAGATACACATGTATTCTATTTTATCCTGGTGTGTTGTATGAAACTCCTAATCGGAGTAATTGATGTTGTAATGTGGTTCGGTACTACATTTACCCTGTGTAAATCATCCTTTTTCATTCGCCTGGTGGGTCCCAGTCGGGGGTCCACGGCACTGTAATATCCGCCTAGTTTGGGGTGTTACAGAGTTGGTATCGGAGCGTGGTTTTGAATACTACCTTCCGAGTCATGTCTCATTTGAAATCATCGTCATCGACTAGTATCATTGGACTTTCGCCACGTGTGACTGTGCAAATGCCGAGCCAATCGAATAGGAAGAAGCTGTAAGATTTCTAACGCCATGGTATAATTTCTGGCAATAGTCATTCATTCATCATTCATCAATTAACAATCCTCAAACATCATCATTCATTGTGATTAGGACGATCATGTTAACTCATTAATTACTCAATTCATTTCATTATCCAGTTGTCAATCTGGATGATCATATTATCAATCTTGTTAAGTTATTCAAGATAATCATTTCAAGAATTTCATCAGATAATCATGTAACTTCAGTAAATCATTCATATAATCACTAAGTTAGAGCATGTATACTCATTTTCATCATCTCATGACATAATCATAACGTGCTAATCATGCGGGAAATATAATCATTATGCGACCTTCCTACTCCAGTATGGAGAGAACTGTCAAGGGATGCATGGGGAGAGGCCGCGGTGCGAACCGAAACCCGAGAAATAATCACTCGCTGCCGGGAAATCGTGCCCAGGACTCGGTTCGATCAGAAGATGTACGGGTTGATCCACTCACTTTTATGCAGGCCATGATGACCCATGTGCAGTTGCTCAATCATCATTGCGCCACTCTGGCCGGATTAATCGAGCGAACTCTCCCGTACGAGCCAGTTGCTAAGGAAATTGCTGAGCAGCAACCTGCATATGTCAACAGGAAATCAACGAAGCGTAATCTATCCGAAGGCGGTCAGTCAACCTTCAAGAAGCCTCGTGTGAGTCTTATCGTTTCTGAGCGATCTCCTACGGCGCCTAATCCTACGGGATCTCAGTCCCGAGCAGCCAGTTCGGCCATCATTTGTTTCAACTGTGGGGCGCCGAACCATTTCAGTACTAGGTGTACGACGCCGTCTATCACATGTCATAATTGTGGGAATTCTGGGCATAAGGCCCGTTTTTGCCGAAAGGACTCCAAGTCGGCTCCGGCGGCATCTCAGGCCCCGAAGCAACCAGCGTTTGATCGATCGCCTTGTCATCGCTGTTTAAGACAATGGAAGCAAATAGAGTTGGAGCTCGTATTTATCGACGGAGCGTACGGTTCGGGGACCAGCAAGTCCCAGATTCATATGATGAGGAGGATCGACGATCCGGTGGTCCGAACGATTTCAGGTATACTCGTAATTTTATTTCAACTTGTGTGTACCTTTTGATGCTGGTACACCACACTCATTCATTTTCGAATCATGCTTGAATAGACTTATTTCGGTATAGTCCTACTTAATGACCGCGATTGGTTGATGGATCTAATCGTGGTGAATTTATCTTAGGACGATGTAATTTTCGGTATTAGTTGGTTTGATCGTCTCGATACTATCCTCAGTGTTTGTTAGCATTTAGTCGCTATCTTTCCGTCGTTGGTTGTCGAATGTGTGCTTCAGGGAAGTAATCCCCGTTGTTCCAGTAGAATTTTTATTATGGCGGAAGCAGAGAAATTCCGCAATCGAACTATTCAATCATTCATTATATCATTTTCATCGATTGGCCTTTCTAAGGCAATCGAGTTATTCAGTCATTCCTTATATCATTTCCATCGATTGGCTTTTCTAAGACAATCGAGTCATTCAATCATTCATTGTATCATTTTCATCGATTGGCCTTTCTAAGGCAATCGAGTTATTCAATCATTCATTGTATTATTTTCGTCGATTGTCCTTTCAAAGGCAATCGAGTTATTCAAACATTCATTGTATCATCTTCATCGATTGGCCTTTCTAAGGCAATCGAGTTGTTCAATCATTATTGGTATCTCTTTTTATCAATTGACCATTCTAGGGCAATCGAAATGTTCAATCATTCGTGGTATCATTGTCATCGATTGACGATGTATTTCAAGCGAGTTATCTAGTTGCCTTCACATAGAGTAAGGGAATTGGAGTGAGTTGGAGCAGTCGCCCCTTTATCGAAGGCACCGTATCGGATGGCCCCGACTGAATGCGGGAGTTGAAGATTCAACTTGAGGAGTAGTTCGAGAAAGGTCATCTCCGACCGATCAAGGCCCCGTGAGGAGCACCAGCAGTGATCTGTCAAGGAGAAGGATGGCTCGTCTCGTGTGTGTATTATTTTCCAAGAGTTGTATAGTGCGATGATCAAGAGTAGTACCCTTTACCTCGTATTGATGATCTTTTAGATCAACTTCAGGGAGCTTCAGTATTTTCCAAGATCGACTTAAGATCTGGATATCACCAGTTGCGGATTCGAGAGTCGGATATCGCGAGGACAGCGTTTCATACACGCTATGGTCATTGTGAGCTCGTAGTTATGCCGTTCGGGCTAACTATTGCACCTGTGGTATTCATGGAGTTAATGAATCGTGTTTTCATCGACTTTTTATATCAGTTGTTGTTGTATTCATCGACTACATTTTGATTTATTCTATTAGCCTAGAGGAACACTAGGTTAATATTCTTCAAGTTCTCGACGTGTTGAGACGAGAGCAACTTTATGGAAAGTTTTCCAAATGTGAGTTACGGAGGTCCGAAATGACTTTCTCGGGCATGTAATTTCATCTGCCAGAGTTCTTGTCGACCCTCAGAAGACGGAGGCTATCCGAGATTTGCAACCTCCGTAAGATATTAAGTAAATCCGATGTTTCCTCGGATTAGCTGGTTAATTATCCAACCCACGGCCGGAGCTAGTAACCGTGGTTTTCGCGTTGGAATTTTGGCGTCGTTACCTTTATGGAATCACTTGTCAGATCTTCACCAATCACAAGAGTTGAACTATATATTTACTCACAAGGAGTTAAATATGCGACAGGGACGGTGGTTGGAACTAATCAAAGATTTTGATATCGAGATCCTTTACCACCCGGGCAAGGCGAACGTTGTCGCCGACGCCTTGAGTCGTAAGTCCGTTCAGGAGCAGATGCATGCTCGTTTAACAGTTCAGAAGGAGCTTCAACAGGAATTCCTTAGACCCGAGATCGAGGTCTGGCTTCAGCGAGTTCAGGGACAGCTTTGTATGTTAGAGATTTCATCATCTCTGAGAATGCAATCAGGGAGAATCAGGGTTCAGACCCAGCATTGTTGCGCATTCGTGAAGATGTGGCTCAGGGGAAAGCCCCTGGATTCGTGGTCCACGAGGATGGACTTTTGAGGTTTAAGAACCGGTTGTGCGTACCGGCGAATGACGAGTTGAAAAATTCTATTTTGAGAGAAGCTCATGCTACCCCTTATTCTGTTCATCGGGGGTCCACGGCACTGTAATATCCGCCTAGTTTGGGGTGTTACATGTAAGACGTGCGCCCTAATTCTTTCATCTCGGTTTTCTTTTAGTTCCGTCGCGGACGCCATGACTGCCTCAAGCTCCACCATGAGTTGCTCAAGCTCAAACTCAAACGGTCATTTCAGCTCCGGAACGAACAATTTTTACCAAACTATGAAATGCAAGTGTGGAATTTGGGCTCCGTGTTGGGAAGCATGGAAACCTGGAACACAAGACCCAGGAAGAAGATTCTTTGGGTGTCGCAATTACAAGGTATAAAATAACTATATGTTGGTTTATGATTAGATAATTCAAGATAAAATTAATGAAATACCCCTTTTTTTGTCATGTTAGAATCCGAAAGAAACCTGCAAATTTTTCGAATGGGCTGAACCAAAGATATACAGAGAGAGCAAGGAGGTGATTCAAGAGATGAAGTACAAATTAGGGACACGAAGTGATGAAGCTTGATTTGAGGGACAAATTGAAGATGGTTGAAGAAACAAATTTATTTTTGGAGGATGAACTACAAAATGCCGAGAAACAAGAACAAAGAACTTAGTGATTTATTGACACACAAGGAGAAAATGTTGGCCAAGTTGAAGATGTCTTGATTTTGATGATTTCGGTTGTAATTTTTTTGGTTGGTTTTGTTTGTAATAACAATTAGAAATGCAAGTTAAAGATCAATAAATTGTTTGATTTGATGATTTCATTGTAATCTTTTTGGTTGGTTTTGTTTGTAATATCAATTAGAAATGCAAGTTAAAGATCAATAAATTGTTTCGATTTGATGATTTCAGTTGTGTCCTTTTTGATTGGTTTTGTTTGTAATATCAATTAGAAATGCAAATAGTATAGAAAATAAAAATAAAACAACAGACCTGCTGGGAATGTTAATAGAAAGAAGGAATCAACCTAACAAGCAACAATGGGTACCTTTGCAAGATAGAAGGAGGAGGCATGTAGATGAAGTTAAACAAACAACAACACAGGTTGCACCAAATGTAAGGGCAGATGCTGCACAAGTAGGTAATATGAACAAAAATGAAGCTGCTACAACATATGGTAATTTGGAAGTACGTTCTTCCAACCAGTTTGCAGTCCTGGAAAATGCTAATGTAGAAGATGTTATGCCCAATAATTTTGTGAGTTTTGGATCTTTTCAGCAAAATCCAGAACAAAACCACAACAGTCTCATAAAATCATAACAACATGTTATTCATAACAAAACCACAAAATGTCTCATAAAATCACAACAACATGTTATTCATAACAAAACCACAAAATGTCTCATAAAATCCAGAACAACATGTTACTCATAACAAAACCACAACATGTCTCTTAAAATCCGAACATCCGTAATAAAGACAATATCTCATAAAATCACAACAACATCGAGCAGTACAACATCGAGAGCAGTACAACATGCTACACTTTGCTTCTGAAGATGTCTTGGTGTTGCAAATGGCTTCACTTTCCTTCCTAAAGTAGTTATATCTAGTCCTCCTTTTTGGCTCCCATGTGGAGATGTTGATGATGGTGGGGTGCCTCCGGTGCCAATGTGTTGTAGTGCACCAAGTGTGGAGTAGACATCTATCACAAACAAGACATTACAACCAACCTTAGTTTATTATATATTGAATAGCACACTCACAAATTCAAGTAACAAGATACAAAGTACTCACAAACAAGACATTACAACCAACCCGTATTTGTGTGTCTTGTGTTTGTGGTGGTTGGGTCTGTGAGTCATCATCCATCATCCCTCTCAACACTTCATCCATAAGTTCATCCATAAGTTGTTCTTCACCATATCATTCTTTCTTTTCCTACCTCTTTTCTTAGGTTGAACTTGCCGATAGCTTTCTGGTATAGTAGGGCACTTATTGACATAATGCCCTTCCTGTTTACAGTTACCACAGTGCATCACCCTCCCCTTTCTACTCATCCTGTGATAATTTCCACTTGACACACTACCCTCCCATCCTTCTCTCCTCCTAAGCTTTTTAGGTACGCCCTTGAGTTTTTGCGAATTAGTGGAGGCAAGAGTGAGTCACCTTCTACATCCTCCCAAAACTCCTCACCTTTCAAAACCTCTAACATATTAGAGTAAGTGTGCATATATGTCTCCTTTGTAAACCATTTAGCCACAAAGTCCATTGATTTTGTCTAGACTCTTGTATAGTCATTACAAAGATGACAACAGGTACCCTGTCAAGTCCCACACTCTACAACTACAAGTCCTATTTTTGAGGTTTACACACACGTAACCACCCTTCCCTTTAACCACATAATTCTCCCTCCCATCCCATAAAACACTAAAACTCGAGCTTTCTCTGACACCTCATCTAGCACCTTCTTCATTCTAGGTACTATAATGCAATCATTTTTAGCATTGCATCTCTTTTCCGGTGAAGCCTAGTCATAATCATATCATGAATTTGAAGCATGTCAATGATGGGCATATACTGCCTTCGTAATCCATGAGTTGAAGCATTCACTCATGTTGTTTTCAAGATTATCCGCCATGGAATGAGTTGGAAAGTAAGCCTTACACCACAACTTAGGATCTAATCGCCTCATCTTCTCTGCGGCTCCCTTTGAAGCCTTCTCCGGTTCCTTCATAGCAGACTTGAAAGCTTGGGGATGAGTTGCAAGACAAGAATTCGAAACAACTCCTCACTATAGTTGATGGATATGTCTTCCTTAAATTTGAATAAAGATGCCTTGTGCGTAATCTATGTTCTACATGAGGCATCAGTTCTTTTATAGCTTTGTCCAAACCCTACAAGCATTATGAATCACACACATTAATATAACAAGCTTATATTAAATGACATCTATATTAAATGACATCTATATTAAATGACATCTATATAGCTTATACCTTTTGCTGATCAGATATCAGTGTCTTGCCATAGCCTTCTTGAAGATCAAGATCATCTATGAGTATCTGTAGAAACCATTTCCAACTCTCATAATTTTCATTCTCCACCACAAATTTATCACTCGAAATATGCGATTGTTACCATCTCTACCAACATTTGAAAGAAGTCGGCCCACCATGACGATCTTTAAAAAACAGCCATCAAGACCAAGTATTGGCCTACAAGATTCTCTCCATGATTTCTTCAAAGCACCATAACAAACATACATCCTCTGAAATCTTGGTGCATCACCTTCTTGCAGCCTAGTAGTACTGATCTTGACTGTGTTTTCTCTGTTACTCCTTAAAATCTCACCCCCAAACTTTCTCAAATTTGCATAATGTTCAACCATTTTGTCTTCTACACCCATCAAAGCTCTTTGTCTTACCCTGCAGCACTTGGCTTCACACACATCAACTTTAAGAACTCTTTTTATTTCTTCCTGCATCTCACTCAATTTCCGGTTGGGATTTTTCTTATTCTATCTCCAAACCTCTCTCGGAAACTTCACAAGAATAAGTCTATTTTTATAATTCCACACACAGTTGTGCTCATTTATGACTGTCTTCACCTGCCATGCTTCACTATCCTTAATGTAACTGACCCACATTTTAAAAGGGCATCCCTTTGCACATACAACTTGCATTCTAACCAAGTCATCAACTAAATAATGAAATGACCTACCGGAGCCATTGAATTTACCACTGACAAAGATTTTTAAACTCTTTTTTAGATGCAAATATTAGCCCCACCTTCCATTTGATGTCTTTGGCTGGTGTATTTACATTAAAGACCTCCTCAATTATTTTATTCTTTTTACTACTCGCAGGCTCAGCATAACAATATTCTTCATCACTTTCTTCACTAGTATAACCATTCATAGACCCTCCACTGTTTGAGTCTTCATCACATTTATCAATCTCACCTTCATTATCATACTCATTATAATATTCCTCTAATTGTTTCTTTTCAGCCCTACTTTTTCTCCTAATCTCAATGAACTCTTCATCACTAGCATTAGCATAATCACTGTCACTAACATCATCATATCCCTCAGATTCTACATCATCATCACTATAAAGATCACTCCTGCAAATATATGCACACAAATAACCCTAAAGATGCAGTTTTTTTACATAAGCATAAAGGGGTCTTTTGAAAAGAACGACTTACAGTGGTGAATCCATTTGATTAATTGTGAAGCCAACTGAAGCGACTGGATCGAGATTGAAACCCCTTAGCACAGCTCCGTTTTATTCCCAATTTCCGACTGGATCGAGGTTGAAACCCCTTAGCACGACTCCGTTTTATCCCCAATTTCCGATGGATCGAGATTCAAACCCCTAGCATGACTCCATTTTATCCCCAATTTTTGTTTCATGTGATTTATTGTGATGGATCGGGTTAAATTATAGTGATGGATCGGGTTATGAATCAGTTCAAATAAACTGGGTTTTATATACCTGGCAGCCTACGTGGATGGTGATTTGTCACAAATTAACGGAGCACCGTTAAAGTCAAAGAAAAGATAACGGTCATGAAATTTTTTAATTGTTGAGTGATTTCACTGCAAACTATATTTAGTTCAGTAATCTAAAAGCAAACTTTTTGAGTTCAGTGACCCAACTGCAAGTTGGTGGAGAGTCCAGTGGTGTTTTAGCCTATTAACCCTTTCCTTTTCTATTGGACAAGGAATCAACCACTCTAGCTTTCTATCGGTACTAGATAAACCTCACTAAGATAGCGATTTGCGATTCTAACAATGCCGGATCCTTGATCCTAATAACACCGAATCTAATCGTATCTTTTCTTTTTCCTCTCGTGTATATGTTGAATCTATAAATATTCAAACTAACAATATAAGCTCAATATCACAACAACAATATAATGTAAATGAATATTAGATCAACGTCTTGATTGCTTGAAGTTGTTGTATGGTTTGATACCAAGGATGTGGTATTATAGCCTTCTTCGTCAAACTAGCCGTTACTGCTATTTGACTTGCTAGCGTGCGCTAGCTCTTCCTCTTAGCTTGCGCTATCGCGCATATGTAATATCCGCATTTTTCTTTCCCTTGTATTTTCATTTTTGGTGTATTTCCCGATTGTAGTGAGCCTCGTGTATCTTTCAGTGTATCTTTCCTGTCATCTATTGATCTGATTCTCGTTATTATTGTGCGGAACCGCCGTTTCGGGGTTGCCGTGGATCCATTCTATGTTATGATGCGTGTTGAGATGTTCCGTTTGGTGTTTCGTTCACATTCCGGTGTTTTGGACCGTTCATATTTCGTGCTTAGCGCACGCTATCTTTTCTGCATAGCGCACGCTAGAGGTCCCTTAGTAGCGCACGCTACGACTGATTCGTAGCGCGCGCTAGAGAGCAAGCCCTGGGAGTGGCAGTGCTAATTCCAGCCTTCTGGACTGGCGGATTAGCGTACGCTACGTAGTCTAGCGCACGCTAATGTCGGGGGGCTAGCGCACGCTGAGATACCCGGTAGCGTGCGCTAGCGTGAGTGTCCAGTACTGGACAGTTTACTACTAAACTCGGTCAGGTGCCCAGGTAGCGCACGCTATGTTTGTACGTTAGCGCGCGCTAACGGGTCAGGTGAGTATTGGGCAGTTAACTTTTGGACTCGGCTGATGTCCAGGTAGCGCACGCTACGTTGGCCGATAGCGTGCGCTACCGAGAGCCTATTAGTGCACGCTACGTTTAGAGTAGCGCACGCTAACGTCCAGAAATCTGGCTACTGGACTGGGATGCTAACTGTATGGCCTGTAGTTTTGTCCCGTTAGCGCACGCTAACCTTGAGGATTAGCGCGCGCTAACACTCCCTGGCTATATAAACTAGGGAGTTGACCGAGATAAACACAAATTCTCATTTCTTCCTCCTCTCTGCGGCTTAGGCGATTCCGGGCGATTTTCTTGGCGATTTCTTCCTCCAATCATCTCATCCAACATCTTCCTTGAGTTCTTGGTGTATTATAACAACATCATCACGAATCTTTCATCCTAATCCAAGGTAAATCTCTTAAAACCCTACTTTTGGATAATTTGGGGATTTTGGGATTTTCGTCCGATTCATTCCGTTTTGTTGGTGGATTCATGATGAATATGATTAATCTTGAGGGTATTCTTAGTTTCCCTACGGATTCATGGTATATTTCGTGGTTTT
This sequence comes from Orobanche coerulescens, assembly GCA_033398695.1. NCBI lineage: Eukaryota > Viridiplantae > Streptophyta > Magnoliopsida > Lamiales > Orobanchaceae > Orobanche > Orobanche coerulescens. Next base: position 53,449,349 of record CM065811.1, read on the forward strand.
TACGGAATCGAGAGGGTCTGGTTGTGGTCCGCCCTCGTTGTTGTTTATATACGAATATACATGAATCGTAGGTGGGTTTTTGGGTGTATTCCATTTCCGTATTCGTCTAGAGTTGGTTGTGATTGTATTCTTCAAATCGTTAGGTTTGATTCTGTTGGTTCCTAACGTTCGTCGGTGATTTTCCTTTCCGTTCGTTGCGTCATCAATTATCCAAGGCAAGTATTTTTGGAAACCTTTATGCTTAACGTGAAATGGTAATGTATTTTGTGTGTGATTTGCTCACCTCGGGATGGTCCGACGGGATCACGGAGGCAGTCCAAAGGGTTGAGTCCTGGATTCATGAGTTTGTTTAGCTAGCCAGCTCAGGAGGGTCCTTAGAGGCCTCGGGCGGGATCAATGGTATTACCCTGTTCCCAAGGCGATGCATGTGCGTGTTTTGTTTTATGATATGGCCAGCTCGGGAGGGTCCTTAGAGGCCTCGGGCAGGATCAATGGTATTACCCTGTTCCCAAGGCAAATTGTTTGACTGTTTGTTTCCGGAAAAGACATGTATGGTTTTGGCTTTTGAAATTGATATTGGTGCATGTACTATGAAATGTGTAAGCGATTGGTTTGCCTTGATTACTTGTACTAGCGTAATTGCTAACCCCTTTGGGGACCCGTTTTGGGGAAATTCTTATTATGGATTTCAGGTTATGATTATCCGGACGAGCGAGCACCGGGACAGTACGAGGATGTTGGCCAGGGTCGTTGACATGTGCATTTGGGTCTTCTTATTTCTTTTGTCCATTTCGATATGGTTGTTCCCACAGTTTTAAACTTATAGATTGTACTCGCGAGTACTTAGGCTTTTCATTTCAAACTCCGTATTGTATTACTTTAAATTGTTACATTGTCGGTTGATGCTTATTTCGCTGGTTGCTCCGGGCGTATCTTTATATGTCATATTATTTAAATGTGTATCCTCGCTAATCGAGATGGTTAGTTGAGTGGTGTTTTTCTTGTCGTAGCCTGGTGGGTCCCATGTAGGGGTCCACGGCGCTGTAATATACTCCGAATATCTTAGGGTGTTACAGAAAATGGTATCAGAGCTCTAGGTCTATGGATACCTTGGCCTCAGTTCTCATCAGTTGTAACTATGTCGAAAAGTTGTGGCTTATTTTTTGTTTGTTCTCTCTCTCTCTCTCTCTCTCTCTCTCTCTACAGGAAACTACAACTACAGATTTTTATCTGTCCAATTATAATACATCTCAACTATAGATTGATAATTACGAAAACCACCCCATAGGTTTAGGATATTTACCAAAAAGACACAAAAGTTGCACGGTTACAAAGAAAACCCCTGATGTTTGATTGCATCCTAGATTTCCTCCTTCATAATGAAAAATATTTCGAAATGCCCCCTTACAGTTATTCTTAAAAATATTATAGTTATCCCCTCAAATTTGCGCCGCCGCCGACCATCCGTTCGTCCGTCCGTCGGGTCGGGTCGGGTCGGGCATGGGCTCAGGCTCGGGCTCGGGCTCAGTGTCAGTCCAGGCACAGGACTTGGATCTTGGCAATTGGTGCTTTGGGCTTATCTTTTTGGACCAAATCCGTAAGTCCACTAGCCTTTTGGTATGGACAAGACTCTTGAGTTGCCTTGACTCTTGAGTTGCCTAGTAAAGGCAAGACTCTTCATCCGACCAGCCCTTTGGGCGTCTGAAACCAAAGAGTGATATATATATATATATATATATATATATATATATATATATATATATATCAGCATTTTGGTCATTGCATAACACACGAAAAACAGTGCATTTTTTATCATAGCATATACAGTTCAGTCTTCGTTCCAGTCCAGTTCGCAGGTGCTCGGTCAGTTTGTGGTGCTGCTATTGCCGAGACGTTCAGATCGTTTTAACCTTCGGGGACGAGACGCTTCACCGTGAGCACTACCGGGGCGTATTCTCGTCTTGCGGGCAGAAGCTCTAGCTTCGGACGATCTTTAGTCCTTTTATTAAAAATTGTTCGTTAGTTTCAAGTGTAATATTTTCTTTCTGTTCTTTGTTATAGTTAAGTTCAGAATTTTATTTGTAATACACATGCAAGTACCGAATTATTCCAACAGAAATAAAAAACGAAATAAATGGACCAGATTAACGACATGAAGAAAAACCGATAGAAGAAAAGAGAAACAACAAAGAGTTATAAACAGAAGAAATATGATGATTGTTCGAGTCCTAGCAGCAGCAGTGTGGGAGTTTTATCTCTCCAATGTGGGGATAGCTCTTTGTGGGCACGAGACACTGTTCCTCTCATTTAGTGGACTATTGAGTCACCATGATTTAACTCCTCCATCAATTCCTATCGAACCGGGAGTGGGGGCTCTGGGATGAGGAATTTCGTCTTTTGCTACAAGAAATATGACGATTATATTACCCAGAGCAACAATAACGAGGTCACGGTTAATATACTAGTATTAAATTAAGAAATAACACAAAGCCCACGTAAAGAAAGATCAAGGAAAAATATGATACAATCAAGGAAGAAGGAACTTGAAAAAAGTTAAAAATATAGAATTTAAGGTTATTGAGTTTTGAAAATGATATAATTATTTTAAGTTAAATAGACCAATTATCATTTGCTTTTGAAATTTCGTCTTAAAGAGTCTTACATGATCAAATATTACAATAACATAATAAAGAATTTTGTAAAATTAATCATGAAATAACATATTGAACAATTAATAAATGCATAATTAACCTTTGTTATTGCAAAAAGAAGACAAAAAAAAGAGTTTTAGGGCTTGAGTGGGTGGAGAGTAGAGAATGGTAAATAAAGGAATGATAAGGAAAGGTAGGGTAGGGGAAGGAAGAGGTAGGGAGGGGAAGGAAGTGTAATTTTTAACCCTTCCAAACTATCAAATTGGTGGTTGGAAATTAGAGCAAAATCTATATAAAACATACATATCCAAACTCTTGCTAACCCTCCACACCCTTACCCTTCTAATTTTTTTGTCTCCCCAACAAGGGTTTCTAGTATCCCTTACTAACCATTCCCTCTAAACAAGGGTTACAAAAACTCTTACTAACCCTTCCCTTACTAATCCCTCTAAACCTCCCATCCAATCAAGCCCTAAGAGATCATGAGGGAAGTCAATGCACTTAATGTTTGATATATAGTCCCTATGGTTCTTATTATAAGTTTTTTTTAACCAAATTCATCAATACGAAAAAGAGTTAGTTAAAGGTATAAAAGTATCTTTTAAAATAATTAATTTCCTACTTTACCTTTATTAATAATGATAACATTCTCCCTCCATATATTTTTACTTTTTATTGAGATATAGTAAATTAAGTGGTATTTTTATAAATGATTCTCAATAATTACAAATAACTAGCTAATGGACTTATATTTTGAACCAATTTAATTATCTCAAGTAAGACTTATAATAAGGACCGGAGGGAGTATATATATGTATAATATAAATGACAACAGTATTTTTCTATGGTAGTCCGTACCTGGAAAGACTGTTGTGCCCCTCCCCTCTCATTTCTTTTTTTTTTGTGTGTGTTAAATATAATAATAATAATATTAATATTAAAAAATATTCAACAACAATAAATTTTATAAGTACTCCTAAATTATTAAATTAAGTTAAAGGAGTAATTAATCTTCAAAAATAATTTGGAGACCTCCGACGAACCTCCGGCCGATAATTTTTCCTGCAGGACAACCGCCGGCAGAGCTCCGACGGCCGACCAGTTTATTTTTCTTTCGTCAGGGCCGCCGACCTGCTTTCCGGCAAACCATCGCCGGTGCCGGCCAAGTGTTTTTTTAATGCCAGGTCGCCGACCTGCTTTCCAACGGGCTACCACCGGTGGCTGGCGGACCTCCGGCAGCCGCCAATTTTTTTTACAAACAATATCAACCGCCGGCCTGCTTTTCGGCGGGCCACATCCCGTAGCCAGCTATTATTTTTTTTAACGCCAGGCTGCCGGACTGCTTTCTGGCGGTCCACCGCCGGCGGCTGAACATTTTTTTTTTCACGCTAGGCTGTCGGCCTGCTTTCCGACGACGGTCATTTTTTTTTAACGCTAGGCCTTCTTTGCGGCGGACGACCACTTTTTTATTTTTTTTCTTTTTTCACGCTAGGCCCGCCGGCCTACTTTCCGGTAGGCTACCGCCAAAGGGCCAGCCATTTTTTTAAATGCCATGCTGTCAGCCTCCTTTCCTCTTCTAATATCCGTACTTTTTATTTTTGGTAATTTCTGTTTTTGGTGTATGTTCGTTTCGGACGACTCGCTTGTCACTGTTTTGGGATTCTGAATCTATATTATTCTTTGAGTTTTTCCATTTGGGCGAGTTTCGGTGATGTTTTTGCGTATTTTCATCTTGAACTATGTTTTATCGCATGTACGCTCGATTCTCATAAAACTCGTTCGAATTTGTTAATCCGACGTTGTATCGTGATTTTTGGACGTTTGGGCTGTTTCGTAATTTCCTATAAGTTTAGGGAATTTGTTCCTTGTTTGATTTTGGTTGTGTACCTCGGACCGTCTCGGGTTATTGGATATTCTTTCTCGTTGAATGTAATTTTCTCGGACCGTTGGGTCGGCATATCATGTTTTGGTTTATCGTCTCTTTCAATTTGGTAGCGTCGTCTTGTGTCTAGAGGCTATCTGGCCTGACCTGTGCAAAACGGCGCAAGACCCGCGGCATTCTGCGCCGTGTCTGTGCGCCGTGTTGCCCAGTGGTGCTCGCTGCCTTGCGAAACGGCGCAAGACCCACGGCATTTTGCGCCGTGTCTGTGCGCCGTGTCGCACAGGGGTCGCCCGCTGACCTGCAATACGGCGCTGAACACGGCGCCATTTGGGCCGTTTGTTGCGCCGTGTTCTGTTCAGTATAAATAGGACAGACACGGGTTTTAACCCCATTTTCTCTTTTCCTCTCGGCTCTCCACTCCTTCATCACGATCTTGGGCGATTTCATCCGGATATTTCATTCTATCATCGTATAACTCGGAATTGGAGTTTGTAGCACGAATCAATCATCTTCCTTCCACCATTCCATCGTTGAATTGAGGTATTTTGACATTATACCTAATTTTAGGGTTCTTGGCTATTATTCGTTTTTCCTTTCATTTTTGCTTCGATTGATGATGAATTATAGTTGGGTAATCGTGGTTTTATGTTTTCCTAGAACTTTAGTGGATCAATTCCAAGTTTTTCCCTTCGTTGATCGAATTTTACCCTTATGCCTTCATAGTGTTCGGTGTATTGTCCCTTAGGGTAGAACGCCGATTGATTCGTGATTTCTCAGTGTAATTGTAGTTGATTGAGTCTCTATTGTTGTTAGGATCGGATTTGTGAAGATTGTTCGGACCGAAACCTTTCCTTTCGCCGTTTTCTTCGCATCGTGTCATCCAAGGCAAGTACATGTATTACATTTCATTGTGTGTGTACGGTTTTGATGCGAATGATGTAAATTGTATTATTGAATGCTTTTTGATTGTTGCTCTTCCACCCGGGGATGGCATATGTGGCCTCTGGGGGCCGATACTAAGGGGTACGGCCACGGAAGTGGACTTGGGTGCGTGTGTTGATGTTCTTCCACCCGGAGACGGTTCGACGGGACCTCTGGGGGCCGATACTAAGGGGTACGGCCGCGGAAGTGGTATCTCACCCGGGGACGGTTCGACGGGACCTCTGGGGGCCGATACTAAGGGGTACGGTCGCGAGTTACCAAGCGTGAATAGTTATGATGTGGAAAAACTTGAGGATATACTGTTTTTGATGTAAATGTGATATTTCGGAATATTGATTTCAAATGTTTTTCCTAAATGGCTTGTTTGCGTTGAATCGCGTATGTATATAATGTTGTGTAATTGTGTACTTGCACTAGCTATTCAAATGCTAACCCCTTAAATGGGGGACTTGCGTCTTATGCATTTCAGGTACTGGTCGAGCTGAGGAGTTGGCACGGGATGCGCACGCAAAGGATGGACTGGCATGATGATGAGGCTCGAGTCCATTTTATTTTATTTTTTTTCTTTATTGGTTAAAGTCCCCTGCGTGGGCAATGGATTTACTGTGGTTACACTTTTCGTTGCTGGATTAAAATGTTTTGGCCGAGGCCACGGCCCTCTTTTACTTTGATGATTGTGTCTCATGGGATTTCATGTTCGGTTGGTGTGTTATGTGTTAGCCTGGTAGACCTCATGAAGGTTCTACGGCGTGTAATGTCCCATTTGTGATTTGGGGTGTTACACCTCCGACGGCCAGTCAATTTTTTTGAAGGTCAGGCCCGCCGGCTGTCCTTATTTTTTTATTCTTTTTGTTACGGAAGATCCGTCGGTCGCCGATGAAATTTTGAAAATCAATATATATTTTATTCTATCAAGTAATCTGATAATTAGTTATTCTAATATATAACTGAATTGGGTGTATAGATTTTAATTAAATAGATAATTAAAATTTATACTCACGAAAAATTATGCATGAAATGCTCTGTTTTAAAAACAATTAAAAATATTTATATAGGATTTAAGTTTGTTATATAGAGATATTTATTCCAAGATAGACGAAAGTTAGAAATATAGGATCTAAGTTTATTGAGTTATAAAAATAATAATATAATTATTTTAAGTTAAATAGACCGATTATCATTTGCTTTTAAAATTTCGTCCTAAAGAGTCTTCAATGATTAAATATTTCAATAACATAATAAAGTATTTTTTAAATATTAATCATGGAATGAAAAATAGTTAATAACAAAGAAAAAATTATCAAATTGATCCCATATGTGGGACCAATTGGCCAAAAAAATCTCATCTGTCTCCGGCGGACTAAAAAACCCCACATCTCCCCCCTACTTAAGCCAATTTAGTCCTCCGTCGCTGGCCGGAGTATTTTTCGGCCACCGGAGCTGACGTGGACGACACGTGGCTGACACGTGGCAAAAAAAAAATATAAAAACCTAAATAATATAAAAAAATCTAAAAAAAATTAAAAAATCTGGAATATTAAAAAACCTAAATTTAAAAAAAATTAAAAAATTTAAAATCTAAAATTTTTTTAAAAAATATCAAAATCTAAATAATATAAAAAAATTTAAAAAAATAAAAAATCTAAAAAATTTAAAGAATCGAAAAATCGTAAAAAATTTTAAAAAAAAATTAGAACCTTAGTTAATTATTTTTAATTTTGAAATATTAATAGAAATATATTGGAATTTTTTATTTTATTTTTAATTTTATAATTCTGAAAAGATTTTTTTCAGAAAAAAAATCTTTTTAATTCAAAAGATTAATTTTATAATTCTGAAAAAAAAAATCTTTTTAATCTTTTCAATTTCTGAAAAAAAATTATATTTTTTTTTATTTTATAATTCTGAAAAAGAATCTTTTTAATCTTTTCAGAATTATAAAATTAAAAATTAAATAAAAAATTCTAATATATTTATATTAATATTTCAGAATTAGAAATAATTACCTATGGTTCTATTCTTAAATTAAATTAAAAATTAATTTTTTGTAGATTTTTTATATTATTTGGGTTTTTATATATTTTTTTAATTTTTTTTAGATTTTAAATTTTTTAAATTTTTTAAATTTTTTTAGATTTTTTAAATTTTTTTAATTTAGGTTTTTTAATATTCTAGATTTTTTAATTTTTTTAGATTTTTTTATATTATTTAGGTTTTTATATTTTTTTTGCCACGTGTCGTCCACGTCAGCTCCGGTGATCGGAAAATACTCCGACCGACGACGGAGGACTAAATTGGCTAAAGTAGGGGGAAGATGTGGGGTTTTTTGGTCCGCCGGAGACAGATGGGTTTTTTTGGCCAATTGATCCCACATACGGGACCAATTTGATAATTTTCTCTAATAAAAAATTGAACAATTAATAAATGCATAATTGACTTTTGTTATGGCAAAAAAATGGACACTAGTAGAAAAAACATCAAAGACTTCGATACGTCTCACTTCGGTAATGTATATTAGCGAAGTAAAAACAAACAACAACTTCGCTTTTCAATTTAGGGAAGTAAACTACACACATAGACTTTAGTAAATGGTATCAAATAAAAAGGCGGGAGCTAGTTAGAAATTTTAAATTCCAAAGACTTCGCTAATTTTATAATTACTGAAGTAAAAAGTGTGAATTTTTTTTGACGCAATTTTTTAAGTATACTTGAGCTCAATTATAGACTCCAAAAATTCTTCAGACTCCAAAAAACCCTCCTTCTTCGCCCGCTCATTTCCAATCTCAACCCTCCTTCTTCGCCCGCCCGCTCATTTCCAATCTCAACCCTCCTTCTTCGCCCGCTCATTTTCAGTACCACACGATTCTCCAATCTCAACCCTCCGCTCTCCGAGCCGGTGCTCGAAGCCCTCACCCAAGGCGGCTTCGAGTTCTGCACTCCAGTTCAGGCAGCCACTATCCTGTTGCTAATTGCTATGCAGTTTCAAGGACGTCGCCGTCGACGCTTCCACCAGCTCGGGAAAAACCCTTGCCTTCGTGCTCCCAGTGGTCGAGATTCTCCACCTAGCTTCCAACAATCCCAAACCCAACAAGGTAATTATCAAGAGCTTCAATCTTTATTAGTTGCGACTGAGAAATTGGGGTTTATTCAATTTAGAGAAATAGGTAATCTTCGAGCATTGATCTATAGGTTTTTAATTTGCATGACAATATTTGGTTTTATTTAATTGTGAGAATTAGTTAATCTTGAGCTTTGAGTTTTTAGCTAATAAGAGATTCGGGTTTATTTAATTTACGAATTTGATGTGTATATTTTTAGCTACTCGGGAATTTGGGATTTGTATAGTTTACGAAGCTTTGATCTTTGTGTTTGTTAGTGCGAGAGAGATGATGGGTTTTATCGGTTTGAAGAGTTACAAATGTTTCACCAAGATCGACACCATCTACCGATCAGGCGAAAAGGTATAAATAAGAAAAAAACTACATTGACTATGCTTCTCTTCTAGATTTTACGAATCTCCGTTTTCATCTTACACCCCTCTTAGCTAAATATACTTCAATTTGATGAAATTATTATACGGAAAGATGGCAATAGTTGTAGGATGGGGACGAGTTGCTTGAAACTCGGAGGAGTCTGCATTTCGAGTTATTGCCTAATCTCGTGCTGCGAGATTTAAATAATATTCACATTTTCTTCATAATTACTTTTCTTCTTTCTAGCTTAAATTGTTTCAATTGTAATGTCAATTCTCGATTGGTCAAGGGACATACGGAAGTGTGTATAGAGCGCGTGATCTTGAAACGAGAAAATTGTCATGTTGAAGAAGGTGAGATTTGTCAATATGGACCCGAGCGTCCGGTTCATGGCTAGGGAAATCCTTATTCTACGAAGGCTCGATCACCCGAATGTCATGAAACTTGAAGGTCTAGTCACCTCCGGGGTTTGTGCAATCTCTACCTTGTATTTGAATACATGGAACACGACCTTCTTTGGACTAGCGGCTTCACCGATAGTTCGGTTTCTTGAACCTCAGGTGTGTTGGTGTTTATTTTTCTTTCTTTCTCGGTTACCCTCGTAAATGTACTATTTAGACACAGCTTCTTATCTCATATATTTTAAATTTGAAGTCCGATCATTAGTAACATATACAATTGCATTTACTTATAAGGCTGAATTGTGGTGTTAGTTCATTAACTCTTAGGGGTTGGCAGTTTTAGTTCTTTAACTTCCAGATGTGGCAATTCAGTACTTGATGATTTCTCCCTCGTGTAACTTTCATAGACATATTTGAATATTTTGGTATGTGAGGGCATTTTGGGAATTTAGACAATTATTTCGGACCAAAATTGAACTAACATGGAGCTTATAGGACCGTAATTGTGTGGAATTGAAATTTCATCATTATCATCATCATCGCCATCATCATCATCATCATCGCCACCGCCACTGCCTCAATCTCCATCGCCATCGCAGCCGCCGGCACAACCACCACGACCATCACCATCATCATATCATCATCATCATCAGCAGTAGCAGCACAACACCTTACTCTTAACTAACAGAATCATCATCATGATTGGTTTGATTATGATTTTGAATATGGGTTATATTTCAATCGATCGAGATGGAGTAAATGCAGAAACTTTGTAAATTAAGGAATTAGTCTATGAAATGCAAGCTATTCATTAATATTTTATGTGATGGGCATGCAGATAAAATGCTTCATGCAACAGCTGCTTCGGGGACTCGAACACTGTCATAATCGTGGAGTCTTGCACCGTGACATTAAGGGTTCAAATCTTCTGATTGACAACCAAGGAAATCTGAAGATTGGTGATTTTGAATTTGGCGACTTTTTAGGGCCAATCAAAAGCGACCTCTAACTAGTCGTGTTGTAACTTTGTGGTATCAACTTAGAGTCTAAAAGTGATTTGTGTGATTGATATTGTATATCAACACGTACATCAGTGAACATGGTTCGTAGATAATCATATTATTTCTCAAAAAAATAAAACAAAATTATCATCCAAAGTTGCTCCTTGATTTTCCATTTTATCACATTGTTTTTCTCGACAGGACATTACATCCCAGGTTAATGTTGCTCTTCTGGACTACAATAAACACTCCAAAATTCAAGTTTAACATTAAAGGGGTTGCTGTAAGAAAACATTTGCTCAACCTTTCTGTCTTTATTCATTTTTTCTGATTTTACGGAAACTTGCTTTTAATCTTTTTCACGTATTGGGCTTATATGTGAATGGTTATCTTGGCTTAGATTGGGAATCCACTTCTAAGGCTCGACCGTGATGTTCCATCAACTTATTAGTTTTTAAGTTACGGAATGATTTCCGATGAAATTGGACTCACCATTATGAACGATTGTGATTTTGAAGATTACACATTGGAAAATCCACAAAATGTGTCTGCATCATGTAATAATGCCGTATCCGAGACAAACAAGATTGTTGGTGATTATATAAATAGTTACGATGTTATTCTTGATGTGTGCTATCCGGCGATAGTGGAGCAAGAGCTTAGACTAAAAAAGATGGTACATTTTATGTATCATATTGCATTCGATTTTCTAAATCATGGGCTAAAAAAATGAAAAAAAAAAGGATGAACAATGCACTATGAAATTGCAGGCAACAAAGACTAGTGTTGGTGTAGATGTTTGCATGAGCTACGAGAGGCTTTAACCTTCCAAAGGTTCAGAAGGCTCTACATGCAAATCGAACCAATCTGTCGTACAGCTGGTCCATGTGCAGTAGGTAAGTTTATCAAATACATTAATTTGTAGCAATTGGCATTAGTTTCTTAAATCTTTCGCCATATATGCATGGTTCTATTATAAATGAAGGGATAATAATTGCTGGTGATGTGATTTTGTTCTGGAAAATGTTGACTATTACGTCTAGGGAAGGACAAGTGCATCAGGAAATTTGTTTGGAAGGTGTCTTTCTTGACCGTCTCCCAACATGATTTATGTTTTTATTTTTGCTGTCGAGAAGATTGTGCAGGAAAAACACATCATTGCTCGCTTGAGTAGAAGTTATTTTTGACTGTTTGATAATGTTGTAGTATGTGTGTGTTACGACATGTTATGCTAACATGTTTTAGTTGGTAATATAATTTTGGCTTTCAGGCAAAACCATGTAATTATTTTATTGGGGAAGAAGATTTATTAAACCAGCAACAAAGTGATTATGTGGATTTGTTTACTTCACGTGCCGATGTTGAAGATTTGAAGAAGAAAGTTGATAAGTATGATCGTCTGATGAAAAGCAACGATGTGCTGAAGAGAGACTTGGTCGTTTCAAAGTATATGATCTTTTTCAATCCTTTTTGTCCTCTTTGTGGTGTTCATGATGAAATAGATAGAATTTTATTACACATTCTTTGTCTTTATTATGATATGTATCTGGTTTTGAATTGGTTGGAACGCATGTTATTGTTTTAGATGGGATGATATGAAATTGTCGGTTCTTATATTATTGAGTTCTTGTGGTTGATGGTTAGTTATAAGTGAATGTAGATTTTGGCAATAAATTTTAAATTGAAATGTGAAATATTAATATATAATACTGCAGAAAATACTAATATATATTATACAATAACTGAAGTAAAAAGTCCTTTTTTACTACGCCAATTATAAAATAACCAAAGTTAAATGTATTCTTTTACTTCACTTACCCCCTCATTTGGATCATAATTAAAAAAAAACCGAGATAGACTTCGGTTATTAGGATATTAGACTTCGCATAAAAAGCAAAGTCTAAAGTATACCTTTTACTACACAAACATAGACTTCGGTAATTATAACGTTTTTACTTCAGATATTATCCGAAGTCTTTGACGTTTATTCTTATAGTGGGAAAAGAAAATAAACTAAGGGTGTGCTTGGCAAACTCGGGAAAGGAAAAGGAAAAGGCAATGATAATGGTGCGGAAAGGGAAAGGGAAAGAAAAACATTCCCCCCAATTTATTGGTTAATGTCTAATTACCTATTATTGGGTAATGAGTCATTGCATTATACTCTACCAAGCACCTTTTTCCATTATCTTTCCCATTCCTCGCCCACATAACCTCCTACCAAGCGTGCCCTAAGTGATAATGAGGGACGCCAATGCACGTATGTGTATATATATACAGTGGTTCTGACGAGATTGAATTTTAAGTTAAAAATAAGAATCAAGTCATAGATCTTGATTAAATGGACGGCCAAGATTTATTCAGATGGAGATTTATGCATAGAATGCAGTATTTTAATGCATCGATATTTTTATGTATATAATGCATAATTTTAATATATTAGCATTTTGATATAGTACTAAATGAGTATATTTCATGTATATGTTAATTTGTACGGTAGATAACACAATTGTCATTGTTTATAAGAACCAAAAAAAAAAAAAAAAAAAAAATCCTTCCTATCGTTTTTATTAGCAGTCCTGGTCCATACGTAATGTAGTGGTTGGAATGAAAAATCTCCCAGTTTTATGGGTCTCCATGCTCAGAACTCAGGGTCCTTGTTTCTCTATAATGAAATGACTGGTTTGTTTTGTCTTATATACCAGAAATAACCACCAGTAAAATATTAGTCAGGTCTCCCATTTTCTTGCACTAAAGCCTTCATGCATGCATATATTTTAGTTGCTCCGTCTTGTTCATATTCTTCAAGGAGGAGGTCAATAACCTCCCTTCTCCACCACATTTGAGTAACTCTGCAGTATCACTAGAAAAACAATCAGAAACAACACCAACATATAGAAGCCACCCACCAACATTCTCATCGAATATGAACGAGCGTACGAAAAAAATCGGTACAGTTACCGTTTGTTCCTTAATCCTTGTTGCCATGGTAGTGGCTCTTGCCATCGGCAGCCGAGGAGGTGAGGAAGAAGTCCCTGAAGTTTCTTCCTCCCAAAAGGCTATCACCACCATATGCGAGACCACAGACTACCAACAAGCTTGTGTAGACGCCCTAAACTCTTCCCAAAGCAACTCCACCAACCCAAAAGAGCTAATCGAGATTGCTTTCCAAGCAGCCATCAAATACGTCAATGAGGCGGCCGAAAAATCGATCGTTCTAGAGAATGTTCAGACTGATCCCAGAGCCAGGTCGGCTCTCGAAAGCTGTCGCGAGCTCGCGAATCGTGCGGCCAATGATCTCCAGAGATCTTACGCCAAGTTCAACAACTTTGATATCATCAATGTAGATGACATACTCTTGGAATTGAAGATTTGGCTAAGCGGTGCCATTACGAATGAAGAAACGTGTCTCGATGGTTTCGAAGACATCCCTGGATACGCCGGTCAGAAAATGAGGGACGCACTCAAGATGGCCATGCAAATGACGAGCAATGCCCTTGCTATGGTTGCCGAGATCGCCACATTTCTCGAGACCATGGGCATCCAAGGGTTCCAGAGCCGTCGCCTCCTTTCGGAAGATTTTCTTCCCGTACTGGGACACGGTGGTGAGGTGCTCCCTAATTGGATGGATTTCGACAGACGGAGGCTCCTTAGTGCCTCCCCACAGCAGATTAGGCCCAATCTCATTGTGGCGAAGGATGGTAGTGGTAAGTATCGGACGATCAACGAAGCTCTGAAAGACATTCCTAAAAATAACAACAGAACATTTGTGTTATATATCAAGGAAGGTGTGTATGAGGAAAAGGTCTGGCTCAATAGCAGTTTGACGCATTTGATGATTATCGGTGACGGCCCAACCAAGACGAGGATAACAGGAAAGCTGAACTTTATTGATGGAACCGGCACATATCAGACGGCAACTGTTGGTATGTGTAAACTAACCCAAATATTTCTAATCCCATTTTTATTTCATTGACAAATAATGGTGATTTTTATGAATCTATTTGTAGCCGTGCAAGCGGATGATTTCATAGCTCGGGACATTGGATTCGAAAACTCAGCAGGCCCAGAAAAGCACCAAGCCGTGGCATTGCGTGTTAGTGCCGACAGATCCATCTTCTATAACTGCCACATGGACGGGTACCAAGACACGCTCTACGTGCACACGTATCGCCAATTTTACAGGGAGTGCGTGATCTCGGGTACCATCGATTTTATCTTTGGAGATGCAGCTGCTGTTTTCCAAGGTTGCACGCTTTTGGTCCGAAAGCCTATGGACAACCAACAAAACATTGTCACCGCACAAGGCAGGAAGGACGTTCGCCAGCCAACAGGACTTGTCCTCCAAAACTGCACGTTCAAAGCCGATCCAGAGTACTATCCTCTAAGGAACAAACTCAAGTCATATCTCGGTAGGCCATGGAAAGAATACTCGAGAACCATCATCATGGAGTCATTCGTGGACGACTTCATCCAGCCTCAAGGATGGCTGCCCTGGAACGAGACGTTCGCCCTTGAGACCTTATTCTACACGGAGTTCAACAACAGAGGCCCCGGTGCGCCTAAGGCCCAACGCATCAAATGGGCTGGTGTCAAAGAGCTTCCGCCAAACCGTATTCAACGTTTCACGGCTGCCGAGTTCCTCGACGGAAACCGTTGGATACCTCCGACCCGCGTGCCATACGCGGCCGGATTCATCTTCCCAGTGCCTAAAGAGGATCCGAATATTAAATACTCGCCGGTCGTCCCTGAAGAGACCAAGGATTTGGGGTCGGTTGACATAGACAAAAATTCGTACATTGCCAACCATAATAATTCTACTCCCGAAAAGCAAGCGGGTTCCAATCCTCCGCCGGTGTCTCCTCCTCCTCCTCCACCTCCTCCAGTTCCAGTTCCTCCACCCGAAGTAGCTATTCCTTTTGACATCCTTCCAAATGTCTCTCCCAGTCCCAGGCCGGTTTCGAACACTCCCGAGTCGGTTATTGCAGCTGCTCCATCTTCATCTCCAATTGGCAGTCCAGTTACAGTTCCTCAGCCGGTTTTATCATCTATATCACCGGTCACCGGCAATTCAGCTTCGATTAATGAGTCAACAATAGCAACTGCTGCTCCACCAACCTCTCTGATTAGTGATAGCCTGACTCCTACTTCTCAGCCGAATTTAGCTTCTTCTCCGTCCATCTCTCCTAACCATGACACATCAGCTCCAAGCCCTCAATCCAATACGGACGAACCCGATATAATCGCTACTCCCATTGTGGCTGCATCTCCACCTTCTCCCGCCTTTGACAACTACGCTACAAATCCTCCAGCTGCCTATCCGAGCGGAAATCAAGCTGCTACTCCAGAGTCATTAGGTTCATTCCTGGAGGCCTCGTCTCCTAGCTAGTCGAATTTTACAGTGTTAGTAAGGAATTATTTTCACTTGCCGTAGCTTTCTTTGTGTTTAATTCAATGGTATATATATTATAGTATTTGTTGGAATCCCTAATGATTTTAAATTTATTTTGTAAATTAAATATTATAGGATTGATAGATGATTGTGGTATATTCACTTTCTCTAAACTGATTCCCGGTGAGTGAGAAATAGTGAATTAAAGTTTGTCACTTAATTGTGAATTAATAAGGGAACGTATACCACGTTGAATAATGAACCATCATTATTCTAGTATATAAGGAGTTACCTTTATGCATGTAATAATTAATGCCACATGTGTATGGGCTTAAAGCCCACACGCGCGCGCCGCCGCCGCCGCCCACCCACCTCGCCTCGGCCTCGGCCGCGAGCCGCGTGCCGTGGACCTTGGACCTTGAACCTTGGCCTTAATCTTGATCTTGATCTTGGACTTGGACTTGAACTTGGACTTGGATCTTGGTCTTTGGGCTGTTCTTTGGGCCTGGTCGTGGCCTGCCTAAAGAATTTTTTGGACAAGCTCAACAACGCAGTTGGGCTCGTATGTGCATATAAGGATGTCCAGGTACATCCGTCAAGTGGTTAAAGAGCTGAATACAGTCTAGGTACATCCTGGTTGTTCAAATTCAGCTAATACAGTCTATAACCTCCCAGAGTAATGAGTAGGAGTTAATGGCATGTTTGAATTTCGCAACCCCTGCCATTTGTTTGAAATTCGCAACTCCTTAGCATAATGAAGCATAAATGACTGCATTATGACAGCCATAAGGGCTGTGTTTAAATCCCCTGCAGGTGAGATTGCCTATAAATAGGCATGCATCTCATTTGCATCTGACATGCAATTTTCGAACTGAGTATAATCAAACAGTTTTCAGCATTCTCTGCATATCATAAGTCGGAGCTTTGTCCTCACCTCTTCCAGTTCGTCGGAGCTCTCCAATTGCGATGTTGCTACTGTAAAGACGTAAAGTCGTTGACCTTTGGGGACGAGCCGTCAATCCGTGAACACTACTGGGGCGTTTCTCGTCTTGCGGGCAGAAGGCATCTTCGGGCGACTTCTACCACAATCTGGTTTCGTTTATTGTTTTTTGTTGTTTCGATTATCTCCTTGTATTTCTAATTTGGTTCTGGTTAGTGCAGATTCAATTTCATTTTTCATTGTATTTTCAATTCTGTCTCGAGTCCTCTATTTTCAGTTTTCGAGTTATAATTGTAGTTTCCAGTTGTAATTTAATTTTCACCCAGCAAGTTTCTAAAGCAGAAATCTCCAACAAGCGCAAGACGAGAAATCTATACTTGCTATTGTTACTAAATCACACAATGTAGGTCACAAGTCGTCCAGGAATAAGTCTAGAGGGGGGGTGAATAGACTTATTGAAACTCTTAAACTCTTTTTCACGAAGATTAAGTTTCTCAGCTGATAGATATGCGGAAATCAGCTGATGACGAAATCAAGACTAAGCAATGGAACAATAATGAATGAATGCAACAGTTAAATATGATCAAAGCTTGATAAAACACGCAGGCAATTTATAGTGGTCTCAGAGGTGGGGTAATCCTCTACTAATCCACTTTCTCCAAACCAGTTGGAGATGAATCTACTATAATTCTCAACCAGTGATAAATATTACAGTGATTCTACTACTTAGCTACAACAACTTCCAACCAGTGGAAATCACGTCGTTGCAACTCCTCTTTGACTGCCTAGCACCACTTGATTCTTCAAATCCTCGGATGCCTATCAGTCTCGCAACTTCAACCAGTGAAGTACCCCGAACTCAGGTTTTAAGACAAGAGTGTTTGTCTTCTCCAACTAAGAGCTTTCTTCAAATAAGAACTTCGAGTACTGCTCTTTTCACGATGCTATGTGATTGCTTTGATAACTTTGATCGCTTGAGAGTTTTGTTCGCATCATGCTGCTCATCTTAAAATCTTTGGATATATATATAAGAGTTGATCCTTGAGCATTTTTCATAGCCATTGCAAATCTTGTAACAAATCCGTCCGTTGGAGAAATAGACTTCTTTGTTTATTTTTCTGAACGTTGCAAGGCTGGATTCCCTTTATTTTAATCCATCTTTCGACCGTTGTGAAGACTTTGCATGTGAGGCGCCACATCTTTTGAATATAATAAGATTAAAGTCTTCAGAGGTAGGTCTGGATGAATTATTTAATTCATATCCTTGCGGGAATCTCTCCAATTTGTCTCTTCACGCTTGCATGTGACTTTCCGTAATATTTGACTATTCAACGCATGCTGACGTGGACTTTGGAGTACTTGGCTGATCTCTTATAAGTCAAGTTGGCTGATGTACAGTCATCTTCTCTGCAGTTTGGACTTCTCTGTCGATGACTGTTTGAGACTCGCCTGATCAGATGACTTGTCTGAAGTCTTCTGACTAGATGAATTTTGACTTGTCTGATGGTCAGACTTCAGATGACATAGTCTGCTGATCACTTGACTGCAGTCTGGTCAAACATCTCTGATGAATTTTTGTTGACCATAACTTCTCTGACTTGGCTCGGTTGTACTTCTATGATGTACTTATCTGTACCTTTGTACTTAGCCGATTTGTGCCTAACTTATTTGGCCTATAGAAGATACTCATTTGGTTCTTCTTTACATTTTTCCAAGTATTTAACTTAACATAATTTGGCCTATGGAAGATACTCATTTGGTTCTTCCTTACATTTTTGCAAGTAATAAACATTTGAATTACAATAATGACATCATCAAAATCTAACAAGTATTCCTAACAAATTCCCTCTATTTTGATGATGGCAAAACTTAAGCAAATTATTCAAATGAACAGGTTTGCACTTGAGTGCAAAACACAAACTAAAATCACTCTTGTTTTGAGACAACTGGAAATTGTCGTTAAAAAGACTGTTATATTAATTTTGCTGTATTGTTTTACAAGTACATGGCTTTCAATGATCAAAATACAGGAAAATTATAAGTACAAAATTTACATAAAAAGATATGAATACAATTCATCTGCCTCTGCCTCTGAGAATAGGCTGCTTGGAGGGTCTGAGAATCTTTGCACCAATAGGCCTTTTCTTGATGGGGGCAAGGCCGTACGTCCTCCTGACTACAAGTGCAGCAAAATCTTGTTCTTTTTGGGAAGAGAACTTATGCTCTTCACACAATTTCTTTATCTTCCTTCGCAGTGCTAATTCATCCAGTTCATAATTTGGTAGAGTGGGCGGATCTTTAGGTCTAAAGGGAGGAATCATGGGGGATGCATTACATTCCTCAGCGTATTTTAGTAGGATGGCCCAGAGTTTTGGATGTGCTGAATCCATAAATTTAATGATGGTCTGCTGTGGGGAGCAATTTTTATCCTGGAGTAACTCCCAGATGTAAAAATCTTTGATGAATTTTTTCTTTGCAGATCCCCACATTGGTGCAGCTTGGAGAGGAAGAAAATCTTCAACATACCACAACTCTTTGTCTTCCCATTCTAGAGTAGGCTCTTCCCCAGATCTGATCCTCCTTATTTTGGCTGCAGGCTTCTTCCTTCCTCTTTGCAGATGATGTCCCAGCTGTAATTAATTGGACATCTTGCTTCCAAGTCGTCCTCACCTCTTGAAATCCTCTTATTTCCCCCTGCTTTCTACCTTCCCCCTGTAGCCTCTCTTCCCCCTTTTTGCCAGCATCAACCAGGATGGTCAATTGCTGCTACACTCTATGCATCCAGTCAGACATGCCAAGGGGCATTCTGTTGTTTGTAGGAGGAGGTGGTTGAGGGATATTCTGCTGCAGCAAGGTGTCACTTTTGGCATTAATGGACTGCAGGTCAGGAGTGACTTATGAGGCAAGCAGCTCTCCAACAGTGTCTTTTACAATCTGTCGGATCAGCTCAGTCATCACAGGTGTAATGTGTGATGTCTGCGGAGAGTGCTCGCCTGAGCCTTCGACGCCTGCAGGTAGGTGTGCGGATGACCCACCTGTCTACAGACTCCTGTCTGCATCTGGCTTACCAGATGGGGTCTGCTTTGGGGTCCCCGATCTGGAATCCTCAGCTAGGTCTGCATCTAGGCTGGTATAGCGGGCAGGTGCCCCAGCCTTGTCTGATGCAGCTACTTTTTATGCCTCTTTTTCTTTTTCCTTCTCCTTTTATCCTTCTCCCTTTTCTTCTTTTTCTTCATGCTCCTTTTCTTTTTCTCTCTCAGCCTCCTTTTCACCTCCATCTCCTTTATTATCATCATCATCATCATTCTCATCATCATCACCTTTTTCTTCATCATTATTTTTATCATCTTTATCTTCATCATCATTCTCTTCTTTTTCTTCTTCTGCTTCTTCTTGGTCCACCTCCTCTCCTTCTTCTTCTCCTTCATCTTGCAACTCTTCTGTTTTTTCATAGAATATTTTCTTCTTCTTTTTCTTTTTCTACTTCATACTTTTCTTCATCTTCTATTATAATAACTTCTTCTTTTTCTTCTTCTTCCACCACTTCTTCTATTCTTACTTCTTTTTCAACTACTTCTCCATCTCCATTCAAAGATCCATCAAAAAGGCTAGCCATAATAAGATGGATGAGTTGGTCCATGTTTGTTTTAAAATTGGACATGAACCAGCCTTCCTGAAGTAGCAAACACAGATCTGTCTCATTACAAAAGTGGGTGAGCAGATCTTCTGTAGCCTGGGGATAGTCCCAGCTACTCCCTTCAATCAAGGTTTGAAGTTGAGAGAATGGAACGGTTTTGAGAGTTTTCCATTCCTCAAAGATTTCAACAAAAGAGTGTTTTAGAGCATGTGTTTTACTATTAATAGTTGCTCTATAGACAGGTTAAAACTGTTATGTTCAAGCAGATTAAACGTGTAATTGGCTTCTGGAATTAAAATAATTAAACCTGCCTCTTCTTCCTCTGTTGCAAAAAGAGGGTTAGAACTGGTACCATTTGTGTCTCCAGGCTAGAGGGAGCAGGCTGATCCTCAAAGAAAATGGATTCAGGTGTAGCAAATTGATCTGGCTCCTCCTCCTCATCAAATAAGCACCTGGGTCGTTTGGGAGAGGGTTCTAGTGAGGAGTGGATTATCGAGGGCTCACCAGGGGTTGGTCCCCTTTTGTTAAAGCGAACAGCAATTGGAGTGTTGTCCGACTCTGTATCAGACTGGGCTGCAGGTGAGTTGCGGGATGCAGCCTGGTTGGACTCGTCTGAGGTTTCAGGGTATCTGTAGATGGGTCCCTGGTCAGACATCTCTTTTAGAATCTGGGCTGCTCTCCTTCGGCCTCCTAGTCTCCTCAGCGTTTCTTGGTCTAGATGACCAAGTCTCTTATTGATGTGGAAGGGGTTAGTGTTTCGCTTCGCCGCACCATGTTTCTCCAAAATCCAACTGAGCTGCGTTCTGAACGCCAGCTTGGATTTAAATCTCTTCTCCTCAACAAGCCACTCGGCCTTGTTGACCTCACGCACCAATTGCCTGTAGATGTAATCTGTCCAGTCAATTGGTTCGTCTTGAATCAGTGCTCCCAGCACCATAAACTTAGCTGACGACAGTTGGTCATAGCTACCTGCCATCCCCATCACTATCTTGTTGGTTATATCTAATACATAGCCATACCCCTTCTTTATTTCACTCCTCTTGGCGGTTAGCTTCAGTTTCTCCGGTTGGTCGACCGCCTTGATTTTCAGCCAAGTATCGGCTGCACTCTGCTTAAGGGCTTCGACCACCACGCCGCGGTTTTTCATCCCAAATGTTTTTCCGATATGTCCACTTGGATTCCGTAGACTGTGCTTCGAATCCCCGATTCGATCACTCGGGCCTCTCGGAAGAACGCAATACGGCCTCCTTAAACAGGTGCTTGGGGCAGATGTACAAGAATGGGTAGATCCCATTCATCTTCATCGCTTGAATGAGGTTGAGCACGTCGTTGTTCTCCAGGTTTGTTTCCAGGAGTCCTTCAAAATCGATGATTAGAGAAAAGATGATCTGGTCCTTGACTGCCTTCAGATTCACGCCTTCAAAGTAGGATTCCATTTCTGCAAAATAAGCGATTTCTTAGTGTATTGAGGGTTCGAAAGGATTTTTTCTTTGAAAATTAGGGTTTCGAAAGTTTGGTGAAGGTAAAGTGAAAGGCTTTTCCCGTCCTTAAAAGGAAAATAAAACGATGTTTGTAATTAAATATTCATTTATTTTAATCGGTGGTCCACCTTTTGAGGATTTTTAAAATTAAAATTTAGTAATCGGTGGTCCAAGTTTTGAGTTTGAAAATGGACGGTTGGATTTTAATTGGTTACAGTGGAGGTCGATTGAACTTGTGGTTGCCACATGTATTTTAAACATATAGTATTATGCCACTTGTGATCCAAAAAAATATGATACTATTATACAAATAGCAGATAATAATATAATATTCAGAAGTCGGTTAGGTTTAGAAAACTTAGCTGGTTGACCATTGACTGTTGACTGCTCTGCATCAGGTGAGTTGACTCCTTTGACTTCTCGCCTGTGGTTTGATCAGCTAGGTTCCTTTGTGTGTCCTTCGTCTTCTTGTCTGCATCAGGTAGGATTTGATTCCTATTATCAGCTTAGACCGTTTTTCCTCTGTACTAGATTCCCAATCTAGTAATCCAAGTTCCCTGCTTAGCTCCATTTTAAAATGAGAGTTTAAAAAATATATCCTCGATATATGGATCTGGTTCGTGGTCGGTGAAGTCGATGCATAATCTCCAGGAACCAGTTGGCTTTTTGACGAGCACCGCATTGGCGACCCATTGTGGTTCGTCTGTAGCTACCTCGATCAATCTGTTGTTGAGTAACTTTTGGACTTCTATGTCGAGCGCCGCATATTTCTAGGGACCGAATTTCCTAAGTTTTTGATGAACAGGCTTCATTGCCGGGTCGATCTTCAGATAGTGGCAAACGTGTTCTGGACTTATGCCAACCATATCTTGATGCGACCAGGCAAAGACGCCGATGTTCTTACGTAGCAAATTGGTCAGATTCTTTTTTAATTCGCGGTCTATGCTTGCGCCGATCTGTACTTCCCGTTCTGGATGAGCCGGGTCTATCGTTATACTTTCCAACTCTTCGATGGGGACGGTCGCCTCTCGTTCGGAACGATTTCCGTACTCGACCCTAGGATCGATATCGAGACTTGGCTCGAAACCGACCCTTGGCTCGATGTCATCCGTTAATCGATCTGAGATGGCGTTCTCCGAGTCGGGTTGGTACGATGTGCTTAGCTCGTCGATCTCCATGGGTTGATCGTCGATCGTTTCAATGTTACACAGATCGCCGATCGTTTCAATGTTACACATATCATGGGAAGTATTGAAAGCTGTTACGACATAGGAGTAGTTCAAACATTTCTTTGCCATTAGCTGATCTCCTTTTACAGTACCGACCGTCCCATCGGCAGTGGGGAATTTGATACAGTAAAAGAAAGATGAGGCGACCGCCTCAAAGGTTTCTAAAAAGGGGCGACCTAGGAACCCATTATAGATGCTGGGCCTATCTATGATTACAAAAT
Organism: Orobanche coerulescens; assembly: GCA_033398695.1. Lineage (NCBI taxonomy): Eukaryota > Viridiplantae > Streptophyta > Magnoliopsida > Lamiales > Orobanchaceae > Orobanche > Orobanche coerulescens. The sequence continues at coordinate 53,472,596 of CM065811.1, forward strand.
TTAGGTTCCTAGTAATCCTAACCTTGGGATCGTAAAAGCATATTAGCTCGACAGAGAGCTTGATCCTTCCGTAGGCTTGGACTGTGCTGTCGCCGAACCCTTGAAGCACGGTGTCGAACGGCTTGATGAACTTGGTTAGGTTGCCGAGCTGGTCCAGGGCGGATTTGAATATGATGTTGCAGAAGCTCCCGTTGTCGACAGCACGCGATCGACCATCTTCCCAAGGATACAAGCGGAGATCACCAATGCGTCCTCTTTGGGGCATTGTACTCCCTCCCTGTCCTTGTTGGAGAAGGTGATGAGCGCGTCTTTAGAGATGGTCGGCTCTGGAGGTACCACGACATGGACCCCGGCGAAAGCCCTCAGTTCGGCCTTTCGCTTCCTGTTTGACATGGTGGAAACCGGGGAAAGGCCCCCGAGGTTTCCACCTCCTGCTTGAAGCATGTTGATCCGGCCACCAGGGTTGATCGGAGGGATCGACTCATCAGAGTACTCCGGCTCATGCTCGATTCTGGCGACCGGATTGGGAGGAGTTCTCTCGTTTTGTCGGCGCTCGCACCCTCCGGTCCTTTCCGTCCTAGGTTCTGGCTTGGTGACCAAGTTGTCCAGTTTGCCTTCCTCAAACAGTCGCCAGAGCTGTCTGAGGAGGTCGCAATGTGTTGTGGCCGGGACTCTTGTGGTATGCATAGAATTTTCTGCGGTCTAGATGATCGTGGTCCCTTATCGGCTTTGGCTTGGAAATCCGCTCGCGCCCCTTGATCGCGTTGAAGATGTGGGCCGGAGATAAGTTGAGGTTGTGGAGAAGGTGGACCTCCACATCCTCGAAGGTTTTGAACTCGCTAGGCGGCTTGGCGACCGCCTTTCTGGGCTTGGCAACCGCCTTCTTCTGGAATTGGGATGGCGCCTTTCCTTCTCCGGACGGTCCCTCGCCTAAGCGGATGGAGAGCATCCTCTGCCTGGCCAAGAAGTCGGCGGCTCTGCCGCGGAAGACCGAGTAGGTCGGGGGGATATCCTTTGTGAGGTGCCTGAACATGGGCGAGCGTCCGTGGAACCCGCTCAGGACTGAGTGGAGAGCGAGCTCGTCGCTGATGGGCTCGCCGGTGAGGACTATCTCGTCTACTCGGTTGATGTAATCTTCATCTGACTCGTCTTTCCCCTGCCTGATTTTCATCACGCGGTAGGGACCTTCCGGCCGAACAACTTTGGCGGCGAAGTACGACGTGAAGTCGTTCGCCAGCTTCTCAAAGCAATTGATTGAGCGATGTGGTAGTGAGATGTACCACCTGTGGGCGAGGTCGCCCAGAGTTAGTGGGAACATACGACACTTCGTCGCATCTGACGCTCCACACCCGGTCATATAGATCCGGAATTTGCTCAAGTGGGTCTCCGGATTGGATCTCCCCTTATATAGAGATGTTGTGGGGGAGCGATCTTTGGTTGGAATAGAGCGAGCTTGATCTGAACCGTGAGTGGTTCACTTGGCCCAGCGATCGATCTCCTGGCGCTTACCCCAGTTTCCAGGAGCGCCTTCATCTCGTCGAGCTGGCGTTGCATGGCGGCCATCGCCGTTGCCTGACTGCTCGCCGATTGGCTCCCGGAGCGTGTGCCAAGGCGATCGTGTACTGATCCCCTAGCCCCGTGGTGAATGACGAGCTCCCTGCCAGTGGGTTCATTTCTTGGGCGAGCAGGGGCTCGCTGACCGGCTTGCTCCTGGGAGTCGGATATGCCAAACTCCTGGTAAAGGATTCGGACTCCGATGTCTCCCGGCTGGGGCCTGAGTGCCCGGGCCGCCGTGAGGGATCGCTCCCTAGGCGGCTGAAGACGGAATCATCCCGCCTCACGAGAGCCTTCTCCCATGGCTCGGGGCTTTCTGTCGATTTCTCAACATAGATCCCCTTGAGTTTCCGTTTACCTGCTCGGCGGATGGCTGACGGAGTGATGGTGGGCGAATCGCAGGCCCTCCGTCGCTACTTGAGGATGGCTATAGCCTCCTCAATCTGTTCCGCCGTCTGGAACTGATCGAGTGAGAGGTTAGAACCGTCCCTCGGGGGCGGGAGTGAGAGCCTAGCGTCGCCACGGTCGCCTTTCGCCGTGGGCTAGGATTCGGTCCGGGCTGGAACGAGATTTCCGGCGGATCTTAGGGTATCTCTCTTGGAAGTCGTAGCAGAAGTCATTTTTCTGAAGGCTTTTCTGTTGAAGAACAGTGAGTGTTTCTTCAAGTATATGTCCGGAGAATAGTGAGTGTTCTTCGAGACGGTAGGAATAAAAATTAGGGTTTAGATGCCCTCCTTCTAGCGCCAATTGTTGTTACCCAAAATATTATCCGAAGATAGTATTGCTGGAATGATCGAGTAACAAACAAATGCGAGAACACTTCCGTGAGAAAAAGATAACACAAGATTTTCCGGGGTTGTTAATCCCGGGCTTGAATGCTCTCGCGAGATGTTATTAATAAATATACTGTCGAGTACAAATATTAAAGTTAGAATCTATTACAATGAGTGTAAAGACTTCTAGTTATCTAAGCTGTAGAGCGTGTAGATTGCCGGAAGAACCAAATATGCAGATCTGTGAGTTATTGCTTGGGATGTGTGATAAGTGTGTATGAATATCACCAAGAATCTCTAAGTAACTGCCTGTAAATTCGCCCTCTTTGCCACTGTAGTGAGTTCCCTATTTATAGGAGACAAGGTAGTTGGGACCTCTTCGGCGATCGTGGGCGACCGCCGTTTTCTATATTATAATAAGATGGCCGATCGTCCCGTCACGTGGGCTGTTCCCTTAAAGTCTAAAGCTGCTGCTGGTGGCCAGCTGTGCGAGCCAATGGGAAGCCAGCACGCGTCCTGGGTCGCTGTCCGGTGAGGACCCACTTTGTACCTTTCGGCGGCCCTGTCGGTAGGTGAGGTAGGTGACAGGCTGGGGTCAAACGTCTTATCTGTCGGCACCCTTTGTGGATCTGCACGTGGGCCACCATCTAAGATTCGGTCTTCGACGACTTTGATGGATGTTGGATCCATATGTGGCACGAGACGATTGTCTCTGGTTCGCACGTCAAAGACGATCGCCAGATATCAAAAGACGATTGCTGGGTACTAAAAGACGATCGCCGTATGTGCCGATCGCTGGGCGTTTGCCCAGAGTATGCCTTCTATGGTTGGCTTCTCTGATCGTGAAGCCGATCGCCGTCGAGGCGTATTAATCACCGCACAACATCATACTTTCGGTATTTTCGTTTGATATCATTGACGGAAAATCAGATTTTTTTAACTCCACTGCTGAACCCCCCTTCTAGTGGAATTATTAACTCTTCATGTTTCATCCTTATAAAATGATGGTGATAGAGAATTCTCTAATCGTAAGATGAATTTTATTGTTGAAATTGTTGTTTTTATAATTGAGTCTAGATGTAATGTATGCATAATATGATGTTATCCCTTAACGTGATAGCGGTTGAGCTCGTGACTAGCGTGCCGCTTGAGCGCCAACACTTTCATATATTCGTTACGTTGTTATTCTCGTGGAAAGAATTCGGTTCGCATTGCAGTTGTACTGTATTGTGCGAATTTTTTTGTAGCTTGTACGGTACCTGTAGGTCACAGATACACATGGTAAAAGTCTAGAAGGGGGGGTGAATAGGCTGTTAAAAATTTTCAATGACTGGTTTATGAAAGTCAGCCATGATGCCCAACATCTAGGTACACTTAGCTAATTTTTAAACTTAACTGAAATCTCAGTTAGGAAATGTCAGCTGAAAAATATGCGGAAGACTTAGCTGACTAGATTTATTAATGCAACAGTTAAAACAGATGCAATAATTAAGTTTGATGTTTAAAGCAGTAAAACACACAGCACTTAGAGTGATTTCAGAGGTGGGGTATCCTGTACTAGACCGCTTCTCTCCAATCTACTTGGAAATAAATTAGAACTTTTATTGGTTATAATGAATTTGTTACAGCAGCTCTCAACAAGTGAAAACTCTTGAATGCTGTAACTCCTGCCCTTTGGTTGCTTGTCACCTCCTGATCGAGAACTCTTGGATGCCTCACAACTCTCAAGTTGGTTATTACCTTCCAATCAAGAATCCACGGATGTCGCACAACCGAACTTCCAAGAACCTCGTTCAAGAAAGTACCCCACCCTCAAATCTTAATAACAAGAGTGTTTGTTTTCTCCAACTTCTAAGAGCTTCTTACGACTTGAATCTTATGATATTAGCTCTTCGCGATGCTTAGAGAGTATATTACTTTTGCACGGTTTGTTCGCTTGTGAATGTTAATCGCGTTGTACATCTACTCAATAGTTCTTCAGATATTTATATAACATTCTTTGAGCACTTCATAGTCGTTGCATCGTTTGAACAAATCAGTTCGCTGGAGAGTGACTTCTTTGTTTAATATTATATCTCTTTGCACGGCCTGTCCCTTTCTTCAAATTTGCCTGTTTGAAGATATAAGATTGTCCTGCCCTTTTATTTAATTTCTATATAGTCTTCTGGGCGCGAATATCGAGGAATATTATAATCCTTAACTTCAATGTATTATTCATATTGTCTCCTTTGCTTTATTCACGCCTGCATGTGATTTGCTGTCTTTGTTGAGTTTTCAACGTTTGCTGAAGTGGATATAGATGATTCACACGTGGAATTTGGTCTAAGTATCAAGTGTTCCTAGTTGTCCATACTTGGCTGACTTACTTGTCTTCATCATACTTGGATGATAGTTTGACTTGGCAATACTTACCTGATATTTTGTTTTCGCTATACCCGACTGATATTTTCTCTTGGCCATGCCCGACTGATATTGTGACTTGGCTATACCTGGCTGATATTTCTTCTTGGCCATACCAGGCTGATATTTTGACTTGGCAATACCCAGCTGATCTTTTGACTGTCTTCTGAACATAGCTGAACGAACTTAGCTGATCAGAACTTAGCTGAACGGACTTAGCTGATCACAACTTAGCTGAACGAACTTAGTTGATCAAAACTTTGCTGAACAAACTTAGCTGATCAGAACTTAACTGAAAAACCTATCTGATCAAAACTTAGCCTAACTTCAAACAACCTATAGAAGATACTCATTTGGTTCTTCTTTACAGTGCCAAGTACTTAGAACATACATTTAAATTAAACTTCGAATATACGGATGACATCATCAAAATCTTAAGTGTATTCCTAACAAATCCCCCCTATTTTGATGATGGCAAAACCTAATGTTTGTTCAAATGTAAGTTAGTGATCACACACAGAAAAGATGAAAACTTGGCCTGTTTGAGACAACTAAGGATTGTCATTCAAGTTGCCTGTATGTATGTTTTATCACTTCAAATGATTACAGTCTTTGAGACAATTTTGTCAAACATAAATGAGTAAAAGAAATTACAAGTAAATGATAGACACAAATTTTATTTCCTTCTTGCTCTTCCTCTGGTCTTGGCTGGAGGGGGTTCTTTTAAAGGTTTTGCCCAAATGGGTTTTCCACTACAGGAATTAACATATATTTCTTCTTTACTACAGTCGAGGCAAACTCTTGGTCTTTAGGAGAAGTGTATTAATTTTTAATGCAGGCTTCCCTTATTTCCTCTTGAAGTGCATTGTCATCCAGCTTTCTATTTGCATCTATAGGAGCTTCTTGTGGTCTAAAGGAAGGAATTATCGGATATGCATTGAATTCTTTTTCAGCATATTTCTTCAGGATTTTCCACCAGTTTGGCCAATTTATCTCCATATAGTCAATGAAAATCTGTTGTGGGGTACAGTTGGGATCTTGAAGTATTTCCCATATGTAGTACTTCTCAATGAACTGCTTCTTGGCTGTGCCCCATATTGGCACAGCTTCTTGAGGGATGAATTCTTCCATATGATAAAGCTCCTTCCTTTCCCAGCTGAGTGGTTGAACAGTGTCTTTTCTGGTTCTTTTTCTTACAGGAAGGTCTTTGATGCTCATATGAGTTTTTCCTTTGCAGAGGTTTTGAGCTTGTTCCAGCCTCTGGATAGTGAATAACTGGTGGAAGAAGGCTTCTAGGAATAACAGTTAGGGATTCTTGCCTCTATTTATTTCTCATTTATTCCCCCTTTTTGCCATCATCAATAAGGTGTGCTAGCTGCTCTTCCACATTTGTCATGAAGTCTTACATGCCAAGGGGCATTCTCACTGAGGCAGGTGCTGGGGAAGATTCCTTCCTATTAAGCAAGGAACCTATTTTGTTGTTTAGGTCTTCATATAAGGTTCAACTTTGGTGGTCAGGAGTCCTTCCACTACCTCCTCAACCATTTTCCTGACGAGTTCAGCAAGGTTCTGAGGTAGCTGACTTGCAGATGGTTGACATGGCTGATCTTCTCGGTTGTCCAAGATAGGTGGTTTTTCATCAAGGGGAGACTAGGCTGAAGAATGTTCCCCCTGATTTGCAAACTCCTTGTCATCCCTGGAATTTTCAGCTATCCTACCTCCATCTTGATCAGGTCTACCCTGATCCTCATCATGATCAAAGTCATCCTGATCATCATCTTTCTCATCCTCCTCATCTTCTTCTTTTTCTTCTTCATCTTCTTTCTCTATTTATTTTCAACTCCTTCTTCATCAGCTTTTTCATTTTTCACTTCAACTGTTTCAACTTCCTGATTTTCAACTTCAACTTTCTCAGCTCTCTCAGAATCAAACTTTTTCCGAGGGATACCCCTTCAATTATATGGAAAATGAATTGGTCCATATTTCTAGGGAAGTTGTTTGTAAACCACTTATCATCCAATAATAGACTCATATAAGTTGTATTACAAAATAATCGGATGAGGTGTTCAGTGGTCAGAGGGTAGTCCCATCCACTCCTCTCAACTAACTCCTTAAGAGCAATAAAGCTAAGGGACCTCAACTGTTTCCAGTCCTTATATGCAGGTATAATGAAAAGCTTGAAGATATGCTTTCGTACCATTTTAAGTTTCTCCTTGTTATGCCGGAATGGATTTTGTTTTCTTTGAGGTTGAACTTGTAGTGGATGTCTACTTCGTCAATTATTTCCTTCTTTTCAGCTTCTGCTTCCTCATGAGTGCTAGGAAGATCCAGGAGTGGTGCAACAGGGATGAGGTTCTCTTCTTCCTTTTCTTCAAATAGGGCCAGCTTAGTTGTCTGAGCTGCTGGCGCTTCAGTTGGCATGCTTTGAATTTCATCTGGGATACAGGACTCACCTGTCATCTCAGCTGTTGGAATCTCAGCAATGGTTCTTCCGAGGACTCAGTCCTTTAATTCTTTTTGTTGCAGATTCAGGTGTGGATTCGACGATGATGACTTCCTTCTTTTCAGGGAACTTTTTCTTCCTGAAATTTATAGATAGTGGAAGGTTATCACTATCTTCATTATGTTCTTGTTGGGCAGGTGCCATGATTCTAATATCCGTATTTTTCTTTTCCCAATATTTTCATTTTTGGTGTATTTTTTCGTTTTCAGCGACTCGGTTGTAACCGTATTGATATTTAGAGAATATTTAATACTGGACTTTTTGTCATTCGGGATTGTTTCAGACCTATTATACTCAATTCCATGTTTAATGTCATTTCCGTCGCTATTTCGTTTGATTCTCGTAACCGTTGTTCGGAACCACCGTTTCAGGGTTTCCGTAGATCTGTCTCATGTGGTTATGCATGTTGCGAACTTTTGTTTGTTGTGTTGATCATGTATCGTGTGTTTCAGATGTTTTGGGCTGTTTTGTAGTTTCCCAAAGTTTTGGGGTGATTACTAATGTTGTAGTTTTTCGTACCCTCGAGTAGTCGGAATCGTGTTTTCTTTTAGTGCTTTGGTTCTGACTCATTCTTGTTGTTCGTGTGTCTCCTTCGGTCCGTTGTTTGGTGTCGGATGCGCGTTGTTTTCATCCGAGATGGAAATTGCTGTTTTCCATCCTGGAGTGTTGTATGTGCTGCTTTCTGCACTCGCTAGCACACGCAATTATTGTTGTGTAGCGCACGCTATAGTTGTTTCCTAGCGCACGCTATGTTTGTTTGGTAGCGCGCGCTAACGATGCGAGTACAGCAGAGGCAGTGAGCTATTTCTGTTCTCTGCTCTCTAGACGAGCAGCTTAGCGCACGCTAAGAATGTATTCTAGCGCACGCTAATAACTCTCTGGCTATAAAAACCAGAGAGTTGACCGAGTGCAGCTCATTTCTCATCTTATCTCTTCTTCTTCGAGGGTTAGGCGATTTCGAGCGTTTGGGAGCTTGGAGTTGATCGGGTATCATCATCCATCCACGTTTTACGTCTCTAACACAAAGTTATCATCATCTAAACATCTTTTACTGATTGAATCAAGGTAAATCTCTTAGAACCCTACTTTTGGGTAATTTGGGGGTTTTCAATTTTATTGTCCGTTTCGTTCCGTGTTGTTGATTAATTCATGATGTATATGATTAATCTCAATGGTATTCATGGTTTTCCTACGGATTCATGGTATATTTCGTGGTATTTGCGTAACCGAGAGGGTTTGGTTGCGGTCCGCCCTCGTCGTTGTTTTTGTACGAATATACATAAATCGTAGGTGGGTTTTTGGGTGTATTCCGTTTCATACTCGTTTAGAGTTGGTTGTGATTGTGTTCTTCGAATCGTTAGGTTCGTGATTGTCGGTTCCTAGCGTTCGTCGGTGATTTTCTTTTTCGTTCGTTGCGACGTCAATTATTCAAGGCAAGTATTTTTGGAAACCTTTTTGCTTAACATGAAATGGTAATGTATATTGTGTGCGCTTTGCTCACCTCGGGAGGGTCTGACGGGGCCTCGAGGGAATCTATGACTTCACTTTGGATTCACTTGTTTGATTCGCTAGCCAGCTCATGAGGGTCCTTAGAGGCCTCGAGTGGGATCAATAGCCTCACCCCAGTCCTAGGTGATTCCTGTGTGTGATTTGTTTTATGATATGGCCAGCTCGGTAGGGTCCTTAGAAGCCTCGAGTGGGACCAGTGGCTTTACCCCGGTCCTAGGCAAATTGATGATCGACTGTTTCTTTCTGGAAAAGACATGTCTGGTTTTTGGTTTTGAAATGAATTTGGTGCATTGTACTATGAAATGTGTAAGCGAATGGTTTCCCTTGATTACTTGTACTAACGTAATTGATAACCCCACTGGGGACCCGTTTTGAGGAAATTCTTGTTATGAATTTTAGGTTATCTTCAGCCGAACGAGCGGGCGCTGGGACAGTACGAGGATGCTGGCCAGGGTCGTTGACGTGTGCATTTGAGTCTCCTTATTTCTGTTGTCTCTTTTGATATGGTTGTTTTCAATTTTATAAACTTATAGATTGTACTCGCGAGTACTTAGGGATTTTCACTTGGATTGTGATTTGTATTATTGGAAGTTAATTACGTTGTCGGTGATGCTTATTTCGTCGGTTGTACCGGGCGTGTTATTTAATTTTCGTATTGATGATGTGTGTTTCTCGCTAACCGAGACGGTTAGGCGGGTGGAGATTCTTATTTAGCATGGTGGGTCCCATATAGGGGTCCACGACACTGTAATATACCTTGAATATCTCGGGGGTGTTACATAAAATGGTATCAGAGCACTAGGTTTATGGATACCTAGGCTTGTCGGTTAATTGGGTCTAGTTGTGTTTTGTTTTGCACATCGTCACCCCGCTGCCATCATCTCAGTACATCCAGTGCTCGTAAGTTTTCCTTACTCGATTCTCTTGTTTTCTCGTATTGTATTTCTACTTCTTAAACTATGATTGTCTCTCTCGTACTTATCGTCGAGTTGCTTTTCGATTCATCCGGTCAGTGTGCTTTTCGATTCTAGTATTACGCAGTCATTTATCTCTCTAGAGTATGTGCGCCGTTCTAGGCTTGACCATTTGTCGTCTTGTGAGCCTTCCATCGCTAAACTTCCTAGCGGTGGTAGGATCATTGGTGATCGGAAGATCCGAGATTTGCTCCGTGGTATATTGTGAGAGGGCTTGACTCTCTAATCTTTCGTTGTGTCATGGAATCTGTGTTTGGTACTTGTGATATAGTACATGTATGATGAGCTAAATGTACTCATGGTTCGGACACCGAAGGGTGCAGTATGATGTGGAAGTTTCGAACATTGATATGTTCCGGGAAATGTATTGACGGTAGGGTTTGTTGAGAAACTCATATAGATGGTTTTGACATGTGTTCGAATCGGTGTTCATTAGTTATGCTATTATAACTTGGAGAGAGAGTTTGACATATGCTTGAAATTAGTGTTTCCGAGTTGCACTTGTTGAACTGGTGATTTTTGAATGCCGTATATGCGTGTGTTCGGGAATTGATGGTACTTGGCTAATTGTTGTCATTTACAACTAATGTGCTCCTATTAATAATTATACATGCGGCGTGCATGCTTCAAAATTTCTTAGACCTGATCGTATTGTGGAAAATCAGTTTTCGGAAATATTTTGATGGCGCGGTCAACGGCGCCGTATTATGAGTTTTGAAAAGTGATATGAATTTTTGGCGAGCTAGCCTTGTACTTTCAAATAAAATTTTGTGACGGTATTTGAAAGTTGTGTTTAAAAGTGTTTTGGGATATTTTATAAAAGGCTACCGCCGTAAACCCTATAGTGTTTGAAAGATTTTTGAAAATGTTTTTTTAACTTATCGGTTTTATTTTCGAGTAACTAGAGTATACAATTTTAAAAATCTTTCACGCCCTAAATTTTTGGTAATTTAAAACAAAAAGGTGATTTTTATTTTCGGAAAATAAATAGTGAAAGATGAAATTTTTTTTACTCGATTTAAAAATCTAAATTCGACTTGGAATATTATACGCGATGAATTAGTTAGTGCACACTAACGCACCTGGACAGAGTATTTGATTGTTTCAGCTTATTAACGCATGTTGATCGTAGGCTTAGCGCGCGTTAAGCCGCAGTATGTGCGTAATTTGAATTATCGCTTAAGGTGATCGACCAGAGTTGAATCATGTGGTGTCAAGCCGTTGTGACGTATTTGTTATGTTACTGTTCTTATTGGAGAATTTGGGTGGATGCCCAGTTGTTGTGTTGTATGCGCTGGATTTGTTTTTTGACCTGTATAATGTCATTCTGTTGTGATTGAGGAGCCGTAGAAATAGTTAGTACGAGTATGAATGGTTTGTACACCCGGGGGCGTTCGGTGAGACCTATGGGGGTCGATGCTAAGGAAGCATGCCACAGAATACCCTACGTGTTGTTACTTGTGATGATGCTGAATGATAACATGTGGTTACCTTGTGTATCGATTATCGCAATGGGTCGTGATAATTGATCGTTGATTATGACCGTTATATTACAATCGAGACTGAAGAGTTCGTAGATTGCTTTCGAGATAGAGGAGTCCGTAGACGAAGGCAATGGAATTGGTAACGGCTTTGTTGCATCGGTATCAAGGCAAGTTTTTACTTGCTCAGTTATAACATTTAATGAATGGTTTCAGTTTCATTTCATTTATAATTCAAATAGCAATGATATTATAAATATGCATTGTAAGGATGATGGGCCGTATATTATGCTTTGGTTTGGGATAAATCATAATGTATATGATTTAAATGTGTTTGGTGAAGACGGCGATGTGTGTTATCTTTGGTTGGTGATATGGAATGTCGGATATAGAGGATAGTTTATCATGTCGACATTAATGTCGGGATGGTGGTTTATTGATGTTAATGGATTGTACCTCATTCGAGATTATTCGAATAACTGTGTATTCGTTCAAGAATGTAGTTTGTGGAAAGGATATTATTTTCGTTATTGAGGTAAGTTAAGTATTCTTCAGTTATGAGAATAATTATCTCTGTTGGGTTGTTGTATATGTTGTATGTTGAGGTTTCATATAATGAGATTCATATTGGTTGTTCGTTGAGGGATGATGATCCCAGGACGGTTGTGTTGATATTGTTGATCGTTTTGATCATTCTTTGGGGATTTGTGATCCTAGGATTGTTGATTGGAAATTGATTAGTCGTGTCGACTTTTCATTGTCAGTTTGTCATTGTTCACTTTGGTAAGTCTTTTGATCCTTATTGGATATGTGATTCTTTGAGTTTCGTTGTCATGTTGCATCGTGACATATCTGGAGTCATATCTGCGTGCCGATTGGTTATGTATAGGATTTTCAGGGCAGGCACATATAGTCATGTGATGAGTTTATGTCCTTGCATTGAGCTGTGCACACGAGACGTACTTCGTGAGACTGATTAGGTACAAGACCACGCGTGTATTTGATCGATACCCGGGGTGGCTTGTGTAGGACACATTCCCGGATCGGGCGTACTGTGACGTCCATCTTTGAGCCATATTAAATGGTCGTTCATCCTCCATTTATGGTAGGGTATGTTCGACAGTTTGCGACTGGTTGTTTATACGCTCGAGGGGTATGTTTGACAGTCGGGGTAATTTACTTGTGATCCTTTGTTGATCATGTTTGGAGTTTACCATGTTGAGGGTATTCTCGGGTATTGTTGATCCTTTGTTGATCGTGTTTGGAGTTTACCTTGTCAATGGTATTCTCGATTATTTTTGATACCTTGCTTTCGTTGTTGTGAGTCTCGGGGACGACACTTCTTTTAAAAGAGGATTTCTTTTCAATTCTATCGACTCGTGTGTGTTCATTGATACCTTCTGAACTTGTTCTGTACTTCGGTTTTATCATTCGAATAGGTTGTGATATCATTTCGGATCGATCTGTTTATCGTTGTGACTTTTCCAAGTCGGTTCGATTCTTGTGAACCTTATTCGAAATTAACTTCTTCTAATGCCTGGAGTTGAAGTGTGAACTTCGGAATTGTTGTTCGATCGTTGTCATTCGATCGTTGTGATTCGATCGTGGTTGTTCGATCATTGATGTTTGAGGTCGCTGATTTGTTGGAACTAGGCGTCCGATTTGGTCGGGACCGAACCAGATATCGCTTTGGAAATGAGGAAGAGGGGAAAGTTGAGTCCGATATTTATTGGGCCTTTGAGATTCTCGAGAGAGTCGGCGAGTAGGCATATCGTTTGGCATTGCCTCCAGCTTTGAGTCGTGTCCATAACATTTTCCATGTTTCCCATTTGGGGAAATATGTTTCGGATACTAGTCATGTCATCGACTATGGTGAGATCGATGTCGTCGAGGATATTACCTTCGAGGAGCACCCCTTGAAGATTTTGGAGCACCGTGAGAAGCAACTGAAGCATAAGACCTTTCCTTTGGTCAAGGTGCAGTGGTCGAGGCATGTTGTCGAGGAGGCAACTTGGGAAACCGAGGATAGCATGCGTGCTAGGTACCCCGAGTTGTTTGTTTCTTAAGTTTCAGGACGAAACTTCTTTTTAGAGGGGTAGAATGTAATATCCGCATTTTTCTTTTCCCGATATTTTCATTTTTGGTGTATTTTTTTATTTTTAGCGACTCGCTTGTAACCGTATTGATATTTCTAGAATATTTAATACTGGACTTTTTGTCATCAGGATGTGTTTCAGACCTATTATACTCAATTCCGTGTTTAATGTCATTTCCGTCGCTATTTCGTTCGATTCTCGTAACCGTTGTTCAGAACCGCCGTTTAGGGGTTTCTGCAGATCTGTCTCATGTGGTTATGCATGTTGCGAACTTTCATTTTTTGTGTCGATCATGTATCGTGTGTTTCAGGTGTTTTGGGCCGTTTTGTAATTTCCCAAAGTTTTGGGGTGATTACTAATGTTGTAGTTTTCCATACCCTCGGGTAGTCGGAATCGTGTTTTCTTTTAGTGCTTTGGTTCTGACTCATTTTTGTTGTTCATGTGTCTCATTCGGTCCGTTGTTTGGTGTCGGATGCGCGTTGTTTTCATCCGAGATGGAAATTGTTGTTTTCCATCCCGGAGTCGTGTCTGTGCTGCTGTCTGCACTCGCTAGCGCACGCAATTGTTGTTATGTAGCGCACGCTATAGTTGTTTCGTAGCGCACGCTACATTTGTTTGGTAGCGCGCGCTAACGGCACGAGTACAGCAGAGGCAGTGAGCTATTCTTGTTCTCTGCTCTCTGGACGAGCAGCTTAGCGCTAAGAATGTATTCTAGCGCACGCTATTGGCCAGGCTAGCGCACGCTGGGTGTCCGGTAGCGCGCGCTAACCTGGTAGTCCAGATCTGGGCAGAATGTTTCTGGACTCGGCTGATGTTCAGGTAGCGCACGCTATGGCCCGATAGCACGCGCTATAGAGGGGCGGTTAGCGCACGCTAACGGTCCAGAACCTTAGGTTCTGGACTGGGTTTTTGACCCGATAGCGCACGCTAACCTTGAGGGTTAGCGCACGCTAATAACTCTCTGGCTATAAAAAACAGAGAGTTGATTGAGTGCAACTCATTTCTCATCTTCTCTCTTCTTCTTCTTCGAGAGTTAGGCAATTTGGAGAGTTTGGGAGCTTGGAGTTGATCGGGTATCATCATCCGTCCACGATTTTAAGTCTCTAACACCAAGTTATCATCATCTAAACATATTTTACCGATTGAATCAAGGTAAATCTCTTAGAACCCTACTTTTGGGTAATTTGGGGGTTTTCGATTTTATTGTCCGTTTCGTTCCGTGTTGTTAATTAATGCATGATGTATATGATTAATCTCAATGGTATTCATGGTTTACCGATGGATTCATGGTATATTTCGTGGTATTTGCATAACCGAGAGGGTTTGGTTGCGGTCCGCCCTCCTCGTTGTTTTTGTACGAATATACATGAATCGTAGGTGGGTTTTCGGGTGTATTCCGTTTCATACTCGTTTAGAGTTGGTTGTGATTGTTTTACTCGAATTTTTAGGTTCGTGGTTGTCGGTTCCTAGTATTCGTCGGTGATTTTCCTTTCTGTTCGTTGCGTCGTCAATTATTCAAGGCAAGTATTTTTGGAAACCTTTTTGCTTAACATGAAATGGTAATGTATATTGTGTGTGCTTTGCTCACCTAGGAGGGTCCTACGGGGCCTTGAGGGAATCTATGACTTCACTCTGGATTAACGAGTTTGATTCGCTAGCCAGCTCGGGAGGGTCCTTAGAGGCCTCGAGTGGGATCAGTGGCTTCACCCCGGTCCTAGGCAAATTGATGATTGACTGTTTGTTTCCGGAAAAGACATGTCTGGTTTTTGGTTTTGAAATGAATTTGGTGCATTGTACTATGAAATGTGTAAGCGAATGGTTTGCCTTGATTACTTGTACTAGCGTAATTTCTAACCCCACTGGGGACCCGTTTTGGGGAAATTCTTGTTATGAATTTCAGGTTATGTTCAGTCGGACAAGCGGGCGCTGGGACAGTACGAGGATGCTGTCCAGGGTCGTTGACATGTGCATTTGAGTCTCCTTATTTCTGTTGTCTCTTTCGATATGGTTGTTTTCAATTTTATAAACTTATAGATTGTACTCGCGAGTACTTAGGGATTTTCACTTGGATTGTGATTTGTATTATTGGAAGTTAATTACGTTGCCGGTGATGCTTATTTTGCTGGTTGTACCGGGCGTGTTATTTAATTTTCGTCTTGATGATGTGTGTTTTCTCGCTAACCGAGATGGTTAGGCGAGTGGAGATTCTTATTTAGCCTGGTGGGTCCCATGTAGGGGTCCATGGCACTGTAATATACCTTGAATATCTCGGGGGTGTTAAAATGATTGGTTTTCCTCAGCAACAGGTAACTTATCTGATAGGATATTGGTTGCATTGATTTCAGATGCGGTTAGTTCAATTAGGATCTCAGTTATGGATAAGATAGCTGATGTTGATTCCACCTGTGCTTCATCTTCGAATTGAGATGCCATTTCGTATGATGATGTGTCTGTTTTCATTTTATACAGCATCTATTTAGCTCGAGGTTGCTGTACTGACAGGGCCTCCAGTGCAATCCAAATGCCCAAGGCGTTTGTTGATGTGAAATTTTTCTGGCTTGCCTTTGGCCATTCCTAGGTGCTCCAGAATCCAGCTGAGTTGAGTACCATAGGTCAACTTCTGGCTGGATTTTTTATTAGTACTATCCCAGTTGACCTTGTTCACCTCTTTCACTAACTGCCTGAAGATATAATCTGGTCAGTTAATTCTCTATTTTTGCATCATTGCCCCCATGAAAGTGTATTTTGATGTGGACATCTGATCAAAGGTACCAGAGCCCATTACAATTTTATTGGCCATGTCCGTTATGAAGCGAAATTCCTATAGATGTCCACTTTCTTTGCAGTATTATTCATTTTGCTCGGCTGATCTAGCATCTTAATCCACTGCCAGATGTTCAAATGATTTTTTTAGAGCCTCCAACACTATTCCACGGTTCTTCATTCTGAAAGGAGCAGAGATAGTTTGCTGGTTGATGATGATGCTTTTGCCAAAGATCACGCTTTCCATGCCCCGTTCAGTTACTCGCGCTTCTTTGGAAAAATAAATGACCGCTTCCTTTTAGATTTCGGACGGGTTGATGCATAGATAATGGTAGATACCATTTTTTTTTCATTTTTAAGATCAAGTCCGCCATGAGAAGGGTGTTGTTGGACTCTAGAAGTCCGACAAAGTCCACCACGATGATGAAAATGATTTGCTCCTTCACGACCTTCAAGTTGATGTTCTTGAAATGAGTCTCATAATCCATTTCTGCAGTTTGAAATTGTAGAGAAGAGTTTGAATTTTTGCTATCGGAAAACTAGGGTTCTTGCTTAGAAGTTGAAGATGATATATTTGTATTGATAATTTCAATCGTTTTAAATAATAAATTTTTTGAAGTTGGTTTTAAAGAATATTTAATTCTGAAGTGGCGGTTCGACTTTCCGGAAAAGGTGCGGCAATTATTTGACAATATGGGGTAGACGTGGTGTATTTTGAGTCGTGCATATTAATCCACGTGTGATTTTAAATATGATAAAATAATGTTACTGAGATTAAGAACTTTGCTGGTTGACCGTTTGATAGTTTAACTTCTGATCAAGCTAAGTTTTGATCCTGGCGGAGTTTTTGCATCAGCTAGGTTCTTTGATCCTGGTTGAGTTTCCGTATCAGCTAGGTCATTTTATCCTAGCTGAATTTTCACATCAGCTAGGTTCTTTGATCCTGACTGAGTTCCTGCATCAGCTAAGTTCTTAGCTAGGCACTTGATACCGAGTCTAAGAGTCCAAGATCCCTGCTTAGTTCAAGAAATCTTTCTTCTAGAAAAGGCTTGGTCAATATATCAGCTATCTGATATTCAGTGCTGACTCACTCCACTCGTACTCTTTTATTAATCGCATGATCTCTGATAAAGTGATGCTTGACATCATGTACTTTGTTCTGGAATGTAACACTGGATTGTTTGTAATATCAATTGTGCTATTGTTGTCATACCACATTGGGACTTCATTTGCTATAATGTTTTAGTCCTTTAACTGTTGTCTAATCCATAGAATTTGAGCACAAAAGATGCCTGCAACTAGGTATTATGACTCAGTTGTAGATATTGAGTTTGAGGTCTGCTTCTTGCTGAACCATGATATCAGCTTAGTTCTAAGAAATTGACATGTTCTACATGTGCTTTTCCTATTAATTTTACAACCTGCAAAATCAGCATCAGAGTAGCCTGATAGTTCTAAATTGTCATGTTTAGGATACCATAATCCAACATTAATTATGGATTTTAGATATTTAATTAGCTTTTTGGCTGCTTCCTGGTGGGATTGCTTTCGTTTGGATTAAATCTTGCACACACTCCAACTGCATATGATATGTTTGGTCTGCTTGCAGTTAGGTACATTAGTGAACCAATTAAACCTCTGTAATGGGTTGGGTCCACTATAATCCCTTCATCATCTATGTCAATATGCAGATATATTGTCATGAGTACTCTCAAGGGTTTATCTGACTCCATGCCGAATCTTTTGATTAGCTCCCTTGTATATTTGGCTTGATTGATGAAGATACATGTTTCAACTTGTTTGACATGTAAATAAAGAAAGAAATTTAGTTTACCCTTCATGCTCATTTCAAATTCTCACTGCATAAGATTTGAGAAGTTTTCACATAATTCAGGGTTGGTTGAACCAAAGATGATATCATCTACATATATTTGAACGAGTAATATGTGGTCTTCATGTTCAATTCTGAATAGTGTCTTGTCCATCTTTCTTTTGTTGAATCCATTTTTCTTAAGAAATATGGATAGTGTCTCATACCAGGCTCATGGTGTTTGTTTGAGTCCATATAAGGATTTCAACAATCTGTACACCTTGTCTCTTTTGACAAATCTAGGAGGTTCTTCTACATATACTTCTTCCAGTACTCTATTAAGGAAGGCGCTTTTCACATCCATTTGATACACTTCTAGTCTCTTGAAGGCTGCACAGGCAAAAAATAACCTTATTGCTTCCAATCTTGCTACTTGTGCATAAGTTTCATCAAAATATATTCCTTCATATTTAACATATCCTTTTGCAACCAATCTTGCTTTGTTCCTAACAACAACTCCATCTTCATCACATTTGTTCTTGTAGATCCACTTGGTGCCAATGACTTTCTTGTGGTATGGTCTGTGTACTAGCTCCCATACATTATTCTTTCCATTTGTTTTAGTTCTTTTTGCATGGCATTCACCCATGTGTAGTCATCCAGAGCCTGTTCTGTTGTTTTTGGTTCCATCTGAGACATAAAGCATGGGAACATGGCCATGCATGCTGGGTCTTTTGATTTCCTGGTTTTGACTCACCAGTTTGCTTCCCAATAATTTGTTGGATGGTATGATCTTTTAACCATTTAGGAGTTTTGTTGGCCACAGAATATACAGTAAACAACTTAGAATGTAAAAATGCAATAAGTTGTACAATTTTCGAAGTTAATTGCGTAGCGGAAGTCTATTAGTGAGTTGTTGTAAATACATAAACTAGGTGTTCTCCTGTTTGCTTGGTGTGTATGTATATGTATAAATCACATTTTCAATGAAAACAGTAAAGACGGAAAGTAAATAACACACATAATTAAGTGGTTCGAGGTAAACTCCTCTACGTCCACTGGTCCTCCACATAGGAGTAAAGAGTTTATTAAAATCACTACGTATACCACTATGTGACTTTAACTAAACCTGTCTCTGTATCGTTTACACAGATTGATACAGGGACTGTAGCTTTAGGCTGTTCACACAGATTGGCTTGAGCTCTTTCGACTCGCTTCTTCTCACACAGATCGAAGCTTCATCTTCAATGCTATTCTTCCCACACAGGTCGGAATTCGCAAGGAACCTTAGTCCACACAGGGCTAATGATTATCTCAACGGTAAAAGGTAGAACGATTTCAAACAGCAGCTATATCCTATGAGTGTTCGATGTATGCTGTGCTATTTGCATTGAGGACTTAGTATATTTCTTTGCTTGAATACTGTTGTATTCTCACAAAATATACTGCTCTTTAATAGCTAGATTGTCAGAGTAATCTGTCAGATGTATGCGCGAGAATGAATAATCTCAGTCTGATTAGGTAAGCAATATCCTCTTGCTTGGGGCTATTTATAATCTTGGAAATATATCCGTTATAAATGTATCTGTTGTTGGTTGGTGAGATGTTGACGTCTCTGATTGGCGATTGCTGAATGTTTGAATTAAAGCAGATCAGATTTAATGCTTCAGACATTCTTTTGACTTCGCATTAAATGCTCTTTAGCGCGTTCAGACTTGTCTCTCTCCGGCAGCATTAAATGTTGTCCTATCAGCAATAAATGCTGCTTTAACCTTGAATACTTTATGAATAAATAATGTTTATCTCACACCAGTTTAAAGCTTTTCCATTCAGTCCAGTTGGATTGTGTTTTACTTGTCCTAAATAAAACACCTACAGTCTGACTGCGGTATCCAACATATTATCTCTTCTATTGTATGATGAAAGTATTGAAGGATAGACTCTGTAGAAGATCTCTTGCTGTATTGACGCGCTGTACGGAGATTCCTAACAACTTCCATACTTAGCGATATTCTGACTTCTTAAGACTTCTTGCTGAATGTTGGCGATTATCAAAACAGGAATATTTATCCTAACAATTTCCCCCTTTTTGATAATGCCAAACCTTCCTCTAGATACCTTATTCTAGATACAGAGAGGCTATCTTCAAGCCTTCTGTCGATTGATTTGATCTTCCTTTCTTAGTCTAAAAATTTGAACTGCTCGCAGGCAAGTTCTAAAATTGAAAATCCTACATGACTAAGTCTATTACAACTGATCTTATGATTGGCGCGTAGGCATAATCGTACAGAGTGAAATCTAAATTGCATACAACTTAATCTATGAATTGTTCACAGACAAGTTCTTATAGCTTTGAGTATTAACAAGTTTGAACTTGTCGGAATATAACAAAACTTCATAATAATACAGTAAAAATAATAAACATGGATTATGAGCAGCAATCTTTCAAGAAATCAAATTTTATTGATGATAGAATTCTTACAAGTCTTGGAAGATAAAGATATAAAAATACATACTGCATCGGTAAGCATACAGTGGAAAGAAATATTGCGAGAAGGCTAACATGTTAACTCCTATAGTGAGAATGCCTCCAAGGCCTTCGGTCAGGATCATCTACCATTCATTTCCAGCTACTGTTTTTATATGAAACGTGCATTGGGTATGCCTTTTTTCCAGTCTATCATATAGACATCTCTTATTCTATATCCTTGTATCTTCACTTCTCTAGATGAGAGATCAGTCACCATACATATCTATTTGATGAATACTACCAAAATTGCTCTCATCATAGAACTGGCTTATGCTTAAAAGATTGTATTTTAATCCTTTAACATATTGAACTTTTGCTATGGCAAAATTGCCTCTGTTCAGCTTCCCATCTCCTTTGGTTTGTCCACATGAGCTATCTCCAAATGTTACATCTGGGCCTCTTTCCTTGGTATAACATGACAATATTCTTTTGTTTCTAGTCATGTGTCTTGAGCACCCAGAGTCTACAAAGCATTTTTCACTTCCTACTGGTGATTCTATGGCTGTTGTACAGTAACCCTTGCACCTTTTCTGCAATCATGTAAAATAGATTTAGGTACCCAGATCTGAATGGGTCCTCTAAGGTTAATGGATCTGAAAGAATTCTTCTTTTGTTATGAGAGTTCATCTGATATCTATTATAATGTGCATAATTATTATTCTTGTATCCTTTATATGGATTATGCACATGATAAGGTAGGTAATGTGCTTGGTGTGAGCCATGGTAAAATGTTGGCTGGAAATTCTATTTTTGTTTCCACACATTTTGGAAGTTTGAGTTCCTGTGGTTTCCATCTACCTCTTCCAATTTGGAATTGTTTTGTGGGAACTTTTGGTAGTAATAATCCTATAGATGGTGTCTCAGGTTTTGATTCTGATTTTCCCATTGCCTAGTCCTTTGTCTTAGCTCAGTCCTAAACTGTCTTGGCTGCCCCCTAAACTGTCTTGGCTGATGCCTAAATAGTCTTGGTTGCTGCCTAGAGTGTCTCAGCTACTGCTGAGTCTTATAACTAGGTTGCAGCCATTTTTTATTGTTCAGTTCAGCTGGTTGTACACTTGCTTCTTTCTTAACAAATGTAGGTTTAAAAATAGGAGCAGTATTTGGATGATATCCAAGACCTTATTTTAAATATAAAGGTCTTTGGTTAGTGCATAACTCTTCTAATGTTTTTGATGCCTTGAGTGATGTTATTTCTTTAGCTTGAGCATCATTTAACTGTTTGAGCTTTATAAGCTCGGCCTCAATATGAGTGAGTGCATTTCATTGTTTGATGTTGTTAATCTATTTATTTCAGCTATGGTTATGTTTTTTTCAGCTTCAGACTGACTCATTTTTGTTATATCTTGGATGAGTTTGTCTAAATCATTATTCAGCTTCACTTCTCATTTTCAACTAGGTGTTCTCAACTGTCACAGCCAGGTGTGCTGTTTTGGAGTTTCAAAATCTTTTAACAATTGAATGAGATACTTATGCAAATCAAGATATTCAGATGTGTCTGAGCTAAAACATTCTGAATGTTGGGGTTTAGATGATACCTCTTTATCAACTGTATTGGCCATCAGGCAGTTGTAGTCATCTTCATCTTCTGAGAAGAGTCCACCACTTGATCCCTCAATCTTGGGTGCCTGGTCCTCTCCAATTAGAGCTTTTCATTTCTCTTATTTTCCTTTCTACCTTGTGTCTTTCTTTTCTTCTTCTTTCTTCAGGTTAGGATAGTTATATTGAATGTGACCTGTCTTGTGGCAGTTGTGGCACCAGGTCCCTGCTTTTTGGTTTCTCTTGGGATTCTCTTTGTAGTTCCTATTGTATTTCGAGTAATTCTTTCTGAAATTACTTGAATCTTTGCATTATGAATGTCATTTCTTCCTAAAATTCAGAAGGCTTAGAGGAGTGACTTCAGCTAGGTTCTTTGCATGGGACTCAGCTGCAAAAGCGATTCCTTTCTCAACTGGCTCACTGGATGATGAGCAAGGGAGTCCGAACTCAAATACCTTGAGGTATGATAATAGCTCTTGGATCTTTACTTTGTTAAGATCCTTTGATTCCCTCATGGTTATTACCTTCATGCTCCACTCTGGGGTAAGACACCCTAGAACCTTTAGCGCCATCTCTCGGTTGCCATAAGTTTTTTCGAGAGAATTGATCTCATCTATGATTTCCGTGAATCTGGTTTCCATGTTGTCTATGGTTTCTCCATCCTTCATTTTGAAGTTATCAAATTTTTGTGTAGAAATTGATAACTTATTTTCCTTGATCAGTTATGTTCCTTCAAACATTACTACTAATGTGTCCCAGATTTCTTTGGCGTTTTTGCAATTTTTTATTTTCACCATGGTGGCTTTATCAAGGTTTTGATATAGGACATCTCTGACCCGGTTGTAAGATTGGCAAGCTTCCTCTCATCGGTGGTCAGCTTGGTTCTGGTCTTGGGAATCTGCTTCGATTTTCCAGTTGCGATTTCCTCAGCAGTGTTGTCCTTCATATAGATGATAGGACCTTCTTCAATAATGCTTCACATGTCGTCGTGTAGGGATGATAAGTGTGCCTGCATTTTTGTCTTTCAAAGATCATAATCATCAATATAGTAAACATGAAGTCTAGGGTGCATGTGCTCCATCTTATTATGAGAGATTAGTGAAATATACGTGAGTATATGGATCTGGTTCTATGACTACCAATTATGATGTCTATGAACCAACCTCTCTGATACCACTTGTAGGTCACAGATACGTATGGTGAAAGTCTGGGGGGTGAATAGACTTTTAAAACTTTTTTGAAATGACTGATTTATGAAACCCAACTATGATGCTCAGCAGCTAGGTACAGTTAGCTGGTTTTTAAACTTAGCTGAAATCGCAATTAGGAAATGTCAACTGAAAAATATGCGGAAGACATAGCTGACTAGATTTGTTAATACAACAGTTAAGATGGATGAAGTAGTTAGGTATGGTGTTTAAAGCAGTAAAACACACAGTACTTAAGTAGTTGCATAGGTGGGGTAATCCTCCACTAGTCCCCTTCTCTCAAATCCATTTGAAAATAAATTCACTTTTTAATGGTTACAATGAATTAGTTACAGTAGCTTTCAACCAGTGAAAATCCTTATCCGGGGTAACTCCTTCCCTTTGGTTGCTGGTCACCTCCTGATTGAAAATGCGTGGATGCCTCACAGCGCCCAAGTTGCTTATCATCTTCCAATAAAGAATCCGTGGATGTCACACAACCCAACTTTCAAGAACCTCGTTCAAGAAAGTACCCCCCACTCAAATCCTAATAACAAAAGTGTTTGTTTTATCCAACTTATAAGAGATCTTATGACTTGATTCTTATGATCTTAGCTCTTCACGATGCTTAGAGAGTATATTGATTTTGCTCGCTTTTTTCGCTTGTGAATGTTAATCGCATCGTACATGTAATATCCGCAATTTCAATTTTTGGTAAAATTTTTTTTGGAAGGAGTCCGTTTTAATGGCTCGCTTATGATCGCTTCGTCATTATGAGAATGATTAATACTGCACTTTTTGACATCCGAGTTCGTTTCGGAGTAGTTTTGCTGAGTTCTGTGCTTTTTGGCGACTTTTCCGCATTTGAGTTTGATTCTTGCGAATCTCATTCGAAACTGTTGTTTTGTGTTCCCCGTAAGTCCATTTAACTTTTTTAGATGTATTGTGAGCTTTGGTTTGGTTATTCGATCACGTATCGTGGTTTTCGGGCATTTTGGGCCATTTTGTAATTTCCTAAAGTTGTAGGTATCTGCCTTCGTATTTATTGTTTCGACCCTTTTCATGGTCGTGTGTGAGTTTGGTCAGAGCTCAAGCTCTTTGTATGATCATGTTCTGGAGATTTCCACGTGTATCTTGAACTTGAATATTCGGTCAGAGAAATCCGTCGCCGTACCCATCATTGAGGCTACTGTTTTTTGTTATTTTAGAGTTATTAGCGCACGCTACATCAGGATGGTTAGCGCGCGCTAATGTGTAGTTGTTAGCGCATGCTACGGGTGTTGTAGCGAATGCTAACTGGAGGTGCAGAAACAGTCCAGAGGCTACTGGACTGGGTTAGAACGTTGATTAGCACACACTATTTACTAATATAGCACGCGCTAAGGTGCATAGATAGCGCACGCTAAGGCGAGGATAGCGCACGCTACCTGGTGGTTCGAGGGCAGTCCAAGAGCTACTGGACTGGGTCTGGAGGTCTCGTTAGCGCACGCTAACACTTGTGGTTAGCGCACGCTAACAGTGTGTTTTGGTCAGGAAGTTTTGTTTCGGTGCCTCGATAGCACACGCTAATCTTAAAGATCAGCGCACGCTAAGCTGTCCAGTGTATATAAACTGGACAGCAGTCGTGTAACGTCATTTCCACTTCATTTCTCCTCCGGTCCGTGGGTTTGGGACGAGGGCGAATTGGGTTCGAACTTCTGGTCGATTTTGTCCCATTCCAAGGTGTTTTGGAGGGTTCTTGGTGATTGTGACCTCATCTAATCCGTTGTTCTTTGTCGGATCAAGGTATTTTTCCATTTTTCCTAGAGTTAACTTTTTGGAGTTTTGTTCTTAACCTCGATCCTAGTCCAATTTTGATGAATTGGTTGGTGCTATATGATGTTATTAATCGTGTTCTATGGATTGTATATCCGTATTTTGAGTTAGTTTAACTCGATTGGCGATTTCAGTGTTCTTAGGAATCATTGAACATTTAATGTTCGATTAAATGTTTCAATGAGTTTCCTTCGATGTTTTGATGTGATTCCTGGTGTTGTTGGTCTCGATCCTCGTTGTGATCATGTTTTTGTTGTTTCTTCCGGAGGATTATAGGTGCTCGAGGATTCCGAGTTGATCACCATTTTGTGTTGGTAATCCGTGCGGTGTTATCCTCGTAGTGTTCGCGGTGCTATCGTGTTCTTGATTATGTTCAGGAGTCCGGGGCTGCCCAACCGCATCTCGTTCGTCATCTCGTTTCGATCGTGGTTTCGCGGCAAGTATTTTCTTATATGATTTGTGTCATGTAATTAGAGTTTACATGTTGGATTGATGATGGTTGGTTTACCCTCGTGAATATGATTCGTGTGAGTTGATTATGATTTGATTATTTTGAATGTTGAGGGCTTTAATGATATCCCTGCTTGTTTAATGTTGTGAAATCGTGTATTCCGTGTTAATTGTGTTGTTTTGTTGTGATTGATTGTTCATGATGGAGGTATTGTGATGAGTATGATAACGGTGTCGGGTAAGTGGCCATCTCTAGTAAGTATTCTTAATGAACTTACATTCTTAGCATATTAGTATTGCATGAGTAACGTGTGTGTGTGTGTATGCTCACTACGGGTTATATCCGACAGGGTCTCGGTAGGGGTCCATGGAGGGGTGGATCGACGAGTTTTGCTTTTAACCACTACGGGTTAGATCCGATGGGTCTCGGTAGGGGTCCACGGAGGGATGGATCAACGGTTAATTGTGGTGCATTTTACAAATGTGTTTTGAGTTATGGCGTTTCCGGAAACGAGTGTTTTTGAACGGTGATTTCATGATTGCATGCATTGACTAAGTGTGTAAGAGGTAAGTTGTTCATTTGTCCTACTTGCCTAGGATGGAACTAAAGTATTTTGTCGTATGTGTTTAGTCCTTTAGTTGTGAGGTTTTGATGTTGGAAAACGGACCTTGCTATTGTTCTTGTGCACTGTGATTTGATGAGATTTGTGATGAGACCCCAACGGTTTTATAAAGGTCATTTTACAGAAAGTGAATTCTTGGCCGAGACCCATTCATTTTGAAATGGTTATTTTTCAACTAAGGACTTGAGGTCCAACAAGGTTTCTACTTTTAAAATCCCCGAGATGAGGAATTTATTTTCAAACACTTCATTTATTGCTTTCTAATGAATAAAACCTCCTGAGAAGGCTTTGGTAGTTAATTGTCGTACCCGATTTGAGAATTCTATTTGTTTGTTGCATTTCTTATGATTATGTATTTGCACTAGCAAAATAGTGGGATTTTGATAACCCCCGAGAAATCGGGGGTGGATGTCTGTTTTGCATTCAGGTTTTGGGGAGCCTAACACAGGGTCGGCATGAAGGATGATGAAAGATGATCGATACTAATAACATGAGGTTCCATACGATGTCGTATTGGTTTGGTTGTACTTTATTTCCACTGCAGTATTTCCCCCGTTGTATGGGAGTGTGTTGTATTTTGACCCCTGCGTGGGCATATATTGAGATTGAGTTGTATGCATTGATTGAAAGACCAAATCTGTCTACTGAGTGATTTTAGCCTTAAAGGCGATGTTGAGATGTTTGATTTCAGTTACCAGCCTGGTAGATCCTTGAGGGAAGGGTCTACGGCGTGTAATATCCCTGAGTGGATTGGGGGTGTTACATAAATGGTATCGGAGCTCAGGTTGCGGAAACCTAGGCTGTCGGGTCGAGTTATGCGTTGTCGGGTCTTGTCTTGTCAGATTTTGTCTGACTGAGTCGTGTCGCGACGCGTCGTCTGAGTTTGTTGGTCGTGATTAGTATCATGGGGCGATCATCATCCTCATGCGATCTGTGGATGTAAGTCTCCCTTCTTTGTGTTGTGCCTCGTGTGACATGAGCTACTTGTATGATTATTTGTTAAGTGTTGGAATCCTTCTATGGATTTTGATTTCGTGATATGTGGTTATTCGACTCTCATATTTTGTTTATATAAGGAGTGGTGACGCTGCTAATGTAGTTTTGACTGTTTGTTTTCCGGTAAAATACATGTATTGTTTATTTTGAACGATTTGATGCATATACTATGAGGTGTATAAGTGGATGTTGATACGTGTGAGTTTTGGGCATTCTGGCCTATTGAATTTCTGAAAACCTTGAGTATCTTAGAAAATAAATTTCGAGACGTACTTTTAAAATGGGTTATTTTCTCTCGCAGTATCTTCAAGATGCCTACTTGTGCCGCAGTATGTTTCAAGATTCTTCTACCTTGAGGACCAAAATATTTTGAGATATTTTCAGTAATTTGGCAACGCATTTGCTTAGACCCAAGGGTCGAATATTTCTGAAAGTTTTAATTAAAAGAAAGGTGTTCTCATTTTTATCAAACGCGAGATGGTTTTTCAAAGTCTCGATAACGATGTTTCATGTTTATATTACTATTTTTCGAAATATGATACTCAAGACCAACTGATGTTCCCAAAATTATTTACAAAAAGGTGGTTTTCGTTTTTAAAACCTATCGTTCCTGTATGCGGTCCGGGAATGTATGTATGATATTCGCACTGTCATTAGGGTGTTAATCCCCGAGTTGTGATTGAATTGGTGGTGTGAGCGTTGAGTCGGTTGCCACGCATCTGTTGTGTTAGCCCTCTATGAGAGGTGTGATGTTGGTCCTTAATGTTGTCGTTTCGTGGTGATCTGCGTGTTATTGCACCTGTGCGAGCTGTTAGAGATCGGGTTTGTGTGATTGTATACATCTATGATTGTTTCATGCTGTTTTGTGATTGTGTGCCGGTTATCATTCGGGTCGTTGAAATCGCCGAATGTATGTCGTCCTTGCTGTGATTCGATGTATGTGGGTTGCCTTACGTTGATATGTTTTGCTGAGTTGGCATCTCTGGTATGTTGTTTTGCGACGTTATATTCCATTATACCTAGCAGTTGTATTTTCGGGGTGCCGAGGTGCTTCATCTGTAATGTGCTGGAGCATGTACGTGCGAATTGTCCTTCCCCGCCAGTAGCAGATTACAAGTGTGGGCTCGAGGGGCACAGAATCCAGTTTTGCGAGTTGGTTACCGAGCTTTTCGGGGTACGAACTTCAGCACGGATGTCAGGATCGGCTTTCAGAGTCCCCTGAATGATGTTCCTGTCAGTTGCTTGTTGTGTTGTTACCTTGCTTTCGTTGTGAGTTTCGGGGACGGCACTTCTTTTAAAAGAGGTCGAATGTAATACCCGTATTATTTTTGACTTCTGCATTTTCCCTTTCTCAATTCTGTCGACTCGCTCGTGTTCGTTGATACTTTCTGAACTCGTTCGGTATCTCGGTTGTCACCATTCGAATGGGTTGTGACCTTGTTTCGGATCAATCTATTTATCCTTGTGACTTTTCCGAGTTCGGTTCGATTCTTGTGAACCTTGTTCGAAATTTACGTCTTTTAGTTTCTACAAGTTCTTTTGATATCTTGAGTTGAAGTGTGAACTTCGGGGTCGTTGTTCGATAGTTGTTGTTCGATCGTTTTTAGTCGACCATTTTTGTTCGATCATTGTGTTCGATCGTGTTGTTCGATCATTGAGATTCGATCGTGGTTGTCTGATTGTTGAATGCCTGATCTCGTTCAGTGAAGAATTGTCGTTCACTATTAGTCAGCTATTTCGATTGCGGTCAATTGGGACACCGAGACGTGCATTGCGAGATGGTAGCTGAGAGGTTCGGGGATCGAGTTTTCGTCTCTGCTCCGAAGGGACACGGAGATGTCTGGTGAGGTTTTCGAGAATTTCGGCGTGGTCGGAGTTCCTCGTGGTCATCCTTGCAGATCGTTTTGTGTTTATCTTCTATTTTCTTGAGTGTGCGTGTTTCCTAGTAATAGGTACCTTTGTTTTGTGATTGTTTGGACAATTGACTTGATTGCATTATCTGTTTGGTGATGCTTGGCACTCGTTGATTTCGTTATGCCCCTGCTTGTGGCATTGTGATGGTTGTCGTTGAGCGTGTTTCTTCGCTGTATGTTCATTTGCGTTCTTGTACCGTCTCGCCGATGGGAGTAACCTATGCGTTCTCGTGTATCTCGTTTAGATGTTCATGGTGGGATATTGTTCCTCCCTACTTATTTTTAAGTATCGGGACGAAACTTCTTTTAAGGAGCGTAGTATGTAATATCCGCAATTTCGATTTTCGGTAAATTTCTTTTTTTTGGAAGGAGTCCGTTTTAGCGGCTCGCTTGTTATCGTTTTCTCATTACGAGAATGATTAATTATGCACTTTTTGACATCCGAGTTCGTTTCGGAGTCGTTTTACTGAGTTCCGTGCTTTTTGGCGACTTTTCTGCGTTTGAGTTCGATTCTTGCGAATGTCGTTCGAAAGTGTTGTTTCGTGTTCCCCGTAAGTCCGTTTAACTTTGTAAGACGTATTGTGAGCTTTGGTTTGGTTATTCGATCACGTATCGTGATTTATGGGCATTTTGGGCCATTTTGTAATTTTCCAAAGTTGTGGGTATCCGCCTTCGTATTTATTGTTTTGACCCTTTTAATGTAACATATGCGTGCTTTATTAATAATATAATTTATTGATTATTTTGTTGGAAGTTGGTTTGGGAAAGTTCCATATCGTACTGTTGGTGCTTGGAATCGTATGTATATTGGAGTTGGAACTAGTATGTTGGTTGTTAGTAATGGACGAGTCATGTGCTTGTCAGGATGTGTTCGTGCTGACCAACTCCATAATGGTGATATTGAGAAATAGCAGTTAGCGCACGCTAGACTGTGTTGCTAGCGCGCGCTAATTATGTATTGGTAGCGCACGTTAGTTGGCCATGGTAGCGCACGCCATTATGGCTGGTCCGTGCATGCAGAGGGTTCCGAAATCTGGACAAACTAGCAGGAAGCGCATGCTAACCCTTACGGGTAGCGCACGCTAACGCGGCCAGTGTAGAGAGTTCTGCACCGCCTTTCAAAGGCGGTGGGCTGCCTTTTAAGCCCGATAGCGCAAGCTACGCCTTTTCCGTAGCGCGTTCTAATCACGTCCAGTTTATATAGGACAGCGCAGCTCAGTTTATACCATTTCCTTCCTTCTTCTTCCTCCTTCCGCAGCTGAGTGTTCTGGGCGTGGGGAAGTGCAGATTTTGGCCGGACTTCACTACCCAACAACATTTTAGAGTTCCTAGAACAAAGTTAACAATATCTCAACAGCTTTTATCGTCCGGATCAAGGTAATTCCTTCGAAACCCGAGTTCTTCATACCTTAAGGTTATCTTGAAGTTTTATGCTCTAAAGTTAAGATCTAGCCATGGTTGTGTTGGATTATGATGTTATAATTATAATCCCTTGCTTTTCGTCAAAATTTATCGATTAAGTTTCGAGTTTTCTTCCGTAGTCATGTATGGTCCATGCTGACCCTATAGTATCCGACTGAATGTCCCTAAGAGTAGAACTTAGGGTAAACCTTTCCGTTTCCGTCGTACTGTGTTTGATATAGTGTTTTGTTGTGCTAGGACCTAATCGTTGAGGAAAGTTCGAGCAGCAGGTCCTTTTGTTCACCGTTCCGTGTACCATTGTAATTGAGGCAAGTACTTTGATTGTGTTTGATGTACTTCGTGTGAATATGTGGTATTCATGCAAGTACTTTGATTGTGTTTGATGTACTGCGTGTGAATGTGGAAAATGTTATTTTATGAAAATTGGAAATTTCAGAAAATGTGATTTGTGCCATTTCGTGAAAAAGTGATGATTTCTGAAAGTGCGACATGTGGTCGTGTGCCAAGTAAAACCAGTGAGGGTCCCCTAGGTTCCGTAGACTGAGGCCTCTTTAGTTCACTTGGCTGGGTTTGTACAACACAGGAAGCTGTGAGGACTCACCGGGAGGCGTATGTATTCGCGTGGGTGCGGTACATGTGACCCCCTTGATGTTTTGTGATGATGATTGTGATATGGTACTCCGGATTATCCGTGATGGCATTTTGATTTATTTTATTCACTTGTTGTACATATCCTAGAATCGTTGTACTTGCACCAACAGTTTGCTGACCCCTTTCGGGGTGGATATATTTGTTGTGTATTCAGGTACAGGTCTTAGCGGCAAGCTGGCGCAGGAAGGGCACGAGGATGATGAGCAACACTGATATCACGTGTTATTGTGAGTTGGTGGTTATTTTGGCATGGTCAGAGTTGTGTTTTGGTTTTGTACTCGCGCAGGTACTGTCACATATGGTTTAATGTGTTGATGTTGGTTATGGTTGATGTGTTGGATTAGTTATGAGCTGTTGTTTTTGTTATGATCCAACAGGACCATGTATTGGTATGTTTTGGTGATGTATGTCGTCTTGAAAGTTGACGTTGATTTTAAGTGTGTGGATGTCTCATTTCTATTGATGGTCATTGTTTTCTTTTATGTTGGTCCAGCCTGGTAGGTTCTCCAAAAAGAATCTACGGCGCTGTAATACCTCTGTAAAATAACGGGGGTGTTACAGAATTTGGTATCGGAGCCTAGGTTTGTGGATACCTAGGCTGTTGGTGTTTTGGGTCTGTTAAAGTTGAGTTGGTCGTTTGTTTATGATATCATTGAGTTGTTGCCATCTCATGCGACCTGCGCTGTAAGTCTCTCTGAAGTCTAATTTCTTCTGCACAGATTGTTTTGGACTGTTTTGAATAGGCTTGGATTTTGAGTTCCTCTTGTGAATCGTGTTCCATTGGAATTGTGTCTGTTGCTTTCCTTCCCTTATATGTCTAAGTAACTAGTGCATACTATGGTAAGGAGAAAGTAAGTCTTTCGATTGTGAGATCCCTCCTATATGTAGGGTGGTTGTGTTGTGATAACTCGATTAGCCCTAGGTTGAAGGGCTGGAATTTGTTGATGGTATTAGGACTGTTGGGATGTGCATGAGTATACTATACAGTCCGGGTGGAAATAGTTACATAACGTATGTTGGGAAACCAGGAATGCTATTGATTCCTACATTCCATGCGATTAAGTAACAATTTTATCTGCTGCGTGAGTATCTTGAAATGGATTTTGGTATTTTGTAAACTGGGTTTTGTTTTGTAAAACTGATTCCCTAAAGCGAGTTTTGGCACTTTGGCCTTGAATGTTTTGACGATATTTTTATGACGGTATATGGTGTCTTATAAATGACTTTGTGAGTATTTGAAAAATATTACCGTGGCCTTTTGGGCGTTTTAAACGTTTTTGGAAAATAGTTTATAGCCTGGTGGGTTCTGACGCGGGCCCCACAGTGCTGAATAACCGGGCGGTTTTGGGAATGTTACTGATTATGGTGAAACATCTATAGTGGCTTTTGAAATTCTTTCGAATGGTGGAAAATCTGCGATTTAATATCGCTATATCAAATGAGTATGTATTCGGTAGAAAATCTTTCTTTCTATCCAGCAACTAGTGGGAGAGGAGGAATCTTCATTTTATCCAAATTCGAGGTAAATTTTTGAAATAATTTCGGATTATAGACATTTCTGAAAATTTTAAAAGTGTAAATTGTTTTGTTCATTATTTAAAAATGATTTCAAAATTGACGTGTAAAATAAAACTTCCTCTTCTAAGGTATTCACGAGTTTTGGGCGAAATATGACTCGCCCCTTATTTGCAAAGGATTATGTTTCGGACATGGTATTGTTACTCCTGTCAGAAGATCAAAAGTTGATTTTAAGGAGAATATGCATATGTATATATATTCTCACCCTTGTATATAGTATACGTGCCTCCCAAAATCCGATGTTCTAGTGTTGCCTACTCTGAGTACTCGGAGATGTTGATTGTGTTCGGTGGTTTTACTGTATGAAAGAGTATTACAAGTCCGGGTATATCGAATCTTGATGAAAGTGGATATGTTGGCGATTGTGGGAGCAACGATGTGATCCAAATGGTAACCATTTATGCTGCGGTGGAGGAGTGCCAAGGTCGGACGATGCCCTACGAACCCTCCTCAGCAACTGAGTTGACAAGTGGGGCAAGCAGATAGAAGACATCTGGATGATTCTGGGCAATAGTGCTTAGAATTGTGATTAAGATGATGGTGTGAACGTTAGGACGTTCCACATGCACACATGATAATAACTCCCTTCGCCGAGAGGTAGGGTTTCACTTTAGTTGTTAATGGCCTTTTGATGATTCCTCGCGTGACGTTGTATACTTACAAACCGATGTGTTCGGATTTGCACGCTGCCGCTTATTAGTAACCTTCGGTTCTGGTGCTATTTGAGGGGTGTTCATGACTGTATTACCGAATCGGAGCAGTTAGCGTACGCTATAGCGCATGCTAACACGAGATGCAGAAACTACCGTATTCAACTGAGAATTCAGCAGCGTACGCTATGCAATTATACAGTGCATGCTAAAGTGCAGCAGTTAGCGCACGCTATGGAGAGGGTAAAGCGCGCTAACTGGTAGTTCAGGGGCAGTCCAGAGGCTACTGGACTGAGGCTGTAGGTCTCGTTAGCGCACGCTAACGCTTGTAGTTAATGCATGCTAACCTGTCCGGCATATAAACTGGACAGCAATCGTGATTCATCATTTCCACTCTTTTCTTTTTCTCCGGGGGTGACATCAGGATGTGAATCGAAGGTGACGATGGTTCGTGATCTTGGCTGATTGTGTTCAAAGGTGTTTTGGAGTATAACATTTTCTAACCCAATGTCCTTTGTCGGATTGAGGCAATTCCTTGATTTTCCCTTGAGTTAACATTTGTGAATTTTGTTCTTGATCTCATTTCCAACTCGATTCTGATGAATCAATTGATGTTAAATATTATTGTTGGTCGTGCCTTATGAATTGCATACCCATAACTCCGAATCTTTTAATTTGATTGATTCTGAGAAACCGTGAACAATTAACGTGGATCAAATGTCCGTAAACTCTTGGTGAGCAAAACAAGTGATCAAGGGACATTCCGTACGCCAGATGATGGCAAGTGATGCTTTCTTAATACGTCCGAATTGTGGATGCTTCCGACAATTATGGTTTCCGTCATATACTGGTTCCAAGATTTTGTAATATAGCCCCATTGTTGTTGAATATTGGGCCATATTCCCTTTGGTAACCCATGACTCTATCCGAGCAAACCGCATCTATTGTGTTGTGTTTTATTTTGATTTCATCTTGTGCCATTAACGGAATCGCTTCACTAACGAGAAATCCTCGAGATGTTAGTAGTCATTCCGCATGCGTCAGGATGCCCAGAGAATTGGTCATCCGACCTTATGAAATTGCTTGTTACGTTATTACCTTGCTTCCACTGTTCTAAATTTCGGGAACAAACTTTTTTATTTAAAGTGGATCGTGACACCCGAGTTTTGACTTCTTTTTCCACCCTAACTCGCTTAAGTTCGATAATATCTTCTGAAATTGTTCTGTTCTCTGATTTTTGTCGTTCGAACAAGTTGTGACGTTGTTTCGGGTGAATTCATTCACAATTGTGACTTCTCCCAATTCGGTTCAATTCTTGTGAGCCCTGTGCGAAGTGAACGTCTTGTAATCCTTACAAGTTCATTTGATGTCACAGATTGAGGTGTGAACTTCGGAGTTGTTATTCGATTATTATCGTTCCGTTCTTGTTGTTCATTCAATATTGTTCGACAGTTGTGATTCAATTGTTGTTGCTCGATCTTGCATCGTGATTATCGAGCATCTCATTTCTTTAAGGTTCAGGTATCTGTTCCAATATGTGATTTTCCAAACCCTTGAAGTTGTCGGAATTAGATATTTGTCAGCGTTAAACCTGCATTTTGATTGTTGTACTATTCGGATTATTAACCATAGTGGTTCGTGATCATTGCACTTCGTAAACGTTCTTGCATATTGAATCAGACCACAACGGCTTTATAAGACATGGAGTTTTGTACCCGTTGTTGGCAGCAGATAACGTTTGTCACCTAATGTTTGCATTTTGTTAGCTTGACCAATGTTTTGGTCGTATTCGTGCCATTGATAAACTCAATCCTTATCGAGAATCTTCGTAAGTCTATCATCAAAATTTTCATCCCTATCATTGTTATTATTGTGGCGGAGGGAGATAATTAATACTATATGACGGCGCCGCCATAATACCGGCTACTAGAAATAAATGTAGCACCGCTAGGGCCGCCGACTTAAAATCGGTCTGGTGTGTATATAAGACCCTGAGAGGTATTCCCATAGTAGACTCAAGACGTTGATCGAAGGGAAACAGTTGAATAACCTTGTGAGTATGGATCCTACTAAGCATAATCGTTGGTTAGAGCATATCAACTATCTAGAGTCCGTAGCGCAATTTCATCGAGACGCAACTCAGGCTGCGCAGGAAGCAGCTACCCGAGAACGTGAGCATGTTGCGCAACTAGAAACTCAGCTAGCCGCAGCAAAATGTACTTTTCGAGAGAGAGAGGCTCAATACACTCAGGCAAGAGAGGCCCTCCAGGATCAGGTGCAGCAAGAGAGAGCAATGATACGGACTAAAGCTGAGGAGATCCTTGCTCTTCTCCCAGCGACCCCAATTCCGGTAGTGGGCCAAGAAGTTGCAGAAGATGAAGAAGATCTTGAGGAAGATCCCGAAGAGGACCAGGAAGAAGAGGTCGAAGATAACTCTATCATCATTAACCCCTGAGATAGGGTATTGGTGGCGTACTATGTATTGATGTTTTATTAGTAAATATGTACTGGTGTAATGTTCACAATTTAAGAATAAATTGTGTATGGATACGATTGGTGACGCAGACGTATATTTCGATGACCCCCTTTTTCCTGTTTCAAGTTTCAAGGACGAAACTTCTTTTAAGAGGATAAGGGTGTAACATCTGCGTGCTTTATTAATAATATAATTTATTGATGGTCATATTTGGTTGGAAGTTGGTTTGGGAAAGTTCCATATCGTACTGTTGGTGCTTGGAATCATATGTATATTGGAGTTGGAACTAGTATGTTGGTTGTTAGTAATGGACGAATCATGTGCTTCTCAGGATGTGTTCGTGCTGATCAACTCCATAATGGTGATATTGAGAAATAGCAGTTAGCGCACGCTAGACTGTGTTGCTAGCGCGCGCTAATTATGTATTGGTAGCGCATGTTAGTTGGCCATGGTAGCGCACGCCATTATGGCCGGTCCGTGCATGCAGAGGGTTCCGGAATCTGGACAAACTATAGGAAGCGCACGCTAACCCTTACGGGTAGCGCACGCTAACGCGGCCAGTGTAGAGAGTTCTGCACCGCCTTTCAAAGGTGGTGGGCTGCCTTTAAATCCCGATAGCGCACGCTACACCTTAGCCGTAGCGTGCGCTAATCACGTCCAGTATATATAGGACAGCGCAACTCAGTTTATACCATTTCCTTTCTTCTTCTTCCTCCTTCCGCGACTGAGTGTTCTGGACGTGGGGAAGTGCAGATTTTGGCCGGACTTCACTACCCAACAACATTTTAGAGTTCCTGGAACAAAGTTAACAAGATCTCAACAGCTTTTTATCGTCCGAATCAAGGTAAATCCTTCGAAACCTGAGTTCTTCATACCTTAGGGTTTTCTTGAAGTTTTATGCTCTAAAGTTCAGATATAGCTCTGGTTGTGTTGGATTATGATGCTGTAATTATAATCCCTTACTTTTTGTCAAAATTTACGGATTAAGTTTTGAGTTTTCTTTCGTAGTCATGTATGATCCATGCTGACCCTATAGTGTCCGACTGAATGTCCCGAAGAGTAGAACTTATGGTAAACCTTTCCGTTTGCATCGTACTATGTTTGATATAGTGTTGTGTTGTGCTAGAACTAATCGTTGAGGAAAGTTCGAGCAGCAGGTCCTTTTGTTCAATGTTCCCTGTACCATTGTAATTAAGGTAAGTACTTTGATTGTGTTATATGTACTCCATGTGAATATGTGGTATTCATGCAAGTACTTTGATTGTGTTTGATGTACTGCGTGTGAATATGTGGAAAATGTGATTTTATGAAAAGTGGTAATTTCATAAAATGTGATTTGTGCCATTTCGTGAAAAAGTGATGATTTCTGAAAGTGCGACATGTGGTCGTGTGCCAAGTAAAACCAGTGAGGGTCCCCTGGATTCCGTAGACTGAGGCCTCTGCGGTTCACTTGGCTGGGTTTGTACAACCAAGGAGGCCTGCGGAGGACTTACTGGGGAGGGGTATGTATTCCGCGTGGGGTAGAGTACATGTACAACCCCCGTTGATGTTTTGTGATGATGATTGTGATATGGTACTCCAGATTATCCATGATGGCACTGTGATTTATGTTATTCACTTGTTGTACATATCCTGGAATCGTTGTACTTGCACCAGCTGTTTGCTGAGCCCTTTCGGGGTGGATATACTTGTTGTGTATTCAGGTACAGGTCTTAGTGGCAAGCTGGTGCAGGAAGGGCACGAGGATGACGAGCAACACTGATATCACGTGTTATTGTGAGTTGGTGATTGTTTTGGCATGGTTAGAGTCGTGTTTTGGTTTTGTACTCGCACGGGTACTGTCACATGTGGTTTAATGTGTTGATGTTGGTTATAGTTGATGTGTTGGATCAGTTATTAGCTGTTGTTTTTGTTATAATCCAACAGGACCATGTATTGGTATGTTTTGGTGATGTATGTCATCTTGAAAGTTGACGTTGATTTTAGGTGCATGAATGTCTCATTTCTATTGATGGTCATTGTTTTCTTTTATGTTGGTCCAGCCTGGTAGGTTCTCCAAAAAGAATCTACGGCGCTGTAATACCTCTGTTAAATCACGGGGGTGTTACATTTCATGGTCGCGTGTGAGTTTGGTCAGAGCTCAAGCTCTTAGTATGATCATGTTC
Organism: Orobanche coerulescens; assembly: GCA_033398695.1. Classification (NCBI taxonomy): domain Eukaryota; kingdom Viridiplantae; phylum Streptophyta; class Magnoliopsida; order Lamiales; family Orobanchaceae; genus Orobanche; species Orobanche coerulescens. Next base: position 53,510,451 of record CM065811.1, read on the forward strand.
TGGAGCTTTCCGCGTGTATCTTGAACTTGAAGATTCGGTCGTAGAAATCCGTCGTCGTACCCATCTTTGAGGGTACTGTTTCTGTTATTTTAGAGTCGTTAGCGCATGCTATATCTGGATGGTTAGCGCGCGCTAAGGTGCAGTTGTTAGCGCACGCTACGAGTGTTGTAGCGCATGCTAACTGGAGGTGCAGAAACAGTCCAGAGGCTACTGGACTGGGTTAGAACGTTGATTAGCACATGCTATTAGTAATATAGCGCACACTAGGGTGCATCGATAGCGCACGCTAAGGCGAGGATAGCGCACGCTACCTGGTAGTTCAGGGTATTCCAGGAGCTACTGGACTGGGTCTGGAGGCCTCGTTAGCGCACGCTAACACTTGTGGTTAGCACACGCTAACAGTGTGTTTTGGTCAGGAAGTTTTGTTTCAATGCCTCGATAGCACATGCTAATCTTAAAGATTAGCGCACGCTAAGCTGTCCAGTGTATATAAACTGGACAGCAGTCGTGTAATGTCATTTCCACTTCATTTCTCCACCTGTCCGTGGGTTTGAGACGAGGGCGACTTGGGTTTGAACTTCTGGTCAATTTTGTCCCATTCCAAGGTGTTTTAGAGGGTTCTTGGTGATTGTAACCTCATCTAATCCGTTTTTCTTTGTCGGATCAAGGTACTTTTCCATTTTTCCCTAGAGTTGACTTTTTGGAGTTTTGTTCTTAACCTCGATCATAGTCTAATTTTGATGAATTGGTTGGTGCTATATGATGTTATTAATCGTGTTCTATGGATTGTATATCCGTATTTTGAGTTGGTTTAACTCGATTGGCGATTTGAGTGTTCTTGGGAATCATTGAACATTTAATGTTCGATTAAATGTTTCAATGAGTTTCCTTCGATGTTTTGATGTGATTCCTGGTGTTGTTGGTCTTGATCCTCGTTGTGATCATGTTTTTGCTGTTTCTTCCGGAGTATTATAGGTGCTTGAGGATTCCGAGTTGATCACCGTTTTGTGTTGGTAATTCGTGCAGTGTTATCCTCGTAGTGTTCGCGGCGCTATCGTGTTCTTGATTATGTTCAGGATTCTGGGGCTGCCCGACCACATCCGTTCGTCGTCTCATTTCGATCGTGGTTTCGAGGCAAGTCTTTTCTTATACGATTTGTGTCCTATAAATAGAATTTACATGTTGGATTGACGATGGTTGGTTTATCCTCGTGAATATGATTCGTGTGAGACGATTATGATTTGATTATTTTGAACGTTGAGGGCTTTAATGATATCCCTGCTTATTTAATGTTGTGAAATCATGTATTCCATGTTACTTGTGTTGTTGTGTTGTGATTGATTGTTCATGATGCACTACTACAAAAACAGCATTTAACTGCGGCATTTTAACAGCGGTTCAAAAAAAACCGCTGTTAAAATGAAACGATGGCAATTTAACAGCGGTTTTCCGCGGAACCGCTGTTAAATCTGCACATTTAACAGCGGTTCCAGAAAAACCACTGTTAATTTGTACTTTAACAGCGGTTATAGGAAAACCGCTGTTAAATCTGTACATTTAACAGCGGTTCTCTTAGAACCGCTGTTAAACTTTTATTTTAACAGCGGTTCTTTCTAGAACCGCTGTTAAATGTGCAATATATTGAATATTAAGATATTTTGCTATATATTAATATTAAAAATTATATTACATTATATATTAAAAATTATAATATATACATATTATTTTATGAATTATATTATATCAAATGTGGAATATATTGAATATTAATATATTTTGTTATATATTAATATTAAAAATTATATTACATTATATATTAAAAATTATAATACATACATATTATTTTATGAATTATATTATATTCAATGTGCAATATATTGAATATTAATATATTTTGTTATATATTAATATTAAAAATTATATTACATTATATATTAAAAATTATAATACATACATATTATTTTATGAATTATATTATATTAAATGTGCAATATATTGAATATTAAGATATTTTGTTATATATTAATATTAAAAATTATATAACATTATATATTAAAAATTATAATATATACATATTATTTTATGAATTATATTATATCAAATGTGGAATATATTGAATATTAATATATTTTGTTATATATTAATATTAAAAATTATATTACATTATATATTAAAAATTATAATACATACATATTATTTTATGAATTATATTATATTAAATGTGCAATAAATTGAATATTATTTTGTTATTTATTAATATTAAAAATTATATTACATTATATATTAAAAATTATAATACATACATATTATTTTATGAATTATATTATATTAAATGTGCAATATATTGAATATTAATATATTTTGTTATATATTAATATTAAAAATTATATTACATTATATATTAAAAATTATAATATATACATATTATTTTATGAATTATATTATATCAAATGTGTAATATATTGAATTTTAATATATTTTGTTATATATTAATATTAAAAATTATATTACATTATATATTAAAATATTTAATACATACATATTATTTTATAAATTATATTATATTAAATGTGCAATATATTGAATATTAATATATTTTGTTATATATTAATAGTAAAAATTATATTACATTATATATTAAAAATTATAATACATACATATTATTTTATGAATTATATTATATTAAATGTGCAATATATTGAATATTAATATATTTTGTTATATATTAATATTAAAAATTATATTACATTATATATTAAAAATTATAATACATACATATTATTTTATGAATTATATTATATTAAATGTGCAATATATTGAATATTAATATATTTTGTTATATATTAATATTAAAAATAATATTACATTATATATTAAAAATTATAATATATACATATTATTTTATGAATTATATTATATCAAATGTGGAATATATTGAATATTAATATATTTTGTTATATATTAATATTAAAAATTATATTACATTATATATTAAAATATTTTGTTAGATATTAATATATTTTGAAAATAATTCTGAAAATATTAACAAACATATACATATAATACATATATATATATATATATATATATATTTTATATATATATTTATATACATATATATATGGTTTATTGTACACTTATATAATATAAATCAATATTAGAACAACAAAGGTTTGATACCCACCTCCATCTCATTTAGGTCAGAGGTTCAAATCCCGTGAGTAGCGGAAATGCACATTTATACATATTATGTGCGGGTCGCGTGGGGGCGGGTGGCGGGCGGGTTTGGGCGGGTGGGGCGGGTGCGGACTGGGCGGGAATATAATATATTTTTTTAAAAAAATAATATATTAAAAAAATAATTTCAATTTATTAAAAAAAATTATTTAAAAAAATAAATAAATTTAACAGCGGTTGTTCAACAACTGCTGTTAAATGGAATTTAACAGCGGTTCTTAGACAACCGCTGTTAAATTTAACAGCGGGACATTTAACAGCGGTTCCAGAACCGCTGTTAAAAGGGTTCCAGAACCGCCGTTAAATGCTGTTTTCGTAGTAGTGATGGAGGTATTGTGATGAGTATGATAACTGTGTCGGGTAAGTCGCCATCTCTAGTAAGTATTCTTACTGAACTTACATTCTTAGCATATTAGTATTGCATGTGTAATGTGTGTGTGTGTGTGTATGCTCACTATGGGTTAGATCCGACAGACTCTCGGTAGGGGTCCACGGAGGGGTGGATCGACGAGCTTTGCTTTTAACCACTACAGGTTAGATCCGACAGGGTCTCGTTAGGGGTCCACGGAGGGGTGGATCAACGGTTAATTGTGGTGCATTTTACAAATGTGTTTTGAGTTATGGCGTTTCCAGAAACGAGTGTTTTTGAATGGTGATTTCATGATTGCATGCATTGACCAAGTGTGTAAGAGGTAAGTTGTTCATTTGGCCTAGTTGGCTCGGATGGCACTAGAATATTTTGTCGTATGTGTTTAGTTCTTTAGTTGTGAGGTTTTGATGTTGGAAAATGGACCTTGCTATTGTTCTTGTGCACTGTGATTTGATGAGATTTGGGATGAGACCGCAACGGTTTTATAAAGGTCGTTTTACGAAAAGTGAATTCTGGGCCGAGACCCATTCGTTTTGAAATGGTTATTTTTCAACTAAGGACTTGAGGTCCAACAAGGTTTCTACTTTTAAAATCCCCGAGTTGAGGAATTTATTTTCAAACACTTCATTGATTGCTTTCTAACGAATAAAACTTCTCGGGAAGGCTTTGGTAGTTAATTATCGTACCCGATTTGTGAATTCTATTCGTTTGTTACATTTTGTATGATTATGTATTTGCACTAGCAAAATAGTGGGATTTTGCTAACCCCGAAAAATCAGGCGGTGGATGTCTGTTTTGCATTCGGGTTTTGGGGAGCCTAACATAGGGTCGGCATGAAGGATGATGAAAGATGATCGATACTAATCACAGGAGGTTCCATACGATGTCGTATTGGTTTGGTTGTACTTTTTTTCCGCTGCAGTATTTCCCCCGTTGTATGTGAGTGTGTTGTATTTTGACCCCTGTGTGGGCATATATTGAGATTGAGTTGTATGCATTGATTGAAAGACCAAATCGGTCTACTGAGTCATTTTAGCCTTAAAGGCGATGTTGAGATGTTTGATTTCAGTTGCCAGCCTGGTAGATACTTGAGGGAAGGATCGACGACGTGTAATATCCCTGAGTGGATTGGGGGTGTTACAGTACATCTGCTCAAGAGTTCTTCAGGCATTTATAGAACATTATTTGAGATCTTCATAGATGTTGGTCCCAAAATTCTAAGGACGGATAGCTCTCGTCCGAAATAGCACAAGAAAGAGTTAAATGCGGAAGCTTTTAGTAAATATGTTGTATGCATTTTAAGGATGTTGCATACAGCAAACTACTTAAGATGATGTGTTTAAATGCCTACAGCAATAGTACAAAGTTTATCAAACTGATATTTTTTAAAAGAGTTTTCTTTAGAGCATTACTGTAATATAGAAATGGATATGCATGAGATAATAATGAAGCAAGACAAGATTTATAGTGGTTCAAAGGTGGGGTAATCCTTCTACATCCATTCTGCTCCACACATGAGGAAATTCACTAGAATCAAGGCGTACACAACTATGTAAAACTAGGAACACACGTAAGCTTTATCGTTCACATAGATTGATACACCCTTGGATACACCACAACACCGTTCACACAGATTGGTGTTCAACTAGACTTGAGTCAACACTCTCCCACACAGGTCAGTGTGCAACTCCCAACAACTAACACCGCCCACACAAGTTGGTTATTAGTTGGCTTCACGACCTACACAAGATCGAACCCCAATCAACACTTGAGAATACAAGTTTAATTGTCACCGAATAGCTCTCTGAACGATTAAGCTCTATCTCTAGAGTGAGGATGTTCTGAGTTCGAGATATGGCATTTGAGCTCGTATTTCTTTCTTGTCGTCCGGACATATGTTAGACTTACACATTGATTTTGTCCCTGTATACTTCAGTCGTTTCCTTTGTACGACTTATGCATACTTGCTTTCTGGTAGGGTACTTCATCTTCAATAGCTGGATGATGATAGTCGTTCACCAATATGACCGTTGAAGGTTGGTGGGATTTATGACATCCCTGAAATCATTGCTTCATGAATATATAAGACTTTCCTTTCTTAGATTTTCTTTTAATGCATTATTCTCTCTTGGATGACAAACTCTACTTTTGTTAGGCACCATTTAATGTGTGTCAAATCCACATTAAATGCTTTCACACTTGCTCCGACAATTTATGAATAAATATTCATCCAGCTAACGGATTTTACTGTAGCTTCTTGAGAAGTGATTTGTTGCAGCATTTATATTTCTCTTGTAGAGCCTACGACTCACAGCTGTATCTTTTATATTGTACCCTGACTTGATGTATGCTTGTCGTCTGCTGTTGGACTCCAAATTCCTTCTTGATGTAGTTTCTAACTGCTGGAGTTTCTGTCTGTTGTAGAGTTATGTTGTAGGTTTTGCGCTTATAAAAACTCCAGGAGGGTTTATTTCCCCCTTTTTGATAATGCCAAAACCCAATGAATTCTAACTAGGCTAAAAGTTGAATAGCTCGCAGGCATGTTCTAAACATAGTAAGAACGTAGCCCAATCGCTTAGATTTTACAACTCGATCAATGAACGCCTCGCAAGCGCGTTCTTACAGCAAACTGAAACAGCATGTGGCAAGGATGTAAATTAACGAATTAAATAAGATTACGAGCTGTAATCTTTTAAAAAGAGACAAGCTGTAACTTGTAATACCCGAGATTTCTGACTTGTATTTGGAACTTGTGATATTGTAATCGTTGTACTTGATCTGAGTATTATTCTCCGTATTTCATAATCCAATGTTGTCGAGCGTATGATTTCATGTGATTTACAAATTGTAATTCTGCGCATGTAGCGCACGCTATCGGCTATGTGTAGCGTACGCTAACATAGACTCAATAGCGCACGCTACAAAGGATTATTAGCGCACGCTATGTGTGGTCAATTTGATTGAGACGTGCGGTAGGTGAGATCTGGCCGGGGGACCCCTATCGGATCGTGTCGGGATGAACCTGGACGGTTTTCGGGAAAAGCCAAGTCAACGCCTTAGCGAATGCTACAGGTATATGCGTAGCGCACGCTAAGTGCTGAATACAGTTAAGTCAGTGAGCTGTTAGCGCACGCTACGAGCAGGGTCTAGCGCGCGCTAATAGCCATTTCTTATAAATAGGACATCATCCTATTCGTGATTTCAGTTCTTTCTTCTCCCATTACCCGAATTCTTAGACTTAGAACATAACTTCCTTCATCCTAAACACTCCATATCAACATCCTAGCTCGTGGTTGAAGATCGTACATCGTTGGAGATTGGTGTTTAAGCCTTCGGTGTTGGATTGCTTCGATTTCCTCCGTGTTCTTCACTACCTTGAGGTAGGTGATTCTTCACCGATGTTAGTATTGACGTTGATCATGTTTTGATAGCCAGTATTTCATTTATAATCGGTCATCACATGTTAGAAGGATACTTTTTGACGTATCGACACTATATATCGTTTGAACCTTTGAACCATCTTAGTATTTGGACTCCTTAGCATTTTCAAATCGATTTATGATCAGTAAACGGATATTACCCAGTTGTTACATTTTATACTTTGGAATCATGCGTTTTGGAACGTAGGACGAATGGAACTTAGAATATTTCTTGAAGATCGTAGATGAATTATGATGTTGAGATGATTATCCGTATATTTGTATCTCATAATCAAAGAAATTCCACAAACCTTATTAGCATGATATGCTCGAGGATGACTTGTATTATCACCATAGAATTCATGAGTTCATCACCATTCAACCCAGTTTTCTGTTAGCAGTATTCTGCCATGCAAGATTAGCGCACGCTAACATACGTTAGTTAACGTGCGCTATCGGGGTTGAGTTAACGCACAATACGTACGTAACGTACGTTATATATCAGCCGATTCAAACTGTCAGTCCGTGGCTAGCGCACGCTAGTCTTATACAATAGCGTACGCTAACAGGCCGGCTTAGCACACGTTACGTAGAGTACGTAGCGCACGCTAAGCAGTCCAGGCAGATTGTTTATTTTGAGCTTTTCGGCCGTAGACCGAATTGTTAGGCCATCGTTCGACTTGAGATGATTTGTATATCATTCCTTTTGTTAAGGTTCGAGCTTGTTACGTTGATCGAAGGAGGCGGCCTTCGAGTGTGTTGAGATCATTGAAGTGTTTCGTTCTTGCCATTTTCGAGGCAAGTATCATATGTCGAGTTCGATTTATATTGAAACTTTGATCATGCTTGTGGTTTTGTTCATGTTGTTGAATATGAGATATATTCTGAAATTTCTCGTGGTATTCGTTGTTATTTGTTCGTATTGATGAACATATTGAAATGCATATATGTATGCATAGTCGATTGATTTATGATATAAATGATCCGAGGGGATCATGAGGATCTATGCTGAGGGCGCTGGATCGAATGTCCACCATGCGTTGGTCCGACGGGATCATCATGGGGATCTATGCTGAGGGCGCTGGATCGCTGGACGGGTTTTCCACCATGCGTTGGTCCGACGGGATCATCATGGGGATCTATACCAAGGGCGCTGGATCGCTGGATTACCCTGTACTGTGTTGATGGAATCATGAGGATTCGCATCGTTGGATTCCGGTGGCGGAAGTCCATTTTGCATGTTTTATGATGCATTGATGATTTATGTATTACGATACTTGTACTAGCATTGTTTTGCTAACCCCTTCGAGGGTGGACATTGTTTTGATGTTCAGGTAGCCGAGGAGCGGGGAAGCAACCACAGTACCGACAGGACGATGAAATGGCTCAGTGATGTGGTTGATGTTTATTGTTATTGTGATTTGTCTCCTTGGTCTATTTAGTACTCGAGTACGTCTGTTTTAATAATGTCCTTTCGATATGGTTGTATAAGTTAACTCATTTGATCGGTTAAATCAAATCTGTATTTGAACTTCAGTTGTACGATTGGTTTATATTTACACTCTTTTTAAAATTAGCCTTGTAAATCCTTACCTAAAGGGTTTACGGCGCTGTAATTATTCCGAATATCTCGGGGTGTTACAGAATATGGTATCAGAGCTAAGATTCATGGATATCTTGGCAGTCGGGTTAATTGGGTCAGTTTACGTTATTTGATTATTGGTCGTTCGTAACATCACTCTCGAGCCAAAGATCGTCGTGTGGACCGTGGTTGTAAGTTCCTAAATCTCAAATACTACCGTTTTATTTTATTCATGTTTTGTGAACATTGATGGATGTACTCTTAGAAAGTTTGCCTGATATTGAGTATTTATGTTTACGGTATGTTGAGAGGAGGTCGTGGACGCGGGCCTTGGTCGTGTCTGTGACGTGGAAATGCGAGACAAGAAGAGTCGGTATCTACCCCGAGAGATAACCGCTAGTCGAACGGATTCCCATTAGGGGGACGGCGAGGATCGGCAAATAATAATGCGAGATCCTAACGTGCGGGAGTGCTTCACAGTGGTTGCCCAGATAAACCGGTTGCTCAAGTTGTGGATCGCATGCGAGACGGCGATGGGACAGCGGATAACGTGGAAAATCGAGGAGATAGATGGCTTCAAGTGATTAAATTGCACCCTCCGAAATTTGACCAGTTCTGTAGACGCTTTCTTGGGATCACCGGTGAAGGAATTAGAAAAGATTTTTGCGAGGATTAACTGTCCCAACGATAGGAAGGTTCGGCCGCCCGGTATCTTCGGACAGGGAGGCTTTCGGCGGTGGGAGGCCATTCGACCAGGAGGAGCACAATGTTGGTGGGCGGAATTCAAATTGATGATGGAGGCGCAGATTGTCCTCGCCATTAGAGAAGCCCGAGTTCGGGAGTTTTTCTCACCACAAAATTCGGAAGCATCTGTGACGGACGTGATTAAGACCTTTAATCACCAGCTGACTTATGTGCGCCACTTGGTCAGGACCGAGGCGGAAAGGATTTTACATTTTGACCTGCGAATGAAGCCGGAAATTCAGCAATATATGTCCGGATTTGATTGTACCACCTTGCGACAGTATCAGGACAAGGCGTTGGCCTATGATATGAAGGAGGCAGCAGTAGAGAAATCGACGGAAGCAAAGAAACAGAAGGTGTCTGGCAACTTCACGGAGAATAAGAGTAGCGGGCCCCACCGGGGTCAGTCCTCTTTTCACTCATCCAGGAGACCTCCGCATCCTTCTCGAGGTGGAAAGAAGTTCCGGGCAACACCAACTGTTTCAGACGCAGGGAAGAAGTGTTATAACTGTGGCAAAGCGGGACATGTTCGACATGATTGTTTCGCGCCTGCTGTGACCTGTTTCGAGTGTGGACAGGAAGGACATCGCGCAACATTTTGTGGGAATGCGACCCGATCTTTTGGTACTCGCACTCCAGCTCCAGTTCCGCTGGAGACGAGTGTGAACCAGACGCAGCAGAGTGGATTTCAGCAGCAGAACGTTGGGAAGAGAGAGACATCCAGTGCTGGGTCCGTTCCTCCGCGCCTGTACGAAATGAGGAAATCTGATGATCAGAACACTGCTGTTGCATCAGGTACAATTCAGATCCTTTTGCAACCAGTTAGTGTTTTATTCGATTCCGGAGCTACACATTCTTTTGTATCATTGAACTGTGTAAATCGTTTGAAAATCTCGTGCTTATTTGATTGTGAACCATATGTTGTGGGTTTGCCGAGTGGAGAGAGAATCGTGGGAACCCTAGAGGCTAGAGATTTTCCAGTAACTATAGGAGGGAGAGATTGGCTATCGAACCTTATTGTGGTTGACATCTACGGTGACGATTTAATTCTCGGAGACGATTGGCTCAACCGTTATGGAGCTATTCTGAATTACCGAGAGAGAGTCATTTCTATCATTGCTGATGACGGATCTGAACACTTATTCCGAGGATGGAGACCAGGAAGCTCGGGAAAATTGATCAAAGCAATGAAAGCCGTGAAATTACTGAAGCAGGGATGTCACGGACTTTGGTGCTATGCCATGAGGAAAGAGGAAGGGGTAGAGCTCTCGTCTATTTCAGTTGTGAATGAGTTCTCAGATGTATTTCCTAACGAACTACCTGGGTTACCTCCGCAGAGAGAAGTGGAATTCACTATCGAATTAGAGCCTAGAGCAGCTCCTATTTCCAGGGCACCATACCGCATGGCGCCAACCGATATGTATGAACTCAACAAGCAACTAGAGGAATTGTTACAGAAGGGCTATATCCAACCTAGTGTTTTTCCTTGGGGAGTGCCCGTTCTCTTTGTCCGGAAGAAAGACGGATCCCTCCGACTGTGTATTGATTACAGGGAGCTCAATAAGATGACGATCAAGAATAAGTACCCTATACCTCGGATCGACGACTTGTTTGATCAACTGCAAGGGGCGAGGGTATTCTCGAAGATTGACTTGCGATCAGGATACCACCAGTTGAGAATTAAGGAATCGGATATACCAAAATCTGCTTTCAGATCCCGGTACGGGCATTATGAATTCGTAGTAATGCCGTTTGGACTTACCAATGCTCCTGCGGTGTTCATGCAATTGATGAATCGGGTATTCTTGGAATACTTGGATAAATTTGTGGCCGTCTTCATTGATGACATCTTGATATATTCGAAGAACGCAGAGGAGCATGCCGAACATTTGCATGTGGTTTTGAGCACTTTGAGGAAGGAACAGCTGTATGCAAAGTTTTCAAAATGCGAATTCTGGCTTAAGGAAGTAACTTTCCTTGGGCATGTGATATCAGCTGACGGAGTTCAGGTGGACCCGAAGAAAGTCGAAGCAATCTTGGAATGGGAAGCTCCTAATAATGTGAAAGAAGTCCGGAGTTTCTTAGGACTTGCGGGATATTATCGCCGCTTTGTAGAGGGATTTTCCAAGATCTCTCGTCCGCTCACTCAGCTGTTACAGAAAACTCAAAAGTTTAAGTGGGATGAGAAATGCCAGGCTGGTTTTGATGAGCTTAAGAAGATACTGACGACAACACCTATATTAGCGTTACCAGATGGAACTGATGGATTCATGGTTTATAGCGACGCTTCAAATCAGGGTCTAGGATGTGTGTTGATGCAAAAGGATAAGGTGATTGCCTATGCTTCTCGGCAATTGAAACCGTATGAGGTTAATTACCCGACTCATGATCTGGAGCTAGCAGCTGTGGTCTTTGCCTTGAAAATTTGGCGACATTATTTGTATGGCACTCATTGTCAGATATTTACAGACCATAAGAGCCTCAAGTACATTTTCAGTCAGAAAGAATTAAACATGAGGCAGAGAAGGTGGCTGGAATTGATCAAGGATTACGACTTGGAGATTCTCTATCATCCGGGGAAAGCAAACGTAGTAGTCGATGCTTTGAGCCGTAAACCTGTTTCTCTTCGAGTGTTGGAAGCACTTACGTCCCAAACCAGTATTCAACGAGAACTGATCCGCGAGGGGATTGAAGTATGGGCACCAGGAATCCAAGGGCAACCTTATGTGATGGAACTGACTTCATCACTAGTCGAGGAGATCAAGTCTAAACAATTGAATGATTCTCTGATCCTTCGATTATGTGACGAAGTAAAGAAAGGAAAAGCCCCAGGATTTGTGATACAAGATGATGGAGTTCTGATATTTCAGAGTCGACTTTGCGTTCCCGATGATGATGATTTGAGAAGGACTATTCTGAAGGAAGCTCACAAATAGCCTATTCTATTCACCCGGCGCAAAGAAGATGTATAAGGATTTAAAACAAAACTTCTGGTGGGGTAATATGAAGAAGGACGTAGCAGAGTATGTTTCGAGGTGTTTGACTTGTCAGCAGGTTAAGATCGAACATCAGCGACCTGCCGGAATGTTAAAGCCGCTTCCGATCCCTAAATGGAAGTGGAAGGACATCTCGATGGATTTCATCACCAGTATGCCAAGGACTAGAACGGGAATGAACATGATTTGGGTTGTAGTTGATCGACTAACCAAGTCGGCTCATTTCCTAGGGATTAAAGATACATGGGGACCCGAGAGATTGGCGCGAGTATTTATTGCGGAGATAGTCAGATTGCATGGGACGCCGAAGACCATTATTTCGGATCGAGATGGCCGTTTCGTGTCACACTTCTGGAAAGCAGTTCACAAGGCTTTGGGGACTGAGCTCAACTTTAGCACGGCTTATCATCCCCAAACGGACGGTCAGTCCGAAAGGACTATACAAACAGTAGAAGACATGCTTAGAGCTTGTGCATTAGATTGGTCAACTGATTGGGAAGTTCACTTGCCCTTGATTGAATTCACTTATAATAATAGTTGGCATGCTTCTATCAAAATGGCACCATTTGAAGCTTTGTACGGAAGAAGATGTCGATCACCCCTGTGTTGGGATGATTCTTCGGATTTGATCGGGACGGAACCGGAATTGATTATTCAGACTCAAGAGAAGGTAGCTTTGATTCGAGAAAGATTGTTGACTGCCCAGAGTCGACAGAAATCTTATGCAGATATACGTCGTCGCCCTCTAGAGTTCGACGCTGGGGACCATGTACTATTGAAGGTGTCTCCTACACGAGGGATTTTCCATTTTGGGAGGATAGGCAAGCTTAGTCCGAGATATTTCGGACCATTTGAGATCCTCGAGAGAGTTGGAGATTTAGCATACAGGTTGGCCTTACCACCATCGCTGAGTCACGTTCACAATGTGTTTCACGTATCCCAATTGCGGAAGTATGTACCGGACCCCAGTCACGTCATTGATTTCGACAAGATCGAGATAGCTAATGATGGCACCTTCGAAGAGAGACCAATCAAGATACTTGAGAGCCGGATCAAACAATTGAGGAATAAACCAATACACTTGGTTAAAGTACAATGGTCACGACACGGAGTCGAAGAGGCCACTTGGGAAACGGAGGACAGTATGAAGGCTAGATATCCAGAGTTGTTTTCATCTTAAGTTTCGGGACGAAACTTCTTTTTAGGGAGGAAGGATGTAATACCCGAGATTTCTGACTTGTATTTGGAACTTGTGATATTGTAATCGTTGTACTTGATCTGAGTATTATTCTCCGTATTTCATAATCCTATGTTGTCGAGCGTATGATTTCATGTATGTGATTTACAAATTGTAATTCTGCGCATGTAGCGCACGCTATCGGCTATGTGTAGCGTACGCTAACATAGACTCAATAGCGCACGCTACAAAGGATTATTAGCGCACGCTATGTGTGGTCAATTTGATTTAGACGTGCGGTAGGTGAGATCTCGGGGGACCTGTCGGATCGTGTCGGATGAACACGACGGCTTTCGGGAAAAGCCAAGTAAACGCCTTAGCGCACGCTACAGGTATATGCGTAGCGCACGCTAAGTGCTGAATACAGTTAAGTCAGTGAGCCGTTAGCGCACGCTACGAGCAGGGTCTAGCGCGCGCTAATAGCCATTTCTTATAAATAGGACAGCATCCTATTCGTGATTTCAGTTATTTCTTCTCCCATTACCCGAATTCTTAGACTTAGAACATAACTTCCTTCATCCTAAACACTCCATATCAACATCCTAGCTCGTGATTGAATATCGTACATCGTTGGAGATTGGTGTTTAAGCCTTCGGTGTTGGATTGCTTCGATTTCCTCCGTGTTCTTCACTACCTTGAGGTAGGTGATTCTTCACCGATGTTGGTATTGATGTTGATCATGTTTTGATAGCCAGTATTTCGTTTATAATCGGTCATCACATGTTAGAAGGATACTTTTGACGTATCGACACTATATATCGTTTGAACCTTTGAACCATCTTAGTATTTGGACTCCTTAGCATTTTCAAATCGATTTATGATCAGTAAACGGATATTACCCAGTTGTTACGTTTTATACTTTGGAATCATGCGTTTTGGAACGTAGGACGAATGGAACTTAGAATATTTCTTGAAGATCGTAGATGAATTATGATGTTGAGATGATTATCCGTATATTTGTATCTCATAATAAAAGAACTTCCACAAACCTTATTAGCATGATATGCTCGAGGATGACTTGTATTATCACCATAGAATTCATGAGTTCATCACCATTCAACCCAGTTTTATAGCGTGATTCGCCATGCAAGATTAGCGCCGCGCTAACATACGTTAGTTAACGTGCGCTATCGGGGGTTGAGTTAACGCACAATACGACGTAACATACGTTATGTATCGGCCGATTCAAAGCGTCGATCCGTGGCTAGCGACGCGCTAGTCTTATACGATAGCGTCGCTAACGAGGCGGCTTAAGCGCCGCGTTACGTGAAATACGTAGCGCCGCGCGCACGATCCAGGCATTGTTTATTTTGAGCTTTTCGGCCGTAGACCGAATTTTTAGGCCATCGTTCGACTTGAGATGATTTGTATATCATTCCTTTTGTTAAGGTTCGAGCTTGTTACGTTGATCGAAGGAGGTGGCCTTCGAGTGTGTTGAGATCATTGAAGTGTTTCGTTCTTGCCATTTTCGAGGCAAGTATCATATGTCGAGTTCGATTTATATTGAAACTTTGATCATGCTTGTGGTTTTGTTCATGTTGTTGAATATGAGATATATTCTGAAATTTCTCGTGGTATTCGTTGTTATTTGTTCGTATTGATGAACATATTGAAATGCATATATGTATGCATAGTTGATTGATTTATGATATAAATGATCAGGGGGTCATGAGGATCAATGCTGAGGGCGCTGGATCGAATGTCCACCATGCGTTGGTCAGACGGGATCATCATGGGGATCTATGCTGAGGGCGCTGGATCGCTGGACGGGTTTTCCACCATGCGTTGGTCCGACGGGATCATCATGGGGATCTATACCAAGGGCGCTGGATCGCTGGATTACCTGTCTTGTGTTGATGGAATCATGAGGATTCGCATCGTTGGATTCCGTGGCGGAAGTCCATTTTGCATGTTTTATGATGCATTGATGATTTATGTATTACGATACTTGTACTAGCATTGTTTTGCTAACCCCTTCGGGGTGGACATTGTTTTGATGTTCGGGTAGCCGAGGAGCGGGAAGCAACCACGGATCACAAACGGAGACGATGAAATGGCTCAGTGATGTGTTTGATGTTTATTGTTATTGTGATTTGTCTCCTTGGTCTATTTAGTACTCGAGTACGTCTGTTTTAATAATGTCCTTTCGATATGGTTGTATAAGTTAACTCATTTGATCGGTTGAATCAAATCTGTATTTGAACTTCAGTTGTACGATTGGTTTATATTTACACTCTTTTTAAAATTAGCCTTGTAAATCCTTACCTAAAGGGTTTACGGCGCTGTAATTATTCCGAATATCTCGGGGTGTTACATAACTTATGACTTCGGTCTCAAAATAGCTATTACAACACCTTTTTGGATGCAAAATGGTGAAATGGGCAAGACTCACTGCTTCACGATAACATACATAGTCCAGAGCCCAAATTCCGTTGTTTTCAGGTCCATTCAGCACTTCGATAGTTTGCTATAACTCAGCGTCCAATCCTTTATTTTTGTATCCAACTTTGATGTCCTACAGCAAGGGTGAGAGATATTATATTCTTGGGTCCTACAGCATTCCGCCTTAGTAAAGTATCATAAAGATGTAAGTATGGGTTACCGTATTCTACAGTGTTCCCCCTTACTCACTGTATCATACAGTGCTAAGTGCGGATTACTGTACTCTTAGGTCCTACACCATTCTCCATGAGTTGATCTTTGGAACTTAAATACTTACGACGATGTTGTTTGGCTGTAGAGGCATAGGAAATATAATATGTGAATCTCAATGTAATAGTATGTCAATGAATCCTTGAACCTAAGATTATCATACAGTCCAACCTGATAACTACTATGCCTTTGATGTAATCCAACATAATCTGAAACATGGTCATCATAAAGGTTAGCGATCCGTATTAGTGGGAGTCATGAATGAACAATCAAGATGGGGATTTGTCCCTTTCTTTCGGGAGAGAGATATTTGTTGGGGCCCTCAATAAGTAGGACTGAAGGATATGCATGGTCATACTCAAATGAAGAGTCATTTGATTCAATCAGTCTACTTAAGATCAATAAAGCATTTGAACATGACGTTTCCATGACTTAGTTCAAACATGATATCGCGCGACAAAGGGATTTAACACGTTAAATAGTTTAATGGACTATAAACTTATATTATTTGGGTAGTCATATTTTCCTCCTAGAGACCACTTATGATTTATCATTTAATAAGGTATTAAATGATTGACAACATAATATAAGCTTTTTGGGTCACACACACGTCAATTAAAGACAATCAAGAATAATAAATAGTTATAATATTGGATATTATATTTATGCTAAGAGAGGGACTTTCTTTTGAACTTTAAAGAAATTAAATAATGAGTAATGTATAATGTAAGATATTATATATTATACTGCTTAATTATATCAACTGAGAATAGTAGATAATATTGGATATTATATTTATTAAAAGATTATATAATAAATAATTTATATAATATGGGATATTATGTATATTGTATTATTTAATGAGTTGAGGGGTAACTAAGCAAATACTAGAGTTTTAACTCTAGGGTTTACTTAGTACAAATAAAGGGTCTAACACAAGGAGTTGTCACAAGAAAAAGATTACACAACCCTAGTTGTGAAGAGTAGAAACCCCCCCACCCCCCCACCCTTGTCCTCCAATTCGGCCACCCCCTCCTATAATAGATGTCACGTCCCCAACATCGGGAAGGACGAGGGCGCGATGTACCAGTCGACCAATCAATAAAGTGTAGCAATAAATAGCGGAAGCTAAATAATGATTGGATAAAATTTTCAATCAACGATCTTAACCCGATGTTCTAAGATTCGTTGTAATAAAAGTTGATAATCAAATTACATTGATCATAAGTTTGCAGCGGAAAAATAACAGACGATTCAAAGTACGAAACATAAAAAATTATTACAAGCCGCGACAAAAACTGAAATTCTAAGTCTAGGCGGCGGTCTTCTAATCGGTCTCTTCCACAAAGTCTTTCTCGTCTTCTGCTGGTTGCTCATTCTCTGGCTTAAAAGGGAAAACGGTGGGGTGAGACAAAAGGTCTCAGTGAATGTGTGATCGTGTGCGAGTGTGGCTTTCTTTCCTTTGAAAATTTTAAGTGATGCATGACTTTTTCAAGTCATAAGAAAAGTGAAAAAGGTTTCAAAGATATGCTGCGATTTATCAAAAGAAAATCGTTTAGTAGTGAAATAATATAATCTTGTCCCCGTGGACAGATGTCAAGTCAATCAATCAGTCAATCAGTCGATCAGTCAATCTAGCTTTGAATCCTGTCGATGTGGACTTTGGATTCTTGGCTCTCCTTATTCCTCCTAGCAGTATAGGCCGTCGCCCCAGTAGCTGAGCCTTCACTCTCACACTTAGCGTGTGCTTCCTTATCTCTTGTCTGGGCTCGTTATGTCCTTAGTTGTGGGTTAATACCCGGATCACACCATAATCGCGATTATACCTCAAGTTCTACGACCCAGGTCCCTTGGAACACTCTGTTCCTCGGTTATGGGATAGGCAACAACGGCAGCCTTGTTTGTTAACCGCAGCCGCGTTGATCGATCCAAGACTCGGTATAACTATCCCGAATTGATTTGGGACTCTAGAGGTGGCTCCTACAGTTCAATAGGTGGCCCCCGGATTTTAGGTCAGCTCTCTGTTTCGCATGGGTTCAAGAGGTGGCCCCATCCGTCGATGTGGCACTTTATCCCGATAGAGTTAGAGGGCGGACCCGTCTATGGCACTTTGTTTGTATAACACTTAGTTCCCGGATAGTCACAATTATCAGTTAGTTGCATAGCACGAGTAACACTTAAATATTCGATCAGTGAGATTAATTGCGTCTTTTGATTAAGTATGGAATATGGTTACTTATAATTGTGGCACGGTAATACGGGATATGACTTGTATATTAATTTGAATATTTCATCAACGGTTTTAAAGGGTTCAAGTCAGATGTATTGGATTGGTAGGTTCGATGAAAAGAAGTCGAGAATTTTTCTGAAGTTGGTCGAAACGACGTTTATACCCTTAGGTTGAGCCTTAGCATTTTGGAGATATGAAATGAACTCGTATGGTCGTGAAAATTTATAAGAAGGTCAAAGATACTATTTCAATTTCAGATTTAAGAGGAGATTCGGAATTTCCAGTTTCGGGACTGAAATTTCCGGAAAATTACGAAATTGCCCCAAAACTTAACAAAATTGCTCCGTGGCCTTTAGAGCTACGAATTTTGCTCGGAATTTAACGAAATTTTACGAGATGGCTCCTGATGAACCTGGAATCCCATATTTGCGAAAAAGTACAGAAAATTCGGACTTGGTCCAGAATTTTTGATTTCTTGCATTTTGACCCCGGAATTATTTTAACAAATTTGACTAATAAGCTTAGATATCGAACTTCGATTCACATGAAACTTTACGGACAGCCTATATGTGATAAAATATATGCTATTTAGAGTTCAGAATAGTTTATTCTCGAAAATTTCAGTTTAGTCCCAACTTTTTATAAATTACAATTTACACCCCTAAAGTTCCGTTCACTCAAATCAAGTCCCGTTTTGCCACAAATAAGTTACCCACATACCCTAACATAATCATATAACATATAGTTCCAGATTTTGGTAGGGTTTCAACAAGATTTCGAATAGGACATACAATATTCAATTTTTCACATAATCGAAATCCGACTACCAAATCGGTTATCGTTTAAATCCAACAAATCGTATTGCATGTTAATATAACCCTAACATATATCTCTAAGACATGTATTTATACAAAAATTTCCAGATTTGTGCATACTCACCATACTTCATAATTTTTGAAAGTAAAATTCAAGAAAAACGAATATACATGTAATTCAAAGCACAAATATCATAGCACGAATTTTTAATATGGTGATTTAAACAATTTATCAACATCATACTTGAAGAAATTTCAGATTTATATGCATCATAAGTAAGAAAAGATTATTACTTAAATGTTTGAAAGAGTTTCACCCACCTTGATTCTTGTCGGAACTAGTCGGTTCTTGGTCTCGAACGTTGAAAGACGATCTCCCCTCTCACACTACCCGGTTCGGCCGAATCAACATGCACCAAGGATGTGTATTATTTTTGCATGAGAGGGTTTAAGTTACTATATTAATATTTTATTAAGTATATATTATAGAAGAGATTAGAGGGAGTAAGATTACCTAGTTTACTTGAGTTTTTGACGAACTCTTTCTTCCTCCTTCAAATTCGGCCCTCTCTCTCCTTCTTCAAGTGCAGATTTTTTTTTGTGTTGAAGTGTAAAGTGAGGCTAGGCAATGAGTGTGGGTATTGTAGTGTGTAAGTAGGGCTTGGGAAAGTGTATATGTAGTGAAAACTAGCGACATATTGTCTAAGGTGTGTTAAGAGGATCTCTTGCATGGGGGAACATGAAGACTCTAGAAAATATGCCCCTCCTCTTTTTCTTCCCTATTTGGCCACCCAAATGTATATAATATATATGTATTATTATTATTATTTTTGTTAATTAAGTGTATAGCTATAATTGTAATAGTTGGTGCTTTAATTAGTTGAGTTGGGCTTTAAATTGTAAATTCAAGTCTTAGCAATTTTATCGAGTTGGGTTTGAGTCCACTAGTGAGTTTATATATAATTAGGTATTAACACATAGTCCATTAGGTGAATCAATATTCTACTTTAATTTTATCATTTGGTTTATGAATATAATTTACGAAATTAATGAGTGGAATAACATAATATTAGACGTAGATTATATCATGTCATAAAACAAATATTATTAAAGTACATCATGATTTAGTACGTTGTACATGTGATAAGTTATCGAATTTAGGGGGTTTTACATCCTCCCATCCTTAGAAGAATTTGGTCCCCAAATTCCTTCTTGAACAGTTCGGGATAGGATTTCTTCATTTCTTCCTTAGCCTCTCACGTAGCGTCTTCCTCTCTGTTGTGATTTGACCAGACGACTTTAACTAAAGGAATTCACTTCTTCCTCAATTCGCGTACTTGCCGGTCGAATATCTTGATTGGCCTTTCTTCATCAGACAAGTTATCTTTGATCGGTGGAATGTCAGAAGTAAGAATGTGCGCCGGGTCTGGATGATACTTCTTTAATCTCGAGACATGGAAAATGTCGTGCATTCCAGCCAGATTGGATTATAATTCCAAGCGGTACGCCAATCGTCCAATTCTTTCCATGATTTTGAATGGTCCTACATATCGGGGACTCACCTTTCCTCCTTTCCTTGACACTATTAAACCCTTCCGTGGTGTTAGCCTCAGGAAGACTTGATCTCCTACTTCAAATTCTAGATCCTTCCTACGCTGATCGGCGTAAATCTTCTGTCTGCTCTGAGTGGTGCGGATCCTATCCTTAATTGATAAGTGTCAGTTTTATACACTTATCCATGGTTTGTATCGATTTCACCCATAATTGAGCTAGTCTACTCGTTTTTGCTTAGAATTAATTAGCTTTTGATGATTTTATTATCTAGTTTTAATCGGATTGAATTACTGATTTACTCAAGAAATAACATGTTATAAAATATTCTCTTTGTTGATTTTTTATGAATTGATGTTGTAGGGCTTTTCGAGATGAGTTCGGCAGTCTTTCCGGATTCAAAATCAGAGTTAAATATCAAAAGTTATCATACGAAGAAGATTTGGGGCAAAAACGCAAAGTCGAAATTATGGGCTGAAAATGAAGTATGAAACTCCATACGGGCGTGTACCGGCGTAACTCACAAAATGCATTTTTACGAAGCCATGTTACGGCCGTAACTTCTCAATGTTACGGCAGTAAGTCAGCATAGTTACGGCCGTAAATCCTCAATGTTACGGCCGTAACTCGTGGCAGATTATTGATCATTGCCTAATTTTATATACTTTTGGTCTATTATTGAGGGGATGGCTAGCATTGATCCGATCTAATGTAATAATGCTGGAGTTTTGGAGCTATTAGATGACTTTAAGTGTATAAATAGACCCATTAGATCCATCATTATTCATCATTCATCTTATATTTTTCCACTTTTTGTAATATTTTCTTTTTGTGTGAAGAACACACTTGTGTTCTTGAGTGACTTGTGTAATAGTGGTATAGCATATGTTGTTAAGGGAGTTTATTGCTTCTTTCTCCTTTATCTACTAAGGGAGTTAGGATCAATTCTTTCTCTTTTTCAACTAATAATGACCACTCAAGCTTGTAATATGTTTAATAAACCCTTAATGGGCAAAGTTACCTAAGTTGGGATTATAAACAAGGTTAGTCATATTGTTTAAGTTTGTATAAAGATCTATTATGAATTACTTATTATTGTGTGTGATTTTCATTGTTTTACCAATCTTTATTTATTTGGCCAATAAATGACGATATTTATGGTCTTCATATATTTCGAAAGAAAATATGTTTGATTAGTTCAAATGATCTTCACTCTAAGTTATTCTAGGGGATAGAAATATACCTCTAGACCTTAGATGATTCTTTGATTTATTTTCATAAAACCTAATGCTATGTATTTAAGCCAATCAACATAGAAATATAGTGGATTGATTCAATATATAAGGAGCGTTTTATAGTTCGAAAGGGAAACCGTCTTTTTAAGGAAAATCGAATCTGCACAACATAATAAGTAAATTCATCTTATGATCTCCTATATATATTCTATAACTAATGATGAACTAAGTTTGTAATCCCAACTATTTAATTTTTGTTGAAGGGAAAATAACATGAGACAAGAAAGTAGGGCAAAGTGTTGTTGTATTATTCCATCAATGAGATCCCTTAAATAGGGTGAAGTACATACAAACAGGCCTCAGCCAAATCCTATCTAGGAAAGCCCATAAACTAACAGACTAAGGCACACAATGGGTATTATTCCTTTAACACTCCCCCTTGTGCCTAGTCTACAAGCGCATGTCATGTTGCCTCGTTAAAACCTCGTCAAGCAAAAACCCAGTGGGAAAAATGTCTTGATCGTAGGGAAAAGAGTACAGCATCTAGACACATCGAGTTTAGACTTCGTCCTTTGAATCTATCCTCTCATATGATCGTTACATTTGATCATAGCGCTATTAAGGTGACCATTCCATCGATCCCTAAAATCGTACATCTTGTTACCTCGTTAAAAACCTTTCCAAGTGATAAAAACCCTGTGGGAAAAATGATCCTTGGAAGGAAAAGAGTATAACGTACGTTGTGGATGTAAGACTCCCCCTCAAGTCTACATCTCCCCCTGATTTGTACATCAATCAAGTAGTTGTTGCCTCATTAAAAACTTCGCCAAGTAACAAAACCCAATGGGAGAAAATGAACCTTGGTCAAAGAAAAGAGTACAACACATGTGATTAAGTTTCTTTATAAATCACCATTTCCTTGTGATCTTTACATCAATCTCGGAAGTTGGAAAACTCTACAGCTCCCCCTAATGCTTACATTCATTTATCGTTGCCTCGTTAAAAACCTTGCCAAGTAACAAAACCCAGTGGGAAAAATAAACCTTGGTCTAAGGAAAAGAGTGCAACATATGTAAGTATGTTACGTTATATCTCACATATTTCCCGTTATGATCATTCCATCAATCAAGGGGATTTACAAGTTACATCATGTTCATAAATGTAAGTATGCTCATTAGTGGCAGTACTTAGCCGTTAGTTCCTCACACGTGTAGAATGATAGTTCTTAATCATGTACACTCACGGATTGATTCATGCAAAGCAATAATCTTGTCGTGGTTCGAGGAGGTAGCCAAAAGGGGTTTGCATAGTCGATTTCCCAAACATAAGCAATTCATACCAACACATACTTTGTGGTAGTTGCTTCGGCACCAGCATTTACTTTAGCATTTGCCTTTTCGTAAGCAGCTTCCTTTGCCTGCTTGTAGGGAAAGAATAGTCCCAAGTCAATGGTTTCTTTTAAGTATCAGAAGATATTCTTGATACCATTCCATTGATATTGCGTCGATGCTGAACTAAATCTAGTCAGCGAATTAACTGAGGAGTGATGGCAGGTCGTGTACATTGAGCTAGGTACAATAATGCGCTATTGCACTCAAGTAGGGAATTTCAGCTCCCAAAGCTCTTCGTCACTTTCGTTTAGACGAAATGGATCTTTCCTTTGCATGCAAATGTTCGACCTATCATGGGGTGCTAGTCGGGTTTACCTTATCCATGTTAAAGTGCCTGAGAAACTTCTGGACATAGGAAGACCGGTGGAATGAATTCCACAAACTCGATGTCTATGTCAATGCCTCGACAGAACCGAGTTTTCCCAAGATTTTTCATCTCAAAC
The DNA here is from genome assembly GCA_033398695.1 of Orobanche coerulescens. Classification (NCBI taxonomy): domain Eukaryota; kingdom Viridiplantae; phylum Streptophyta; class Magnoliopsida; order Lamiales; family Orobanchaceae; genus Orobanche; species Orobanche coerulescens. The sequence goes on from CM065811.1 coordinate 53,534,353, forward strand.
TCAGATTTTCAGTATCCGGTGGTTTCTCTTATTTCATCAAGACCGATTATGTTCATGTCATCGACATACATTGCGATGATCGAAAATCCGGAACTTGTTTTCTTTACGAAGACGCAAGGACACAGTTCGTCGTTCTTGTATCCCTTTCCAATCAAGTATTCACTCAGACGGTTATACCACATCCTTAGGATTATTTCAAACCGTAAAGTGAGCGTTTCAAGCAGGCCGAATACGCACTCCGTGGTGCAGGTTACTTGATTTGGGCAATGAAATGCCTTCGGGTACTTTCATGTATATCTCCGTATCTAGATCCCCATAGAGATACGTAGTAACCACATCTATTGGCTGCATTTCCAGTCCCTCGGAAATTACTACGCTAATCAAATAGCGGAACGTATACGTGGGAGTACATTTCCTCGTAATCAATTCCAGGGCGTTGTGAGAAGCATTATTTCGTGAAACCTTGTACATTAGGACTCTACTATTCTCACTACGCTTTACGACAAAGGTTCGGTTATGTCTTTCAGGCTTTACACTTGGTTAGATTAGCACTACCAACACCAAATACCTGTCTCTTTGTCGGAGAATCTAGTTCTACCTGGAATATTTTTCTTATAGGCCAATGTTGATTTCATCCAACTGAGCGAGGTTCGACATCATCGTACTTTATGATTCATGACATGTCATCAAAGTGGGTGGTTGATCAGGCCACACCCTCATAATTTCATCGAGATTCTTGATTTTCTGAATCATATATTCGGGGCGTCCCCCTCGTCATGATTCATGGACATAATAAAATCAAGCATGATCTCATGAAACGAGTTCATTGATGGTTAACATGTAATTTGTGCCATACTCTACCTCTTACTTGGATGAGTATTTAGTCGAACCATGTGGCTTCCACCCCTTCCTTCGCATGGAGCCATGGCCTCAACCACACCTCCACCAAGTGCGGTTGCATCACCCAGTTCATTGGTGATGTGCCCCTTGGAGGGGACTTCTAACCTTACGGGCACATTTGCAGCTGTAATGTGAGATCTTGTCACTTGAACGATATCAGTAAATGCATCAGGCATCGAATCTGCTACATCCTGAAGATCGAGTGTTCTTTGTGCTTCACGGTAACATTGTGAAGTTCGGGGATCATAATGAGACAAAGTGGAGACATCATGACAATTCCTGTCGTTCCCCGAGAAATTACGTTTTCTCTCCTCCCCCTAACGACGGGAAGGTTGTCTCATTAAAGTGACAATCCGCAAATCGTGCGGTAAAGAGATCACTGTGAAGGTTTCAAATAGCGGATAAACGTCTGGAGATTCTTATCCAACGTGAATACTTAATCGTTTCTAAAGACCGATGCGCTATGGGGCACAGAAGGCACATAAAATGCGTAACCAAATATGCGCAATTGGCACTCAAGTCCGTCTGGGTCCAAAATATAAAAATCAGGCTATCCAGTTACCAACTGGTACGCATAAACTAATTGGTTAGCAAAAGGTCTAAATGAACGACTTAAGTAAAGTTGCATGCAATATTGCATAATCCCAAGCAAATATATGCAAATTGGTGCGCATAACCAATGACATAATCACCATACATATTCTTTCGAAGGTGGTTTATGTGAGACCTTTTGCATATGCACATGGGACGAGATACTATTCATTAATCTCTATCATGCAATAAACATCAAGTACTTTTTGATGTGAACTCTCCAACATCATCGAGTCCTTTAGATGTGATAAGGGAGGTGAGTCCTTATAAATTATTTTGGAAGTTCTGCAGCAGTTTGAGTGGACAGGAGAGCGACATGTGACCAACATGTCGGAGAATCCATCAAAACCATCAATACATAAATGGTCCGCATATTAGGTGGATGGATCCACAAATATCTCCTTATATTCAGCGTAAGAATGGAATGTTTGCTTTTGTTTCTTTAGCGTAGGAAGGTCTCGCTCTTACTTTGGCTAAAGAGCAGGCTTTGCAACACTAAGTGGTGGGCATTTGATATGCATCGGGTTCTTTGGACGACATAACACGATTAACGTCAACATTGTGCTTTATGTTGAGTTGTTGCCATATTTTCACTCGAAAAGTAATGATGTACGTACAAGTTCTTTAGTATATGGATCATTATACTTGACCGGATGACCTAGTCTATCGTGCCAAAGCCTATATGAGTCTATGTCCCAAAGTACATTGTTGGTGACAACATAGGATTTTAAAAACCTAATAATAGTGAAGTACATCCACTAGATCGACTCATCGGTTATTCTAAAATGCGTTTACGTCCACATTCATTAGAATTAATAAAAGAAACTCTATTCCATTCTCACGGTGGATTTCAACTCGGAAACCATTGCTACGTATATTATTGAAGTCAAGTAAGGTTCGAAGAGCTCTAGGTGCATACAGAGTATCGGTAACTTAGAAGACTGCCGTTTAGGCATCAAGAATTGAGCATTACCTCGCCCTTTGATGAGTTGGGAGGACCCAATCATCGTAGTTACCGAGGTTTGGCAGGCGACTTATTCGATGAATAAAAGCCTTATTCTAAGAACATTCAAGCTCTCCTCGATTCATTTCTTAGAAAAGAGTGAAATTTCGAACCATAAGCATTCAAGCATTATTCAGTACTTCGAAATAAAGCTAAGAATCTAACGTAAGCAATATTAATATCTTGTTCGTGAAACAACATTGCATCACGCCATTATTGGAAAGAAAACACCAACACAGTCGTCTTGAGGCAACTATACCAAATGTAAACGAGAAAGTAAACATAATACTAAGATTCAGTCTATAGACTGTGGCTCGTATGACTCAATTCGACGATTGGTGACTGTGAAATTGACATAGGGGGACTTGTCTAGATCATATTCCTCCATATAGTGAATTCTCCTTTTCTTTGGACTCTCTATATTTCTTGTAGTGAGATGCGACTTGCTTGCTTGCATGGCAGTTCTTGTACCATGTCCAGCATCTCCACAATGATAGCACGGTTCATGGCCAACTCGAGCCTTAGAGGCGACAGGATGGGTAAGTGCTTTTTGGTTCCCTTGGCTAGTAGAGCCGGGAGCACCAAATCCTCGCATTACATTAGAAGAACTCCCACGTCCTCGACCAAGAAGCCTATCATGTCCAGTCCCCTATTCATTGGGGTGGTTTCCATCCTTCACTTTGCCATAATTGGCCTTGAGAATTTTCTTTATCCCAATCGGCGTGACATTACTGCTCACTAACACTTCGTTATGCCTCTCAGCTACTTGTAGTAGGTTGATTAGCTTACTGAAGGTAGTGATGCATTTATTATCATACTCCAGCCTATACTGGTTTGTTAGTATATGAGCGGAAGTAGGGAAGGTGGAAAAGCTTTATGGATCATGTCATCTTCTGTGATGTCCTTCCCACAGAAATTTAGGCGTGCCTTGAGGCGGAGAATATCTTTGTTGAAATCGTTGATCCGTTTATAGTCGAGCAAGCAGATTTCATTCCACTTCACAGTCAACTTTGGGAGCAAAGTGTCGTGAATGTTCCCAAATTAGCCCTTACGGGCATCCCACAGTTCTTTAGGGAATTTCAACTGTAGATATTTCATCTCAGGCTGGGTTTGATGTGCCACCTAAGGAATATAAGTGCACTCGCTTTTATCTTATCAGGCGGTACTTGGTCTGGGGTATTAAGAAGCGTACCACTATATTCTTTAGTGATAAATGTGGTCTCGATGTAGGAGACTCATCTATGGTACTCAAGCTCTTTTGAGTCCAATATGTCAAATTTGGAACGAGTTGGATCAGCTATCTTAATACAAGAAAAGGGAAAATGATTTTTCACAGTTTACCATGAGTACTTTTCATGATAAAATTTTCAATAATGGGAGCATTATTATTTTTCGGAACCAAGATATGGTCAAAATTACTTTCGATGCTATTGAGGATTACCAATGAAATTACTTTATCATGGTTCGAGTTGAATTTAGGCAGTAGATATAAATCCTCTAAAGTCTACTAAAATGAAGCCTAATTGCATATCATATCTAACAATGCATGCAAAATATATATATAATCATAGATATAATCACATAGCCCTATGAATATATCTATACACGTATAAATGCAGTCAAAGAGGTATCTTATGCCGCAATAATTATTAATTCAACGTGAATTTAATTTAATTCAAGTTGCTTTAAGCAATTCGCTTTGATTTAATTAAAGTTATTAATGCATTATGCTTTAATTGGTTTAATTAAGCATAAATAAATTTATGAAATATAAATATGCATTTAAAATAATTAAAGCGTGTAAAATCGCACACTTTGCAAATAGTAAGGTTATTCGGATTACCTTGCAGGAAAGACACGATTCTTTCCTAGGGCATACCGTCGATTTTCTTGAGTGATATTGCACTCGTCTTTCCAATTGCGTGTGTACTTGGTTCCATATTTGCTTTGATACTTGAACGGTATGTTAAAATTATGGATTCTCCCAATAACGTGCAAATCATCAGCAACATATTTTCTTTACTTCGCGTTTGGAGGGGAAAAAATCTGATTTGGTGAAGCTCCTTGGTCGGTAGGCGAACTCCAAGCGGGTCGGTGAATGGATGAAAATCGATCGCCTTTGCAACGTCATGGCACCAAAAGCATCGGACCGATGGGGTACCGTCGGGCCGCGTCGGCTGGAGGTTGGGTGGCGGCGTCAAGGGAGGTCCGAGTGATGGCAGCTACGATCCGGTTCGGGGTGGCGTTTGCGGATCGCGGCGAACTAGGGTTTGCGGCCTCGGCGGGAAGATAATGGCGGCGGCGAGACGAGCGGGCGGGAGTTGCGAGTCGCGAGGGTGAGTTGAAAAAGACGACTGATTTTCCAGTGGCGGTGGGGGGAAACGACACATCGGGATAGTGGAAGCGCGATCGGTTGCGGAAGACGGCTACGGTTGCTGCGATAGTGGGGTTAGGTTTTCGGCGGGGGGTAGTCCGATCTGTTGTGAAGAAGAAGACGCCGACCTGGTGTGTATTGGTGGCGGCAGCAGAGATGTGCATAAATTAGGGTTTCTGTGTTGCAGAAAAAATTCTGATTTTTCTTTTTTTTTTTCGGAATTTGCAGAAAATTTGGACGATTTTTTTTTTTTTTACGATAGGGGAAGAAGATAGATTGAGCAACGACGGCTAGGGTTTCTGCCCAAAAAAAATCCGTTTTTTTTTTTTCGAAATTTTTTCAGAGAAAAAACGGGAGGATTTTTTTTTTCTTTGCTCAGTTGGGAACTACGTGCTGATAACGTGTTGAAGGGAAAATAACATGAGACAAGAAAGTAGGGCAAAGTGTTGTTGTATTATTCCATCAATGAGATCCCTTAAATAGGGTGAAGTACATACAAACAGGCCTCAGCCAAATCCTATCTAGGAAAGCCCATAAACTAACAGACTTAGGCACACAATGGGTATTATTCCTTTAACAATTTTATCTTTTATTAATCTATTATTAGTGCAATCTTTCATTTCCTTGAATATTAAAACTATTATTGCATTTTCTTTGCAATTGTCAAACCAAACTCTTTATGTGTTTCAATCATATAAATTTCTATAACAAATATTTAAATAGTGTATAATTCAATATATAACCTAACTTCCTCGTGGGATCGATAAACCTCAAGAAGTCTACTTACTACTTGGATACGATATCGTGCACTTGCGATAGTTACACTAAAGACGTGTCAAGTTTTTAGCGCCGTTGCCGGGGAAGTATAAGTGTTATTTTGAAATATTACATTATTAACTATTGTTATAAATAAAACTTTTTCTTTGTTGTAGATTATCTTGTCTATGCGAAGGACGTACAATCGTGATTTAGTTTCACTAGATCCCGAGACCGAAGCCAGATTCAGAAGAAGGCGAAGAGAACAAAAGAAAAGCATTATTTCTTCACCATCAATGGCGGACGAACCAAACCCACGTCTCCCCCAAAGAAACGATAACGAAAGAATTCCTCTGGTAGGGGGAATACCTAATGTTCAAAACATTCAACATCAACAATATCCTATTATGCCGGAAATAGATGAAGACAACATGCTCTTTGGGGAATTCATGAACCCCCCATCTTTGAGCGTGTGTAATCAAGTGTGATCTACCCACCATTTGGAGTGGACAATTTTCAAATTCGCCCCGATGTCATCAATCTCTTCTCCAACAACAACTCATTCTATGGAAGAACCGATGAGAATCCATATCTCCATATTAACCGTTTTGTGGAGATTTGTGGAAATTTCAAATATCGAAATGTAAATGACGAGGCGATCAAAATGAGACTTTTCGTGCACACTTTGAAGGACAAAGCAAGAGAGTGGCTAGATACTTTGCCACCACGAAGCATAAAAAATTGGCCCGAATTTGTCCAAAAATTCACCACTAAATACTTTCCACCAATAAATGTGGCGAAACTCAAATACGAAATCTCTACATTTCGTCAACAAGATTCAGAGTCATTTCACAAAGCATGGGAGAGATACAAAGATATGCTACGAAAATGTCCTAACCATGGTTTCAATTTGGGAGCTCAAGTCAATTACTTCTATTCTGGAATTTTACCTACATGCCGAGCCAATGTCGATTCATCATCAAATGGCTCACTTGGCAACAAAACTATGAAAGAGGCTTATAATCTTTTTGAGGTTATAAGTGAACAAAGTGCAAGATGGCCAGACAGAAATATCCAAAAGAAACCAAATGGTGTTTTTGAAGTGGATTCTTATTCACTTATGTTGGCAAAAATTGAAGCTTTATCAAAGAAAGTCGAGGACATGTCTTTTTCAACTCCTCAATCTGTGAAGATGGTGCAAACTCCACAAGTTTCAGCTTTTTCATGTGAAATTTGTGGAGCAACTCACAACAGCACTATCTGTCCCTTAGTGCAACAGGAGCAGTCACCACCACCACCAGAACAAGTGGCGTATGCTCAGAATTTCCAAAGGCAAGCATACAATCCTTACGGGCCAACATACAATCCAGGGTATAAAAATCATCCAAATTTTTCTTATGCAAACAACAACAATGTGTTGAATCCAACGCATCAAGAAAAGAAGCCAGGGTGGGAAGAAGCAATCACGAAGCTAGCTGAACAACAACTGAAGTATCAACAACGCAATGATGCTTCAATTAAAAATTTGGAGACACAAGTTGGCCAAATGGCCAAAATACTTTCAGGAAGATCTCATGGAATGTTACCTAGCAATACTGAGGTAAATCCAAGGGAAAATGTCCAATCTATCACAACAAGAAGTGGAGTGCAGTTGCCCGAAATTTTTGTGGAAAATCATCTGTAAAAACAAAAAATAAACAAAATGAAGAATCAGAAAAAGAATCCGAATCAGGACCTTCATCTCAAAAAGGTCCAGTTGCTACAAAATAATATGTTCCACCTATCCCATTTCCTCAACGGTTGAAGAATCACAAGCTCGATGCTCAATTCGGGAAATTCTTGGAAATTTTCAAAAAGCTACACATCAACATACCTTTTGCCGAGCTCTAGCACAAATGCCAAGATATGCCAAATTTATGAAAGATATTCTTTCCAACAAACGAAGGCTTGAAGAATATGAAACTGTCATGCTAACAGAGGAATGTAGCGGAATACTACAAAAGAAGTTGCCACCCAAGCTAAAAGATCCGGGAACTTTCACAATCCCGTGTACAATTGGTGAAGTGAATTTTGGCAAAGCTCTTTGTGATTTAGGGGCAAGTATCAACTTGATGCCCCTGTCAATTTTCAACAAACTAAACTTGGGAGAAGCAAAAGCAAAAACAGTTTCACTACAATTAGCTGATCGGTCAATCAAATATCCACGTGGGATAATAGAAGATGTGCTCGTCAAGGTTGATAAATTCATATTTCCAGCAGATTTTATCATCCTTGACATGGAAGAAGATCAGGATATTCCCATTATTTTGGGACGACCATTTCTCGCAACCGGACGTGCTCTTATTGACGTCTATGAAGGAAAGCTAATTCTCAGAGTGGAAGACGAGCATGTCATCTTCGATGTCCTAAAAACTTTGAATCATCCCTCCACAGATGATTATTGTCTAAGAATAGACGCAATTAAAGCCATGGTAAACAAGTCTTTGGAGAAGATTCTATCGAAAGATCCTCTTGACACATGTATAGCAAATTCTCTAACCAGCATGGAAGAAGAATATCACTTGGCCGAAATAGTTAACTATCTAGAAGCACTACCACCCTTAAGAAGGCATTCACATTTTGAAGAGTTGGGGACAAGCTCCGCTAAACCCCTCCCTTCTTTACAAGAAGCTTCAATACTTGATCTCAAAACTCTACCCACACATTTGAGATACGCTTACTTGGGCATTTCCTCTACACTTCCGGTCATCATATCTAACATATTGACCGAACTTGAAGAAGGGAAATTACTAAGGGTATTGAGGAATCACAAAAGAGCAATTGGATGGACTATTGCGGACATTAGAGGAATAAGCCCCTCTATATGCACACACAAAATTTTGATGGAAGATGACTGCAAACCTTCAATTGAGCATCAACGACGTTTGAATCCAAACATGAAGGAAATTGTGAAAGCAGAGATTCTTAAATTACTTGACGCAGGAATCATTTATCCAATCTCAGATAGTCCATGGGTGAGCCCTGTACATAAGGTGTCCAAAAAGAGTGGAATCACAATCATAGAGAACGAACACAATGAACTTATACCAACACGACCCATCACAGGATGGAGAATGTGCATTGATTACAGGAAGCTCAACAAGACGACCAGAAAAGATCATTTTCCACTCCCATTTATTGATCAAATGCTCGATAGATTGGCGGGACATTCTTACTACTATTTTCTCTATGGCTATTCAGGGTACAACCAAATCGTCATAGCCCAAGAAGACCAAGAGAAAACAACATTCACATGCCCTTATGGAACATTTGCCTATAGAAGAATCCCATTCGGATTGTGCAATGCTCCAGCCACATTTCAGAGATGCATGATGTCAATATTCTCAGACATGGTTGAAAAATTCATTGAAGTTTTCATGGATGATTTCTCGGTTTTTGGAGATACATTTGATAAATGCCTAAATCACTTAGGCATGGTCTTGGAAAGATGTGAAGACACAAATCTAGTTCTCAACTGGGAGAAATGTCACTTCATGGTCCAGGAAGGAATCGTACTTGGCCATAGAATCTCATAACATGGAATTGAAGTCGATAAGGCAAAGATCCAAGTGATTGCAAAACTTCCTCCACCAATTTCGGTGAAATGAGTAAGGAGTTTTCTCTGGCATGCAGGATTCTATCGGAGGTTCATAAAAGATTTCTCAAAAATAGCAAAACCTCTCTGTTCTTTGCTTGAGAAAGATACACCATTCCTTTTCACAAATGAATGCCACGTGGCCTTTGCAACTTTGAAGGATAAGCTTACATCTGCTCCAATCATCATTTCTCCAGATTGGACTATCCCATTCATTCTGATGTGCGATGCAAGTGATTATGCCGTGGGGGCCGTGCTGGGCCAGAATAAGGACAAAATGATGCAAGTGATCCATTATGCTAGCCGGACTATGAATGATGCACAGCTGAACTACACAACAACTGAAAAAGAGATGCTTGCAGTGGTTTATGCCTTTGATAAATTTCGATCCTACTTATTGGGATCGAAAGTCATTGTCTACACTGATCATTCAGCTTTGAAATATTTAATGACAAAGCAAGATGCTAAGTCAAGGCTAATCCGATGGGTCCTACTTATGCAAGAATTCAACATAGAAATCCGAGACAGAAAGGGAACAGAGAACCAAGTGGCGGATCATCTCTCACGACTAGACCAAAACAATGCTCAAGAGAAGGAAATAAATGAAGTATTTCCAGATGAACAACTGTTCCAAATCTCTAATATGCAGGAAAAAAAATGCACCATGGTATGCAGACATCGTTAATTTCCTTGTAAGTGGAATAATTCACCCAAATTTTTCCCATCATCAAAAGAAAAAATTCTTCTACGAGTTGAAATACTATTACTGGGAAGATCCTCTATTGTTCAGACGAGGACATGATCAAATCATCCGGAGATGCATACCGGAAGAAGAAATGGAGAAGGTATTAGAAATATGTCATTCCTCTCACTATGGAGGACATTTTGGGGCTTCATAAACAGCAGCAAAAATTCTTGAAGCGGGATTCTATTGGCCCACTCTGTTCAAAGATGCACATACACTTGTCTCTAAGTGTGACCGGTGCCAAAGACATGGAAACATGTCAAAAAGAAATGAAATGCCAATGAATTTCATCCTTGAAGTTGAAATCTTCGACGTTTGGGGAATTGATTTCATGGGACCCTTTCCATCATCATTCTCTAATGAATACATCATTGTAGCTGTGGACTACGTATCTAAATGGGTGGAGGCTGTTGCATTACCAACAAACGAAGCTAGAGTCGTGGTAAATTTTCTAAAGAAAAATATATTCACTCGCTTCGGAACTCCGAGAGTTATTACCAGTGATGGAGGATCTCATTTCTGTAATCACCAGGTTAAGGATCTACTGACCAAATTCGGAGTAAAACACTGTGTCGCTACCTCTTATCACCCACAAACCAGTGGACAAGTCGAGGTCTCCAATCGTGAACTGAAACGTATACTTGAGATGACAGTCGACTAATCGCGGAAAGATTGGTCGAAAAAGCTGGATGATGCGCTCTGGGCTTGCAGAACAGCTTATAAGACACTGATATGCATGTCTCCATTTCGTTTAATTTTTGGAAAAGCCTGTCACCTGCCAGTAGAACTTGAATATCGAGCCTTTTGGGCTATAAAAAAATTAAACTTTGACGAACAGTTGGCTGGAAAGAAAAGGTTGCTTCAGTTAAATGAGTTGGATGAAATCCGACCCGACTCATATGAAAATGCCAAAATCTACAAAGAAAAAACAAAAAAATGGCATGACAACAGAATTCTAAGAAGAGATTTTAAAGCAGGAGACCAAGTTCTGCTTTTTAATGCACGACTGCGTCTATTTCCGGGTAAGCTGCGATCACGGTGGACGAGCCCATACACAATCAAAGAGGTGTTTTCTCATGGAGCTGTGGAGATTTATAATACAACCGACGGGAGTTTCAAAGTAAATGGCCAACGGTTAAAGCCATATTTGGGAGGAGAATTCTCGGCAGCAAAGTCAATCATAATGCTGGAAATGCCTAATTGATCAGACAAGAAGTAAAGCTAAGGACGTTAAACAAAGACCTTATTGGGAGGCAACCCAATCTCTTTTATTTCGCCAAATAAGTTTGGGGGTAACATAGAAAGATTCAACAACAAGAGCAAGGATCATATCGTTTATAAAATCCAGGGAGTCTTTCTTTCATTATTCTCACACACATAATAAACATAAATTTCTAAAAAACAAAAAAATAAAATAATATATATATACAGCCGTATCCACAATCTTACGGCCGTACATATCGCCTTCCATACGGCCATACACATGTATGTTATGGCTGTATCCCTTCTGCTTTATAAATTCAATTTTTACGAACGTTTGATACGGCCGTAAGTTCTATTACATACGGCCGTAAGTAGTTCCAGTATGACTTTTTACGAAAGCATCATACGGCCGTAACTCTAGATGATTTCATTGGCAATTTGGATACTGACACTATCACTAACCCGTTCATCCAAAAGTTCATAGACAACGGGTGGGAAAAATTCGTGTCCGAACTCCCAAATGGTAACCCCACCTTGACCCTAAACTTTTACAATACTTTCAACAAATCCATTGGACAGGTAGGGTCGCCTACATACCATCAAACGACTGTGAATGGGAAAGTGATAAATTTTTCACCGGATGTGATTAACAAGTATTTGGGGGTTGATTCCACTAATGCGGTAGACATTTCAATCTTACCTAATAAGGATGTGCCGGATGATAAGGTTTTGCGATGGGCATTAGTGAGCGAGCTCCATGATAGTATTGGGATCATCAAACCACGATACAACCAGGCGGACCTCATTGATGATGCTTGGTACTTATGGATGTGGGCAGCCAGGAGTATTTACCCGACTTTGACTCTGACGATAGTTTCCATCGGCCACCTGAGAGGTTTATTTGCTATCCGCCGAGGGGTCAAAATGGATTTGGGTACTCACATTTATAATACTATTTGTCACTATGCCGGCATGGTCCCTACTAGGCAAAAGATGCCATACCCCTGCCTTATCACCGGTATTTGCAGGAGCCAGAGGGTGAAAATTTCAGCAGGGGGTGATATATTGACGTATGGGGATCGACTAAACGGCCGGAGTAGTATTTTTCGAAGTACTCAGTTAAGGAGCAAACGGGCACGTTTGGAACCGGAAGAGGAAAGTAGCCACGAGGAGGAATATGAGCCCGAGGGCGATGTCAGAGAAGACTTGACGCCTTTTGAGACAGATTTGCTGGAAAGAGTACGGGGATTGGAGACATCCCAGGCTGAAATATTGAGTAACCAGAATGAAATAATTGACCGAAAAATAGAAACGGAAAAGTGCTTTGAAAAGCTTTTCCGTTTCCTAAACATCCCTGACGACACACCTGGAGGATCAAAAACCTAAAATTTCAGGGAGTTTTTCTGTTTTCTCACTTGCTTTTCAATTCTAAACTCGGGATAGTTTTATCTTTAAGTTTGGGGGTGTTTTGGTACTTTTGTGTTTATTTTGTTTGTTTTTGAACTGTGGTGTTTATTTTGTTTTAAATCGTATGATTGTGTTATTGGTGTGTAGTGTGTGGTGTGCTTTGATTATTTTGGTATGTTTCGATTATTTTTATTATTTGGCATTGATTTGTGAGATTTCTAGATCTGGCCATAACACCAATAAGTTAGCTATATACAAGCTTCTAAAATCATTTTAACCGGTTAAAAGAATTGTATATTCCAAATTTTTTGAGTCTTAATCTCTCTTTCCAAGCATTGTAATTATCATTTAAAATCGAGTCATTCGTTACCTTGAGAAAAGAAGAATCAGTCGGTTGATGAAAAATAGAACTGAAATTTACTTAATTTGTGGAGTTTTTGATTTTTCATGCTTAAACTAATAAATGATTTTCTGCAAAAAAATTCTATTCCCTAAAAAAAAAAAGGAGTCATTGGTGAAAGGAGTCTAGTTGAAAAAAAAGGAGAAGTGTTGAGCAGCAACAGCTGCCTAATTTTGGGGGTCCTAAAAATTTGCGAAAAATAAAGGACTAACCATTGTTGGTGCGTAGCTGCCGTCTCACAAAAAAAATGGAAATTGTGTTGGTGAAAAGAGCTACACGTTAGCAAATAACGGTGTGAAATCTATCACCTAAAAAAATGGAAATTGTGTTGGTGAAAAGAGCTACACGTTAGAAAATAATGTTGTGAAAGCTATCACCTAAAAAAAATGGAAATTTTGTTGGTGAAAAGAGCTACACGTTAGCAAATAACGGTGTGAAAGCTATCACTAAAAGGGATGTAGTTTATGAGCAGATTTGAATTAATTAGCGGCTGAATTTCAATACACTCAATTTCGTGAAAAATCACAATATTTGATGACGCCAATGGAATTTTTCTTCATATTGAGTCGAAAAATAAACGAGTGATCGAGAGCAACCATTAAAGGAAGTCGTGTGTGTCACGAGTGGGAAAGAAATAATCAACCTTTTGGGGGGGAAACCTAGCATTTTGGAATTACAAAATAAAACCGTGTTTTAACTTCAAAATCATTAGTAGATTTATTTTGAATCTTGATTCATTTCTATCTACTGTATAAAGCTGGTTGTTGTGTATTAATGGCATTTTGATCTCCTTTTCTCTTTTTATATGATTATTTTTCTTAATTTATGTGTGTATTATTATTTTTGTGTCTTATTTTTATTTTTATTTTTGGAGTGTGATTAATAAAAAGTCTTGCTCGGGACTAGCAAGAATTCAAGTTTGGGGGTGTGATAAGTGTCAGTTTTATACACTTATACATGGTTTATATCGATATATTTCACCCATAATTGAGCTAGTCTACTCGTTTTTGCTTAGAATTAATTAGCTTTTAATGATTTTATTATCTAGTCTTAATCGGATTGAATTACTGATTTACTCAAGAAATAACATGTTATAAAATATTCTCTTTGTTTAATTTTTATGAATTCATGTTGTAGGGCTTTCCGAGACGAGTTCGGCAGTCTTTCCGGATTCAAAATCAGAGTTAAATATCAAAAGTTATCATCCGAAGAAGATTTGGGGCAAAAACGCAAAGTCTAAGAAATTTTGGGCTGAAAATGAAGTCTAAAACTCCATACGGGCGTATACAGGCGTAACTCACAAAATGCATTTTTACGAATCCATGTTACGGCCGTAACTTCTCAATGTTACGGCCGTAAGTCAGCATAGTTACGGCCGTAACTCCTCAATGTTACGGCCGTAACTCTTGGCAGATTATTGATCATTGCCTAATTTTTTATACTTTTGGTCTATTATTGAGGGGATGACTGGCATTGATCCGATCTAATGTAATAATGCTGGAGTTTTGGAGCTATTAGATGACTTTAGGTGTATAAATAGACCCCTTAGATCCATCATTATTCATCATTCATCTTATATTTTTCCACTTTTTGTAATATTTTCTTTTTGTGTGAAAAACCCACTTGTGTTCTTGAGTGACTTGTGTAATAGTGGTATAGCATATGTTGTTAAGGGAGTTTATTGCTTCTTTCTCCTTTATCTACTAAGGGAGTTAGGATCAATTCTTTCTCTTTTTCAACTAATAATGACCACTCAAGCTTGTAATATGTTTAATAAACCCTTAATGGGCTAAGTTACCTAAGTTGGGATTATAAACAAGGTTAGTCATGTTGTTTAAGTTTGTATAAAGATCTATTATGAATTACTTATTATTGTGTGTGATTTTCATTGTTTTACCAATCTTTATTTATTTGGCCAATAAATGACGATATTTATGGTCTTCATATGTTTCGAAAGAAAATATGTTTGATTAGATCAAATGATCTTCACTCTAAGTTATTCTAGGGGATAGAAATATACCTCTAGACCTTAGATGATTCTTTGAGTTATTTTCATAAAACCTAATGCTATGTATTGAAGCGATCAACATAGAAATATAGTGGATTGATTGATATATAAGGGCGTTTATAGTTCGAAAGAGAAACCGTCTTTTTAAGGAAAATCGAATCTGCACAACATAATAAGTAAATTCATCTTATGATCTCCTAAACATCTTCTATAACTAATGATGAACTAAGTTTGTAATCCCAACTATTTCATTTTATCTTTTATTAATCTATTATTAGTGCAATCTTTCATTTCCTTGAATATTAGAACTATTATTGCATTTTCTTTGCAATTGTCAAACCAAACTCTTTAATTGTGTGTTTCAATCATATAAATCTCTATAACAAATAATCAAATAGTGTATAATTCAATATATAACCTAACTTCCTCATGGTATCGATAAACCGAACTCAAAAAGTCCACTTACTACTTGATACGATATCGTGCACTTGCGATAGTTACACTAAAGACGTGTCATTAATCAATTGCACTTTATCCATGGCTTCTTTCACTAAATATGGGTTTATCTGTGAGGTTTTTGTTCGTTGGGTCTTCGGCGTCCACTGGTCATCAATTTCCCAATGGAGCGGAGATCGACACTTCCTTCCATATAGAGCTTCATATGATGCCATTTCGATTGTCGATTGGTAATTATTGTTGTATGAAAACTCGGCTAATGGTAGGTGGTTATCCCAATTTCCTTGAAAGTCTAGTACGCAAGCTCGTAACATGTCTTCAAGGGTCTGGATGGTTCGCTCGGATTGCACGTCGGTCTGGGGGTGAGCGCTAGTGCTAAAACTCAATGAGGTTCCTAATTTATTATGGAAGACTTTCCAGAAACGAGATACGAATCTTGGGTCTCTATCAGATACTATGTCTTTGGGCACTCCATGAAGTCGAACGATCTCTCGGATATAAGTCTTAGCCAGCTTTTGCAAACCGTCGTCCTTTTTAACCAGCACAAAATGTGATGATTTCATCAATCTGTCGACGATCACCCAAATGGTGTTATAGTCTCCCCTTGTCGTTGGCAGATCTGTAATGAAGTCCATGGTTATCTTTTCCCATTTCCATTCAGGGACTTCTAATGGTTGAAACAGTCCTAAGGGTCGCTGATGTTCAGCCTTGACTCTTTGACATGTGAGGCATCGAGCCACGAGTTTTTCTACTTGGTTCTTCATGTTTACCCACCAAAAGTGTTTCTTTAGGTCTCGGTACATCTTGTTACCTCCTGGGTGAATCGTATATCTCGAACAATGAGCTTCTTCGAGAATCCATCTTTTGAGCTCCTCGTCATGAGGTATGCATAATCGTCCCTTAAACCTTACAATTCCATCCTTGGTAATCGTAAACTCGGGTTTCTCGCCCTTAACGATCTTGTCCTTTAATTCTTGATGTTTTGGATCTCTCTCTTGGGCTAATCGAATATCGTCCAATAGATTCGATTTAACTATGACGTTGGTGCAAATTAAATGAGCACCTTCATGAATGGGTTTCAGGTAGCTCAGTTCCTCAAGAGCTTGCCATTCTCGGACCTTGAGTCGGGCCACTCTAGCCTTTCTACTTAAGGCATCAGCCACGACATTCACTCTCCCTGGGTGATGTTGAATCTCACAATGGTAATCTTCTAAAAGCTCTACCCATCTTCTCTGTCGGAGATTAAGTTCCTTTTGATAAAATAGGTACTTGAGACTTTTATGATCCGTAAACACGGTGAATTCAATGCCGTATAAATGATGTCGCCATTTCTTTAAGGCAAATACTATTGCTGTGAGTTCGTGGTCGTGTGTTGGATAATTCTTCTCGTGCATTTTGAATTGCCTGGAAGCATACGTGAACTTTACCATTTTGCATTAGTACAGCACTGAGGCCATCCTTTGAGGCGTCATTATATACGACAAATCCCTGGGTTCCTACTGGAAGTGTCAGTATTGGTGCAGTGGTAAGCTTCCTCTTGAGTTCTTGGAAGCTTGTTTCGCATTTATCCGCCCATTCAAATTTTACTTGTTTTTGGGTTAGCCGGGTGAGGGGTCCCGCTATCTTCGAGAAGTCCTTGATGAATTTGCGGTAGTAGCCCGCAAGTCCAGGAAAGCTTCTGATCTCAGTGACATTTTCTGGCCTCTTCCAGTCCATAATAGTTTCTATCTTGGATGGATCTACCGCAATCCCTTCTACAGAAATAATGTGGCCCAGAAATGCCACTTCCTTCAACCAAAATTCACACTTACTGTACTTGGCGTACAACTTGTGCTGCCTGTGTAAAACCCAGATTTTTGAACATGTTAAAATACCCTTTAATCTCGAATCTATAAAAGACGTTTAATTATTTAAAATATTGAATTACGATTATAACCTAAGTATTTAAATCGTTAACATTTGAACAAATTAATGTAATACGAATATAATACTTATACTGAAATAATTTGTATACATTTAAAATTGTCACACGTTTTCTATTTTTGTCCCTAGCCGAATGATACGTTGTACACAAACATATGGAATCGTGAATCATGTCAAGGTTCGTGATGGGTTTTAAATTTGGCAAAGTCTTCCATCAAATCCCCATAATTTAGGCATTTTCCTTTTTGAAATTCCTCCCCACTCGCCTATATATATCACGCACACATACTTCACAAAACTAAAAACCCTAAAACCTAAAACTAAAAACGGCGGCTACCTAGTTCTCTACCATTCCCGTTCGATCGAGGCGTGCACAAAGGTAGGCTTGGTGGTAGATTGAAGGTCTCGGGTGCGTTGGTATGATTAAACACGTTATATGATGGCTTAAATGAATTTTGGAATTAAGACAGCTTGTATACTTGAATTTGTGAACGAGATAGGTCATGATATATAATGATTCAATTCAGTTTCTTTTGATGAAAACATAGTTTTATGTCTTAGTTAAGTTATCCAATTGGTTTGGAGTGATTTCGAGTTGTTTTGGTCGTGTGTTTGATTTTTGTGTGATTAAGTGTTGAATCTGAAATTCGGGAGTCTGAAATCAGTCCACTTTGTCGATTTTTGATTCAAAAACTATAATGAGTTGGGCCATGAAACTCTCCAGTATGTAACTTCTATATGATTAGTAATACCATGGATTTTTTGGAATTTTCCCTGGGTGTTTTGTAGGTCGTTGAGGCGGATAGTTTTTGGGTACAACTGCAGGTCGGTTTTCCGAATAGTCTGAGTTTGCGTATTTTTCGTGTGGGGTTAAACTAAATAATAAATTCTGGGAAAATTCGTGTGGGTTTTAAAGACATTGAAGTACCTTTGTGAATTTTTGTGAATTTTACTTTTGAGTTCTGATGTGGTTAAAAAATTCGTCAATTTGTAACCTGTTCATAGATAAAAGCTGATAAAAAAAGGTTAAAAGGCTAATAAAGGTTAGGGTTGTATTGAATTTATCTCCATGTATGCTGTCAGGTTTTTGGGTCATATTGAAAGGGGTCCATTTTAATGATACCAACGTGTTTTTGAGTGATTCTTGAGTCTAAAATCAAGTTCTGGAAAATTACTTTCTGAATATGTAAGTTATGTAATTTTTAGAATTCGAGATAATGTCTTTTCTGATTTTACAAGTTCAAGTGTCAAACCTATTAATTAGTAATCTGAATTTCAACCTTGGTTTATGATTTTTGTATTGAAATCAGTAAGGACTAATTAACTCAAATTGGACAGGGCTTAAATATAAGATGTGTTTGGCCTCTGTGATTTTTGGTGGAATTTTTAGAGTAGCACATCATGGTCTCTTAATTACTTACTTTTTGAGTCTCATATCTATCACCGAATCTGGACTAGTTTTGATAAGGAATTTTTGTTCTATAGCTATACTACCTGAAAATTCTACAAAAATTACACAAAGTAGAAAACATATGTACCTACCTGGGGTAATTTTCCTAAGGCTCCAGGATGTGCACACATATACTTTAAAAATCCAGAAACGTGATACATGTTTTGATATTAAAAGCTGAGTTTTCTTAAAAGGTAGTTACACACTCAAAGTCTATTATATTACTAAAATGAGTAACAAAATTCATTTGGACTTAAAGTAATACTTGGTTATTGATCCGTATAGGTTCCGTGAAGCGGGAGTGATCCGGTATCTTGTGATCCATCTATCTTTGTTTACTTTTGCTGTTGAATAAGGTATAGATATTCCGTACTCTTTCAGCAAGAGTACAATTACTTTCTCTCTGATGACCTTTCTCTCTCTTCTATATTATTTGCCTATCTTATTTTGGACTGTTGATATTCGAACTCTTCGTTTGAACCTTGACATTGCATCTTTGATTTGATACATGTGAACTGAACCTTCGATATTAGCCCTTTGATTATTCGAACCTTTGATATTGAACTTTGACTATATGATTATGACCTACACTTTGATTTGGACTTGTACTTTTTGACCCTTCAGTATTTACCCAGGTATTATCTGTTCCCAGTTATGGGGGGGGGTCCATGACCGTAGTATTGATGCACCAATGTTATGACTCTAGTGTGGTTGGAGAGATGTACCACACCGTCCCTTATCTGCTATCTGCTATGGCCATTATTATGATTATGAATTGTTTGCAGGGGCGTATGGATGCAGCCTAGATTTGTTTGTTATTTGTTTGAGCTACAATGATGATATGGATACATATTATATTTGTTTGGTGATTGGGCAGGCGTGCATGCAGTCCCTTCACATTTGGGAGTTGATCACACCATTGGGTTACTATTTGTTTGGATATTTGTTTGGGCCTGGGGTAAAATACTGAATCCACATTCATACACTTTATACTTAAACTTTGATATCCTTTTGATTATCCATTGACACCATATGTATTCTATCTTCGCACTCCTTTGATTATCTTATCTCGTTTGATCTGTTTTGTTATTTGCTTTATATCTGTTCAATGAGATTTTTATGCTCAGCCGCTTTTCTTCTCCATGCGGCACGTACTTAAGCTAGGAGCGGGATTATTAGCTTGGGGATGAGAGAGAGTGGATTACCCTATAGCTTTATTTAAATAATTAACTTTATTTCCTTATCGTTATTTCCGTATTTTGGACATTTGTATCCTACTTTCTTTTGTTTGGTTTCGGCGACACTTGGTGTTGTTTTAGTCCCCTTTTGATACTTTTTTGATATTTTTTTGAATTTATTTAAGACTTCCGCTGTTTGATTTGAATCTGTTGTATTTGATATGTCACCATAAAGTGACGCTTCTACCCTTGCCGGGTTGGGGCGTTACAATTTATGGTATCGGAGCCAGGTTTGAATCTTCAGGGCTTAGGCCATGACCTGTGAGATTGGGTAGACGCTAGGCTTTTGTTTCATCTTTTCTTTTTCGTACTTACATTCGTTTGTCTTTCGCTAATCGTTTGGTATCGTTTTAGATGGTGAACACACGCAACGGCGCTGGTGGTGATAACCCTCCTAATTATGATGGTATGGTTGCTCGAGCAGTAGCTGCTGCTATCCCTCAGATTCTTGAGACTCTACGAAATACTGAAGGGGCTAGGAACAACAATGAGGGTATTCATGTGTGGATTGAGTGTTTCAACAAGTTGAAGCACATCTCTTTCAAGTCCTCCGCAACTCCTACCGAGGAGGAGGACTGGATTACTCATTGTGAGAAGCTGTTTCAGGTAGTGGGTTGTCCTGATGAGGTGAAAGCACGTTTAATCGCTTTCAAGCTTGAGGGTGATGCCCTCAATTGGTGGAAGGCGCATGTTCAGGCGAAGGGCGATAATTATGCTGAGACGTGTGCTTGGGCAGTGTTTCGTGAAACATTTTATAAGAGGTACATCCCTTTCTCAGAACAGTAGAGATATGAAAGGGAGTACGGTACGATCCACCAGTTAGAACAGGAGAACTCGGCGGAGTACATGGAGCATTTTCTTAGATTGGCTAGCTTCTTGGGACCTACTGTGACTGGGGATGCACACAGACAGGCTCGTCACTACAAGTGGGGATTAAAGCATTGGGTGCTTGACCGTATTGTTAACACGAAGTAAGCTGATGTGTCGATGGTTTGTGATGCGGCCCGTAATATTGATCTGTTACATGATGATGGAGTGTCGAACAAGAGGAATCATGATGGGGATAGGATACAGTCTAGGTCTTACGGCGGCGAGGCAGGGTTTTGACCATCGGGGTCGTTACGGCGGGGTTTTGATCACCATGATCGTTCGGACCGTCAGTTTGAGCACAGGGGACAGTTCAACTGGGGACATGATCAGGGTCGATAGGTCCAGAGGGGTTCTGATTATAGATCTTCGGGTAGGCATGGGGACAGGTCGGGTAACACCAACCAGAGGCAGTTTTCGAGGGGTAACCAACAGAACAGGTACTCAGGTTCTGGGTCTTCGCATCAGCAATACCGTTCTGGGAACTCGTTGGGTCAACAGAGGCATGCTGAGATTTTGCCACCCCCACCACTTTGCCCTACATGTGGTAAGGCACATCCCGGGCCATGCCACATAGCTTCGGGAGCTTGTTTCGAGTGCAGTGCCATCGGGTGAAGTATTGCCCAAAGAGGACTAGCATTGTTCCTGCAGGCTCTTCTCAACCTTCTACTTCCTCCGGCCGTGTTTACTCTCTTACTCGCGAGCAGGCGGGTAAATCTACAGGTACCATTACGGGTTTTCTGCATATTGGTGATCATACCGCATTTGTTTTATTTGATACTGGCGCAACTCATTCTATTATATCTGTCACATTCTCTAAGAAACTGAAATTAAGCCCAACACCATTAATCGATCCCTTATCTATATCTACGCCTATGAAAAACAACGTTATCATTGATCATGAGTTTGTTGATTGTCCGCTACGTTTTGATGATCTCATACGTCCGGCTAATCTTCTTCTGCTTGACATGTTTGATTTTGATTTGAATCTTGGTATGGACTGGTTGGCTTCTCACCGAGCCACTATTGATTGTCATGCGCGGAAGGTTATATTTGGAGATTTCTTTAAACCTGAATTTGTGTACTCTGGTTCCCAACCACTTCGACCTGTTAAGATCATATCTGCTTTGAAGGCGCGTACTTTCATATCCCACGGTTGTGTGGGTTTTATCGCTTCTATTCAAGACACTTCTAAGGAGAGTCCTACTATCGACAGTATCCGAGTTGTTCGTAATTTTTCCGATGTATTTCCGGAAGAGCTTCCGGGCCTTCCTCCTAATCGCGATGTAGAATTTGGCATTGATTTGATTCCGGGTGCGGAACCCATTTATAAGGCTCCCTACCGTATGGCTCCTGCGGAACTGAAAGAGTTGAAAGATCAACTGCAGGAACTCCTTGAGAATTGATTCATTCGTCCGAGTGTATCTCCTTGGGGAGCACCTGTACTATTTGTGAAGAAGAAGGACGGTAGTATGAGATTGTGTATAGACTACCGGGAGTTGAATCGTATTACCATCCGTAACCGTTATCCTTTGCCTCGTATTGATGATTTGTTTGATCAGGTCCAAGGAGCTAAATGTTTCTCCAAGATCGATCTTAGGTCCGGTTATCATCAGCTTCGGGTTAAGGAGCAGGATATCCCTAAGACTGCTTTTCGAACTCGCTATGGATACTATGAGTTTTTGGTTATGCCTTTCGGACTGACTAATGCTCCTACAGTGTTTATGGATCTTATGAACAGCGTATTTCATTCTTTTCTCGACAATTTTGTTATCGTTTTCATCGACGACATTTTGGTTTATTCGAAGTCCGAGGAGGAGGACGAGCAGCATCTTAGTACGGTTTTGCAGATTTTGAGGCAGGAGAAGTTGTATGCGAAGTTCTCCAAGTGTGAGTTCTGGCTTAGTCAAGTTGCTTTCCTTGGTCATGTTGTATCTGTTAGTGGTATCACTATGAATCCGGCGAAGCTTGAGGCTATCACTAAATGGCCGAGACCTACTACGGTGACCGAGGTCCGGAGTTTCTTGGTTTGGCAGGTTACTATCGGAGATTTTTCGAGGGATTCTCACAACTCGCCTCACCATTGACTAAGCTGATGAGGAAGGGATTGAAGTTTGATTGGACCGATGAACAAGAAGAGAGTTTTGAGACTCTGAAGCAGAAACTTGTGTCAGCTCCCATTTTGACACTTCCATCTGGTACATGCGGATATCAGATTTATAGTGATGCTTCAAAGAAAGGGTTAGGTTGTGTATTAATGCAGCACGGGAAGGTTATTGCGTATGCCTCACGCCAGTTGAAACTCTATGAGGAGAACTACCCTACGCATGATCTAGAGTTGGCTGCAGTTGTTTTTGCTCTTAAGATCTGGAGGCATTATCTGTATGGGGATTCTGTTGATATCTTCACGGATCATAAGAGTCTCAAGTACATATTTAACCAGAAGGAGTTGAACATGAGACAGCGTAGATGGTTGGAGTTACTCAACGACTATGACACTAACATTCAGTATCACCCGGGTAAGGCTAATGTAGTTGCCGATGCTCTTAGTCGTAAGTCGGGTATGATTGCTAGTCTGAAATTTGAGCCTAAGATTTTGCATGATCTTGAGCTCATGGAGGTGGAGTTCTGTCTGCCTGGGTGCGACGGTTATTGGGCAAGCTTGAAGGTTGAGTCTAACCTGATCTTGAAGATTAAGGAAGCTCAGCGTGACGATGGTGAGTTATGGGCCATTGTTCAAAATGTGGAAGAGGGGAAACAGTCTGAATTTCGGGTTGATGATGACGGCATTGTTTGGTTAGAAGATCGCCTTTATGTTCCAAGCAATCCTGAACTTCGCGAGACTGTTATGTCAGAAGCTCACAGTTCTCCTTTCACCGTACATCCGAAATCTACTAAAATGTATCGGGATTTGAAACAGCATTTCTGGTGGAACGGGATGAAGCAGGATGTAGCTTCGTATGATGCTAGGTGTTTGACTTGCCAACAGGTAAAGATTGAGCACCAAAGAGCTAGTGGTCTTTTGCAGCCGTTAGACATTCCCCAGTTGAAGTGGGAAGAGATAACGATGGATTTTGTTACGGGTTTACTAGTCACACAAAAAGGACATGATGCGATCTGGGTGGTCGTTGATCGGCTAACCAAGTCAGCTCATTTCTTACTGTTCAATAAAGGTTATGGTGTAGCGAAGTTGGCAGAAATCTTCCAGCAGGAGATTGTTAGATTGCATGGCACTCCGGTTGCGATTGTTTCTGATATAGATCCGAGGTTTACTTCGCGTTTTTGGAAGGCGTTACATAAGGCTTGGGGCTCTCGTCTTAAGTTCAGTACCGCTTTTCACCCACAGACGGATGGTCAATCTGAGAGAACCACCCAGCACGCGAGGCGACCTGGGAAACCTGTAATACCCGAAATTTTTTAACTTTTTAAATACCTAAAATACCCTCTAATTTGAAAATTTTGGAAGACGATTAAATAACCTAAAACATTTAATTATATTTAACCTAAGCATTATAAATACTAATGCTTGAACATTTCATAACTTTACTAACCATTAAGACTTATGATAATTAAAAGTTACAACCGTGTACATGTGTATTAAATTCACACGCCTAATATTTTCTTTTGGGCCGAGCATATGGAGTTGAATTCAAGTGATCATAACATAACAAGCCCAAGTCCATTATTGAAACTAAATAAGGAATGAGATATCAATCCCATATGTCACGGCATTCCTTGGTTTTTGCTCTCTTCTCATCACACGTCTCCCTCATCTCTTCTCATCACACGTTAAATACACATATAACACACACAAAGCAAAACCCTAAGAATACATATACAACACATAGGCTGCTACGACTCTTCTTGGTTCTTCTCATTCAAAAGCAAAGGCTGCAGGAGTGTCTTGATTGTGGTCTAAGTTTCGATTGGAGTTTGCTTGTGTTCGGCTCGTTTGTAGGCTGGTATTCGATCTTGTTTTGTCTCTCCTTCGTGTCACGCTGCAAGGGTAACAAATCCAACCCTTGTTCAATTCCTCTTCCTTTTCTTATTTGATCAAGTCGTAGGGTAAAAAGAATTAGGGTTTATGTGGATGTTTTGATTGGGACAGTTTTGATAGTCGAACTTGTATGCATCACACAATGAGTTTCATAAATGTTCTATTCGGTATTTTTGCTCTAAAACTCAGTTTAGGGTCTTAGTAAAGTATTCCAATTAGTTTGGATGGATTTGAGTTTGATTTAGTCCGATATTTGAATTTTATGAGACGAAGACGGAATCTTTATTCATCAAATAAAATACATCAAGACATTTAAGATGGAAAGATGTAAGAAAATATCGATGTTGGGATTCGGTGCTAAAAACAAAATGCAAAACGAAAATATAAATGGATTGAACTGAATAAACTTGAACCCCTAAGAGGATCAATTAAGCATCGTATGTACGAATATAAATTGACAAACAAAATAATAGAAATCATACCCTCGTTCTTTTGATAATTTCTTCTTGATCACGAACATGAACACGAATCCAATTCGCACGAGCTTGTGGAAAATCCAACATCAAAAGTGCCGAGTTCTCTACGTCACCACACGGTGGATATTGATCGGAAAAATTTGATATCAAATTCGTTCTCTAAGAACACGATTAGGAATTGATATAGTATTTTTCTCTCTTCTTTTTTTCTTTCTTCTTCTCTCTAGGATGAGTAAGGCTTAGAAAAAATTTTCATCCTCTTTTTCACAATGCTACGGACGAACACATATGGTGGTGTGTGTTGCTTTGTGTTATAAAATGATGAGATATGATTACAAGATCAAGCCAATCTTGGTCTCTTTGTCCACATGTATAAGTAAACACCACATACCACACCACAAGGAGATAAGGGATGAAATGAGGGAGAAGGAGGGATGGGGGCCCACCTAGTGTTTGTTGAGAAAACGAGCCGAGTGAAACGTGTTTTGTAATATCCGATATTTCCATTTTCCATTATCTTGTATTGTTTGTGTTTTCACGCCGGATTTTTTTTGGTTGATGTTAAATCGGAATGATTTCTAATGTGATATCTGTGTGTTACTATCGTGTAGTGATTTTTAATTGAGGATGATTGTTGTCATTTGTGACTTTTCGATTGTGTATGTGTTTAGCTATTGTACGTTACGCCTCATAGCGTCTTTGTTATTGATTTGGTGCATTTGAGTATCCGGGATGTTGTCGAGTGCCCGACCTGACTGTTGGAGTCGTTGAGATTCACTACTGTGTTCAGTAGTGGTGTTACGGCTATAAGAGTTATGAGTTACGGCCGTATGTGTTGCTGGTTACGGCCGTAAGTATCTTTTATTACGGCCGTAGTTAGTTCTGTGTTACGGCCGTAAACCGATTGTTGTTACGGCCGTAATGAACGTTTGTATTTTGGGCAGTAGTCCAGAGGGGTACTTACGGTCGTCAGTCCTGGGTGTTACGGCCGTAAGGTTGTAGAGTTATGGCCGTAAGGTGTGCCTGTTACGACTGTAACATGCCACTGGTATAGAAACCAGTGGCAGCCTCATTTTCGGGGCAGAACTCCATTTTCTCCCCCCTTTCGTTTCTCTTCGCGATTTTTAGGGTCAGGGAGGATTTTTGAGCTTGGGGAATCGATCTTCATCAATTTGGGAAGCTCAATTCGTGTCCAATACTAT
Source organism: Orobanche coerulescens (assembly GCA_033398695.1). Taxonomy (NCBI): domain Eukaryota; kingdom Viridiplantae; phylum Streptophyta; class Magnoliopsida; order Lamiales; family Orobanchaceae; genus Orobanche; species Orobanche coerulescens. The sequence goes on from CM065811.1 coordinate 53,560,983, forward strand.
GCTCCAATTCGTTCGTCCAGATCAAAGGTAAATTTTTGTAATCTCCTAAGGTTGACCTTCGAGATTTTCTTCTTGATTTCAATGATTCATTCGACTTTGGTGGTTTGTATGATGTTATTGAGTATTGTAAGCATGTTCTACGGATTGTATATCCGTATTTCGAGTTCATTGGAACCCAATCGGGATTTTTTGGGTTCTAAGGAAACCTTGAACATTTAATGTCTGAATAAATGTCTCAGAGGGTTCCCTTTGGTTCTTGATTGTGTTTTCTGTTGTTTTCAATTGTTATACTCGTAGTAATCGTGGTTCCGTTGTATTTCTAAGAGGACTGTAGGTGTTCGGGGTTTTTCGGGTTGTGCTGTGTTCGTAGGAATATTCGGGTATCGACTATCGAGTCAAGTATCTTGCTTATACGTTTTGTACCTTGTGAATATGACTTACATGTTGAAATGGATGAATTGTGGTTAGTTGTGATAATCTTGGATGTGTAACTTGGAATTATATATGTTAGTCGATTGTACACTTGTATGTGTATCGTGTTATAGGTATTGGTCGTGAGTTAGGTGGCATTGATTTCATCGGTGATTTGGATGACAAAATTATGTTATGTGTGTTTGGTTGTGTAGAGATCGTATTGGTTGTAATGTCGACTTTGTGCTGTGTGCGCTAGTTGTGCTAGTTGTGAGGAAGATAAAAAGGAAATGAGCAAGGTACCCTATGCTTCGGCACTAGGTAGCCTCCTGTATGCAATGATTTGCACTAGACCGGACATTGCCTATGCTGTGAGCGTAGTCGGTTTCAGTCAAATCCAGGGCAGGAACATTGGACTGCTGTGAAGAACATTCTTAAGTACCTAAGGGGGACTAAAGACTCGGTTCTTACATATAGCGGTGGAGAACTTAGAGTGATGGATTATACAGACTCAGATTTTTCGGGGGACATGGATTCTCAGATGTCTACATCAGGGTATATCTTTACTCTGAATGGTGGGGCAGTTTCTTGGAGAAGTGCCAAGCATAGTTCGACTGCTATCTCTACATGTCAAGCCGAATATCAGGAAGCCACGAAAGCTGCTAAAGAAGCTTTTTGTATAAAGAAGTTCACGGAGGAACTTCAAGTGGTTCCTAACGCAGAGAAGCCCGTGACACTGTTTTGTGACAACGACGGAGCTGTTGCACAGGCTAAGGTGCCTAGTGCTCACCACAACACCAAACATATTGCGAGAAAATAACATTTTGTTAGAGAAATGGTTCGGGATGGAAATGTTATACTGCAGAGAGTAGACACAACAAATAACGTTGCTGATCCGCTTACCAAGCCACTATCTCAGAAGGTCTTAGAGAGACATCTGGAGAGTATGGGTATTAGATACCATAGTTTGTGGCATTGAGTGCAAGTGGGAGATTGTTAGTAATATGCCCTCGAATGCCACTCAGAGGATGAGAGAGTGAGAGCAATTGTATTGTGATTATGAATATTTTATTTAATAAGGTAATTATTATTTCTATATTATTGTATATCACTGGCATTGTGATTTAGTATATAGAATAATAGTCCTTGCATTTGAGAGCGAACATTCTACTACTTATGGAGATAAGGAGATAGGCACTAGAAGTGTTTAGAGCTCGAATCTTTAACTAGTTCGCAAGTCGATAAAACTTAACTGGGCAGTAAGTTTAGACAAGACTTGTATAACTTGTACTTTGACATGTAGAGTGCTTGTCTTCACTAACGGTTAGTGGGAGCACACGTTATAGGTATGCTAATGGGATTAGTATACTCGAACATGACTCAACTCAATTCGGTCACATGGATATCACTCAGGGCTTGTCAATGATTGAATCGAACGATTGTGATAGGTGTACGTGAACCTTTGACATAAGGTTTCAGTAGGAGATGTGCTTGTGACATTAAGTTAGTCATTAGAGTGGTTTGATCCAATCGCCGGTTGGTGGGTCAACCTCGAAATTCAACTTAGTGGGCAAGTAGCAGTCTCTATTGAATACCAAGATAGGATTCCTTCTCCTGTTAGTGAGCAGGTAAATGTCCTATGCGGTTAATGACAAATGAGATCATAATTCTTTGGCCAAAGCAGTTAGAGCTAGTTGTATTTGATACACGAGAGCTCGATGATCTCGATTTGTATTAACAAATTCATCGAGTCAAGATACAATAGGGTTTGACTTTACCGTGACCCTAATACTTGACCGGGACATATGATTGAAGGGTTTATACGTATACGGTATTTACGATATAATGGTTTTGCAATGATCCTATCATTCGTTCTCAGTTAGGTTATGGTGTAGGCCACAAGACTGGCTATGTGGTTCTAACACTCATTGGATCCTCCCAATACTAACTGAGATGAACCTATAGAGTCGCGGCACAGGAATTGACGACGGATTATATTTAGCTTCTTCTCTCTTGGTTAATATTGGACATTGGATGTCTAACTTAATTTATTGAATAAATTAAAGCGGTCTCGTGAATTAAATAAATTATTGGGTAATTAATTTATTCATATTATTTCTTAGAGAATTTATTTTTAATATAATTAATTAATTATATTAATTAATTGTATTAATATTGAAACATACCAAGATTTATCTATCGGATTAGATACAGGAGGGTCCGTTTCACGGACCGAAATGAACCAACTTCTTTTTCTTCTCCTCTTGCCCCCCCTGTTCACTTATGACTTGTATTTGTCATATGTGATATAAATGATATGTGGGGATATTATTGATAATGTGGGGTGATTAATAATGGAGGTTGTTGTAAAATCGGAATAATAGAGAGAGAAATTAGAGAGAGAAATTAGATAATTATTTTCAGGTGTGTTTTTCATTAATAACTGAAGCCCTATTTATAGGAAAACTCAGATGGCACAATCGTAATTACATAATTACATCAGGGTCATAATAGTCATTCACACTATATAAAAACAAAAGGGTAATTGAAATGTCACTTTCATGGTGTTTTTATAACATTCCCCTTTGAATGACTATTTACAAATATATTTGCTGAACTAGTTTTAAGAAAAACCCAATGGGAGAAAAATTTTCAAACTGTTTGTACTGGAGCTTGTGGCAATCATATCATGTTGCATCATAATGTTGCTAGGAAATCCCTGTGGGATAAAACTTCAGCAATTAGTGATCTCATAAATTAGCCAATTGCTTCTTACTGAACCAAGAAACAAGTCTAGGTCCAAGAAAGTGACAAGTTCCACTTGTACTCTTCCTATCTAGCTTGCAGCCTCCGAGATCCGAGTCGCTGTATCCAACTAAATCGAATCCGCCTTCTTTAGGATACCATAGTCTTACATCGACTGTTCCTTTGATGTACTTCAGGATTCATTTAGCTGTATTGAAGTGTGATTCCTTTGGTGCTACTTGATACCTCGCACACACTCCAACAGCAAACTGGATATCGGGCCTGATAGCCGTTAGGTATATGAGCGAACCAATGAGCTTCCTGTAGAGTGATTGGTCAAACGGCTTTCCGGCTTCATCAGCACTAATTTGCACGGAAGTGCTCATGGGGGTTGACGATGATTTGGAAGTGTTCATTCCAAATTTCTTGAGAAGCTCCTTGCTGTATTTTTCCTGGTTGATAAAAATACCTGTAGGCAACTGCTTTACCTGCAAGCCTAGGAAATAACTAAGTTCCCCCACCATACTCATTTCAAATTTACTTTGCATGAGATGAGAGAACCTTTGACACAAAGCAAGGTTAGTTGAACCAAAAATTATATCATCTACATAAATTTGTACCATTAGAAGGTCATCACCTTCCTATATTTTGAACAATGTCTTGTCCACAGCACCTTTCTCAAAACCATTGTCGGTTAGGTACTGGGACAAGGTCTCATACCAGGCTCTAGGGGCTTGTTTAAGTCTATACAGTGCTTTCCTTGGCCTGTATACTAGGTCGATGCCGTCTGTGTTGGCAAACCCTGGTGGTTGTTCAACATAAACTTCTTCGGCAAGGTCTCCATTCAGGAATGCACTCTTGATGTCCATTTGGTATACAATAAAGCTTTTATGGGCGGCAAAGGCTAAGAATATCCTAATGGCTTCTAGTCTGGCTACAGGGGCAAAGGTTTCATCATAGTCTATGCCTTCTTCCTGACTATAGCCTTGTGCGACTAGTCTGGATTTGTTCCTTATAATAAGTCCATTTCGATCCTTTTTGTTTCAAAATACCCATTTGGTTCCTATAACCAATTGATGTGTAGGTCTGGGTACAAGATACCATACATTGTTTCTTTCGAAACCGTTAAGCTCTTCTTCCATAGATGTTATCCAATGAGAATTATTAAGAGCGTCTATGGTCGAAACAGGTTCGGACTGGGCTAAGAATACAGCGATAGTGCACATATTGAGTCTTCTAAGCTCGGATTGAGATTTCCATTTAGGAAACTGTGATCAGTATTTAGTTCTTCTTGTGCACAAAGTACATTTTCTTGTGTACTCTGTATTCTCCTACGAGTAGAAACACCAGCATCTATGTTTCCAATGATCAGCTCTTGCGGGTGATCTCTCAACCATCTTCGGTCGGGTTCTAATTTAGGATCCCGTACTGTATCGAGAGTTTCTGTAGATACAGCTTCAGCTTGTACATCGTCGGCTTCATCTACGTCGATTCTTACAGCCGCGGGGTTGATTTCTAGATCAACGACAGGTTCTATGGGAGTTGGAGGATCTAAGATAGAGAGATGTTGGATGTCCTGAGTAATATCATCTACTCTTGTAGGGTCATGATGAGGTTCGTCGAGCACTACATGAACTGATTCCTCAATCGTCAGCTTCCTTTTGTTAAAGATCCTGTAAGCTTTGCTGACGGAGGAGTATCCTAAAAATATTCCTTCACCTGATTTCTCATCAAAGGTTCTAAGTTGATCCTTCCCATTATTCAACACATAACACCTGCATCCAAAAATGGGAAAATATGAAACTAACGGAGATTTGTTGTTCCATACCTCATATGCTGTTTTGTTATGGTGCTTGTTGACGATACAGCGGTTTTGAGTGTAGCATGCTGTATTGGTTGCTTCACCCCAGAAACGATGTGGCAACTTGCTTGCGGCGACCATTGTCCTTGTTGCTTCTTTCAGCGTCCTATTCTTTCGCTCGGCAACACCATTTTGTTGAGGTGTACAGGCAGCTGAGTATTCGTGTTGTATCCCATTTTCCGAACAGTATTGCTCTATAAAGTGGTTAGTAAATTCTGTACCTCTGTCGTAACAAATGGACACAATACTCAATGCCTTTTCATTTTGCAACTTTCTCAGGAGCTCGGGCAGCTTTGATGTAGTTTCCTTCTTCTTGCTTAGGAAAATTTTCCAAGCATACCTGGAGTAATCATCAACAGAAAGAAGACAGTATTTCTTACCTCCCAAACTTACTGGGTCTACAGGACCGTAGAGATCCATATGTAGCATTTCCAACACTCTTTGGGTTGAAAGGTAGGATTTGCTCTTCAGGGTTGACTTGATTTGCTTGCCTTTCTGACACGGTCATGACGCCTGTCCTTCTTGAATGACACGTTTGGCAATCCTCTAACCATTCCCTGTCTTGAGAGCTTGTTGATCGTCTTGAAGTTGACGTGAGACATCCTCTTGTGCCATAACCAGCTAAGCTCTGCAGTGCCTTTGGCAACAAAGCATGGAATTGAGGAGCTCATAGGCTTCCAGTCAGCAATATACATGTTACCTGATCTGCTTCCTGTAAGCACAACTTATTTGGTCTGGATGTTCTTGACTCTACAACGATCTATATAGAATTTCACCGAGAACTGTTTATCACAGAACTGGCTAATACTAAGTAGATTGTACTGTAAGCCTTCAACATATGCAACATCAGTGACTTTGAATTTTCCTACAAGAAGGTTTCCTTTCCCTCTTATTCTTCCTTTAGATTTATCACCGAAACGAACTTTTGGACCGCGACCTTCTACAAAATCTGATAGCTTGCTTCTATCTCCGGTCATGTGCCGAGAGCATCCACTATCAAAGTACCAGGTGTCCTCCTCTAGGATGTCCTGTATGCAAAGAGATTAAGTAGATTTAGGTCCCCTTTGATTTTTGGGTCCATATATGTTAGTTCCTCTAGGTACCCAAGTTTTCATGGCAGCAATTGGTTTACTGTAGGTCATACTCGGTACAGTGTTGCGATATCTACGAGGGGCATAACCATAGTCGCTATAACCATGATAATTATTATGCATGTAAAATTCAGGGTTATTATTATTAATCCAGTACGAGTGCCGTCTTGGAGGTGGAGCCATTTTCTTTGGCCTAACAGCTTGCCTCCTGGGTCTCCAGTTGGATTCCCAACGCTGTTGTTGATACTGAGCGGACACCTGCTGTCTCGAGGAATAACAGGGCTCCTGTATCCAATACCTCGGCGTCTCAGACCGATAATCTTGCCGTGCGGGCCTTTGGTAGTTGGATACAGCCTTCCTTCTGAATGGCTGTTGGCGCTGTTGATATGCTATGGGAGCATGCTGTTGAGTGCGCCTTTCAGGTCTGGATGGATGGTGATTCCGCTGTCTGGAATAAGATTGCGTTCGGTTTTCGCGTTGCAGGGGGTTCCTTCTCAGGACTCTAAGTTTCTTTCGACACAGGAATGTGTTCCACACTCTTGACGAATACTGTACTGGTTTTCCGTTTGTTTGAACATGAGTTGTATCCGAAGCCACTTTTATCATGAGCATGTTGCCCAGTGCTTAGAATTTCTTTCATTCGTTTGGACGATTTCTCGAACGATTTCAGAGTGGTCTCAAGTTCAATTTCTCGTTTTTCGAGAGTTGTGACTTTGGCTTGAAGTAGAACCAAATCATTTGTCTTGCTTTCGTTGTGAGTTTTAAACTCACTTATTTCATGAGCAAGTTGATGATTGCTCTCCATGAGTTTTTCAAAATCGACTTTGCTGGTTTCATAGTCAAGAGACATATTTTCATAATTTATTTTCAGCAAGTCATTTTCATCTTTCAGCTCTAGGTTAGACAGTTGGAGATGTATATTCTCATTTTTCAATGTCTCATAGGCCTTTTGAATGTTTTTAAACTCATTCATCATGTTTTCAAAAGTATGAGATGCATTTGATGGAATAGCTGAGGTCGAGCTTACCTCATCATCGCTATCTTCACCTTCCGGAATGTCTTTGGACATAAAGCACATATATGCTTTATCATCGAACTCATCATCAGATGAATCACTTTCAGTGACCACCTGAAGACATTCTTCTGTTTTGGATGGTGTGGGGGAGGCTTCTGATTCTCCAATCAGGGCCTTGAGCTTGTTTTTCCAAGCATGTCTTCTTTCATCTCTCTCTTGTTGCTCGGCCTCCGGCAACCTTTGGACTTTGGGATGAGGACATTTATTTTCATAATGCCCTGGTTTTCTGCAATTATAGCACAGGTTAGCATCACCGGATGATGTTTCGGTACTTACCTTGTGGACAGGTTTGGGCCTGTAAGGAGTCTTTCCAGACTGTTTGATGAACTTTTTGAATTTGTGCATGAGAAGCGCCATTTCATCTTGAGACAGGATGTCGTCGTCACTGTCACCATTCTTGTGACTAGACTTCGACGAGCTGGGCATGCTGTGTCGACGATTCGATACAGCAGCTAGTGTTGTGACCTTTGAAGGAGATTCTTCAGCTTTCTCTCTTCTGTCAATATCATACTCAAAAGCTTTGAGGTCAGAGAAGAGAACAAAAGTAGATATTTGATTAAGATTGCAAGATACACGCATAGCTGTGGTCTTAATGTCCCATCGGGCAGGGAGATATCTGAAATTCTTTAGATTCTTCTCCTTTTGGGTATAAATTTTGCCCAACGCTTCAAGTTCACCAACAATACCAGTGAATCTGAGGTCAAGTTCCTCAAGAGCCTCAGTTGGTTTCATTTCGAAAGATTCAAATTGCTGAGTCAGTTTTGAAATTTTGTTTTCTTTTGAGAGATCAGTTCCCTCACAAATCATTTTGAGTTTATCCCAGATTTCCTTGGCTGATTTACAGCTCTTTACCTTCGAGAACGTGCCTTTGTCAAGAGTGACAAATAATGCGTTCCTAGCCATATTGTCGAGGTTGGCTCGCTTTCTTTCATCTGTGGTCCATTGCTCACGTTCCTTCTCGAGCATCTCAGCATGGGGTTGGCCTTCAATCCTTGCGGACGTGTTTACCTTCATGATCTTGATAGGGCCATCCTGTATAACAAAAATCATCTCTTCGTGCATTGCTGCAAGATGAGCCTCCATCCTAATTCTCCAATCATCAAATTCGTTAATAGAGAACATAGGCACTTTGTTGATCATAGAAGTATCCATGTGAAAATAAAGAAATGAAACAGACTTTTTTAAAGGTTAAGTGATTTTGGATCTGATTCGGTTAAAAATACGACTGATTCTTTTTAGAATCAACCGCTCCGATACCACTTGTTGGCCACTAAGTATACTGGATACAGTTTGGGAAGTAGTTTAAACAACAAACTGTACTGATTTTAAATCTGAGTGCGTAGCGGAAGTCTTGAATACGATGAAGTTCTTGTGGATACAAAGAACTCGATGTGCGATGTATACTTAATTAATCACGGTAATTAAAACAAGAAAGCGAAGGTAAATAACACGGTATTTAAAGTGGTTCGAGGTAAACCCCTCTACGTCCACTGGTCCTCCACACAGGAGCAAAAAGTTTATTATAATTACTACGTACACAACTACGTAATTATAACAACACACAATCAATATATCGTTCACACAGATTGATTTAAAGATCTTAGCTTCAACCGTTCACACAGATTGGTTTGAGCTAATGCTTTGACTTGCTTCTTCACACACAGTTATGAAGCTTCGTCTTCTTCGATGCAATTCCTTCACACACAGTTCTGGAGTAGCAATGATTACTCAGTCCACACAGGGCTGATCTGGGTTTGTTCAAAGTATAGAACGGGGTATGAACAACAACTTTGACTTTATGAGCTTCTAGCTGATGAAGTGTTGTTCAAGATGATGAGCACTGTATATCTCTTAGATCTGAATTGCAGTAAGCTTCTTGGAGATATGTTTTGCTCTGATAATAACTTTGATAGCTTGATAATTTCGTAGCTTGGGTTAGTTCGGTAACTGATCTTCAATGCCATGATGAGATATATATAGTCCTCTGGAAAATATATCCGTTGAGATAAATCCGTTGAGCAAGATTCCGTTCCAACGGTATGAAAAAGCACGATCCGGAATTTGCGGAATTTTGAAGATCTGTTGAGTGGCAGTATTTAAATACTTTATCCTTGAGTATTTAAATACTTCTTTATCAACTGGACTTGACTTCTGAAGATTCCTTCTTTCTCCTGTTGAGGGCTGTATGGAAGATCACTGTACTGGGGATTCGAGACAGTTTCCATACTTGGTCCTTATACGACTTCTTTGCTGTACTGAAAGGTTCCACTATATGCTGGATTCGAGACAGGCTTTCGATACAGGTTGACATTTCAACTTTATCGATACAGTTTCCTTACTTTATTGAGGATTGGCATATATGTCAAAACCTCTTATAAACACAATTCGATACAGGGATTGATTATCCTGGTTGTTTCGATACAGGGTATTTGTTTTCCCAACAATAATGATTGGATAATATTTCAAAACAATAATCTTAGCCCGATGTTCTAAGATTCATTGTGACAAAGCTGATAATCGAAATTACACTGTTCAAAGTTTGCAGCAGAAAAATACCAAATGCAACAAGTACGAAGCATAATTAACTATTACAAATTAGGATAACAACAGAAATTCTAAGAACAGAAGTCCTAAATCTTGAAGGCAGTCTCTAATTCGGTCTCTTCCACGAAGCCTTCTTCGTCCTCTGCTGTTTGCTCATTCTTTGGTTTAAAAGGGAAAACGGTGGGGGTGAGACAAAAGGTCTCAGTGAGTGCGTGATCGTGTGCGAGTGTGGCTCTTTCCTTTGAAAATTTTTAAGTGATGCATGATTTTATCAATTATGAAAACGTGGGAACAATTACAATTACGTCGTAATTTTTATAAAACAATAATCATTATCTAGTTGTAATATTATAATCCTGTCCCCGTAGATGGATGTCAAGTCAAGAAGTCAGTCAATCAGTCGATCAGTCAATCCAGTTTCGAATCCTGCCGATGTGGACTTTGGATTCTAGACTCTCCTTATTACTCCTAGCAATATAGGCCGTCGCCCCAAGATTTGGACCGTCGCCCCAATAGCTGAGTCTTCCCTCTCACACTTAGCGTGTGCTTCCTTATCTCTTATCTGGGCTCGGTATGTCCTTAGCTGTGGGTCAATACCCGGATCACACCATAATCGCGATTATACCCCAAGTCTACGACCCAGGTCCCTCGGAACACTCTGTTCCTCGGTTATGGGAATAGGAAACAACGGTAGCCTCGTTCATGAACCGCAGCCGCGCTGCTCGATCCAAGACTCGGTCTAACCGTCCCGACTCGATTTGGGGCTCTAGAGGTGGCTCCTACAGCTCAAGAGGTGTCCCCGGATTGTAGGGCGGCTCTGTGTCTCGTATGGGCTCAAGAGGTGGCACCCGTCCGTCGACGTGGCACTTTCCGATAGAGTTAGAGGCGGACCCGTTCGTGGCACTTTGTTTGTATAGCACTTAGTTCCTGGACAGTCACAGTTATCAATTTGATGCGTTTCACAAGTATCACGTAAACGTTCGGTCAGTGAGGTTAATAGCGTCTTTTGATTAAGTATGGAATATGGTTAATTATATTTGTGGCCCGGTAATACGGAATAGGACTTGTATATAAATTCAAAAATATTCTCAATAATTTATTAATGGTATGATGGGTTTAGGTCAGATATATTAAATGGTTAGGTTTGACGAAACGAAATGAGAGTTTCCGAAATAGTTCGAAAGGACATTTTTACCCTTAGGTTCAAACCTAGGCGTTTGAAGTATGAAACGAAATCGGATGCTTATGAAATTTTATGGGGAAGCCAAAAATACTTCCTCGACTCCAGATTTAAGAAAAATTCGGAAATTTCCAGTTTCGGGACTGAAATTTCCAGAAATTACGATATTGCCCCAAAACTTAAGGAAATCGTTCCGAGGCTTATAGAGCTATGAATTTAGATCGGAATTTAACGAAATTTTACGAGATGACCCGTGTGAACCTGGAATTCCATATTTGTAAAAATTTCAGAACATTTCGGACTTGGTCCAGAATTTTGGAATTTTTGCATTTTGACCCCGAAATTATTTTAAAATTGTGATTTGGGCTATTAAGTTTAGAAATCGAACTCTGAATCAGTTGAAACATTATGGACAGCCTATACATGGTATAATATGTACTGTCCAAGGTCCAGAATGTTTTATTTTTGTAAATTTCAGTTTAGTCCCCAAACTTTAAGAAATTACAAATTATGCCCAAAAGTTCCGTTTACTCGTTTCAAGTCCCGTTTTGGACGCAAATAAATTATCCATATATCATAACATAATCATATAATACAAGATTTTAGATTTTGGTAGGGTTTTTAACAACATTTAGACGAAAACATATAACATTCAATTTATCACAAAATCGACATCCGACTACCAAATCGGTTGTCGTTTAAATTCAATAAATCGTATTGCATGTTATTATAACCATAACATAAATCTTTAAAAACATACATTTACACAAGAATTTCAGATTAGTACATGCTTCCACATTTTTCATAATATTAGAGAATTAAATTTAAGAAAAACGAATTATACATAGCTATACGCAATATCATAATATGTAATTTTGACATGAAGATTTTAACATAGATCATATCAATAAAATCTCGAAATACTTCAGATTTAACACATGCATCTCAAGTAAAAGAAGAGATTCTACTTTAAAGGTTTCAAAGAGTTTTCACCCACCTCTATCTTGCCGGATTTAGTCGGTTATAGGTCTCGGAAGTTGGAAAATGACCCCCCTCTCACACTATATGGTTTGGTGAGTATTTTGTTTGCATGTTTTAAGTTTAAAGTTAGATTAAAAGGATTATTACTAAAAAATTATGGAAATGGAAGTAGAAAGTGGGGTTACCTATTTCTTTGCTTGAATTTTCTTCTTCTTCCTCCTTCTTCCTTTTTGATTCGGCTCTCCCCTCTCTCTTGACTCTCAAATGCAGATTTTGTGTTGGTGCGTGTGGGAGAAAGTGTGTTTGGTGTAAGTATTAAAAAGGGTGTATTTCTAAGTATGGTCAAGGCATGGGAAATGGGGTAGTAACTATGTCTCTTGCATGGAGAGACATAGGCTTTAAAAAAATGTTGATTCCCCCTCTTTTTCTCCCCATTTCGCCGCCCCAATATGTGTGTGTATATATATTTTTTTTGTATTTTAAATGTGTAGAATGTTAATATATTTAGTTGGGTATTTATTAAATTGTAAATGGATTAAGTAGTTTGGATTGGGCTTTCGATCATAATTCCAAGACCTAGGAATTTTATTAAGTTGGGTTTGAGTCCATTAGTGAGTTTATATTAGTAAATGTTGATACATATAGCCCATTAGGTGAACCAATATTCTACTTTAACTTTCAATTAATTTATTAGTTACGAAACAATTAAGTAAAATAAGATGAAACTAGATGTAGATTATATCATGTCATAAAATAACCATTATTAAATTACATCATGATATAATAAGTTGTACATGTAGTAAGATATCGAATTTAAGGGGTTCTATACCTAATCAACAACGTTGTGAATATCTTGTAGGTAACTCTATTACAATTTTTGGCAATTGCGTTTCTTACATCAAATCTTGTGCCTTAAATTGGTCGACTGATTGGAAATTCATCTGTCGTTGATTGAATTCACCTACAATAATAATTGGCATGCTTCTATTAAGATGGGACCTTTCGAAGCATTGTACGGAAGAAGATGTAGATCCCCTTATGTTGGGACGATTCGTCTGACTTAATCGGGACGGAACCAAAATTGATAGTGCAGACTCAAGAGAAGGTAGCGCTGATTCGTGAAAGGCTGTTGACTGCCCAAAGTCAGCAGAAGTCTTATGCAGACGTGCGCCGTCGCCCGTTAGAGTTTGGAATTGGGGATCACATACTTATGAAAGTTTCTCCTACCCGAGGAATTTTTCGTTTTGGGAGGAAAAGGAAATCTGAGTCCAAGATATATTGGACCATTCGAGATTCTTGAGAGAGTTGGGGAGCTGGCGTACAGGTTAGCCTTGCCGCCATCGCTGAGTCACTTTCATAATGTGTTTCATGTATCACTTACGGAAGTATGTACCGGATCCCAGTCATGTCATCAATTTTGGCGAGATCGAAGTAGCTGTTGATGGCACGTTCGAGGAGAAGCCAATCAAGATACTCAAGAGTTGAGTCAAGCAATTGAGGAATAAACCAGTCTCCTTTGTTAAAGTTCAATGGTCACGACACGGAGTCGAAGAAGCCACTTGGGAGACGGAGGATAGTATGAAGTCGAGATACCCAGAATTATTTTCATCTTAAGTTTTGGGACGAAACTTCTTTTTAGAGGGAGAGTATGTAATACCCGGATAATTGATATATATTTTATCTGTATTTGAACCTTGCGACATTGCGAATGTCGTATTATTAATCATAGTATGATCCTCCGTATTTCATAGACCAGTAATGATGAATGTATGATTCCATTGATGTTAATGAATGCATGTACCTATACGTAATTAACGCACGCTAACTAGTGAATAAAGCGTACGGTAATATGTATGAGCTAGCGCACGCTAAAGAAAGACACTCAGTGTACGCTATGTGCAGTCAACATGAATAAGACAAGGGTCAGCAGGTGAGATCGGATCGAGGATTTGGATAAGATAATGTCGGGATAAACCTGGACGGCTTTTGGAAAAGTTGAGTCAACGGTGCTTAGCGCATGCTATGAGAGATATGCTAGCGCACGCTAAAATTGAGTACAGTGAGGTCAGTATGTAATACCCGGTTGTAATTCATTCATTATCATTCAGTAATTATCATTCAGTAATTGTCACTCAGTAATTTTCACTCATTAATAATCATTCATCATTCTTATTCAATCATTGTATTCACCGTTTAGAGTAATTTGTATCGTGTATCAGTTCTTATTCGTCTTTCTACCTGGTTGGAGGATCGAGCTGTGTTTATAATCATTGTCATTTTCGTAGTGGGCTGTGTGTGAGGAGTATTGCACACTACGTACTCTCTTTAGCGCGTGCTAATTGAGTACGGGTAGCGCACGCTACCTCTCAGCATTAGCGCATGCTTATGTGGTTCAGGCAGACAGTCCAGAAGGCACTGGACTGCAGTCGAGTTGTAGTAGCGCACGCTACGAATGGTAAGTAGCGCGCGCTAGTAAGTTTGGATAACGCACACTATGCAATCAGTGTAGCGCGCGCTAAGGTCGATCAGGCAGAGTCCACTGGGTACTGGATTGAATTATAATAATTCATATCGCATGCTATGAGTAGATTTTAGCGTACGCTAATGGTGTAGTAGCGCACGCAGAGTTTTGGGTGTAGCGACGCTATCGCGAGCAGGTCAGAGGACAGAAGGTTCTGGACTTCAGTTACTGCGCATCAGATATTAAGTTAGCGCGCGCTAACATTTTGGGTTAACGCACGCTATCGGGAAGGCGTTAGCGCACGCTACCAAGTTCATAGCTTACGCTAACGAGGAAGTCAGAGCTCACTGGTGTAATACCCGAGATTTCTGATATGTATTTGGAACTTGTGATATTGTAATTGTTGTACATTTTAATCTGAGTATTATTCTCCGTATTTGATAGTCCGGTGTTGTTGAGCGTATAATTTCATGAATGTGATTTAAGATTGTGATTCTATGCATGTAGCGCACGCTATCGTCTATGTGTAGCGTACGCTAACATGGATCCATAGCGCACGCTACAAAGGAACATTAGTGCACGCTATACGTGGTCAATATGATTGAGACGTGTGGTAGGTGAGATCAGGCCGGGGATCTTGGTCGGATTGTGTCGGGATGAACCTGGACGGCTTTCGGGAAAAGCCAAGTCAACGCCTTAGCACACGCTACTGACATGAGAATAGCGCACGCTAAGTGCCGAGTCTGATGAAGTCGAAGCCATTAGCGCACGCTAAGAGTATGGACTAGCGCGCGCTAATAACCATTTCCTATAAATAGGACAGCATCCTTTTCGTGTTTTCAGTCCTTTCTTTTCCCACATCCGAATTCTTATACTTAGAGTATTACTCTCAACATCCTAAACACTTCATATCAGCATCCTAGCTCGTGTTGAAGATTATAGATCATTGAGGATTGGTGTTCAAGCCTTCGACGTTGGATTGCTTCGATTTCCTCCTTGTTCTTCACTACTTTGAGGTAGGTGATTCTTCACCAATACTAGTAGTGTTCTAAAGGACGTTTAATCATGTTTATCTAGTCAGTTAGATTCGTTAATAGTCGAACATCATGTGTTAGAAGGATATTTTCGACATTTCGGCACTTATTCATCGTATGAACCTTTGAACCTTTTTAGTATATGGACTCCTAAGCATTTTCAAACCGATTTGTGATCAGTATATGGAGATTTTCAAGTTCTTATGCGTTTATATAAAGGGATCATACGTTTTGGGACATATAACGGATTGAACTCAGGATATCCCTTGAAGATCTAAGATGAATTATGGTGTTGAGATGATTGTACGTATCTTTGTATCTCATAGTCATTTAGTACGTATAGAACTTTCACAAACCTTATTAGCATGATATGCTCGGGGATGACTTGTATTATCACCATAGAATTCATGAGTTCATCACCATTAGATCCAGTTTTCTACCAGTAGTAATCTGCCATGCACGGTTAGCGCACGCTAACATACGTAAGTTAACGTGCGCTATCGGGGATAAGTTAACACACGCTACGTTTGGTACGTAACGTACGTTATGATATCAGCCGAGTCAGTCGGCTGATCAGAGAGAACTGTCAGTCCGTGGTGCGCTAAGCCTGCCTGTTAGCGTACGCTATCGTCTAAGCCTAGCGTACGCTAGCCACGGATCGATTCTCTCGATCGGCCGATCGACTCGGCTGATATCATAACGTACGTTACGTACCAAACGTAGCGTGCGTTAACTTATCCCCGATAGCGCACGTTAACTTACGTATGTTAGCGTGCGGTACGTAGCGTACGCTAAGTGGTTCAGGCAGATTATATATTTTTGAACTTTTGGCCGTAGACCGAATTGATAGGCAATCGTTCGACTTGAGATGATTTGTATATCATTTCTTTTGTTAAGGTTCGAGCTTGCTACGTTGATCGAAGGAGGCGGCCTTCGAGTGTGTTGAGATCATTGAAGTGTTTCGTTCTTGCCATCTTCGAGGCAAGTATCGTAATATGTTAATATTGGTATTTTGAGCTTGCGTGTGATTATTCATGTTGTTGAACATGAGATTTATTTCATTGAATTGTCATGATATTCGTTATCTAGTGTTTGTATGTTCATGTTGATGGACATGGCGATTTGGCATATATGTATGCATGAGTTATGTTTGTGTTTGTTGTGCGATCTATGCTGAGGGCGCTGGATCGGATGTCCACCTCGTGTTGGTCCGACGGGATCATCTTAGGATCTAGGCTAAGGGCGTTGGATCATTGGACGGGTTATTTCCACCTCGTGTTGGTCCGACGGGATCATCTTGGGATCTATGCTGAGGGCGCTGGATCATTGGAATACCCATGCTGTGTTAATGGAATCTTGTGGATTCGCATTATCGGATTCCGGTAGCGGAAGTCCGTGTGGTGTATCTTGTTATGTATTGTTGATGCATATTTGATTCGTTTAAATGATACTTGTACTAGCATCGTTTTGCTAACCCCTTCGGGGGTGGACATTTGTTTTGATGTTCAGGTAGCCGAGGAGCAGGGAAACAGCCACAGTACCGACGTGACGACGAAGGGGTTCAGTGATGTTTGTTGTTGTTGGTGATTTGTTTTCTTGGTTTGATTTCAGTACTCGAGTACGCGTGTCTTATTAATATCATTTCGATATGGTTGTATTAATTACTCGTTGAACCAGTTGAATGGTTTTGTAAACTTGAATTTCCGCAGTATTGATGTCTTATATTTACATTTCTTTTAAATTAGCCTTGTAAATCCTTACTTAAAGGGTTTACGGCGCTGTAATTATTCCGAATATCTCGGGGTGTTACTGTAATATCCGCAATTTCGGATTTCTGGTAATTTTATTTTTTCGGCGGAGGTCCGTTTCGACGACTCGCTTGGGACCATATCATCATTCTGAGAATGATTAATTCTGCACTTTTTGTCATCCGAGTTCGTTTCGGTATTGTTTTGTTGAGTTCCGTGTTTCTTAACAACTTTTCCGCACTCGTGTTCGATTCTTGTGAATCTCGTCCGAAATTACTATTTCGAGTTTCCCGTAAGTCCGTTTAACTTTGTTAGACGTGTTGTGAGCTTTGGTTTGGTGTTTCTATCGCGTATCGTGATTTTCGGACGTTTTGGGCCATTTTCGTACTTTCCCAAAGTTTTGGGTAATTACTTCCGTTGTTGAATTCCGAGCCTTCGGGTGGTCGGAATGGTGTGTTCTCTTAGCCCTTAGATTCGTCTTTGCGAGTACTTCGTGACCGTATCTTCGATTCGTATTCAGGTTCGGGTTTCGGTGTCGTTTTCTTGAGTTCAGTGTTATTAAACGACTTTTCCCAAATATGAGTCGACTTTGTAGAATCACCATAAATTCTTGAAAACTCCAAAGACTTTGAATCTTTTCAATATTATAGAGCATCAAGTTAGCTTTCCAATGGTTCAAACGGTGAGTCAATCGAGTCGGACGAGAGTTATGGTCAAAATAGCTCGGACACTCATTTTCCAGTTTTGGCGAGCAGCTGTACCCTGTGCCGCGGCACACTTATGCTGGGCCGCGGCACACAGTCCAGATTAGCCTATTTCTGCGGATTTTGTGAGATGAATGCTCATTTCATCTCTTCCTTCATTCCTCCTCCTCTTGGGCGATCTTATGGGCGATTTTTGGGCGTTTTGCATCATCAATCACAGAGAACTTCATATTCTTCAAGTTTTTGGTGTGGATTAACAACTCCAACAATTGTTCTTCATCATTAATCCAAGGTAAATTCTTGAAACCCTACTTTTGGGTGAATTGGGGGTTTTTGTTCGTTTTGTCCGATTTAACCGTAATAACTTAGATTTGTGATGTATTGATGATTATTTAGATGTATTCTATCATTTCCCTTGTTATTCCATGGTTGGATCGTTTCGATTCGTTATTTTGGTCGAGTTCTTAGTCAACGCCTTGAAGGTGTCCGACAAAAGGTCTTAGAGGGGGGATTGGGCGTTGTATGATTATTATCCATCGTACGATTGTTGATTTATCATTGGTATGACTTAGGGACGAAATTCTTGTGAAGAACTCGAGTCGGAACCCTTCCGTTCGTTGTCTTCTTCGGGGTCCGAGCTTCCTGGTCGAACCGTGTTCTTCGGAACGTTTGGTAGCGGTTATTAAGGCAAGTATCTTATTATACGACTTGTATCTTGTGACTAGTAATTACGTATGATATGTATGACGATTTTGCTTGCCTCCGTAAATATGTTCCGTTTGAGTTGGTTGTGTTTTCCGAAATTTGAAGGCTTTGTGATAATAGTGATATATTGGTATCCGTGTTAGGCGTCGTGCCATTTGTGCAGGATTGCGATGTACATATGAGATGGTTGTACACGTGGTTGTTCAATGTATTGTGTACCGAATGTGTGTTATGTTGGTTAAGAGTCGTTGTGATGATCATGATATTTGTGTTGTTTTGGTTTACATACTTGATTGTACATTTCAGTGTAATGTGGAATGGCTTGACATTTATTGATTATGAATTGTGTCGTGTCGATGTGTGTGTGTTCCGGTAGGGTCCGACGAGGCCTGCGGAGTTCGGTACATGATGTGTACGAACAAAGTGTGTGATCCGTAGGGTCCGACGAGGCCTGCGGAGTCCGGTACATGACGTGTACGGACGAGGTGTGTGATCCGGTAGGGTCCGACGAGGCCTGCGGAGTTCGGTACATGATGTGTACGAACGATGTTGTGGCCGGGTAGGGTCCGTTGAGGCCTCGGAGTTCGGTACATGATGTGTACGAACAGTGTGTGTGGCCGGGTAGGGTCCGTTGAGGCCTCGGAGTTCGGTACATGATGTGTACGAGCGGTGTGTGGTCGGGTAAGGTCCGTCGAGGCCTCGGAGTTCGGTACATGATGTGTACGAACAATGATCGTGTAGCTTGATTGTTCGGGTAACATTTTAAATATGGATCTCGGACTCATAATGATATATTATTTAGTATGCTTTGAAACGAGAATCGGGCTAAGACCCTAATGTTTACGAAAAGGTTTTGTAAATTGGGACTCGAGGTCCAAAAGAATTTAAGCTTTAAAAATCCCCGAGATGATGTGTTCCATTACAAATATCTCTTACTTGAGTTCGAAATTCTAAAACTTCTAGAACATTTTGATAATTGATTTACGTATTAAATTCGTAGTTGCTATTTGCTTGTTACATTTCGTATGGTTTGATACTTGCACTAGTAAAACAGTGGAGTTTTACTAACCCCCGAGTATTCGGGGGGTGGATGTCTGTTCTGCGTCCAGGTACATGCAGGTTCAGGGGAGCAGTCACAGGATTGGCACAAGGGGATGACGAGCTGCGATACTAATCAAGAGAGTTGGTAGAGTTTATTTGTATTGTTAGAGTTGATTCAGTCTTCCGTTGTATTGTATTTCGAACCCTGTGTGGGTAATGTTGTTAGTCAGTCCTGTTGATAGAGTTGTGTGACCTCATCGGTCTGTGTGTTTTTGTGTAAGTGACCTTAACGGTCTGTATTATTATATTGTTTGACCCTGGCCGGGCAAGCATGTGGTTGTTTATGGACGTTTAGCCTGGTAGATCCTTGCGGAAAGGGTTTACGGCGTGTAATATTCCCATATGGTTTTGGGGGTGTTACAGTTACAACTGGACTGTTTGGTTAACCCGTTAGTGCACGCTACATATCAGGTCATAGCGTGCGCTAAGCTGGGACCAGTATAAATTAGACAGTGCAGTCCAGATTCGTCATTTTTCATTTCACTTCATTCCTTCGACGATTTTGGGCGATTTCGGACGTTTTGGAGAGATTTCTTCGAGCTGAATCCATCTATCATCATCTTCAAGCTTATCATTCGGATTAATCATCAATTCATCCTCTCCAACACATTAAATCAAGGTAATGATTTCTTGGATCTCGAATTTCAGATTTTGAGTATTTTCCTTCCGATCTCTTAGTGTAAGCTTGATATTATGTTGGAATATGTTAGATATGGATTATCTACCTTGGATACATCTATTCCTATGGATTTATTGATGTGTTTTTCCAGATTTGATGAATATTTGGAGAATTAATCAAGAACCCTTGATGTTGACTTCGGTTATTTTTGGGGGTTTCCGATTATGGTTGTCATAACCGTGAATTGTGGTTTCCTCTTAGATTATTGATATCATTGAAGGTGTTTTGTTGGATTGAACTACTCATTTTGGATTTTGGTTTCGATATATTTGGGATTGGTTATAATCAAATGATGATGTTCGCTAAGTGTTTGTTTGAATGCCTCAATGAGTTTGGATATTGTTGTGTCGACCTTTGAGTTGGTCATGATTCATGCTTGATACGTATATTAAGCGGATTATTGGTAATTGTGTTATTCAAGGTTGTTCGAGCGACCGACATCTCATTTTAGGACGTTTGTTCGAGGAAGGACATTCTTCACCGGTGTTGTGTAAGTTAATTCTTACTCGGTTAAAAGGATACTCATTCCTTTCGTTGTTGTGCATTCATAATCATAATTCATTCATAGTGTAATAATCATGTTGAGACTTGTAATTATCAAACTAATCATTCAATTCATGAGGAACGACGGTTCTAATCATTTCAATGAGCTACCATTCATTTCATTATTATCTCATCTCGGTGAGTCATTCTTGACCCTTGTCGAATTGTTATTCATTAATGTTCATTGGTCACTTTTGCTCTTGTGGCCTTCTGGGTTCATATTGCGTGGCCGGGTGGGGATGTGTGGAATTTTTAGTCGGGCACATAATAGTCATGTGATCGGGTTCACCGACACAATGGAATGTGCACACGGTAACGTACCTCCGTGAGACTAATTAGGTACAAGGGCGGGTGTGTCCGGACATTCGTCTTGTGCACTTGCACATACCATTACGGGCGTACTATGATGCCTCTCTTCAGCTTAATTTTATAATTAAGATATATCATGATTGTGTTTATTCAACTCTTGAGGATTGTTGGTCTGTGTAACTTATCCCGTTGGGGGATGTTGTTTTCAGGTCATGGCAAGGCTAAAGCACGGGAAGAGAACGTTGATGGCGAGGAGTCCCAGTGATACTAGTAGGGGGCCCCAGTCCTTTTTCAGTCATCCATGTTTCTTCATTTATATTCCCGCTGCAGATTTCCGTTTGGATATTCATTTTCATTCAGTGTTGTATATTTTATCTTCATATAAAATATACATATATTCTATATACCCTGGTTGTGTTGTACTTGAAACTCCTCAGCGGAGTGATTAATGATATAATATGGTTCGGTACTACAATTATATTATTTAATTCATTAAGTTTCATTTGCCTGGTGGGTCCCAGTTGGGGGTCCATGACATTGTAATATCCGCCTAGTTTGGGGTGTTACAGAGTTGGTATCGGATCGTGGTTTTGAATACTACCTTCCGAGTCATGTCTCATTTGAAATCATCGTTCTTCAGACTAGTATCATTGGACTTTCGCGTCACGTGTGACCTTTGCAAGAGCCGATCCCCTCAGACCAAAGAACAATAAGATTTCTGACGCCATGCTATAATTTCTGGCAATAAGAATCACTCATTCATCATTCAACAGTCAACAATCCTCAACAATCATTTTCATTTTTGATCATGTCGATCATGCTAACTCATTAATCACACAGTTCATTTCATTGCTCAATTGTTGATCTTAAGGATCATATCATTAATCTTGTTAATTTATTCAAGATAATCATGTCACCTCTGTTGATCATTCATGTTATCATTGTATTAGAGCGCGTACGCTCATTATTATCATTTCATGATGTAACCATAATGTGGTATTCATGAGAGATCTATAACTATCATGTGACTTTTCTACTTCAGTATGGAGAGAGCTGGCAGAGGACGCGGGGGAAGAGGCTGCGGTGCGGGCCGAAACTCGAGAGCTCGTGTGAATACATGCGCGAATGCGAGGAATAATGCAAATTCATCGAGCAGCGATGCTGCCACTCATTCACCCAGAAATGATCATTCAGTGTCAGGGAGTCGCACTGATTAGTGCAAAATTGATCTAAAAATTCATATACAAAATATTCCTTTTACGGGCATAATCGTACTGATTTGTGATTAAAAATACATATTTTACAGATATGTCCAAACATGAGCTAAAAATGGTTATTTTACAGATTACTGACATGAAGCATCAAAAAGGACGGAAAACAAGATCAAATCCAACGACGGAAATTTTTCAAGGCAAAACGACCATACAAAACGGCGCAAAATGGACTGTGTTATGTAGGCCGTTTCACATACGGCGCAACAAGGTCCGTGTCTTGGGCCGTTTCACACTTGGACGGCATTTAGCGCCGTGTCCTCGCGCGTATTCCGGAAGAGACCGAGTCACCACAAAACGGCGCACAACACGGCGCAAACTGGGCCGTTTTTCATCGCCGTTTTTAGGCTGATATTTGTGGAATTTTCCACATTTAGCATCTTGTGAGCTCAACAACTATGTATGAAGTCAATGATCTGAAAATCAAGACATGCAAGGAAGATCAAGTGTGAATCAAACACCAAAGACTTGTCAAAGATGCCACAAATTAAATAATCAATTGTATTCTTGAAAATCACCTATAAAAGGACATCTTCATCCATTGCAAAATCATCCTCTTCTTCTTGCAAAGAAACACTCCTTTCTTTTAGCAAGATATTTTCCTTAGAACTCTCAATTTTAGTTTGTATTTCATTTTTGGTTTGAAGTGTTTCTTTCATTTAGTTTGTAATTGAAAAGTGCTTGATCAATAAGCACTTAGTATTTTACTTAGTATTTTACTTTTAATTTTTGTAAGCTTATAACCTTTAAACAAGTTTGAAGTTATATTTTGAAGTTTGTTTCTTGCACTTTGATTCATCATATTCAAATAAGTTTTATCTATTGTCATTAAGTTCTAGTAATTAAAAGTTAATATATATATATATATATATATATATATTATGTATATCAATTATTTCTATTATAATTTTAGTTTGTATAAACCAATGAGTAGCTAATCTTTCTTCCCAGGGGAAGGGAGATTTCTATTAGGTTATATATTGAGTATTTGATTGATTTACACTATTTTGATTAAAAAAGACTAATTGGTTTAAATAGAGATTGATCATATCCTATTTCTACTAATGAAATCTCCTTGATTGATTGTTGAGTGAATTGGAAACATATCTTTTCAATCTATCAAGTGTTAATCTTGTTATCAACATCTTAAGATTGCGAAAGTGGTTAAGACACCTTTGAATACGAAAGTTATGAGGTGAAAAGTTGATTACTCGATAAACATTCATTTTTCTTTTATATCCGCGTAAATCAATTCCTATACTTAATTAAAAACCTAATTTAATAAACCCGTAATTCCCTAGATTTTATAAATTCCCAACTCATTTTAATCCTATTCATTTCCACTAGTTAAAAAAAATAGTCTAATATAAATAGTCTTATTAAAAATAGTCTTATTAAAAAAGTCTTATTAAAAATAGTTTAAATTAAAAATAGTGCATTTTAATTAAGTTAATATTTAAAAACCCAATAATCTATTTTAGTATTTATTTCTCGTAATTTGTAACAAAATATTATACGAAGCCCTGTTGAACAATCCTTGAGAGAAAAGACCTTGGTAGAACTTACCACAACTACTTCTACCTCGTATATATTTGCGAGCGACTCAAGAACTCCTATTTTTAGGATAAGTTTTTGACCGATCAAATTTTGGCGCCGTTGCCTGGGATTGTTTTAGGCCAAATATAATTTTTGTATACTTTTATTTATATCTTGTGATTTAATCTTTCTTTATTTCTTGCATCTTTTATTCATCTTGTTCTTAATTTTTTTAAGGTCTGAAGGCTTTTCTAGTCTATGCAGGGCCGTAGGTCTCTTGCAAGAACCTTGGTACCATACAACGAAAACGTTCATCCCGATTATCGAGTTGGAGATAGCCTGGAAGATATTAGCAGTGAAGGAGAATTTTTGACAGAAGAAAACACTGAATCTTCCGATCAAGAAGAAAAGTCAAACGAAGAACATATGGCAGACCAACAAACTTTGAAAGATTTTTCTAGACTGGTGATCGGTACAACAACGTCATGCATACAACTTGGCCAGACAGCACGAAATTATGAATTGAAATCCATTCATTTCAACCAACTCCCATCTTTTTATGGGATGCCAAACGAGGATCCTTTAAGTTTTATTCGTGATTCTTACTCGGTTGTCAATACCTTTCCATTACAACAATTGACCGAGGATTAATTAAAAATGAGGTGTTTTCCTTACACTTTAAAAGATCGAGCAAAAACATGGATTATGACGTTGCCACCAAATTCATTGGCTACTTGGGATGATGTGTGCAATAAATTCATGTCTAAATTTTATCCACATCATAAAACGGCGGATCTAAGGACCAAAATTGCGGCTTTTACGCAATCGGAGAGTGAACAATTTTTTGAAGCATGGGACCGTTTCAAAACTCTTTTACTAGCATGCCCCCATCATCATTATCCTTTACACTGTTTGAGTCAAACTTTTTATGATGGGCTAACTCATAATTACCAATTTACTGTTGACAATGCAGCTGGGGGAGATATAGGAACACTAACGGCGCAAGCCGCTTTTGATTTGTTTAAAAAACTTGCTATATCCTCCCAGCAAAAGAGTGCACGAGGCAGGAGAGTCGGAGCTAATGAAGTAAATTCCACCAGCGATCTCACTGCGCAAATTGCCGAGCGAACCAAACAAGTCCAACGACTTACAACTCAAGGAATTTCTCAACCACCCACAGTCATGCCATCTCAAGAAGTATTTTTCGCCGGTGGTGAATATAGTCATGCACCCAACATCAATCCCCCGACGAACCCTGAAGTGGTAAATGCTTTAAATAATTTTTACCAACGCCCCAGAAATGACCCTTTTTCTGAAACCTATAATCCCGGTTGGCGAAATCACCCTAATTTCTCTTGGGGTGGGAATCATCACCAACAACCACCACCTCCTCAACATCAAAATTTGCAACAACCATATCAAAGACCAAACTAATTCCAAGGGTCGCCCTCAAACCAACCCAGAAAACCCTCATTAGAAGAAACACTTCAATCATTCATCCAAAACTCGGATCGAAGATTTGAAGCAATGGAAGCATCAGTAAAACGATTCGAAACTCAAGTCGGGCAACTAGAAAGTCAACTGCAAAATAACCAGAAAGGGAGGTTACCAAGTCAACCCGAACAAGCTAAAGCTATCACCACACTGAGAACTGGTAAGATTTATAACAATCAAGTTGATTCCCCTTCTAATGATGATATTTCAATTATTGCAGGAAACAAGGACGAAGATAAGGAGTCAAATGAAAATTCTAAAGAAGAAGTCCCCATCCCAACACTCCACAAATCTACAAATCCATACAAACCCCCAATACCTTTTCCAAGTCGACAAAAAATGAAAAACTTGAGAAGCAATTTCTAAAAATTTTTGATATGCTGTCCAAAGTAAATGTAAATCTTCCTCTATTGGAAGTAATAAAAAGTGTCCCAGCATACGGAAAATTTTTCAAAGAATTACTCACGGATAAAAAGAAGTTTGGATATAGAGAAAAAATCATTGTCTCAGAGGTTATGTCTGCATTGCTCCAACAACGATTACCTCCCAAACAAAGTGATCCAGGTAGCTTCATCATAAATATCGCTATGGGAAACGGTAAGAAGACCACTGGTATGCTTGATCTTGGAGCAGGTATAAATTTGATGCCATTATATATTTTTGAGCAACTTGATCTTGGTGAACTTAGCCCAACTAAAATATGTTTACAATTGGCCGATAGATCGCTTCGTTATCCTGTTGGAATTATCGAAGATATTTTGGTAGACATAGAGGGGCTTATTATTCCAGCAGATTTTGTTGTCTTAGAAATGGGACAATGTCTAGAAAATGGAAAAGATCATTCTATTTTATTGGGAAGACCTTTCATGGCTACCGCTGAAACAATAATTGATGTTAAAATAGGAAAATTAACCATGAGTGTGTTAAATGAAACCGTGACATTTTCTGTGTTTAATTCGCCCCCTGTTCCTAGTTATTATTTATATGAGGAGTGCGCTTTTGTTGATATTATTGACAATTCTGTAGAAACTCTCATTATACAAGAACAAGTAATGGAATGTTCAGAGCTTAACCCGGAAGTTGAAGGAGAAGTGTGCGAAAATCTCTTACAGGGGATTAAGATAGATAGTCTGGAGTCGTTAATGGATAGCAAAGAAAAAGAAATACCGGAGCATAAAGAATTGCCTAAACATTTAAAATATGTTTTTCTTGAAGAGGGAAATAAAAAACCTGTAATTATTAATGCAGAATTGAGCAAAGATGAAGAATTTCTTTTAATAGAAGTTTTAAAAAAATGCAAAGAGGCAATAGGATGGGGTTTGATGTAATATCCGCAATTTTCGATTTTCGGTAATTTTCTTTTTTTCGGCGGAAGTCCGTTTTGACGACTCGCTCATAACCGTTTCGTCATTTCGAGAATGATTAATTCTGCACTTTTTGTCATCCGAGTTCGTTTCGGTGTCGTTTTGTTGAGTTCCGTGCTTTCTAGCGACTTTTCCGCACTTGAGCTCGATTCTTGCGAATCTCGTCCGAAACTGTTGTTTCGAGTTTCTCGCAAGTTCATTTAATGTTATTATTCATGTTGCGAGCTTTGGTTCGGTGTTTCGATCACGTATCGTGATTTTCGGACATTTTGGGCCATTTTTGTAATTTCCCAAAGTTTAGGGTAATTACTTCCGTTGTCGAATTCCGACACTTCGGGTGGTCGGAATCGTGTGTTCTCTTAGCGCTTGGATTCGTCTTTGCGAGTACTTCGTAACCGTATCTTCGATTTTTACTCGAGTTCGGTCGGGGTCGTCCGGCCGTCGGAGTGGCCACGGCGAGTCACGGCCGGAGCAGGCTGGCTTTGGCCGAGTTACGGCCGTAAGGTGCGATTTACGGCCGTGCGTGTGCGATTACGGCCGTAAGGTGTGATCGGGTACGGCCGTATGGCGCTGGCAGCTTCTTGACGAAGGCCGGTTACTGCCGTAATGTGTGCGAGTTACGGCCGTAAGTGTCACGGTCTTGCCGCGATTTTGACGAATGCCGGTTACGGCCGTAAGGCCTGCCGAGTACGGCCGTAAGGGACCGAGTTATGGCCGTAAGGCCTGCCGGTTACGGCCGTAACCCTGCCGGCTATATATAGCCTGGCTCGGCCAGATTTCATTTCCTACGCGATTTTTCTTCCTTTTTCGGCGTCTGGCGACGGGAGGCTCGGTAAATCGAGTTCTTGGCCGATTCTAATCATTTCCAAGGCATTTTGGAAGATCCTTGTTGATTATATCAACATCTAATCCGTGTATTCCGTCAAATCAAGGTATATTTCTTGATTATCCTTCAAGTTGACTTTTTGGAGAAATTGTTCTTGATTTCGTTTCTAATCCGATTTTGATACATCGATTGGTGTAGTATGATGTTATTAATAGTGTTCTATGGGTTGTATATCCATATATCGAGTTTGTTTAACTCGATTGACGATTCGAGTGTTCTTGGGAATTATTGAACATTTAGTGTTCGATTAAATGTCCCAATGAGTTTCCCTTCGATAGTTTGTTGGGATTTCCGTTGTTTTGGCCTTGATTCTTGTCGTAACCATGTGTTATTGTTACTTCCGGAGGATTATAGGTGTTCGAGGATTCCGATGTTGAATTCCGTTTGGTGATTGATGATTCGTGTGGTGTTATTCTCGTAATACTCGTGGTGCTATCGCGTTCTTGATATTGTTCGGGGGTCCGGGGCTATTCGACCGCGTCCTATCCGTCGTCTCGTTGCGATTGTGATTTCGAGGCAAGTACCTTGCCCATACTATTCT
This sequence comes from Orobanche coerulescens, assembly GCA_033398695.1. Lineage (NCBI taxonomy): Eukaryota > Viridiplantae > Streptophyta > Magnoliopsida > Lamiales > Orobanchaceae > Orobanche > Orobanche coerulescens. Next base: position 53,589,247 of record CM065811.1, read on the forward strand.
TGTTTTGTGAATATGATAATTGGTGATCGTCTTTATATATTCGTTTGATTGTTTGAAACGAGTTTTCAAAAGATTTGGTTAGCCTTGTTAAAGGCCCTCTTTCAAAATCGTGTGTGTTTTGTGATTGGTGTGTTTCTCGAACGAGTATGTGAATCTTATGGACATGTTTGGTGTTGATGATGCACTTGGTATTTGCGTGTGGACGTATATTGTTTCACTTCGGTGCATTGTGGTTGACGTGTTGTTTTACTAAGTGTTTGATGCCTCTGGGTGAATTGTTTGGATATCCTCGGTGTGATATGTTACTCGTGCTTGAGTTTGATTCGCTAGCCAGCTCGAGAGGGTCCTTCGAGGCCTCGAGTGGGATTCGTGGCTTCGTCCCGGTCCTAGGTGACGTGTGGTGCTTGAGTATTTCGCTAGCCAGCTCGGGAGGGTCCGACGGGATCACGGAGTGGGATTTGTGGCTTCGACCCGGTCCTAGGCGATGTGAGTACTGTGTTTTGTGAATGTGTTTGCTCACCTCGGGAGGGTTCGACGGGACCACGGAGGGAATTCCAATGGCTTCGACCTGGGTTCACGAGTGAAACTTCACCGCTACGTGTATATATTTTGTGATTGTTTTTCGCTCACCTCGGGAGGGTCCGATGGGATCACGGAGGGAGTCCAATGGTATAGCCCTGGATTCACGAGTGCGGTTGCTTATGTTTTGTGAATGTGTTTGCTCACCTCGGGAGGGTTCGACGGGCCACGAGGGAATTCCATTGGCTTCGACACGGATTCACGAGTGAAACTTCACGGGTGCGTGTGTATTTTATGTCCGTCGAGGACGCATGACGTGGGCTTTTAACCTTGTATATTATGGTTGGTTTTATTTGCGAAAACAAAACCTGCGGGCTGTGACCCTGTTGATATTAGGAAAGCGAAGGATTCGGTGATCCTAAATTATTTCCTATTAAAACTCTCGATGGCAATTCAAACTGTTTTATAAATAGTTTTCCCTTGCTTTGCGACCGTTCGGTTTTAGAATGTTTTACCAAACTCTTGCCTCGGGAAGTACTTTTCGTCACGTTTGGATTTTTGAGGATTCTTGATTATTATTGTTCTTGGAACTTTGAGGATTCCTGGTTATTGTTATTCGTGGAATGTGAATGGTATGGCTCGTATTTGCACTTTGTTCTTGCACTAGCAAAACAGTGGAGTTTTGCTAACCCCCGAGTATTCGGGGGGTGGATGTCTGTTTTTGCATTCAGGTTTTGGAGCATAACATAGGGTCGGCACGAAGGATGATGAAAGATGATCGATACTAATCACATGAGGAACCGTACTCTGTTTATTGGTTCAGTTGTACTCTATTTTTCCGCTGCTATATTTTCCGTTGTACGGGTGTAGTTGTATTTTGACCCCTGCGTGGGCATGAGTTGTATTTGAGTTGTATGTATTCGTTGAAAGACCAAATCGGTCTACTGAGTTATTTTAGCCTTAAAGGCATGGTTGAGTTGTTATATGTCGTTACCAGCCTGGTAGATCCTTGAGGAAAGGTTCTACGGCGTGTAATATCCCTGAGCGGATTGGGGGTGTTACATAAATGGTATCAGAGCTTAGGTTGTGGAAACCTAGGCTGTCGGGTCAGTGGTGTCTATTGAGTTTTGTCTCGTCGGATTTAGTCTGACTGAGTCGTGTCGCGACGCGTCGTTTAAGTTTGTTGGTCGTGATTAGTATCGTGGGGCGATCATCATCTTCGTGCGACCTGTGGAAGTAAGTCTCCCTTCTTTGTGTTGTGCCTCGTGTGACACGAGCTATTTTTATGATTATTTGTTAAGTGATGGAATCCTTATGTGGATTTTGATTTCACGATATGTATTTAATCGACTCTCGTATTTGATTTATACGAGGAGTGTCGTCGCTTGTGATGTCTTTTTATTGTTGTTTTTGTCTGTTGCTGATGATTTTCGAATCGATTTGCACGTTTTACAAGTTCTCTTGTGGAAACTTTGTGCTTATACACGTTCGACTTGTTCACTAGCCAGTGCGGTAGGGTCCTTAGAGGCCTCGAATGGGGCCAGTGGTTTTGTTCTGAATGTGGTTATTTGACTCTAATATTTTGTTCTTATGAGGAGTAGTGTTCTTTGGATTGTGCATGTTGAATCGTATTTCTTTTATCCATTGCGTGAGTTCTTTTGTAATGACTTTCGGTATTTTACCGACCGAGTTTTATTTCGAAAACCGATTCCCTTAACCGAGTTTTTGGCATTATGGCCTTGATCATTTTGGCAAAATTCTTATGACGGTATTTAGCATTTTGTAAATGGCTTCTGTGAGTTTTTGAAATATTACCGTCATCGGGCTTGTTGGCATTTTTGTAAATGGTTTTTAGCACGGGTTCCGACGCTGACCCACGGCGCTATGATGTTCCGTGTGATTACTTGAAATTTTTGGGCATTCTAGCCTTTTGGCTTCGTTGTTTTTGGCTTTTAATTATTTTCGAAATCTTGAGTATCTTAGAAATAAATTTCGAGACATATTTTTTTCAAATGAGTTATTTTCTTGTGGTACATCCAGGTGACACAATATATTTCAAAATTTTTCTGCCTCGAGGACCAAAATGTTTTGAGATATTTTCAATGTTTTAGAAACACTTTTATTTAGACCCGAGGGTCGAATATTCTGAAAGTTTTCACTAAGAGAAAGTGTCCTCATTTTTTTATCAAATGCGAAACGGTTCTCCAAAGTCTCGATAACGATGTTTCACGTTTGTACTTTTTGAAAGGTGATACTCAAGCTCAATCGGTGTTCTTCTAAATTATTTTCAAAATGAGGTTTTCGTTTTTAAAACCTATCCATTCCCGTTTGAGGGCTGGGTATGTAGGTATGATGTTCGCATTGTCATTTTGATGTTTGCTCCCGAGTATGATCGAATTAGCGGTGTGAGCGTTGAGTCGTTTTCCACACACTTGTTGTGTTAGCCTCTGTGAGAGGTGGGATGTTGGTGTTGAATGTTGTCGTCTCGTGGTGATTTCTGCATTGTCGCGCATGTGCGAGCTGTTAGAGCTTGGTTTGGTATAACCGTGTGCATCGGTGATCGTTCCATTATGTGTCGGTTGTTTAATGTCTTGTTACCTTGCTCCTGTTTTTGTGAATTTCGTGGACGAGGTCGGAGGTAATACCCGTACTATTTTGACTTCTGTATTTTCTCTTTCTCCAGTCTATCGATTCGCTCATGTTCGTTGACACTTTATGAACTTGTTCTGTATTTCAGTTTCATCGTCCGAACGAACTGTGATCTCGTTGTGGGTCGATCTGGTTATCGCTGTGACTTTTTCGGGTTCAGTTTGATTCTTGTGAACCTTGTTCGGGAGTGACATTATCTGGTTCTATTAGTTCTTTTATTCGAAGTGGATCGGATTTTGAACTTCTGTATATTCTACCTTGCCGACTCATTTATGTTCGTTGACATTTCTGAGCTTGTCCTGCCCCTTGTTTTTATTTATCGAACGAGTGTGGTATCGTTTCGGAATAACTCGTTTGTCGTTGTGACTTTTCAATTGTTATTCCCTTTCCTGTGGATCTTATGCGAGTGTGCATCTTGTTGTTTTCACCGGATCATGTTTTGTCTCGAGTCGAGATGTGAACCTCAGAGTTGTCGGTTGAACCTTATTGTTCTTCGTGATCCGAACATGATCGTTCGATTTTTGTTGTCTCGATCTTTGTGGTTCGATCGTTTGATTGTTCAGTTTTTGTTGATCTCGTTTCGTGATTGTTGAACATTCAGACTCCTTCGAAATTCCCTTAAGTTCGGGAAGTTAGTCTCGTTTTCAATCTTCCAACCCTTGGGCGGTGGAATTCCGTATTTGTTCAGCGGTTGGCCCGCGTTTTGATTGATGTACCGTTGGGTTGGTCAATCCTTTTGATTTTCGTTCATTGTGTTTTGTGATTGTCTGGATAATCGACTCGATTGTATTGTCTGTTTGATGACGCTTGTCACTTGTTGACTTTATTATGTTTCTACCGGTGGCGTTGTGTTGGTCATCGTGGGGCGTGTTTTCACGCCGTATGTCTCTTTGCGTTACTTGTGGCGTTCCGTCGTTGGCGCGAGTTTCGGTTCTTGTGTATCTCGTTGAGTGTTTTCTGGCAGGATGTTGCTCCTCCCTACTTATTTTAAGTTTCGGGACGAAACTTCTTTTAAGGAGGGTAGAATGTAATATCCGCAATTTTCGATTTTCGGTAATTTTCTTTTTTTCGGCGGAAGTCCGTTTTGACGACTCGCTCATGACCGTTTCGTCATTTCGAGAATGATTAATTCTGCACTTTTTGTCATCCGAGTTCGTTTCGGTGTCGTTTTGTTGAGTTTCGTGCTTTTTAGCGACTTTTCCGCACTTGAGCTCGATTCTTGCGAATCTCGTCAAATCAAGTTTTGAGTTTCTCGCAAGTTCATTTAATGTTATTATTCATGTTGCGAGCTTTGGTTCGGTGTTTCGATCACGTATCGTGATTTTCGGACATTTTGGGCCATTTTTGTAATTTCCCAAAGTTTAGGATAATTACTTCCGTTGTCGAATTCCGACACTTCGGGTGGTCGGAATCGTGTGTTCTCTTAGCGCTTGGATTCGTCTTTGCGAGTACTTCGTAACCGTATCTTCGATTTTTACTCAGGTTTCGGGTTTCGGGGTCGTCCGGGCCGTCGGAGTGGCCACGGCGAGTCAGCCACGCCGGTGGCCTGGCCTGGCCGAGTTATGGCCGTAAGGTGCCGGTTACGGCCGTAACATGTGCGATTACGGCCGTAAGGTGTGATCGGGTACGGCCGTATGGCGCTGGCGGCTTCTGACGAAGGCGATTACGGCCGTAATGTGTGCGAGTTACGGCCGTAAGTGTCCATTAGGCCGGGCGTATTTTTGACGAATGCAGTTACGGCCGTAAGTCTGCGAGTACGGCCGTAAGGGACCGAGTTACGGCCGTAAGGCTGCCGATTCTGGCCAGTAACCTGCCGGCTATATATAGCCTGGCTCGGCCAGATTTCATTTCCTACGCGATTTTTCTCCCTTTTTCGGCGTCTGGCGACGGGAGGCTCGGGAAATCGAGTTCTTGGCCGATTCTAATCATTTCCAAGGCATTTTGGAAGATCCTTGTTGATTATATCAACATCTAATCCGTGTATTCCGTCGAATCAAGGTATATTTCTTGATTATCCTTCAAGTTGACTTTTTGGAGAAATTGTTCTTGATTTCGTTTCTAATCCGATTTTGATACATCGATTGGTGTAGTATGATGTTATTAATAGTGTTCTATGGGTTGTATATCCATATATCGAGTTTGTTTAACTCGATTGACGATTCGAGTGTTCTTGGGAATTATTGAACATTTAGTGTTCGATTAAATGTCCCAATGAGTTTCCCTTCGATAGTTTGTTGGGATTTCCGTTGTTTTGGCCTTGATTCTCGTCGTAACCATGTGTTATTGTTACTTCCGGAGGATTATAGGTGTTCGAGGATTCCGATGTTGAATTCCGTTTGGTGATTGATGATTCGTGTGGTGTTATTCTCGTAATACTCGTGGTGCTATCGCGTTCTTGATATTGTTCGGGGGTTCGGGGCTATTCGACCGCGTCCTATCCGTCGTCTCGTTGCGATTGTGATTTCGAGGCAAGTACCTTGCCCATACTATTCTTGTTTTGTGAATATGATAATTGGTGATCGTCTTTATATATTCGTTTGATTGTTTGAAACGAGTTTTCAAAAGATTTGGTTAGCCTTGTTAAAGGCCCTCTTTCAAAATCGTGTGTGTTTTGTGATTGGTGTGTCTCTCGAACGAGTATGTGAATCTTATGGACATGTTTGGTGTTGATGATGCACTTGGTATTTGCGTGTGGACGTATATTGTTTCACTTCGCATTGTGGTTGACGTGTTGTTTTACTAAGTGTTTGATGCCTCTGGGTGAATTGTTTGGATATCCTCGGTGTGATATGTTACTCGTGCTTGAGTTTGATTCGCTAGCCAGCTCGGGAGGGTCCTTCGAGGCCTCGAGTGGGATTCGTGGGTTCGTCCCGGTCCTAGGTGACGTGTGGTGCTTGAGTATTTCGCTAGCCACCGGGGAGGGTCCGACGGGATCACGGAGTGGGATTTGTGGCTTCGACCCAGTCTGGCGATGTGAGTACTGTGTTTTGTGAATGTGTTTGCTCACCTCGGGAGGGTTCGACGGGACCACGGAGGGAATTCCAATGGCTTCGACACAGGTTCACGAGTGAAACTTCACCGCTACGTGTATATATTTTGTGATTGTTTTTCGCTCACCTCGGGAGGGTCCGATGGGATCACGGAGGGAGTCCAATGGTATAGCCCTGGATTCACGAGTGCGGTTGCTTATGTTTTGTGAATGTGTTTGCTCACCTCGGGAGGGTTCGACGGGGCCACGGAGGGAATTCCATTGGCTTCGACCTGGATTCACGAGTGAAACTTCACGGGTGCGTGTGTATTTTATGTCCGTCGAGGACGCATGACGTGGGCTTTTAACCTTGTATATTATGGTTGGTTTTATTTTCGAAAACAAAACCTCTGGGCTGTGACCCTGTTGATTTTTGGAAAGCGAAGGATTCGGTGATCCTAAATTATTTCCTATTAAAACTCTCGATGGCAATTCAAACTGTTTTATAAATAGTTTTCCCTTGCTTTGCGACCGTTCGGTTTTAGAATGTTTTACCAAACTCTTGCCTCGGGAAGTACTTTTCGTCACGTTTGGATTTTTGAGGATTCTTGATTATTATTGTTCTTGGAACTTTGAGGATTCCTGGTTATTGTTATTCGTGGAATGTGAATGGTATGGCTCGTATTTGCACTTTGTTCTTGCACTAGCAAAACAGTGGAGTTTTGCTAACCCCCGAGTATTCGGGGGGTGGATGTCTGTTTTTGCATTCAGGTTTTGGAGCATAACACAGGGTCGGCACGAAGGATGATGAAAGATGATCGATACTAATCACATGAGGAACCGTACTCTGTTTATTGGTTCAGTTGTACTCTATTTTTCCGCTGCTATATTTTCCCGTTGTACGGGTGTAGTTGTATTTTGACCCCTGCGTGGGCATGAGTTGTATTTGATTTGTATGTATTCGTTGAAAGACCAAATCGGTCTACTGAGTTATTTTAGCCTTAAAGGCATGGTTGAGTTGTTATATGTCGTTACCAGCCTGGTAGATCCTTGAGGAAAGGTTCTACGGCGTGTAATATCCCTGAGCGGATTGGGGGTGTTACATTTGAGTGATATTAAGGGAATTAGCCCTTCAACATGTATGCACAAAATAATCCTAGAAGAGGGAGAAAAACCAAGAAGAGAAGCACAACGAAGATTAAATCCCAATATGCTAGAGGTAGTAAAAAAGGAAATTTTAAAATTGCTAGCTGAGGGAATTATTTATCCGATTGCGGATAGTGAATGGGTAAGCCCGATACATGTGGTGCCAAAGAAAAGTGGCATAACAGTGATTGAAAATGATAAGGGAGAGCTAGTACCAACGAGGGTAACAACCGGGTGGCGGATGTGCATTGATTATCGAAAATTAAATGCCGCCACCAAAAAGGATTATTTTCCTCTACCTTTTATTGACCAAATGCTTGATAAACTTGCAGGACACAAATTCTACTGTTTTCTTGATGGCCTTTCAGGGTATTGTCAAGTGGCGATTGCACCCGAGGACCAATCGAAGACCACATTCACATGCCCTTTTGGAACTTTTGCTTGTCGAAGAATGCCCTTTGGATTATGCAATGCACCAGGAACTTTTCAAAGGTGCATGTTGTCAATTTTCTCAGATATGATCGGCGATTCTATTGAGGTATTTATGGATGACTTTTCAGTATTTGGATCATCTTTTGATGATTGCTTAAATAAATTGACCAAAGTACTTGAACGTTGTATTGAAAGCTATTTAACTCTCAGCTGGGAAAAAAGTCATTTTATGACAGAAAGTGGAATTGTGCTCGGCTATGTGGTGTCAAATCATGGAATTGAAGTCGACAAAGCAAAAATTGATGTCATTCAAAAATTACCGCCACCAAACAATGTAAAGGCAATCAGGAGCTTTTTAGGACATGCCGGTTTTTATAGAAGGTTTATCAAAGATTTTTCAAAAATAAGTAAACCTCTCTACACTTTGCTTACCAAAGATGTTTCCTTCATTTTCGATGACGCTTGTCTCAACGCTTTTAAAACCTTGAAAGAGAAACTAACCACGACACCAATCGTAATTGCCCCTGATTGGTCTTTACCTTTTGAAATTATGTGTGATGCATCTGACCGAGCTGTTGGTGCAATTTTGGGCCAAAGAATTGATAAAATGCTCCGTGTGGTTTATTACGCTAGTCTAACATTAAATGATGCGCAGGTTAATTATACGACAACCGAGAAAGAATTATTAGCTGTGGTTTTCTCACTGGATAAATTTAGATCTTATATTGTAGGATCTAAAGTGATTGTACATTCAGACCATGCAGCTTTACGACATCTGTTTAAAAAGCAACAAGCGAAACCTCGGTTGATTCGGTGGATTTTAATGCTTCAAGAATTTAATGTGGAAATAAAGGATCGGAAAGGAAGTGAAAATGTGGTCGCAGACCATTTGTCTCGTTTAAAAATAACAGAAGAAATAGATAACAAACATGAACAAATTGTGGACTCTTTTCCACATGAAAAGCTATTTAAAATTTCTTCTGTACCTTGGTTTGCAGATATTGTGAATTATTTGGTTTGTGAAATGCTCCCATCTAACATTTCTTACCAAGAAAAGAAAAGGTTTTTATCATCATGCAAAAACTACTTCTGGGACGAACCATGCCTTTTTCGATTATGCAAAGATGAAATCATGAGGCGATGTGTCCCAGAAGATGAGCAACAAAGTGTACTAACCTTTTGCCACGAACTTCATTGCGGAGGACATTTTGGCGGACGAAAGACTGCTAACAAAATTCTCCAATCTGGTTTGTATTGGCCATCCTTATTTAAAGACGCATATCATTTTTGTGTTCAGTGCGATAGGTGTCAAGGAACTGGTAATATCGGAAAAAGAAATGAGATGCCCCTCACGATCAATTTGGTCGTAGAAATTTTTGATGTATGGGGAATTGATTTTATGGGACCATTCACTAAATCTGGAAATTTTGAGTACATTCTTTTAGCAGTCGATTATGTATCCAAGTGGGTTGAGGCAATCCCCACAAGGACTAATGATGCTAATATTGTTGTTAAGTTTGTACAGGAATACATAATCAGCCGTTTCGGATTTCCCAAGGCAATAATCAGTGATGGGGATCCCACTTCTGCAACAAGTTATTTGACAAGCTTATGGCCAAAAATGGCATAAATCACAAAATTGCAACTCCCTACCATCCACAAACGTCGGGTCAGGCCGAAACAAGCAACCGACAAATAAAAGGGATCCTGGAAAAAACTGTGCGCCCAACTCGAAAAGATTGGGCTGAAAAATTGGTCGATGCACTTTGGGCATACCGAACAGCATACAAGAGTCCATTGGGAATCAGCCCTTACCGTCTAGTCTAGGGAAAAACTTGTCACCTTCCAGTTGAAATCGAACATAAAGCTTATTGGGCAATTAAGGCCGTTTCAATGGAATTGAAAAAAGCTGGACAGTAAAGACTGCTACAAATATCTGAACTAGACGAGTTCAGAAACGAAGCATACGAGAACTCTCTGATTTACAAAGACAAAGTCAAGAGACTTCATGACCGGAAACTTACCCTCAAGCACCTTGAACCAGGTATATGAAAGTACTTTTATTTAATTCTCGTTTGCGATTATTTCCAGGTAAGCTAAAATCACGCTGGACGGGACCCTTCGAGATTGAGGAAGTATTTCCATACGGAGTAATTAGAGTGATAATTCCTCAAACCAAAGAGTCATTTCAGGTGAACGGACACAGGGTAAAGCCTTATTTTGAAAATCAGAAAATTCCTTACGGAGAGAGCATAACCCTTGAAGATCCGTCGCACGACTAAAATAGGAAGTTGTCAAGCTAATGACATTAAACGAGCCCTTATTGGGAGGGAACCCAATTTATTTATTGTTTTTCTTATTATTTATTTTTAAAAAATCAAAAAAAAAAAAAAATCACTGTATGACACGGCGAAAAAACACGGCGATAATCTGGACCGTTTCTAGCGCCGTGTCTATTTTCCATCAAAATATCACTGTACGACACGGCGCATAACACGGCGCAAAATGGACCGTTTGCAGAGCCGTGTGTGAGCAGACGGGTTTTTAAACACACAGTCGCCTTTCATTCTTATTTTTTTTCTCACCCTAACCTCCGACCTCCTCCCCTAAAAATCCCAATTTTTTAACTTCTTTTTCTTAGATTAGTTTATTTCAATACATAACACCTCAATCAACCTACTTTCATCAAATTTGTCAGGAATTTTCCAGAAATTCGTCATCAAGCAACAATGTAAGTTTACTTCAAAATTATTCAATATTATCTGTGAAATAGATTCTCATTGTGTTTATGGATATGTGGCTACATTTATTCACGTGATTTAAACACATTTGTTGGATTATATGTAAGGATTTTGATACATTGAAATGAAATTATGTCAAAATTTTGATGGTTTTGGTTTATAAAATTTTACATGATGAAAGTTTGTAAATTCGTGGTGTTTTGCTTAGATTAGTATTGTTCTATTGCAAATCGTATAGTTTTGAAGCTTTCATGTACCAGGGGGTTAGATTTTGTCCATAAATTGATGAATTTGGAAGCTTGTTAAATCACGATTACAAGGTGTCCGATGAAATGCTTAAATGAATTTTTCTTGTGATAATTGTGCAGGACAACCAGGACTCGCAAGCGCCGGGCAGCCAGCCCTTTAGCATCATCTTCTGCCACCGAGAGCGACAATTCTCAACCAGAGCATACCACGGGGACCTTTGATGCTATACGCTTTACAAGTGCTGAAAATGCAGAATGGTTTGAGCAGCGAGCTCATTCTAAACTTCTGGTCGAGAAAGATATCGCACAGGAGGTTGAAGAAAAATTCAACCTATCTCAATTCTTGAGTCACCTACATTGGGAGAATGCGTTGAAGCTCCCTGATCATTACTACGGAGATTTGGTCCGTGAATTCTACGCCAACGTCGAGGCAAGACGCAAAGATGACTACGCTATACGAAGCACGGTTAGAGGGACACCAGCGGTAATCACCGAGAGCTCGATAAATCACTTGCTCCACACTCCGGACGAGGGGGAGAAAGTAAATTTCAGAAAATCCTTCAATCCCCCAGAAGGACCGGTGTGGAACACTAGTAGTGCCATGGCGCAGTTTGACATCCAGTACACTCCTTCCCGAAAGGATGGAGTGAAGATCGGTACCTTATCCTTCTCCGACCATCATCGTCTCATGTTATATCTTCTCGGCACAAATGTTCTTCCTCGCTCGAGTAGTAAAAATAAAGTACGAGTAGGGGATTTATACTTTTTGGATAAAATGGTGCATGGGCTAAGTCCTATACAGGGATTGAATTATGGGAGTATTATATACAATCACATGCGTGATTTCCTAAGGAACAAAAGCCCCAAGCACTCCATCCCTTATCCCCGGTTGATCACATTGATACTCAAGCAGGCGGATGTTAATTTCTCAAATGCCGACCGCACATTAATTAATGACCGGGACAAATTGAGGCGTGCTACTTGTAACCGAATGGGTATCGAATTCAAGGAGGACGCACAGCGTGACGACGAGGCACATTCTCCGACTGACGGAGGTGACGGCGAGAGCCCTACACGAGAGACCACCGAATCCCTCCATCCGATCCATCAACCCGAGTCCTAGTCCCTTCTCCGTCGTATATGGGAGGCGATTGGCTGCATCAGAGACGATCAGGAGGTAATCAAAAGTGAGCTTAAAAAGGTAAACGATCGTCTCGACTGGACAGACGAGCAGATGGCACGCATTCAGCAGCACTTCGGCATCAGACCACCATCACCACCACCCGGGCCATCGGCTTAGTGCTACTTTTTATTTTATTTGTGTTATTCTTCTGACTTCTTTTCTTTTTGGCTTGTTTAGACTGTTTGCGTATTTTTTTTCTTTTTCTTGCAATTATGGATTTTGTTTTTATTTATTTAACTTATTTCAACATGGTTTTCTGCTTTTGTTTCAAAGTTCTTATTAGGGATTGCTATGAGGATCAACCGTACCACATGACAGGGGAGTCCTTTTTCTTCCATCTTTTCAATACATTGAGGACAATGCTTATTTCTAAAGTGTGGGGTAATATCGGAAATATATGAATTTTTAAATTAAAAAAATTACCTTCAACAGTCAATTTGTAATATGTCTTACTACTCACCTCGGGAGACTCGTTTATAAAAATTTTGGTGCGGTAAAATGACCACGTGTTAAAACTTGAATTTTCGATGAAAGGCCAAACTCAATTGTTTCAAAAAAAAAAAATCAAAAAAAAGTATTTTGTGTGAATTCATGAAACATATATATTTAAAACCTTGTGAGCTTTTGAGCCGTTGTTTACATGCTATCATGCAAAAATCTCCTTTGATTGAGTGCGCTATTTGTGTTGTGAAACTCTAGAACGTGCATTGGTATCTTACTAGTGAAAGTGATTTTAGGCGATTTTTTTAGCCTTTCAATCTTTTTCGGCCTACCCCAAAAATTACTAATTCCCTCGTTAACCCAATTGAGCTTATTTCCTATTTTATTGTTAACCACATATTGAGCTTTCCATCGCTATAAATCCTTTGACCCATACTTGAACAGTTAGAAATTATTTTTGACAAGGATGAAGATATTGTGTGGTGACATTGGGTGATATATATTGTTGGTAGTGTTGAAAAATGGAGAAAATATTTACTCCGCTGTTTTTGGGAACTTAGTAACCGGGTGTATTCATGTGACCCATGTTTACATTCGCGTAAAACAGTTACCTTAGATATGAGTATGCATAAAAGCAGCTTGTGTATGTTTTTTATCCTAGTAACCGGGTGTATTCATGTGACCCATCGTTTACATTCGCGTAAAACAGATAATAAACAACCCAAGTAAAAAAAAAAAAAAGGAAAAAAAATGGTTGATTGAAAAGCAAGAAAAAGAGCTCAGATAATTCGAAGCATAAGTAAGGGGATTGATAGAAAGCTTAATTAAATAGCTTCTAAAGCGCTTACCAGTTGATAAAACTCGATTCAGAATATTTTCTAAAGTTCGGTTTCAAGTCACTTTATCCATATTTTCCTACCCCAACCAAAGAGCCGACATTACAAAGTCCTTTTTGATTCACAACGTTACACACACAAGTGGTAGAGATAAAAGACGATTTGCACGCCTATGGGAATTTTCACTTCATTAAATAAGCTTGAGCGAAAATATGTCCCATATACACTGGAGAGTGAGCGATACACTTATCCGGCGAGTTCTATGAATTCATGCTTTTTGTTTAAAAAGGAAACTTTCTTGAGATTTGACAAAATTATAAAAACTTGGTCTAATTTACCCCTTGAGATGTGGTAAAAATTATTGGTACGTTCAATCATACCATATCTGAGGTTTACTTGAGGACAAGCAAATGATTAAGTGTGGGGTATTTGATTAGTGCATAATTGATCTAAAAATTCATATACAATATATTCCTTTTACGGGCATAATCGTACTGATTTGTGATTAAAAATACATATTTTATAGATATGTCCAAACATGAGCTAAAAATGGTTATTTTACAGATTACTGACATGAAGCATCAAAAAGGACGGAAAACAAGATCAAATCCAACGACGGGAATTTTTCAAGGCAAAACGACCATACAAAACGGCGCAAAATGGACCGTGTTATCTAGGCCGTTTCACATACGGCGCACAAGGGCCGTGTCTTGGGCCGTTTCACACACGGCCGGCATTTAGCGCCGTGTCCTCGCGCGTATTCCGGAAGAGACCGAGTCACCACAAAACGGCTCACAACACGGCGCAAACTGGGCCGTTTTTCATCGCCGTTTTTAGGCTGATATTTGTGGAATTTTCCACATTTAGCATCTTGTGAGCTCAACAACTATGTATGAAGTCAATGATCTGAAAATCAAGACATGCAAGGAAGATCAAGTGTGAATCAAACACCAAATACTTGTCAAAGATGCCACAAATTAAATAATCAATTGTATTCTTGAAAATCACCTATAAAAGGACATCTTCACCCATTGCAAAATCATCCTCCTCTTCTTGCAAAGAAACACTCCTTTCTTTTAGCAAGATATTTTCCTTAGAACTCTCAATTTTAGTTTGTATTTCATTTTTGGTTTAAAGTGTTTCTTTCATTTAGTTTGTAATTGAAAAGTGCTTGATCAATAAGCACTTAGTATTTTACTTTCAATTTTTGTAAGCTTATAACCTTTAAACAAGTTTGAAATTATATTTTGAAGTTTGTTTCTTGCACTTTGATTCATCATATTCAAATAAGTTTTATCTATTGTCATTAAGTTCTAGTAATTAAAAGTTAATATATATATATATATATATATTATGTATATCAATTATTTCTATTATAATTTTAGTTTGTATAAACCAATGAGTAGCTAATCTTTCTTCCCAGGGGAAGGGGGATTTCTATTAGGTTATATATTGAGTATTTGATTGATTTACACTATTTTGATTAAAAAAGACTAATTGGTTTAAATAGAGATTGATCATATCCTATTTCTACTAATGAAATCTCCTTGATTGATTGTTGAGTGAATTGGAAACATATCTTTTCAATTTATCAAGTGTTAATATTGTTATCAACATCTTAAGATTGCGAAAGTGGTTAAGACACCTTTGAATACGAAAGTTATGAGGTGAAAAGTTGATTACTCGATAAACATTCGTTTTTCTTTTATATCCGTGTAAATCAATTCCTATACTTAATTAAAAACCTAATTTAATGAAACCGTAATCCCCTAGATTTTATAAATTCCCAACTCATTTTAATCCTATTCATTTCCACTAGTTAAAAAAAATAGTCTAATATAAATAGTCTTATTAAAAATAGTCTTATTAAAAATAGTCTTATTAAAAAAGTCTTATTAAAAATAGTTTAAATTAAAAATAGTGCATTTTAATTAAGTTAATATTTAAAAACCCAATAATCTATTTTAGTATTTATTTCTCGTAATTTGTAACAAAATATTATACGAAGCCCTGTTGAACAATCCTTGAGAGAAAAGACCTTGGTAGAACTTACCACAACTACTTCTACCTCGTATATATTTGCGAGCGACTCAAGAACTCCTATTTTTAGGATAAGTTTTTGACCGATCATGCACCCGGGACACAGCTCATTCAGAAGGCGTTCAGGTTGACCCACTCGCATTTATGTAGGGCATGATGGCCCATATGACTCAGATGGCATGCCTCATGGAGACGATGCAGAACTCAACCGCACAAAATCAGCAGGCTCCTCCGCCGCCACCCCAGGGGCAAGAGAGGAGTGTGAGCGGTATTATTGGCGACATCTCTCACCAAACACCACCTACTTTTGAGGGCTCGTCCGAGCCGGCGGATATAGTTCACTGGCTTGAACATTTCGAGAAGTTGTTTGCTATGGTGGAGTGTCCCGAAGGACACAAAGTTTCAATTGCGGCTTACTATCTGGGTAAGAGCGCTCATTCATGGTGGTTATCGTTAAAGCCCACCGACGGATCTTGTACTTGGGATCAATTCAAGACTCTCATGATGGAGAGGTATTATTCGGCCCCACTCAGAGAGGCCAAGTTATCTGAATTACTCATTCCCGACCCCTCGGCGGAAGATGATGTTCTCGCCATCGCCGAGAAATTTCAGGAACTGCTTCCTTTTACCTCATCTATTATTCATTCAGAGGCGCACAAGATCAAGTATTTCAGCAAGAGGTTGAAACCTCATATGCGGATGCAGTTGCTTAATCACAATTGTACCACCCTGGCCGAATTCATCGAGAAAGCTCTTACTTATGAGCTTACTGCTATGGAGATTGCTAAGCAGCAACCTTCATCTGCTAGCAAGAAGTCAAAGAATCGTAATTAGTCTGAAGGCAGTCAGGCAACTTTCAAGAAGCCTCGTGTGGGCTCTACTTTTTTCAAGCGACCTCCTATGGCGCCTAGACCCGCAGAATCTCAGTCCCGAGTGGTCAGTTCGGCCATCACCTGTTTCAACTGTGGAGAACTTGGTCTTTTCAGCACCAAGTGTCCAAGGCAGACTATCACGTGCAATAACTGTGGGATTGCTGGGCATAAGGCCTGTTTTTGCCGAAGAGACTCCAAACCTACTCCGGCATCATCTCAGGCCCCGAAGCAATCAGCGGTTCAGAATCAGGCCACTCAGTCCGCGTCGTTCAAGACGACAGGAGCAAACAAAGGCAGAGTCAAAAGCTATCAGACGGGAGCATCCGGTTCGGGGGCCGACAAGCCCCGAATTTATGAGATGAAGAAGACCGACGACCCGGAGGCCCGGATGATCTCAGCTACATTCGATATTCTATCTAAACCTGTGTGTACCCTTTTTGATACTGGTGCATCGCATTCATATATTTCCGAGTCATGTTTGAGAAGACTACGTCTGGGTAGTGCTACTAGTTGTGCGCCTTATGTCATTGGTCTACCTGATGGTAGAAAAATTATCGGAGATCGTGAGATTAAGGATTATCCGATTCAGCTTCATGGCCATGATTGGTTAGCAGACCTAATCGTGGTAGATTTACCGAGAGACGATGTCATCTTTGGTATTGATTGGATGGATCATCACGATGCCATCATTAGTGTCCGTAAGCGTATAGTCACTATCATTTCAGACGATGGGTTCGAATGTGCATTTCATGGGGGGTAATCCCAGCTGTTCCGGGAGAGTCATTAATTTGATGAAAGCAGTGGAATTACTCAATCAGGGGTGTGTCGGTTATTGGTGATATATGACCAAGACCGAGAAATAATCAATAATGTTGGAGGATATTCCGGTAGTGAGAGAATATGCCGATGTATTTCCAGACGAGTTACCTGGTTTGACTCCACAAAGAGATGTGGAATTCACGATTGAGTTGGAGCCTGGTACGTCTCCAATATCGAAGGCACCTTATCGGATGGCCCCGACCGAAATGCAAGAACTGAAGAATCAATTGGTGGATTTGACCGAGAAAGGTTATATCGATCGAGTGCGTCCCCGTGGGGAGCACCCGTGTTATTTATTAGGAAGAAGGATGGTTCGTTTCGCTAGTGTATTGATTATCGGGAATTGAACAGGGTGACGATCAAGAATAAATATCGTCTACCCCGCATCGAAGAGCTTTTGGATCAACTTCAGGGAGCTTCAGTATTTTCCAAGATCGATTTAAGATCTATCATCAATTGTGAATTCAAGAGTCGGATATCGCAAGGACGGCGTTTCGAACACGCTATGGTCATTATGAGTTTGTGGTAATGCCGTTTGGGTTAACTAATGCACCTGCGGTGTTCATGGAGTTAATGAATCGGGTTTTCATCAACTATTTGGATCAGTTCGTGGTTGTCTTCATTGATGACATTTTGATTTACTCTCGTGACCGAGAGGAGCCCAAATTTCACCTTCATCAGGTTCTCGAGGTGTTGAGACGAGAGCAACTTTATGGGAAGTTTTCCAAATGTGAGTTTTGGATGGCCGAATTGACGTTTCTCAGACATGTGATCTCATCAGACGGAGTATGCGTCAACCCTCAGAAGACGGAGGCTATCCGAGATTGGCAACCTCCGAAGAATGTTAAGGAAATCCAAAGCTTTCTCGGATTAGCTGGTTATTATCGGCGATTTGTGGAAGGATTTTCTAAAATCGCCCAACCCATGACGAACCTTTTGCGAAAGGATAAGAAATACACGTGGTCCGATGCGTGTTAACAGAGTTTTGAGGAACTCAAGAGCCGGTTAATTTTAGCACCTATCCTTTCCTTGCCACAAAGGACGGAAGGATTTGTGGTTTATAGTGACGCATCCGGACACGGTCTTGGATATGTATTAATGCAGAATAGGAAAGTTATTACTTATGCTTCACGGCAGCTGAGACCTTACGAGGTTAATTATCCGACCCACGACCTGTATCTAGCAGCCGTGGTTTTCGCATTGAAGATTTGGCGTCATTATATTTATGGCGTAACCTGTCAGATATTCACCGATCATAAGAGTTTGAAGTATATATTTACTCAGAAGGAGTTAAATATGCGACAGAGGCGGTGGTTGGAACTAATCAAAGATTATGATATTGAGATACTATACCACCTGGGAAAGGCGAACGTTGTCACCGACGCCTTGAGTCGTAAGTCCGTTCAGGAGCAGATGCTTGCTCGTTTAACAGTTCAGAAAGATCTTCAACAGGAATTTCTGAGACCCGAGATCGAGGTCTGGTTACAACGAGTACAAGGGCAACTTTGTACGTTAGAGATTTCATCGCCACTTGAGGAGGAAATCAGAATGAATCAGGGTTCGGAACCATATTTGTTGCTCATTCGAGATGATGTGACTCAGGGGAAAGCCCCTGGATTTGAGGTCCACGAGGATGGACTTTTGCGATTTAAGAACCGGTTATGCGTTCCGGCGAGTGACGACTTAAAAAACTCGATTTTGAGAGAAGCTCATGCTACCCCTTATTCCATTTATCCAGGGTCTAGAAAAATGTACAAAGGCTTGAAACAAAATTACTGGTGGAGTAATATGAAGCGAGAAGTCGCGGAACTTGTTTCATGATGTTTAACCTGTCAGCAAGTCAAGATAGAACATCAGCGACCGACGGGTATGTTGAAACCGCTCCCTATCCCAGAGTGGAAGTGGGAAGATATTTCTATGGACTTCATCACGAGTTTACCGACGATTCGTCGTGGCATGAATACAATCTGGGTAATTGTGGACCGTTTAACTAAGTCAGCTCATTTCCTTGAGATTAAGGATACGTGGGGTTCTGAGAGACTTGCTTAGTTGTTCATCAAAGAGATAGTGAAACTGCACGGTACTGCTAAAAGTATCGTTTCCGATCGTGACGGACGATTCGTATCATATTTTTGGAATTCAGTTCATCGTGCTATGGGAACTCAGCTTAATCTTAGCATAACTTTTCATCCTCAGTCCGACGAACAATCAGAGAGGACTATTCAGACATTGGAGGACATGTTGAGTGCATGTGTTCTCGATTGGAAGGACGATTGGGAAGCACAACTATCGTTAATCAAGTTCACGTACAATAATAGTTGGTATGCTTCGATTAAGATGGCACCTTACGAGTCCTTGTACGGTCGTCGTTGTCGATCTCCTTTGTGTTGGGATGACTTATAAGAATCAATCGGCACCAAGCCCGATATACTTATAGCCGCCCGTGAGAAGGTAGCTTTGATCAGGAGTCGTTTGTTGGCTGCTCAGAGTCGACAGAAATCAAATGCAGATAATCGTCGTCGACCATTAGAGTTCGAGGCAGGTGACCACGTTTTGGTCAAAGTATCCCCGAGTCGAGGTATCTTCCGTTTTGGGAAGCGGGGAAAGTTGAGTCCGAGATTCATTGGACCGTTTGAGATTTTGGATCGAGTAGGCAATCTGGCTTATCGATTAGCTTTACCTCCGGTGTTGAGCCGAATTCATAATGTATTTCAAGTCTCTCAGTTGCGGAAGTATGTTGCCGATCCGAGTCACATACTTCAGTTTGACGAAATCGAGATCACGGATGATCATTCGTATGAGGAGCGTCCTATACGAGCTTTAGAGCGGCGAATCAAACAGTTGAGGAACAAGACGATTCCTTTGGTTAAAATTCAGTGGTCTAGACACGGAGTTGAAGTGGCTACTTGGGAGACCGAGGATAGTATGCGGGAGAGTTATCCCGAGTTGTTTGACCCTTAGTTTCAGGGACGAAACTCTTTTAAGGGGGGGAGTATGTAATACCCGATTGTAATTCATTCATTATCCTTCAGTAATTATCATTCAGTAATTGTCACTCAGTAATTTTCACGAATTAATAATCATTCATCATTCTTTTTCAATCATTGTATTCACCGTTCAGAGTAATTTGTATCGTGTATTAGTTCTTATTCGTCTTTCTACCTGGTTGGAGGATGGAGCCGTGTTTATCATCATTGTCATTTTCGTAGTGGGCTGTGTGTAAGGAGTAGCGCACGCTACGAACTATCTTTAGCACGCGCTAATTGAGTACGGGTAGCGCACGCTACCTCTCAGCATTAGTGCATGCTTATGTGGTTCAGGCACACAATCCAGAAGGCACTGGACTGCAGTCGAGTTGTAGTAGCGCACGCTACGAATGGTAAGTAGCGCGCGCTAGTAAGTTTGGATAGCGCACGCTATGAAATCAGTGTAGCGCGCGCTAAGGTCGATCAGGCAGAGTCCAGTGGGTACTGGAGTGAATTGGAATAATTCATAGCGCACGCTATGAGTAGATTTTAGCGTATGCTAATGGTGTAGTAGCGCACGGAGAGTTTTGGTTGTAGCGCACGCTATCGCGAGCAGGTCAGAGGACAGAAGGTTATGGACTTCAGTTACTGGGCATCAGATATTTAGTTAGCGCGCGCTAACATTTTGGGTTAACGCACGCTATCGGGAAGGCATTAGCGCACACTACCAAGTTCGTAGTGTACGCTAACGAGGTAGTCAGAGGTCACTGGACTGTCTGGTTAACCCATTAGCGCACGCTACATATCAGGTCATAGCGTGCGCTAAGCTAGGACAGTATAAATTGGACAGTGCAGTCCAGATTCGTCATTTTTCATTTCACTACATTCCTTCGATGATTTTGGGCGATTTCGGACGTTTTGGAGAGATTTCTTTGATCCGAATCCATCTATAATCATCTTCAAGCTTATCATTCTGATTAATCATCATTTTATCCTCTCCAACACATCAAATCAAGCTAATGATTTCTTGGATCTAGAATTTCGGATTTTGAGTATTTTCCTTCCGATCTCTTCGTGTAAGCTTGCTATTATGTTGGAATATGTTAGATATGGATTATCTACCTTGGATACATGTATTCCTATGGATTTATTGATGTGTTTTTCGGATTTGATGAATATTTGGAGAATTAATCAAGAACCCTTGATGTTGACTTCAGTTATTTTTGGGGGTTTCCGATTATGGTTGTCATAACCGTGAATTGTGGTTTCCTCTTGGATTATTCATATCATTGAAGGTGTTTTGTTGGATTGAACTACTCATTTTGGATTTTGGTTTCGATATATTTGGGATTGGTTATAATCAAAGGATGATGTTCGCTAAGTGTTTGTTTGAATGCCTCAATGAGTTTGGATATTGTTGTGTCGACCTTTGAGTTGGACATGATTCATGCTTGATATGTATATTAAGCGGATTATTGGTAATTGTGTTATTCAAGGTTGTTCGAGCGACCGACATCTCATTTTAGGACGTTTGTTCAAGGAAGTACATTCTCCACCGGTGTTGTGTAAGTTAATTCTTACTCGGTTAAAAGGATACTCATTCCTTTCGTTGTTGTGCATTCATAATAATAATTCATTCATAGTGTAATAATCATGTTGAGACTTGTAATTATCAAACTAATCATTCAATTCACGAGGAACGACAGTTCCAATCATTTCAATGAGCTACCATTCATTTCATTATTATCTCATCTCGGTGAGTCATTCTTGACCCTTGTCGAATTGTTATTCATTAATATTCATTGGTCATTTTTGCTCTTGTGGCCTTTTGGGTTCATATTGCGTGGCTGGGTGCGGATGTGTGCAATTTTTAGTCGAGCACATGATAGTCATGTGATCGGGTTCACCGACACAATGTACTGTGCACACGGTAACGTACCTCCGTGAGACTAATTAGGTACAAGGGCGGGTGTGTCCGGACACTCGTCTTTTGCACTTGTGCATACCGTTACGGGCGTACTATAATGCCTCTCTTCAGCTTAATTTCATAATTAAGATATATCATGATTGTGTTTATTCAACTCTTGAGGATTGTTGTTCTGTGTAACTGACCCAGTTGAGGGATGTTGTTTTCAGGTCATGGCAAGGCTAAAGCACGGGAAGAGAATGTTGACGGCGAGGAGTCCCAGTGATACTAGTAGGGGGCCCAGTCCTTTTCAGTCATCCATGTTTCTTTATTTATATTTCCGCTGCAGATTTCCGTTTGGATATTCATTTTCATTCAGTGTTGTATATTTTATCTTCATATAAAATATACATGTATTCTATATTTCCTGGGTGTGTTGTACTTGAAACTCCTCATCGGAGTGATTAATGATATAATGTGGTTCGGTACTACAATTATATTGTTTAATTCATTAAGTTTCATTCGCCTGGTGGGTCCCAGTTGGGGGTCCATGGCACTGTAATATCCGCTAGTTTGGGGTGTTACAAGTAAGCTTCGTAAAGTCATTAGCGCATGCTATGAGAGGGTGTTAGCGTATGCTAATTGTTGCATTAATGTACGTAGGGGCTATTTAACATACGTAAGGCCGAAGACAGAAAGAGACAGTAGGCTGTGAGCCCGTTAGCGCACGCTAAAACTAAGGAATAGCGCACGCTAAAGGTCATTTCCATATATAGGACATCACCCCCATTTCATTTTTCACTTTACCCTTCATCCATTATCCGGCTTTTTTGACTTGGAGAGCCACCCTCACGACATTAACCCCTCATATCAGCCTTTGAATGTGATTGTTGAAGACGTGGAGCATTGGAGATTAGCGTTCGAGCATCCGGTGTTGAATTCCAGCTAGTGTTTTATCGTTTCCTTCCGTATTAAGGTATGTGATTGTAATACCCGGATGTGAACTCATTTATTTTCATGCAGCAATTGTCACTCTGTAATTTTTCACTCATTAATAATCCTTCATCATTCATATTCATTCATTCGTGTTCACCGGTCGGAGTAACTTTGAGTCGTGTATCGACATTGTTCATTGTTTCAACTTTGCTTGAGAATCGAGACGAGAATATTATCTTGATCGTTGTAATTGCTTCGTAGTTAATGTTGATATTGGAGTTCATATCATTTCAAATTTACTCCTTGTTCGGATCGTGCTATTGTTGGACAAACCCTTATAATCATTGCTCGGAACCGCCCCTCTGGGGTTTCCACACTTCCATTTCGTGTTATTGTTCCCAAGTTTTGAGTTCTATTACTTTTATTCTCTTCCCGGGTCGTTTTTAGTCATTTTTAGGCCAGAATAGTGTGCACCGCGGCACAAGGATGTGTGCGCCGCGGCACACATCTTGTGCAGATGGAGCTGGCACCGCTGTACCGTGGGCCGCGGCCCTCTGCTGGCCGTGCCGCAGCCCTAAGCTGAATGATGGGAGTTATTTTTGGCCGTGGGCTGTGGCACACTCAGTCCTTGCCGCGGCACGCGGAGCAGATTACCCCTTTTTCAGCGGATTTTTGAGAAGAAAAGTTCATTTCATCATTCTCCTCATTCCTCCTCTCCTTGGGCGACTTACGGGCGATTTTTTGGGTGATTTGACATCATCAATCTCAGAGATTTCATCCTTCTTGAGTTCTTGGTGTGGATTAACAACATCCTTTTGGACTTCTTCAACCCTAGATTCGATTGTTGGAGCATGATATTTTGGATGATATAATCATGATTTGTGAAGGATATATGTATGATTTTGAGTTTTTATGATTTTATCATCGGATTGTTGGAAGTTTATTCAAGAACACTTTGAAGGTTGACTTGGAATTGGGGTTTTCAAGTAGATGTTATCGTAATCTCGATGTGAGTGTTCCTATTGGATTATCGATTGTGTTGATGGTGTTTTGTTGGATTGAATCACTCATTTGGAGGTTGGTTTTTGACAAATTGGGATTAGTTGTAAATAATGGGAGATTGTTTACAAAGTGGTTGTCGAAATGCCCCAATGAGTTTGGTTATTGTTGTATCGACTTTTGAGTTGGCTATAATCGTACTTGATACGTATATTGAGCATTTGTTGGTAATTATGTTATTCAAGGTTGTTCGGGCGACCGATATTCCATTAAGGACGTTTGTTTGAGGGAGGACATTTCATCACCGCTATTGAGGCAAGTTAATTCTTGCTCAGTTAAAAGGATATTCATTCCTTTCGTTGTTGTTCATTCATATTCATAATTGATTCATAGTATATTAATCATGTTGAGACTTGTAATTATCAAACTAATCATTCATTTCACGAGGAACGACGGTTCCAATCATTTCAGTGAGCTATCATTCATTTCATTATTATTTCATCTCGGTGAGTCATTCCTGACCCTTGTCGATTTGCTATTCATTGATATTCATCATGGTCACTTTTGTTCTTGTGACCTTCTGGGTTCATATTACGTGGCCGGGTGGTTACGTGTGGAATTTTTAATCGGGCACACGATAGTCATGTGATGCGGGTTCACCAACACAATGGACTGTGCACACGGTAACGTGCCTACGTGAGACTAATTAGGTACAAGTGCGGGTGTGTCCGGACAATCGTCTTGTGCACTTGCACGTCCCATTACGGGCGTACTATGACGCCCCTCTTCATCTTGATTTCATAACTAATATATATAATAATTATGCTTGTTCAACTCTTGAGGATTGTTGTTCTGTGTAACTGACTCCGTTGAGGATGTTGTCTTAGGTCATGGCAAGGGATAAGCATGAGAAGAGAACGTTGACGGCGAGGAGTCCCAGTGATATTAGTAGGGGGTCCCTAGTCTCTTCATTTATTCATGTTTCGTTGATGTGTATTTCCGCTGCAAATTCCGTTTGGATTTTATTTTATTCAGTGTCGTATATTTTATCTTCATATAAAATATACATATATTCTGTATTTCCTGGGTGTTTTGTACTTGAAACTCCTCATCGGAGTAAATGATGACATAATGTGGCTCGGTATACATTGTATTGTGTAAATTCATTAATTTTCATTCGCCTGGTGGGTCCCAGTCGGGGGTCCACGGCACTGTAATGTCTGCCTTGTTTGGGGTGTTACAGAGTTGGTATGGGAGATATTCATGCGAGATCTATAATTATCATGTGTTCCCTAGCTTTAGTATGGATCGAGCTGGCAGAGGACGCAGGAGAAGAGGCCGCGGTGCGGGCCGAAACCCGGGAGCTCGAATGAATACTCGTGCGAACGCGAGGAATAATGTCAAATCGATGAGCAGCGACGCTGCCACTCATTCACCTGGAAATAGCTATTCACCGTCAGGAAGCCGTACCCGAGATACAGCTCAATCAGAAGGTGTTCGGGTTGATCCGCTCGCTTTTATGCAGGGCATGATGGCCCAAATGACTCAGATGGCACGTCTGATGGAGACGATGCAGAACTCAGCCACTCAGGCTCGCCGCCACCTCAAGGTCAAGAGAGGAGTGTGAGCAGTATTATCGGCGACATCTCTCGCCAAAGGCTACCTACTTTCGAGGGCTCATCTGAGCCGGCGGATATTATTCACTGGCTTGAACATTTCGAGAAACTATTTGCTATGGTGGATTGTCCCGAAGGGCACAAAGTTTCAGTTGCGGCTTACTATCTGGGTAAGAGCGCTCACTCTTGGTGGCTATCTTTGAAGCCCACTAACGGATCTTGCACGTGGGACCAGTTCAATACTCTCATGATGGAAGGATACTATCCGGCCCTACTCAGAGAGGCCAAGTTGTCGGAGTTACTCAGTCCCGACCCCTCAACGGAAGAAGATGTTCTCGCCATTATCAAGAAGTTTCAGGAGCTACTTCCATTCACCGCATTCATTATCCACTCAGAGGCGGATAAGATCGAGTATTTCAGTAAGAGGTTGAAACCTCGTATGCGGCTACAATTGCTCAATCATCATTGCACCACCCTGTCTGTATTTATAGAGAAAGCTCTTGCTTATGAGCTTACTGCGAAGGAGATTGCTAAGCATCAAACTTCATCTGCTGGAAAAAATCGAAGAATCGTCCTGTTTCAACTTTGGAGAACAGGGTCATTTCAGTACCAAGTATATGAGGCAGACCATCACGTGTAATAATTGTGGGATTGCCGGTCATAAGGCCCATTTCTACCGAAGAGATTCCAAACCTACTCTGGCGACATCTCAGGCCCCGAAACAGTCAGTGGTTCAGAATCATGCCACTCATTCCACGTCGTTCAAGACGACGGGAGCGAATTAAGGCGGATCCCATAGCTATCAGACAGGAGCATCCGGTGCAGGGACAAGCAAGCCCCGAATTTATGAGATGAAGAGAGCCGATGATCCGGAGGCCTGAATGATATCAGGTACACTCGAAATTTTATCTCAAACTGTGTGTACCCTTTTTGATACTGGTGCATTGCATTCATTCATTTTCGAGTCATGCTTGAGTAGACTTCACCTGGATAGTGCTACTGGTTGTGAACCTTATATCATTGGTCTACCAGACGGTAGAAGAATTATCGGAGATCGTGAAGTTAAGAATTATCTGATTCAGCTTAATGGTCGTGTTTGGTTGGCGGACCTGATCGTGGTAGATTTACCTAGAGATGGTGTTATTTTGGGTATTGATTGGATGGATCGTCATGATGCCATCCTCAGTGTTCGTAAGTGTATGGTCACTATCATTTCAGACGATGGAGTCGAGTGTGTATTTCAGGGGGGTAACCCCAGCCATTCCGGAAAAGTTATTAATATGATGAAGGCAGTGAAATTACTCAATCAGGGGTGTGTAGGTTATTGGTGCTATATGACTAAGACCGAGAAATCATCAGTGATGTTGTGGATCTTCATGTAGTGAGAGAATATGCCGATGTATTTCCAGACGAGTTGCCTGGTTTACCTCCGCAGAGAGATGTGGAATTCACGATAGAGCTGGAGCTTGGTACATCTCCAATATCAAAATCACCAAATCATATGGCCCCGACCGAAATGCAAGAATTAAAGAATCAACTGGAGGAATTGACTGGGAAGGGTTATATCCAACCGAGTGCGTCTCCGTGGGGAGCACCAGTGTTATTTGTCAAGAAGAAGGATCGTTCTTTTCGCTTGTGTATTGATTATCGAGAGCTGAATAAGGTGACGATCAAGAATAAATATCCCCTACCCCGCATCGATGATCTCTTGAATCAACTTCAAAGAGCTTCAGTATTTTCCAAGATCGATTTGAGATCTGGGTATCATCAGTTGCGAATTCAAGAGTCGCATATCGCAAAAATGGCGTTTCGAACACGCTATGGGCATTACGAGTTTGTGGTGATGCCGTTTGGGTTAACTAATGCACCTGCTGTATTCATGGAGTTGATGAACCGAGTTTTTATCGACTATTTAGATCAGTTCATGGTTGTGTTCATAGACGACATTTTGATTTATTCTCATGACCGAGAGGAGAATGAATTTCACCTTCATCAGGTTCTCGACATGTTGAGACGAGATCAACTCTATGGCAAATTTTCCAAATGTGAGTTCTGGATGTCCGAGGTGACGTTTCTAGGACATGTGATTTCTTCACAGGGAGTACGTGTCGACCCTCAGAAGACGGAGGCTATCCGAGATTGGCAACCTCCGAAGAATGTTGAGGAAATCCGAATCTTTCTCAGATTAGCTAGCTATTACCGGCGATTTGTGGAGGGATTTTCTAAAATCGCTCAACCTATGACGAACCTTTTGCGGAAGGATAAGAAATACACGTGGTCTGACGCGTGTAAATGGAGTTTTGAGGAGCTTAAGAGTCGTTTAATCTCAACGCCTGTACTTTCCTTACCACAAAGGACGAAGGGATTCGTGGTTTATAGTGACGTGTCCGGACAAGGTCTCGGATGTGTATTAATGCAGAAAGGGAAATTGATTGCCTATGCTTCGCGGCAACTGAGACCTTATGAGGTCAACTATCCGACCCATGACCAGGAGCTAGTAGTCGTGGTATTTTCGCTGAAGATTTGGCGTCATTATCATTATGGCATCACCTGTCAGATTTTCACCGATCATAAGAGTTTGAAGTATATATTTACTCAGAAGGAGTTAAATATGCGACAAAGACGGTGGTTAGAACTGATTAAAGATTATGATATTGAGATTCAATACCACCAGGATAAGGCGAACGTTGTCGCCGATTCCTTGTGCCGTAAGTCCGTTCAGGAGCAAATACTTGCTCGTTTAACTGTTCAGAAGGAACTTAAGCAGGAATTCCTAAGGAATAAGATCGAGGTTTGGTTGCAGCGTGTACAAGGGCAGCTTTGTATGTTAGATATTTCATCGCCACTTGAGGAGGCGATCAGAGTGAATTAGGGTTCAGACCCATTTTTGTTGCGCATTCAAGATGATGTGGCTCAGGGGAAAGCCCTTGGTTTTGTGGTCCACGAGGATGGACTTTTGCGATTTAAGAACCGGTTATGCATTCCGGCGAATGACGAGTTGAAAAGCTCTATTTTGAGAGAAGCTCATGCTACCCCTTATTCCATCCATCCAGGGTCTAGCAAGATGTACAAGGACTTGAAACAAAATTATTGGTGAGCAATATGAAGCGAGAAGTCGCATAATTTGTTTCGAGATGTTTAACCTGTCAGCAAGTCAAGATAGAATATCAGCATCCGGAGGGTAAGCCGAAACCACTCCCTATTCCGGAGTGGAAATGGGAGGATATTTCAATGGACTTCATCACGAGTTTGCCGACGAGTCGTCGTGGAATGAATACAATTTCGAGAATTGTGGACCGTTTAACTAAGTCAGCTCATTTCCTTGAGATTAAGGATATATGGGGTCCCGAGAGGCTTGCCCAGTTGTTCATCAAAGAGATAGTGAGACTGCACGGTACTCTTAAGAGTAAAATTTCTGATCGTGACGGGCGATTCATGTCACATTTTTGGAAATCCGTTCATCGTGCCATGGGAACTCATCTCAATTTCAGCACGGCTTTTCACCCTCAGTCCGACGGACAACCAGAGAGAACTATTCAGACGTTGGAGGACATGTTGAGGGCATGCATCCTCGATTGGAAAGATGATTTGGAAGCCCAAATACCGTTGATCGAGTTCACGTATAATAACAGTTGGCATGCTTCGATTAAGATGGCACCTTACGAGGCCTTATACGGTCGTCGTTTTCGATCTCCTTTGTGTTGGGATGACTTATCAGAATCAATTGGCACCGAGCCCGATATGCTTATAGCCGCCCGCGAGAAGGTAGCTTTGATCAGGAGTCGTTTGTTGACCACTCAGAGTCGACAAAAATCATATGCAGATAATCGTCTTCGACCATTAGAGTTCGAGACAGGTGGCCACATTTTAGTCAAGGTATCCCCGAGTCGAGGTTTCTTCCATTTCGGGAAGCGAGGAAAGTTGAGTCTGAGATTCATTGAACCATTTGAGATTTTGGATCGAGTAGACGATCTGGCTTATCGATTGGCTTTACCGTCGGCCTTGAGCCGAATTCATAAGGTGTTTCATGTCTCTCAGTTGCGGAAGTATATTGACGACCTTAGTCACATACTTCAGTTCGATGAAATCGAGATCGTGGATGATCATACGTATGAGGAGCTTCCTGTACGAGTCTTAGAACAACGAATCAAACAGTTGAGGAACAAGGCGATTCCTTTGGTTAATATTCAGTGGTCGAGACACGGAGTCGAAGAGGCTACTTGGGAAACTGAGGATAGTATGCGGGAGAGTTATCCTGATTTGTTTGACCCTTAGTTTCGAGGACGAAACTCTTTTTAAGGGGGGAGTATGTAATACCCGAATGTGAACTCATTTATTTTCATTCAGTAATTGTCACTCTGTAATTTTTCACTCATTAATAATCCTTCATCATTCATATTCATTCATTCGTGTTCACCGTTCGGAGAAACTTTGAGTCATGTATCGATATTGTTCATTGTTTCAACCTTGCTTGAGAATCGTTACGAGAATATTATCTTGATCGTTGTAATTGCTTCGTAAGTTAATGTTGATATTGGAGTTCATATCATTTCGAATTTACTCCTTGTTTGGATCGTGCTATTGTTGGACAAACAATTATAATCATTGCTCGGAACTGTCGTTTTGGGGTTTCCACACTTCTATTTCGTGTTATTGTTCCCAATTTTTGAGTTCTACTACCTCCGTTCTGTTATAACTGCAACATCTAGACTTTCATGCTTGCCAATGCACAACTTTGATTAGTAATATCTTCAATTCTTTATTTTTAAAAATTATAAGAAGTTGATATTTTGAAAGTATATTTCGAGATGAATCTAACAAGATCTCACATGACTACATTTTTTCATATGTATAAATCACAAAAGATGGTCAAAAGAGAGTATGTGAACAGTGTAATAGTCAACACGTTGCAATAATAAGAGAACGGAGGAAGTATTATTTTTATTCTCTTCCCAGGTCGTTTTTAGTCATTGTTGGGCCCGAATAGTGTGCGCCATGGCACAAGCATGTGTGCGCTGCGTCACACATCTTGTGCAGATGGAGTGGGCATCGCTGTACCGTGGGCCGGGACCCTAAGCTGAATGCTGGGAGTTATTTTTGGCCGCGGTCCGCGGCACACTCAGTCCGTGCCATGGCAGGCGTAGCATATTACCCCTTTTTCAGCGGATTTTTGAGGAGAGAAGTTCATTTCATCATTCTCCTCATTCCTCCTCTTCTTGGGCGACTCATGGGCGATTTTGTGGGCGATTTGGCATCATCAATCTCAGAGATTTCATCCTTCTTGAGTTCTTGGTGTGGATTAACAACATCTTTTTGGATTCTTCATCCTAATTCAAGGTAAATTCTTCAACCCTAGATTCGATTTTGAGTTGGAGCATGATGTTTTGGATGATATAATCATGATTTGTGAAGGATATTGTAATACAACCGGTATTTCATGCTTAATTACTTTGTACTGTGTGATTTCTTGTAATGTGATGTCATCTTTATTTATGTATTTCACTAAGTGCTATACAATTGTGCGATGTGGATGAAACGGAGGTGACACGCCTTGACGTTGTTGGATGATTGTCGGTGCAAATATGACGGTGGCCAACGTCTTGTTCCCCAATAATTGTTGACGAGTGGAAAGGACAGTCACCCCGAGATGGTTAAAATGTGATATGTGGCTAAAGGATTGAATGTCTAACGTACGCTATAGTATATACATAGCATACGCTAAAAATTTGAGTATTACGTACATTAACGTAACTAGCTTACGTACGTAACGGGTGAGTTGGTCTCCCAACCAGAATCTTCCTTTTGACACGGATTGAGCTACTTTCGGCGGGCTAGAAGACAAATGAGTCAACTCCTCAAAGCGTACGCTATCCACCAAGCTTAACGTACGCTACGGACTAGAGCCTTACGTACGTAACATATGGGCACATTTCAGTCAGTGACCTCTGGACGGGCTTTATGCACGTTAGCATCAGAACATTACGTACGTAATGACCTTTACGTACGT
Source organism: Orobanche coerulescens (assembly GCA_033398695.1). Taxonomy (NCBI): domain Eukaryota; kingdom Viridiplantae; phylum Streptophyta; class Magnoliopsida; order Lamiales; family Orobanchaceae; genus Orobanche; species Orobanche coerulescens. Next base: position 53,620,571 of record CM065811.1, read on the forward strand.
AATAGCTTTATCATTAACGTACGCTATCAAAACGAGTGTTATAAAATGACATTCCCCCTCTTCATTTGCTCTACCTCAACCTTGCAAGAAAACACCTTTGGAGCATTTCCCAGCCTTATACTCGGTTCTTGGCCTCTCATATAATTGAATTAACATCGAGGAGGTGGTTTCTGGAGCTCCGGTGAAGATTATCCAAGTCATTCAAGCTACTTTTCGTTCCTCCTCGCAGTTCTTGTGGATTCGTCAACTCTCTTCATTGTTCTTCATGTACTAAGGTAAGCCTATCAATCCCTGGAGTAATCTCCTCGATGTTTTTGATTATACTTGTTATATTACGGATATTTGGGTAGATTTTGCCAAATATCGTAGACCATCTAATCGGACGGAATTGTAGTAACCGGAGTTATCATTGCTCGTATGTTTCGTTCCATACAACTCAGATTTATCACATGCGAAAATTTCATTTCAATCGACATTAGGAATATAAATTTGACGAATCAATTGTAAGAGGATTCGTAGGAATCCGTCGCCGTATGTTCCATTATTCGTAGTCACCCTTACCCTATGATTTTCGATTCTAAGTGAACTATGGAAAACAATTCGATAGTATTATCGTCATCAAAGATCAAACCACCAAAATCATTGTGTAAAAGGGTAATCCACCGATTTTAGTACCCGAAATATAGAATTGAATTAGAAGTTATGGGATTGGATTATGCTATACTCATTTGTTTCTAACCGAATGATGATAGGGATAATCTTGTTGAGGAAATCGATGTATCTAACGTTAGCCGTAGAATTGAACGGTATAATTGTACGTACTTAGAAAAACGATACTAAATGTTGGCAATTAAGACTACGCTAGGAATCCGGATAAGGAAGGGAGACTAGTTTTATTCAGCATGATCCGTACGAGGTGTTAATCGGATATTATGTGACTAGGTTAAAGATCGATCGGGCGTGGAGATCCCAGTTATCATAAAGCACCTACCGTCGGATCACAGGCAAGTGAAATCTTGCTCGACAAATGCTAATATTATTCTAATGTTCGTATTAATGAATGTGCCATTGTTGATGAATGCCGACAGTTGTATTTCTCTAAAATGTGTTATAAATGGGCCGATGTGTTGGGGATAAAACCTGTATGGTACCTGACACGGTCTTTTGTGTAACTATCGCAAGTGCACGATATCGTATCAAGTAGTATGTGGACTTTTTAGTCCGGTTTATCGATCCCACGAGGAAGTTTGGTTATAATTTGAATTATACACTATTAGTCTATTTGTTATAGATATTAAGATGGGTGAAACATACAATTTTAGAGTTTGGTTTGACAATTGCAATGAAAATGCAATAATAGTTCTAAAATTCAAGGAAATATAAGATTGCACTAATAATAGATTAATAGAAGATAAAATGAAATAGTTGGGATTACAAACTTAGTTCATCATTAGTTATAGAAGATGTATAGGAGATCATAAGATGAATTTACTTATTATGTTGTGTAGATTCGATTTTCCTTAAAAAGACGGTTTCTCTTTCGAACTATAAAACGCCCCTTATATATTGAATCAATCCACTATATTTCTATGTTGATTGGCTTCAATACATAGCATTAGGTTTTATGAAAATAACTCAAAGAACCATCTAAGGTCTAGAGGTATATTTCTATCCCCTAGAACAACTTAGAGTGAAGATCATTTGATCTAATCAAACAAATTTTCTTTCGAAACATATGAAGACCATAAATATCGTCATTTATTGGCCAAATAAATAAAGATTGTTAAAACAATGAAAATCACACACAATAATAAGTAATTCATAATTGATCTTTATACAAACTTAAATAACATGACTAACCTTGTTTATAATCCCAACTAAGGTAACTTACCCCATGAAGGGTTTAATAAACATAATACAAGCTTGAGTGGTCATTATTAGTTGAAAAAGAGAAAGAATTGATCCTAACTCCCTTAGTAGATAAAGGAGAAAGAAGGAATAAACTCCCTTAACAACATATGCTATACCACTATTACACAAATCACTCAAGAACACAAGTGTATTCTTCACTCAAAAACAAAATATTACAAAAAGTGGAAAAATATAAGATGAATGATGAATGATGATGGATCTAAGGGGTCTATTTATACACCTAAAGTCATCTAATAGCTCCAAAACTCCAGCATTATTACAATATATCGGATCAATGCCCGTCATCCCCGCAATAATAGACCAAAAGTATAAAAAATTATACAATGATCAAAATCTGCCAAGAGTTACGGCCGTAACATTCAGGAGTTACGGCTGTAACATGGATGACTTCATTCTGTAGTTACGGCCGTAACTAGGCTACGGCTTTTTGTTTTGTGAGTTACGCCCGTATGTTATGATGTTACGCCCGTATGGAGTTTCAGACTTCATTTTCAGCCCAAAAATTTCTTAGACTTTGCATTTTTGCCCCAAATCTTCTTCGGATGATAACTTTTGATATATAACTCAGATTTTGAATCCGGAAAGACTTCCGAACTCGTCTCGGAAAGCCGTACAACATGAATACATAAAAACTCAACAAAGAGAATATTTTATAAACATGTTATTTCTTGAGTAAATCAGTAATTCAAAAAATCAGTAATTCAATCCGATTAAGACTAAATTTACATTTTCATCCGATAAAAATAAAATTATAAAAAACTAATTAATTAAAAGTAAAAACGAGTAGACTAGCTCAATTATGGGTGAAATATATCCATACAAACCATGGATAAGTATATAAAACTGACACTTATCACACCCCCAAACTTGAATTCTTGCTAGTCCCGAGCAAGACTCTTTATTAATCACACTCCAAAAATAAAAATAAAAATAAGACACAAAAATAATAATACACACATAAATTAAGAAAAATAATCATATAAAAAGAGAAAAGGAGATCAAAATGCCATTAGTACACAACAACCAGCTTTATACAGTAGATATAAATGAATCAAGATTCAAACTAAATCTACTAATGATTTTGAAGTTAAAACACGGTTTTATTTTTGTAATTCCAAAATGCAAGGTTTCCCCCCCAAAAGGTTGATTATTTCTTTCCCACTCGTGATACACACGACTTCCTTTAATGGTTGCTCTCGATCACTCGTTTATTTTTTGACTCAATATGAAGAAGAATTTCATTGGCGTCATCAAATATTGTGATTTTTCACGAAATTGAGTGTATTGAAATTCAGCCGCTAATTAATTCAAATCTGCTCATAAACTACATCCCTTAGTGATAGCTTTCACACCGTTATTTGCTAACGTGTAGCTCTTTTCACTAACACAATTTCCATTTTTTTAGGTGATAGCTTTCACACCGTTATTTGCTAACGTGTAGCTCTTTTCACCAACACAATTTTCTATCTTTTTTTGTTGTTGTTGTGAGACGGCAGCTACGCACCAACAATGGTTAGTCCTTAATTTTTCGCAAAATTTTAAGACCCCCAAAATTAGGCAGCTGTTGCTGCTCAACACTTCTCCTTTTCGTCATTTTTTTTAGGTGATGGCTTTCACACCGTTATTTGCTAATGTATAGCTCTTTTCACCAACACAATTTTCTATATTTTTTTTTATCTGAGACGGCAGCTACGCACCAACAATGGTTAGTCCTTTATTTTTCACAAAATTTTAGGACCCCCAAAATTAGGCAGCTGTTGCTGCTCAACACTTCTCCCTTTTTTATTTTCGACTAACCTCCTTTTATCAATGACCCCCTTTTTTTCGGGAATAGGATTTTTGCAGAAAATCGTTTATTAACTAAGCATGAAAAATCAAAAACTCCACAAATTAAGTAAATTTCAGTTCTATTTTTCAGCAACCGACTGATTCTTCTTTTCTCAAGGTAACGAAAGACTCGATTTTAAATGATAATTACAAGGCTTGGAAAGAGAGATTAAGGCTCAAAATTTTTTGGAATATACAATTTTTTTAACCGGTTTAAAACGATTTTAGAAGCTTGTATATAGCTAACTTATTGGTGTTATGGCCAGATCTAGAAATCTCATAAATCAAAATAATATATATATATATATATATATATATATATATAATTAAGGCAAATAACCAAAATAATCAAAACACACCAAAATAATTAAAACATACCACCCCCAAACTTGAAAATAAAACTGTCCTCGGTTTAAAAAAACAGAATACTCCCTGTTATGAAAGTTGATGCTTGAGCTAACGCCTTTTAGAATCTGCAAGAGAATAAATATACGAGGCAAACAACAAAAGAAAATAAAATATACTCGGAAGTATAACACAATTTTTAAGATGCGCTTCAAGAAAGTCCGAAGAGTCGCCTTACGCTGCCATCAATGCTTTTATAAAAAACAAACAATAAAAATTACAGCAATAAAATAACAATACATAAATCGCGAATAGATGCGCGTCAAGAGATCAAGAAGAAACTCCTTAAGCTGCCATCATTTAGCACGATTTTTACACACAAAAGAAAGTAAAAATACAAGAGATCCGACATGGGTTATCAAAGGGAGAGGAATGAATCCACTTTTCGTTTTCTCACAGTAAAATCTTCCATCCAGACAATTTTAGCTAGAGCTGGATCTGGTTGAGGAACAAATTCAATGAGTTTTTTGATTAGTTCTTCTGGTGTTGTTGCAACGACTATGATTCGTTTAGCACGCTCGGAAATAAAATCCTTTTCAGCAGAGTAGTCGCTGAAAGATAGTAAACCATCAAAGAAACCATTGACATTACGCAGACATATTTGTTTTTGATGAACATTTAGCTGGGCTCTAGTAACCACATGAAAAAGTTCCTCAAGAGTGCCAAAACCACCGGGAAGGGTGATAAAGGCGCCAGAATTATTTATCATGTGAGTTATGCGATCTTGCATATTTACAGATCTAAACTCATCTCCAATAGTTGCCCCGGTGATTTTACTTTCAGCCAGAGGTTTTGGAATTATTCCCAACACTCTTACTCCTTCCATATAGGCAGAAGCAGCAGCTCGTCCCATTAATTCTAGACTTCCTCCTCCGTAAACTAAATGAATGCATTTTTCTCCTAAGGTACGAACCAAGTTGTGGGCTGCTTCAGTAAAGCATGCCTCTTTTCCATAACTAGCTCCACCAAAAATGCAGACTGTGCTAAATTTTTTTGTGGAAGATGATGACTCCATTTTTGAAAAGAAATTTTTTAGAGAGAAAAAGAGAAAAGTACAAGTTTGAGGGATGAATAAAAGAAACAAGCACAATGTTTATTTATAGAAGAAAAAAAAGGTAAAAATTGTTTAACAAGTTTGTGATTGCGTTGATTGTGCTTCAACTACTCAATAGAATAATGAAAGCATTTATTGCGTATCACTTTTTTTATTCAGAAAATCTCACCATACGACAAAAATAAAAGATACTTACGTGTATGTACAATAGTTGTGATTGTGGCTCACATCTTCCTCTGATTTTACGTTCAGAAACGGCCTAAACGCCTTCTATGAGTAAGGGAGAAGCTTCCCATCCAATTTTCTTATAAATTGGCAAATAGAGTCTTTTAACGTCAGATTCCCAAGACGTTGTTCATATTCTGGTTTGAATTTATTCCACAAACATCAAATTCCGTAATGTACGAGTCCACTAGGATGCGTGTCAAGAGAAATTTCGATATTATCTAAATTCTCTTTATTCAGACCATCCTTAATGAATTGAATTTTATCTTCTCTGTTTGTAGATGGAATTCCTAAAGATCGACATTTTAAATTACAGTTCCATCTAGCACATTTATAGCAAACGGCTATTATCTTTGCTCGTCGTTTCTTGGCATATGAACTTTTTCCTAGCCCTGGTAAAAATCTAGTAGGTATTTCTGTGAATTCACCTGCTATTCTCACTTTGGCTTCAATTATGAATCTTATGTCAAAAGGTATGCTTTTATTCATAAGCAACCTCATCCTTTCAAGTCTTGTCTTGTAAATTTTTAAATTGACATTTTTGCTCAGAAAGGAAATTTTTTTTTCAATTTTATTCAAAGTTTCTTCCATGATAAAAAAAAATAATAAAAATAAAAGAGAAAATATCTACAAATATCAGTTGTTGTGGGAAACTGAAGAATCCGACTTTAATAGTCACGGAGTACCGTTATCCGCCACTTGACCGGACAAACACAATTGAGTACTAAGTTACAACGTCGAGAAATTGTATCTATAAAAATAGTTTACAATGTAAGATTTCAAAAATAACACTTATACTTCCCCGGCAACGGCGCCAAAAACTTGACATGGTCTTTTGTGTAACTATCGCAAGTGCACGATATCGTATCAAGTAGTAAGTGGACTTTTTGAGTCCAGTTTATCGATCCCACGAGGAAGTTTGGTTATAATTTGAATTATACACTATTAGTCTATTTGTTATAGATATTAAGATGGATGAAACACACAATTTTAGAGTTTGGTTTGACAATTGCAATTAAAATGCAATAATAGTTCTAAAATTCAAGGAAATATAAGATTGCACTAATAATAGATTAATAGAAAATAAAATGAAATAGTTGGGATCACAAACTTAGTTCATCATTAGTTGTAGAAGATGTATAAGATATCATAAGATGAATTTACTTATTATGTTGTGTAGATTCGATTTTCCTTAAAAAGACGGTTTCTCTTTCGAACTATAAAACGCCCCTTATATATTGAATCAATCCACTATATTTCTATGTTGATTGGCTTCAATACATAGCATTAGGTTTTATGAAAATAACTCAAAGAACCATCTAAGGTCTAGAGGTATATTTCTATCCCCTAGAACAACTTAGAGTGAAGATCATTTGATCTAATCAAATATATTTTCTTTCGAAACATAAAAAGACCATAAATATCGTCATTTATTGGCCAAATAAATAAAGATTGTTAAAATAATGAAAATCACACACAATAATAAGTAATTCATAATTGATCTTTATACAAACTTAAATAACATGACTAACCTTGTTTATAATCCCAACTAAGGTAACTTACCCTATGAAGGGTGTAATAAACATAATACAAGCCTGAGTGGTCATTATTAGTTGAAAAAGAGAAAGAATTGATCCTAACTCCCTTAGTAGATAAAGGATAAAGAACCAATAAACTCCCTTAACAACATATGATATACCACTATTACACAAATCACTCAAGAAAAGGACAACGTCGTGGAAGTGAAGAGGTGTAATGATAGGATTATGTCCGTTAGAGTGGTGGTTGGGGAGAAGGTGGTTAACGTGGTTTGTGCGTATGCCCCACATGTTGGTTTGGGTGTGCTTGTTAAGGAAGATTTTTGGGTCTGTTTAGATGAGTTGGTCGGGTGTATTCCGGATGATCAATTTATTATTTTGGGAGGCGATTTCAATGGGCACATTGGTGAGGGGGTGGATGGTTACCATAGTGCGCATGGGGGTTTCGGCTTTGGAGCTAGGAATGCAGGAGGTCCCGCATTGTTGGAGTTTGCCAATGCGCATGAGTTGGTTATTGCTAACTCTGTTTTTCAGAAGAGAGCTGAGCACCTCATCACCTTCAGTAGTGGGGGGCACAACATGCAAATTGACTACATTCTTTTGCACAGTCGTGATGCTAGGGCGTGCGTGGACTGCAAGGTGTTTCGGAGTGAGGCATGTGCTTCTCAACACTGGCTGCTGGCTATGGATTTATCCATGGGAGGTCGTGTTGTTAGCAGGGCTAGAGAAGCTAGACCTAGGATTCTCTGCAAGGATCTGAAGGGTGAGAAGACGGCAGTATTCAAGGAGTCCCTGACCCGCAAAGGAGGTTTTCTGCGGGGGGCGATGCAAACCTTATGTGGACTAGCATGGCCAATGCTATTAGGAGGGTGGGCGAGAAGGTGTTAGGGGTTTCTTCGGACAGGTCTAGTGGACCTAGGGAGGCATGGTGGTGGAATGAGGAGGTCCAAAAGAAGGTTAAGGCAAAGCAAACGCTATTTAAGGAGCTTTTGTCGGTTAGTGCTGGGGAGGAGAGAATCTTGAAGATTGTAGCGTACAAGGTGGCGAAAAGAGAGGCTAAGAAGGCAGTAGCTAAGGCTAAAGGCGAGGCTTACGAGGAGATGTACAAGCGCCTAGACACCAAAGAAGGAGCAAATGCTATTTTTAAACTAGCGAAAGCTAGGGAAAGAGGGCGGCGCGACCCAGGTCTCGTTAAGTTTATTAAGGATGATTTGGGCCAAGTGTTAGTGAAAGATGTGGCTATTAAGGAGAGGTTGAATAAGTATTTTTTCGAACTTTTCAATGAGGCTAGGGGTAGTGACTCGGTGGTGCAAGAAGTTAGTCTATCTTCTGCTCGTTCGTTTAGTTCCTGTGAGAGCATCAGCAAGGAGGTAGTAAAGGGTGGCCTAATGAAAATGGGTAGAGCTAAGGCTGTAGGACCGGATCAGATCCCTATTGAGGTGTGGCTGTGTATGGGGGAAGTTGGAGTTCAATGGCTAGCAGAGCTGTTCAACGTCCTCCTCAGAGGTTCTAAGATGCCAACAGAGTGGAGGCATAGTATTGTCGTGCCATTTTTCAAGAACAAAGGCAATGCTCAGAGTTGTACTAACTATAGGGGTATTAAACTCCTAAGTCATACTATGAAACTTTGGGAAAGAGTGGTGGAAGGCAGGGTTAGAAGAGAAGTTGAGATCTCAGAGAACCAATTTGGCTTCATGCCGGGGAGGTCCACGACTGAGGCCATTCATCTCGTCAGACGCCTTATGGAGAAGTTTAGAGAGCGGCGTAAGGACCTCCTTATGGTGTTCATAGATCTAGAGAAGGCTTATGATAGCATTCCGCGCGATGTTATTTGGAGGAGCCTAATAGAGAGGAGGGTGTCGTTACCGTTCGTTAGGGCGATCCAAGACATGTACTCCCAAGCTAGGACATGTGTTAGGACCCCAGTTGGTGACACCCAGTATTTCCCGGTTGAGATAGGGCTACACCAGGAGTCGGCGCTAATCCCTCTTCTCTTCGCTCTAATCCTTCACGTCATTTCGCGGGGGATACTAGATGGCGTCCCGTGGTGCATGCTTTTTGCTGACGATATTGTGTTAGTGGCGGAGTCGAGGAGGGAGGTGAACTCAAAGTTGGAGCTATGGATGTCTAAGTTAGAATCTCATGGCTTGCGTGTGAGCCGGTCTAAGACCGAGTATCTCTGGTGTAACTTTAGTGGTGAGTCCAACGAGGAAGATGTAGAGGTTATGATTGCGGATCAGATCGTACCCCATACGGATAAGTTCAAGTATTTGGGTTCGATCATTCAGAAGGAAGGTGAGTGTGAAGATGATGTCACTCATCGCATCAAGGTGGGGTGGCTAAGGTGGATAGCAGCGACAGGGGTCCTGTGCGACATGAAAGTCCCTCTAAAGTTGAAGGGTAAATTCTATAGAGCGGCAATCCGACTTGCAATGTTGTATGGCTCCGAATGTTGGGCGATGAAGAAGTCGCTTGAGATCTGTAGATCTGTGAGTTCTTGCGTGGGATGTATGATAAGTGTGTATAAATATCACTATGAATGTGTAAGTAATTGCCAGATGAGTCTTTGATTCTCTCTCTGTGTGTATTTTGCACTGTATTCACGGTAATAATCGCCTCCTCTGCTGCTATGATACTTGCCTCCTATTTATAGGAGACAAGGGTGCTGGGACCTCTCCGGCGATCGCGGGCGACCGCCGTTTTCTATATTATAATAAGATGGCCGATCGCCCCGTCACGTGGGGCTATTCCCTTAAAGTCTGGGGCTGCTGCTGGTGACCAGCTGTGCGAGCCAATGGTAAGCGTGCACGCGTCCTGAGTCGCTGTCCGGGGAGGGCCCATTTTTTACCTTTCGGCGGCCCTGTCGGTAGGTGAGGTAGGTGACAGGCTGGGGTCAAACGTCCTATCTGTCGGCACCCTTTGTGGATCTGCACGTGGGCCACCGTCCAAGATTCGGTCTTCGACGACTTTGACGGATGTTGGATCCATCCGTGGCATGAGACGATCGTCTCTGGTTTGGGCGTCAAAGACGATCGCCAAACATCAAAAGACGATCGCTGGGTACCAAAAGACGATCGCCGTATGTGCCGATCTCTGGGTGTTTGCCCAGAGTATGTCTTCTATGGTTGGCTTCTCTGATCGTGATGCCGATCGCCATCGAGGCGTATTAATCGCTGCACAACAATCTAATCAATATATAAAATAATCTATCTAATAGAATCAATCTAATTAATTCAACAATCAATAATTTTAATTTGTTCCGGATGAAATAATAATATTTCATTAAATTAATTTCCTTAAAATAAAATTACCATATTTATATTTTAGTCAAATTAAATTCAATTTAATTTATGGGAAATTAATTTATGAAATATAAACTAAAAAATAGAGTCAGAAAACACAAGGGCTGGGCCAAGCCCGCAGCCCGGCAGGGAGCCTGTCCTTGGCCGAGAGGATAGCTCCTCTCGGAGCAGACAAATACTGCCGTCTGCCGCCAAATTCAAAAATAATATTTTTCCTATTTTTAAATTACACAAATTAATCTGTTTTTCAAAAGTAAAATAGATTTATATTATAACATAAAATCATGAAAAATAATTTTTAGATGAACAATTAAAATTAATAATTAGCACAATTATGATTCTAAATCATAAAAACATTCAGTCAGGCATTCCACATGCGAATATTGTGTAACACCCCCAAAATCCCATTGGGTTACAACAAACATGATGTCCAGCCGATAATCCTCCACCAAAATTCGTCAAGAATTCGGATTAACAAACAAGATCAACTCAACCATTTCAAGATTATGACAATCATCACATAATTCATCATAATCCTATATCAGAATGGTTATAATCTCTCAAGAACACAACCAATAATAATAATCATCTCAAAGCTATGTTAATCATCTAACAATCTTAACATAACTCTTCCTAGACATGATTATAACCTCCAAGTATCCTAAAACATCAAGAACAACTCCTCCTCAAGACATAATCATCATGCTCTTAATCATAAGTTATAAGAACTCATGAAGAATCATGCTATCCTCCATCCATCCATCAAAACACGAAGTAATCAACAATAGCAACAACATAATCTCGAGATAAACACAAGATTAAACACATACCTCTTGAAGAAGTGAAGAACAACCTCAAACCATCAAGAAACACTCCAAACTCCAAGTTCCTAAGATTCAATCCAAGTTATGAAGCTCCAAATCAAGTTGGAAGAGGCTGGAATTCACTAAGAGATGCAGAGGGATGATTTATAGGGAGAGAAATCGAAATTGGATCGTGAGAAAATGAAAGACGAAGCATGTCTTTATAATCTGCACATCGCATTACGGCCGCTATCCTCCCTCCTTAACGTACGTAAGAGCTATTACGTATGTTATCACCTTAACGTAGCGTACATTAAGTTATGCCAGAACTCACTGCCTCAAAACGAACCATGCATTACGTACGTTATTAGCACAAGCATTATGTATGTAATGCTCGTTGACTTGGTTACCTCGAAAGGCCAGCATGATCCAATCATATTCGGCCCACACGCCAAAAGTCAAATACGATCAGATACCCTGTGTTACGTACGTAACTAAGATGGTTTAACGTACATAACCTGCTACACTTAACATACGTAATGCTTTGCATGTAGTGTACGTTAGGTCCAATATACTTAGCCAAAATCAACCTCCAAACACACTAAGCAACATCCGATTGGCAACACAATACCGACGACAAGTATAAATATTTCGATTCCAAAATATCCCAATACAATATACATTATATCAGTAAAATACAACAACACTTGTACAATTCCAAATGAATACGTACAATACAACAGTGAAACGAAAAAATAAATTACCACCGAATATTACATACTCCCCCCTTAAAATAAGTTTCGTCCTCGAAACTAAGGGTACACAACTCGGGATATGAACTATCCACCGGGATCTAAAAACAACATCTCCAGGAATACTCCTTAACACGAACAACTCCGCCTGAGTAACTGGGCCAACCTCTCGGGTCCCTGCATCTCCCCTGCTCGAAAATGGCGAAGATCAAGTGATGAAAACACTCAACCAAATGCGAGATCAGTCGAATCATGACTCCTCTACTAGAGACCAACCAGAAAGTCGTACCAACCGCATGACTCGTAACACCGGCGTATATACCCCGTGGGAGCCGCCCCTTGTACATGTCTACAATCATCGGTGTACACTTCCCCGTTCTCTTCGGCATCGGACGCCCATGCAAACACTGACTCACACCACGCAAAGATAATAACAACACAGTCATAGTCATCGGGACCATATCAATCGCGCGCCTAAGTCCCCACGACTTGACGTCTCGAATCACCACAAGGTTTACCCAGATTATCACGAAATCTTGGGTACAACACCAAAAGGAAAGAAAAACGCATCAAACAACTTCAAATCTCAAGATTATAAAATACTATCGTTACAAGATAGATAAAAAACAAATGGTTCACAACCACAATACTATAATACATACTGAGTCAAACATCAATCCGAAAAATAAGGAAAATACAAATCAAGGCTACATTTTAAGTATACCCAACATCGATATCCTCCAAATCATATATCTCCTCGATCTCATCGACTCGAGGAAGACCCAAACTGAACTCGCCCCTCCTCCTCGGCTGTCCTCACCTCTGGCTTTAGAAGCCTGATAGGACCCCTTGGATGAAGTACGGATTGGAGTAACAAAATCTCTCGAGGCCCATGAGTTCTCTCGAGATCTACTGGAACTAGAACTCTTGCAGTATTTCTGAAGGTGTCCCTGCCTCCCACACAGGAAACAAACAAAAGCTGGCACCGTACATCGAGTGCTGATGTGCCCCGCTGAATCACAGTTAAAGCAAACAACAGTCGAACTCGTCGTCTGAGATGAAGATGCTTTCCCAGCAGGAATACGACTAGAAAACGACCTCTTGGACATCGGAGCCTGATGTCCCTCTGGACGAACCGACATCATAGTCCTCTCACCAGAAGAAACTGAAGGGTTCTTCCGAGCAAGATCCTTGATCAAAAGCTCTGCTCCAAGAGCCTTATCAATGAATTCGCCAAGTGAGTTACAATTATGATTGAACAACTGCATCCTCAAATGCGGGTTTAGCCTCTTGCTAAAATACTCGATCTTATCCGCTTCAGTACGGATAACAAACGAAGCAAACTGAAGAACTCCTTGAAACTTTTCCGCAATGACAATAACACCCTCGTACTCGATAGATTCGGGGTTCAAAACCTCTGACAACTTGGCTTCATGAAGTGGAGCCGGATAATACCTCTCTAACATGAGAGTCTTGAACTCGCTCCAAACACAATCACGATCGGTGGGTTTCACAGAAAGCCACCAAGAATAAGCACCCTTATTCAAATAGTAAGCCGCTACTGCCACCTTGCTTTCTTCCGAACACTGAACCATGTCGAAAAGTTTATCAAAATGTTTGAGCTAATGAACAATGTCAGCTGGTTCCGACGAACCCTCAAAACTAGGCGGCTCTATCGACAGATATCGCCAACAATCTGACTCAGTCCCCCACTCTGCCCATGAAACGGCACCTGGAATCCATGCTGCAGTGTACCACGAACCATCGAGGCTTGCATGGTCTCTACTATCTGCGTCATCTGAGTCATCTGGGCCATCATGCCCCTCATAAGCAAGAAAGGGTCGACGTGTCCACTCTCAGTCTGGTCTTCCTCTCGAGTATGACGTCCCGAAGGGATATCGGTCGCGTAAGTAACACCTCTAGCCGAACTATGATCCATCTCGGCATCCGCACGTGTATAAACATGAGGTGCTGGGTTCTGGCTCGTTCTGCAGCCCTTACCCCCTCGGTCACGTCCTCGGATTCCTCTTTCCATGCTGAAAGAATAATGCTCAATCATGATCGTAGCTCAAATACGCCTCAACGGCCAATCCAGAATGCTAAGTCAATAGCCAAACACGAGTATACATGCTCAACACATAAACAATTACATCAGTCATGCTAATCATAGCCAATACAAAGCCCACACGCTCCAAAACAAATAATCATGAATGAATCGTAACACGAATGTTACATAAAGGTTTCAAATATATAATCAATGACATAATGAATGTATGAACATAAAGGAGAATCGAGTCCTTACACAGGTCATACGAAGCTTCAAGGTCTTGCGATACTAGTTTTCACTGACGACGACTTGATGGAAGAATGACTCATACAGTCGCCCCACTATCACGACTCACAAACCCCGACTATCCAGATTGTCATAACCTGACAGCCCCACTACTACCGCGTCGGTAGAGCCACATAACTCACATATCAGGGTATCTCACAACCCATGCTCCGATACCATCTTTTGTAACACCCCCAAAATCCCATTGGGTTATTACAGTGCCGTGGACCCCACGTCGGGAGATCCACCAGGCGAACACAACTAACATACATCAATCTGACCAAAAAGGAAAATCACAGTCCCTACTATGATGTCTGACACATTATTTAGACGTGGAATTTCAACGATAAGGGTGGGCCAACATGGCCAAAATAAAATAAAACAACATCCGCGAGCCTTGCTCGGATAATATAAAATGACAACAACTGACGAAACTGGAGTACTCCAAACTGTCTGACCGACATGAACTCCGAAACAACTCGGACTAGTGTCGCTCGAAAGACTCATCACCATCGTCATGCCCCTGTGTCTCAACTCTCTCCTCGCAAGCACCTAAAACATGAAAACATATTCTGCCCCCACGGGGTCAGTCATCCAGATAATGAATATCAAATACGTGTACAACATGATATGCATCCAACGACAGAATAAACAGAACAACAATGGTAAAACGAGATGCTCACAAACCAAAGTAAGAACCGAGCATTCGTGAAACACTATGCCCACGACATACGATCAATACCTGCTAAACAGGTTAGAATACAAGTGCCCAATGGCGAATCATCAATATAGAACACAACAACGAAATAACTTACCCATCGAGCACTAGCCGAGACTAGCCTCCAAAACACAATTAATCACAAACGGAAACAATCCCAAGATTACCGAATTCACAATAATAATAGGGTGCTGCCTTGAGTCGGCCAACACGACAACAATAACTCACGGATGGGCACCGTCCTCGGCGGTCCCAATTCAAATACCTCGACTGCCTTGGAATGGCCAATCGATCACAATGACTCAACGAATAGGAACTATCATCGACAGTCCCAATACAATACCTAGATTGTCTTAGAACCACCAATCGATAACAACGACACCATTGATGGGAAATGTATTCGACAGTCCCAATTCAATACATCGATTACCTTAAAACGTCAAATCGATAACAACGATACAACAGATGGGAAATGTCTTCGACAGTCCCAATTCAGTACATCGATTACCTTAGAATGGCCAACCGATAACAACGATACAACGGATGGGAAATGTCTTTGACAGTCCCAATTTAATACATCGATTACCTGAGAACGGTCAATCGATAATGACTCAATGGATGGGAAATGTCCTCGACAATCCAAATTCAATACATCGATAACATTAGAACGATCAATCGATAAACAATGATACAATTAGAATAGATGTCCTGGTGACTTTAATCGACCACCAGAAACAGAGATGATAATCAAATATGTCAATGCCTTCAATCGGCCAATACAACATTAACAGAAAAACACCGATATCAATAACAACGATCACAACGATATCTCAATGGAACATCAGTCAACAATAACCATCGATACATCGATACCGCGAACCGGCCATCAACAACAAGATAATCCAACAAGTATCTCAATGCCTTTAACCGGCCGTTAACGAACAACAGTAACAACAAGATGATCAATCAACAGCGTTGACATAATTACCAAAAGGTTTTGTATCAAACAATTCCCTGACATCAATAGATCATGAAGAGACTATGTCTCGAAATGATACAACACATTCATACACATATATGATAACATTTATCTCATTAACTAGTATAAGTATAAAACTTGCCTCAAACCGAAGGCGAGAAAGTCCTTCCACGATCAACGTCCTCCCAAGAAATGACGAACGGCGTCCTCCGATAGTCACAAGCACTCGAACAACCTTGATTGAATGAAATATAATTCATTCAATAACACAAAATCAATGGAAAACAACACCAAAGACAATCCCGATTCAATCATGAATCGATTAAACTCCACAAATGAAATATCATAGTTCTCAACTATGAATTCTAACATCCTCCAACACCTCAATGATCGATATGATCAAATGTTCTTAACACTTGTAAAAACAATTCAACAAGAATCACTTAAGAACATCATTATACTAATCATCCCAAAATGATAAACTCACCAATATTAACACTTACACCTCAAGAACATCATCAACACAACAAACATGATGTCCAACCGATAATCCTCCACCAATTCATCAAGAATTCGGATTAACAAACAAGATCAACTCAACCATTTCAAGATTATGACAATCATCACATAATTCATCATAATCCTATATCAAAATGGTTATAATCTCTCAAGAACACAACCAACAACAATAATCATCTCAAAGCTTTGTTAATCATCTAACAATCTTAACATAACTCTTCCTAGACATGATTATAACCTCCAAGTATCCTAAAACATCAAGAACAGCTCCTCCTCAAGACATAATCATCATGCTCTTAATCATAAGTTATAAAAACTCATCAAGAATCATGCTATCCTCCATCCATCCATCAAAACACGAAGTAATCAACAATAGCAACAACATAATCTCGAGATAAACAGAAGATTAAACACATACCTCTTGAATAAGTGAAAAACAACCTCAAACCATCAAGAACCACTTCAAACTCCAAGTTCTTAAGCATCAATCCAAGTTATGAAGCTCCAAATCAAGTTGGAAGAGGCTGGAATTCACTAAGAGATGCATAGGGATGATTTCTAGGGAGAGAAATTGAAAATGGATCGTGAGAAAATGAAAGACGAAGCATGTATTTATAATTTGCACATCGCATTATGGCCGCTATCCTCCCTCCTTAACGTACGTAAGAGCTATTACGTATGTTATCACCTTAACGTAGCGTACGTTAAGTTCTGCCAGAACTCACTGCCTCAAAACGAACCATGCATTACCTACATTATTAGCACAAGCATTACGTACATAATGCTCGTTGACTTGGCTGCCTCGAAAGGCAAACATGATCCAATCATATTCGTCCTCACACACCAAAAGTTAGATGCGATCAGATACCGTGTGTTACGTACGTAACTAAGATGGTTTAACGTACGTAACCTGCGACACTTAACGTACGCAATGCTTTGCATGTAGCGTACGTTAAGTCCAATATACTTAGCCAAAATCAACCTCCAAACACACCAAGCAACATCCGATCGGCAACACAATACCGACGACAATTATAAATATTTCAATTCCAAAATATCCCAATACAATATACATTATATCAGTCAAATATAACAACGCTTGTACAATTCCAAATGAATACGTACAACACAACAGTGAAACGAAAAAAATATTACCCCCGGATATTACATACTCCCCCTTAAATAGAGTTTCGTCCCCGAAACTAAGGGTACACAACTCGGGATATGAAATATCCATCGGGATCTGAAACCAACATCTCCAGGAATACTCCTCAATACGAACAACTCTGCCTGAGTAACTGGGCCAACCTCTCGGATCCCCGCGTCTCCCCTGCCCGAACACGGCGAAAATCAAGTGATGAAAACACTCAACTAACTGCGATATCAGTCAAATCATGTCTCCTCCGCTAGAGACCAGCCAGAAAGTCGTACCAACCGTATGACTCGTAACACTGGCGTACACACCCCACAGGACCCGCCCCTTGTACATGTCTACAATCATCAGTGTACACTTCCCCATTCTCGTCGGCATCGGACGCCCATGCAAACACTGACTCACGCCATGCAAAGATAATAATAACACAGACATAGTCCTCGGGACCATATCAATCGTGTGCCTAAGTCCTCATGACTGGATGTATCGAATCACCACAAGGTTTACCCATATTATCACAAAATCTCGGGTACAACAACAAAAGGAAAGAAAAACGCATCAAACAATCTCAAATCTCAAGATTATCAAGTACTATCGTTACAAGATAGATCAACAACAAATGGTTCACAATCACAATACTACAATATAGACTGAGTCAAACATCAATCCGAAAAACAAGGAAAATACAAATCAAGGCTACATCTTAAGTGTACCCAACATCGATATCCTCCAAATCATATGTCTCCTCGATCTCATCGACTCGAGGAAGACCCAAATATGAACTTGCTGCTCCTCTGCTGTCCTCACATCTGGCTTTAGAAGCCTGATAGGACCCCTTGGATGAAGTAGGAACTGGACAAAATCTCACGAGGCCCGTGAGCTCTCTCGAGATATAATGGCACTAGAACTCCTACAGTATTTCTGAAGGTGTCCCTGCCTCCCACACAGGAAACAAACAAAAGCTGGCACCATACACCGAGTGCTGATGTGCCCCGCTGAATCACAGTTAAAGCAAACAATAGTCGAACTTGTCGTCTGAGATGAAGATGCTTTCCCAGCACGAAGACGACTAGAAAATGACCTCTTGGACATCGGAGCCCGATGTCCCTGTGGACGAACTGACATCCTAGTCCTCTCACCAGAAGAAACTGAAGGGTTCTTCCGAGCAAGATCCTTGATCAAAAGCTCTGCTCCAAGAGCCTTCTCAATGAATTCGCCAAGTGAGTTACAATTATGATTGAACAACTGCATCCTCAACGGCGGGTTTAGCCTCTTGCTAAAATATTTGATCTTATCCGCTTCAGTACGGATAACAGACGAAGCAAACTGAAGAAGTCCTTGAAACTTTTCAGCAATGACAATAACACCCTCATCCTCGACGGATTCGGGGTTCAAAACCTCTGACAACTTGGCTTAATGAGGTGGAGCCGGATAATACCTCTCTAACATGAGAGTCTTGAACTCGCTCCAAACACAATCACGATCGGTGGGTTTCATAGAAAGCCACCAAGAATAAGCACCCTTATTTAAATAGTGAGCCGCTACTGCCACCTTACTTTCTTCCAGACACTGAACCATGTCGAAGACTTTATCAAAATGTTCGAGCCAATGAACAATGTCAGCTAGTTCCGACGAACCCTCAAAAATAGGCGGCCTCTGTCGACAGATATCGCCAACCATCTGACTCACTCCCCCACTTTGCCCATGAAACGGCACCTGGAATCTCTACTGCGGTGTACCACGAACCATCGAGGCCTGCATGGTCTCTACTATCTGCTCATCTGAGTCATCTGGGCCATCATGCCCCTCATAAGCAAGAAAGGGTCGATGTGTCCACTCTGAGTCTGATCGACCTCTCGAGTATGACGTCCCGAAGGGATATCATCGCGTAAGTAACATATCCAGCCGAACTCTGATCCATCTCGGCATCCGCATGTGTATAAACAGGAGGTTCTTGGTTCTGGCTCGTTCTGCATCCCTTACCCCCTCTGTCAAGTCCTCGGATTCCTCTTTCCATGCTGAAAGAATAACTCTCAATCATGATTGTAGCTCAAATACGCCTCAACGGCCAATCCAGAATGCTAAGTCAATAGCCAAACACGAGTATACATACTCAACACATAAAAAATTACATCAATCATGCTAATCATAGCCAATACAAAGCTCACACGCTCCAAAGTAAATAATCATGAATGAATCGTAACACAAATGTTACATACAGGTCTCAAATGTATAATCAATGACATAATTAATGTATGAACATAAAGGAGAATCAAGTCCTTACACAGGTCATACGAAGCTTCGAGGTCTTGCGATACTAACCTTCACTGACGATGACTCGATGAAAGAATGACTCATACAGTCGCCCCACTGTCACGACTCACAAACCCCGACTGTCCAGATTGTCAAAACCTGACAGCCCCACTACTACCGCGTCGGTAGAGCCACATAACTCACATATCAGGGTATCTCACAACCCATGCTCCGATACCATCTTCTGTAAAACCCCCAAAATCCCATTGGGTTATTACAGTGCCGTGGACCCCACGCCGGGAGATCCACCAGGCGAACATGACTAACATACATCAATCTGACCAAAAAGGAAAATCACAGTCCCTACTATGATGCTCGACACAATATTCCGACGTGGAATTTCAACGATAAGGGTGGGCCTACATAGCCAAAATAAAATGCAACAACATCCACGATCCTTGCACGGATAATACAAAATGACAACAACTGACAAAACTGGAGTACTCCAAACTGTCTGACCGATGTGAACACCGAAACAACTCGGACTAGTATCGCTCGAATGCCTCGTCGCCATCGTCATGCCCCTGTGTCTCAACTCTCTCCTCGCAAGGACCTAAAACATGAAAACATGTTCCGCCCCCACGGGGTCAGTCATCCTGATAATGAATATCAAATACTTGTACAACATGATATGCATCCACCGGCAGAATAAACAGTACAACAATGGTAAAACAAGATGCTCACAAACCAAAGTAAGAACCGAGCATTCGTGAAACACTATGCCCATGGAATACGATCAATACATGCTCAACAGGTTAGAACACAAGTGCCCAACGGTGAATCATCAATGTAGAACACAACAACAAATTACTCGAAAGTAAACCAAACCAGACCTGAAATAAGTACGAATCACAATGCCCGAAGGCTCCAACGGAAATACTAACACATCACAATGGCCTGAAATCGCTCAGCCGAAGCTGTAAAATATCACAATGGTCTGAAACCACACAGCTGAAGCTGCCAATCATCACATTGGCCCGAAGCCAAACATCCTGAAGCTGTATCATCTGGGGGACGAAGCCACGGCACGAAGCCGTATCACAATGAGGGCCGAAGCCATGGCACGAAGCCATATCACAATGAGGGCCATCCAATGACCGTGGCCTATTGAACTGTAGGTGTTGGGAAACCGACCGCGAAGGTTCAGGCCCCAAAGTTACCCATCGAGCACTAGCCGAGACTAGCCTCCAAAACACAATTAATCATAAACGGAAACGATCCCAAGTTTACCGAATTCACAAGATTAATAGGGTGCTGCCTTGACTCGGACAACACGACAACAATAACTCACGGATGGGCACCGTCCTCGGCGGTCCCAATTCAAATACCTCGACTGCCTTGGAATGGCCAATCGATCACAAAGACTCACTGGATGGGAACTATCCTCGACCGTCCCAATTCAATACCTCAATTGTCTTAGAACGACCAATCGATAACAACGATACCACTGATGGGAAATGTCTTCGACAGTCCCAATTCAATATATCAATTACCTTAAAACGGACAATCGATAACAATGATACAACGGATGGGAAATGTCTTCGACAGTCCCAATTCAGTACATTGATTACCTTAGAATGGCCAATCGATAACAACGATACAACGGATGGGAAATGTCTTCAACAGTCCCAATTCAATACATCAATTACTGAGAACGGTCAATCGAGAACGACTCAACGGATGGGAAATGTCCTCGACAATCCCAATTCAATACATTGATTACCTTAGAACGATCAAACGATAAACAATGATACATTTAGAACATATGTCCCGGTGCCTTTAATCGACCACCAGAAATAGAGATGATAATCAAATACGTCAATGCCTTCAATCGGCCAATACAACATCAACAGAAAAACACTGATATCAATAACAACGATCATAATGATATCTCAATGGAACATCAGTCAACAATAACCATCGATACATCGATATCGCGAACCGGCCATCGACAACAAAATAATACAACAAGTATCTCAATGCCTTTAACCGACCATTAACGAACAACAGTAACAACAAGATGATCAATCAACAACATTGGCATAATTACCGAAGGGTTTTGTATCAAACAATTCCCTGACATCAATAGATCATAAGGAGACTACGTCTCGAAATGATACAACACATTCATACACATATATGATAACATTTATCTCATTGACTAGTACAAGTAGAAAACTTGCCTCAAACCGAAAGCGAGAAAGTCCTTCCACGATCAACGTCCTCCCAAGAAACGATGAACGGCGTCCTCCGACAGTCACAAGCACTCGAACAACCTTGAATGAAATACCATTCATTCAATAACACAAAATCAATGGAAAACAACACCTAAGACAATCCCGATTCAATCATGAATCGGTTAAACTCCACAAACGAAATATCATAATTCTCAATTGTAAATTCTAACATCCTCCAACACCTCAATGATCGATATGTTCAAATGTTCTTAACACTTGTAAAAACAATTCAACAAGAATCACTCAAGAACAACTTTATATTAATCATCCCAAAATGATAACCTCACCAATATTAACACTTACACCTCAAGAACATCATCAACAAAACAAACATGATGTCCAGCCGATAATCCTCCACCAATTCATCACGAATTCGGATTAACAAACAAGATCAACTCAGCCATTTCAAGATTATGACAATCATCACATAATTCATCATAATCCTATATCAAAATGGTTATAATCTCTCAAGAACACAACCAAGAACAATAATTATCTCAAAGCTATGTTAATCATCTAACAATCTTAACATAACTCTTCCTAGACATGATTATAACCTCCAAGTATCCTAAAACATCAAGAACAACTCCTCCTCACGACATAATCATCATGCTGTTAATCATAAGTTATAAAAACTCATCAAGAATCATGCTATCCTCCATCCATCCATCAAAACACGAAGTAATCAACAATAGCAACAACATAATCTCGAGATAAACACAAGATTAAACACATACCTCTTGAAGAAGTGAAGAACAACCTCAAACCATCAAGAAACACTCCAAACTCCAAGTTCCTAAGCTTCAATCCAAGTTATGAAGCTCCAAATCAAGTTGGAAGAGGCTGGAATTCACTAAGAGATGCAGAGGGATGATTTCTTGGGAGAGAAATTGAAAATAGACCGTGAGAAAATGAAAGACGAAGCATGTCTTTATAATCTGCACATCACATTTCGGCCGCTATCCTCACTCTTTAACGTACGTAAGAGCTATTACGTACGTTATCACCTTAACGTAGCGTACATTAAGTTCTGCCAGAACTCAATGCCTCAAAACGAACCATGCATTACGTACGTTATTAGCACAAGCATTATGTACGTATTTCTCTAAGACTTGGCTGCCTCGAAAGGCCAACATGATCCAATCATATTCCACCCCACACGCCGAAAGTCAGATGCGACCAGATACCCTGAGTTACGTACGTAACCAAGATGGTTTAATGTACGTAACCTGCGACACATAACGTACGTAATGCTTTGCATGTAGCGTACATTAGGTCCAATATACTTAGCTAAAATCAACCTCCAAACACACGAAGCAACATCCGATCGGCAAAACAATACCGACGACAAGTATAAATATTTTGATTCCGAAATATCCCAATACAATATACATTTTATCAGTCAAATACAACAACGCTTGTACAATTCCAAAATGAATACGTACAACACAACAGTGAAACGAAAAAAATTACCCCTGAATATTGTAAAATAGATTTATATTATAACATAAAATCATGAAAAATAATTTTTAGATGAAAAATTAAATTTAATGATTTGCACAATTATGATTCTAAATCATAAAAATATTTAGTCAGGCATTCCAAATGCGAATATTATATATACGATCGCATAGACCTACGCTCTGATACCACTGTGCCTCTACGTATCACGTGTCAGAAAGATGATTGGAAAATTATAACGATCACTTCAAGACCTCTAAGATCGCGCCTATATGAAGTGATTATAGGATAAAATTTTTCTTCTATTAATTCTAACTCTCTAAGAGAAGAATTTGAAGATAAAAATATATCTCAAGAATTAGAAAAATAAGGAACCATTTCCTTCTCTTTTTCTTCCTTTCTTTTCTCTCTCTCCTTTTCCTCTCTTTCCTTTCTTCTTTTTTTGGCCCTAAGCTTTTCCTCACCTTCTCAACTTGGTGTTGTAACGCTCGGTTTCTTTTTTTTTCGGTACGTTAATTATTTTCATGGTATTTAATTATTTTAAATGATGGGTTTAATTAATTAGCCAAGTTAGATTAAAATACAAGTTTTGGGCTAAGTTAATTAAAAGATTTAATTATATTGGGCTAGTAAGAAATGAGTTTTGAGCCTAGCCCATTAGTGTAGTCATTAGGCTTTATCCTAAAATGACTTATAAAAATATCACAAACCCTAACTCCCTCCTCTCTTCCTCATTTCGGCCGATCCCATCTCCCATCTCTCTCTCATTTTTCTCTTCCAAAGCCACAATCATCTTCTCCTTC
The DNA here is from genome assembly GCA_033398695.1 of Orobanche coerulescens. Lineage (NCBI taxonomy): Eukaryota > Viridiplantae > Streptophyta > Magnoliopsida > Lamiales > Orobanchaceae > Orobanche > Orobanche coerulescens. The sequence continues at coordinate 53,644,924 of CM065811.1, forward strand.
ATTTCCTTGTTGGTGTAACAAGCTTAGGTAAGATCTTTTAAGGTATTCTAATCTTTTATTTTGATTTATATTCAATTAATTGTTTTAAGTGTTGATTATCATCTAGAAATTTCATCACCATCTCCTATACATGGTGTATGATGAGCCTAGATGATCATATTATGTAAAAGATCTATATGATTCATAAAAATCATCAAGTTGTAACTTGTGTGATTTAAAGAAGATAGATCTTATGGTTTTAACCAATGTTGTTATTGTTATAAGTTGTATGTTATCATCATCTCTAGATTATATCTACACCTTATACATGGTGTATGATGGATCTAGATGATTATATAAAATACAAGGTCTAAATGAACCATGGAAATCACCAAGTTTTATTTAGGTGATAAAATGTGATAGATCTGGTGAATGGTTATAATTCTTGTTAATTATTATTTTGATTCTCAACATATCCATATCCATATGTTTAGATCTAAGTATACAACTTTATAGCATCTTCTAAGATGTGTATATAAATGTTTGTGTATTTGAAAGATCAAGGAACCCTTAAGAAAGGGGAAAATTATGAGTTTAAGTGGTTTGTCATATATTACGTTGATTTGATTCTTTTCCTTGTGACTAAATGAAATGCCAATGACCCCTAGCCCTTTTTAGTGCCACCATGTTCATAGGGGACTGAATTTGGGTGATAAACACATCTAGGAATGTGTTTCAAAAGGGAGAGGAATGGATTGGTTAAAAAGATTAAGGGTTGGCTACGATTCTGTTTCCATCAGATTTGTAGTCATCTTACAAAAATCATAACTTGAATTCTATAAATCAAACGGATCTCAAACATGTGCCAAAAGTTTACAAATTGTGTTGGATAACTTTCTTATGAAGGTCACTCTCACTAATTAGGACCTTATCCATGGGCAAGAACGGCACCTTTGCTGGTAGGTCTGATCTGATAGGTCAACTTGTTTTATTCGTTTCTAGGGCTTGGGAAATGATCTAATGGGATTCCAAGTTCCCACATGTGTGTTATGACCTAAAGTTGTGATCTGGAGTTTATGGGATGTTATCTCCAAGTATTTCTTGGTCATATTGAGTTCACACTCCAGATCAGTTTTCTGTCATCAGCTTTTAAGGGTTTTGTAATTAGTCATGTTGTGAATTTCGTATCTAGAGTTTGGGAAACCCTTTTTGGTCGATTCCAACTCTGAGACTTTGGTATTTATGTCTATTATCTCTGTGATTTTTAGTTTGGACAATGTCTACCCACAAGTTGGGTAGAATTGGCCAACACTACTGATTCCTATGATTTGGGACTGCACTGCGATGTCTTTTTAAAAGCATCATAATAAATTCATATTTTGGAGTTAGAGTGAGTTCTTTACTGTTTTAAAAAGGGGAAAGACTCTAGTTTCTTAGAAAAATTTAATATTGATATGTTAATACTTAGGAAAATTAAGTAAATCCATCTTTAAACGGCGGGTCTGTTTTTAGACCTTGCTGTCCAGATTTTTGTTTAAGTCTTTAAGCTTCATCTTTGGGTATATCCTAACTCCTAGTTTATAATAGGTGAAGTTTTGGCATTTGCTCAAGTGTGGTAGCCAGTTTTGATTTAGCAATCTCCCTTAAGTATTCAAGGTGAGTTCTCTCACTCCATTGTCTCAATATTTATGATTGCTAGGTTAGCACGTGAGTGTTAAATTATTATTATGGTATGATAATGTGGATGCATGCTTAAATTGTTAATCATACATGTGCACTGTATGTTTATTGTTGAGGGGATCATAGCAATTATCCGGCTTTTGTCCGGTGCGCGTGGTTAGGTATAATTACTCCAATACCCTCCGGGATGTGAGGTGAGGGTAAGATTAACCCAATACTCTTCGGTTTGTGAGATGCGGGTAACCTACTAGCCCTCCTTATAAGCCTTGATTTGTTCTTGGCTTATGTTTAAATGTTATAACTGTATATTTTAATCTAGGTCTAGTGATTGTGGATATTGGTATAATGTTGTGTTTGAATTCACTAAGCTTTGTGCTTACGGTTTACTTAACATTTTTCAGGTTTTACGATTAAGGAGGCTAGGGACTGACGGGAGCATTCGTGACACACTGCTATTTATTTTACGTCAATGAACATTTTTAGTACTTCCGCTTTTGACATTTCTATATTAGAAAGTTTTACTTATGTTGTTTTCTTTAGAAGTTTGATAACTTGATTGCCATTATTGGCTTATTAAATTAAATAAATGAAGTTCCTTTATGAATTGGTGTCAAACTTTATATTATTTCGGTAAAAAAAAAAAAAAAATAAATTTTGGGTGTTACAAGTTGGTATCAGAGCTTTTCATTTGAGTGAACTAGGCCTTCTTAGGGATGTCTAGACTCAAATTTAAAACATTTTATTTCTCTTGTACAAAGTTTATTAAAAACTAGCAGTGAAGATGTCACGGTGCGCCGGTCAGCCAGCCAAGTAAGTTGTATTTACTAATTGAGTTTAAATTTTATTACTTATCAAACACAATAGTATGCTCCATTTATGACATATCTCAAAGACTAGCCTAGGAGGATAATTATATGCCTTTAGTGCTACTATCTACCATGTGAGAATATAGGCCTTTTAGATCTACCATGAGTGTGAATTAAACTGTTACGGCTAGGAGCAAGCTGAAATTTTGAAACTAGACACAAGCAGAAATTGGAACTTCTATATTGAATAATAGAAGGGCCCCTATTATTCAATATATTGGAGCCGGTTTTGGGGACGGGGCAAGGTTGAAAAGTTTTGACAAGGTGAGTGTTTTCGATCTCTTAGACATGCATAGGTTGAATCGTTTTTTTTCTTATCAATTTTAGATGGCTCACTTTGCTCGCCTCAATGCAATTCAAATAGCTCAAGTTAGGGAACTCGTTCTTTGAGGAGTTCAATAATGCTTTTAACGAGATCATTCCGAATGTCACGGCTAACATCATTGATCAAGTTCGTGCTCTGCTAGATGAGCGTATGGCGAGATGCACCTCCGCTGGGGGCTCTCGATCCTCCCGTTCGTGATTTAATGTACTACTACGAGAAGTTCGGCAAGTGCGGCCCACCTCATTGGGATGGGGAGGACGATCCAGTGGCGGCTAAACCTTTGGTTATCCGACGTGGAGCGCCTTTATGACTATAGGGTGCCTGGACGGTTTAGAGTGTTGGTAGCAAAGAACCGGTGAGGAAGCGGGTAAGACATGGTGGAACACCACCACGGGAAGAATGACGGAAGAAGTCAGTAAGGCGATTACTTGGGCCCGGTTGTGGAGTGGTTCGAGGCACGGTATGTGCCTAGGGTGGAGCAACAAAGAATGATGCAGGAGTTCATGGCGTTACAACGAGACCACCGAGTCATTAGTGATTTGAACGCCAAGTTCATGGAGATGCTTTCTTTCTGTCCTACTTTTGCTGGAGATGAAGCATGGCTTGTTAGTCGGTACATCTCGATTTTACGTACCGACATCCGGGAATTTGTGAGCATGCAAGACTTTACGACCTTGGGTACAGTCATGGGGGCAGCCCGAAAGAGAGAGATTGAGCTGCAAACTCAATCTAAGAGGAAACTGGAGAGCACTTTTTCTAAAACTTCTAATGAGGCTCATAAGAAGACAAAGTTCGGGGATAAACCAAGATATGAATACAAGCCATCTGCGAAGCAGTGTGATCGACCCCCATTGGTGTGTTATAACTGTAAGAAGGAAGGGCATCACTGGAAGAATTGCAAGGCTCCAAAAGCCATTCTGACCTCCCAAGTTACTCTTTGTTGCGGTACCAGATTTGTTACAATTGCCAATAGAATGGGCACAATAAACCTTATTGCACAAAGCTGAAGAAGTATGTGAATGCAAATCACAATACGCCGACCTCTAACGGACCAACTATGTTGACACGAGGACGTGTCCACCGACTACGAGGGAAGAGCACTGCGAAGCTGCGGTATGTGAGTAAACATCTCTTCCTTATCTTTCATTTTATGCCATGCCATAGAGTAATTGTTTTATTTCTTAAATATTATGAATCGTGCACTTATCATTAGATTCTCACCACCCGCTGTTATGTTTGATTACGGCGCTACTCACTCCTTCGTGTCACGCACGTTCATAAATCGTTTGGGCGTGGTGTCGGAAACTAGCACGTCCCATGGTTATCGAAGTTGCCGACAATCGAACTATCTTCGTATCGATGTTTATCGGGGTTGTACCCTTGAATTTTCGGGAGTAGAATTCCCCATTGATCTTATCCCTATTGCTATGAGGGAACTTTGCGTTATTGTGGGTATGGATTGGCTTGATGCATTCGATGCGAAATTCTTTGTCGCAAGAGACAAGTTCGTGTTCAAAACCCTAGGGGTGGAGAACTTATTATTCAAGGAGATATTCCCCATTTGGATATTGCTTCTTGTACCTCTGCTATTGCACTCGATAATGTTCCATTGTTTCCGACTTTGGTGACGTCTTTCTGAGGAACTCCGGGTTTGCCACCTATTAGGCAAGTGGAGTTTCGCATTGATTTAGTACTGGCGCTGTTCCGATCGCCAAATATCCTTATCGTTTGGCGCCATCCGAGATGAAAGAGCTTCAAGATCGCCACAGGGAGCTTAGTGATAAGGGGTTTATACGGCCAAGTTTCTCGCCGTGGGGTGCTCCTATACTTTTCGCGAAAAAGAAGGACGGTTCTCAAAGAATGTGCATAGATTATCGGGAGTTGAATAAACTCACGATAAAGAACCGTTATCCTTTACCTCGTATCGACGATCTTTTCGACCAACTCCAAGGAGCGTCTTGGTTTTCCAAGATTGATTTGCGTTCCGGTTATCATTAGATGCGAGTTCGTGACTGTGACATTGAGAAAATGGCGTTTCGAACCCGATACGGACACTTTGAATTTGTGGTGATGCCTTTCGGACTCACTAATGCACCCGCTGCTTTTATGGATCTTATGAATCGGGTGTGTGGTCCGATGCTCGACCGTTCGGTCATTGTGTTTATTGACGATATTTTGGTCTATTCTAAGACTAGGGAGGAGCATGAAAGGCACATTCGGGAACTTCTAGAGACACTACGGAGAGAACGGCTTTATGCTAAATTTTCTAAGTGTGAATTTTGGTTAGAAGAGGTTCAATTCTTGGGCCACGTGGTGAACAAGGAAGGTATCAAGGTCGATCCGGCCAAGATTGATGCGGTTAAGAAATGGGAAGCTCCTAAATCGCCTTGAGATTCGTAGTTTCTTAGGTTTGGCCGGTTACTATCGTAGGTTTATTGAAAATTTCTCAAAGATTGCTCTACCTCTTACGCGATTGACCAAGAAGTCGGAAAAATTTGTTTGGGGTCCGGAACAACGGTTTGCATTTGAAGATCTTAAGACGCGGTTGTGTAATGCCGGTTTTGACCTTACGGAAGGAGTGGAAGACATGGTAGTGTCTCGCGACGCATCCCTCCCGGGTTTTGGTGCCGTGTTGATGCAACGGGGTAAGGTGATAGCTTATGCGTCTCGCCGACTAAAACCTCACGAAAGGAACTACCCCACTCATGACCTGGAGTTAGGAGCTGTTGTTTTTGCTCTCAAGATATGGAGGCACTACCTTTACGGGTTAAGTGTATCATTTACTTGACCATAAAAGTTTGAAGTACCTTTTCGATCAGCGGATTTGAATATGAGGCGGGTTAGATGGTTAGATGTGGTGAAAGATTACGATTGTGAGATTCACTACCACCCCTTAAAGCTAATGTGGTAGCCGACGCACTCGCCGTAAGCAATCTGGCCGAACCGATTCGAGCTAAATGTCTTCGGATGACTATGGAGACATCATTATTGGGTATGATTCGAGATGCTCAAGATGTGGTGACTCAAGAGGGGAACCCAAATCGTGAAAGGATTGTGAATGAGTTACCTAAGATGGAGCGAGATGGGCGTGGATTACTAACTCGTTATGGTAGGGTTTGGGTTCCATTTACTGGTGGGAACCGGAAAACTCTTAAGGAAGAAGCTCACAGGTCCAAGTTTTCTATTCATCCGGGTGCTACAAAAATGTACCGAGATCTTCGTGAGGGTTATTGGTGGCACGGGATGAAGAATGATGTGGCCCGATATGTAGAAGAATGCCTAACATGCCGGAAGGTCAAAGCCGAACACCAGAAACCTCATGGGAAGTTGCAACCTTTGGAGATTCCTGAGTGGAAATGGGAGCACTTAACCATGGACTTTATTACAAAACTTCCTAAGACTGCAAGGGGAGCGGATACGATATGGGTAGTTGTGGATCGATTGACGAAGAGTGCTCATTTCCTGGCCATCAAGGAAAGTTCTTCAGCTGAAAAATTGGCCGAGATTTTTGTTCGGGAGATAGTTTCATTGCACGGGGTGCCCGTATCTATTGTCTCTGATCGAGATACTCGATTCACCTCTCGATTTTGGCAGAAATTCCAAGAAGAATTGGGTACCCGATTGCATTTCAGTACTGCGTTCCATCCGCAAACTGATGGGCAGAGTGAGCGGACGATACAGACTTTGGAGGACATGCTTCGGGCATGTGCAATTGATTTTGGAGGCAGTTGGGATGATCATCTTCATTTAGCCGAGTTTTCATATAACAACAGTTATCATTCTAGCATCGACATGCCCCCGTATGAAGCACTGTATGGTAGGAAGTGTAGAACCCCAGTGTGTTGGGGTGAGGTTGGACAGAGGGTGCTCGGTAGCACCGATATTGTTTTGCAGACCACGGAGAAAATCAAAATGATCAGGGATCATTTGGTCACCGCTAGGAGTCGTCAGAAGAGTTATGCAGATAAGCGGCGCTCCGATCTTGAGTTTCAGGTTGGGGATCATGTGTTATTAAAGGTCTCCCCTTGGAAGGGTGTGATTAGGTTCCGCAAGCGTGGAAAGCTGGGACCTCGGTTCATTGGACCTTATAAGATCATAGCTCGCGTTGGTAAGGTAGCGTACCGGTTGGAGCCGCTCGACGAGCTTAGTTTGATTCATAACACCTTCCACGTGTCTCGATTGAGGAAGTGCATTGTTGACGATACCGCCGTAGTACCTCCGGGAAGACATCCAAATTGACGAACGGCTCAACTATGTTGAGAAACCTATCGCGGTTGTTGATCGAAAGTCGAAGACCCTTCGGAGCGGTAAGACATTTTATTCATTAAGGTTCGGTGGCGGCATAGGAAGGGATCCGAGTGTACATGGGAACTCAAGACGAGATGAGGGCGCATTATCCCGAGTTATTCAGAGGGATGACTTCGAGGTCAAGTCCCTTCTTAGTAGGGAGAGTTGTAACGCTCGGTTTCTTTTTTTTCGGTACGTTAATTATTTTCATGGTATTTAATTATTTTAAATGATGGGTTTAATTAATTAGCCAAGTTAGATTAAAATACAAGTTTTGGGCTAAGTTAATTAAAAGATTTAATTATATTGGGCTAGTAAGAAATGAGTTTTGAGCCTAGCCCATTAGTGTAGTCATTAGGCTTTATCCTAAAATGACTTATAAAAATATCACAAACCCTAACTCCCTCCTCTCTTCCTCATTTCGGCCGATCCCATCTCCCATCTCTCTCTCATTTTTCTCTTCCAAAGCCACAATCATCTTCTCCTTCATTTCCTTGTTGGTGTAACAAGCTTAGGTAAGATCTTTTAAGGTATTCTAATCTTTTATTTTGATTTATATTCAATTAATTGTTTTAAGTGTTGATTATCATCTAGAAATTTCATCACCATCTCCTATACATGGTGTATGATGAGCCTAGATGATCATATTATGTAAAAGATCTATATGATTCATAAAAATCATCAAGTTGTAACTTGTGTGATTTAAAGAAGATAGATCTTATGGTTTTAACCAATGTTGTTATTGTTATAAGTTGTATGTTATCATCATCTCTAGATTATATCTACACCTTATACATGGTGTATGATGGATCTAGATGATTATATAAAATACAAGGTCTAAATGAACCATGGAAATCACCAAGTTTTATTTAGGTGATAAAATGTGATAGATCTTGTGAATGGTTATAATTCTTGTTAATTATTATTTTGATTCTCAACATATCCATATCCATATATTTAGATCTAAGTATACAACTTTATAGCATCTTCTAAGATGTGTATATAAATGTTTGTGTATTTGAAAGATCAAGGAACCCTTAAGAAAGGGGAAAATTATGAGTTTAAGTGGTTTGTCATATATTATGTTGATTTGATTCTTTTCCTTGTGACTAAATGAAATGCCAATGACCCCTAGCCCTTTTTAGTGCCACCATGTTCATAGGGGACTGAATTTGGGTGATAAACACATCTAGGAATGTGTTTCAAAAGGGAGAGGAATGGATTGGTTAAAAAGATTAAGTGTTGGCTACGATTCTGTTTCCATCAGATTTGTAGTCATCTTACAAAAATCATAACTTGAATTCTATAACTCAAACGGATCTCAAACCTGTGCCAAAAGTTTACAAATTGTGTTGGGTAACTTTCTTATGAAGGTCACTCTCACTAATTAGGACCTTATCCATGGGCAAGAACGGCACCTTTGCTGGTAGGTCTGATCTGATAGGTCAACTTGTTTTATTCGTTTCTAGGGCTTGGGAAATGATCTAATGGGATTCCAAGTTTCCACATGTGTGTTATGACCTAAAGTTGTGATCTGGAGTTTATGGGATGTTATCTCCAAGTATTTCTTGGTCATATTGAGTTCACACTCCAGATCAGTTTTCTGTCATCAGCTTTTAAGGGTTTTGTAATTAGTCATGTTGTGAATTTCGTATCTAGAGTTTGGGAAACCCTTTTTGGTCGATTCCAACTCTGAGACTTTGGTATTTATGTCTATTATCTCTGTGATTTTTAGTTTGGACAATGTCTACCCACAAGTTGGGTAGAATTGGCCAACACTACTGATTCCTATGATTTGGGACTGCACTGCGATGTCTTTTTAAAAGCATCATAATAAATTCATATATTGGAGTTAGAGTGAGTTCTTTACTGTTTTAAAAAGGGGAAAGACTCTTGTTTCTTAGAAAAATTTAATATTGATATGTTAATACTTAGGAAAATTAAGTAAATCCATCTTTAAACGGCGGGTCTGTTTTTAGACCTTGCTGTCCAGATTTTTGTTTAAGTCTTTAAGCTTCATCTTTGGGTATATCCTAACTCCTAGTTTATAATAGGTGAAGTTTTGGCATTTGCTCAAGTGTGGTAGCCAGTTTTGATTTAGCAATCTCCCTTAAGTATTCAAGGTGAGTTCTCTCACTCCATTGTCTCAATATTTATGATTGCTAGGTTAGCACGTGAGTGTTAAATTATTATTATGGTATGATAATGTGGATGCATGCTTAAATTGTTAATCATACATGTGCACTGTATGTTTATTGTTGAGGGGATCATAGCAATTATCCGGCTTTTGTCCGGTGCGCGTGGTTAGGTATAATTACTCCAATACCCTCCGGGATGTGAGGTGAGGGTAAGATTAACCCAATACTCTTCGGTTTGTGAGATGCGGGTAACCTACTAGCCCTCCTTATAAGCCTTGATTTGTTCTTGGCTTATGTTTAAATGTTATAACTGTATATTTTAATCTAGGTCTAGTGATTGTGGATATTGGTATAATGTTGTGTTTGAATTCACTAAGCTTTGTGCTTACGGTTTACTTAACATTTTTCAGGTTTTACGATTAAGGAGGCTAGGGACTGACGGGAGCATTCGTGACACACTGCTATTTATTTTACGTCAATGAACATTTTTAGTACTTCCGCTTTTGACATTTCTATATTAGAAAGTTTTACTTATGTTGTTTTCTTTAGAAGTTTGATAACTTGATTGCCATTATTGGCTTATTAAATTAAATAAATGAAGTTCCTTTATGAATTGGTGTCAAACTTTATATTATTTCGGTAAAAAAAAAAAAAAAAAAATAAATAAATTTTGGGTGTTACAGGTGTTGTCTTGCTTTTAACAAAATGATGACTTAATAATGAATTCCGAATTTATTATTCAACTCTCACTCACATGAGTGGAATCATCATATTAAATTAGTCACATAAAGTGGAAGACTAAGAGAAAAAAAAATTCTCATCGAACAATGTAAGCGGGTGAGGCGACCGTAAGTTAAAAATGAGAGTTGGTTCGTTTCGGTCCGTGAAATAAATCCTCGTGTATCTAGTCCGATAGAAAAACCTTGGTACATTTTAATATTAATACAATTAATTAGTACAATTAAATAATTATATTAAATATAAATTCTCTAAGAAATAATATGAATTAAATTAATTACACAGTAATTTATTTAATTTACTAGATCAAATTAATTTATCCAATAAATTAAAATAACAAATATCCATTAATTTAAATTAGACATCTAATGTCCAATATTCATTAAGAGAGAATATCTTAAATTTAATCCGTATTTATCCTTTGCCACGACTCCATAGATTCGTCTCAGTCGGCAATGGGGGGAACCAAAGAGTGTGAGTAACACTTAGCCAGTCTCGTGGCTCACACTGCAACCCAATTGAGAACGAATGATAGAGATCATTCCAAAACCTTTAGTTTTGACTACCATAAACCCTTCAATCAAATGTCCCAATCAAGTATTAAGGTCACGGTAATGTCAAATTCTATTGTAACTTGACTTCATGCATTTGGTAGTGCAAACCTAGATCACCGATATCTCGTGTATCAAATACAACTAGCTCTAAATGCTTTGGCCAAAGACATGATCTCATTTGCCATTAACTGCATAGGACATTTACCTGCTCACTTATTGGAGAAAAAATTCTATCTTGGTATTCACTAGAGATTGCTACTTGCCAACTAAGTTGCATTTCGAGGTTGACCCCACCAACGGGTGTTCGGATCGAACTACTCTAATGACTAATTTATTGTCCCAAGCACATCTCCTACCGAATCCTCAAGGGAAAATATTCACGTATACCTATCACAACCTTTCGATTCAGTCATTGACTATCCTGTAGTGAAATCGAATTGAGGTGAGTCGAGTCTGAGTATACTAATCCCATTAGCACACATATGACTTATGCTCCCACTAACCCTTAGTGAAGAGAGGCATTCTACATGTAAAAGTACACGTTATACAAGTCTTGTCTAAACTTATTGTGCAGTTAAGTTCATCGACTTGCGAATCGGTTAAGCATTAGAAATATTTCCACTGCCTATCTCCTTGTCTTCATAAGGAGTGGAATGTTTGCTCTCAAATGCAAGGACTATTATTCTATATACCAAATCACGATGCTGCTGATATACAATAATATAGCAATAGTAAATATCTTATTCAATTAATGTTCATAATTACAATACAATGCTCTCACTCTCTCATCCTCTGAGTGGCATTCGAGGGCATGTTTCTAACAGAGGGATCTCGCTGTCAACAAACAATTGGTGGAGTTAAACGAGATCATCAACATCGGATTAATGTACAAAATTAACACCCACAATATTTCGTCCAACACTCCCGAGCAATTAGCCGAGCACAAGAAATTTGTGCTTTTTATCAAGCAAATGTTATGCATTATTAAGTAGTTTATTTATTCAAGTATTTGTTTTATAAAATTTTAAAAATAGTTGTTTTACAAATGCAAACTAAAAGAAAATAAAAAACATGAAAAATCAAGATATCACCAATGAGAGATCTCCACCACAGGGGGTATTTGTAACACCCCCAAAATTTCATTAGGTTATTACAGTACCGTGGACCCCACGCCGGGAGATCCACCAGGCGAATACGACTAACATACATAAATCTGACCAAAAAGGAAAATCATAGTTCCTACTATGATGTCCGGTACAATATTCCGATGTGGAATTTCAAAGATAAGGGTGGGCCTACATGGCCAAAATAAAATACAACAACATCCACGAGCCTTGCTCGGATAATACAAAATGACAACAACTGACGAAACTGGAGTACTCCAAACTGTGTGACCGACATGAACACCGAAACAACTCGGACTAGTATCGCTCGAATGCCTCGTCGCCATCGTCATGCCATTGTGTCTCAACTCTCTCCTCACCAGCACCTAAAACATGAAAACATGTTCCGCCCCCATGGGGTTAGTCATCCAGATAATGAATATCAAATATATGTACAACATGATATGCATCCAACGACAGAATAAACAGTACAACAATGGTAAAACGAGATGCTCACAAACCAAAGTAAGAACCGAGCATTCGTGAAACACTATGCCCACGGCATACGATCAGTACATGCTCAACAGGTTAGAACGCAAGTGCCCAACGGTGAATCATCAATATAGAGCACAACAACAAATTACTCGAAAGTAAACCAAACCAGAGCTGAAATAAGTACGAATCACAATGCCCGAAGGCTCCAACGGAAATACCAACACATCACAATGGCCTGAAATCCCTCAGCCGAAGCTGTAAAATATCACAATGGTCTGAAACCACACAGCTGAAGCTGCCAATCATCACATTGGCCCGAAGCCAAACATCCTGAAGCTGTATCATCTGAGGGCCGAAGCCATCACAATGAGGGCCGAAACCACGACACAAAGCCGTATCACAATGAGGACCGAAGCCACGTCACGAAGCCGTATCACAATGAGGGACGAAGCCACGGCACGAAGCCGTATCACAATGCGGGTCGAAGCCACGGGACAAAGCCGTATCACAATGAGGGCCGAAGCCACGGCACGAACCCGTATCACAATGAGGGCCGAAGCCACGACACGAAGCCATATCACAATGAGGCCATCCAATGACCGTGACCTACTCAACTGTAGGTGTTGGGAAACAAACCGCGAAGGTTCAAACCCCAAGCTTACCCATAATGAGATCACCTAGTGACCGTGACCTACTGAACTGTAGGTGTTGGGAAACCAACCGCGAAGGTTCAGGCCCCAAACTTACCCATAGAGCACTAGCCGAGACTAGCCTCCAAAAACACAATTAATCACAAACGGCAACTATCCCAAGATTACTGAATTCACAAGAATAATAGGGTGCTGCCTTGAGTTGGCCAACATGACAACAATAACTCACGGATGGGCACCGTCCTCGGCGGTCCCAATTTAAATACCTCGACTGCCTTGGAATGGCCAATCGATCACAACGACTCAACGAATAGCAACTATCATCGACAGTCCCAATACAATACCTAGATTGTCTTAGAACCACCAATCGATAACAACGACACCATTGATGGGAAATGTCTTCGACAGTCCCAATTCAATACATCGATTACCTTAAAACGGCAAATCGATAACAACGATACAACAGATGGGAAATGTCTTCGACAGTCCCAATTCAGTACATTGATTACCTTAGAATGGCCAACCGATAACAACGATACAACGGATGGGAAATGTCTTTGACACCGAAAGACGAGGACGTGGCGCGGCCGTTTCCCTCAGTTCTGTTGCGGGGTCAACCAACCCCAGTTTGTCGAACTCGGTGCATCCTGACACCGAAAGTCAGCACGACCAGTCGAATGGCCAGGGGAACAGTGCGGACGTTGGAGTTGCAAATGTACTTCAACAATTGGCTACCCAAATGACCATTTTAGCCCAAACTGTTCAGCTGAATAATCCGAACCCGAACACAGATGCCTTGTTTCAGAATATAATTCGTATGCACCCAGTTTGGCGGTGCCACAGACCCGTTAGGTTGGGAAGATTGGCTAGCGAAATTGGAAAAGATTTTCAAAGCGATTGATTTCCCCGAAGTGAGGAAAGTACCGATTGCTCAGTATTTCCTTACCAAGGAGGCCGCTACGTGGTGGAAGGTCATCAAGCCACAGGATCGTGTTGCCACGTGGGATGAATTTAAAGAGCTTTTGGAGGCCGAGTTTTGTCCTTGGCCGATTCGAGAAGGCCGAATCTGAGCCTTTTTCGAGGCTAAACCACAGGATATTCCCGTTTCGCAGGCGATCGTGAAATACAACCAACAATTAATCCATGTGAAGGATCAAGTGCGTAACGAGCGTGATAAGATCCGTTACTTTGATATGCGGATGAATATGGACTTACGGCGGTACATGGCCGGATTTGCCTGCACCACACTGAAGGAATGTCAGGGCAGAGCTTTAGCCCATGATATGTTAAGCCCCTACAACGATACCGTTGAAGAATCGAAGAAGAAGAAGGTCGCGGGAAATTTTTCTGGATCTAAGAGTGGCAACTTTCAGAGGTCACAGACAACTAACCGTTCTGCGAGACAGTCATCACGTTCTAATAAAGGAAAGAGGGGTTACCGTTCTACTCATGGTACCACAAATCGCACGGTAACTTGCTATAATTGTGGTCGTCCGGGCCACGTTAATTTGGAATGCAATTTTCCGCCGTTGAAGTGTCACACGTGCGGATAGTTGGGACATAGAACGGCTTATTGTTCCAAGCCGAATCAGACTTTGGACACTCGGGCTTCTGCCCCAGCACTACTTGACCAAGGCGTTAATCAGCGACAATCTTTTGGTCAACCTCAGCAGAATTTCGGCAGGGGCCGGGGCCGGCGTCAGAATGCTGGAGGGGGAAACTCTAGCGTCGGTTCGATACAACCACGGGTTTATGAGATGCATCGAACATACGAACCCGACGCGGCGGTGGCTTCAGGTACCATTCATATTTTATCTCATCCAGTCCGTGTGCTTTTTGATACCGGTGCTACATATTCTTTTATTTCCTTGGAGTGTGTACGCCGTTTGAATATAACTTGTATGACTGCTTGTGATCCCTTCATTATGAAACTACCTAGCGGGGATAGAATTGTGGGGAACCGGGAGATTAGAGGTTTTCCGGTGATTATATCCGGTATGGAATGGTTATCGAATCTGATTGTAGTTGATATGGTAGGCGAGGACGTGATCCTCGGCGAGGATTGGCTTGATAGTCATCAAGCGATTATGAATTACCGTACTAAGGTTATCACCATGATGACTAAGGACGGATCTGAGTACTCAATTGTGGGACGTAAGTCGGGCCAATCCAAGTTACTTATCAGTGCCATGAAGGCCGTAAAACTTTTGAATAAAGGTTGTATGGGCTATTGGTGTTATGCCTTGAAAATGGAAGGGAACGAAGATGATTTCTCTTCGATTCCGGTTGTTAATGAGTATTCCGATGTTTTTCCGGACGATCTCCCGGGATTACCGCCAGATCGGGAGATAGAAATTTCTGTGGACTTAGAGCCAGATGCGGCTCCGATTTCTAAAGCACCTTATTGGATGGCACCTTCCGAGATGCAAGAATTGAACAGTCAATTGGGAGAACTAAAGCGTACATCAAACCAAGCGCTTCGCCTTGGGGCGCACCTGTCCTTTTTGTGAGAAAGAAAGATGGTTCAATACGTTTGTGCATCGACTACTGTGAGCTAAAGAAAGTGACCATCAAGAACAAGTATCCTTTGCCTCGTATAGACGATTTATTTGATCAATCGCAAGGGAAGAAGTGGAGTGACCCGATGATTTCTCAACTGAAAGAAGATGTAATTAAAGGAAAAGCTCCTGGATTTATGGTTCACGAGGATAGTATTCTGAGATTTCAGGGCAGGCTTTGTGTTCTGAACGATTTAGAGTTGAGGCAGAGAATTCTCCGAGAAGCTCATGCTACGCCTTACTCAATCCACCCCGGTAAGAGTAAGATGTACAAATATTTGAAGCACAATTTTTGGTAGAATAACATGAAGAAGGATGTCACGGAGTTTGTACTACAGTGCTTGACGTGTCAACAAGTCAAGATTGAATATCAACGACCAGCAGGGTTGTTGAAACCGCTTCCCATTCCCGAGTGGAAGTGGGAAGACATCTCTATGGATTTCATCACTGGCATGCCGAGAACCCGGGCCAGAATGAATATGATTTGGGTAATTGTCGATTGGTTGACCAAGCCTGCACACTTCTTGGGTATTAAAGATACTTGGGGACCGAATAGATTGGCTCGAACTTTTATAGCTGAGATCGTAAGGTTGCACGGTGCCCCCAAGACCATTGTTTCTGATCGAAATGGCCGTTTCGTATCGCATTTTTGGCAGGCTGTTCATCAGGCTTTGGGTACGGAGTTGAGATTGAGCACTTATTTTCATCCTCAGTCGGACGGTCAGACAGAGAGGACGATTCTGACATTGGAAGATATGTTGCGAGCTTGTGCCTTAGACTGGAGTAATGATTGGGAGCTTCACTTACCGTTGACCGAGTTTGCTTACAATAATAGTTGGCATGTGTCGATCAAAATGGCACCATTCGAGGCACTTTATGGTAGGCGATGTAGTTCGCCATTATGTTGGGACGAGGCTTCTGAGCTAATTGGAACGGAACCGGATATGTTGATGGAGACTAAGGAAAAGATTTCTATTATCCCGGACCGGTTGCTGACTGCCCAGAGTCGTCAGAAATCTTATGCTGATACTCTTCGTCGACCCTTGGAGTTCGAAGTGGGGGATCATGTCTTACTCAAGGTGTCGCCGACCAGAGGAGTTTTTCGCTTCGGGAAAAAGGGAAAACTTAGTCCGAGGTATATCGGACCTTTCGAGATTTTGGACAGAGTTGGAGATTTAGCTTATCGCTTGGCGTTGCCTCCAGCTTTGAGTCACGTCCATAATGTTTTTCATGTGTCTCAGTTGAGAAAATACGTACCGGATCCGAGCCACGTTATCGACTACAGTGAGATTGACGTAGCCAAGGATATTACCTTTCCTGAGAGACCCATGAAAATCCTTGAGCGTCGCGAGAAACAACTTCGGCATAAGACCATTCCACTGGTTAAAGTGCAATGGTCAGACATGGAGTCGAGGAGGCGACTTGGGAGATGGAAGAGAAGATGCGGTTGGAATACCCCGAACTTTTTATATCTTAAGTTTCGGAACGAAACTTCTTTTTAGAGGGGGAGAATGTAATACCCGTACTTTTTATTGACTGTTTGACCTCGCCGTTCTTCTTATTTTGTCGCTCTGTAAACTCTTGGTGATGTTGTTGATATTATTATTGAGTTTCGTATCTTGTTTAGGTTACGGTCATGTTGTTTAGACCTTGCGGAAGTGTTCTGGGCCAGAGAAATAGCGCACGCTAGGCCTAGGCTAACACGCTAATTTTGTGTGAATAGCGCACGCTAGTTTTGAGCCGTAGCGCGCGCTAAGGACGATTAGGGCGAGAACCCGATGCTCGCTGCTCTGGGTGCGATTAATGCGCGATAGGAGTTCGTTAGCGGACGCTATTCGTGGTTAGTAGCGCACGCTAACATCCGTCCGTAGCGCACGCTAACGGGCTGGTTGACAGAGGCAGTGATGTTGTCAGGTTTTCTGGACTATCAGGTAATGTACGCTAGGCTTCGGATAGCGCACGCGAAAGCTGTTGCATAACGCACGCTAAGCCATGGCGGTAGCACGCTAAGGCTTGAGCAGGGCAGAGGACAGTAGGTTCTGGACTCCAGTTACTGGACGCCACTTTTTGGCTAGCGCACGCTAGAGAAAGGCGATTAGCACATGCTAATGGGGCCAGCAGAAGCCATTGGACTACCCGGTTACCTCGCTACCGCACGCTAATGAAGGAGGCGTAGCGTACGCTAGACTGGGCGGATATATATTGGACAGTTGACTTCCATTTCGTCATTTTTTTCATCCTCTTCACTCATTTCCGACGGGAGAAGCTCGGGAGTGAAAATTTTGGGCGATTGGAAGCGATTTTTTCTTCAAACATCAACATCTTTGGTTGGAGAACAACGACTATACAACATCTAATCCATCCTAACGTCCAAATAAAGGTAAAAATCCTTAGAACCCTATTTTTTGGGAATTTTGGGTTTTTTCCTAGTTTCGTCCGATTTATCCGTTTTGAAGCTTGAGGACCTTGAGATTATGATGTATCTATCCCGTATGCATGTTTTTCCTACAATTTTACGGATTGGATTATGCCGTTTTCAGACTTGTGAGGGTTTGGACGATTTTCCAACCTCTAGTTGTTTATCCGTGTATTTTCATGAATCGTAGACGGGTTTCGGGAGTTTCTTCGTGTAATTTGAGTATGGATAATTGCTTATCATATTCCTTGCAAATCGTTTAGGTGCCGGAAGCGCATTCTTGGACCTACCGAACTCATACCATTTTTCCGTTCAATTTCTCGATGTCTCAAAGGCAAGTATATATTTATGATTGTACGTTCTCGACTTTGAAAGTAAGATATATTAATGGCGTGATTATTTATATCCACACTGGGGCGGGCCGACGGGTCCCCTGAGGGTTTCGTAGCCTCTTGGTGCGATTCCACGGATGATATGAACGAACCACTCTGGGATGGACCGACGAGTCCTCTGAGGGTTCCGTAGCCCCTGGTGCGGTTCCACGGTATTCATATATGTATTGATGTGATGCTATGAGATTTAGTTATTCCGGAATACTAGTCTTGAATTGATGAATTGACGGTTACCATTACTTTATTGTCAAGGAGTATTGTATTTCATACTTGATATACTTGCATTAGCTATTCGACGGCTAACCCCTTTATGGGGAAAATACTTTTTATATATTTCAGGTTCCAGGAGAGCGGACAGGAAGGTATCGGGTCGGCATGAAGATGATGGGCAAGTGTGATACTGTGTCTTTCCTAGTTGTGTTTTGTGTTTCTCCATTCAGTATTGTTGTACTGGAATGGTTATTGAATACTCGAGTATTGTTTTCCATTTTCCTTGATGTTCTGGCTTGTGTTTGCCGAGGTATTGATTTGTGTTGTGATGTCTTTGGATACATTGGTCATGTATTGAATACCCTTTGTATTGTTCTTCATTTCATTGTATGTAGACCTTCTCGGTCAAAATTTATAGTTCCGCGTATGTTTAGCCTTGTGGGTCCCACGGTGGGGCTCACAGTGCTGTAATATTCCCTGAATAACTTGGGTGTGTTACACCTAATCTTCAATCCAAGTTATGAAGCTCCAAATCAAGTTAGAAGAGGCTGGAATTCACTAACAGATGCAGAGGGATGATTTCTAGGGAGAGAAATCGAAAATAGATCGTGAGAAAATGAAACACGAAGCATGTCTTTATAATCTGCACATCGCATTACGGACGCTATCCTCCCTCCTTAACGTACGTAAGAGCTATTACGTACGTTATCACCTTAACGTAGCATACGTTATGTTCTACCAGAACTCACTGCCTCAAAACGAACCATGCATTACGTACGTTATTAGCACAAGCATTACGTACGTAATGCTTGTTGACTTGGCTGCCTCGAAAGGACAACATGATCCAATCATATTCGGCCCCACACGGCGAAAGTCAGATGAAATCAGATACCCTGTGTTACATACGTAACCAAGATGGTTTAACGTACGTAACCTGCGACACTTAACGTACATAATGCTTGCATGTAGCGTACGTTAGGTCCAATATACTTAGCCAAAATCAAACTCCAAACACATACTCCCTACACTGCTCACCCAAGAAGTACCAAGATGTACCAAGACCTGAAGAGAAATTTCTAGTAGGACGGTATGAAACGGGATGTAGCTTCATTTTTCGAGCGGTGTTTGGCTTGTCAGCAAGTGAAAGCACTACACAAACGACCTTATGGAGAGTTACAGCCTTTAACCATTGCAGAATGGAAGTGGGAAGGAATAACGATGGATTTTATGACTAGTTTGCTGAGGACCAAACGAGGAAACACTGCTATATGGGTTATAGTAGACAGACTCACAAAATTAGCTCACTTTTTGCTTATTCCGGTCACTTATGGATTTGAGAAGCTAGCACAGTTATATGTCTGTGAAATTGTGCATTTACACGGAGTGCCGATATCAATCACAATAGATCAAGATCCAAAATTTGCCTATAGATTTTGGACGAGCCCACAGAAGGAATTGGGTACACACATGAATTTTAGTACCATTTTCCACCCACAAACCGATGGACAATCGGAAAGGAAGATTCAGCCACTAGAAGACATGTTGAGAATTGTAGTGTTGGAACAAGGTGGAAATTGGGAGCATGTTTTGCCATTAATCGAATTTGTTTACAACAACAGTCATCAGGCAACGATAGGTATGGCGCCTTATGAAGCCTTATACGGCAGAAAATGCAGATCACCACTTTATTTAGATGAAGTGGGTGAGAGAAATATTTTAGGGCTAGACACAGTCAACGAGATGATCGAGATAATCTGCAAGATACGACAGAGAATATAAGAAGCCCAGACTCGACAGAAGTCATACGCTGATACACGCTGAACCGAATTGCATTTCAAAAATGGGGATAAGGTTTTCCTCAAGGTTCCCCCTGTAGGTCACAAGTCGTCCAGGAATAAGTCTAGAGGGGGGGTGAATAGACTTATTGAAACTTTTTTCCACAAAGTATGAGTTTCTCAGCTGATAGTAAGTGCGGAAATCAGCTGATGACGAATACAAAAATAGCCAATAAAACAGTTAAGTATGTATGCAGCAGGTAAGTATGATAATGAAAGCAGTAAAACATGCAGGCAATTATAGTGGTCTCAGAGGTGGGGTAATCCTCTACTAATCCACTTTTCTCCAAACCAGTTGGAGATGAATTCACTATAATTCTCAACCAGTGATAAATATTACAGTGATTCAACTAATTACAATAGCTTCCAACCAGTGGAATTCCTTGTCGTTGCAACTCCCTTTGACTGCCTTGTACCTCTTGATCTACGATCCTTGGATGCCTTTACAGTCTCTCAACTTCAACCAGTGAAGTACCCCGAACTCAGGCTTTAAAGACAAGAGTGATTGTCTTCTCCAACTAAGAGCTTATTCAAATAAGAACTTTAGAACTCTTGCTCTTTCACGATGCTATTGTTCGCTGGATTGCTTGTAAGTATTGTTTGCATCGTTCTGCTCAACTTCAAATCTTCAGATATATATATAGGTGTCGGTCCTTGATCATTTCTTCATAGCCATTGCAGATCTGTAATAAATCCGTCCATTGGAGAAATAGACTTCTTTGTTTATCTTTTTGAACGTTGCAAGGATGGATTCCCATATTTTAATCCAATTCCGACCATTGTGAAGACTTCCATGTGATAGCGCTGAATCTTTTGAATATAATAAGATTTAATTCTTCAGTGGTGGGTCTGGATGAATTACTTAATTCATTTCCTTTCCGGGAATCTCTCCAATCTGTCTCTAATCACCTGCATGTGACTTTCCGTAAATCTTGACTATTCAACGCATGCTGATGTGGAGTGGAGTACTTGGCTGATTACTTGGCTGACCTCTCTGTGGTCAACTAGTCTGATGTGCAGTCAACCTTCTCTGGTGTCGACTTGTCTGATGTGCCGACTTGTCTGTAGTCTTCTGACATGATTTGAACTTGACTAATCTGATGGTCAGACTATAGATGACTTGACTTCCCTTCTTGACTGCAATCTGGTCCAACTTCGCTGATAAAATTGTTTGACCAGAACTTCTCTGATAGGTTGCCTGATATGACTTGTCTATGTTCAACCTTATCTGAACAGGTGAGTTGACCAAGAATCGGCTGATATGTACTTAGCCGATTTTTAAGCCTAACTTATGTGGCCTATAGAAGATACTCATTTGGTTCTTCTTTACATTTTGCCAAGTATCTAACTTATCATAATTTGGTCTATGGAAGATACTCATCTGGTTCTTCCTTACATTTTTCCAGGTAATTTAAAACATACATTTGAATGACAACATCAAAATCTAAAAAGTATTCCTAACAAATTCCCTTTATTTTGATGATGGCAAAACCTAAGCAGTTATTCAAATGTACAGGTCTACACATGGGTGCAAGACTCAAACTAAAACCAGTCTTGTTTTGAGACAACTAGAAGTTGTCATTAAAATGACTGTTTATATATTTCTTCTGTTTGTTTACAAGTACATAGCTTTAAATGAACAAACAAGTACAGAAAAGTTACAAATTTTTCAAAAAATCAAAATTATAAGGAAAAAAAATACAAGTACAAATAAATGCTATCTGCCTCTGCCTCTGCGGACAGTTTGCTTGGCCGGTCTAAAGGGATTAGCTCCAATTAGCCTTTTCTTGATTGGGGCTAGGCTGTATTTCCTCCTAACAACGAGTGCAGCAAAATCTTGTTCTTCTTGGGAAGAGAACTTATGCTCGTGACACAGCTTCTTTATCTTCCTTTGCAGCGCTAACTCATCCAATTCATTGTTTGGTAAAGTGGGAGGATCTTTAGGCCTAAAGGGAGGAATCATGGGGTATGCATTACATCCCATTGCATGTTTTAGTAGGACGGCCCAGAGCTTTGGATGTTATGATTCCATAAAGTTAATAAAAGTCTGCTGTGAGGAGGAATTTTTATCCTGGAGTAACTCCCAGATATAAAAATCTTTAATGAACTTTTTCTTTGTAGATCCCCACATTGGTGCAGCTTCGACATGAAGGAAATATTCAGCAAACCACAACTCTTTGCCTTCCCATTCTTGTGTAGGCTTGTCCCCAAGTCTGGTCCTCCTTCTCTTGGCTGCAGGCTGATCATCAGTCTGCTCTTGGTCAGCTTCTTCCTTCCTCTTTGCAGATGATGTCCCAGCTGTAATTAATTGGACATCTTGCTTCTTTTGCGTCCTCAGCTCCTGAACTTCTCTTACTTCCCCCTACCTGCTTCCTTCCCCCTGTAACCTTTCTTCCCCCTTTTTGCCAGCATCAACCATGATGGTCAATTGCTGCTCTACTCTTTGCATCCAGTCATACATACCAAGAGGCAATCTGGAATTGTTGCGAGGAGGAGGTTGAGGGGCATTCCTCTGCAGAAGGGTGTCAATCTTTATATTAATTTACTGCAGGTGAGGTGTGACTCTGGCGGAAAGCAGCTCTTCTAAGGATTCTCTGACAATGCTTCTGATCAGCTCAGTCATCACAGAGAAGATTGGTGATGACTGAGGTGAGTGCTCACCGACGCTCTCTGTGCCTGCAGGTAGGTTTGCAGTGGACCTACCTGTCTGCAGACTCCTGTCTGCAGGCGGCTGATCAGGTGGGGTCAGCTCTGGGGTCCCCGACCTGTCATCTTCTTCAGCTAGGCTGGCATCAAGACTGGTGTATCGGGCAGGAGCCCCAGCCTTATCTTCATTGACTTCATCTTGGCCTCCTCTCTCTTCAGCCTCTTTCTCTTTATCTCCTTTCTCTTCCTTATCTTCCTTCTCCTTTTCTTCTTTTCTTCTTCCTCCTCCCTTTCCTTCTCTTCATCCTCTCTCTTTTCTCTCTCATCACCCTTTTTATCATCATCATCAGCAGCATCATCATCATCCTCATCATCATCATCATTATTATCTTTTTCTTCATCATCATCTTCTTTTTCTTCTTCTTCATCCGTATCAACTTCCTCTCCTTCTTCTTCTTCTTCATCCACCAACTCCTCAGTTTTTTCTATTTCTTCTTCTTTAGACTGTTTTTAAACTAAAATGTTTTCTTCTTCTTTTTCTTTTTCTTCTTCCTCCTGTCTCTCCTATTCATCTTCTATTACAATGAATTCTTCTTTTTCAACTTCCTCTTCATCTTCCTCCACTACTTCTTCGATTCTTATTTCGTTTTCAACTACCTCCCCATCTCCATTCAGGGTACCATCAAAAACACTTGCCATTATGAGATGGATTAGCTGGTCCATGTTTGTTTTAAAATTGGACATGAACCAGCCTTCTTGGAGTAGTAAAAATAGATCTGACTCATTGGAAAAATGTGTGAGCAGATCCTCTGTAGCCTGGGGATACTCCCAGCTACTCCCTTCAATGAAAGCTTGAAGTTGAGTGAATTGGACAGTTTTAAGGGTTTTCCATTCCTCAAAAATTTCAATAAAAGAATGTTTTAGAGCATGAGTTTGACAAGTAAAAGTTGTTCTGCAGACAGGTTTCAGAAATTATTTTCAAGCAGATTAAAAGAGTAATTTGCTTCTGGAATCAGGATAATTAAACCTGCTTCTTCTTCCTCAGATGCAAAATGAGGAGTTAGAACAGGAACCATTTGGGTCTCCAAGCTGGAGGGAGTAGGTTGATCCTCTATGTGAATGGGTTCAGGGGTAGTAAACTGATCTGGATGCTCCTACTCATCAAACAATCGCCTGGGTCTTTTGGGAGAAGGTTCTGGTGAGGAGTGGATTACGGAAGGCTCACCAGGGGCTGGTCCCCTTCTTTTAAAACGGACGGCGATTGGGGTGTTGTCTGACTCTATCTCAGACTAGTCTGCAGCTGCAGCTTGGTCGGACTCATCTGAGCTCAAAGGATATCTATAGGGAGTTCGCTCTTCAGACATCTCCTTTAGAATCTAAGCTGATTTCCTCTCACCTCCTAGCCGCCTCATGGTTTCTTGGTCTAAATGACCAAGTCTCTTGTTGATGTGGAAGGGGTCAGTGTTTCCCTTCGCCACACCAAGCTTCTCCAACATCCAACTAATCTGCGTTCCGAACGCCCGCTTGGATTTAAATCTCTTTTCTTCAACTAGCCACTCGGCTTTGTTCACCTCACGCACCAATTGCCTGAAGTTGTAATCAGCCCAGTCAATTCGTTCGTCTTGAATAAGTGCTCCCAGCACCATGAACTTGGCTGACGACAATTTTTCGTAGCTGCCCGCCATCCCCATCACTATTTTGTTGGTTATATCCAACGCATAGCGGTATTCCTTCTTCAATTCGCTCCTTTTGGCGGTCAGCTTCAATTTTTCCGGCTGGTCGACAGCCTTGATTTTCAGCCATGTGTCGGCTGCGTTCTGCTTTAGGGCTTCGACAGCCACGCTGTGGGATTTCATCCCGAAGATTTTCCCTACCGATTCTGGAGTAATATCCACTTGGATTCCACAAATAGAACTCCTTATCCCTGATTCGAGCACTCGGCCTCTCGGTAAAAGGCGATAACCGCCTTCTTGAACAGATGTTTGGGGCTGAGATCCAAAAATGGGTAGATCCCATTTGTATTTATCGCTCTGATGAGGTGGCGCACGTCGTTGTTGTCCAGGTTTGCCTCGAGAAGTCCTTCGAAATCGACGACCAGTGAGAAAATGATCTGGTCCTTCACCGCCTTAAGGTTGACTCCATTGAAGTATGCTTCCATTTCTGCGCAAGAAAGATTTCTTCTGAGTTTATGAAAACTCAAAAGGGTTTTTTGCGCTGTGAAAAATTAGGGTTCATAGGCGTGAAGAAGATAAAGTGAAACGCCTTTTCGTATTTAAAAAGAAATTGAAGCGACGTTTGGAATATTAAGTTATTTTAATTTGAAGTCGGTTCAAATTTTGAATTAGTGGGGTCGTGTGAATGTGTAAGCGTGCTAGCTTGTCATCGTTTAATCGTGAACGTGGGATTGCCAAATAATAATAAATTATTTAGTAGTCGGTCAAAATTAGAAAACTTAGCCTGTTGACCATTGACTGTTTGACTGATCTGCATCCGGTGACTCTCCTTATCTGCTCCAGGTAGGTTCTGATGCCTGTGGTTAGCTTAGTTCGTCCTTCGTCTTTTCGTCTGGTCTGCAGATGAGTCTTTATCAGCTACGGATTGGTCTTTATCAGCAGCAACTGGATCAGGTAGGTTTGGTGGTCCTGTCTGATCTGCAGTTGGGTCTTCATCAGCTACATATGGGTCTTCAGGCTGATCTGCAGGTGAGTACACCATTCCTGTGTCATGGTTAAGGACTTCTTCTAGGGTTGCATATTTGAGCTTATTTTCTATCAACTCCACCTTTTTCCTGTACTCAACAGTAGTTTCATCAAATACAACATGAGGTGTTTCCTCCACAACTAAGGTTCTTTTATTAAAAACTCTATATGCCTTGGTTCTTTGTGAATATCCCATAAAGAGACCATCATCAGTTTTATCATCAAAGGCATTTAGTTGGGTTTTAACATTGTTGTGGATGAAACACTTACAACCAAAAATATGAAAATATGCAACAGTTGGTGTTCTGCCATTCCAAACCTCATATGGAGTTTTGCCATGTCTCCCTACTATCATACTCCTGTTCTGAGTGTGACATGCTGCGTTGACAGCTTCAGCCCAGAACCTCTTGGGCAGGTCTGCTTCTGCAATCATGGACCTGGCAGCTTCCTTCAAGGTTCTGTTTCTCCTTTCAGCAACACCATTCTGCTGAGGGGTCCTGGCTGTAGAGACTTCATGCTGGATCCCATTCTGATCGCTGTAACCAGTGATTGCCTTGTTGAGAAATTCTCCTCCTCTATCTGATCGGATCTGATCTTGATGATTGAGAGGGATTTCTCTTTCTGGATCCTCCTTAGCATCTCAGGTAACTTGGTTAGAGTTTCACTCTTTTTATAGAGAAAAACAACCCATGTGTATCTTGAGTAGTCATCTACAACTACTAGAGCTTGCTTTCTGCCACTTAAGGTTCTTGGCTTGATGGGACCAAATAAATCCATGTGAAGTAGATCTAGGATCCTTGTTGTAAGAGTGGTAGGTTGAACTGGCTTGAATTATGCCCTTGTTTGCTTCCCTTTCTGACATGCATCACAGAGAGCTTCCTTCTTAAATACTTCTTCTGGAAGTCCTCTGACCAGCTTCTGAGAACTAATCTTGTTGATGGCTTTGAAATTCAGGTGACATAGTCTCTTGTGCCACAGCCATCCATTCTCAGCTATTGTCTTAGATAGAAAACAGGTATTATGAGTTCTTGTGTTCCAATCTATCATATAGACATCCCTTCATCTGAATCCTTGTAGTTTCACTTCTCCGGATAGGATATCTATCACCATGCATTTCCAAATGGTGAAGACCAGTGAAGTACCCCGAACTCAGGTTTTAAAGACAAGAGTGATTGTATTCTCCAACTAACAGCTTCTTCAAATAAGAACTTTAGAACTCTTACTCTTTCACGATGCTATTGTTCGCTTGATTGCTTGTAAGTATTGTTTGCATCGTTCTTCTCAACTTCAAATCTTTAGATATATATAGGTGTCGGTCCTTGAGAATTTCTTCATAGCCATTGCAGATCTGTAACAAATCCATCCGTTGGATAAATAGACTTCTTTGTTTATCTTTTTAAACGTTGCAAGGCTGGATTCCCATATTTTAATCCAATTCCAACCGTTGTGAAGAC
The DNA here is from genome assembly GCA_033398695.1 of Orobanche coerulescens. Lineage (NCBI taxonomy): Eukaryota > Viridiplantae > Streptophyta > Magnoliopsida > Lamiales > Orobanchaceae > Orobanche > Orobanche coerulescens. The sequence continues at coordinate 53,671,949 of CM065811.1, forward strand.
ATCCATGTGATAACACTGAATCTTTTGAATATAATAAGATTAAAGTCTTCAGTGGTGTGTCTGGATGAATTACTTAATTCATTTCCTTTCCGGGAATCTCTCCAATCTGTCTCTAATCACCCGCCTGTGACTTTTCGTAAATCTTGACTATTCAACACATACTGACGTGGACTGGAGTACTTGGCTGATTACTTGGCTGACCTCTCTGTGGTCAACTAGTCTGATGTGCAGTCAACCTTCTCTAGTGTCGACTTGTCTGATGTGCCGACTTGTCTGTAGTCTTCTGACCTGATTTGAACTTGACTGATCTGATGGTCAGACTATAGATGACTTGACTTCCCTTATTGACTGCAGTCTGGTCCAACTTCGCTGATAAAATTTTTTGACCAGAACTTCTCTGATAGGTTGCCTGATATGACTTGTCTGTGGTCAACCTTATCTGAACAGGTGAGTTGACCAAGACTCGGCTGATATGTACTTAGCTGATTTTTAAGCCTAACTTATGTGGCCTATAGAAGATACTCATTTGGTTCTTCTTTACATTTTGCCAAGTATCTAACTTATCATAATTTGGTCTATAGAAGATACTCATCTGGTTCTTCCTTACATTTTGCCAAGTAATTTAAAACATACATTTGAATATATAAAGAAGATACTCATCTGGTTCTTCCTAACAACCCCTTCTAAGGGAATAATCAGGTATGGCGTTAAAGGCAAGCTTAGGCCACGTTTCATAGGGCCATATGATGTTCTCGAGAGGATTGGCCCAGTTGCTTATAGGTTGGCTCTGCCACCTAGTCTTGGGAATGTTCACAATATTTTCCATGTTTCTCAGCCGATGAAGTATGTATTTGATCCCAAGCATGTGATTCATCAGAGTGACATAGTTCATAGTCACAATATGAGTTATGAAGAGAGACTTGAAGCTATTTTAGACCAGAAGGTTCAAGAACTGAGGAAGAAGTCGATTCCTTTAGTAAAAGTATTATGGAGTCATCGCGGTCAGGAAAAAGCTAAGTGGGAACTCGAAAGCAAGATAATGGAGAAATACCCAAAACTTTTTGATGAGGTATGTAACGAAATTTCTGGTTAGAGGGGTAGGATGTAATGCCCCGTTCTTTTATATGCATGATTTATTATAACCTAAAATCCGACATCAGGGTTTTGCATTCCTAAGTAATAAAATACTCCGAGATGAAGAGTTTCTTTTCAAATACTTCTTTGCTAGAGTTCGGAATTCTAAAACTTCTCGGAAATATTTTGAATAGTCGAATGTCGTATCTAATTCGTGGTTGCTATTTGCTTGTTGCATTTCGTATAGTATTTTACTTGCACTAGCAAAATAGTAGAATTTTGCTAACCCCTGAGTAAATCGGGGGGTGGATGTCTGTTTTGCGTCCAGGTACACGCAGGTTCGGGGGAGCAGTCACAGGATCAGCGCAGGAAGTCACGGGCTACGATACTAATCAAGAGTTGGGAGTTTAGCCGAGTTGTCTTGTATCGTCAGAGTTGTAATCCGCCTTCCGCTATTTTGTATCTTTACCCGACGTGGATATTTATTGTAAAGAATTGTATTTTTCTATTTATGTCAGTCGTGCGACCTCATCGGTCAAGGTATTTGTTTATAATTGACCTTAACGGTCTGTATTATTCTATTGTTTGTCCCCGGCCGGGCAAACACTTGGTCGTCTTGTGATGTTTAGCTTGGTAGATTCTCGTGGGAGGGATCTACGGCATGTAATATTCCCATATGGTTTTTGGGGTGTAATATTTATGGTATCAGAGCGCTTAGGTTGCGGAAACCTAGGTTGTCGGGTCAAGTCGGGTCGCTATTTGTCGAGTGATGTGTTGTCGTGTCATTCGGGTTGTTGGGTGATAAGTTGAGTTGTGCGTAGTCACAATGTGACATGTGTACTGTCGGATGGGATTAGTATCATGAGCAACCGTCATCTCCGTGTGGCCTGTGTACGTAAGTCTCTCCTTTTATGCGTAGTATCTGTGTTTCATGATTTCATTTATGTGCGATATTTGTGATGCATAACTTTGTTTGCACGGTGTTGTGTAATGGAGTTTGTATTCGATACTTGTGATACACTGTATGTGCATAGAACTGGGAGTATTGATGGTTTGACTTTGAACCACCGCGTGGGGTGGTATGATGTGAAAGTTGTGAACCTTGATGTGATTCATAAAAGGTATCGATGGTAGAGTTTGTGAGAAACTCAGACAAATGGTTTTGTTGTATGTTTAAACTTGATGCTCACGAGATGTATTTGATTGAGTTGGTGACCTTGTTTGCCGTTTGGGCATGTGGTTCTAAATTCGGTTATTTTTAGATAGTTGTAATTATGCCTGCTGTGGGTAGGATGGAAAACGTTTTTCTGAAAGACTTTATAGGCATGAGTATGTTTGTGGAAAATCAGTTTTTGAAAATATTTTGATAGTGCGGTTAAACAATGATTTCGTATGAATTTTGAAACCCGTTGAACTTTGACGAGTTAGTCATATTTTCAAACGACACCTTCAGACGGTATTTGAAAAATGTTTTTCAAAGTACTTCGGATATTGCAAAATGTTACCATCACTTTTGGATATGATCAAAAGGATTTTGGAAAATTTTTATTTTGCAAAACGACTTTGATGTTTGGAATTTAAAACATTATGTGTTTGTGTGTTGGGACCAAGTCGTTGCAACTAGCTTGTTATGTTGTTATGCTCGTTGGAGAATTTTTCAATGTTTTCTAAAGATCGGGATACATTGTTAAGAGTCGATCCGTAACATTCGGAGCCGTTTCGAGGCTGTTGAGTTAATTCTGCTGTCCTAGCTAGTGGTTACGGCCGTAAAATGTTTTCCATTACGGCCGTAAGATGCTAGATGTTACGACAGTAAGTAGTTAGTTGTTACGGCCATAAGTAACTAGTTGTTGGACCGTAAACTGCATGTTGTTATGGCCGTAAGCTTTTGACTAACTCGGCAGTAATCTTGTTGTTACAGTTGTATATGTGCCCTTCTACTGATCATTTGATTTCTGTTGATATATTCGTATGGTCCACCACTGATGATTGTGAACTTTAACTATTGTATCGGTAATGTCGCACTCGGTTGGTTATCCTGTATGGGTATCGTTGACGTGTTGTTGATCGTTGCCATTCTTGCTCGAAAATTTTGGATGTATACTTAGGTGGTGTGACTGCAAAGCCTGATTTAATCGTATTATTTTATGACGTTATCCTGATGTGGTAGTTATCTGTGGAAATGATTAGTACGAGTACAAGAGGTTTTCCACCCGGGTATGGTTTGGCGAAACCTCTGGGGGGGGTCGATGCCGAGGGACATGGCCGCGAATTATCATGTGTGTTGTTATTCGTGATGGTTGGCGTGGTAACATGTGGTTACCATGTATGTCGTTAATGGTGATAATGATATATATTGATAAGGTCATTTTGATGATATCGTTTATCGAGTAGATTGACATTTCAAAGTGTTGTGTTGCAAATGATTTCAAAACCAAACAACTATGATAATGGGTTCATGGTTTTGATTAAACGACCGAGGTATTAAAAGTATATTTCAGAAATTTCGTTTCAGCAAAATCTTTCAAACTCACGAATTTTAAAATATTATCATTTGAACAAGTACCTCGGAAAACTTATTTTAAGAATATTACTAATGTTTGACCACAATGGTAGGTATGATGTTTTAACAGTGTTTGTTTTGATAGAGGTGGTACAATTTTGTTGATGTGGCCATGTGAATTACTTATGTAATTAAGTTCTGTTGTTGCAGTATTAGTTCATGTATTCGTGAAATGACTCGAAGTGAATATTTTATTATGCTGCTGTTTGTTGTCCTATGTTTATTATGTGATGTTTGTTTATTGTGTTATTCTGAATGATTGTCCGTTCAGTATGCTGATAAGTCGAGGCCAAGAACGTGGTCGTGGTAGTAGTCGTAATCAGGAGCATGAGAGGGCGACTCGCTCGCTGTCGAGTGCCGATCAGCTCAGTACAGATGGTCGGGATGACCAGTCGCATAATAAGGGGAAATCTGCCAGAGGTAATGTAGACGTTGGCACCGCCATCGTTCTTCGTCAGGTGGTTGACCAGTTGGCGCAGATAAATCAGACCGTGCACCAGAATGAGATCCCAGATGGGGATAATGGAGCTAGTCAGTGGTTATGAGGTGTGATGAGAATGCACCCGCCTCAGTTTGCAGGTTCTTCTAACTCGTTAGGTTGGGAGAACTGGATCTTCCAGTTAGACATAACATTTGATGTTGTAGCTTGTCCGGACGAAAGAAGAGTACCTATTGCTCAATACCTGCTCGACAAGGAAGCTGCAGACTAGTGGGAGGCCGTAGCGCCTAGTGATCGTGCAGCTACTTGAGCTGAATTCAAGACTGCCATGGAGGCCGAGCATTGTTCCCCGCCTGTTAAAGAGCGTAGGATTGTCGAGTTTTTCTCGGCTACGCCCCAAGATGTATTGATATCTCAGGAAATAGTCGATTATAATCGGTAGTTATGTTATGTTCGAGATCAAGTGAGAAGTGAGGCAGATAAAGTTCGTTATTTCGATATGCGTATGAAACCTCATGTTCGGCAGTGTATGGCTCCTTTTATGTGTACCACATTGAAGGATTATCAAGATCGAGCCTTAGTATTTGAAATAGCTATAATGTCTACAGAGTCTGTATCTGTAGCAAATAAATAGAAGATTTCTGATGGCGCATTAGGAAGCAAGGGAATTGGGATTCCTGAACTTCAACCCTCGTATCAGTTGAGTATGGGACCTTCTCGGTCAGCGAGAGAATCTAAAAGACCCAGGTCGGTGTCTTTGAGTTCAGGTAGTGCTCCAAGATGTTTCAACTGTAACGTTCAGGGCCATGAACATGTGCATTGTAAGAAACCATTGGTGACTTGTTATAATTGTGGACGCGAGGGGTATCGAGTTCAGTACTGCGAGATCGTTGCTAAAATGGTAGGGAACCAGAGTTCCATTCCTACTTCTGGAGGGGCCAGTGATGTCCAGTGATAGTATTTTGTGCCCGTAATGCGGATTGTTTCTCATGTGGAGATATATTATGTGATGTTTTTATGCTTGGTGCATGATGACTGATATTTTGTTTTGAATAAGTTCCGTGTGGGTTTTTGAACCTACGGAGACACGTGACAGTGGACCACGGGGTCATGAATTTGGTATTTTTTATGTTTGAACGTTGTGTTTTGTTTTGTAGCGCTGTGATAACTTTGTTTTATGTTTCGGGATGAAACTTATTTTTAGAGGGGTAAAATGTAATACCCGAGATTTTTATTCCGGTTGCCTTGAACTATTTGTCATTTGGTGTCGGTTATTTCGTTTCGTTATAATTATGTGGAATTCATTTTTCTGTCATGAACGGTATGATATATTCTGTTGTAGTGTTCGTCGAGTGAGACTTGTTGTTGTAACACCCCCAAGTTATTCAGGGTATATTACAGTGCCGTGAGCCCTGCGGTGGGATCCATAAGGCTATTCATACGTGGAACTATCAACTTTGACCGATAAGGTCCAAGTACAATCAAATGGAAGACAATAAAAATGGTATTCAAAACCATATCCAATAAATCCGAATACAACACATCACAAATCAATACCATGGCAACACAGGCCGAAACATCAAGGAAACCGAAAATAGTACTCGAGTACTCAAAAACCATTCCAGTACAACATCCTTGAATGGAGGAAATACAAAACATAACCAGTGACAAGAAACAGCATCACACTTGCCCATCATCTTCATGCCGACCCGGTACATGCCTATCCACTCTCCTGTATCCTGAAATACATGAAAGGTATTTCCCCCATAAAGGGGTTAGCCGTCGAATAGCTAGTACAAGTATATCGAATATGAAACACAATACTCCTCGATAATAAAGTAAATGTAATCTCATCTCATCAATTCAAGACTAGTATTCCGGAATAACTAAATCTCATAGCATCACATTCAATACATACATGATTAACCGTGGAACCGCACCCGAGGCTATGGAACGCTCAGAGGACTCGTCGGTCCGTCCCAGAGTGGTTAACCCAAAATATCCGTGGAACCGCACCAGAGGCTATGGAACCCTCAGAGGACCCGTCGGCCCATCCGAGAGTGGATACATACCATCCAACAATTCATATATCTTACTTTCAAAGTCGAGAACGTACAATCATAAACATATACTTGCCTTTGAGACATTGAGAATCGGAAGAAAAAGAGTATAAGTTCAGTAGGTCCAAGAACGCACATTCGGCACCTAAACAATTTGTAAGGAATACGATAATCAATAATCCATACTCAAATCACATGAAGAAACTCCCGAAACCCGCCTACAATTCACGAAACTACAAGGATAATCACCTAGATGTTTGAAAATCACCCAAACCCTCTCAAGTCCGAACAAGGTACAAAACCATCCATATAATCGTAGGGGAAAGATGGGTACGGGGTAGATACATCATAATCTCAAAGATCTCAAGCTCCAAAATGGATAAATCGGACGAATCTAAGAAAATCCCCAAAAATTCCCAAAACTAGAGTTCTAAGGAATTTACCTTGATTTGGAAGATAGAAATGGATTAGATGTTGTGTAATCTTTATTATTCAACCAAAGTTGAAGATAGTTGAAGAAGGACCGCCTCAAATCGCCCCAAATCGCCCTCTCCCGTGCTCTCCCGTCGGAAATGAGTGAAAAGGTTGCAAAATGACGAGAGCAGGGGTTGAATGCCCCTTATATACTGCGCCGGGTTAGTGCGTGCTAAAACTAAGGTTAGCGTGCACTAACGGGGTCACCCGGTAGTCCAGTAGCTTCTGTCCTGAGATGTTAGCGCGTGCTACCACACCTTAGCGTGCGCTAACTGGTATCCTGCAAAAATTCCAGTTCACTGCCCAACTCCGCTAGCGTGCGCTACGACTGGGCACTAGCGCGCGCTCCGCAACACCTATAGCATGCACTGGCTAGGGTCTAGCGTGCGCCTGTTAGTCTAGAAAGTAGAAATACCTCACTGCCTATACCGACTCAGCTCATTAGCGTGCGCTACGGGCGATGTTAGCACGCGCTACTGAACCACGAATAGCGTGCGCTAGCTACTGTCTAGCGTGCGCTAACTAATAGTCCAGAGGGCAGAATTAGCTACTGCCTCTGCCAAGCCCGGACCGTTAGTGTCAGCTAATACCCAACGCTAGTGTGCGCTACTCAATAGTAATAGCGTGCGGTGTATTGTTGAACGGTTTGACACATTAGTAATCATGTGTGTTGTTCATGGTAACGTGTCGAGTTGACCAATATGTGTTGTGAAGTCAGCGTGTGTGTTCCGGGTAGGGTCCGTCGAGGCCTCTGGAGTTCGGTACATGATGAGTACGAACAACGTGTGTGTTCCGAGTAGGGTCCGTCGAGGCCTTTGGAGTTTGGTACATGATGTGTACGAACAACGTGTGTGTTCCTGGTAGGGTCCGTCGAGGCCTCTGGAGTTCGGTACATGATGCGTACGAACAACATGTGTGTTCTGGGTAGGGTCCGTGGAGTTTGGTACATGATGTGTACGAACAATGTGTGTATTCCGGGTAGGGTCCATCGTGGCCTCTGGAGTTCGGTACATGATGTGTACAAACAGTGATCGTCTAACAGTGATTGATTAGATAACGTTTGAAGTTGGGTCACGGACCCATGATGATATCTTAACTAATGTGTTTTGAAACGAGAACCGGGCTGAGGCCATAACGATTTCGAAAAAGGTTTTGTAAATTGGGACTCGAGGTCCAAAAGAATTTCTACTTATAAAATCCCCGAGATGATGAGTTTCTTTTCAAATACTTCTTTGCTTGAGTTCAGAATTCTATAACTTCTCGGGAATATTTTGATAGTCGATTGCCGTATCTAATTCGTGGTTTCTATTTTCTTGTGGCATTTCGTATAGTATTTTACTTGCACTAGCAAAATAGTGGAATTTTGCTAACCCCCGAGTAATCGGTGGGTGGATGTCTGTTTTGTGTCCAGGTACACGCAGGTTCGAGGGAGCAGTCACAGGATCGGCTCAGGAAGTGACAAGCTACGATACCAATCAAGAGTTGGGAGTTTAGCCGAGTTGTGTTGTATCGTCTGAGTTGTAATCCGCCTTCCGCCATTTTGTATCTTTACCCGACGTAGATATTTATTTTAAAGTATTGTAATTTTCTGTTTGTGTCAGTCGTGAAGCCTCATCGGTCAGGTTAGTTGTTTATAATTGACCTTAATGGTCTGTATCATTGTATTATTTGTCCCCGGTCGGGCAAACACCTGGTCGTTTTGTGATGCTTAGCCTGGTAGTGTAACACCCCCAAACCACTCGGGAATGTTACAGCGCTGCAGGCCCTGCCCGTGAGGATCTACCAGGCTAAATACAGAAAATCAAAACAATGCAATACATGTCGACATGGCTAAATAACTAACCGTTAGACCGATTTGGTCTTTTACCACAACATACACATCAAACATACATAACTCTTTCTCACAATTCATACCCACGCAGGGGTCAGAATCAACACTCCCATAAGACGGAAAAATACCACAACGGAAACACAAAACAACAAGACGTTACCATAATACTCAACACTAGTCTTCATGTTATTAGTATCGTCGTCATTCCATCATCCCTCGTACCGATCATGTGACTTGCTCCCCAATAACCTGCAAGTACCTGGACGCAATACAGACATCCACCCCCCGATTACTCAGGGGTTAGCAAAACTCCACTGTTTTGCTAGTGCAAGTATAAAATACAAATCCAAGCCATACACAACATACACCAAGAACATAATAATCGTGAACATGCTTCCCGAGATAAATCACTTGATCAAAACATTTCAAATCATGAAAGGTAGGAATAAAACCAATATACATCTTACAAAACATTTATGATCTCGGGAGTTTTGAAAACATTTGGGATTTAAGAATTCTCAAGCCTTTCGAAACCACTTAGGGACACAACCCAAAGATCATTTCCAAAATACAAATCCGATAACAAAACACGGGGTCCACGACCCAATCATACCATTCCGATCACAAAATGCGGGGTCCACGACCCAATCATACACATCAACATATTCCCAAGGATTATTCGCGTCTCGTGCTAACAAGCCACGAACCGCATATGCTCCTACAGAACATACCCGAGTGAGTAACCAAAATGGGTAACCACACGATATCACATATCACCCTGACAACAGTCACATAACCACAACCATACATACGTTCATAGTTATCCCGGCATTGGTCTAGCAAGCCACGAACCTCGGAGCCTCCGCGAGACATACCCGATTGGACAACCCATGACACATACGTCACACAACCAAACCACAACCATAAGTTATCCCGGCATCGCGCTAACAAGCTACGAACCTCTGAGTCCCCGCAAGACATAAACGGTTTGGATAACCCCACAAGTTATCCTGGCATCGGGCTAGCAAGCCACGAACCTCGGAGTCCCTGCAAGACATACCCGATTGGATAACCCCACGGTCACGCCCGATCCATACTAGCAAGGACGGATCCTTTAGATTCAACAAATCTTACCCAGTTGCACATCACTTACAACAATCACACAACAACAAGCATATACCATTACCAAAAAACACTAAGCATCACAACCTCCTTACAAAGGAGTAACAACTAATATCACACAACGCCACATATTCACCAAACAAGTACACGCATCAATACACAATCTTAAACCAGTAAAAAAGGTCTACTATAATCACATAATATAATCACAACCACGCAACACTAATACACATATACAGGAAAGCACATTCACTCCCAAAACGTACGAATTATATTTTGAAAGACAACATTTATCAAGAATGTACTGATCCTTTTGATAGTTTATTAAAAGATTCGGATTGCGCATATAATCAATTATCAACTATTACGTCTACGAAACACGAAATGTATGGGCAAGATACTTGCCTCAAAACCACGAGCAACGGAAACAATGAACGGACGCGGTCGAGCAGCCCCTGAACTTCCAAGAACAACCGAGAATCCGACAGTCCCACAATACTACGAAAATTACATCACCACGAATCAACAACACTAAACAAAATCCAAATCGATGCTAAGAACAACAACGGTTTAAGAGTTTGCTCCAAGAAAACCAAAATCATCTTCCGGGTGAAATGAAATCGATAAACGAATTTCTAATCCGAAGATCGCAACCAGGACAACAAGAATACATAACCGATCGGATGAGATTGGGAAAGAATCACGAAACAAAGGAAAAACCCCCAAATTCAGGAAACTATGGTTCTAAGAAGAGAATACCTCGATTCGAACAAAGAATATGATTAGATGATGTTGAACATACAAAAATCCGCCCCAAGATGAAGCTTGATGAAGATCGCCCAAAATCACTTCTGGATCTCGACCTGACGGAAAAAGACGAAGAAAGAATGAGAAATGACGCAGTAAAGCTGCTGTCCAGTATTTATACTTGACAGTTATTAGCATGCGCTAAACATACTTCATTAGCGCGCTAATGGGGTCAACGCTTCCAGCACCTTCTGCCCGAACGCTGTTAGCGTGCGCTAGCCAAAATGCATAGCATGCACTAACGAGTCACGAATCCAGTCCAGTGGCTCCTGGACAGTTCTGCACCTACCGGGTAGCATGCGCTTGATCGAACAAATAGGGCGTGCTAGATAGACGATAGCGTGCGCTAACTACTAAACTTAGCATGCGCTATCGAGACTCCAGTCCCAGTCCAGTAGCTCCTGGACTGCCCCTGAACTGCCAGTTAGCGTGCGCTGCACACCCAGTAGCGTGCGCTAACTGCGACACAGTAGCGCGCGCTATACCACAAAAGACAGCGTGCGTTACACCACAATGAACTAAAAACTCATGCAACTATCTGAAACGAAATCAAACACGTGTCCACTCATGACACACCCAAACATGGCACAACATTCCAAAGACATGGACAATGCCAATCCGATAACCCACAGAAAAACTCAACGAAACTGGAGTGAAGATCTCGGATATTATATTCTACCCCCCTAAAAATAAATTTCGTCCCGAAACTTATAACATGATATAGTCTACGCAAGGAATTCTCAGATAACATACGTTATCCATTGCCGACAGCACACAACGAACCTCATGCCGTACAGAACTGCTACAATACGATTCGCTACGCTAGAGTGATAACAAAACGCAATGAACAAAAGTTACTATGGTATATTAATCCGAACAGCACCACGACCAAAACACAAGTCTAACACTGAACAAGAATGAAATTCCGGTAGCCCCAAAGATTTGGAAGAGCTGATACAAAGACAATCATTTGAAACTCTGGAAAAATTACGAAATGGCCAGATGCTCAAGAATCATGATACGATACCATACGATAACAAACAACAACGGTCGAACAATGATGATCGAATGGCAGGGATCAAAACAACAACGATTGAACAACCCGTCCGAAGTTACACCTCAACTCAAGACATTAAATGAGCTTGCAAGAACTACAAGATGCTCAATTAACATAGGGTTCACGGAAATTGAACCGAACTCGAAAAAAGTCACAACGATAAACGGATTAATCTGAACAATATCAGAACTCGCTCGAACAACAAAGACAAAGAATGGAAAAAAATTAGAAAATACCAATGAACACAAACGAGTAGATAGGGTTGAAAATACAGAAGTTCAAAAATCCGATCCACTTCTAATAAAAGAAGTTTATCCCTGAAATTCGAAACAATAAAGCAAGGAAATAACATAACATACAACTGGTAGATTACATCTCTCATGGACTTCTTAGAGTCGATCCTGATATCAGTGCTCAAGTCCGTGCCTCGGAAGGCTTGGTGACCAACTCGCAAAACTGAACCTGATGTCCCTCGAGTCCGCACTTATAACACGTTACTGGCGGAGAAGGACAATGTGCACGTGCATGTCCCAACACATTACAGTTAAAACACCTCCTGGCTTTACCAGGAGTCAAAGCTGACGACTTGGAACTTTTCATCCCACTCATTGAGCGATGGAGCTTCACAGCAGAAAGACTACGGCATTGCAATCTAGAAACACCAACTCCTGTACTGTCCATAAGGTCATCAGACTCCCTCTGTTTCTTCGACTCGAGCACACGTTCCGACGATAATGAAGCTAGCTCGTAGGCTAGGGCTCGATTCTGATAATCTCACAATGAAGTGCAAGTGAATCCCGCCATATATTGGTGAATCTCCGGCTTCATCCGCATGTCGAAATGACGGATCTTCTCTTCTTCAGTCCTCACCTGATCTCTCACATAACTGAGTTGTTTGCTATAGTCGATAATGGCTTGCGACACCGCTATATCATGTGGTTCTGCCTAATAAAAATCATGAATCCTCTGATCTCTAATCGGTTTCGGACAAAACTCAGCTTCCAAAAATTTCTGGAACTCCGCCCACGTGACATCACGATCACGAGGTTTAACAGCTTCCCACCAATTAGCGGCATCTCTATCAAGAAGGTACTGAGCGATATGCACCTTCCGCTCTTCAGGGTAATCAACTGCCTCGAATATCATTTCCAACTGGAAAAGCCAACCATCCCAGCCCAACGCATCTGCAGCACCGGCGAATCGAGGGGGATTCATACGAACTACCTCTCGAAGCCATTTATTTACGCCGACGTTCTGAGTCGTGTCAGTGTTGCGTTGAACCGCCTGGGTCAACTGAGTCATCTGTGTTGCTACTTGTTGCAATATAGTAGCAACACTCATACCAATATCATTCTCGGCACTATTCTCTCGATCGTGCGTCTACTCCCCATGGCTATCAGTACCACAGTTATGACCATGACCTCTGCCCCTCGGCATACTAACAAGTAACCATCTAGCGCAACGAGAAATCATGACACATGATCACACACAACAATTGTTATCACTAAACAACACACATAGAATACGATCGCAGATGATCGGTCTAATGATCGCAAAAGAATTAGACCTAACAGCCAAAATGCAGTTCCATAGCTTCTGTCCAAACTGATTAGCACACGCTATAACCGAGGTTTAGCGTGCGCTAGCCATGCCACATTAGCGCGCCCTAGCTTCACACTTAGCTTGCGCTAACTGCTTTATTTCAGCAACACGTCTATAAACATATACCAAACAATACCAAAACCGAAGGATACAAATAAACAACATACGAATCCAATCGCCATCGATTCACATGATTACATCATCCCGCGAGCAACCCTCATAAGACAATTTACATTCAAAATTGAAATTCCACCTCTCAGTAAGGAGGAGTATCACAACGAGTACATACCGAACGACTCAGCTTTCACACCTCATTTTAATCACATGTCTGAGCACTAATGCCCCAACAATGATAACATCATCACCACCTACCTTCTGACTGACAATCATGAAACCGAAAAGTTAAAAGCGAGGGTCACATCTTGAGTAAATTTTATAGACCTCATTTGAGTTTAAAAATCTCGTTTTGAAAACTTATAATACAAGATGGAAATTGAAATATTAATAGTTTGAATTCTGAAAAATTTTCGATCTTGAGGTCATCATACGAAACTCAAACTTTTTCCTCCCTTGAAGGATGTTTTTAAAATATAATTTAAGTGACTCCCAAAAAACATTCAAAGCTTTAAAATATCACATTGATGAACTTTCCTTGCGTAACCACACCAAAGCCATTACTCCTGTAAAAACGATTTATACAAAAATATATATATGCATATACACCGGCACCACTCTTCATTCTAGCACAATACGAGAATCAACAAGTATGGATTACGTATTCACAATTCACATTTAAACTACACATCATAACACAAAATCACACAAGCTCGTATAACACGAGACACAACATAGTAGGGAGACTTACATCCACAGATCGCACGAAGATGATGGCTGTGCTTTGATACTAATCACGACCGACATCCCAGATGACGCGTCGTGACACGACTCAGTCAGAAAAAATCTGACAAGACAAGACTCGACAACACACAACACGACCCGACAGCCTAAGCTTCCACAACCTAAGCTCTGATACCATATTCTGTAACACCCCCAAACCACTAGGGAATATTACAGCGCCGTAGACCCTCTCCGTGAGGATCTACCAGGCTAAATACAAAAAATCACAACAATGCAATACATGCCGACATGGTTTAATAACGAACAGTTAGACTAATTTGGTCTTTTACCACAACATACACATCAAACATACAAAACTCTTTCTTACAATTCATACCCACGCAGGGGTCAGAATACATCAACACTCCCATAAGACGGGAGAATACCACAACAGAAAGACAAAACAACAAGACGTTACCATAATACTCAACACTTGTCTTCATGTGATTAGTATCGTCGTCATTCCATTATCCCTCGTACCGATCTTGTGACTTGCTCCCCAATAACCTGCAAGTACCTAGATGCAATACAGACATACACCCCCCGATTACTCGGGGTTAGCAAAACTCCACTGTTTTGCTAGTGCAAGTATAAAATACAAATCCAATCCATACACAACATACTCCGATAACATAATAATCGTGAACATGCTTCCCGAGATAAATCACTTGATCAAAATAGTTCAAATCATGAAAGGTATGAATAAAACCAATATACATCTTACAAAACATTTATGATCTCGGGAGTTTTGAAAACATTTGGGATTTAAGAATTCTCAAGCCTTTCGAAACCACATAGGGACACAGCCCAAGGATCATTTTCCAAAATACAAATCCGATAACAAAACACGCGGTCTACGACCCAATCATACCATTCCGATCACAAAACGCGGGGTCCACGACCTAATCATACACATCAACATATTCCCAAGGATTATTCGCATCCCGTGCTAATAATCCACGAACCTCAGATGCTCCCACAGAACATACCCGAGTGAATAACCCAAATGGGAAACCACACGATATCACATATCACCGTGACAACAATCATATAAACACAACCATACATAAGTTCATAGTTATCCCGGCATCGGGCTAGCAAGCCACGAACCTTGGAGCCTCCGCGAGATATACCCGATTGGACAACCCATGACACATACGTCACACAACCAAACCACAACTATAAGTTATCCCGGCATCGCGCTAACAAGCTACGAACCTCAGAGTCCCTGCAAGACATATCCAGATTGGATAGCCCCACAAGTTATCCCGGCATCGGTCTAGCAAGCCACGAACCTCGGAGCCCCCACAAGACATACCCGATTGGATAACCCCACGGTGACGCCCGATCCGTACTAGCAAAGACGGATCCCAGAGATTCAACAAATCTTACCAGGTGGGACATCACTTACAACAATCACACAACAACAAGCAAATACCATTACCAAACAACACTAAGCATCACAACCTCCTTACAAAGGAGTAACAACTAATATCACACAACGCCACATATTCACCAAACGAGTACACGCATCAATACACAATATTCAACTAGTGGAAAAGGCCTACTATAATCACATAATATAATCACAACCACGCAACACTAATACACATATACAGGAAAGCACATTCACTCCTAAAACGTACGAGTTATCTATTGAAAGACAACATTTATCGAGAATGTACCAATCCTTTTGAAAGTTCATTAAAATATTCGAATTGCACATATAATCAATTACCAACTATTACTTCTACGAAACATGAAATGTATGGGCAAGATACTTGCCTCAAAACCAAGAGCAACGAAAACAATGAACGGACGCAGTCGAGCAGCTCCTGAACTTCCAAGAACAACCGAGAATCCGACAGCCCCACAATACTACAAAAATAACATCATCACGAATCAACAACACTAAACGAAATCCAAATCGACGCTAAGAACAACAACGGTTTAAGAGTTTATTCCAAGAAAGCCAAAACCATCTTCCGGGTGAAATGAAATCGATAAACGAATTTCTAATCTGAATATCGCAACCAGTACAACAAGAATACACAACCGATCGGATGAGATCGGGTAAGAATCACGAAACAAAGGAAAAAACCCCAAATTCAAGAAATTAGGGTTCTAAGAAGAGAGTGCCTCGATTCAAACAAAGAAGATGGTTAGATGATGTTGAACATACACAAATCCACCCCAAGATGAAGCTTGATGATAAAGATCCCCCAAAATCACTTCTGGAACTCGACCCGATGGAAAAAAGACGAAGAAGGAATGAGAAATGCCGAAGTAAAGGTGCTGTCCAGTATTTATATTGGATAGTTATTAGCGTGCGCTAAACATACTGCATTAGCGCGCGCTAACGGGGTCAACGCTTCCAGCACCTTCTGCCCGAACGCTGTTAGCGTGCGCTAGCCAAAATGCATAGCGTGCACTAACGAGTCACGAATCCAGTCCAGTAGCTCCTGGACATTTCTGCACCAACCAGGTAGCGTGCACTTGAACGGACAAATAGCGCGGGCTAGACAGACGATAGCGTGCGCTAACTACTAAACTTAGCGTGCACTATTGAGACTCCAGTCCCAGTCCAGTAGCTCCTGGACTACCTCTGAACTTCCAGTTAGCGTGCGCTGCACACCCAGTAGCAGGCGCTAACTGCGACACAGTAGTGCGCACTACACCACAAGTGATAGCGTGCGCTACACCACAATGAACCAAAAACTCATGCAATGATCTGAAAAGAAATCAAACACGTGTCCACTCATGACACACCCAAACATGGCACAACATTCAAAAGATACGGACAACGCCAATCCGATAACCTGCAGAAAAACTCAACGAAATTGGAGCGAAGATCTTGGGTATTACAGGTATATCCTCGTGGGAGGGATCTACGGCATGTACTATTCCCATATGGTTTTGGGGGTGTTACAACTGGCATAGGTCGAAGTGGCGGAGATGTCTTCCTGAGAATAAAAGGCTCGGTCCTCATGTCCCTATGGCGAGGTACTGAGTCCCCGCCTCTAGGTCTAACCCACCCTGAGTATGAGGCACTGCAGCAAGAACCACCTGGCTGGGTAGAGGTGTATCTGGCCTCTCTGGCAAAGATCCCCTAGAATATGGTCAATACACGCAAGCTCCAGGGGGAGGTGCATGGTGCTGGAGGTACTGAGTGGTGATACAGATAGCAAAGGCCACGAAATCTCCGGACGGTACTGAAGTGGGCTCATGCAAAAAGATATAGTACCATAAGACTGCAGCAACCCACTCCCTCCACTCGATCGGAAGGAAGTTGATTAGGCACTGAATGCCCTCGTAGTCTGAGACACTATGAGGAGTAGCTAGGTGCCATGTCGCCTTGAGTTCTGCCACGCACTGGACTACGGTGGCACCTGTGCCTCGATACGTGCTGCAGAAAGCCTCCACAAGGTCGCACGGTGTCCGCTTTCTCCTTGTTAACTTCCGCGGCATCGTCTTCGTGGTCTCCATCCTATGAATAAGGTATACGTATAATACATCCACGTCCCAACATAATAGAACAGCTCTACTAAAGGGTTCTCAGAAGAAGAATATAAATCTCATCCTAAGTTCTCGACTCGAACTCTGGACTTTGAGAAACACCTAACATAAAAAATAATATAATCTCTAATGGGGTACGTTATGAAAGTTATTCGGGTTCCGCCATAAATGGACATCCAGATAGAAAATAACCATACTCGCATTACTCTTATGTAAGTGATATTCTCTGGAGACGTCACTGCATCATTGATCCTCGTCGTTACATCGTCATTGTTCACCTTTCACATTCGTGCGTATGCTGAAATACTTAAGGCTCATAAGTTCTCGTTCACGTAATAGAAGACCCTAAGGAAGTTTCTAGGTTCTCGTCTTTCATGTTTCTTCATCAGCAACAATTCATGCGTAATCGTAAAATAAAATTCATATATTACATGCTTCGTCATACATATATCGTTCCATACATGCTCGTAATTAACATCTCACAAAAGCTCGTAAAGAGATACATTTTTCATGGCAAAAGAAGTTTGAATCATAAAGACTAGTAAATCATTTACCTTACTCTTCAATTGAGCATGACATGACGGGGTGTTGAGTTGACAATTAATTCTTATATCAGTTTAGAGAATCGAACTAAACTTCGCTTGAAATAACATAGACTCGGAGAGAACGAACTGCTCTTGAACCATTCTTTATCGGCCCCTTATCCCTAAGGACGGCACAACCATGGCGTGACCCGGGGTAGGAATTAAGAATCGGGGAAGAAAGGGGGAAACATACATTTAATAGGGAATAGGGGTGGATTTCCACAATTAACCTATCAAGGGCATCATGAAGGGGAATCAATCCCATGGGAATGACTTAGAATTCAAGGTAAGAATACATAGTAATAATATTAGCCATGAAGTTTAGGAAATGCTTCATAATACATTACAAACGACATGACTTAGAGAGCAAAATCATAAAGAGTGTTTGCAGTGAAAAAACATGGTTGGTTACATATATGAAGATATGTAACCAGAGTTTAACATCATTTGTAGATAAAAATACTTCCACTCAATACCCTCCGTCATATCCCCTGCCTAACCTGCACATTTTAGAAGATATACAGGGTTGAGTACAACGTACTCCATGAACATATTGCCAAAAGTTAAAACATACTTTCGTACTTGTCATCATGCATATAAGCAGTAACACATGGGCGCTTTAAGAAAATGCCCATGTTTACTAAATCATTTTATTTCATTGCACATATCATCAGATTCACCATATCCATAATTTACACCGGGGAAGGTGGCCACCTCCCGCGAAAGTTACTCTCCATGATCGGCCACTCCGGCGAGAGCTTACAATCCCGAGTACTGTGTACACTAACCCTGGACAGCGACCTTTGTCTAGCTCAGGATCCGATCATTTTATAGGTTGGCACGCCAACAGTGATAGGTTCATAAGAATCCACATAAAAGTTTTTATGCATCATAATCATTTGAAATCATAATTTGCTTGTAAAACATTTCATCAAACTAGAGCAAAGCTCAAATCATTTTCGTATAGAAAGCCCACTGTAATTATTTTCTTATATAAAGCCCATATGGACAAGTAATAAATGCAAGCAAAATGATTCTCGGCTCTTCCTTATGCTTCAATCTACTGCTCCACCTTTCATCGGAAACAACTAAGTTTAGCGGTCGATCGAGCTTAACGAAGTCTAACGGACAACAAACTCGATCTACATGTTTGGACTTTAGGGTTTTGCATTCGACTTAAGTTTAATAATAAAAGCTATGATTCTCCTAGAGAACCCGACTGACCATATAACATATAAAGATACTAATAACGGTAACCGACACTCGATTCCATTACATATTCCTTGATTCGAAAACCATCATCAAACACTTAACATAATCAAAAACATAATATGCACAAATGCTGTAAATATATATAATTATGTAATTGCACAGTAAGAACTAGACTGCGTATCTTATACCACTGGATCTTAAAAATATTAACCATGGAGAAAGTTATGGCCATTTCCGTGAAGTGTGGCTAAACTGCCAATTTCCTGCGAAAATGGAAAAAACATCATATTAATCTAGAACTCGGTTCTAACCACAAAGACCCTAAACATTTAAACTCTAATCATGCATATCATAATTATAACACATATAGGAATTGACATACACGCATGCTTCTCGACACTACGAACTCCAATTCATAATCTGTTCATTTTAAAAAAATGACTACTAACACATTTTTATACCTCAACAAATATCAAACATGATCGACATCAAGCATCATCAAACACCATCAAATATCTAGTAACACATTTAATCCATACTCATGTTGGTCCTAACATGAAAATGACATAAACATGATTTAAAAATCCTCAATACATAACATGCTCTTTAGTTATATCAACTATTATCTAACACATAATCAACTTCATAAATCATGTCTTTGGTTTCAAACAAATTCCTAGAATTTTACGAAAATCTAACAAAAATATATCATGTATATCTTTCATACATCATCCCAAATATCAAGTCACTTTGAACATATATCAACATATCAAGAACTAAGCATGATTCTCCTTTCTTTCCAAAATACCAAACATTTTATTAAAATCCCATAAATTCATCATAACATCATATCATCAAGTAGAAACATATTGTGTAAGAAAATCATAAGAAAAACAATACATGCTTGAGCTATGAACCCTAATAATTTCGGCCCAAATGATAAAAATCAAGGCATGAATAAAACTTGTTTTGAACACTTCCAAGTACCTTAGAATCAACTTAAAAACAACATACAAAAGATTAAAACATCTAACCTAAGTTCCTTCATCAATTTCCAAATTTTAAAGTTAGCTAAAATCTATTTCTACTTGGATGGAAATGAAGAGGAGAAGCTAACTTACTTGAATATGAACTTTGATTCAAGTTTGGAGCATCAATGGAGCTTGGTTGTGGAGCTTCAATGGAAGAACAATGGAGAACTCTATTTCAATGGGGGTGGGCGGCCAAAGGAGAAATGAGGGAGAGAGGAAGATGAAGTGAAGAGGAAAAGGGAATGTCCCTTTATATACTAGGTTAACCCTAGCCTTTTGATAAAACGGTCCAAGAATATTTTACGTTTCGCTCTTCCGCATAAAAAATTACTCAGGTATTGTACGTATGTCGTATACCTAAATTATCGTGTCGAACTTACAACTTAAAGTCGGAGAAAAGTTTCACGATTTACAGAATGCAAATTATCCGAGAAAATGACTTGACATATAATATACCCGAAAACTCAAAAAGTAAACTTTCGAAAATCATACTCGCCACGTAAAAATAGTGTATATAGAAGGCGGGAAAATCACGATTCTGTCTATCGAAACATAAAATCATATTCGAAAGAGAATCCCAACCAGATAACCGAACATCCAATTTCTGAATTAAAAACGTACAAGTAGATCTAAACGTAACTTATTAGTCAAAATTTTATTACTTAAGAACAAAACCATGATGTCGCACTTGAGGTTATAATAAATCATGTATATAAAAGACGGGGGCATTAGAACTATGATATTTCGAAGTGTAATGATCCAACCTGTACAGACAGTCTCCAAAAACGAAGCATCCAATCAAGATAATTATCAATTAACCAACATCAAAGCTAGGATTAGAGATTCATAAAACAACATTAAAGCAGATATAGTTCGAGACAAGTGAATATTCCAAACAGCAAGTTGATAACCAACACAACATAAATTCAAAACAAGTTTCATCAAAACACACGAAGCAAGATATTATTTTCTAACAACCAATCGACAAATGAGATTTATGGGGTTTGGTCAGAATGAGGGGTAGGAAATGGGATGAGGGATTGGTAAAGCGGATGAAGTCTTCAAGGAGCGACTTGATGAAGTGAATTTCATTTTGTACTTCAGACCGAAGAGCATGGACGTCATCACGTATTTCAAGTTGAGTTGTTTCAAGACTTCGCATATGCGCCAAAAGGTCGTCCTCTTATCTTTCACTAATTTCTTCCACCATTGGCCTTTTGCCCTTTGTTTTTGGACGAAGAACGAAGGTACCGGTTTGATGTTCTCATAATGTCTCTGGCCCTCTTCATGTTATCCGTTCAGCAGGGATCGTCATGCGTGTTCCTTTAGGAACCCTGTCATATTCCTTCAAGTATGAAAACAAGACCCATCCTCTATTTAAAGTTTCAACATAGTGCATGGCTTTTAGCGTCGAATCAGAAATTTCGTGTCCCCGAGACACCGGAACAACAACTTCCTTAGACAAATCCACATTATGATGTCTAAAAATGACCGTGAGGATTGAGCCAAAAGGCATTCCGGCCTTAGTTGAATGAGAGGCATGATGCTTAGAATGAAAAAAAAATCACCTTTGGCCTTTATCCAACTTAACAGAATGGCCGCAAAGTTCACCATATCATCATTCAGAACACAATAAACGACATGTTTGTCAACCCCAACCAACTTGTGTTGAGTGTTGACCTTAGGCATTAAGCACTTGGTTAACATAACTAGCAAGAGATGAATTTGAATTCCGAAGTCGTTATTTTCAAAAACATCGTCGGTTATTTCAATAACCGCTTTCGAGCTTAAAAATTCCTGAATATCCAATTCAGTCAAACTAGCATCTTCATCTTCAATAGTTTTCCCAGAACATACGAAACTTTCATTTGAGAGACCAAACAATTCTTTCAAAATCTCAGACGAAACATTCATAAAATTGCCACCAACTAAACTCTGAAGACCAATAGATGAAGAAGACTCATTCTCCCCAACATGAAGATTCGCATAGATCTCTCTCACTAAATTCGGATAAACCGGCTCTTTACGCTCAACAAATCGATAAAACCCTAACATTGAGAAAAACCCTCGAATTTCGACTCCCACACGTTCCAAACTATCGAAATTAAAATAGTAGCAATTCATAATGTGTTCTTGAGGTAGAATTTCGGTATATACCTCGTAATCCATTGAAGAAATGACTCGGTCCGAATCGAATTCAGAACTCCTAGGATGTTTTGAGGCTTTCTTTGTTGGTTCCTTCGATCCGCTTGCCATTTGATGAAGGTTGTTTCAGATAAATTTGGATGAAATTGAGGATTTTGTGGGTGGATTTACAGATTTTTGGTCGGATGGAAATTTTAGTGTTGAAGAGAAATGAAAAGGGGATCTCCCGTTTTCTGATTTAATATTCTGTATTCGACTTTAGCATGCACTATATAAACATATAGCATGCGCTATTGTTAAAAAATATGTCAATGTACTCTGTCCAGAACCTTCAGGCATTTTGAAAGAAATTTAATTAGCGTACGCTAGGTTTTCAAGTAGCGTGCGCTATCGGGTTCGAATGAAATAGCTGAATCTGGGAATTTTATTTAGCGCGCTCTACGGAATAAGTTTAGCGTGCGCTAAGTCTAAGTGAGAAACTCATGTATCAATTTTTCTCATAAGAACAAAAAAAAATTATCTTTTAAAAAATGTCGATGTGTCCTATATTGAGTTGTAAATGAATATTGCTAAAAGATTTCTCGGGTAAGGGTTTTGTAAATATATCAGCAAGTTGATCTTTTGTATCGATATAAATTAAACGAATATCTTTTTTCAGAACGTGATCTCGAAGGAAATGATGTCTAATATCAATGTGTTTAGTTCTAATATGAAATACATGATTTTTACTAAGATTAATAGCACTAGTGTTATCCCTAAGTTGATTTTTTTATCCTAAGTACTTGTGCACAGGAACTACCGGCAGCTGTAGATAAAGCTACACTAGTTTGTTTCTTGCTACCCCATGAAATAAATCAAGAGCCTATAAAATGACATGTTCCGCTTGTGCTCTTTTTGTCAATTTTGTAACCACTAAAATCGGCGTCACTATAAGTAATAAGATTAAGATCTAGGCAAGATGGATAACATAAGCCTAGTTCAATTGTTCCATTCAAATACCGAAAGATTCGTTTACACGCAATAAGATGATATTCCTTCAGATTAGCTTGAAACGAGCATATAAACACGTAGTAAATATTATGTTAAGTCTAGAAGTAGTTAAATAAAGCAGGGAACCGATCATACCTCGAAAAAGTTTTTGATCAACAAGGTTTCCATGTTGATCTTTATCAAGCTTTAGAGTAGATGACATCGGTGTGGAAATAACCTTGCAATTTTCCATTTTTAACTCTTTGAGGAGATCTTTTGAGTATTTAGCTTGATGGATAAAGATTCCATCCTCGCATTGTTTAATTTGCAGCCCACGGAAGAAAGTTAATTCTCCCATCATGCTCATCTCGAACTCCCCCTTCATTATACTTGCAAGCTCTTGACATAAAGAATCATTAATTGCTCCAAATACTATATCGTCTACATAAATTTGGCATACAAGTATATATTGTTTACAGTTTTTACAAAGAGTGTGTTATCTATATTACCTCATTTATAGTTATTTGAAACTAAAATTCACTTAAACAATCATACCATGCTCGAGGTGATTGCTTCACACCATATAGGGCTTTGTTAAGCTTGTAGACGTGGTCCGGAAATTCGTTATCCTCAAAGCCTGGAGGTTGCTTCACATAAACTTCTTCTTGAATGATGCCATTTAAGAATGCACTTTTAACATCCATTTGAAAAAGTTTAATCTTTTTATGAGATTCAAAGGCACCGATTAAGTGAATGGCTTCAAGACGAGCTACTGGAGCAAAGCTCTCTTCATAATCTAGTCCTTCTTCTTGATTATAGCCTTGGGCAACAAGACGAGATTTATTTTTCACTGGATAACCGTCTTCGTCACACTTAACTTTATGAACCTATTTTGTCCCGATCACAGATTTACCTTCTGGTGCAGGAATCAAATTCCAAACCTGTTTTGCTCAAATTGTGCAAGTTCTTCTTGCATAGGCATTATCCAATTTTCATCATTTAGAGCTTCTGAAACATTTTTGGGTTCAACTTCGGACACGAAGGCAAATTATTCAAGTAGTCTAAAGTTCTTTTACGGGTTTGAACACCATATTGAATATTCCCGATTATGAGATCTTTTGGATGATCTTTAATATGCATCAATCCAATAGGTAATTCATCTTCATGAATCTCACGATTTCTCTCCAATTCTTGTGCGTCTTGAAGATCCGGAAGTGTATGTGCATCATCAAACGAATGTACCTTTCTTGGCGGTGAAATGGCTTCATTAAATTTAACTGAATTGATTCTTCCACTTTATTTGTTCTTAAGTTATAGACACGAAAAGCTTTACTATTCAAAGAGTATCCCAGGAAAATGCCTGAATCAGATTTTGAGTCAAATTTACCCAGGTTTCTTTACCGTTGTTAAGAATGAAAATTTTGCAGCCAAAAAGATGAAAATAAGAAATGTTTGGCTTTTTATCATTCCAAATTTCATACGGAGTTTTAAGCTGAGCTCTACGAAGATGAGCTCGATTTATTGTATAACATGCCGTATTAATAGCTTCAGCCCAAAAGTATCGAGGAAGGGAGTATTCATTTAACATAGTTCTAGACATTTCTTCCAAAGAGCGATTTTTCCTTTCAATAACCCATTTTGTTGAGGAGTTCTAGGAGCCAAAAAGTTGTGATTTATACTATATTTCTCATATCATATTTCAAATGGAGAGCAATCAAATTCTCCTCCATGATCGGTTCGAATATAAATAATAGAAAGATTTTCCTCATTTTGAACTAAACGACACCATTTAGAAAATTCCATAAAGGTATCATCCTTGTGAGTGAGAAACTTAACCCAAGTAAAACGAGAGAAGTCATCCACAATAACCAAAGTACCATTCAAGCTAGCATATCTAGATGGTCCAATCAAATCCATATGAACAAGTTCAAGAATACGACAAGTAGAAATTTCAAATTTGGACATGAATGATTCTCTTGTGTGTTTTCCTTTAATGCATGATTCGCACAAGTGTTTTTGATCAAAATTAAATTTTGGTAAACCGCGAACTAGATCATATCTAGAAAGTTTGGAAATAATTGGTAAGGACGTACATCCTAATTTTCGATGCCATAAGAATGCATTTTTCATCTAAGCTCATAAGGCATTTTTCGTTGAAAGAATTTTCATCACAAAGATCAACGATATAAATATTTCCACTTCTTAAACCAATAAATGCGACTTTTTTATTTTTGAAGGTGGTACAATTATTTTCTCCAAAAAGGATTTTAAAACCTTCATTACACAGTTGAGATACAGTCAGTAAATTATGATGTAATCCTTCAACAAATAAGACTTTATTAATAGAGAGAGAATGTTCCTTACCAACCTTACCGCTGACCATAATCTTCCCTTTCCTGTTGTCACCAAAGGTCACGATTCCTTGTTCTTGATATTCAAAGTCTTCGAACAACTCTTTGGTGCCACACATATGTCTTAAGCAATCACTGTTAGTGTACCATTTGATTTTCTTTGAATGAGGTACCTACAAACATAGTTTGTTTTGGTTGTTTTGGTACCCAAGCCCTTTTGGGTCAGCCAAAGTTAATAACACTTATGGCATTTAGAACTATCGTCCGTTTAGGAACCCAAATTTATTTAACTTTTATCATCCTTAATTTTGAATGGTCTTTATTATTATCTTCTTCATTCGGCTCTCGTAAATTATTCTGATTCCTGGTTTCCTTAATTTTGTCAGAATTTATAAGAGACTGTTCTCTTTTGAATGGATCGAAACTAAGGCCCTGTTTTAACAAATGAGATTTTTGAATGGATAAAAGTCTTTCAAATTTGTTGTTACCAAGTGTGAATTTATTCATTATATATTTTAATTTCTTTTGAGTTTTAGACAACTCAATCTTCAAGTTATTTTCATTATTAATGCAAGAGGTGTGATCTAGTTTAACATTTTTGACTTCATTTTAAAGTTTTGAATTTTCAAGTTCTAAAGACTTAATTTTTCTTTTTAAAGACATGTTAAGTTTCACCATCTCGTCATACTCTATATTTAATGATTTAAAAGTACTTAAAAGCTCACCATCATGATTAGACTCTTGTGGATCACACAAATCTAAGAGATCATTATCATCGAAATTAGATATTACCTCAATAGTATTTTCTGATTCGAGAGCTATAAGAGCAAGGTTTGCGTCTAGGGGTCCTTCAAGCTCCTCCTCATCATCACTCCTAGAAGCGATAACACTTGTTTCTTTTTATATCTTCCAACTTGAGGTTTGGAGGTAGTCAATCGGCATTCTTTAGCATACTGTCCGGGTTGATCGCATTTTTGACAATTATTATCGAATTTCTTGGTAGGAACATATGTATTTTCTTTAGATCCATCCTAGAGTCTCGACTAAGGAAGTTTCGCCTTTTCTGGATAAGATTTTTGTATCTTTTGAAATTCCGGGCATATAAGCTAAGTTCCTCATCGTTTTCGCCTCCCAGTCCTTCACCCTCAACGTCGCTATCGACTTTGAGAGCAACCACTTTTTCACGAGGCTCTGGCTTGGATCCTCTGGATTTGAGCACAATCTCATAAATAATAAGTGATCCGATAAGAGCACTAAATTCCAATTTGTTGAGATATTTGGATTCCATAATAGCCGTAACAGTGGCATCCCATTCACGGGGTAAAGGCTGAAGAATCTTAGTGGCTTTATCACTGCTCGAAGTAGATTTTCCGAATGACGCAAGCTCATTGGTTATAGATGAGAAGCGCTCCAACATAATTGTGATAGTTTTATCCTCTTTCATAGATAATAATTCATAGTCATGAAGGAGCATGTTGATTTTGGCCTCTTTGACCTGAGTTGTTCCTTCATGAGTAACTTTAAAAATTTCCTAGATTTCTTTAGCACTTTCATATGTAGATATGCGATTAAGTTCTTCGGGATTTAGATATAACAGTTGAGTAGCACTAGAGTTAATGTGCGTGTTTCTCCGGTCCTCGTCATTATATTCATTGAATTTTTTTAATGACCCACCTTCTTTCTTAGCAAGTTTAGGACCAAGAGTAATGACCTTCCATATCTCGATATCATAAGCTTGGACGAAGATATCCGTCTTCTTTTTCTATGTCATAAAGTTAGATCCATCGAAGAAAGGTGGATGGTTGAGAGCATTACCCTCGATTGAGCTGGGAGAGCCATTACAGATCTTTTCCTCTGGTGGTTAAACTGATATAAGAGGTGACGCTCCGATACCAACTGAAGAGTGAATAATTCCACTAGAAGGGGGTTGAATAATGGAGTTGATCAAATTTGTATTTTCTTCGGTAATGATAAACGAAAATACTGAAAGTAAGAGACACGAAGACTTATAGAGGTTCAGCAATTTGCTTATGTCCTCTCTACGTTTCTTTTTCTGTTGGCCCAAGAAAAAGCACATTCAACTTTGCCTTGTCTTCTATAGGTCCGAGCACTATCGTTACAATGCTTTACTTCGATTGGTCCAAGCACAACCAATCACTCGATAAAAATTTTCTCTCTAGTGTTCTATTGGAACTAGATAATCCTCACTTACGGTCGTTAGAATTTAATCCTAACAATGCCGGATCAATGATCCTAATAAAACTGGATTAAAACTCTTGATTCGTTTCTCTCAAGCTCATGAAGGAGTGATACAACACTCACAACAATCAAAGAAGATACGAAGTATATGACATAATACAATATGCGAGCAACACTAGTATCTTTCTTGTCACAACTAAATATGAAATATATAACAATTAATCAGAGCTCAATGTTTATATGTTTGCTTGGGGTTGTGTGTCTCATCCATACCAAGTGGTTTGTTATTTATAGGCCTTGAGGCCTTTTTAGCCGTTACTGCATAATGCTATTAGCGTGCGCTATTCTTCCCTTTAGCATGCGCTATCTTCTGTCAAAACTGGCAGTTGGGTTTGACAAATTCTTCCAATGGTAGTATTTTGAATTTTAACATACGCTAGTTTATTCCTTAACATGCGCTAACGATTTCAAACTAGTCTTCCATATCTTTTGTAAATACATGTGATTTACAAAATCAAAAAAGTCATGCAACGGCTCTTTGACCAACGGTAGGATTTTCAACTTTAGCGTGCGCTAGTCATACCAGTTAGCGTGCGCTAACTGTTAGTGAAATAATCTTGACAAAATTTCATTTATCGTGTGCTGGTTACAGATGTAATATGCGTTAACTGCTTCTCTGTTTGATATTCAGAACTCATTGTCTTGTATGAATTATCAAGTAGCGTGCGTTAAATTTATATGTAGGGTGCTTTAATCTTTCTCCATAGCGTACATTAAATTACACGATATGCGCTAGATATGGCTGGCAGACTTCACCATCCTTACTGTCTGGTTACATGTGGAAAAGGTAGTGTGCGCTATATATATCAATAGGGTGTACTATTATCACATCAGAGGGCACATAGTGTGCCCTATATAATCTTAAGAGTAGATCCATGTAACCTTTTTGTAGCGTGCGCTAATAACACTTAATAGCGTGAGCTAGTTAATCATGATATTGAATCTTTTGATCTTTGATAAAATATACACCATTTTGATATCTGATCGAGTCTTGATGTTTTTCTTTTAAATGCTTTGATACAATACATCATCAAAATAGATTTGTTCAACACTCCTCTTAGAGATCTCCCAATTGGTAATACTCTTATGGACTTTTTTCGATTGATTTTTCATTTATGTAACACCCCCAATCCGCTCAGGGATATTACACGCCGTAGAACCTTTCCTCAAGGATCTACCAGGCTGGTAACAATATATAACAACTCAACCATGCCTTTAAGGCTAAAATGACTCAGTAGACCGATTTGGTCTTTCAATAAATACATACAACTCAAATACAACTCATGCCCACGCAGGGGTCAAAACACAACCACACCCGTACAACGGGAAGAATATAGCAGCGGAAAATAAAGTACAACTGAACCAATAAACAAACTACGGTCATCTTTCATCATCCTTCGTGCCGACCCTGTGTTATGCTCCAAAACCTGAATGCAAAAATAGACATCCACCCCTCGAATACTCGGGGGTTAGCAAAACTCCACTATTTTGCTAGTGCAAGAACAAAGTGCAAATACGTGCCATACAATTCACATTCCACGAATAACAATAACCAGGAATCCTCAAAGATCCAAACGAAACGAAAAGCACTTCCCGAGGCAAGAATTTGAGAAAACGTTCCAAAATCGAAAGATCACAAATCAATGGAAAAATTTATAAAACGGTTTAGAATGCCATCGAGAGTTTTAATAGAAAACAATTTAGGATTATCAAATCCCGCTTTTCAAAACCCAAAAGACGAAAGGGGTCACCACCCCAAAGGTTTACTTTCCAAAAAATGACCTTTACCAAACCATTGGGATTTTAACCCCAAATCCATAAAATGACTTTTACAAAACCATTGAGATTTTAGCCCCAAATCTCATCAACACAAGAACGACCACAAGGTTCGTCTCCCAACATCAAAATCCGCAAATAAAGGATTTAACATAAACGACAAAATACTCTAGAGCCATCCTAGCAAAGTAGGCCAAACGAACAACTTACCTCTTACACACTTAGTCAATGCATGCAATCATGAAAACCGTTCAAAAGCACTCATTTCCGAAAATGGCAATATCAAATCACATTGTAAAATGCACCACAATTAACCGCGGACCCACAGCTTCGTGGACCCCTGCCGAGACCCCGTCGGATCTAACCCACAGTGGTTAAAAGCAAGCTCGCGGTTCCACAGCTTCGTGGAGCCCTACCGAGACCCCCGTCGGATCTAACCCGTAGTGAGCATACACACACACACGTTACTCATGCAATACTAACATGCTAAGAATGTAAGTTCATCAAGAATACTTACTAGGGATGGCCACTTATCCGACACCATTATCAAACTCTTCAAAACACAATAACAAGATTAAACATGGAATACACGATTTCATAACTTTAAACAACAGGGGTATCATCAAAGCCTTCAACGCTCAAAACAATCAAACCATAATCAATTCCCAAAACACATTGTTCACAAAACACACGCGCGTTTTGAAAAAGAGCCTTTAACGAGGCCAAACCGAAATCTTTTGAAACTTCATTTCAAACAACCAACAAACACACCAAGACGATCACCGATCATCATATCCACAAAATAAGAAAAGTATGGGCAAGGTACTTGCCTCGAATAAGAACAACACAGAGAATCGATCGAAGTAGGTTGACACGAACCGACTACGAACCCGCCGACTCCACCGAACGCCAACTCGAGATAATAAACTACGAAGGACAATAACAACAATGAAAATGAATTCCATAGCACGACTTAAAGCCGTTGAATTCAAAGAACGAATAACGAAAGTTCGAGTGTTTTCCCCAAAATGGCCAAGAACAAGATTCGTCCCGACAAAATACGAAAACGGAATTCCAAGTTGAAATATGGATATACAATCCATAGAATGTGTTTAACAAAATCATTTAACCACAATTTATCTAACAAAAACGGATGGAAAACGAGATCGAGAACAAATCCCCCAAAAAATCGATTCGAAGGAAATCAAGAAATATACTCCGATTCGACGAAGAACAATGGATTAAATGATGTTAAACACAAGAATACTACCAAGATTAATCATACCCATCATGAATTAATCAACAACACGGAACGAATCGGACAAAAATGCAAACCCCCCCAAATTCACGAAATTAGGGTTCTAAGGAAGATTACCTTGATTCACTGGATCAAAGGATGATAACGGATGATTGATTGAAGATATAACCACAATAACTTCGAGGATTTGTTGTTAAACAACATGGTTCCATGGTAAGCACATCCTCAGCCGCGGAAGAGAAGGAGAAGAAGGAGAAAAATGGCCAAAAACCCGTCTGCAGGACCTTAAATAGGCTGCACAGTGTGCCGCGGCCCAGCGGGAGTGTGCCGCGGCACAGGCCCAAAAATGGCTCCCAGTGGTCGGCAGTGTGCCGCGGCACGGCCGGCGTGTGCCGTGGCACCCGGTACAGTCGGGTTTGGCCGAAGATGCCACACGAGTGTGCCGCGGCCCGGACGGGTGTGCCGCGGCTTGACTTCAGCGGTGTCAGCGGCCCTGCCCGGCATGTGCCGCGGCCCAGTACAAGCTGCCGAGCACTCTGGCCGTAACTCGGCGGTGCTGACAGGCCCAGTTGCGGCGATGACTCGGTCGGGGCCAACTCCGACGGCTCGAAAGACCCCAAAACCCAAACTTGAATACGAATCGAAGATACGGTTACGAAATACTCGCAAAGGCGAATTCGAACACTAAGAGAACGCACGATTTCGACCACCCGAAGGCTCGAAATTCGACAACGGATAGTAATTACCCCAAACTTTGGGAAATTACAAAAATGGCCCAAAACGTCCGAAAATCACGATACGTGAGCGCATAACTAAACCGAAGTTCACAACACGTCTAACAAAGTCAAACGGACTTACGGGAAACTCGAAACAGCAGTTTCGGACGATATTCGCAAGAATCGAACTCAAGTGCGGAAAAGTCGCCAAAAAGCACGGAACTCAACAAAACGACACCGAAACGAACTCGGATGTCAAAAAGTGTAGAATTAATCATTCTCAGAATGAAGAAACGGTCATGAGCGAGTCGTCAAAACAGACTCCGGCCGAAAAAAAGAAATTTACCGAAAATTGAAAATTGCGGATATTACATTCTACCCTCCTTAAAAGAAGTTTCGTCCCGAAACTTAAAACAAGTAGGGAGAAGCAATATCCCGCAGGGAAAACTCAACGAGATACGCAAGAAACGCGTAACTAACGCCCAACGGCGAAACGTTACAAACAACGCAACGGAATAAACGGTGTGAAAACATGCTCCACGACGACCAACACAACGTCACCGTTAGGGACATAATAAAACCAACAAGTGACAAGCGTCATCAAATGGATAATACAATCAAGTCAATTATCCGAACAATCACAAAACACAACGAACGAAAATCAATACGATTGACCAACCCAACGGTACATCAATCAAAACGCGAGCCAATCGCTGAACAAATACGGAATTCCACCGCCCAAGGGTTGGAAGCTCGAAAACGAGACTAATTTCCCGAACTTAAGGGAATTACGAAGGAGTCTGAACGTTCAACAATCACGAAATGAGATCAACAAAAACCGAACAATCAATGATCGAATCACAACGATCGAGACAACAAAAATCGAATAATCATGTTCGGATCACGAAGAACAATAAGGTTCAACCGACAACTCCGAGGTTCACATCTCGACTCGAGACAACACATGATCCGGTGAAAACAACAAGATGCGCACTCACATAAGATCCACAGGAAAGGGAATAGCAATTGAAAAGTCACCACGACAAACGAGTAATTCCGAAACAATACCACCCTCGTTCGATTAACAAAAGTAAGGGATAGGGCAAGCTCAGAAAATGTTACGGAACATAAACGAGTCGACAGAGTCGAAAATACAAGAGTTCCAAATCCGATCCACTTCGAATAAAAGAATTAGTAGAACCAAAAGATGTTACTTCCGAACAAGGTTGACAAGAATTGAACCAAACTCGTAAAAGTCACAGCGATAACCAGATCAACCCACAACAAGATCACAGTTCGTTCGGACGATGAAACCGAAATACAGAACAAGTTCATAAAGTATCAACGAACATGAGCGAATCGATAGACTGGAGAAAGAGAAAATACCGAAGTCAAAATAGTACGGGTATTACCTTCGACCTCGCCCACGAAATTCACAAAATGGGAGCAAGGTAACATGTCATTAAACAACCGAAACATAACGGAACCATCACTGATGCACACGGTCATACCAAACCAAGCTCTAACAGCTCGCACATGCGCGACAACGCAGAAATCACTACGAGGCGACAATATTCAATACCAACATTCCACCTCTCACAGAGGGCTAACACGACAAATGTGTGGAAAGCGACTCAACGCTCACACCGCCAATTCGATCATACTCAGGTGCAAACATCGTAATGAGAACGCGAACATCATACATACATACCCAGCCCTTAAACGGGAATGGATAGGTTCAAAAAACAAAATGAAAACCTCATTTTGAAAATAGTTTAGAAGAACACTGGTTGATCTTGAGTATCACCTTTCAGAAAGTACAAATGTGAAACATCGTTATCGAGACTTTGGAGAACCATTTCGCATTTGATAAAAATGAGGACACTTTCTCTTAGTGAAAACTTTCAGAATATTCGACCCTCGGGTCTAAATAAAAGTGTTTTTAAAACATTGAAAATATCTCAAAGCATTTTGGTCCTCGAAGTAGAAATTTTTTTTGAAATATATTGTGGCACCTTGGATGTACCACAAGAAAATAACTCATTTGAAAAGTATGTCTCGAAATTTATTTTTCTAAGATACTCAAGGTTTTCAAAAATCCAATAGGCCAGAATGCCCAAAACTCACACATATCGACGTTCACTAAAACAACTCCTAGTACACGCATCAAAACATTTAAAATCAAGACAATACATGTCTTTAAACGGAAATAAACGATAAAATACCACATTCAGAACAAAACCACTGACCCCATTCGAGGCCTCTAAGGACCCTCCCGCACTGGCTAGTGAACAAGTCGAACGCGTATAAGCACAAAGCCTCCACAAGAGAACTTGTAAAACGTGCAAATCGATTCGAAAATCATCAGCAACGGACCAAAAACAACAATAAAAAGACATCACAAGCGACGACACTCCTCGTATTAATCAAATACGAGGGTCGACTAAATACATATCGTGAAATCAAAATCCACATAAGGATTCCATCACTTAACAAATAATCATAAAAATAGCTCGTGTCACACAAGGCACAACACAAAGAAGGGAGACTTACATCCACAGGTCGCACGAAGATGATGATCGCCCCACGATACTAATATGACCAACAAACTCAAACGACGCGTCTCGACACGACTCA
Source organism: Orobanche coerulescens (assembly GCA_033398695.1). Classification (NCBI taxonomy): domain Eukaryota; kingdom Viridiplantae; phylum Streptophyta; class Magnoliopsida; order Lamiales; family Orobanchaceae; genus Orobanche; species Orobanche coerulescens. Next base: position 53,706,329 of record CM065811.1, read on the forward strand.
GTCAGATAAAATCCGACGAAACAGGACTCAAACAACACGACTTGACCCGACAGCCTAGGTTTCCATAACCTAAGCTCCGATACCATTTATGTAACACCCCTCAATCCGCTTAGGGATATTACACGCCGTAGAACCTTTTTTCAAGGATCTACCAGGCTGGTAACAACATATAACAACTCAACCATGCCTTTAAGGCTAAAATGACTCAGTAGACCGATTTGGTCTTTCAATAAATACATACAACTCAAATACAACTCATGCCCACGCAGGGGTCAAAACACAACCACACCCGTACAACGGGAAGAATATGGCAGCGGAAAATAAAGTACAACTGAACCAATAAACAAAGTACGGTTCCTCATGTGATTAGTATCGATCATCTTTCATCATCCTTCGTGCCGACCCTGTGTTATGCTCCAAAACCTGAATGCAAAAATAGACATCCACCCCCCGAATACTCGGGGGTTAGCAAAACTCCACTGTTTTGCTAGTGCAAGAACAAAGTGCAAATACGAGCCATACAATTCACATTCCACGAATAACAATAACCAGGAATCCTCAAAGATCCAAACGAAACGAAAAGCACTTCCCGAGGCAAGAATTTGAGAAAACGTTCCAAAATCAAAAGATCACAAATCAATGGAAAAATTTATAAAACGGTTTAGAATGCCATCAAGAGTTTTAATAGAAAATAATTTAGGATTATCAAATCCCGCTTTTCAAAACCCAAAAGACGAAAGGGGTCACCGCCCTAAAGGTTTACTTTCCGAAAAATGACCTTTACCAAACCATTGGGATTTTAGCCCCAAATCCATAAAATGACTTTTACAAAACCATTGGGATTTTAGCCCCAAATCTCATCAACACAAGAACGACCACAAGGTTCGTCTCCCAACATCAAAATCCGCAAATAAAGGATTTAACATAAACGACAAAATACTCTAGAGCCATCCTAGCAAAGTAGGCCAAACGAACAACTTACCTCTTACACACTTAGTCAATGCATGCAATCATGAAAACCGTTCAAAAGCACTCATTTCCGAAAATGCCAATATCAAATCACATTGTAAAATGCAACACAATTAACCGCGGACCCACAGCTTCGTGGACCCCTGCCGAGACCCCGTCGGATCTAACCCACAGTGGTTAAAAGCAAGCTTGCGGTTCCACAGCTTCGTGGAGCCCTACCGAGACCCCGTCGGATCTAACCCGTAGTGAGCATACACATACACACGTTACTCATGCAATACTAACATGCTAAGAATGTAAGTTCATCAAGAATACTTACTAGGGATGGCCACTTATCCGACACCATTAGCAAACTCTTCAAAACACAATAACAAGATTAAACATGGAATACACGATTTCATAACTTTAAACAACAGGGGTATCATCAAAGCCTTCAACGCTCAAAACAATCAAACCATAATCAATTCCCAAAACACACGCGCGTTTTGAAAAAGAGCCTTTAACGAGGCCAAACCAAAATCTTTTGAAACTTCATTTCAAACAACCAACAAACACACCAAGACGATCACCGATCATCATATCCACAAAATAAGAAAAGTATGGGCAAGGTACTTGCCTCGAATAAGAACAACACGGAGAATCGATCGAAGTAGGTTGACACGAACCGACTACGAACCCGCCGACTCCACCGAACGCCAACTCGCAATAATAAACTACGAAGGACAATAACAACAATGAAAATGAATTCCATAGCACGACTTAAAGCCGTTGAATTCAAAGAACGAATGACGAAAGTTCGAGTGTTTTCCCCAAAATGGCCAAGAACACGATTCGTCCCGACAAAATACGAAAACGGAATTCCAAGTTGAAATATGGATATACAATCCATAGAATGTGTTTAACAAAATCATTTAACCACAATTTATCCAACAAAAACGGATGGAAAACGAGATCAAGAATAAATCCCCCAAAAAGTCGATTCGAAGGAAATCAAGAAATATACTCCGATTCGACGAAGAACAATGGATTAAATGATGTTAAACACAAGAATACTACCAAGATTAATCATACCCATCATGAATTAATCAACAACACGGAATGAATCGGACAAAAATGCAAAAACCCCCAAATTCACGAATTTAGGGTTTTAAGGAAGATTACCTTGATTCGCTGGATCAAAGGATTATAACGGATGATTGATTGAAGATATAACCACAATAACTTCGAGGATTTGTTATTAAACAACATGATTCCATGGTAAGCACACCCTCAGCCGCGGAAGAGAAGGAGAAGAAGGAGAAAAATGGCCAAAAACCCGTCTGCAGGACCTTAAATAGGCTGCACAGTGTGCCGTGGCCCAGCGGGAGTGTGCCACGGCACAGGCCCAAAAATGGCTCCCAGTGGTCGGCAGTGTGCCGCGGCCCGGCCAGCGTGTGCCGCGGCACCCGGTACATTCGGGTTTGGCCGAAGATGCCACACGAGTGTACCGCGGCTCGGACGGGTGTGCGCGGCCTTGACTTCGGCGGTGTGCGCGGCCTGCCGGCATGTGCCGCGGCCTGATACAAGCTGCCGAGCACTATCGGCCGTAACTCGGCTTGATCTTGGCTGGGCCAGATTAGGCCATGACTCGGTTGGGGCCAACTCCGACGGCCCGAACGACCCCAAAACCCGAACCTGAATACGAATCGAAGATATGGTTACGAAATACTCACAAAGGCGAATTCGAACACTAAGAGAACGCACGATTCCGACCACCCGAAGGCTCGAAATTCGACAACGGAAAGTAATTACCCCAAACTTTGGGAAATTACGAAAATGGCCCAAAACGTCCGAAAATCACGATACTTGATCGCATAACTAAACCGAAGTTCACAACACGTCTAACAAAGTCAAACGGACTTACGGGAAACTCGAAACAACAGTTTCGGACGATATTCGCAAGAATCGAACTCAAGTGCGGAAAAGTCGCCAAAAAGCATGGAACTCAACAAAACGACACCGAAACGAACTCGGATGTCAAAAAGTGTAGAATTAATCATTCTCATAATGACGAAACGGTCATGAGCGAGTCGTCAAAACGGACTCTGGCCGAAAAAAAGAAATTTACCGAAAATTGAAAATTGCGGATATTACAATTTAGTCCCTGTATGGGTTAAGTTATCTGTATATTTCACTTGTTTGTATAGGTTAAGTGAAATTATTGTTCGGTTATCGTACTGAATAAACAGTCTAAATAACATAAATGACTATTTTATCCACGACCCTATATTAAACACTGATTAAAATAATTATTTTGTAGACATATTAAATGATTGATTTTAGAATGATAAAAATAATCTACGTAAATGGTTTTTTAAAAATAAAATACTATATTATTTTTTATAAAAATACAATTTATACATTTATATTTAGTAATATAATATTATATATATATAATATCAATATCCTTATTTAATATGAATTTGTGTGTATGTATATAAGAATATTCCTTTCTTATAAAAATACAGTTTTAATATTACTATTATATTAATATAATATATGTAATAAACGGTTGAATAATATATTTAATATGATATTACTAATATATATTATATTGTTCTAGTTTAAAAATATAGTTTATATATTATAATATATTAATACAATATTATATATTTACATAATATATGTGTATAATAAAGAATTAAAAAGTGAAAAGTGAGGAAGGTATTTACGGAATACTAACGGCTGAATGTACAAGACTATTTATTTTTAGCTAAACGAATAAACACTAGACCGAGCAAATAAGCTGCAAACGAACAACTTCCTGTAGATGACTAAGCGGCTGTTTACTAATGACTTAATGAGCTTAATGGGAAAAATGACTTATTTGCACAAACGTTTGATGTTGCTTACTTACGGCTTAATGGTTGAGACAGGGGCTTATTTGCACAGTATGTTGGGAGCTCTCGTCCTCATTCAGATAATTTTTTAACAAAAATACCCTTATGAAAAAAGAAGGATTTTAAAGAAAAAAAAAAGAAATCCGCACCACTGCTGCTCATCGGCCACTGCTCGCCCCGCTGCTCGCGATCCACCACAGGTACGAACGTTTTCTTCGTACCTTCTTCTTTTTCTGTTTTCTGTTCGCCCCACTGCTTGTTGGATTTTTATTTATGTTATATGTATTCTGAGTGGCCTATGCGTGTATGAAGTACTCTAAAACTTGTACTCTCATTCTATATATAGGAATTCATTAATGAGAACTAATACACACTTTTTGCCTAACTTCTTGTTTATTATTATTTTTATTTCAACACGTTATCAACACGTATTTCTCGGACAAGAAAATTTTCCCCTTCGCTCTTGGAAAATCGTCCGAAAGAACAGGAAAAAATAGACAAAGTTCGTCGTCTTCGTCCGATCCAAATTGCCGGAAACCCTAACCCCGTTGTAATCCACCGCCGCCATTATCTCCAGCCACACGTATCTCCAAGACAGTCATCTACTCTAGACCTGCGAAGTTCAGTCCGACCGCCATCATCCCTACTGTTAGCCCCTTAGACGATGACTCGGCCCCGGGCGCACCAGGATGCGGGGAAGGCTGCGCGCCCAGGGGGTGAAGTGTGCCGAGATGGTGCGGCACCAAATCCATGCAAGGAGGAAGAGTGTGAAATGAGGTTCCGTGGCAAGATGTTGGGGACTTTGCTCGGAGGAGTCATGCGGGACTTGCGTTGGAAGTGAAAAATTGGGCAGACATTGAGTTGAGGTTATTTGTGGACTCCTCAGCTTTTCAGTATCCAGTGTTATCACAAGGGAAAATCTTTCTAAGCCTATTATAGGGGGAAGGTGCTCCAGTGAGTCGGCGAATGGTCGAGTGAGTAGTGACGGTTATCGGCCAAGGCCTTGTGAGAAGTTTCGGACTTGATGTGGCTCGGGTCAAAAACGGGTCACGGGTCGGTACATGGATCCAAACCCATAATCCGGGTTGGGTCGATACTTGCGGGTATTCGAGGGCTATGTATGAGTCATGCGGACTCGAACTACTTGTGGGCGACAAGGATCGAAAATGTGAGCTGGTTCGACACTTAACGAGCTGGATGCCCCGCGCGCAAGGGAACGCAAGATATTGGCGCGCGCCGGACATAGACAGGTGTTGGGCGACGGTTACGCCCTTTCCAACGTGGCATTGACGGTTATTCCTCGAGCGGTTATCCGAAGGAACTTCCAGGAGCGTGCATGCGACATGCGGATACAGGTGTCCGATAACTAAGCAAGCGGTTGGCGACGGTTACTCGGTGTATGCAGTTAACGACGGTTAACCGATACATGGCACGAAGTGAGACATAACCTTGCGGGTGGTTATGTAGGATGTTGGACACGCAGCATGACCTTGAGGATGGTTATGCCACGTGTTTGTTTTATGTTTGTCCATTTGTCCCAGCAGTTGTGGGATTGTCCTCTGCATACCTTAGGCCTATAAATAGTCTAAGGGCACTCGGTTTTGAGATGGAGGGAAACGAGTGCAGGAAAGACAAAGTGCATTTTGTGAGCACTGAGTTGAGTGAGCTATTGTGTGTGTAAACTTTGGCCGATTTGGTCCTTGTACGAATTGTTGGAAGTAGTGCAAAGTTGGGAGGAATTCTCGTGTAAACTTGTGTGTGCTTATGCTGTTTTTCCATTGTGCTTGTGGTGAGCTTTACTTTTCATATTTTCCAGTTTCATATAAACACGAGGGTTTGAAAGGGAAAAGGGTTGACTGATTGGTGCACAATCAGGCCGCACAGGCGTGTAAATTTGCGAAAAATTTAACCTCGAAATTTAACCCTGTGACAAGTGGTATCGGATCCCGATTTGGGTTCTGACGAAATTTCTGTGAGAAGAAATGGATGATCCGAAAAAAAGAGAGGAACGTGTGGCATCCTTGGAATCACGAGTTCTCAGGTTGGAAAACTTGGTGGGACCATCTCCACATACTTCAGTTGTTACGGGAATCTTTCAACGGTTTCAAGCGATCGATGAGTCCGTTGAAGCGATTCGAAAGTTGGCAGAGAGTACCCAGAAATCACTGGATGGGTTACTCGAGTTTGTTGAAGGAAAAATTATTGGGTGTCAAGAGGATATCAGTATTCTCTGTGACACGCTCGATACCAAGTTGATGGGAATCAAAGATGATGTGGAAGTCTTGAAGAAGGTCGTTGGATCGAGTTCCAGTGAAGACCGTCCTTCTTCATCCAAGGTGAAAGTTCCTGAACCCAAGCAATTTGGCGGTGTGCGGAGCGCCAAAGAGTTGGAAAACTTCTTATGGGACATGGAGGCGTACTTTAACGCGGCTCATGTTCCCGATAAGGAAAAGGTGCAGATTACTAGCATGTATCTCACGGGAGATGCAAAGTTGTGGTGGCGTGCACATCTATCAGATGATGCTAGTGCGAATCGTGAACCTATCGAGACTTGGGAAACTCTGAAGAAAGAGTTGAAGGATCAGTTCCTTTCTTGCAACACAGAGTGGTTGGCAAGGAGTGCGCTGCGTAATTTGAGACAGACGGGGGCTGTACTTGAGTATGTTAAGGAATTTAGTTCCTTAATGCTGGATATTCGTGACATGTAGGAGGGAGACAAATTGTTCAACTTCTTGGCGGGATTGCAGTCTTGGGCCCAAACTGAATTACGGAGACAAGGGGTCAAAGACTTGCCATCAGCCATTGCTGCGGCAGACGGCCTTGTGGATTATAAGGTCATTGGTGCTCCAGACCAAAATCGAAATAAAAAGGATTCCGGGAAGGAGAAATTCGTTAAGAGCAAGAAGGATAAGAATGGAAAGCATAAGAAGAAGAAAGGCTATGAAGGAAATGCCAAAAAGCCAAGGGAAGTGTCCAAACAACAACCTGTTCTGGACAAAACAAACCACGGTTGCTTCTTATGCGGTGGAGACCATCGGATGCGAGATTGCTCGAAACGTGGGAAGTTGAATGCAATTGTGGCTGAGGATGATGCGAAAAGTGAGGATGATGGCCCGTGGAGGGTAAATCCTATGCAGTTGCTTTATGCGATTCAAAGCAAGCCCCAAAAGTCGAGTCTGATGTATGCGAAGACTCTCGTGAATGGAAAATAGGTAATGGCACTCGTTGATTCAGGTGATACTCATAACTTTGTGGCCGATCATCAAATTCATAGGCTGTGATTGAATTTGATGAATAAGAGTAGTAGCCAGATGAAGACCGTGAATGCACCGGCTCAAATCATCAAGGGCGTTGCGGAAGTGGATCTTGCGATTGGACCGTGGAAAGGACGGTGTCCTTTGAGAGCCACTCACCTTGACAATTTTGATCTCATCCTAGGAATGGAATTCCTTTTGTCGACGAAAGTCGCTGTGATGCCGCATTTGGGAGGTATACTAATTTCAGATGAAAGCTGTCCTTGCTTTGTTAAGGGTTCATTTGTGTCGTTGGACAAAGCTGATGGGAAGAAGATGAGTTTGCTCTCATCCATACAGGTCAAGGATGGGATAAGACATGGCGAACCCACCTACCTTGCTGTATTGGTTGAGATCAAACAGGATGTATACCAGGATGTGCCCGATGTTGTTGCGGATTTGCTTGAGGAATTCAGGGATATCATGCCACCCAAATTGCCGAAAGTATTACCACCAAGACGTGCTTGTGACCATAAGATCGAGTTGGAACCTGGTGCGAGACCTCCTGCGCAAGCACCTTACAGGATGCCACCAGCGGAGTTGGCTGAGTTAAGGAGACAGTTGGACGAATTGTTGGAGGCAGGATTGATCCAGCCTTCCAAAGCTCCATATGGGTCGCCGGTTCTATTCTAGAAAAAGAAAGATGGTACGCTGAGGATGTGTGTGGATTATAGGGATTTGAATAAGGTTGCTATCAAACATAAGTACCCTATTCCAAATGCTCTCGATATGTTTGATAAGTTGGCACGAGCAAGATGGTACAAAAATATTGATCTAAGGTCGGGATATTGGCAGGTGCGGGTTGCCCCGGGAGATGAGGCAAAGACTACCTTCGTGACGAGATATGGGTCGTTCGAATCATTAGTGATGCCTTTCGGCTTAACTAATGCCCCTGCTACATTCTGTAATCTCATGAATGATGTTTTGTATTAGTTCCTTGATTGTTTTGTGGTTGTTTATTTGGATGATATTGTTGTTTATTCGGAGTCTCTAGACGACCATTTGGTGCACCTACGGTCGGTTTTCATAAAGCTGCGGGAAAATAAGCTTTATGTTAAAAAGGAGAAGTGTAAATTTTGTCGGGACAAAATCACTTTTGTTGGTCACATTATTAGCCAAGGAAAAATCTGCATAGACCCTAAGAAAATAAAGGTTGTTGTGGATTGGTCGGTTCCATCAAAGGTTGCGGAGTTACGGTCGTTCTTGGGATTAGCGAACTATTACCGTCGGTTCGTGAAGGGGTATTCCAAGATCGTAAACCCTTTGACGGATTTACTCAAGAAGGACAAGCAGTGGGAATGGACATTGGAATGTCAGGAAGCCTTGGAGAGATTGAATCAGGCCATTACATCTGAACCTGTTCTCAAGCTCCCAGACTTCGATAAACCGTTTGAAGTACAAGTGGACGCATTGGACCGTGCTCTTGGGGGTGTCTTGGTGCAGGACAAGCACCCGATAGCATTCGAAAGTCGGAAGCTGAAGGATGCCGAGCAACGGTACAGTACCTATGAGAAGGAAATGTCAGCAGTGATCCATTGTTTGGAAGTGTGGCGCCACTACCTACTCGGTACGAAATTCACTATGGTGACGGACAATGTTGCTAACACATATTTCCGGACACAGAAGAAGTTGTCCCCAAAACAGGCTCGTTGGCAAGAACTCTTGGGCGAGTTCGATTTTACTTGGGTACATAGACCTGGCAAGCATAATGACGTGGCCGATGCTCTTAGTCGAAAAGTGGTGGAAGACTATGTTGCTGCCATAATGTTGGTTGAGACGGATTTCTTGAGGAGAATCCGATAAGTGTCCCAGAATGATTTGGTTTCTCTGAAGCTGCTTGAACAAGTAAATGAGGGCCAGTTGTGGAAATATTGGCAAGAGGAGGGCATACTCTATGCCAAGGGTGGACGAGCATATGTACCAGCAGGTTTGTTGCGACGGGAACTGCTGAGGGAAACACATGACCCTCAGTGGGCTGGACATCCGGGTGTGGAACGGATGTATGCATTGATGTCTCGGAAGTATTATTGGCCAAAGATGGCAGAAGACATTGAAGCTTATGTCCGGACGTGTCTTGTATGCCAACAAGACAAGCTGGAGAGAAAGAAGGAAGGTGGCTTGCTGCAGCCACAGCCCATTTCGGACAAACCTTTTCAATCACTATCGATGGATTTTATCTCGGGCTTTCCAAAGGTGAACGGTATGGCTTCAATTTTTGTAGTGGTTGATTGGTTCTCTAAATATGGCATATTTGTTGCTGCCCCTAAGGCATGTCCTGCGGATGTTGCTGCCGCATTATTCTTTAAGAACGTGGTGAAGTACTTTGGTGTCCCGAAAGATATCGTGAGTGATCGGGATACTCGTTTTTCGGGAAGGTTTTGGACGTCGTTATTCAAGATGATGGGAACACAATTGAAATTTTCGATGGCGAACCATCCCCAAACTGATGGTCAGACAAAACGGATGAATCAGTTGCTGGAGGAGTACTTGAGACACTATGTTACGGCGAGTCAACGAAATTGGGTTGAGCTGTTGGACATGGCACAATTTTGTTATAATTTGCACAAGTCATCAGCTACCAATATGAGTCCGTTTGAGTTGGTTTATGGTCAACAACCTCAAACGCCGCATGAAATTGTTGTTCAAAGGACTGGGGGAAGTTGTCTGGCTGCTTATCGATATGCCAGGACGCAACAAGAATTGTTGGATGATGCCAGGGAGAGTTTGCAAAAAGCACAGCGTTGCATGAAAAGGTACGCCGATGTGGGAAGGCGTCACATGGAGTTCAGTGTGGGTGATCAAGTTTTGTTGAAACTTACTCCACAAATCTGGAAGAAGATTTATTCTAAGGCGGTACATCGTGGCTTAATTCCTAAGTACGATGGTCCATTTGAAGTTATTAGTAAAGTGGGAAATGTAGCTTATCGCTTGAGATTGCCGGATAGGTTGAAAATACATCCGATATTTCATGTCTCTTTTCTGAAAAAGTATAGTGAGGATATACTTGACGCTTCTCGGAACGAATCGAGAAGGGCTCCACCCGTTGTACGTCAACAGTTCACTAAGGAGGTTCACAAGATTTTGGACGAACGGACCCGAGGACAGAGTGTGAAAAACTGGAGGATGGATTACTTAGTCCATTGGAAGGGCGAGTCCGAGGCAGACGCTACTTGGGAACGGAATGTGAATTTGTGGCAGTTTGGAAAGGATATTGAGGATTTTATACGAACGAAGGAGGCTACGACGAGGACGTCGTCAGATTTAGGTGGGGGAGGTTTGTTAGCCCCTTAGACGATGACTCGGCCCCGGGCGCACCAGGACGCGGGGAAGGCTGCGCGCCCAGGGGGCGAAGTGTGCCGAGATAGTGCGGCACCAAATCCCTGCAAGGAGGAAAAGCATGAAATGATGTTTTGTGGAAAGATGTTGGGGACTTTGCTCGGAAGAGTCATGCGGGACTTGCATTGGAAGTGAAAAATTGGGCAGACATTGAGTTGAGGTTATTTGTGGACTCCTCAACTTTTCCGTATCCAGTGCTATCACAAGGGAAAATCTTTCTAAGCCTATTATAGGGGGGAGGTGCTCCAGTGAGCTGGCTGCGAGCTGGTCGAGTGACGGTTATCGGCCAAGGCCTTGTGGGAAATTTCGGACTTGATGTGGCTCGGGTCAAAAATGGGTCACGGGTCGATACATGGATCTAAACCCATAATCCGGGTTGGGTCGATACTTGCGGGTATTCGAGGGCTATGTACGAGTCATGCAGACTCGGACTACTTGTGGGTGACAAGGATCGGAAATGTGAGCTGGTTCGACACTTAACGAGCTGGATGCCCCGCGCGCAAGGGAACGCAAGATATTGGCGCGCGCGGGACATAGACAGGTGTTGGGCGACGGTTACGCCCTTTCCAGCGTGGCATTGACGGTTATTCCTCGAGCGGTTATCCGAAGGAACTTCCAGGAGCGTGCATGCGGCATGCGGATACACGTGTCCGATAACTAAGCAAGTGGTTGGTGACGGTTGCTCGATGTATGCAGTTAACGACAGTTAACCGATACGTGGCATGAAGTGAGACATGACCTTGCGGGCGGTTATGTAGGATGCTGGACACGCAGCATGACCTTGTGGACGGTTATGCCACGTGTTTGTTTTATGTTTGTCCATTTGTCCCAGCAGTTGGGGGATTGTCCTCTGCATACCTTAGGCCTATAAATAGTCTAAGGGCACTCGGTTTTGAGATACAGGGAAACGAGTGCAGGAAAGACAAAGTGCATTTTGTGAGCACTGAGTTGAGTGAGCGTGTGTGTAAACTTTGGCCGATTTGGTCTTTGTACGAATTGTTGGAAGTAGTGCAAAGTTGGGAGGAATTCTCCTGTAAACTTGTGTCTGCTTATGCTGTTTTTCCATTGTGCTTGTGGTGAGCTTTATTTTTCATATTTTCCAGTTTCATATAAACACGAGGGTTTGAAAGGGAAAAGGGCTGACTGATTGGTGCACAATCAGGCTGCACAGGCGTGTAAATTTGCGAAAAATTTAACCTCGAAATTTAACCCTGTGACACCTACGCTGGACAACCGCACCAGATCGAACCCTCGATCTCCTCCCTCACCGCGCATCGCGACCTTTGCCTCCATCACAACCCTCAAACTAGTGCTCCATCCCTAACACTGCTTCCAATATGCCCCGCGGCAATAAAGACCATTGAGCCCTATCCGGTCCTAATCTAGGTTCGGCCGCAGCCCTCGACCCGTTTGTCGACCCGATGCAACTGAAAGCCGCTAGCCCCTCTGAAACCGACAAGCTCACTACTTGGCCCACTTTAGCCCGCCCCATTATTGTAAGTCATAGACGAATCCAATACCAAGTCTAATCTTTCTTCAGTGGAGAATTCGATTCATTTAGCCGCACCTACCATTACCATACGAGAAATGATAGCCTTCCAGTTGATGGAAATCCTTTCTTTAGCCTTGACTCATCTGACCTGCAGTTCAACCCAGCACACTTCACCAAGCAAATTTTTTAATTCCAACCAGAAAGTAAGGTACACGATTCAAACCCTTCTGCTTCATGTGCTATTTCATATGCTTTAATTGCTCTAATTGCATATTTATGCTTTATAATTAATTATATTATTCCTATTAAATCAATGAACTGTTTAATTCATAAATCACTTGAATTGAATATGTTGAGCCATAAGACTTAGATAATATGCCTATTACTGTTTGACTACATTACGTATATAAGATATATTTCTAGGAATTATGTGTCTACACAAATAATTACACATATATTTTGCAATGCATAAATAGATATCACATGCAATTTGGCTTCATAATTAGTAGACTTTAATGTATAAATTCTACTGTCCACAAGAAAATCCTTGATAATGTAAATTCATGAATATTATTTTCCTATAAGCATCGAAATTATCACCATATATTGGTTAAAAAATATCCGTCCCCATTATCTTTTTCATCATGGATGTACACATGATTATGTGAAACTTATTCTTTTCATTTCTTGTATAAATATGATTGATTCATCTCATCCTGAATTTGACATCATGGACTCAAAAGAACTTGAGTACCGTAGATGAGGCCTCCGACGTCGAGACCACCTTCATCACTAAGGACTATAGTATTACGAGGCATTATCCAACCCGTGCGATGCACGGTCTTTGGTTGAATATCTACATGTTTTGTACGTAATGTTGGGGCAGACGGTTGAATGAGCAGATGGCAGAATTTAAATGCCTTTTAGAGAAGTTTATATGTTTTTTTATTGTTATTGTCCCTTTATTTTAGTCTATGTAATTAGTTATATGAAATGAGGCTTTACTAACCCGTATGTTGTTCCGGGGTTTTTTTGGTTTATTCAACCCGTGCGATGCACCGATTGTATATAAGATTTCATAGCTAAAATTTAACCATCTTGTAATTTAAACTATCATTTAAAAGTTCATTTTAATCACCTTGTGTATTAGAAGGTGCATTTGTATTGTGATGTTTATCATAATTTTTGTATTTAAATTAGTTTATTTACATTAAAAGTTACAATTAAAATAGTCTCTTCATATGTAATCCCACCCCAATAATTGCTGCCATTTACAAACTGATATTTCTCTCCCCAAATTACCCTTCTGCAATCTCTTTGCTAAAACCAAAAATTAATAAATGAAAATATGAAATTATGATAATAAAAATTAATAAATGAGACAGCTTTTTCGTCTTACAGAACGTCTAAATACAGCCCGCCCATCTTTTGAAGTTAGGTATAATTATAATTTTTAAATCTTTTTTATGTATTTTGTTAGATTCTTTTATATTATATATTTAAATAAGTGACATAAATCCCCTTCCACATTAAATTAAGGGGGATAAGTTTTATATAGTATAGATGCTTCTTGATACTACAAGTCAAGCGCGTGCATTGATATTCCTAATGCGACATCTCGACCCCAGCTTGAGATTGGAGTATCTGCAGTGAAAATCCCCCAAAGAACTATGGAATGCCCTAAATTTCCAAACACATATTCACAAACTCAAACCTTATCCTCTTAATAACTATGAGTAGAGTTATATTAAATACCAAACTTTTCTTACATACCAAGAGACTCATCTCCACCATCCATCCAAAAAAAATCAATGGTTGAGATTAAAAGCATTTAATATTTCACACATTTTTTATAATTTAAATATCTCTTAAACCGTTAATCGTTAAGCGAAAATAATTACACCATCGCGACGAGCATTTAATTATCTTTCTATAGACGGGCACTTTGATATACTTTCGGCAAAAAAAATTTCGTTTTTTCACGGGTTTTTTTGTGGCCGAAATATGTAATATATCATATATGATATATCATATGTAATATCATATATGATATATCATATGTGATTTTTTCGGCCACGAAAAAAAACGTGAAAAAAGCGGAAAAAAAAATTGTCGAACCGCCGGTTTTGAACCGTGGACCGCGGTTCGGTTCAAAACCGGAACCGTGAACCGTTTTTTAACGGTTCGGTTCCGGTTCGTCAAAATGACGAACCGCGAACCGGCCGTTTCAAAAAAAAAAAATCAAAAAAGTGACCGTTGTGAACCGGCGGTTCAAACCGGGAACCGGCGGTTCAACGGTCACATTTTCAAATTTTTTTTTTTTTTATATTTTTACACCTATAAATACCCCCCTCACATCCTTCATTTTTCTCACACCAACTATCTACTTTCTCTCTAATTTCTATTATCTCAACTCTCAAGTATACTTTTAATTCAAAAAAATAACAAGTGGTCAATTCAATCGGGGAAAGGGAAAGGCTATCACCGGCATTCCTCGACGTGGAAGAGGCGGTGCTAGTGGTAGTAGTCCTCCTCCTACTCATACTCCGAGTTCTCATTCTATACCAAGTCCGAATTTTGGAGATTATGTTCCGATGAATTAACCGACGAACAAATCAACGAAATGTTTGAAGCCTCAAAATCGATTCATGAAGATGATGAGAAAGAGCAACCAACAAAACCAAAACAAAGGAAATCATCCGAGCTGAAATCTCCATTATTTGCGATCCATTATACAAAAATGGACGACGTTGCATCCGGTCCCGGTCATTTCTTGGCCAAGTGCAACTATTGCGATAAAATGTACAAGTTTAAAAAAGGAGGAGGTTACGGGACACTCAATGGGCATATACAAAGACAACATCCCGACAAAGTTGGCATCGAGTCTAATCAAACCCAACTTCGAGGCACGGCGACGTCGTCTAATGACCCCAATCAAGGTAATAGTACTTTATTTAAATTTAATCCAATTACCGCTAGAAAATAATTAGCTAGGTTTGTTTGTGGTAAATCTCTTCCTTGTAACTTTGCCGACGACCAAATGTATGAAAATTTCACTCAACTAAGTTTTAATCCCGCTAGTAAAAAAAATTCACGCTCTACCATAACTCGTGATGTTCGAAAAACTACTAGCGAGGCAATATTAATTTTAGCAAATATATTTTTAAACTTAGATCATAAAGTTTGTATATGTTCCGATGCTTGGAGTGATCATTGGGAAGCAAATTCATATATGGGAATTACTTGTATTTGGATTGATGATTCTTGGACTATACAAAAACGTTTAATTGGTTTTAGATAGTTTAATATCGCACATACCGCTCAAAATATTTCGCATAAAATTCATACAATTTTATCTGAATATAATTTAGTACAAAAAATTTTTTCAATTTCTTTTGATAATGCTAGCTCCAATACAGCTAGTTTAGAATCACTTATTTCAATATGTGAGCCATCTCTTGGTGGTAAATTTTTTCATATTAGGTGTATTTGTCATGTTCTTAATTTATGTGTTCAAGATGGTTTAACTGTTTTACAAGAAGCATATGCTCCTATCCGTGAAGCAATAATGTATTTAATTAGACATTCGTCTCTAGGTAAAAAATGGAAAAGATATTGCATAAAAAATAATATTCATCCAAATAAATTTTCAAAAGATGTGCCAAATCGTTGGAATTCTACTTACAATTTGTTAAATGATAGTTATGAATATCGTATTGCATTATGCAATTTTTATAACAAAGAACAAGTACCCGTTTGCTTATTGCCAACTCAATGGGATAAGTGCTCTAGTTTAATGGCACTTTTAAAAATCTTTAAAGAGGCAACTGAATCTTTGTCCGGTGTTTATTATCCTACTTCTACACTTGTTGTTGAACATTGTGTTAAAATTGTACTTGTATTCGAGTCTTTAATTAAAGTTCCCGAGTTATTTAATTGTATAAAAGAAATGAGAGACAAATGGATTAAATATTTCGGCTACATTCCTCCGGTTTTTTTAGTTGCTAAAGTTTTAGATCCTCAAGTTAGAGATGAAGGTTTGCTAAAATTACTTTCACTTTACTATAATGCTTTATTTCCTAATCCTATTGCTAATTTTATTCTTCCAAATCCTAGCGATTTAGTTCAAAATGCAAAAAATTCGTTATCGACTCTTTATCGCGAATATGCTTGTAGTTATAGTGGTAGTCTTGATCTTGGTACGAGTTCTTCTTCTCCTGTTCACATTCCTTCTAGTAGTAGTAGTACATCTTCTTTTGGTTTTGCTATTCCGGATCTTAGTGAATGGAATGCCTATCAAGAAGATTTATCCCGAAAACGAACAAGGTACCAAAGTAATGCTTATCAAGAACTTGAAAATTATTTAACTACTTGTGAATTGGGAGCTTTAGAACGTGGTTCGGATGGTAATAACAATCTTCTTAAGTGGTGGGCAAAAAGAACTACAATATTTCCTGTAGTTGCCACGATTGCGAAGGAAATACTAGCTGTCCCCGCCTCAACAGTTTCTGTTGAACAAGCCTTCAGTGTAGGAGGATACATTCTGGATGAACGACGATCTCGATTGACGCCTCAAAATCTTGAAGCCCAAGCATTATTGAATGATTGGGTGAAAGCCGAGTTACGCCAACAAGAACCAAATTATAATGAACAAGAAGACAGTGATACATATGATACGGGATCTAGCAATGATTCGGTTGACTTGGGTGATTGAACCATCTCCTCTCCGCCTCCACCTCCGCTCCCTAAGGTAAGTATAAGGTAAGTGAACTACGAGAACTTTGATTCCTAAGGTAAGGGGATACGTAGGCAACATAATCCAAATATTTAAAGTTGAAATTCTTAATTTTAACTTTGAATATTTGAATTAAGCTCAAGTCCATTTTATTTTTTTTCCTTCCCCCCACCAAATTTAAAAATGAACTACGAGGACTTTGATTTTGATTCCTAAACTCTAAAGTTAGGGATATCAAATACGTAGGCGCTTAATCAAAGATTTAAAATTACAAAATTCAAGTTTAGACTTTAATATCTGAATTAAGCTCAAGTCCAATTTTTACCCCATATTTTTTTCTTAAAATTAAAATTTCAAAATTAAAAAAAAAAAAAAAAAAAAACCGCCGAACCGCCGGTTGGTTCGATTCGAACCGGCGGTTCACGGTTCAAAATCAGAACCGTGAACCGCTATAAGGCGGTTCGGTTCCGATTTTCGACAAACCAAAACCGGCGGTTCATGAACCGACGGTTCAAAACCGGCGGTTCATGAACCGACGGTTCAAAAAACCGGCGGTTTTGAACCGCCGAACACCTCTATTTATAAGTATAATTATTTGCTTTTCACATAAAATTGCGGGTATTCAATATTTAACAGAGGGAAGTTGGTTCTATGAAGCAGACAATTATTATTATATTAAGAGCTTGTTTGCTTTATTTAATGGGATATAAAATGATACAAAATATCTAAATTTATTATCTATTATTACATATCAATGTCATATTTGTAATCCAAAATTGCAAATCCGATTACTCTATATTGATTTGTAATATGATGTTTGCTTCAACAAATTAATATAGTATAAAATAATATATTGATTGTTTTGCCCTTCAATATTTTTAATAACTAAAATTATTACCTATATCCTAGGAAACTAAAATTATGCATCCTACTTACACTATCTTCGATTTTGATACATGGTGATAAAACTATCTTAACATTTTTAGAAAATTATCTGTAGTTTGTACATTTTCATTTTTCAGAATTTACATTAATATTATTTTTATTTAAATATATTTTCTAAATATTTAACATTTTGAATAGTTAAAGTCACATTTTAATATTATCTTCATTCCATATACATAAATAAATCATCTGAAAACTTGAGGACTTTTTCGGTATTTTAGTACTAATCCTGGAAGAATATTATAGGATATTGGATCCCAACAATGAGATGGTATATGTAATCATGTGTTGGAATGATTAAGAAAAAGGGCTGGGATTAACCTAAAGTTTTTAAGAGTTTGAAATGATTAAGAAAAAATTATTTAGAACCTAAAGTGGGAATAATTCCCACTTGATAGATGGAGTTCCCACTTTATTCATTGGAATGATTATTCGTATCACAGCATGAACGTTACAGTGCCGTGAATCCCGTGTGGGCCCATAAGGCAAGTTTTTAAGAGTTTCAAAATTCTCCATAAAATAATTTGCGTGAAAATAGCTCCATGACAGTTTAAATACGAAACAAAATACTTTTAAAAAAAACAAATCTGCACACACGGTTATTACATAAACGTGGAATGTTTTCAGAATTCAATTTAAAGAAAATAACAAGGCTTCTCCCCAACACTGCTCAACTCTGACCGGAACCTTCGGGAACGTCCTGCACAGATTCAATAAATTTGCCTGACACGATGAATCGTGCCAACCAACCTAGGTCTGATAATATGAACAAAATTCATTGATAGAATCAGATAAATCTGCAATTGTTATTCGGTATGGCAATATATCACAAAATACTCAACATTATCTCTTCTATCAGCACATAAACTCCCAAGGTCGCAACCAAGGGTCACGGGAGCATCTACACAGGAATACTCCGGACGTGGGTACCATTCAGGTCTTATCCCGCAACACAGTTCCGTATGGTACATCAACATATAAACTCCCAAGGTCGCAACCAAGGGTCACGACAGTATCTACTCAGGAATACTCCGGACAAGATAAGTAAAACGACCACAATTTCCACAGATAGTGACACACATTAAATTTTGGAATTTTAATATGTTGTGTGATGGCCACTAAGTATACTGGATACAGTTTGGAAAAGTAGTTTAAACAACAAACTGTATGGAATCTAAATCTGAGTGCGTAGCGGAAGTCTTGGATACAGTTAGTTGCCGTGGATACAGCAACGACGTATTAGGTGTATACTTAATATATCACAGTAATTTCAAACAAGAAAAGTCAAGGTAAATGACACATTAATTTAAGTGGTTCGAGGTAAACCCCTCTACGTCCACCGGTCCTCCACACAGAGTAAAAGTTTATTATATAATTACTGCGTACACAACTACGTAATTATAAACAAACCTATCCTTGTATCGTTCACACAGATTGATACAAAGAATATCACTTTCAACCGTTCACACAGATTGGTTAAAGCTTCCTTCTTGACTAGCTTCTTCACACACAGTTCCAAAGCTTCGTCCTTATTCGTCCCACACAGGTCAGAATAACTTGTTGAGTTCACACAGAGCTCGGTTTTTACACAGAGGTAAAATGTTAGGTAACCAAGTAAGAACAGCAGCTTTGAATATCAAGATCTGATGATAGCTGTTCTTGAAGTATGAGCACTGTATATCTCTTTCGTTCTAACTTGCAGTTTGCTCTGGAGATATGTTTGCTCAGATGATAACTTTGATAGCTTTGAGAGTTGGGTTACTTCAATAGATTTCGTAAGTGGTATATGATCTTCAATGTCTTCAAGGGTATATATAGCCTCTGAAGAAAGTATCCGTTGAGATGTCCGTTTGAATAAGATTTCCTTCAACGGGAATATGACATGATCCGGATTTCGCGGGATTCTGAAGATCTGAAGACTGACAGTATTTAAATACTTTATCCTTGAGTATTTAAATACTTCTTTGTTCAACGGTTCTTGACTTGTGTTCTTTCTTGTCCTTTTTGTGAACTGTATGGAAGGTGACTGTATTTAGGGTGTCGAGACAGTTTCCATACTTGATCTTTTGCAAGTCTTCAAGCTGTACTGACGAGCTTCACTTATGCTGATTCGAGGCTGATCTTCGATACATGATAAATCCTTGAATCCTCGATACAGTTTTCCACACTGTATTTGGCATATATGTCAAAACCTTCTTTAATAACAAATAACAATCGATACAGGGATCGGGTATCCAGGCTGAATCGATACAGGGTGTTTGTTTTTCCTAACAATTTCCCCCTTTTTGACAATTTGCCAAGTCTTAACTTAAACTCTTCGAGTCTTCTTGATGATGCCAAAACCTTCTTCATGAAGCATTCTTCTTCGATGACTTGGCATTTCTTGGTCTCTTGTCAATAGGTCGACTTAGTGACTTAGTCTACAATAATGAATCGCTCGCAGCAAGTTTGATCTGATTTGAGATTTATTACAACTTAAGCCTATGATTGGCGCGCAGCACAATCTTACACTTGTATTCTAAGTTTTACAATCAAACTATGAACTGTTCGTAGACTAGTTAAATGCAGCTTTATCTTTCAATCAAGTTTATCTAACTTGAGATTTCTATCAAACAATTTTAAGTAATCATACATAAACACGGTAGATTACGAGTTGTAATCTTTCAAGACAAACAAACTATTTTATTGATATTCAAAAGATTGAGTACAAGGTTTCTTTGTGTTGAATAATTACAAAAGCAAAAACAAAAATAATGTACATAAAATTTCAGCTCTTCATCTTTGATCCGCATGCCTCCAAGGTCTTCTTCTGGCTCATTCTCGGTGCCGCGCCACCGCTTTGAAGTGAATCATTGCCTCGTTCTTGGTAAATTGCTCTTCCTTCATAAGAACGATCAAAGGCAAGTATCGATCCTCTGGATGGGTGATCCGATCTCCTCTTCTATGTCTAGATTTCATCTCGATTTGGAGAGGGAGCTTACCTTCTTCTAGCATCTTCGAAAATTTGTCCACGCTTCCGCCAATGTCTTATAATTCTTGAAGATGGCGGATTCCCGATGAGTTTAACAAAATATCTCATCGTTCATTCTTCCTCCAGTGCTTCACTTCTTCGGCATTGGATTGCGGTTGGTTGGCGAGACGTATTTAGAAGGTTTTGAACAAGATTTTGCCAAGGGACATTTGGGTCATGGAATTACAGTCCTGAGCCCGAAATTCTAAAGCTTTGGGGTTGAGGTGCTAGCTTGTTCAATTCGGCTATCTATGCTTTGAGCACCTCAAATTCCCTTTCTGTTGAAGTCTTATTCTCCTTGCAGACTTCTCGAGCTTCTTCCCCCTTTTGGCCTCATCAAGACTTTGCGGGATTTCAAGAGCGGCGTCTGTTTGGTCTCGATCTTTGGTTATTCTTTCAACGAGGAGGAAAGAGTGCGACATCTCTTGAATGGATTTGTCATGCGCACGCAGTGAGAGCTATTCTCTATCATAGCACAGGCGGTCTTCGCTTCAGCAATTCTTGTCTTCGAGGCTTCTTCCTTCAACAGTTGCGCTTGTTTATCATCCATAATTTTCAAGTCTTGCTTGAACACTTCTGGCAGAAGAATGAATGCATCAACAACTCGAGATACTTCGTGTTGCAGAGTTGTCATTTCTTCAACTGCAGAGGTGTGCATCCAGTTCAGAGCCTTTTCTACAGAAGAGAGAGCGTTAACTGCATCTTGGATAAATACAGTCTGAAGGCCAAGAGCTTGCAGGCGCTCTTTGCGTGCGGCAGAGATAGGAGAGTCAGGCTGGGCGAAGTCTTCAGCACCATTTAACCTTCTTACGTTCACGGATGGTCGTGAAGTAAGTTGGACATCCTCAGGTTCGTTACCGTCCTCGGATTCCAAGGTTGCAGGGGCGGGAGTAGCTTCTTGGGGAATGGCGACAGCTGGTTCAGAAGCGTCCTGTGGCGAAGGTTCTTCGGCAGATGAGGATGCAGGCGGGACTGAATCCTCCTGTTGGGTTGGCGGACTAGCTTCTTTGGTCGCAACAGGCTCGGGTGCCTGTTCTAAAATTTCTTGATCTTCCTTGACGGGAGGGACTGATTCCTCCTGCTGTGGCGAAGGTGGATTGGCCTGATTAGATGGCCCTTCGTCGGTTCTGGGTGGGGAGGTGGCTTGGGCTTCAGCCTCTTCACGGCTCATTCTCGGACTGCTTGAAGAGCATCGCTGCCGCTGCAGTCGTGGTCGTCGCCGTCTGTTGGATTGATGGGAGAGTCCTCCGACTTCTTCTTTCCTTTCTTCTCGGCGTCGGATTTGTGCAACAGTGGCTTTCAATGAGATCTTTGCAAGAAGCGTTGTCCCATCGAGCGGTGCCTCAATTTCGATTGAGTCGGTTACTTCGAGACAAATCGCTCCTCGTGGCTCCATTCGCTCCGGTTATGCAGGTGTCGCATTGAGCTAGCCTAAAGCTTTTCCATTGCGAAATCGTTCGTACGCTGTTCAATTTGTCTTGAAAGAAGTGTTTGATTTATAATTGAGTGCAGGGAGGGACTTGAATCACGTCTGGGGACGCTGTTTCGAGGATTCCGTGCAGTATGGGATCTGCACGGAAGATGGACTCCTTGCAGGGATGGTGCCGAAGGAAATTGGATCTGCACGGGTGTGGAATCCCGTAGAGGAGAAGTAGCTTTTGGCTCGAATGGGCGGCCGACGTGCTAACGTCTTGAATGTTGCGCATGTCTCTACATCCGTCGTAGCCGCCAAGGGCTCGGGATCTACCGTCCGATGCAAGAGAGACACCTCTTCCGCAGGGGTTGGGCCACAGGGTGCTATATCGATGGGTTGCGCCACGGCAAGACATCCTCGGAGTGTTTGGCTTTGATTTTTGAGAGCCTCCGAGTCTCTTCTTCGACTTCTCATCGCAGAGTGCTTCTTCTTTGTGAGAACGCTTGCGCTTCTTCTTCGAGGATTCCAATGCGGGGACCTTCACTGTTTCGTCTCTGGGATTGACAGAAATAGGCATGTGACTTGTTCTCGGGTGGTTGGCTTGCATTGTGCTCTGGTTATAGGCAGAGGGTTTGACGCCTCCTAAATATATTCGAGAGCTGTTTTTCTTGGCATCGGCGGATTGCTTGACTCCGCACTTTGTCGATGTAGTTAAGCATTAAACCGAATGATTTCTTTTGGGTGGCGGTTTGCACACCTCTTCTGAAGTCGCTTCAAAATGATTTGGCACCGCTTTACCTTTTCACAGTCAAGATGGCGACCATCATTCGAACCTAAGATTTGTGCACATTTAACGCACCGTTCGATTTTCAATAATTCGGAACAAGTCATGCGAGATAAACGAAATGAAGAAGAAAATTTTTCTTGTGGCGGTGGTTGTCACCATGTCAACCACTTTGGACCGGTAAATAGTCCATAAAACTTGGTAATCAGCCCTTGAGACCCAAACGCGTCTCAAGCTGGTCCATGGTCAGGCCGTCGGCGGGCAGCCTGTAGATTTTCTGAAGTAAGTCGGTATCTATGCAGATTTGCACTCCTTGGACTGTTGCGGTGATGTCAGCAACATGTCCTCCCTGGGCTAGTGAGAGAAAACGAACGGCAGCGTTGAGGTAGAATTCCTCAACCAGATGAGCGTCGTATTTTTCGGCGGTTTTGTTTCCAAAGCGATAAAGACCTTGTTGCTCCAGACGAGTAATGATATACTCCATCGGTTCAGTGTCGTTGGTTTCAGAGATGATACGCTCGATAATGACGGATTTCGAGAAGATCCGTCCATCAATGATGCTGGAGGTCTTCTTC
This sequence comes from Orobanche coerulescens, assembly GCA_033398695.1. Classification (NCBI taxonomy): domain Eukaryota; kingdom Viridiplantae; phylum Streptophyta; class Magnoliopsida; order Lamiales; family Orobanchaceae; genus Orobanche; species Orobanche coerulescens. Next base: position 53,729,761 of record CM065811.1, read on the forward strand.
AGAACGGGGGATGAAGATTGAGTAGCCATGGATGTTTTCTTAAAGTGAAGGTGTAAGAAAACAGTAGAAATTCGCAGTGGATATGCAGAGAATATGTAGGCTGTTTGCTTGAGATCTCTTGTAATTGCAGTAAGCGTAAAGAGTCTCCAATGGCAGATACAGTCCTTTTATACTTGGGCGGCGAAATAGGGTTTACAGAGTACGAATGGTCAGATTTTAAGGGATGGGAACCGTTTTTGAAATCGACGGTCAGGATGGATTTAATATAACTGGTACGCTAATCCATTAAAAGGTTTTAAAATACAGCGGGTCCCACTTCTGACATAGGTTGAATACCCTAAATGCCTAAAACGGCGGTTTAAAAATAATAAACAATTTCAAAAACATCGCGGTTTTTGAGATTCAGTTGTCCAGATGTCGTGTAAGGCATTTAATGAACATGACGTTTGACATAAAACAGGGCACGTGGACAAAAATTATTTTAAAAAGGAAATAATATTATATTATATACTGAATCGAAATCCTATAGTATGTGCTGTTCTCCGCGTCGATACGTTCCCCTTAAAAAGGTACTAATAGGTTTTAAATTCCATACAAAGAATATTTGGATTTATCTTTGTATTCATGGGTCCTACAGTATTCCCCCTTAATTATTGCACACATCACCGTAGGATTCATATGCCTTCGTTCGCTACTGATCGTATAGATGTTTCGAGTGTACAGATAATTAATGTTGAATCAGTATTCACGGGTCTTACAAAGATTCCCCTCAATTGTTGAGTAAAAGCGGAAATGTACTTACAGGAGTCCGCCGCAGATTCCCACTCGTTTCTTAGCATGTTGAATCTTGCTTTGTGTCGAGAGGCTTGGTGAAAATGTCGGCCAATTTGGATGTCTCAGATGGACCTTTTCCGCATTTAACATCCTTGTTCTCGACATGATTCTGATGAAATGATGCTTCATGTTGATATGCTTAGTGCGCGAGTGCAAAACAGATTGTGCGTGATTGCGGTGCACTCGTGCTATCACACATGATTGGAGTCTCTCTAGCATCGATTCCATAATCGGCAGTTGTTCCGCATCCAAAGGATCTCGCATACACAGCCTACCAACAAAGATAGTATTCGATTCACCGTGGAAAGAGAATTTGCCAATTGCTTCTTCGAACCAAGAAACGAGCCTAGGTCCAAGAAAGTGACAAGTTCCACTTGTACTCTTCCTATCTAGCTTGACCTCCGAGATCCGAGTCATTGTATCCAACTAAATCGACCGCCTTCCTTAGGGTACCACGATCCTGCATCGACTGTTCCTTTAACGTATTTCAGGATTCGTTTAGCCGTATTGAAGTGTGATTCCTTAGGTGCAACTTGGTATCTCGCACACACTCCAACAAAGATCTTGGATATCGGGCTGCTAGCCGTTAGGTACAGGAGCGAACCAATGAGCTTCTGTAGAGTGATTGGTCAAACGGCTTTCCGGCTTCATCGGCACTAATTTGCACGGAAGTGCTCATGGGGGTTGGCGAGGATTTGGAAGTGTTCATTCCAAATTTGTTGAGAAGCTCCTTCTGTATTTCTCTGGTTGATGAATATACTGAGGCATCCGCTTTATCTCGCAAACCTAGGAAATAACTAAGTTCCCCCATCATACTCATTTCAAATTTGCTTTGCATGAGATGTGAGAACCTTTGACATAGAGCAAGGTTAGTTGAACCAAAAATAATATCATCGACATAAATTTGTACCATTAGAAGGTCATCTCCTTCCTGTATTTTGAACAATGTTTTGTCGACACACCTTTCTCAAATCCGTTGTTGGTTAGAATCTTTGGGACGGGGTTTCGTACTGTGCTCTAGGGGCTTGTTTAAGTCCGCATGGTGCTTTCCTTAGCCTCGTAAACTAGATCGATACCGTCCGTGTTGGCAAACCCCGGTGGTTGTTCAACATAAACTTCTTCGAAAGCTCTCCATTCAGAAAGCACTCTTGACGTCCATTTGGTATACGATAAAATTCTTATGGGCGGCAAAGGCTAAAAATATCTGATGGCTTCTAGTCTCGCTACAGGGGCGAAGGTTTCATCATAGTCGATTCCTTCTTCCCGACAATAGCCTTGTGCTACTAGTCCTGGATTTGTTTCTTATGATAAGTCCATTTCCATCCTTTTTGTTTGAAATACCCATTTGGTTCCTATAACCGATTGGTGTGTTGGTCCGGTACAAGATACCATACATTGTTTCTTTCAAACCGTTAAGCTCTTCTTCCATAGATGTGATCCAATGAGAGTTGTTAAGAGCGTCTATGGTCGAAACAGTTCGGATCGGGCTAAGAATACGGCAATAGTGCACATATTGAGTCTCCTCGGTTCGGATTGAGATTTCCATTCAGAAACCGTGAGACTTGACATTAGATTCTTCTTGTGCACAAAGTACATTTCCTTGTGTACTGTATTCTTCTACGAGTAGAAACACTGCATTAATGTTTCCAATGATCAGCTCTTGCGGGTGATCTCTCAACCATCTTCGGTCGGGTTCTAGTTCGTGGTCCCGTCAGATCGAAAGTTTACGTGGGAACGGCTTGACATGCGGCTTGACTTCATCCACATCGATTCTTACAGTGCGGGGTTGATTTCTAAATCAACTACGGGTTCAATGGGTGTAGGTGGATCCAAGATAGATAGATGGTGAATGTCCCGAGTGATATTATCTACTCTGTAGGGTCATGGTGTGGTTCGTCGAACACTACATGAATCGATTCCTCGATCGTCACCTCCTTTTATTAAAGATTAAAGCTTTGCCGATGAGGAGTATCCTACGAATATTCCTTCATCCGATTTTTCATCAAATGTTCTAAGTTGGTCCTTCCCATTGTTCAATACGTAGCTTTGCATCCAAAAATGTGAAAATACGAAACTAATGGAGTTTTGTTGTTCCATACCTCGTAAGTCGCTTTTGTTGTGATGCTTGTTGACGATACAATGTTTTGAGTGTAGCATCTTGTATTGGTTGCTTCACCCGTAAACGCTGCGGCAATTTGCTTTCGGCAATCATTGTCCTAGTTGCATCTTTCAACGTCCTATTCTTTCGCTCGGCAACACCATTTTGTTGAGGTGTACGGGCAGCTGAGTACTCGTGCTGTATGCCATTCTCCGAACAGTATTGCTCTACAAAGCGGTTTGTGAATTCAGTACCTCTGTCGGAACGAATGCACACGATACTCGATGCTTTTTCATTCTGCAACTTTCTCAGGAGCTCGGGCAGCCTTGATGTTGTTTCCTTCTTCTTGCTAAGAAAGATCGTCCAAGCATACCTGGAATAATCATCAACAACAACCATACAATATTTCTTACCTCCCAAACTTACTGGGTCTACAGGACCGTAGAGATCCATGTGTAGCATTTCCAATACTCTTTGGGTTGAAAGGTAGGATTTGCTCGTCCGGATAATCATAACCTGAAATCCATAACAAGAATTTCCCCAAAACGGGTCCCCAAAGGGGTTAGCAATTACGCTAGTACAAGTAATCAAGGCAAACCAATCGCTTACACATTTCATAGTACATGCACCAATATCATTTTCTAAAACCAAAACTAGACATGTCCTTTCCGGAAATAAACAGTCAAACAATTTGCCGTGGGAACAGGGCTATACCATTGATCCCGCTCCGTGATCCCTAAGGACCCTCCCGAGCTGGCCATATTATAAAACAAATCACGCACACGCATCGCCTTGGGAACAGGGCTATACCATTGATCCCGCTCCGTGATCCCTAAGGACCCTCCCGAGCTGGCTAGCGAAACAACTCGTGAATCCAGGGCTATACCATTGGATTCCCTCCGTGATCCCGTCGGACCCTCCCGAGGTGAGCAATCACACACAATATACATCACTATTTCACGTTAAGCATAAAAGGTTTCCAAGAATACTTGCCTTGAATAAATGACGACGCACGAGCGGAAGGAAAATACCGACGAACGTTAAGAACCGATAATCACGAACCTAACGATGCGAAGGACAAAATCACAACCAGTTCTAAATGGATACGGAATTGGAAAACACCCGAAAACCCGCCTACGATTCATGTATATCCGGGGGCGGAATTGCAGCTTTTGGTTTTCTCGGTACAGCAGGTTCCTTTATAGGACTGGGAGTATCTTTCGGTTCTGGAATGTGTTCCACACTCTTGACGAACACAGTACTAGTTTTACCTTTATTCGAACATGAGCTGTATCCTAAGCCACTTTTATCATGAGCATGTTGCCCAGTGCTCAGAATTTCTTCCATTCTTTTGGACGATTTTTCAAAAGACTTCAGAATGGTCTCAAGTTCAGTTTCTCGCTTCTCGAGAGTTGTAATTTTGGTTTGTAGTAGAACCAAATCATTTGTCTTGCTCTCATTATGGGTTTTAACCTCATTTAGTTCATGAGCAAGTTGATGATTGCTCTCCATGAGTTTTTCAAATCGACCTTCTTTGGTTTCACAATCAAGAGACATATTATCATAGTTTATCTTCGAGTCATTCTCATCTTTCAGCTCTAGATTTGTTAATTGAAGTCGTATATTCTCGATTTTAGACTCTCATGGGCTTTTTGAATGTTTTGAATTCATTCATCATATTTTCAAAGTATGAGATGCATTAGGTGGAATGACCGAGGTTGAACTTACCTCATCGTCCGTCTTCTCCTTCTCGGAACATCTTTAGCCATAAAGCACATGTATGCTTTATCATCAAACTCATCGTCGGATGAATCACTTTCGTGACCACCGAAGACATTCTGCAGATTTGGATGGTGTGGGGAGGCTTCGATTCTCCAATCGTGGCCTTGAGCTTGTCTTTCCAAGCACGTCTTCTTTCATCTCGCTCTTGTTGCTCGGCCTCCGGCAACCTTTGGACTTTGGGATGAGGACATTTGTTTGCATAATGACTGGTTTCGCAGATTATAGCACGAGTTAGCATCGGATGATGTTTGGTACTTACCTTGTTGATGTGTTTGGGCTGTAGGAGTCTTTCCAGCATCGTTTGATGAACTTTTTGAACTTATGCATTAGAAGCGCCATTTCATCTTGTGACAGGATGTCGTCGTCATTGTCGGCCTCTTGTGACCGGGCTTCGACGAGCTAGGCATCTTTGTGTCGACGGTTCGATACAAAGGCCGAGAGTCGTGACCTTTGAGGGAGATTCTTGACTTTCTCTCTTGTCTATGTCATACTCAAAAGCTTTAAGGTCGGAGAAGAGATCAAAAGTGGATATTTCATTAAGATTACATGACACACGCATAGCTGTGGTCTTAATGTCCCATCGAGTGGGAGAGATCTGAAAATTTTTAAGTTCTTCTCCTTTTGGGTGTAAATCTTGCCCAACGCTTCAAGTTCACCAATAATACCGGTAAATCTGAGGTCAAGTTCCTCAAGTGTTTCCGTTGGTTTCATTTGAAAGATTCGAATTCTTGAGTGAGTTTTGAAATTTTGTTTTCTTTTGAGAGCTCGGTTCCCTCACAAATTAACTTGAGTTTATCCTGATTTCTTTGGGTGTTTTGCAGCTCTTTACCTTTGAGAACGTGCCTTTGTCAAGAGTGACAAATAACGCGTTCTTAGCCACATTGTCTAGATTGGCTCGCTTCCTTTCATCGGTTGTCCATTGCTCGCGTTCCTTCTCGAGCATTTCAGCATGGGCTTGGCCCTCAATCCTTGCGGCTGGATTGACCTTCATAATCTTGATCGGACCATCTGTATAACAAAGATCATCTCTTCGTGCATTCCGCAAGATGAGCTTCCATTACGATTCTCCAGTCGTCAAATTCGTTAATAGAGAACATAGGGACTTTGTTAATCATAGAAGTATCCATACTGATAATATAGGAATGAAAGAAACTGTTTTGAAAATAAGTGATTTGAATCTGATTTGGTTAAAAGAAATACGACTGATTCCTTTTAGAATCAACCGCTCCGATACCACTTGATGGCCACTAAGTATACTGGATACAGTTTGGAAAAGTAGTTTAAACAACAAACTGTATGGAATCTAAATCTGAGTGCGTAGCGGAAGTCTTGGATACAGTTAGTTGCCGTGGATACAGCAACGACGTATTAGGTGTATACTTAATATATCACAGTAATTTCAAACAGTAAAAGCTGAAGGTAAATGACACAGTAATTTAAGTGGTTCGAGGTAAACCCCTCTACGTCCACTGGTCCTCCACACAGGAGTAAAAAGTTTATTATATAATTCTGCACACAACTACGTAATTATAAACAAACCTATCCTTGTATCGTTCACATGATTGATACAAAGAATATCACTTTCAACCGTTCACAGCATTGGTTAAAGCTTCCTTCTTGACTAGCTTCTTCACACACGCCCAAAGCTTCGTCCTTATTCGTCCCACACAGTCGAATAACTTGTTGAGTTCACACAGAGCTCGGTTTTTACACAGAGGTAAAATGTTAGGTAACCAAGTAAGAACAATGACTTTGAATATCAAGATCCGATGATAATGTTCTTGAAGTATGAGCACCGTATATCACTTTCGTTCTAACTTGCGCTTGCTCGGAGATATGTTTGCTCGATGATAACTTTGATAGCTTTGAGAGTTGGGTTACTTCAATAGATTTCGTAAGTGGTATATGATCTTCAATGTCTTCAAGGGTATATATAGCCTCGAAGAAAGTATCAGTTGAGAGGTCCGTTTGAATAAGATTTCCTTCAACGGGAATATGACATGATCCGGATTTCGCGGGATTCTGAAGATCTGAAGACTGACAGTATTTAAATACTTTATCCTTGAGTATTTAAATACTTCTTTGTTCAACGGTTCTTGACTTGTGTTCTTTCTTGTCCTTTTTGTGAACTGTATGGAAGGTGACTGTATTTAGGGTGTCGAGACAGTTTCCATACTTGATCTTTTGCAAGTCTTCAAGTCATCCGACGAGCTTCACTTATGCCGATTCGAGGTGATCTTGATACATGATAAATCCTTGAATCCTCGATACAGTTTTCCACACTGTATTTGGCATATATGTCAAAACCTTCTTTAATAACAAATAACAATCGATACAGGGATCGGGTATCCAGGCTGAATCGATACAGGGTGTTTGTTTTTCCTAACATTGTGCAACGATTAATACTCCACAACGGCGATCGGCACAAGGGCCGAGCGACCAACGTCAGTGTCAAATGAACCAAGGCAGACTTGCCAAACGAAGATGCCAGATCAAGATCAAGTACCGAGCGATCGACGTCCAGGGCGATCGCCTCTTGGCACCTAGCGATCGTCTCTAGTGCCCGACCAAGACGACTGTCTTATGCCGCGGGTAAAGCCAAACATCCGTCAAAATATACGAAGACCGAATCTCGGGATGAAGACCCACATGTAGATCCGCAAATGGCGCCGCAGGAAAAGGCTTTTTGACTCCAGCCCATCACCAGCTGTGAGTGACAAGGATAGCCTCTCACCTACCGACAGACCCGTCGAAAGGTCCTAGGTGGGACCTCCCAAGTCTACGACGTGAGGCTCGGGGTGTCTTCTCATTGGTTCGCACAGCTGGCTACCAGTAGAAACCGCGGACTTTAAAGGAACCAACCCACGTGCTGAGCTGATCGCCCGTTTAAATTAATGCAGGAAAGGCGATCGCCCGCTTGGGATTAAGACATCCCAACTACCTCCTCTTCTATAAGTAGGAGACTTCCAGCATTTGGAAGGAGGCTTCTCTCGGATCTGTCTCTCTCTCTCTCACTCTCGGAACCTCTTAACCGAATGACGATCGGCAATAACGAGAACTCCCTATATTTCAAGAACTCACAGAGCATCAATTCTGGTTCTTCCGGCAATCATTAGCACTCAAGAGCTAGATAGCTAGGGTTATTACACTCATTGTAATTGTACACTTACATTAATATTTGTACTCCCAAGCGGAATTCTTATTAATAATATCTCGCGAGAGCATTCAAGCCCGGGACTAACAACCCCGACAAATCTTGTGTTATTTACACTTCTCGTACGTGCTCTCACATTTTGTTTGTTACTCACCCACACCCGAAGCTATATCCAGCAAACCATTCCGAATAATATTTTGGAAAACAACAATTGGCGCTATAAGGAGGGGGCTCGAGCCTTTATTTTCTCTCCGACCATTTCGAAGAACACTCATTGTTATCCGGAACATATACTTGAAGAAACACTCACTGTTCTTCAAAGAAAAACCTTGAAGATAATGACGCCTGCCACCACTTCGAAGAGAGCCACCCTACGATCCGTCAGACGTCTTATTCCGGCCCAAACCGAGTCCCAACCAACGGCGGAAGGCATCCGCGGCGACGCTGGACTCTCACTCCCGCCCCCGAGGGATGATCCCAGCCTCTCACTCGATCACTTCCGAACTGTGGAACAGATCGAGGAGGCCATGGCCATCCTAAGGGAGCGACGGAGAGCATGCGACGCACCCACTATTACCCCATCAGCCTTCCGCCGCACGGGAAAACGAAAGCTCAAGGGGATATATGTCAAGAAATCGTCAGAAAGCCCCAATTCACGAGAAAAGGCACTCGCGAGGCGGGACAGTTCCGTCTTCAGCCGCCTAAGAAGTGATCCTTCATGGCGACCGGGGCATTTTGGCCCCAGCCATGAGACGTCGGAGTCCGAATCCGTCACCCGGAGTTCGGCATACCCAACTCCACGAAAATAAAGCCATTTGGCTCCCCCTCGCCGAAATGTCGAGCTCAGCGGCAAAGACTTCGACGCCTACAACGGAGCGAGGATATCAGTACATGATCGCCTCGGCTCCCACTCCAAGAGCCAGACCGCGAGCAGCCAGGTTACAGCGATGGCCGCAATGCAGCGCCAGCTTGACGATATGAAAGCGCTCATAGAAACTGGGGCAGGCGCCAAGGGAAAGGTCGTCGGACCAAGTGAGCCGCTCGTGGTCCATATCGAGCTTGCTCCCATGCAACCAAAGATCGCTCCTCCTCAAACACCTCTGTATGAGGGGAGATCGGACCCCGAGACTCACTTAAGCAAGTTCTGGATCTATATGACTGGATGCGGGGCGTCAGACGCGACGAGATGCCGAATGTTCCCGTTAACGTTGGGCAATCTTGCCCATAAGTGGTACATCTCATTGCCACCGCGCTCCATCAATTCCTTTGAGAAACTGGCGAGCGACTTCACGTCGTACTTCGCCGCCAAGGTCGCTCGGCCAGAAGGTCCCCTCCGCATGATGAAGATCAGGCAGGGGAAAGACGAGTCCGATGAAGATTACATCGACCGGGTGGATGAAATAGTCCTCACTGGCGAGCCCGTAAGCGGCGAGATCGCCCTCTACTCGGTCCTAGGGGGATTCGATGGTCTTTCGCCCATGTTCAGGCACGAAGGACATCCCCCCAACCTACGCGATCTTCCGCGCCAAAGCTGCCAATTTTCTGGCCAGACAGAGGCTGCTCGCGCCCTTCGTCTAGGCGAGGGGGCAACCGGGGAGAGGAAGACGCCATCTCACATACCAAAGACGGTGATCGCCAAGTCCAAAAAGGCGATCGCCAAGCCATCCGGTGATCTCAAGGCCTTTGAGGATGTGGAAGCCCATCTCCTCCACAACCTCAATCTATCTCCAGCCCATATTTTTTACGCCATCAAGGGGAGTGAGCGGCTAATCAAGCCAAAAGCGATAAGGGACAACGGTCATCTGGACCGCGATAAATTTTGTGCTTACCACAAGAGTCCCAGCCACAACACCGACCAATGCCGCGACCTCCTCAGACAACTCTAGAGATTGTTCGAGGAGGGCAAGTTGGACAGTTTAGTGACTTAGCCGAAGCCCCGGGTAGAAAGGACCATCGGTGATAGAACGATGATCGTCAATCTCCCAATCCGATCGCCATAATCAAACGCGAAGAGCTAGAGGATTCATACGAGTCAATCCCCCCGATCGACCTCGGGGGACGGATCTATATGCTTCAATCAAGAGGTGGAAACTTTAGAGGTCTTTCCCCAGTTTCCACCATGTCAAACCAAAGGCTACTGCCTGAGCAACGCCTCCAAAAAGAGGATGACTCGCTCGCCCTCTAAAGTTCGTCATCTAACATGATGGACCCAGGCAAATGATCGCCTCCCCCAGCACAACGTAAACCGTCGAGGACCACCATCTAACATGACGATCTGATGTAGAAAAGTGCAGACATGGTTCTGGAGGTTGATGGAACCGACAAACCGTCCATGCAAGGTTCCTTTGGGCAGAGATTGCTCGCCCTTCATTTAAGTACGAGGCGGGCGTAGCCGAAGGACCCTCCAAAACAAATCTGAGGACACGCTCGCCCGCCCTCGAGGATCCATCATCTAACATGGTGGACCCGGACAATGCGACGCGTCCCGCCCCCGTCACAATGTACGCCCTCGAAGGTCAGTCATCTAACATGTCGGTCCCAGGCATAAAAGTGCTAACAAGTCACGGTCGTGGGGTCGATTAATCCGACGGCACCCCGTGCAAGGACTCCTCCAGGATGAGATCGTCCGCCCCATCGCTACATTGCGAGGCAAAATGTAGCCTCCGGAGGACCCTCACAATAAAGTGAGTCATGAGACAAGCCTACAGGTGGAATGTCGCTCATGCACAAGACATGGTCGCGGAGGTCGGTTCCATCGAACTCCACGACTGTGCATGGTTCCTCTAGGCCGAGATGGTCGGCCATCCTTGAGGAATCTGCAAAATTGAAGATCGCAAGAACTAAACGAAGGATCGCTCGCTGAACGATTTATTTTCGATCCCTTTCACCAAGTAAACAATCTCAAGAGCCGCTATTTTCAGCGATCGAGTAGGTCGTCCAAATTCGAAATCAAAGACCGCTCGATGAGTCGCTCGTCATTATTTTAAACGATCGCCAGTGGAACCACCTCACCCCATGTCTTCAACATCGGAGCGAGCTGGGGGGCAACTGTTGTGCGGCGATTACTATGCCACAATGGCGATCGGCACAAGGGACGAGCGACCAACGTCAGTGTCAAATGAACCAAGGCAGACTTGCCAAACAAAGATGCCAGATCAAGATCAAGTACCGAGCGATCAACGTCCAGGGCGATCGCCTCTTGGCACCTAGCGATCGTCTCTAGTGCCCGACCAAGACGACCGTCTTATGCCGCGTGTAAAGCTAGACATCCGTAAAAATCTACAAAGACCGAATCTCGGGATGAAGACCCATATGCAGATCCGCAAATGGCGCCGCAGGAAAAGGCTTTTTGACTCCAGCCCATCACCAGCTGTGAGTGACAAGGACAGCCTCTCACCTACCGACAGACCCGTCGAAAGGTCCTAGGTGGGACCTCCCAAGTCTTCGACGTGAGGCACGGGGTGTATTCTCATTGGTTCGCACATCTGGCTGCCAGTAGCAACCTCGGACTTTAAAGGAACCAACCCACGTGCTGAGATGATCGCCCGTTTAAATCAATGCAGGAAAGGCGATCGCCCGCTTGGGATTAAGACATCCCAACTACCTCCTCTTCTATAAGTAGGAGACTTCCAGCATTTGGAAGGAGGCTTCTCTCGGATCTCTCCCTCTCTCACTCTCGGAACCTCTTAACCGAAAGATGTTCGGCAATAACGAGAACTCCCTACATTTCAAGAACTCACAGAGCATCAACTCTGGTTCTTCCGGCAATCATTAGCACTCAAGAGCTAGATAGCTAGGGTTATTACACTCATTGTAATTGTACTCTTACATATCTGTACTCCCAAGCGGAATTCTTATTCATAATATCTCGCGAGAGCATTCAAGCCCGGGACTAACAACCCCGGCAAATCTTATGTTATTTACACTCCTCGTATGTGCTCTCGCATTTTGTTTGTTACTCACCCGAAGCCATGTACATCAAACCATTCCGAATAATATTTCGGGTAACAACATAATATAACATAGTCCGAGCAAGATTTCACTTGCCTTAATTCCGACGAGGTAATTCCCTTCTTGCAACAATAGATCGAACGACCACTATTAATCGAGAGCTCAACCTAATTACATTTTCGCGATCAATACCTCATAAAGATAATGAATAATAATGATCCCCCCTTCCTGATTGAGTTCTTATCCTACTTCAATTTCTAATGTTGGGACAACGATTCCACGATTGATAATAAGGCGAACTACTACAAATCTCAATTCCTGGATTATCAATTTATCACAACATTATAATTAAAATGCTCCTCACAATATCTATCCAAGACGACTACACTTCAACCAAAATTATCCATTAGCTAACTACTAGTTCAAATTTTCCATCTTCAGGGTAGAATGGTCGAGCACAATTCTAGCATAATCCTCGTTTACGATTGTTCAACTAATTCGGTATTTTGATAACTAGTTCACCTTAACAATTTTAACGAGTTTAACGAACGATAATCGAATCAACTCAACACAATTTATTACATAACTAACGCAATAGCATTGGCAAAATAGGTTTACTCCTAAGGTTACAATCCAATATACAATTTTCACAACGATATATACGAATTGTTCGTCCGAGATATGCTTTCATTTAACGATTAAGATTAATGCTAGTTTTTAACGGTTTGATTATGGTCAAGAGTTCTAAACTGCCCCAAACACCCGAATTCTAGTACAACATAACTATCAACACTGAAATGGATTCAAAGGTTTGATAAACTCACCTAACACGACAAGGGACGAGGAAGAACCACAAAGGACGATGAAGAACGAGAAGACAACACCTTTAAATCCTTCTCCGAAGCTTGATCAAACTGCTCTACTAGGATAACACTCGGATAGGGAGGCTAAAATCCGATTAGGGAGGCTAGAGGATGATATTTGAGAAAGGGGAGATGTTTTTGGATCGGAAGAAATGAAAGGGAAGATGTCATTTATAACACTAGGATGGCTTTACATACGTTAGGCCTTACAGTTTACGTACGTAAGCCCTATTACGTACGTTATTTTGAAATGGTTAACATACGCAAGGTACCTCATAATCTACTACTCGAAATAACACTGACCATTACGTACGTAATGTTGGCTTATTAACGTACGCTAACACCAGTTGACTTGCGTGTCGCTATCGCGCCAAAAGTTATCCTGACCACGCGGGATCAAGATTCTCGTCCGAAGACTGAAGACTGTGTTACGTACGTAAGGCCTAAGCATTAACAAACGTAATGCGATAATGTTTAGCGTACGTAATGATCTGTGGATAACGTACGTAAGGTTTGTTTAATTCACTAAGTTATTATCACATTTAATCCTTATAGCGACTTCCCTTTAGACTCGTATAGCAATTTCTTGGGGAACAAGATGTTGGCCACCGTCATATTCGCACCGATATTTGCTCAACGACATCAAGGTATGCCACCGACATGTCATCAACATCATACAATTACATCACAAAACAAATAAATGCGGACGAGCTTTTATACGTGACAATATGGTCTAAACATACGTATAAAAGTATAAGTATCGCGATGGAGCACATTATTAATCATTAAAAACGAGGTACAGAATATTAAACAGCATGGAATACTCATGGTATTACATACCACCCTCCTTAAAAATAGTTTCGTCCCGAAACTAAGAAAATAACTCGGGATGACTCTCCCTCATACTCGACTTGGTCTCCCAAGTTGCTTCTTCAATGCCATGATGCAACCACTAGACTTTTAAAAGAGGTATGGCCTTATTCCTTAGTGTCTTTACGCGTCGATCCAAAATCGCGATTGGCACTTCTCTAAAGGTAGCATCATTAGAAATCTCTACTTCTTCGAAATTGATCTTGTGGCTTGGATCATACACATATTTTCTCAGTTGGGAGACGTGGAAGACATTATGCACTCCATCTAATGATGGCGGCAACGCTAGTCGATAAGCGAGTCTACCAACTCGGTCTAATATTTCGAACAGACCGATAAATCTCGGGCTCAATTTGCCTTTATGGCTGAAATGTCGAATGCCACGCATTGGCGATACTTTGACTCAAATGTGGTCCCCGACTAGAAATTCCAACTGTCGCTGGCGATCCGTAGCTTATGTCTTCTGGCGGCTCTGTGCTGCTAACATGTGTTTTCGAACAATGGAAATTTTCTTAATAGATTCCTGGATCAAATCTAACTCGGTAGCGACGACATCGGAAGCATCATCCCAACATAGGGGAGACTTGCATCTCCTACCATACAAGGCTTCGAAGGGTGCCATGCCTATGCTTGCATGCCAGCTGCTGTTGTATGAAAACTCCGCTAAATAGAGATGTTTAACACAGTCTTTTTCCTAATCAAGTACACACGCTCTCAACATATCCTCCATGGTCTGTATTGTACGTTCTGTCTGTCCATCTGTTTGAGGGTGATAGGCTGTGTTGAAATGTAGTTGAGTACCCATAGCCTTGTGGATAGCTTTTCAGAAGCAGGACACATACCTGGTGTCTCTATCCGGTATGATCGCTGAGGGAATGCCATGTAGTCTCACGACTTCCCGGATAAAGATGGTGGCCAACTGCTCTGTTCCGGTAGTCTCTTGGATTGGGATGAAATGTGCCGACTTCGTCAATCGGTCAACAATGACCCATATCGTGTCCTTTCCTCCCGTCGTCACTGGTAACTTGGTGACAAAATCCATTGATATGCTCTCCGATTTCCATTCTGGAATGGGTAAGGGCTGCATGATTCCGGCCTATCTGTAGTGTTCGATCTTCACTTGTTGACACGTCATACACCGAGCAACGAATCTTGCCACTTCTTGTTTCATGTTTTTCCACCAAAAGTTCTTTCGCAGATCTTTATACATTTTGCTCGCCCCAGGATGCGCAGAATAGGGAGTAGAATGAGCTTCTTTCGGTATAGTTTGCCTTAGCTCGTCATTTGGCATAATACAGATTCTGTTCTTAAATCTCACCAAGCCCCATTGGATCCTGTATTCTGAAATAATCCTCACCTCGGCTCTTGCACCGATCGCGTGCTGTTTGGGATCTTCCATCTGTGCTAGGCGTATCTCATCCAGCAAGGATGAATGAATATTAATTGAGCACAACTATCCTTGGTGGTGTTGTATCCATACCTCAATGTCATTTCTCCTGAGATCCTGCTGCAATTCCGGTAGTACAGTTAAACCGGATAGTGTCATCTCTTGCGCAGTCTTCCGACTAAGTACATCTCCCACGACGTTGGTATTCCCAGGGTGATATAAAATCTCCACGTCGTAATCCTTGACTAGCTCCAGCCAACGCCTCTGCCTCATGTTTAACTCCATTTGGGTGAAGATACATTTCAAACTCTTGTGGTCTGTTAAAATCTTATAGGTAACCCCGTAAAGTTAGTACCTCCAGATATTAAGAGCATGGACTACTGCAGCCAGTTCCAAGTCATGTGTTGGGTAGTTCACCTCGTATGGATAAAGTTGTCGAGAGGCGTATGCAATAACTCTGTCATTTTGCATGAATACACATCCTAGTCCATGCTTAGATGCATCTGTGTATATTATGAATCCTTCTATGCCCTGTGGTAGTACTAACACTGGAGCGGTAGTCAGTCTCCTCTTTAGCTCGTCGAAGCTCTCCTCACAATCCGTTGTCCAGACAAACTTGGTACTCTTACTTAGTAGGTTCGTCAATGGCCGAACGATACGAGAAAAAGCTTCGACGAATCGTCGATAATAACCTGCCAATCCCAGGAAACTCCTTACTTCTTTGGCATTCTTAGGTGGTTCCCAACTCATCACTGTCTCGATCTTTTGAGGATCTACCTTGACGCCTTTTGCTGAAATAACATGTCCAATAAAGGTTACCTCCGGCATCCAGAACTCGCATTTATAAAGTTTTGCATAAAGTTGGTGTTGCCTCAAAACACTTAACACCTGCCTCAAGTGTTCCTCATCCTCCTGTTGGCTCCGGGAATAGATTAGAATGTCGTCAATAAAAACCACCACACACTTGTCGAGAAAATCTGTCAGAATCGTGTTCATCAATTCCACAAAATTGGCTGGGGCATTAGTCAAGCCGAACGAAACCACCATGTACTCATAGTGTCCATATCTTGATCGAAATACAGTCTTGGGTATATCCTCCTCCTGAATCCTTAATTGGTGATATCCGGACCGTAAATCGATTTTTAAGAACACAGTCGCCCCCTGTAATTGATCCAGTAGATCCTCGATCCTTGGAAGTGGATACCGGTTCTTAATAGTGACTTTGTTCAGCTCTCTGTAATCGATACACATGCATAGGGAGTTGTCCTTTTTCTTCATAAAAAGGACTGGCGCACCCCACAGCGAAGTACTCGGACGGATCACTCCCTTCTTTAATAATTCCTCGAGTTGTAACTTTAATTCCTTCATCTCAGTTGGTTCCATCCTGTATGGTGCTTTGGAAATAGGCGTCGCTCCCGGCTCAAGTTCAATCTAGAGATCAATCTCCCGTCGTGGCGGCAACCCTGGTAATTCATCGAGAAAAACGTCTGGAAATTCGCTCACCGCGGGAATGTTATCAACCGATAGCTGTGATGTGTCCTCCTGAAGAACATAACACCAATAATATGTTTCTCGATTGTCACAAGATACTCCCGTAGTAAGGAGGCTGAGAGACCCTTTAGTACTGAAGTGTTCTCGACCCCTGATTATGTGAGTGGCACCGTCACAAGTCATAATGGAAACGGTTAGGTTATAGGTATCTAATATCGTCCTGTGCATGGTCATCTAATCCATTCCCAAAATGATATCCTCATCTTGAAGTGGGAAAAACCATAAGATTCGATGTCCAGCCCCGGTCATCAACGCGGATCAGACAGTTTCGAACTTCCAAATTACCCCCAACTCTGCTACCCTCGGGTAGCTTAATAGTAAAAGATTCACAAGGTACACAAGGAAGGTTCAAACGATTAACACATTCCACAGATATAAACGACTGTGTCGCTTCAATATCAAACAGTACATGAACAGGCTGGGAATGAACAAGTAGTGTACCTGAGACAGCAGGTGCGGTTTGGTCATCAGTAGCCCTTAATTCGAACACGCGAGATGGTAGTGTCCCCAAGGAGGGTGCAGTGCCTCCCCTGCACCCACATCCTCTTCCGGCACTGTATGGTGGGGGTTTAGTTTAGTAAGGTGGAGCTCGATAGTCGAAAACGGCGGGTGCCCTGTATGTCTGTACTGAACCTTGCTGACTCTGAGAAGCTGGATTTGGTGTAGATTTGACCCGTGAAAAGTAGCGAGACATGTGCCCACTTCTTCCACATGAAAAACACTTCATAGACACCTTACGACACTGACTCATGGTATGTCCAGCTATGCCACAATTGAAATGGCTCCGGCGTAGGGACCGGTCGGATGTGCCCTTTTGTTCGTACGAAACCGCTGATTTAGAGGAGAACCCAGTTCCCGAGTTCATTCTACTGGTGCCCCCAGACTGATTAGATGTCTTCTGCTTCTTCTAGTTATGCCCGGTGTCAGAACTAACAACAGTGCTGGCATACGCCGTGACTACGTCCTCATATGCCCTCAGAGTAGTGCATTGAAATCCAGCTGCATAACATTGAACATTTTCTGGAAACCGTTGCGCAACGTGACAGATTCGCTGATTTTCAGATGGAACCATTTGCGAAACATAGCTTAGTTTGGTCATATAGGCTCGAATGATTTCTGGAACCGGCAAGGTCTGTGGTCCAGCACTGAAGAAACTCCGTGCACGAGCAGTTTGAGCTGACCTGGGGTAGTACTCATCTCTCAACAATTTGGAGAACTCGGTCCACCCCACTACCCTATTCTCCAGCTTATAGGTCCTCCACCATCAGGCTGTAGTGTCGCGGAGCTGGTTGATTCCCAGCGGTACCTTTCAATTCCCTGGGCAATCGATTACCTCGAAAGCAACCTCCATTTCGGAGATCCAGTTGTCCACATGTTTATCTCCCGAACCGTCGAATAATGGTGGTCTAGCCTTCAGCATCTCTCCCATCCATCGGTCCTTTCCAGTGTTCTGTTCCAGGTTAATGACTGGTACCCGCTCTGCTCGGTTGACCTGAGCAATTCCCATTGCAATGGCCTGGGCGAGAGTCTGAATGAAAGCCTGATCCATTCTCCCGTTGTTTTGGTTTTCTGCCTCCTGTTCATTCTGATTAATGGACGATGGCTAGATTCCGGCGGGAACAATTTCAGCGGTGTTCCTGTCTTCCTGCTGGTTCACAGCGGAGCCCTAAGCGTCATTCACGATTCTCCTAGCTCCACGACGTGCCATTGTGATAATTGTTCGATCTAGAGGGTCAGTTCAGTACAATTATTCGTTGAGTTCTATTGAATTCAAACATCATACCTGATTCTCAAGAAACATACGTGTTTCTCACATTGACATTCCTCGAGTAGTTACATTTGCTTGGAGTGTTGGACTTTGAAAGCGTTTAAACATTTTCAAAATGTTTTGATAAAACTTTCCACGTGGGTGTTCGGCTCTGATACCATTATCTGTAACACCCCCAAAATTTACCGGAATATTATAGTGCCGTGAATCCCGTGTGGGACCCACAGGGCAAGTTTTTAAGAGTTTAAAAATTCTCCATAAAATAATTTGCGTGAAAGTAGCTCCATGACAGTTTAAATACGAAAAGAAATACTTTAAAAAAAACCAAGTCCGCATACACGGTTATTACATAAACGTGGAATGTTTTCAGAATTCAATTTAAAGAAAATAACAAGGCTTCTCCCCAACACTGCTCAAGCCTGACCGGAACCTTCAGTAACGTCCTGCACATATTCAATAAATTTGCTTGACACGAGAAATCATGCAAGCCAACCTAGGTCAGATAATTCGAACGAAATTCATTGATAGAATGAGATAAATCTGCAATTATTATTCGGTATGGCAATCTATCATAGAATACTCAACATTATCTCAACTATCAGCACATAAACTCTCAAAGTCGCAACCAAGGGTCACAGAAGCATCTACACAGGAATACTCCGGACGTGGGTACCATTCAGGTTTTATCCCGCAACACAGTTCCGCACGGTACATCAACATATAAACTCCCAAGGTCGCAACCAAGGGTCACGGAAGTATATACTTAGGAATACTCCGGACAAGATAAGTAAAACGAACACAATTTCCACAGATAGTGACACACATTAAATTTTGGAATTTAATATAACATAGTCCGAGCAAGATTTCACATGCCTTAATTCCGATGAGGTAATTCCCTTCTTGCAAAAATAGATCGAACGGCCACTATTAATCGAGAGCTTAACCTAATTACATATTCGCGATCAATACCTCGTAAAGATAATGAATAATAACCATCCCCCCCTTCCTGATTGAGTTCTTATCTTACTTCAATTCCTAACGTTGGGACCACGATTCTACGATTGATAATAAGGCGGACTACTACAATTCTCAATTCCTGGATTATCAATTTATCACAACATTATAATTACAATGCTCCTCACAATATCTATCCAAGACGACTACACTACAACCAAAATTATCCATTAGCTAACTACTAGTTCAAAATTTCCAACTTCAGGGTAGAATGGTCAAGCACAATTCTAGCATAATCCTTGTTTATGATTGTTCAACTAATTCAGTATTTTGATAACTAATTCATCTTAATAATTTTAACGAGTTTAACAAACGATAATCAAATCAACTCAACACAATCTATTACATAACAAACGCAATAGCATTGGCAAAATAAGTTTACTCCTATGGTTACAATCCAATATATAATTTTCACAACGATATATACGAATTGCTAATCCGAGATAGGATTTCGTTTAACGATTAAGATTAATGCTAGTTTTCAACGGTTTGATTATTGTCAAGAGTTCTAAACTACCCCAAACACCCGAAATATGGTACAACATAACTATCAACACTGAAATTAATTTAAAGGTTTGATAAACTCACCTTACATGACGAGGGACGAGGAAGAACCACAAAGGACGATGAAGAACGTGAGGACAACACCTTCAAAGCCTTCTCCAAAGCTTGATCAAACTGCTCTACTAGGATAACACTCGGCTAGGGAGGCTAAAATCCAATTAGGGAGGCTGGAGGATGATATTTGAGAGAGGGGAGATGTTTTTGGATCGGAATAAATGAAAGGGAAGATGTCATTTATAACACTAGGATGGCTTTACATACGTTAGGCCTTACGGTTTACGTACGTAAGCCCTATTACGTACGTTATTTTGAAATGGTTAATGTACGTAAGGTAACCTCAGAACCTACTGCCCGAAATAACACTGACCATTACGTACGTAATGTTGGCTTATTAACGTACATTAACACCAGTTGACTTGCCTGTCGCTATCGCGCCGAAAGTTATCCTAACCACACGGGATCAAGATTCTCGTCCGAAGACTGAAGACTGCATTACGTACGTAAGGCCTAAGCATTAACATACATAATGCGATAATGCTTAGCGTACGTAATGATCTGCGAATAACGTACGTAAGGTTTGTTTAATTCACTAAGTTATTATCACATTTAATCCTTATAATGCGACTTCCCTTTAGACTCGTCCAGCAATTTCTCGGAGAACAAGACATTGGCCACCATCATATTTGCACCGATAATTGCTCAACGACATCAAGGTATGTCACCGAAATATCATCAACATCATACAATTACATCACAAAAACAAATAAGTGCGGACGAGCTTTTATACGTGATAATACGGTCTAAACATACGTATAAAAGTACAAGCATCGCGATGGAGCACATTATTAATCATTAAAAACGAGGTGCACAATATTAAACAACATGGAATACTCATGGTATTACAATTTGTCTGTGATTTTTTTGAGTCGATGACTTGATTTACTCTTTATTATAGGCGAATGCCGGTTTTCAAGTTCTCGTCATCATCATCATCATCTAAACTGGGGTCAGAGTGATGGCTTGGAGAGTGGATTTCCACTATACTTGCCCTCTTCCTCTTACTGGCACGAGCCTTGTCCTGCTCGTACATATGCTGGCGGATTTCGTCGCAGCAAATTCATCTTCTTGTAGAATCAATATGTCCATGCTTGGAGAACTATAATCCTATCGTGAAACTTCAACGACAAGACTTCCCCTGCAACAACCATAAGTTTTGAATAATCGCCCCAGTTGATGGTAATCTCATATGCACTAATCCATATGGTTACTTAAAAACTCTATGATTCGAAACAGACATGATCAGTGGAGTCTGGATCTACTATCCATGAAGTTGTAGAAGTTGCCAAGTATGTTTTGACTACTAGTTCATAGACATACCATCCTTAGAATATGATCGTCTATTTTAACATTTCCTTTCTGACTGCATTTATAATACTTTCCCTTTGGCTTTTTTCGCCTCAGGCTAAGGAGCCTTGCTCTTTACTTTGAGGCCTGTCAATTGCTTCCAGCTAACTTGCTTCTTCTTCTTTCTCCATTTGGGTTTGGAAGTTGAAGTACCAGTAGCCGCAAGAACTTGATAACCCTGCGTGAAGAGACCTTCAACATCTTAAA
This sequence comes from Orobanche coerulescens, assembly GCA_033398695.1. Taxonomy (NCBI): domain Eukaryota; kingdom Viridiplantae; phylum Streptophyta; class Magnoliopsida; order Lamiales; family Orobanchaceae; genus Orobanche; species Orobanche coerulescens. The sequence goes on from CM065811.1 coordinate 53,751,208, forward strand.
GTTCTGTCAGCAATTTTTCTAATTTATATTTACTATAATTCATGTTGTAGTTAATACGGTCAAAACTTTTAGGCAAGCTATTGATAGTGGTCCCCAATATATCAAACTCATTCAAATTAGGGATCATCCTTAGAACGTGGTCCCTTATTGGGGTCCTTTTGGCCATCTGGGTCATCAAGACCCTCATTGCCTTCTCCCTAGCCGCATGGTTTTTATGCCTGAACATCTATATGAGATTTTGATTCATCGTCGCGGTTGTGTACATACCCGTATGATGATGCTTTAATACATTTTTCAGCAAAGATAGAATGCAACAACGAGCCATCTCATCAGATTTCTTCCATTTGCAGTATTCAGCCACTATTCAGGCATAAAATCCACAACTGGAGCCAATGGGCATTCTTCAGTTAGAAAAAATCTTGTATTCTTCATAGTCATCTATGTTGCACGAATTCTTCGAGATTCGCGTCCAGAAGACTGTCCTTATTATAGAAACCAAAGAAAATGGTGCGGACAATCTTATATCTTCAAACGGGCAAGTTTGAAGAAAGCAACAAGCCGTGCAAAGATATACAATGTTAAAACAAAGAAGTCACTCTCCAACGGACTGATTTGTTCAAAGGATGTAATGGCTATTGTTGGGATAAATCCTCCTTGAGCTTTGATAAGTGCAAAACCTACAACATAGCTCTATAACAGTCAGAAACTATAGCAGTTAGAAACTACAACAAGGACGTTGGAGTCCAACACCAGACGACAAGCATACAGCAAGTCAGGGTACAACAGAAAAGATACAGCGGTGAGTTGTAGGCTCTACAGGTGAAATATAAAAAACTACAGCAACTCACTTCTCAAGAAGCTACAACAAGGATCCATTAGCTGGATGAATATTTATTCATAAATTATATGAGCAAGTGTGAAAGCATTCAATGTGGATTTGACACGCATTAAATGGCGCCTGACAAAAGTAGAGTTTGGCAGCCAAGAGAGAATACTGCATTAAATGAAAAGATGAGAAAGGAAAGTCTTCTGTATCCATGAAGCCATGATTTCAGGGATGTCATAAATCTCACCAACCTTCAACGGTCATATTGGTTAACTACTATCATCATCCAAATATATAAAGATGAATACCCTACCAGAGAGCAAGCATGCATAAGTCGTGAAAAGAAAAGGATTGAAGTATACAAGAACAAAATCGATGTGTAAGTCTAACATATGTTCGGACCACAAGAAAGACAAGACGAGCTCAAATGCCATATCTTGAGCTCAGAACAGCCTCACTCCAGAGATAGAGCTTAATCTTTTTATACAGTTGTTTAGTGACAATCAAATGTGTATTCTCAAGTGTTGACCGGGGTCTGATCTTGTGTAGGTGGTGAAGCCAACTAATAACCAACCTGTGTGGGCGATGTTAGTTGTTGGGAGTTAGACACTGACACGTGTGAGAGTGTTGACTCAAGTTTAGTTGAACACCAATATGTGTGAACGTGTTGCTGTGTATCCAAGTGTTTATTAATATGTGTGAACGATAAAGCTTGCATATGTTTCTAGTTCCATATAGTTGTGTACGCTTTGATTCTAGTGAATTTCCTCCTATATGGAGCAGAGTGGATGTAGAAGGATTACCCCACCTTTGAACCACTATAAATCTTGTCTTGCTTCATTTATTATCTCACGGATATCCATTTCTATATTACAGCATGCTCTCAAGAAACTCTTTTAAAAAACATCAGTTTGACAAACTTTGTACTGTTGCTGTAGGCATTTAAACTACATCACCTTAAGTAGTTTGCTGTATGCAACATCTTTAAAATGCATACAACGTAATAACTAAAAGCTTCCACATTTAACTCTTTATTGAGCTATTCAGTACGAGAGCTATCCGTCCTATGAATTTTGGGACCAACAATTGGTATCGGAGCCGTTGGCTCTATAGAGTCAATCGCAATGATTCAAATGAGCTAGATCTTTTTTTTTAAAAATCATATTTTGCTTATTCATCTCATTCTTACACAATCATATTCTTGATAGACTAATCTTGTGATTAGAACATGTACTAATGCTTTTGATTGATGACTTTACACTTGAAGGGATGCACGCCCCAATTGATGAAATAGAGTGAGTGATTGATGTAAGAGCGCATATGAATATAGAAGAGAAAACGCTCGACATTCACAATATGATTATGTTGGGTTTTACGTGAATCTAATACATTGAATTTGAGCAAAAATGCAGCGGAATAAGTATCAAGAAACCCAAGATAAGGATAATTTAATTAATTTAATAAAAGGTTCGTCGAATTACCTTAATTCGAAGAACAGATCTAAATCTGGACGAGAAGCTGATGAAAAGCACCTTCCTCTTTCGGTGATCCACGCACGAACAATTTGCACAAGCCAGATTGCTAGATCCTTAAGAATGATATCGATAAACAGTACAACGGATGATTCCTTGCTAGAAGGATTATACTGTTGATCAAGATCAACTAAGGGAAGAACACAGGGTAACCGAACCGGGACTTCTATTGTAAAACCCCCTAAATTCGATAACTTATCACATGTACAACGTACTAAATCATGATGTACTTTAATAACATTTGTTTTATGACATGATATAATCTATGTCTAATTTTATGTTATTCCACTCATTAATTTCGTAAATTATATTTATAAACCAAATGATAAAATTAAAGTAGAATATTGATTCACCTAATGGACTATGTGTTAATACCTAATTATATGTAAACTCACTAATGGACTCAAACCCAACTCAATAAAATTCCTAAGACTTGAATTTATAATTTAAGGCCCAATTCAACAAATTAAATCACCAGCTATTACAATTATAGCTATACACTTAAATTAACCAAAAAATAATAATAATACATATATATATATATTATATACATTTGGACGGCCAAATGGGGAATAAAAAGAGGAGAGGCATATTTTCTAGAGTCTTCATGTTCCCCCATGCAAGAGACCCTCTTAACATACCTTAGACAACATGTCTCTAGTCTTCACTACATATACACTTCCCCAAGCCATACTTACACATTAAAATACCCACACTAATTACCTAGCCTCACTTTACACTTCAACACACACAAAAAAAAAAAAATCTGCACTTGAAGAAGGAGATAGAGGGCCGAATTTGAAGGAGGAAGAAATAGTTCATCAAAAACTCAAGTAAACTAGGTAATCTTACTCCCTCTAATCTCTTCTATAATATATACTTAATAAAATCTTCATATACTAACTTAAAATCTCTCATGCAAAAATAATACACATCCTTGGTGCATGTTGACTCGGTCGAACCAGGTAATGTGAGAGGGGAGATCGTCCTTCAACATTCGAGACCTAGAACCGACTAGTTCCGGCAAGAATCAAGGTGGGTGAAACTCTTTCAAACCTTTAAGTAATAATCTTTTCTTACTTATGATGCATGTAAATCTGAAATTTCTTCAAGTATGATGTTGACAAATTGTTGAAATCACCATATTAAAAATTCATTCTATGATATTTGTGCTTTGAATTACAAGTATATTCGTTTTTCTTGAATTTTACTTTCGAAAATAATGAAGTATGGTGAGCATGCACAAATCTGGAAGTTTTTGTATAAATATATATCTTAGAGATATATGTTATGGTTATACTAACATGAAATACGATTTGTTGGATTTAAACGATAACCGATTTGGTAGTCGGATTTCGATTATGTGAAAAATTGAATATTGTATGTCAGATTCGAAATCTTGTTGAAACCCTACAAAAATCTGGAATTATATGTTATATGATTATGTTAGGGTATGTGGATAACTTATTTGGGGCAAAACGGGACTTGATTTGAGTGAACGGAACTTTAGGGTTGTAAATTGTAATTTATAAAAGTTGGGACTAAACTGAAATTTTCGAGAATAAACTGTTCTGAAACCTAAATAGCATATATTTTATCACATATAGGCTGTCCGTAAGGTTTCATGTGAATCGGAGTTCGATATCTAAGCTTATTAGTCAAAATTGCAATTTTAAAACAATTCCGGGGTTAAAATGCAAGAAATTAAAAATTCTGGACCAAGTACGAATTTTCTGGAATTTTTTACAAATCTGGGATTCCAAGTTCATTACGAGCCGTAAAATTTCGTTAAATTCCGAGCAAAATTCGTAGCTCTAAAAGCCTCGGAGCAATTTTGTTAAATTTTGGAGCAATTTCGTAATTTTCTGGAAAATTCAGTCCCGAAACTGGAAATTCCGAATCTCTTATTAAATCTGAAATTGAAATAGTATCTTGGACCTTCTTATAAATTTTCACTACCATCCGAGTTTATTTCATATCTCCAAAATGCTTAGGCTCAACCTAAGGGTATAAACGTTGTTTCCACCAACTTCAGAAAAATTCTCGACTTCTTTTCATCGAACCTACTAATCCAATACATCTGACTTGAACCCTTTAAAACCATTGATGAAATATTGAGAATATTTTCAAATTAATATACAAGTCCTATCCCATATTACCGTGTCACAAATATAAGTAACCATATTCCATACTTAATCAAATGACGCAAATAATCTCACTGATCGAATGTTTTAGTGTTACTCGTGCTGTGCAACTAACTGATAATTGTGACCGTCCGGGAACTAAGTGCTATACAAACAAAGTGCCACGGACGGGTCCGCCCTCTAACTCTATCGGGACAAAGTGCCACGTCGACGGATGGGGGCCACCTCTTGAACCCATGTGAAACAGAGAGCTGACCTAAAATCCGGGGGCCACCTCTTGAACTATAGGAGCCACCGCTAGAGTCCCAAATCGATTCGGGACGGTTAGACCGAGTCTTAGATCGAGCAACGCGGCTGTAGTTCATGAACAAGGCTGCCGTTGTTGCCTATTCCCATAACCGAGGAACGAAGTGTTCCGAGGGACCTGGTCATAGAACTTGGGGTATAATTGTGATTATGGTGTGATTCGGGTATTGACCCACAACTAAGGACATACTGAGCCCAGATAAGAGATAAGGAAGCACACGCTAAGTGTGAGAGCGAAGGCTCAGCTACTGGGGCGACAGTCCAAATCTTGGGGCGACGGCCTATACTGCTATGAGTAATAAGGAGAGCCTAGAATCCAAAGTCCACATCGGCAGGATTCAAAGCTAGATTGACTGATCGACTAATTGACTGATTGATTGACTTGACATCTGTCCACGAGGACAGGATTATATTATTTCACTACTAAACGATTTTCCTTCGATAAATTTCAGTATATTTTTGAAACTTTTTTCACTTTTCTTATAACTTGACAAAGTTATGCATCACTTAGAATTTTCAAAGGAAAGGAAGCACGATCACCCACTCACTGAGACCTTTTGTCTCACCCCACCGTTTTCACTTTTAAACCAGTGAATGAGCAACCAGTAGAAGACGAGGAAGGCTTTGTGGAAGAGACCGATTAGAATACCGCCGCCTAGACTTAGAATTTCTGTTTTTATCCCGACTTGTAATAATTTTCTATGTTTCGTACTTTGAATCGTCTGTTATTTTTCCGCTGCAAACTTATGATCACTGTAATTTGATTATCAACTTTTGTTACAACGAATCTTATAACATCGAGTTAAGATCGTTGATTGAAAATTTTATCCAATCGTTATTTAGCTTCCGCTCTTTATTGCTACACTTTATTGATTGATCGACTGGTACGTCGCGCACTCGTCCTTCCCAATGTTGGGGGCATGACAGATGTGGTATCAGAGCCTGCTTTTTGAGAAGGACACTTACAACAGGCTAACCAGGATAAGATTCTTCGGACATAGATGGGAATTCCACCTAGGACGAAGTGAATCATATGACTGAGACCTAAAATAGATTTCTCAAGTCAATTCTCGTTAAGATCTCTTTCGACTTATCATTATTCACTTGGAATATGCGTATTCAAATTCAAATTTCCTAAGTCATTGGCTAAGATGGACCCCACTGGCGGAAAGATTTGACGAAGGAAACTCAGGGTATCCCTATTACGCGAGCAACGATTACTGAGGATCAGCTATTAGGAGTATGCCCGCGAATGCCACTCAGATGATATTGAGTGAGGGCATTGTACTTGTAATTATGTAAATCATTAATATAAGGCAATGGATGTTTCTTTATTTACTGGTAGTTACTGGCATTCCGAACTCGTAAATATACCTATAGAAACTAGTCCGTGTATTTGAGAGCAAAACGTTCCACTCCTTATTGGATAAGGGGGTTGGCACTGGAAAGGTTTATAGCTCAAATACTTAATTGTTCGCAAGTCGATGAAACTTGACTGGGCGTTAAGTTTATGTGAAGACTTGTATGACGTGTTCTTTGACATGGAGAGTGCATGTCGAACACTAATGGTTAGTGGGAGCACATGTTATAGGTATGCTAATTAGATTAGTATACTCGAACCGACTCACCCTCGATTCGTCACATGGATTTCACTCCAGGACAGTCAATGACGGAATCGAAAGGTTGTGATAGGTATTCGTGAACCTTCGACTTGAGGATTTAGTAGGGATGTGCTTGTGATGTCAAGATTTTCATTAGAGTAGTTCGACCCTATAAACCGAGACGTGCATATTGACGGGCAAGTAGCAGGTCCTACTGAATACCAAGATAGAATTCTTTCTCCCGTTAGTGAGCGGGTTATATGTCCTATGCAGCTATTGGAAGATGAGATCATAAGTCTTTGGCCAAAGCATTGGAGCTAGTTGTATTGGATACACGAGAGCTCAATGATCTCGATTTGCATTAACACATGCATAACGTCAAGTACAGATAGGGTTTGACTGACCGTGACCCTATAACTTGATAGAGACATTTGAAAGAAGGGTTTATATGTATACTGGTATTCACGACATAATGGTTCTTGAATGATCCCAATCATTCGTTCTCAGTTGGGGTACAGTGTAGGCCGCCAGACTGGCTAGGTGGTGCTACTACTCTTTGGTTCCTCCCATTGCTGACTGAGACGGACCTACCGAGTCGCGCAATAGGATTGACGACGGAGTGAATCAAGCTTGTTCTCTCATTATGAATTTTAGATATTAGATATCTAATTTGGGACATTAGACGTCTAAATCGATTTATTGGATAAATTGATTTACGGCCTAATGAATTAAATAAATTACTGGGTGATTAATTTAATTCATAAATATAATTATTTCTTGGATAAATTAATTATGTTATTATGTATTTAATGTGATTAATTTATTGGATTAATTAATCGACACAAATACATCGGAACGGAATCGGAGTTTATCTATTTGGACTCTCGGGAGTCCGAAACGAATCGAAATCGTCCGATTTTCATCTTGGCCGCCCCCCCCCCTATTTCCACCTACCATCACCTCTTGTTCTTTTATGTCCATTTTATAATGGATGAAAAGATTTGTGGGGATCACTCATGTGGCATGAGTTGTCCATCATGTAGGTGAGATTAGAATAAGTAGGGAAGACTTGGTTCTCTTATCACCCCATTCATTTCAAGAGAAGGAATCCATTTAATCAACAGACTACAAGGGTGAGTTTCTATATATCTTGTGTTTTCGTTTATATATTCGAATATACGTAGCTCGATCGATCCTCGTAGGGATTCAGGTCGAATTAATTTTCGTTTTACTGCTTCCGCTGGGCCTTCGTTTTAGGCACTGAATCCCAACAGTGGTATCGGAGCGTAGGTCTTGCGATCGTATATACGATATTGGCATTTGAAATGCTTGATTAGATGGTATATGATTTGCAGATTTGGAATCATAATCGTATTAATCGTTGATTTTCTATTGTTCATCCAAAAAATTATTTTTTCATGATTTTATGTTACAATGTAAATCTATTTTTCTTTTGAAAAACTGATTTAAAGTGTAATATAAAGATTATAAAAATGTTATTTTTGGAATCGGGGCGAAAACCGAGCCGAAAACGTAATCGGACCCGGTAGCTTGGGGATGGTCGGGTGCTGCCTCGCGGTCCGAGGCAGCAGATCGCGATCTGTGTATGTCACAAGTCATCCAGGAATAAGTCTAGAGGGGGGGTGAATAGACTTATTGAAACTCTTAAACTCTTTTTCACAAAGAGTGAGTTTCTCAGCTGATAGATATGCGGAAATCAGTTGATGACGAAATCAAGACTAAGCAATGGAACAGTAATGTATGAATGCAACAGTTAAGTATGATGCTGAAAACAGTAAAACACGCAGGCAATTTATAGTGGTCTCAGAGGTGGGGTAATCCTCTACTAATCCACTTTCTCCAAACCAGTTGGAGATGAATCCACTATAATTCTCAACCAGTGATAAATATTACAGTGATTCTTTTACTTAGCTACAACAACTTCCAACCAGTGGAAATCCCGTCGTTGCAACTCCACTTTGACTGCCTAGCACCACTTGATTCTTCAAATCCTCGGATGCCTATCAGTCTCGCAACTTCAACCAGTGAAGTACCCTGAAATCAGGTTTTAAGACAAGAGTGTTTGTCTTCTCCAACTAAGAGCTTTCTTCAAATAAGAACTTCGAGTACTACTCTTTTCACGATGCTATATGATTGCTTTGATTGCTTTAATAAATTTTATCGCTTGAGAGTTTTGTTCGCATCGTACTGCTCATCTTCAAATCTTCGGATATATATACGTGTCCATCCTTGAGCATTTTCTTCATAGCCATTGCAAATCTTGTAACAAATCCGTCCGTTGGAGAAATAGACTTCTTTGTTTAATTTTCTGAACGTTGCAAGGCTGGATTCCCATATTTTAATCCATCTTTCGTCCGTTGTGAATACTTTGCATGTGAGGCGCCGTATCTTTTGAATATAATAAGATTAAATTCTTCAATGGTAGGTCTGGATGGATTATTTAATTCATATCCTTGCGGGAATCTCTCCAATTTGTCTCTTCAAGTTTGCATGTGACTTTCCGTAAATATTGACTATTCAACGCATGCTGACGTGGACTTGGAGTACTTGGATGATCTCTTATAAATAAAGTTGGCTGATGTACAGTCATCTTCTCTGCAGTTTGGACTTCTCTGTCGATGACTTCTCTGATGACTGTTGAGACTCGCCTGATCAGATGACTTGTCTGGAGTCTTTTGTCTTGATGAATTTTGACTTATCTGATGGTCAGACTTTAGATGACTTAGTCTGCTGATCACTTGACTGCAGTCTGGTCAAACATCTCTGATTAATTTTTTGTTGACAAGAACTTCTCTGATTTGACTCGAATGTACTTCTCTGATGTGCTTATCTGTACCTTTGTACTTAGCCGATTTGAGCCTAACTTATTTGGCCTATAGAAGATACTCATTTGGTTCTTCTTTACATTTTGCCAAGTATTTAATTTAACATAATTTTGGCCTATGGAAGATACTCATCTGGTTCTTCCTTACATTTTTGCCAAGTAATAAACATTTGAAATAATGACATCATCAAAATCTAACAAGTATTCCTAACAAATCCCCCTATTTTGATGATGGCAAAACTCTAAGCAATTAATCAAATGTACAAGTCTGCACTTAGGTGCAAGACATAAACTCAAAATCAGTCTTGTTTTGAGACAACTAGGAGTTGTCATTTAAATGACTGTATATATTAATTTTCTGTTGATTACAAGTACATGGCTTGAATAGAATAAATACAGAAAAATTAATTAATTATAAAAATTACAATTACATCCAAAACCTATCTGCCCCTTCCTCTGCGAACAGTTTGCTTGGGAGGTCTAAATAGTTTTGCACTGATTGGTCTACTTTTGATGGGTGCAAGAGCATATTTCCTCCTTATGACTAGGGCAGCAAAGTCTTGGTCTTCTTTTGAAGAGAACTTGTGCTCTTCACACAACCTTCTAATTTCATTTTGAAGCTCTAGCTCGTCAAGCTCATCATCCAAATGGGTCGGCGCTTCCACTGCTCTGAATGGAGGAATCATATGATAAGCAAGCTATTTGGATGCATATTTAAGCATGATCTTCCACAGAGTAGGCCATCTAGCTTCCATGTAGTTGATGAATGACTGTTGGGGCGAGCATTCTTTGTCTTGGAGAATCTCCCAGAGGTAGAACTTCTCTGTGAATTGTTTCTTGGCATCCGCCCAACTGGTCATTAAATCTGTTGGTAATAATTCTTCAACATACCACAACTGTTTGCCTTCCCATTCAAATCTTTGTTCTTCTTTCTCTCTTGTTCTTCTCTTCTTCTCAACAGGCTGCTCTTTAGGTTGGTTGGGGGCAGATATCTCCTTTCTTTTCAGACTTGATGGTCCTCCTTCAATTTGGAGAATATCTTGCCTCTTCTTCGATCTTAGGTCTTCAGCCTGAACAAAAACTTGCTCCTATCTGCTACCTTCCCCCTGCATTCTATATTCCCCATTTGACCTCTCTTCCCCCTTAAACCTATCTTCCCCCTTTTTGCCAGCATCAACTAGAGAAGTTATCTGCTGCTCCATTCTATGCATCCATTCTCACATGCCAAGCGGCATCCTGGAATTCATAGGAGGAGGTGGTTGAGGGGCATTTCTCTGCAGCAGGGTGTCAAGTTTGGAGTGGATTGACTGCAGATCAGGTGAAATCTCGGAGGTAAGCAGCTCTCCAACTGTCTCTCTGATGATTCGGCAAATCAGCTCCGACAGCATAGGTGAAATGTGAGATGCCTCTGTAGAGTGCTCACCTGAGCCTTCTTCGTCTGCAGGTAGGTGGGCATAGGACTGACCAGAATGTAGACTCCTTGCAATAGGCTGACCAGATGGGGTTGGCTCTGGAGTCCCGATCTGTCTTCTTCCTCAGCTAGGCTGACATCAAGGCTGGTGTATTGGGCAGGAGCCCCAACCTTATCTTTTTCATCCTTGTCTCCTTCAGCTTCAGCCTCTCTCTCTTCTTCAGCCTGCCTCTCTTCTTCAGGCTGCCTCTCTTTTTCCCTCTCTTCTTCGATAGATTTTTCTTCTTCTCTTATCACAGCCTCCTTTTCACCTTCATCATCTTTGTCATCATCTTCATCATCATCATCATCATCATCATCATCATCATCATCTTTTTCCTCATTATCATCATCTTTTTCTTCATCTATTTCTTTATCAACTTCTTCTCCTTCTTCATCTCCTTCGTCCTCCAATTCTTCTGTTTTTTCAATCTCTTTTTCTTCAGACTATTTTTCAACTAGAATGTTTTCTTCTTCTTTTTCCTTTTCTTCTTCCTCCTTTCTTTCCTCTTCATCTTCTATTATAATAATTTCTTCTTTTTCTTCTTCCTCCACCACTTCTTCGATTCTCACTTCTTTTTCAACTACCTCTCCATCTCCATTCAAAGTTCCATCAAAAACACTAGCCATAATAAGATGAAGGAGCTGGTCCATGTTTGTTTTAAAATTGGACATGAACCAGCCTTCCTGAAGTAGTAAGCACAGATCTGTCTCATTGCAAAAGTGGGTGAGCAGATCCTCTGTAGCCTGGGGATACTCCCAGCTACTCCCTTCAATAAAGGTTTGAAGTTGAGAGAATGGAACAGTTTTGAGAGTTTTCCATTCCTCAAAAATTTCAACAAAAGAGTGTTTTAGAGCATGAGTTTTTACAATTAAAAGTTGATCTACAGACAGGTTAAAAATATTATGTTCAAGCAGATTAAAAGTGTAATTGGCTTCTGGAATCAAGATAATTAAACCTGCTTCTTCTTCCTCGGTTGCAAAAAGAGGGGTTAGAACTGGTACCATTTGGATCTCTAGGCTGGAGGGAGCAGGCTGATCCTCCATGTGAATGGGTTTAGGTGTAGCAAACTGATCTGGCTGCTCCTCCTCATCAAATAAGCGCTTGGGTCATTTGGGAGAGGGTTCTGGTGAGGAGTGGATTATGGAAGGCTCACCAGGGGTTGGTCCCCTTCTCTTAAAACGGACAGCGATTGGGGTGTTGTCTGACTCTGTCTCAGACTGGGCTGCAGGTGAGTTGCGGGCTGCAGCCTGGTTGGACTCGTATGAGCTTTCAGGGTATCTGTAGGGGGTCCCTCTTCAGACATCTCTTTTAGAATCTGAGCTACTCTCCTTTCGCTTCCTAGCCTCCTCAGCGTTTCTTGGTCTAGATGACCAAGTCTCTTATTGATGTGGAAGGGGTCAGTGTTTCCCTTCGCCACACCAAGTTTCTCCAATATCCAACTGAGCTGCGTTCCGAATGCCATCTTGGATTTGAATTTCTTTTCTTCAACAAGCCACTCGGCCTTGTTAACCTCACGCACCAATTGCCTGTAGATGTAATCAGTCCAGCCAATTGGTTCGTCTTGAATCAGTGCTCCCAGCACCATAAACTTGGCTGACAATAATTGGTCGTAGCTACCTGCCATCCCCATAACTATCTTGTTGGTTATTTCCAACGCATAGCGGTACTCCTTCTTTATTTCGCTCCTCTTGGCGGTCAGCTTCAATTTCTCCGGTTGGTCGACAGCCATGATTTTCACCCATGTGTCGGCTGCGCTCTGTTTTAGGGCTTCGACCGCCACGCTATGGATTTTCATCCCAAAGGTTTTTCCAATGGTTTCCGGCGTGATATCCACTTGGATTCCACAGATTATGCTCCGAATCCCAGATTTGATCACTCGGGCCTCTCGGAAAAAAGCAATAACAGCCTTCTTGAACAGATTCTTGGGGCTGATGTCCAAGAATGGGTAGATCCCATTTGTTTTCATCGCTATGATGAGGTTGCGCACGTCATTGTTCTCCAGATTTGCTTCTAGGAGTCCTTCAAAATCGACGACCAGGGAGAAAATGATCTGGTCCTTTACTGCCTTCAGATTTACGCCTTCAAAATAGGATTCCATTTCTGGAAAATAAGCAATTTCTTAGTGTTGTGAGGGTTCGAAAGGATTTCTGCTTTGAAAATTAGGGTTTCGAAAGTTTGGTGAAGGTAAAGTGAAAAGGCTTTTCCCGTCCTTTAAAAGGAAAATAAAACAACGTTTGTAATTAAATATTCATTTATTTTAAACGGTGGTCCACCTTTTGAGGCTTTTTAAAATTTAAATTTAGTAATCGGTTGTCCAGGTTTTGAGAATTTGAAAATGGACGGTTGGATTTTAATTGGTCACAGTGGAGGTCGATTGAACTCGTAGTTGCCACGTGTATTTTAAACATATAGTATTATGCCACTTGTGATCCAAATAGTAATATGATATTATACAAATAGCAGATAATAATATAATATTCAGAAGTCGGTCAGGTATAGAAAACTTAGCTGGTTGACTGTTTGACTCTTGACTGCTCTGCATCAGGTGAGTTGACTCCTTTGACTTCTCGCCTCTGGTTTGATCAGTTAAGTTCCTTCATTTGTCCTTTGTCTTCTTGTCTGCATCAGGTAGGGTCTGATTCCTATGATCAGCTTAGTCCGTCCTTTATCCGATCTACTTCAGCTAGCTTTTTCATCTGTACTAGATTCCCAATCTAGTAATCCAAGTTCCCTGCTCAGCTCCAAAAACCTTTCTTCTGGCAAAGGTTTGGTGAAAATGTCAGCAATTTGGTAGTCTGTGCTGACTCTTTCAACTCTGACTCTCTTGTTAAGCACGTGATCTCTTATGAAGTGATGCTTAACATCAATGTGCTTTGTCCTTGAATGCAATACCGGGTTGTTGGTTATTGCAATAGCACTATTGTTGTCACACCAAATTGGAACTTCATTGGCAATAATGTTGTAGTCCCTTAGATGTTGTCTGATCCATAAGATCTGGGCGCAACAACTACCTGCAGCTAGGTATTCTGACTCTGTTGTGGAGATAGAGTTAGAAACCTGCTTCTTGCTAAACCAGGATATCAGTCTGGTTCCTAGGAATTGACACGTTCCACTAGTGCTTTTCCTATTTATTTTGCATCCTGCGAAATATGCATCTGAGTATCCTGATAGCTTGAAGTTATCATCCTTAGGGTACCATAGTCAAACATTGACTGTAGACTTAAGGTATTTGATTATTCTCTTGGCTGCATCTTGGTGAGACTGCTTTGGCTTGGATTGAAATCGTGCGCATACTCCTACGGCATAAGATATATCTAGTCTGCTTGCAGTGAGGTATAGCAATGATCCGATGAGTCCTCTGTAGTGGGTTGAGTCCACTGATATGCCTCCCTCACCTGCATCTAGGTGAGTGCTTGTGCTCATAGGAATTCTTGCTGGTTTGGCTGATTCCATTCCAAATCTCTTGATTAGATCTCGGGTATATTTGGCTTGATTGATGAAAATTCCATTTTCCATATACTTAACTTGTAATCCAGGAAAGAAGTTAAGCTTTCCCATCATACTCATCTCAAATTCTCCTTGCATGAGATTTGAGAATTTCTCACACAGCTCTGGGTTGTTTGAGCCAAATATGATGTCATCCACATATATCTGAACTAGTAATATGTGGCCTTCGTGCTCTACTCTGAATAGGGTCTTGTCCACTTTCCCTTTGCAGAAACCGTTCTTCTCAAGAAATACAGATAAGGTTTCATACCAAGCTCTTGGTGCCTGCTTGAGTCCATATAGAGCTTTCAATAGATTGTAGACCTTGTCTCCTTTGACAAATCCTGGGGGTTGCTCCACATTGACTTCTTCTTCTAGAATTCCATTAAGAAAAGCACTCTTTACATCCATCTGATAGACTTCAAAATCCTTGAATGCAGCATATGCGAGGAATAGTCTGATGGCTTCTAATCTTGCAACAGGTGCATAGGTTTCATCAAAATCTATTCCTTCACACTGTGCATATCCTTTAGCAACAAGTCTGGCTTTATTCCTAACAACAGCTCCATCTTCGTCGCTTTTGTTTTTGTACACCCATTTGGTGCCAATAACCTTCTTATGATCTGGTCTGTCTGTTAGTTCCCAGACATTGTTCCTTTCCATTTGTTAAAGCTTCTCTTGCATGGCATTGACCCAAGAATAGTCTTCCAGGGCTTGCTCTGTTGTCTTGGGTTCTATTTGGGACATGAAACATGAAAACATTGCCATTCCTGCGGGTAGGGTAGACTGTCTTGTCTTGACTCCATCAGACAGCTTTCCAATGATCTGTTGGATAGGGTGATCTTTGAGCCACTTAGGAATGTCTTCTTCTTCAGGGTCTGTTCCCCCTGTAGATTTGCTTTGGTAGATTTCCTCTCTCTCTCTGCATCAGCTTGGATCTGATCTCCTTGGTGTGCAACTGGATCAGCTACCGTCTTGTCATCTGCATATTGGGATCTGGTCTAGTCTGCAGATGAGTCTTTATCAGCTACAGTTTGGTCTTTATTAGCAGCAACTGGATCAGGTTGGTTTGGTGGTCCTGTCTCATCTGCAGTTGGGTCTTCATCAGCAACAGATGGGTCTTCAGGCTGATCTGCAGGTGAGTCCACCATTCCTGTGTCATGAACAATGACTTCTTCTAGGGTTGCGGATTTGAGCTTATCCTCAATTAGTTCCACTTGTTTCCTATACTCAACGGTAGATTCATCAAATAAAACATGAGGTGTTTCCTCCACAACTAAGGTTCTTTTGTTAAAAACTCTATATGCCTTGCTTCTTTGTGAATATCCCATAAAGAGACCGTCATCAATTTTAGCATCAAAGGCATTTAGTTGGGTTTTACCATTGTTGTGGATGAAACACTTACAACCAAAAATATGAAAATAAGCAACTGTAGGTGTTCTGCCATTCCGAACCTCATAGGGAGTTTTGCCATGTCTCCTTACTATCATACTCCTGTTCTGAGTATGGCATGCTGGGTTGAAAGCTTCAGCCCAGAACTCTTAGGCAGGTCTGCTTCTGCAATCATGGACCTGGCTGCTTCCTTTAAGGTTTTGTTTCTTCTTTCGGCAACACCATTCTGCTGGGGGGTCCTGGCTGCAGAGAGCTCATGCTGAATTCCATTCTGATCGTTGTAATCAGTGATCGCCTTGTTGAGAAATTCACCTCCTCTATCTGATCTGATCTTGATGATTGAGAGGGATTTCTCATTTTGGATCCTTCTCAGCAGCTCAGGTAACTTGGTCAAGGTTTCACTCTTCTTATACAAAAAGATAATCCATGTGTACCTTGAGTAGTCATCCACTATTACTAGAGCATGCTTTCTGCCACTCAGAGTCCTTGGCTTGATAGGGCCAAATAGATCCATATGAAGTATATCTAAGATCCTTGATGTGAGATTTGTAGGCTGGACTGGCTTGAATGATGCTCTGGTCTGCTTTCCTTTCTGACATGCATCACAGAGAGCTCCCTTCTTGAATGCTTCTTATGGAAGTCCTCTGACCAGCTTAAGAGAACTAATCTTGTTGATGGCTTTGAAATTTAGGTGACATAATCTTTTGTGCCACAGCCATCCATTCTCAGCTATTGTCTTAGATAGAAAACAGGTGTTTGGGGTTCCTGTGTTCCAATCTATCATGTAGACGTCTCTCCTTCTGAATCCTTGTAGCTTCACCTCTCCAGATAGGATATCTATCACCATACATTTCCAAATGGTGAGGACTACTATATACTTTTCATCACAAAACTGGCTTATGCTCAGGAGATTATACTTGAGCCCTTTGACATAATGAACTTTGGATATAGTGATATTTCCTCGGTGCATCTCTCCAAAGCCTTTTGTTTGTCCTCTAGAGCTATCTCTAAAGGTTACGTCTGGACCTCTTTCTTCGGTATATTTTGTCAGCACCTTCTTGTTCCCGGTCATGTGCCTTGAGCATCCGGAATCTACAAACCATTCATCACCTCCAATGTTTGAATTTGTGGAGATGTGGTAGTAGTCCTTCCACCTTTTCTGCAATCATACAAGCAGAGATTTAGGTACCAAAATCTGTGTGGGTCCTCTGGGGTTAGATGGTTTCCTGGAGAATTGATTTCTCCTTGGATTGTGAAAACTAGATTGATTACCCCTATAAGGTGTGTAAGGTCTGGGTTTATATCCTCTATTAGGGTTGTATACCGGATATGCCTCATATTATTGGTAGTGTGGGCCATTTCTAAACCTTGGCTGAGACCATTTATTAAATCTTTGAGGTCTCCACACTTGTTCATTTTGAAAATTAGGATAACCTTGAGGTTTCCATTTGCCCCTCCCATTTTGAAATCTGTTTTTGGGGAGTTTTTGATAATAGTGGGCATGTTGTCTGGGCTGCTGCTTCTGCCTTGTCCATTGCCTAGTCGCTTGTCTAGATGGTTGCCTTGTATACCTTGGCTGCAGCCTAGACTTGTGACTTCGTTGTTGCCTATTTTTAAATACAGGTTTGTATATAGGCTCAGCAGACGAGACAATTGTTTCTCCCTTGATGAAAGTGGTTTTAGAACTAGAGGGAGTGTGGGGGTCATATCCAAGGCCTGATCTGGAATATAGTGGCCTTTATTGGTACACAATTCGTCCAGAGTTAGAGAAGCTTTCAGGGAGATTATTTCCTGCGCCTAAGTCTTACTTACCTGAGTTAGTTTAGTAAACTCGGCTTTGACATGAGCAAGTGAAGCTGATTTTTCACTATTCAAAATAGTTAATCGTTTTATCTCAGCTGTAGTGATATCAGCCTGGTTTTTCAAGTTAATTGCAGCCTGGTTTTCAAGATCAGATTTTACTTTATTCAATTCTAGGCTGAGTTTTTCAAAATCATTTTTCAGCTGCCTATTCTCATCTTGCAGCTGAGTCTTCTCGGTTGATACAGATAGGTGTGAAGATTTTAGTGTCTCAAAATCCTTAAGTAGCTGATTTACAGATTCGTGCAAGTCCATATCTTGTGACATGGCTGAACTATTGTTTGAATTAGAGGGTTTCGATGTTACCTCTTCATCAGCTAGGTTGGCCATCAGACAATCATATTCTTCATCATCATCAGAGAAGAATCCGCTGCTTGACTCTACACGCTCTTGATCTTCTCCAATGAGGGCCTTCCTTCGGTCTTCTTTTCTGCTCACCTCCTTCTTGCTCTCGTCCTTTTTAAGATCAGGACAGTCAATTTGAATGTGTCCTGTCTTATGGCAGTTGTAATGCTCCACCTTCCAGCTTCCGGCTTTTTGGTTTCTTCTGCGATTCTCCTTATAATTCTTTTTATATTTGGAGTAATTCTTTCTGAAGTTGCTGAACCTTTGCATGATGAATGCCATTTCTTCCTCGAAATCGAGTGGATTTGGAGGTTTAACTTCAGATAGGCTTTTGGCGGGGGACTCGGCTGCAAACGCTATTACCTTCTCTACAGGCTCGTTTGATGATGAACTTGGGAGTTCGAATTCATAAGCCTTCATATCAGAGAATAGTTCTTGAATCTTGATTTTATTGAGGTCTTTGGATTCCCTCATGGCTAGCGCATTCATATTCCACTCTAGGTTAAGTGATCTCATAACCTTTAGGGCCATCTCCCTGTTGCCATAAGATTTTCCCAGTGAATTGATTTCGTTGATGATCTCTGTGAACCTTGTGTCCACCTGGTCTATGGATTCTCCGGTCTTCATCTTGAAGTTGTCAAACTGCTGGGTAGCGATTGAAAACTTGTTTTCTTTTATTAGCTCGGTACCTTCGCACATCACAGCAAGGGTATCCCAAATCTCTTTGACATTTTTGCAATTTTTAATCTTGACCATTGTTGATTTGTCAAGGGTTTGGTATAGCACATCTCTGGTGTGGTTGTCTAGGTTGGCCAGCTTTCTTTCTTCTGGGGTCAGCTCCGTCCTTTTCTTTGGGATCTTTTCCGGCTTCTCAGCTACAATCTCCTCAGGAGTGTTGTCCTTCTCGAATATGAACGGGCCGTCCTCTATGATACACCACATGTCGTCATGGATTGAAGATAAGTGTGCCTGCATCCTTATCTTCCAAAGATCATACTCGTCAACTGAAAACACAGGTAATCCAGAATGCATGTGTTGCATGTGTTCCATTTTAAAATGAGAGTTTAAAAAATATATCCTCGATATATGGATCTGGTTCGTGAAATAAATGAACCAACCTCTCCGATACCACTTGTAGGTCACAAGTCGTCCAAGAATAAGTCTAGAGGGGGGGCGGTGAATAGACTTATTGAAACTCTTAAACTCTTTTTCATGAAGAGTGAGTTTCTCAGCTGATAGATATGCGGAAATCAGCTGATGACGAAATCAAGACTAAGCAATGGAACAGTAATGTATGAATGCAACAGTTAAGTATGATGCTGAAAACAGTAAAACACGCAGGCAATTTATAGTGGTCTTAGAGGTGGGGTAATCCTCTACTAATCCACTTTCTCCAAACTAGTTGGAGATGAATCCACTATAATTCTCAACCAGTGATAAATATTACAGTGATTCTTTTACTTAGCTACAACAACTTCCAACCAGTGGAAATCCCACCGTTGCAACTCCTCTTTGACTGCCTAGCACCACTTGATCCTTCAAATACTCGGATGCCTATCAGTCTCGCAACTTCAACCAGTGAAGTACCCCGAACTCAGGTTTTAAGACAAGAGTGTTTGTCTTCTCCAACTAAGAGCTTTCTTCAAATAAGAACTTTGAGTACTGCTCTTTTCATGATGCTATGTGATTGATTTGATAACTTTGATCGCTTGGGAGTTTTGTTCGCATCGTACTGCTCATCTTCAAATCTTCGGATATATATAAGTGTCGATCCTTGAGCATTTTCTTCATAGCCGTTGCAAATCTTCTAAAAAATTCGTCCGTTGGAAAAATAGACTTCTTTGATTAATTTTCTGAACGTTGCAAGGCTGGATTCCCATATTTTAATCCATCTTTCGACTGTTGTGAAGACTTTGCATGTGAGGCGCCGTATCTTTTGAATATAATAAGATTAAAGTCTTCAGTGGTAGCTCTGGATGAATTATTTAATTCATATCGTCGCGGGAATCTCTCCAATTTATCTCTTCACGCTTGCATGTGACTTTCCGTAAATATTGACTATTCAACGCATGCTGACGTGGACTTGGAGTACTTGGCTGATCTCTTATAAATCAAGTTGGCTGATGTACAGTCATCTTCTCTGCAGTTTGGACTTCTATGTCGATGACTTCTCTGATGACTGTTGAGACTCGCCTGATCAGATGACTTGTCTGGAGTCTTTTGTCTTGGTTAATTTTGACTTATCTGATGGTCAGACTTTAGATGACTTAGTCTGCTGATCACTTGACTGCAGTCTGGTCAAACATCTCTGATGAATGTTTTGTAGACCAGAACTTCTCTGATTTGACTCGGCTGTACTTCTATGATGTGTTTATCTGTACCTTTGTACTTAGCCGATTTGAGCCTAACTTATTTGGCCTATAGAAGATACTAATTTGGTTCTTCTTTACATTTTGCCAAGTATTTAACCTAACATAATTTTGGCCTATGGAAGATACTCATCTGGTTCTTCCTTACATTTTTGCCAAGTAATAAACATTTGAAATAATGACATCATCAAAATCTAACAAGTATTCCTAACAATCTGGACCCGTGATCGGCCAGGCTCGGCAGTCTATGCCGGCCGCTGCCTGGCAATGGTCTCGGTCCCTGCCGGTCACTGCCGGCCCTGCTCGGCAGCCTGCTGGGCAGCTTGCTGGGCAGTGCTCCGGCCGTGTTTTTTCGACTCCGTTTTTTATATTTCGTTCGATAATTAATTTCCCACAAATTAAATTGGATTTAATTTGACTAAGATTTAATTATGGTAATTTTAATCTTAGGGGAATTAATTTAATGAAATATTTTATCATCCGGAACAAGTTAAAATTGATGGTTGTTTGAATTAATTCGTTTTGAATGAATCGATTGGATCGGTTCGTATTGTTGATTGGATCAATGTATTTGTACGCTTTCTATTTATTTAGTATTGATTGGATGAATGCTTTTGAATGGGGATGTGGTTCGTGGACTTAGTTTTTGAATTGTTCGTTTTATTCGATTGGGTTGTAAAAGCCGTTTTGAGCCTATTTATTTTACTAGAAATATTTGTATCTAGGATGCAATTTTCAATGTAAAATTTATATGTAATGACGAAGACCGGAGGAAGATCCATTTCGAGAAGACGAAGATTCAAGACGAAGAATTGTAATTAGATTATAAAGTTTCTGTTTTGTAGGAACAGTCCATGAACCACATGTTGGTAGAAACTAGGTTGTGAATGGTTGCTCATATTATATGAATGCTACAAACGCGCCTAAATGAATTAATGTGCGAAGTGTAACATTAATCGCAAAAATTCTCCCACGACAAATGTAACATCCCCAAATCCTATTGGGTTATTACAGTGCTGTGGACCCCACGCCAGGAGATCCACCAGGCGAACATGACTAAAATACATTACGTTAAACAACAAGGGAAAATCATAGTCCCTACCATGACATCCGACACAATATTCCGATAAGGAATTTCAACGACAACGATGGGCCTACATGGCCAAAAGTAAAGTACAACAACATCCACGAGCATCTGCTCAGGTAATACATAATGACAATGACTGACAAACTGGAGAACACTCCAACTGACTGACCAACATGAACAACTCGGACTAGTATTGCTCGAATGCCTCGTCGCCATCATCATGCCCCTGTGTCTCAACTCTCTCCTCGCAAGCACCTAAAACATGAAAACATGTTCCGCCCAGTCATCCAGATAATGAACATCAAATACATGTATAACATGATATGCATCCAAAGGCAGAATGAAACAGTACAATGATAATAATGATACGAGATGCTCACAAACCAAGGTAAGAACCGAGCATTCGTGAAACACTATGCCCACTGCATACTATTAATACCTGTTCAACAGGTTAGAACATAAGTGCCCAACAGCGAATCAAAATCATAGAGTACCATAATGAATTACACGACATGAACCAAACCAAAACTGAATTAATTATGAATCGCAATGCCCGAAGGCTCCAATGAAATTACCAAGACAAACACAAAGGCCGGAAAGCCACTCAGCCGAAGCTATCAAATATCACAATCACCTGAAGCCAAAACAGCCCGAAGCTGTATCGATTAGGGCCGAAGGCACGACACGAAGCCGTATCACCATTAGGGCCGAAGCCACGGCACGAAGCCGTATCACAATTAGGGCCGAAGCCACGGCACGAAGCCGTATCACAATTAGGGCCGAAGCCACGGCACGAAGTCATATCACAATGAAACCATCCAATGGCCGTTGACCTACTGAGCTGTAGGTGTTGGGGGAAACAACCGCGAAGGTTCGGGCCCCACCAAACTTACCCCATAATGAAACCATCCAATAGCCGTTGACCTACTGAGTTGTAGGTGTTGGGGGAAACAACCGCGAAGGTTCAGGCCCCACCAAACTTACCCCATAATGAAACCATCCAATGGCCGTTGACCTACTGAGTTGTAGGTGTTGGGGGAAACAACCGCGAAGGTTTAGGCCCCACCAAACTTACCCCATAATGAAACCATCCAATGGCCGTGACTAGCCTCCAAAACATAATTCATCACAAACGGCAACGATCCCAAGATTACCGAATTCACGAGAATGATAGTGTGCTGCCTTGAGTCGACCAACACGACAACAATGACTCACGGATGGGTACCATCCTCGGCGGTCCAAATTCAATACCTCGATTACCATAGAATGGTCAATCGATAACGACACAACGGATGGGAACTATCCTCGACAGTCCCAATTCAATACCTCGATTGCCTTAGAATGGCCAACCGATAACAATGATGCAGCGGATGATTCAATAACTCGATTGCCTTAAAATGGCCAATCAATAACGATTATACAACGAATAATTGAGTACCTCTATTGCCTTAGAACGGCCAATCGATAACAATGATACAATGAATGATTGAGCACCTCGATTGCCTTAGAACGGCTAATCGATGACAATGATATAATGAATGATTGAACTCCTCGATTTCCTTAGAACGGCCAATCGATAACAATGATATAATGAATGATTGAGCACCTCGATTGCCTTAGAACGGCTAATCGATGACAATGATATAATGAATGAATGAAATCCTCGATTGCCTTAGAACGGCCAATCGATAGCAATAATACAATGAATGCCTCAGCACCTTTAATCGGCTACCGACGACGAAGATGAGAACGAATACGACAATGCCTTCAATCGGCCAATACAACATGAATGACAGGACGCCAACATTAATAACAATGATTACAACAACGTCTTAGATCGACATCAATATTAACAACAACAACCGATACATCGATACCGCGAACCGGTGATCGATAATAACATTAACAACGAATATCTCAATGCCTTACCGGCCATTAATGAATGATAATAAACATTTGGCATAATTGCCGAAGAGTATCGTATCGAACGATCCCCTAATATCAATGAACTGATGAAGAGACTAAGTCTCGAAATGATACAACACATTCATACACATATATGATAACATTAATCTCATTGAATAGTACAAGTATAAAACTTGCCTCAACCGAAGGCGATGAAATCCTTCCACGAACAGCGAACGGCGTCCTCCGATAAACACAAGTACTCGAACAACCTTGAATGAAATACAATTCATTCAATAACACAATATCAATCGAAATCAACACAACGACCGAAAGAAACTCTTTGAGACATTTAATCGAACACTAAATGTTCAAAGTTCCTCAAGAACCTAAGAATCATCAATCGGGTTGAACGAATCGAAAATATGGATATACAATCCATATAACATGATTAATAATGTTTACTAACATCAACCGATTCATCAAATTCAGACGAACAATGAAAATCAAGAAGAAATCCCGAAAGTCAAATTCTAGGAGATTTCAAGAAATTACCTCGATCCGACGAAAAACAATGATTTGATGTTGATATATCGATAAGGATCCTCAAAAACGCTGAGAAATAGAGTGGAATCGACCAAAAACTGCATTTCCCGATTTTCCCGTCGCTAGCCGCACCCGGGTGAAGAAATGATGAAAAAATGAGGGCTGGCCGGTCACTGCCTATATATGGCCGACAGGGTTATGGCCGTAACCGGCAGGACCTTACGGCCGTAACCGGCATTCATCAAAATCCACCCAGCGCCTGCCGATCGCTTACGGCCGTAACCGACAGGGCCTTACGGCTGTACCCGGCAGGTCCTTACGGCCGTAACTGGCATTCGTCCGAACACTGCCTGGCACCCGTACGGCCGTAACCAGCATTCTTCCGAACACTGCCGAGCACGTACGGCCGTAACCGGCACCTTACGGCCGTAACTCGGCCAGGCCAGGCCCTGCTCCAAGAAGTGCGGCCGTGACTCGGCCGTAGCCACTCCGACGGCCCGGACGACGCCGAAACCCGAACCTGAATATGAATCGAAGATACGGTTACGAAGTACTCGCAAAGACGAATCTAAGCGCTAAGAGAACACACGATTACGACCACCCGAA
Source organism: Orobanche coerulescens (assembly GCA_033398695.1). Taxonomy (NCBI): domain Eukaryota; kingdom Viridiplantae; phylum Streptophyta; class Magnoliopsida; order Lamiales; family Orobanchaceae; genus Orobanche; species Orobanche coerulescens. The sequence continues at coordinate 53,775,512 of CM065811.1, forward strand.
GTCTCGAAATTCGACAACGGAAAGTAATTACCCCAAACTTTGGGAAATTACGAAAATGGCCCAAAACGTCCGAAATACACGATACACGATCGAAACACCAAGACGAAGCTCGCAACATGAATAATAAAATTAATTGAACTTATAAGAAACTCGAAACAACAGTTTCGGACGAGATTCGCAAGAATCGAACTCAAGTGCGGAAAAGCCGTTTCAGAACACGGAACTCAGCAAAACGATACCGAAAAGAACTCGGATGACAAAAAGTGCAGAATTAAATATTCTCGGAATGACGAAACGATCACAACAGAGTCGCTAAGATGGACTTCTGCCAAAAAAAAGAAAATTACCGGAAAATCGAAATTGCGGATATTACATACTACCCCCCTTAAAAGAAGTTTCGTCCCGAAACTTAAAACAAGTAGGGAGAAGCAATATCTCGCCAGGAAAAATCAACGAGATACACACGAACAAGAATGATTACAATGAATGATAATGAATCGAAATCCAACAAGGACTAAGAATGACTCACCGGGGTGAAATGATAACGTAATGAGTGATAGCTCAAATGAAATGATTGGAACCATTGTTCCCTGTGAAGTGAATGATTAGTTTGATAATTATAAGTCTCAACGTGATTGATATATGATGAATGACTTATGTGAATGAATGAACGACAAATGAAATGAATAATTATCCTATTACCGAGCAAGAATTAACTTGCTCAAAACTGGTGATGAATGTCCTATTGTATCACAGTTAAAGCAAACAACAGTCGAACTCGTCGTCTGAGATGAAGATGCTCTCCCAGGACGAACACGACTAGAAAAAGATCTCTTGGATGTCGGATTCCGATGTCCCTCTGACAGCTCTTTCCATACCGAGGTAGGAAAGTCACATGATAATTACAGATCCCGTATGAAGATCGTATTATAATTACGAGACGGAATGATAACAATAAGCATACACGCTCTAACACAATGAATGCATTAATAATGCAATGAAATGATCGTCGACATGACGCCGGAATATGATAAGATCGCAAGAAAGATCAAGTGAGGTAACATGATTATCTGATGAAATTCCTGAAATGATTACCTTGAACAAGTTAACAAGGTTGAAAATTCGATCCATAAGATCAACAACTGAACTGTGAGATGGACTAGATGATTAATGAATTAACTGAACAATGAGATTGACTGAGTGATGAATGAATTAACTGAGCGATGAGATTGACTGAGTGATGAATGAATTAACTAAGCGATGAGATTGACTAAGTGATGAATGAATTAACTGAACAATGAGATTAAGTGAGTGATGAATGAATTAACTGAACAATGAGATTGACTGAGTGATGAATGAATTAACTGAACAATGAGATTAACTGAGTGATGAATGAATTAACTGAACAATGAGATTAACTGAGTGATGAATGAATTAACTGAACAATGAGATTGACTGAGTGATGAATGAATTAACTGAACAATGAAATTGACTGAGTGATGAATGAATTAACTGAACAATGAGATTGACTGAGTGATGAATGAATTAACTGAACAATGAGATTGACTGAGTGATGAATGAATTAACTGAACAATGAGATTAACTGAGTGATGAATGAATTAACTGAACAATGAGATTGACTGAGTGATGAATGAATTAACTGAACAATGAGACTGAGTGAGTGATGAATGAATTTACATGATCGACAAGATCAAAATGATGATTGAGGATTATTAACTGATGAATGGGTTGATCCTTAATGCTTACACAAGTCACACGTGCTCCAAAATAATTAGTCATGAATCAGTCATAACACTAATATCACATATAGGTTTCAACAAAGCATGTATAATTAATGACATAATGAATGTATGAACATAAAGAGAATCGAGTCCTTACACAGGTCATACGAAGCTTCGAGGTCTCACGATACTAGTCTTCAATGACGACGACTCGATGAATGAATGACTCGTGCAGTCATACTAATATTACGACTCACAAAACCCGACTGACTAGATTGTCATAACCTAACAGTCCCACTACTACCGCGTCGGTAGAGCCACATAACTCACATATCAGGGTATCTCACAACCCAAATATCCAATACCATCTTCTGTAACACCCCCAAATCCTATTGGGTTATTACAGTGCCGTGGACCCCACGCCAGGAGATCCACCAGGCGAACATGACTAAAATACATTAAGTTAAACAACAAGGGAAAATCATAGTCCCTACCATGATATCCGACGCAATATTCCGATAAGGAATTTCAACGACAATGATGGGCCTACATGGCCAAAAGTAAAGTACAACAACATCCACGAGCATCTGCTCGGATAATACATAATGACAATGACTGACAAACTGGAGAACACTCCAACTGACTGACCAACATGAACAACTCGGACTAGTATCGCTCGAATGCCTCGTCGCCATCATCATGCCACTGTGTCTCAACTCTCTCCTCGCAAGCACCTAAAACATGAAAACATGTTCCGCCCCCACGGGGTCAGTCATCCATATAATGAACATCAAATACATGTATAACATGATATGCATCCAAAGGCAGAATAAAACAGTACAATGATAATAATGATACGAGATGCTCACAAACCAAGGTAAGAACCGAGCATTCGTGAAACACTATGCCCACGACATACTATCAATACTTGTTCAACAGGTTAGAACATAAGTGCCCAACGGAGAATCAAAATCATAGAGTACCATAATGAATTACACGACATGAACCAAACAAGAACTGAATTAATTATGAATCGCAATGCCCAAAGGCTCCAATGAAATTACCAAGACAAACACAAAGGCATAAAAGCCACTCAGCCGAAGCTGTCAAATATCACAATCACCTGAAGCCAAAACAGCCCGAAGCTGTATCGATTAGGGCCGAAGCCGCGGCACGAAGCCGTATCACCATTAGGGCCGAAGCCACGGCACGAAGCCATATCACAATTAGGGCCGAAGCCACGGCACGAAGCCGTATCACAATTAGGGCCGAAGCCACGGCACGAAGCCGTTTCACAATTAGGGCCGAAGCCACGGCACGAAGCCGTATCACAATGAAACCATCCAATGGCCGTTGACCTACTGAGTTGTAGGTGTTGGGGGAAACAACCGCGAAGGTTCAGGCCCCACCAAACTTACCCCATAATGAAACCATCCAATGGCCATTGACCTACTGAGTTTTAGGTGTTGGGGGAAACAACCGCGAAGGTTCAGGCCCCACCAAACTTACCCCATAATGAAACCATCCAATGGCCGTGACTAGACTCAAAAACATAATTAATCACAAACGGCAATGATCCCAAGATTACCGACTTCACGAGAATGATAGTGTGCTGCCTTGAGTTGACCAACACGACAACAATGACTCATGGATGGGTACCATCCTCGGCGGTCCAAATTCAATACCTCGATTACCATAGAATGGTCAATCGATAACAACGACACAACGGATGGGAACTATCCTCGACAGCCCCATTTCAATACCTCGATTGCCTTAGAATGGCCAACCGATAACAATGATGTAGCGGATGATTCAATACCTCGATTGCCTTAAAACGGCTAATTGATAACGATTATACAACGAATAATTGAGTACCTCGATTTCCTTAGAATGGCCAATCGATAACAATGATACAATGAATGATTGAGCACCTCGATTGCCTTAGAACGGCTAATCGATGACAATGATACAATGAATGATTGAACTCCTCGATTGCCTAAGAACGGCTAATCGATAATAATGATACAATGAATGATTGAGCACCTCGATTTCCTTAGAACGACTAATCAATGACAATGATATAATGAATGATTGAACTCCTCGATTGCCTTAGAACAGCCAATCGATAGCAATGATACAATGAATGATTGAACTCCTCGATTGCCTTAGAACGGCTAATCAATAACAATGGTACAATGAATGATTGAACTCCTCGATCGCCTTAGAACGGCCAATCGATAACAATGATACAATGAATGCCTCGGCACCTTTAATCGGCTACCGACGACGAAGATGAGAACGAATACGACAATGCCTTCAATCGGCCAATACAACATGAATGACAGGACGCCAACATTAATAACAATGATTACAACAACGTCTTAGATCAACATCAATATTAACAACAACAACCGATACATCGATACCGCGAACCTGTGATCGATAATAACATTAACAACGAATATCTCAATGCCTTGCCGGCCATTAATAAATGATAATAAACATTTGGCATAATTGCCGAAGAGTATCATATCGAACGATCCCCTAATATCAATGAACTTATGAAGATACTAAGTCTCGGAATGATACAACACATTCATACACATATATGATAACATTAATCTCATTGACTAGTACAAGTATAAAGCTTGCCTCAACCGAAGGCGATGAAATCCTTCCACGAACAACGAACGGCGTCCTTCGATAAACATAAGTACTCGAACAACCTTGAATGAAATACAATTCATTCAATAACACAATATCAATCGAAATCAACACAACGACCGAAAGAAACTCTTTGAGACATTTAATCGAATACTAAATCTTCAAAGTCCTCAAGAACCTAAGAATCATCAATCGGGTTGAACGAATCGAAAATATGGATATACAATCCATAGAACACGATTAATAATGTTTACTAACATCAACCGATTCATCAAATTCGGACGAACAATGAAAATCAAGAAGAAATCCCGAAAGTCAAATTCGAGGAGATTTCAAGAAATTACCTCGATCCGACGAAGAACAATGATTTGATGTTGATATAATCGATAAGGATCCTCAAAAACACTTAGAAATCGAGTGGAATCGACCAAAAACTCCATTTCCCGATTTTTCCCGTCGCCAGCCGCACCCGAGTGAAGAAATGATGAAAAAAATGAGGGCTGGCCGGTCACTGCCTATATATGGCCGACAGGGTTACGCCAGAATCGGCAGGCCTTACGGCCAGAATCGCATTCGTTAAAATCCGCCAGCCGCCGCCGATCGTCGCTTTAACCGATAGGGCCTTACGGCCGTAACTGCACTTACGGCCAGAATCGGCAGTTCTTACGGCCAGAATCGCATTCGCCCAAACATCGCTCGCACCCGTGACGGCCAGAATCGAGTAGCCCTTACGGCCGTAATCGCATTCGTCCGAATCGCTGAGCACGACGGGCCGTAACCGCACCTTATGGCCATAACTCGACCAGCCAGCCCTCGCTCCAAGAAGTGCGGCCGTGACTCGCCGTGGCTACTCCGACGGCTGACGATGCCGAAACCCGAACTCGAATATGAATCAAGATACGTTACGGCACCGCAAGGACGAATCCAAGCGCTAAGAGAACACACGATTTCGGCCACCCGAAGGCTCGAAATTCGACAACGGAAAGTAATTACCCCAAACTTTGGGAAATTACGAAAATGGCCCAAAACGTCCGAAATACACGATACACGATCGAAACACCAAGCGAAAGCTCGCAACATGAATAATAACATTAAATGAACTTACGAGAAACTTGAAACAACAGTTTCAGACGAGATTCGCAAAAATCGAACTCAAGTGCGGAGAAGCCGTTTAAGAACACGGAACTCAACAAAATGATACAAAAACGAACTCGGATGACAAAAACTGCAGAATTAAATATTCTCGGAATGACGGAACGGTCACAACAGAGTCGCTAAGTTAGATTTCCGCCAAAAAAAAAAAAATTACCGGAAAATCGAAATTGCGGATATTACAACAAATTATTAAGTTTATAAGGTTTCAAGGTTTTCCTTCCCTCCATCGAGCTTTCGGGAAATTGAAATCCAAACCGGATGTGCTATGCTTCCGAGTTATCAGGGTAGTCATTCGGGGAGGACGGATAAATTACCGGGAGTGCATTGGATGCCTTCGGTTGGAGCAAATTTTATCCCTAGAAACCTGATAGGTTGCCAGATAAGATTCAATTGTGAAACTGATTTGCATCGATGGTATAAACTTAACTTGTTCACGAACCATAGAAACCGTATAGGTTGAGGGGAGTGAACAAGGGGAAAAGAAGATCGAATCATCCATTAGATGGGTTGGTATTGGACACCACTTTATGAAAATTAATAGACTAGAAACATGTTCGGTTGTCCTCTATTAAGATTTATAAACAACTTGATCACCACTATGAAGTAGAGCGACGATACTTCCGGATTTCACATGGGAGTGTGTTATTCCGATAAAAATAGTGGGAGTTGGGTAACAAGAATAGAAAAGACCTTAATTCTATACTCAGATCATAATTAAACGAGTCACTAATTAATCTGTCGTACTTAATGCAGACATAACTCTCAATATGACAATGAATCCACTCGCAATTCTACTCGAAAAGAACACCTTGAACGGACCTAACTTTGTGGATTGGCTCTAAAATCTGAAGATAGTCCTCAGTATAGAGGCACTGGGATACGTCTTGGAGATGGACATTCCGGCGCCTCCAATGCGGACAAGAGCCAATTAGGAAGAGATTAAAAACCACGAAAAGTGGGTTAAGGATGACGTGAAAGTCCGTGCATATATGTTGGCTTCCATGTCTAATGAGCTTCAGAGAGCTCATGAGAAAATGACTTCTGCTAGGCAGACTCTATCTCACTTAACCGAACTTTATGGTGAGCACAGCAGAACTGCTAGATATGAGATATCCAAGCAACTATTTGGTGAAAGGATAAAGGAAGGTGAGAAGGTTTGGGAACACGTCCTCAAAATGATATCCATGATCGAGAGATTGGATGCTCTTGATTTTATGATGGATACTTCTCTCCAAACCGACCTTATCCTTCAGTCTCTCCCTGATTCCTTCTCACAGTGTGTTATGAACTTTAACTGCAATGAGATTGCATGTAATTTAGCTGGGCTAATGAACAAACTTGTGATCGCTCAGTCTCAGATTAAGACTCTGCGGATGAAGGAGTCTGCTCTTGTGATTTCTTCTGGACCTCGGAAGTCTAAGTACAAGAAGAAAAAGACCAAGAAGCAGACTGGACCACATGTCAATGACTTCAAGGGAAAGGGCAAGGACCCGATGGTTCCGAAGAACAAGAAGAAGAAGGATGCTTGTCTCAAGTGCGGTGAGCTGGGCCACTGGGCTAGAGACTGTCTGATTCTTCATGGCACTTCAGGTACAGAACTTTTAGTTTTGGAAACAAATTGTTCTCGCTCGTATTTTCTACTTTCTGGATACTGGATTCTGGTGCTAGTTCTCATATTTGTACCGTGAATCAGGATCTGGAACAAAGTAGGAAGCTTGGAGCTGGAGAAGTTATGATCACAGTCGGAAGCGGGCATAGTGTCGAGGCAACCGACATAGGATCACTTCTTTTGGGTTTAGAATCCGGCTTTGTTTTGACTTTAGAAGATGTACTTGTTTTGCCCAAGAGGCACAAAAACATTATATCTATTCCGGTCATGGACCGAAAAGGCTTTTCATTTTACATTGGTGATGGTTCCTGCAAAATTTATTTCAGAAATAAACTAGTGGGTACTGCTACATTGTTAAATGGACTGTATCATCTAAATCTCAGCAACAAAGTAGTTGTGAATACTAAGACTAGAAAACGTGGTAGGTATGAAACCAATCAAGTTTTGAAATGGCATCTTAGACTTGGTCATGTTGGTTAGACCAAGGTTTACAAGATAGAAAAAGATGGACTTATGGGTCCATTGGGATCGGATCCCTTTCCTAATTGTGAATCTTGCCTTAAAAGCAAAATGACTAAGTCCCCCTTCACAAGGACTTTTGAAAGATCCGCTGATAAACTGGGATTAATCCATACCAACGTATGTGGCGCTTTGGAAGCAGCACATGACGGATATCAATATTTCATTACGTTTACAGATGATCATACTAGGTATGGTCATATATACTTAATGAAACATAAATCTGAGGCCTTTGAGAAATTCCAGGAATTCAAGGCCCTAGTCGAGAAACAAACTGGTAATCATATCAAAGAACTTCGGTCGGACCGAGATGGCGAGTATATGAGTATGGAGTTTGATGAGTTCCTTAAGGAAAATGGAATAGTTTCACAACTAACACCTCCACGTACTCCTCAGTTAAATGGTGTGTCAGAAATAAGGAACCGGACCTTGTTGAACATGGTCCGTTCCATGATGGGCTATACTGACTTACCGATTTACCTGTGGGGGTATGCACTCCTGACTGCCGCTAACATCTTGAACAGATGTCCTTCCAAATCCGTTCCTAAAACTCCACATGAGATGTGGGAGGGTAGGAAACCATGTCTTAATCATATTAGGATTTGGGGATGTCAAGAAGACTAAGGTGGAGAAGACTAAGGTGAAGAAGTTGGAAGCTAGGTCCGTGCCTACGTCAAGAAGACTAAGGTGGAGAAGACTAAGGTGGAGAAGTTGGAAGCTAGGTCCGCGAAGGGACGTTTCATTGGATTCCCGTTTTGGACGATGGGATATCTATTCTACATGCCCGATGATCGAAAGGTCGTTATTGCTTTACAAGCACACTTCCTGGAAGATGAGTTCATTCAGGAAGACGGGGCAGGTAGCAGTATTTCTTAGAAGAATACAATGAAACTCCTCGGGAGACATCTGTGCAAGAAACTGGAACCGAACCATCTGAAACACAAGTACAACCACCTCGTAGGTCTAGTAGGTTGTCTCATTTACCTGAGAGGTATGGGCTTGTGCACTTGGAGGAGCTGGGTCTCCATGAGGTTCCAAGTGATAGCCAAGAGACCGACCCAACGACCTATGACCAAGTAATGGTAGATGTAGACTCCGCGAAATGGCATGAAGCCATGGATGCTGAGATAAACTCGATGCATGTCAATCAGGTCTGGACTCTGGTAGACCGCCCCAAGGGCATAGTGCCTATTGGGAATAAGTGGATCTACAAGAGAAAGACTGATGGAGATAGAAAGGTTGACGCCTATAAGGCCAGGCTTGTGGCAAAGGGTTATACCCAGAAAGAAGGGATCGACTACCACGATACCTTCTCGCCCGTAGCTATGATCAAGTCTATTCGCATGATGCTTGATATAGCTGCCTACCACGATTATGAGATATGGCAAATGGACGTAAAGACGGCTTTCCTTAATGGATTCCTCGAAGAGGAAATCTATATGGAGCAGCCTAAAGGCTATGTCTCCGAAGTCGATATTCAGAAAGTGTGCAAGCTTCAGCATTCCATTTATGCACTGAAGCAAGCATCACGTAGTTGGAACCTTCGTTTTGACGAGGCGGTCAAAGAATTTGACTTCGTGCAAAATGAAGAGGAATCTTGTGTATACAAGAGGGTTAGTGGGAGCAAGATCGCATTCTTAGTACTATATGTGGATGACATTCTACTAATAGGAAATGATGTGGGAATGCTCAGTTCTGTGAAAGCTTGGCTTTCGAGTAATTTTTCCATGAAAGACTTGGGATAAGCAACCTATATTCTTGGAATTCGGCTCTACCGGGATAGAGCGAAGAGAAAAATAGGTCTCAATCCCTCTATATAGATAAAATCTTAAAGAAATTTAAGATGGATGATTCTAAAAGAGGCTTCCTACCGATGCGACAGGGAATAAAACTCTCCTTGAAGATGTGTCCTCAAAGTGAGGAACAATGAAAGGAAATGAGTAATATACCATATGCTTCGGCCGTGGGTAGCCTTATGTATGCTATGTTGTGTACAAGACCTGACATTGCGCATGCTGTAAGCGTGGTGAGTAGGTTTCAGGCAAACCCAGGTAGGGAACATTGGATTGCCGTAAAGAACGTTCTCAAGTACTTAAGAAGGACTAGAGATATGGTTCTAATGTATGGCGGTGGAGAATTAGATGTGGTGGGATTCACTGATTCGGACTTCCAAGGACTGAAGGACGATTCGATGTCTACTTCTGGCTATATATTTACTCTTAATGGAGGAGCAGTATCTTGGTGTAGCACCAAGCAAAGCGCGACTGCTGATTCCACCTGTCAGGCTGAGTATCAAGCAGCCTCGGAGGCTTCCAAGGAAGGGTTCTGGATTAAGAAGTTTCTGGGAGAACTTCAAGTGATACCATGTGCTGAGCTTCCTGTTCCGCTGTACTGCGACAACGATGGAGCTGTAGCACAGGCCAAGGAGCCGAGGTTTCAAAATAGCACCAAACATATTGAGATGAAGTATCATCTCGTAAGAGAATTTGTTCGCAAGGGATATATTGTGCTGCACAGAGTAGACTCGGCCGACAACGTCGCTGATCCACTGACCAAGCCACTTTCTCAGACTAGCTTGGAGCGTCATCTGGAGAACATGGGTATTAGATACCATAGTGTGTGGCATTGAGTGCAAGTGAGAGATTGTTAGGAGTATGCCCTCGAATGCCACTCATAGGATATTGAGTGAGGGTATTGTACTTGTAATTATGTAAATCATTAATATAAGGCAATGGATGTTTCTTTATTTACTGGTAGTTACTGGCATTCCTAACTCGTAAATATACATATAGAAACTAGTCCGTGTATTTGAGAGCAAAATGTTCCAGTCCTTATTGGATAAGGGGGTCGGCACTGGAAAGGTTTATAGCTCAAATACTTAATCGTTCGCAAGTCGATGAAACTTGACTGGGCGTTAAGTTTATGTGAAGACTTGTATGACGTGTTCTTTGAAATGGAGAGTGCCTGTTGAACACTAATGGTTAGTGGGAGCATATGTTATAGGTTTGCTAATTGGATTAGTATACTTGAACCGACTCTCCCTCGATTCGTCACACGAATTTCACCCCGGGACAGTCAATGACGGAATCGAAAGGTTGTGATAGGTATTCGTGAACCTTCGACTTGAGGATTTAGTAGGGATGTGCTTGTGACATCAAGATTTTCATTAGAGTAGTTCGACCCTATAAACCGGGAGGTGGGGGTCAACCTCGACGTGCATCTTGACGGACAAGTAGCAGGTCCTACTGAATACCAAGATAGAATTCTTTCTCCCGTTAGTGAGCGGGTTATATGTCCTATGCGGTTATTGGCAGATGAGATCATAAGTCTTTGGCCAAAGCATTGGAGCTAGTTGTATTGGATACACGAGATCTCAATGATCTCGATTTGCATTAACGCATGCATAGCGTCAAGTACAGATAGGGTTTGACTGACCGTGACCCTATAACTTGATCGGGACATTTGAAAGAAGGGTTTATACGTATACTGGTATTCATGACAGAATGGTTCTTGAATGATCCCAATCATTCGTTCTCAGTTGGGGTGTAGCAGCCGCCAGCCGGCTTGGTGCTGCTACTACTCTTTGGTTCCTCCCATTGCTGACTGAGACGGACTTACCGAGTCGCGCAATAGGATTGACGACGGAATGAATCAAGCTTGTTCTCTCATTATGAATATTAGATATTGGATATCTAATTTGGGACATTAGATGTCTAAATCGATTTATTGGATAAATTGATTTACGGCCTAATGAATTAAATAAATTACTGGGTGATTAATTTAATTCATAAATATAATTATTTCTTGGAGAAATTAATTATGTTATTATGTATTTAATGTAATTAATTTATTGGATTAATTAATCGACACAACTACATTGGAACGGAATCATAGTTTATCTGTTTGGACTCTCGGGAGTCCGAAATGAATCGAACTCGTCCGATTTTCATATTGGGCCCCCTCTTTCCACCTACCTTCACCTCTTGTTCTTTGGTGTCCATTTTATAACGGATGAAAAGATTTGTGGGTATCAATCATGTGGCATGAGTTGTCCATCATGTAGATGAGATTAGAATAAGCAGGGAAGACTTGTATCTCTTATCACCCCATTCATTTCAACGTGAGGAAGAGATATAGAGAGACAGAGAGAAAAAAAAAAGTTTTTTCTCAAAGTCTTCTTCTTCTTCATGTGTTCTTGATAATTCTTGGAGAAAAAAAAATCAAGAAATCAAAGAGAGAAAATTTGATAAACATACTTAGAGTATATTAATCAAATTCAATAGCTTCATCACTTAGCTCTAGCCATATCCTTGGAGGATAGCAAGGTGATTGTCATCCTGTTTGTTTCTCCGACGCATGGCAAGTAGAGGCATTGTATTTCGACGTTGGATCTTTCAAGTGCTTGGAGTGCTTTGTTCGTAGGGAGATACATCTAAAGCTTGGTGAATAGCTCAAGAGAAGGAATCCATTTAATCAACGGACTACAAGGGTGAGTTTCTATATCTCTTATGTTTTCGTTTATATATTCGTATATACGTAGCTCGATCGATCCTCGTAGGATTCAGATCGAATTAATTTTTGTTTTACTGCTTCCAATGGGCCTTCGTTTTAGGCACCGAATCCCAACATCAGCTCTGGCAAGCGCTTAACCAAATTGAGAGTGTTGGTAGACCCATTCTAAATGCAGCTGTTTTGGGCGATTCAAAGGAGAGAGATCCAGAACTTGAGGTTCGTGATTGCGCGCATTTCTCAAGATGTGACGGCGTATCGTGATCAGAGGGACGAGCTATTTCGGTTGCTGGAGAAGAAGAGACAAGAATACGAAGAGCTGGAGGAAAGGGCACATCACCTGGAAACCCAATCGTTAGTGGACACGATAGCCAAACTCCGCAGCCACAAATATCTCCAAGCCCACAGGGTGCAAGTGGCCTGGGATGTGCCTTACCACATGTAGGGCAAAGTGGTAGGGGTGGCAAAATCTCAGCATGCCTCTGCTGACCCAACGAGTTCCCAGAACGGTATTGCTGATGCGAAGACCCAGAACCCGAGTACCTGTTCTGTTGGTTACCCCTCGAAAACTGCCTCTGGTTGGTGTTACCCGACCTGTACCCATGCCTACCCGAAGATCTATAATCAGAACCCCTCTGGACCTATTGACCCTGATCATGTCCCCAGTTGAACTGTCCCCTGTGCTCAAACTGACGGTCCGAACGACTGCGGTGATCAAAACCCTGCTCAGAACGACCCTGATGGTCAAAACCCCGGTTCTGCTGCCCAGAAGACCTAGACTGTATCCTATCCCCATCATGATTCCTCTTGTTCGACACTCCACCATCATGTAACAGATCAATATTACGGGCCGCATCACAAACCATCGACACATCAGCTTACTCCGTGTTAACAATACGGTCAAGCACCCAATGCTTTAATCCCCACTTGTAGTGACGAGCCTGTCTGTGTGCATCCCCAGTCACAGTAGGTCCCACGAAGCTAGCCAACCTAAGAAAATGCTCCATGTACTCTGCCGAGTTCTCCCGTTCTAACTGGTGGATCGTACCGTACTCCCTTTCATATCTCTACTGTTCTGAGAAAGGGATGTACCTCTTATAAAATGTTTCACGAAACACTGCCCAAGCACACGTCTCAACATAATTATCGCCCTTCGCCTGAACATGCGCCTTCCACCAATTGAGGGCATCACCCTCAAGCTTGAAAGCGACTAAACATGCTTTCACCTCATCAGGACAACCCACTACCTGAAACAGCTTCTCACAATGAGTAATCCAGTCCTCCTCCTCGGTAGGAGTTGCGGCGGACTTGAAAGAGTTGTGCTTCAACTTGTTGAAACGCTCAATCCACACATGAATACCCTCATTGTTGTTCCTAGCCCCGTCAGTATTTCGTAGAGTCTCAAGAATCTGAGGGATAGCAGCAGCTACTGCTCGAGCAACCATACCATCATAATCAGGAGGGATATCACCACCAGCGTCGTTGCGTGTGTTCACCATCTAAAACGATACCAAACGATTAGCGAAAGACAAACGAATGTAAGTACGAAAAAGAAAAGACGAAACAAAAGCCTATCGTCTACCCAATCTCACAGGTCATGGCCTAAGCCCTGAAGATTCAAACCTGGCTCCGATACCATAAATTGTAACGCCCCAACCCGGCAAGGCTAGAAGCGTCACTTTATGGTGACATATCAGATACAACAGATTCAAATCAAACAGCGGAAGTCTTAAATAAATTCAAAAAAATATCAAAAGAGTATCAAAAGGGGACTAAAACAACACCAAGTGTCCACGAAACCAAAGAAAAGAAAGTACGATACAAATGTCCAAAATACGGAAATAATGATAAGGAAATAAAGTTAATTATTTAAATAAAGCTATAGGGTAATCCACTCTCTCTCATCCCCAAGCTAATAATCCCGCTCCTAGCTTAAGTACCTGCCGCATGGAGAAGAAAAGCGGCTTAGAAGAAAAAGCTCATTGAACAGATATAAAGCAAATAACAAAACAGATCAAACGAGATAAGATAATCAAAGGAATGCGAAGATAGAATACATATGGTGTCAATGGATAATCAAAAGGATATCAAAGTTTAAGTATAAAGTGTATGAATGTGGATTCAGTATTTTAGCTCAGGACCAAATAAATATCCAAACAAATAGTAACCCAATGGAGTGATCAACTCCCAAATGTGAAGGGACTGCATGCACGCCTGCCCAATCACCAAACAAATATAATATGTATCCATATCATCATAGTAGCCCAAACAAATAACAAACAAATCTAGGATGCATCCATAAGCCCCTGCAAACAATTCATAATCATAATAATGGCCATAGCAGATAGCAGATAAGGGACGGTGTGGTACATCTCTCCAACCACACTAGAGTCATAATATTGGTGCATCAATACTACGGTCATGGACCCCCCCATAACTGGGAACAGATAATACCTGGGTAAATACTGAAGGGTCAAAAAGTACAAGTCCAAACCAAAGTGTAGGTCATAATCATATAGTCAAAGTTCAATATCAAAAGTTCGAATAATCAAAGGGCTAATATCGAAGGTTCAGTTCACATGTATCAAATCAAAGATGCAATGTCAAGGTTCAAACGAAGAGTTCGAATATCAATAGTCCAAAATAAGATAGGTAAATAATATAGAAGAGAGAGAAAGGTCATCAGAGAGAAAGTAGTTGTACTCTTGCTGAAAGAGTACGGAATATCTGTACCTTATTCAACAGCAAAAGTAAACAAAGATAGATGGATCACAAGATACCGGATCACTCCCGCTTCACGGAACCTATACGGATCAATAACCAAGTATTACTTTAAGTTCAAATGAATTTTTTTACTCATTTTAGTAATATAATAGACTTTGAGTGTGTAACTACCTTTTAAGAAAACTCAGCTTTTAATATCAAAACATATATCACGTTTCCGGATTTTTAAAGTATAAGTGTGCACCTCCTGGAGCCTTAGCAAAATTATCCTAGGTAGGTACATATGTTTTCTATTTTGTGTAATTTTTGTAGAATTTCCAGATAGTATAGCTATAGTACAAAAATTCCTTATCAAAACTAGTCCAGATTCGGTGACAGATCTGAGACTCAAAAAGTAAGCAATTAAGAGACCATGATGTGCTACTCTAAAAATTCCAACACAAATCACAGAGGCCAAACACATCTTATATTTAAGCCCTGTCCAATTTGAGTTAAAGATTCCTTACTGATTTCAAAACAAAAATCATAAACCAAGGTTGAAATTCGGATTACTAATTAACAGGTTTGACACTTGAACTTGTAAAATCAGAAAAGACATTATCTCGACTTCTAAAAATTACATAACTTACAGATTCAGAAAGTAATTTTCCAGAACTTGATTTTAGACTCAAGAATTACTCAAAAACAAGTTGGTATCATTAAAATGGACCCCTTTCAATATGACCCAAAAACCTGACAGCATACCTGGAGATAAATTCAATACAACCCTAACCTTTATTAGCCTTTTAACCTTTTTTTATCAGCTTTTATGTATGAACAGGTTACAACTTGACGAATTTTTTAACCACATCAGAACGCAGAAGTAAAATTCACAAAAATTCACACAGGTTCTTCAATGTCTTTAAAACCCGCACGAATTTTCCCAGAATTTATTAGTTAGTTTAACCCCATACGAAAAATACTCAAACTCAGACTATTCGGAAAACCGACCTGCAGTTATACCCAAAAACTATCCGCCTCAACGACCTACAAAACAACCAGGGAAAATTCCCAAAAATCCATGGTATTACTAATCATATAGAAGTTACATACTGGAGAGTTTCATGGCCCAACTCATTATAGTTTTTGAATCAAAAATCGACAAACTGGACTGATTTCAGACTCCCGAATTTCAGGTTCAACACTTAATCACACAAAAATCAAACACACGACCAAAACAACTCAAAATCACTCCAAACCAATTGGAGAACTTAACTAAGACATAAAACTAGGTTTTCATCAAAAGAAACTGAATTGATTCATTATATATCATGATCTATCTCGTTCACAAATTCAAGTATACAAGCTGTCTTAATTCCAAAATTCATTTAAGCCATCATATAACGTGTTTAATCATACCAACGCACCCGAGACCTTCAATCTACCACCAAGCCTACCTTTCTGCACGCCTCGATCGAACGGGAATGGTAGAAAACTAGGTAGCCGCCGTTTTTAGTTTTAGGTTTTAGGGTTTTTAGTTTTGTGGAGTATGTGTGTGTGATATATATAGGCTAGTGGGGAGGAATTTCAAAAAGGAAAATGCCTAAATTATGGGGATTTGATGGAATACTTTGCCAAATTTAAAACCCATCACGAACCTTGAAATGATTCACGATTCCATATGTTTGTGTACAACATATCATTCGGCTAGGGACAAAAATAGAAAACGTGTGACAATTTTAAATGTGTACAAATTATTTCAGTATAAGTCTTATATTCGTATTACATTAATTTGTTCAAATGTTAACGATTTAAATACTTAGGTTATAATCATAATGCAATATTTTAAATAATTAAACGTCTTTTATAGATTTGAGATTAAAGGGTATTTTAACATGTTCAAAAATCTGGATTTTACAACTCTTCCCCTCTAAAAAAAAATTTCGTCCTCGAAAATGAAAAAGGAAAGGTAACGAAACAAAACGAAAGCATACCAGACTACGAAAAGAAATGAGGGTAGCTGGCTCGCATAGACTCTTCCGTTTCCCAGGTCACCTCGCGTGCTGGGTGGTTCTCTCAGAATGACCATCCGTCTGTGGGTGAAAAGCGGTACTGAACTTAAGACGAGAGCCCCAAGCCTTATGTAACGCCTTTCAAAAATGCGAAGTAAACCTCGGATCTCTATCAGAAACAATCGCAACTGGAGTGCCGTGCAATCTAACAATCTCGTGCTGGAAGATTTCTGCCAACTTCGCTACACCATAACATTTCTTGATCGGTAAGAAATGAGCTGACTTGGTTAGCCGATCAACGACCACCCAGATCACATCATGTCCTTTTCGTGTGACCGGTAAACCCGTAACAAAATCCATCGTTATCTCTTCCCACTTCCACTGGGGAATCTCTAACGGCTGCAAAAGACCACTAGCTCTTTGGTGGTCAATTTTTACCTGTTGGCAAGTCAAACACCTAGCAACATACGAAGCTACATCCTGCTTCATCCCGTTCCACCAGAAATGCTGTTTCAAATCCCGATACATTTTAGTAGATCCCGGATGTATGGTGAAAGGAGAACTGTGAGCTTCTGACATAACAGTCTCACGAAGTTCAGGATCGCTCGGAACATAAAGGCGATCTCCAACCAAACAATGTCGTCATCATCAACCTGAAATTCAGACTATTTCCCCTCTTCTACATTCTGAACAATGGCCCATAACTCACCATCGTCACGCTGAGCTTCCTTAATCTTCAAGATCAAGTTAGACTCAACCTTCAATCTAGCCCAATAACCATCGCGCCCAGGAAGACAGAACTCCACCTCCATGAGCTCAAGATCATGCAAAATCTTAGGATCAAATTTCAGACTAGCAATCATACCCGACTTACGACTAAGAGCATCGGCAACTACATTAGCCTTACCCGGGTGATACTGAATGTTAGTGTCGTAGTCCTTGAGTAACTCCAACCATATATGCTGTCTCATGTTCAACTCCTTCTAGGTAAATATGTACTTGAGACTCTTATGATCCGTGAAGATATCAACATAATCCCCATACAGATAATGCCTCCAGATCTTAAGAGCAAAAACAACTGCACCCAACTCTAGATCATGCGTAGGGTAGTTCTCCTCATAGGGTTTCAACTGGCGTGAGGCATACGCAATAACCTTCCCGTGCTGCATTAAAACACAACCTAACCCTTTCTTGGAAGCATCACTATAAATCTGATATCTGCCTGTACCAGATGGAAGTGTCAAAATGGGAGCTGACACAAGTTTCTGCTTCAGAGTCTCAAAACTCTGTTCTTGTTCATCGGTCCAATGAAACTTCAATCCCTTCCTCATCAGTTTAGTCAATGCTGAGGCGAGTTGTGAGAATCCCTCGACAAATCTCCGATAGTAACCTGCCAAGCCAAGAAAACTCCGAACCTCGGTCACCGTAGTAGGTCTCGGCCATTTAGTGATAGCCTCAACCTTCGCCGGATCCATAGTGATACCACTAGCAGATACAACATGACCAAGGAAAGCAACTTGACTAAGCCAGAACTCACACTTGGAGAACTTCGCATACAACTTCTCCTGCCTCAAAATCTGCAAAACCGTACTAAGATGTTGCTCGTGCTCCTCCTCGGACTTCGAATAAACCAAAATGTCGTCGATGAAAACAATAACAAACTTGTCGAGAAAAGAATGGAATACGCGGTTCATAAGATCCATAAACACTGCTGGAGCATTAGTCAGTCCGAAAGGCATAACCAAAAACTCATAGTGTCCATAGCGAGTTCGAAAAGCAGTCTTAGGGATATCCAGCTCCTTAACCCGAAACTGATGATAACCGGACCTAAGATCGATCTTGGAGAAACATTTAGCTCCTTGGAGCTGATCAAACAAATCATCAATACGAGGCAAAGGATAACAGTTACGGATGGTAATACGATTCAACTCCCGGTGGTCTATACATAATCTCATACTACCGTCCTTCTTCTTCACAAATAGTACAGGTGCTCCCCAAGGAGATACACTCGGACAAATGAATCCATTCTCAAGGAGTTCCTGCGGTTGATCTTTCAACTCTTTCAGTTCAGTAGGAGCCATACGGTAGGGAGCCTTAGAAATGGGTTCCGCACCCGGAATCAAATCAATGCCAAATTCTACGTCGCGATTAGGAGGAAGGCCCGGAAGCTCTTCCGGAAATACATCGGCAAAATTACGGACAACTCGGATACTATCGATAGTAGGACTCTCCTTCGAAGTGTCCTGAATAGAAGCGATAAAACCCGCACAACTGTGGGATATCAAACAGATCGAAGTGGTTGGGAACCAGAGTACACAAATTCAGGTTTAAACAAATCTCCAAATATAACCTTCCGCGCATGACAATCAATAGTGGCTCGGTGAGAAGCCAACCAGTCCATACCAAGAATCAAATTAAAATCAAACATGTCAAGCGGAAGAAGATTAGCCGGACGTATGCGATCATCAAAATGTAGCGGACAATCAACAAACTCATGATCAATGATAACGTTGTTTTTCATAGGCGTAGATATAGATAAGGGATCAATTAATGGTGTTGGGCTTAATTTCAGTTTCTTAGAGAATGTGACAGATATAAAAGAATGAGTTGCGCCAGTATCAAATAAAACAAATGCGGTATGATCACCAATATGCAGAAAACCCGTAATGGTACCTGTAGATTTACCCGCCTGCTTGCGAGTAAGAGAGTAAACACGGCCGGAGGAAGTAGAAGGTTGAGAAGAGCCTGCAGGAACAATGCTAGTCCTCTTCGGGCAATACTTCACCCGATGATCAGTGGCACCGCACTCAAAACAAGCTCCCGAAGCTCTGTGGCATGGTCCGAGATGTGCCTTACAACATGTAGGGCAAAGTGGTGGGGGTGGCAAAATCTCAGCATGCCTCTGCTGACCCGACGAGTTCCCAGAACGGTATTGCTGATGCGAAGACCCAGAAACCGAGTACCTGTTCTGTTGGTTGCCCCTCGAAAACTGCCTCTGGTTGGTGTTACCCGACCTATCACCATGCCTACCCGAAGATCTATAATCAGAACCCCTCTGGACCAGTCGACCCTGGTCATGTCCCCGGTTGAACTGTCCCCTGTGCTCAAACTGACGATCCGAACGACCGCGGTGATCAAAACCCTGCTCAGAACGACCCCGATGGTCAAAACCTCGGTTCTGCTGCCCATAAGACCCAGACTGTATCCTGTCCCCATCACGATTCCTCTTGTTCGACACTCCACCCTCATGTAACAGCTCAATATTACGTGCCGCATCACAAACCATTGACACATCAGCATACTCCGTGTTAACAATACGGTCAAGCACCCAATGCTTCAATCCCCAATTGTAGTGACGAGCCTGTCTGTGTGCATCCCCAGTCACAGTAGGTCCCACGAAGCTAGCCAACCTAAGAAAACGCTCCATGTACTCTGTCGAGTTCTCCCGTTCTAACTGGTGGATCGTAATGTACTCCATTTCATATCTCTGCTGTTCTGAGAAAGGGATGTACCTCTTATAAAAGGTTTCACGAAACACTGCCCAAGTACACGTCTCAGCATAATTATCGCCCTTCGCCTGAAAATGCGCCTTCCACTAATTGAGGGCATCACCCTCAAGCTTGAAAGCGGCTAAACGTGCTTTCACCTCATCAGGACAACCCACTACCTGAAACAGATTCTCACAATGAGTAATACAGTCCTCCACCTCGGTAGGAGTTGCGGCGGACTTGAAAGAGATGGGCTTCAACTTGTTGAAACGCTCAATCCACACATGAATACCCTCATTGTTGTTCCTAGCCCCATCAGTATTTCGTAGAGTCTCAAGAATCTGAGGGATAGCAGCAGCTACTGCTCGAGCAACCATACCATCATAATCAGGAGGGATATCACCACCAGCGCCGTTGCGCGTGTTCACCATCTAAAACGATACCAAACGATTAGCGAAAGACAAACCAATGTAAGTACGAAAAAGAAAAGACGAAACGAAAGCCTAGCGTCTACCCAATCTCACAGGTCATGGCCTAAGCCCTAAAGATTCAAACCTGGCTCCGATACCATAAATTGTAACGGCCCAACCCGGTAAGGGTAGAAGCGTCACTTTATGGTGACATATCAGATACAACAGATTCAAATCAAACAGCGGAGTCTTAAATAAATTCAAAAAAATATCAAAAGAGTATCAAAAGGAGACTAAAACAACACCAAGTGTCCCCGAAACCAAACAAAAGAAAGTACGATACAAATGTCTGAAATCCGGAAATAACGATAAGGAATTAAAGTTCATTATTTAAATACAGCTATAGGTTAATCCACTCTCTCTCATCCCCAAGCTAATCCCCCGCTCCTAGCTTAAGTACCTGCCGCAAGGATAAGAAAAACGGCTGAGCATAAAAATCTCAGTGAACAGATATAAAGCAAATAACAAAACAGATCAAACGAGATAAGATAATCAAAGAAATGCGAAGATATAATACATATGGTGTCAATGTATAATCAAAAGGATATCAAAGTTTAAGTATAAAGTGTATGAATGTGGATTCAGTATTTTACCCCAGGCCCAAACAAATATCCAAACAAATAGTAGCCCAATGGAGTGATCAACTCCCAAATGTGAAGGGACTGCATGCACGCATGCCCAATCACCAAACAAATATAATATGTATCCATATCATCATAGTAGCCCAAACAAATAACAAAAAAATCTAGGATGCATCCATATGCCCCTGCAAACAATTCATAATCATAATAATGGCCATAGCAGATAGCAGATAAGGGACAGTGTGGTACATCTCTCCAACCACACTAGAGTCATAACATTGATGCATCAATGCTACGGTCATGGACCCCCCCCCCCCCCCCCATAACTGGGAATAGATAATACCTTGGTAAATACTGAAGGGTAAAAAAGTACAAGTCCAAATCAAAGTGTAGGTCATAATCATATAGTCAAAGTTCAATATCAAAGGTTCAAATAATCAAAGGGCTAATTTCGAAGGTTCAGTTCACATGTATCAAATCAAAGATGCAATGTCAAGGTTCAAACGAAGAGTTTGAATATCAACAGTCCAAAATAAGATAGGCAAGACGTTTGTAATTAAATATTCATTTATTTTAATCGGTGGTCCACCTTTTGAGGGTTTTTTAAAATTCAAATTTAGTAATCGGTGGTCCAGGTTTTAAGAGTTTGAAAATGGACGGTTGGATTTTAATTGGTCACAGTGGGGGTCGATTGAACTTGTAGTTGCCACGTGTATTTTAAACATATAGTATTATGCCACTTGTGATCCAAATAGTAATATGATATTATACAAATAGCAGATAATAATATAATATTCAGAAGTTGCTCAGGTTTAGAAAACTTAGCTGGTTGACCGTTGACTGTTGACTGCTCTACATCAGGTGAATTGACTCCTTTGACTTCTCGCCTGTGGTTTGATCAGCTAGGTTCCTTCGTCTGTCCTTCGTCTTCTTGTCTGCATTAGGGTCTGATTCCTATGATCAACTTAGACTGTCCTTCGTCTGAACTGCTTCAGCTAGCTTTTTCATCTGTACTAGATTCCCAATCTAGTAATCCAAGTTCTCTGCTCAGCTCCAAAAACCTTTCTTCTGGCAAAGGTTTGGTGAAAATATCAGCAATTTGGTAGTCTGTGCTGACTCTTTCAACTCTGACTCTCTTGTTAAGCACGTGATCTCTTATGAAGTGATGCTTAATATCAATGTGCTTGGTCCTTGAATGCAATACCGGGTTGTTGGTTATTGCAATAGCACTGTTGTTGTCACACCAAATAGGAACTTCATTGGCAATTATGTTGTAGTCCCTTAGCTGTTGTCTAATCAATAAGATTTGGGCACAACAACTACCTGCAGCTAGGTATTCTGACTCTGTGGTGGAGATAGAGTTAGAAACCTGCTTCTTGCTATACCAGGATATTAGTCTGGTTCCTAGGAATTGGCACGTTCCACTAGTGCTTTTCCTATTTATTTTGCATCCTGCGAAATCTGCATCTGAATATCCTGATAGTTCGAAGTTATCGTCCTTAGGATACCATAGTCCAACATTGACTGTAGACTTAAGGTATTTGATTATTCTCTTGGTTGCATCTTGGTGAGACTGATTTGGCTTGTATTGAAATCGTGCGCATACTTCTACGGCATAAGATATATCTGGTCTGCTTGCAGTGAGGTATAGCAATGATCCAATAAGTCCTCTGTAGTGGGTTGAATTTACTGATATGCCTCCCTCATCTGCATCTAGCTGAGTACTTGTGCTTATAGGAATTCTTGCTGGTTTGGCTGATTCCATTCCAAATCTCTTGATTAGAACTCGGGTATATTTGGCTTGATTGATGAAAATTCCATTTTCCATCTGCTTGACTTGTAATCCAAGAAAGAAGTTAAGCTTTCCCATCATACTCATCTCAAATTCTCCTTGCATGAGATTTGAGAATTTCTCGCACAGCTCTGGGTTGGTTGAGCCAAATATGATGTCATCCACATATATCTGAACTATTAATATGTGGCCTTCGTGCTCCACTCTGAATAGGGTCTTGTCCACTTTCCCTTTGCAGAAACCGTTCTTCTCAAGAAATACAGATAAGGTTTCATACCAAGCTCTTGGTGCCTGCTTGAGTCCATATAAAGCTTTCAATAGCTTGTAGACTTTGTCTCCTTTGACAAATCCTGGGGGTTGCTCCACATAGACTTCTTCTTCTAGGATTCCATTAAGAAATGCACTCTTTACATCCATCTGATAGACTTCAAAATCCTTGAATACAGCATATGCGAGGAATAGTCTGATGGCTTCTAATCTTGCAACAGGTGCATAGGTTTCATCAAAATCTATTCCTTCACACTGTGCATATCCTTTAGCAACAAGTCTGGCTTTATTCCTAACAACAGCTCCATCTTCGTCGCTTTTGTTTTTGTACACCCATTTGGTGCCAATAACTTTCTTATGATCTGGTCTGTCTGTTAGTTCCCAAACATTGTTCCTTTCCAGTTGTTCAAGCTCCTCTTTCATGGCATTGATCCAAGAATAGTCTTCCAGGGCTTGCTCTGTTGTCTTGGGTTCTATTTGGGACATGAAGCATGAAAACATTGCCATTCCTGCGGGTAGAGTAGACTGTCTTGTCTTGACTCCATCAGTTAGCTTCCCAATGATCTGATGGATAGGGTGATCTTTAAGCCACTTAGGAATGTCTTCTTCTTTAGGATCTGTTCCCCCTGTAGATTTGCTCTAGTGGATTTCCTCTCTCTGCATCAGCTTGGATCTGATCTCCTTGGTCTGCAACTGTATCAGCTACCGTCTTGTCATCTGCAGGTTCGGATCTGGTCTGGTCTGCAGATGAGTCTTTATCAGCTACAGTTTGATCTTCATCAGCAGCAACTGGATCACGTAGGTTTGGTGGTCCTGTCTGATCTGCAGTTGGGTCTTCATCAGCTACAGATGGGTCTTCAGGCTGATCTGCAGATGAGTCCACCATTCCTGTGTCATGAACAATGACTTCTTCGAGGGTTGCGGATTTGAGCTTATCCTCAATTAGTTCTACTTGTTTCCTGTACTCAACGGTAGATTAATCAAATACAGCATGAGGTGTTTCCTCCACAACTAAGGTTCTTTTGTTAAAGACTCTATATGCCTTGCTTCTTTGTGAATATCCCATAAAGAGACCATCATCGGTTTTAGCATCAAAGGCATTTAGTTGGGTTTTACCATTGTTGTGGATGAAATGCTTACAACCAAAAATATGAAAATAAGCAACTGTAGGTGTTCTGCCATTCCAAACCTCATAGGGAGTTTTGCCATGTATCCCTACTATCATACTCCTGTTCTGAGTATGGCAAGCTGTGTTGACAGCTTCAGCCCAGAACCTCTTGGACAAGTCTGCTTCTGCAATCATGGACCTGGCTGCTTCCTTTAAGGTTCTGTTTCTTCTTTCGGCAACACCATTCTGCTGGGGAGTCCTGGCTGCAGAGAGCTCATGCTGAATTCCATTCTGATCGCTGTAATCAGTGATCGCCTTGTTAAGAAATTCACCTCCTCTATCTGATTCGATCTTGATGATTGAGAGGGATTTCTCATTTTGGATCCTTCTCAGCAGCTCAGGTAGCTTGGTCAAGGTTTCACTCTTCTTATACAAGAAGATAATCCATGTGTACCTTGAGTAGTCATCCACTACTACTAGAGCATGCTTTCTGCCACTTAGAGTCCTTGGCTTGAGAGGGCCAAATAGATCCATATGGAGTAGATCTAAGATCCTCGATGTGAGAGTTGTAGGCTGGACTGGCTTGAATGATGCTCTGGTCTGTTTTCCTTTCTGACACGGATCACAGAGAGCTTCCTTCTTGAATGCTTCTTCTGGAAGTCCTCTGACCAGCTTCTGAGAACTAATCTTGTTGATGGCTTTGAAATTTAGATGACATAATCTTTTGTGCCATAGCCATCCCTTCTCAGCTATTGTCTTAGATAGAAAACATGTATTAGGGGTTCCTGTGTTCCAATCTATCATGTAGACATCTCCCCTTCTGAATCCTTGTAGCTTAACCTCTCCAGATAGGATATCTATCACCATACATTTCTAAATGGTGAAGACTACTAGATTCTTTTCATCACAAAATTGGCTTATGCTCAGGAGATTATACCTGAGCCCTTTGACATAGTGAACTTTGGATATAATGATATTTCCTCGGTGCAGCTCTCCAAAGCCATTTGATTGTCCTCTATAGCTATCTCTAAAGGTTACGTCTGGACCTCTTTTTTTGGTATATTTTGCCAGCACCTTCTTGTTCCCGGTCATGTGCCTCGAGCATCCGGAATCTACAAACCATTCTTCACCTCCAAAGTTTGAATTTGTGGAGATGTGGTAGTAGTCCTTCCATCTTTTCTGCAATCATACAAGCAGAGATTTAGGTACCCAAATCTGTGTGGGTCCTCTAGGGTTAGACGGTTTCCTGGAGAATTGATTTCTCCTTGGATTGTGAAAATTGTTGTTATTACCCCTATAAGGTGTGTAAGGTCTGGGTCTATATCCTCTGTTAGGATTGTATACCGGATATGCCTCATAATATTGGTAGTGTGGGCCATTTATAAACCCTGGCTGGGACCATTTATTAAATCTTTGAGGTCTCCACACTTGTTCATTTTGAAAATTAGGATAACCTTGAGGTTTCCATTTGCCCCTCCCATTTTGAAATCTGTTTTTGGGGAGTTTTTGATAATAGTGGGCATGTTGTCTGGGCTGCTGCTTCTGCCTTGGCCATTGCATAATCGCTTGTCTAGGTGGCTGCCTTGTATACCTTGGCTGCAGCCTAGACTTGTGACTTAGTTGTTGCCTATTTTTAAATACAGGTTTGTATATAGGCTCAGCAAACGAGACAATTGTTTCTCCCTTGATGAAAGTGGATTTAGAACTAGAGGGAGTGTGAGGGTCATATCCAAGGCCTGGTCTGGAATATAGTGGCCTTTTATTGGTACACAATTCGTCCAGAGTTAGAGATGCCTTCAGGGAGGTTATTTCCTGTGCCTGAGTCTTACTTACCTAAGTCAGTTTAGTAAATTCGGCTTTGACATGAGCAAGTGCAGCTGATTTTTCACTATTCAAAATAGTTAATCGCTTTATCTCAGCTGTAGTGACATCAGCCTGGTTTTTCAAGTTAACTGCAGCCTGGTTTTCGAGATCAGATTTTATTTTATTCAATTCTAGGCTGAGTTTTTCAAAATCATTTTTCAGCTGCCTATTCTCATCTTGCAGCTGAGTCTTCTCAGCTGATACAGATATGTGTGCAGATTTTAGTGTCTCAAAATCTTTAAGTAGCTGATTTACAGATTCGTGCAAGTCCATATCTTGTGACATGGCTGAACTATTATTTGAATTAGAGGGTTTTGATGTTACCTCTTCATTAGCTAGGTTGGATATCAGGCAATCATACTCTTCATCATCGTCAGAGAATAATCCGCTGATTGACTCTACACGCTCCTGATCCTCTCCGATGAGGGCCTTCCTTCGGTCTTCTTTTCTGCTCACCTCCTTCTTGCTCTCGTCCTTCTTTAGATCAGGACAGTCGATTTGAATGTGTCCTATTTTATGGCAGTAGTAACACTCCACCTTCCAGCTTCCGGCTTTTTGGTTTCTTCTAGGATTCTCCTTATAATTCTTTTTATATTTGGAGTAATTCTTTCTGAAGTTGCTGAACCTTTGCATGATGAACGCCATTTCTTCCCCGAAATCGAGTGGATTTGGAGGTTTAACTTCAGATAGGCTTTTGGCGGGAGACTCGGCCGCAAACGCTATTCCCTTCTCTGCAGGCTCGTTTGATGATGAACTTTGGAGTTCGAATTCATAAGCCTTCAGGTCAGAGAATAGTTCTTGAACCTTGATTTTATTGAGGTCTTTGGAATCCCTCATGGCTACCGCCTTCATATTCCACTCTGGGTTGAGTGATCTCAGAACCTTCAGGGCCATCTCCCTATTGCCATAGGATTTTTCCAGAGAATTGATTTCGTTGATGATCTCTGTGAACCTTGTGTCCACCTGGTCTATGGATTCTCCGGTCTTCATCTTGAAGTTGTCAAACTTCTGGGTAGCGATTGACAACTTGTTTTCTTTTATTAGCTCGGTACCTTCGCACATCACAACAAGAGTATCCCAAATCTCTTTGGCATTTTTGCAATTTTTAATCTTGACCATTGTTGACTTGTCAAGGGTTTGGTATAGCACATCTCTGGCATGGTTGTCTAGGTTGGCCAGTTTTCTTTCTTCTGGAGTCATCTCCATCCTCTTCTTTCGGATCTTTTCCAGCTTCCCAGCTGCAATCTCCTCAGGAGTGTTGTCCTTCTCGAATATGAACAGGCCGTCCTCTATGATACACCACATGTCATCATGGATTGAAGATAAGTGTGCCTGCATCCTTATCTTCCAAATATCATACTCGTCAACTGAAAACACAGGTAATCTAGAATGCATGTGTTGCATGTGTTCCATTATTCAATGAGAGCTTAAAAAAATATATCCTCGATATATGGATCTTGGTTCGTGAAATAAATGAACCAACCTCTCCGATACCACTTGTAGGTCACAAGTCGTTCAGGAATAAGTCTAGAGGGGGGTGAATAGACTTATTGAAACTCTTAAACTCTTTTTCACGAAGAGTGAGTTTCTCAGTTGATAGATATGCGGAAATCAGCTGATGACGAAATCAAGACTAAGTAATGGAACAGTAATGAATGAATGCAACAGTTAAGAATGATGCTGAAAACAGTAAAACACGCAGGCAATTTATAGTGGTCTCAGAGGTGTGGTAATCCACTTTGTCCAAACCAGTTGGAGATGAATCCACTATAATTCTCAACTAGTGATAAATATTACAGTGATTCTACTACTTAGCTACAACAACTTCCAACCAGTGGAAATCACGTCGTTGCAACTCCTCTTTGACTTCCTAGCACCACTTGATTCTTCAAATCCTTGGATGCCTATCAGTCTCGTAACTTCAACCAGTGAAGTACCCCGAACTCAGGTTTTAAGACAAGAGTGTTTGTCTTCTCCAACTAATAGCTTTCTTCAAATAAGAACTTCGAGTACTGCTCTTTTCACGATGCTATGTGATTGCTTTGATTGCTTTGATAACTTTGATCGCTTGAGAGTTTTGTTCACATCGTGCTGCTTATCTTCAAATCTTCGGATATATATAAGTGTTGATCCTTGAGCATTCTTCATAGCCATTGCAAATCTTGTAACAAATCCGTCCATTAGAGAAATAGACTTCTTTGTTTATTTTTCTGAACGTTGCAAGGCTGGATTCCCATATTTTAATCCATCTTTCGACCGTTGTGAAGGCTTTGCATGTGAGGCACCATATCTTTTGAATATAATAAGATTAAAGTCTTCAGTGGTAGGTTTGGATGAATTATTTAATTCATATCCTTGCGGGAATCTCTCCAATTTGTCTCTTCACGCTCGCATGTGACTTTACGTAATATTTGACTATTCAACGCATGCTGACGTGGACTTGGAGTACTTGGCTGATCTCTTATAAGTCAAGTTGGCTGATGTACAGTCATATTCTCTGCAGTTTGGACTTCTCTGTCGATGACTGTTTGAGACTCGCCTGATGCTTTCCCATCATACTCATCTCAAATTCTCCTTGCATGAGATTTGAGAATTTCTCACACAGCTCTGGGTTGGTTGAGCCAAATATAATGTCATCCACATATATCTGAACTATTAATATGTGGCCTTCGTGCTCCACTCTGAATAGGGTCTTGTCCACTTTCCCTTTGCAGAAACCGTTCTTCTCAAGAAATACAGATAAGGTTTCATACCAAGCTCTTGGTGCCTGCTTAAGTCCATATAGAGCTTTCAATAGCTTGTAGACTTTGTCTCCTTTGAAAAATCCTGGGGGTTGCTCCACATAGACTTCTTCTTCTAGGATTCCATTAAGAAATGCACTCTTTACATCCATCTGATAGACTTCAAAATCCTTGAATGCAGTATATGCGAGGAATAGTCTGATGGCTTCTAATCTTGCAACAGGTGCATAGGTTTCATCAAAATCTATTCCTTCACACTGTGCATATCCTTTAGCAACAAGTCTGGCTTTATTCCTAACAACAGCTCCATCTTCGTCGCTTTTGTTTTTGTACACCCATTTGGTGCCAATAACTTTCTTATGATCTGGTCTGTCGGTTAGTTCCCAAACATTGTTCCTTTCCATTTGTTCAAGCTCCTCTTGTATGGCATTGATCCAAGAATAGTCTTCCAAGGCTTGCTCTGTTGTCTTGGGTTCTATTTGGGACATGAAGCAAGAAAACATTGCCATTCCTGCGGGTAGAGTAGACTGTCTTGTCTTGACTCCATCAGTCAGCTTCCCAATGATTTGTTGGATGGGATGATCTTTAAGCCACTTAGGGATGTCTTCTTCTTCAGGGCATGTTCCCCCTGTAGATTTGCTCTGGTGGATTTCCTCTCTGTCTGCATCAGCTTGGATCTGATCTCATTAGTCAGCAACTAGTTCAGCTACCGTCTTGTCATCTGTAGGTTGGGATCTGGTCTGGTCTGCAGATGAGTCTTTATTAGCTACATTTTGATCTTTATCAGCAGCAACTGGATCAGGTAGGTTTGGCGATCCTGTCTGATCTGCAGTTGGGTCTTCATCAGCTACATATGGGTCTTCAGGCTGATCTGCAGATGAGTCCACCATTCCTGTGTCATGGACAATAACTTCTTTGGGGGTTGCGGGTTTGAGCTTATCCTCAATTAGTTCTACTTGTTTCCTGTACTCAACGGTAGATTCATCAAATACAACATGAGGTGTTTCCTCCACAACTAAGGTTCTTTTGTTAAAGACTCTATATGCCTTGCTTCTTTGTGAATATCTCATAAAGAGACCATCATCAGTTTTAGCATCAAAGACATTTAGTTGGGTTTTACCGTTGTTGTGGATGAAACACTTACAACCAAAAATATGAAAATAAGCAACTGTAGGTGTTCTGCCATTCCAAACCTCATAGGGAGTTTTGCCATGTCTCCCTACTATCATACTCCTGTTCTGAGTATGGCATGCTGTGTTGACAGCTTCAGCCCAGAACCTCTTGGGCAGGTCTGCTTCTGCAATCATGGACCTGGCTGCTTCCTTTAAGGTTCTGTTTCTTCTTTCGACGACACCATTCTGCTGGGGAGTCCTAGATGCAGAGAGCTCATGCTGAATTCCATTCTGATCGCTGTAATCAGTGGTCACCTTGTTGAGAAATTCACCTCCTCTATCTGATCTGATCTTGATGATTGAGAGGGATTTCTCATTTTGGATCCTTCTCAGCAGCTCAGGTAGCTTGGTCAAGGTTTCACTCTTCTTATACAATAAGATAATCCATGTGTACCTTGAGTAGTCATCCACTACTACTAGATCATGCTTTCTGCCACTTAGAGTCCTCGGCTTGATAGGGCCAAATAGATCCATATGAAGTAGATCTAAGATCCTCGATGTGAGCGTTGTAGGCTGGACTGGCTTGAATGATGCTCTGGTCTGCTTTCCTTTCTGACACGCATCACAAAGAGCTTCCTTCTTGAATGCTTCTTATGGAAGTCCTCTGACCAGCTTAAGAGAACTAATCTTGTTGATGGCTTCGAAATTTAGGTGACATAATCTTTTGTGCCACAGCCATCCATTCTCAGCTATTGTCTTAGATAGAAAACAGGTATTAGGTGTTCCTGTGTTCCAATCTATCATGTAGACATCTCTCCTTTTGAATCCTTGTAGCTTCACCTCTCCAGATAGGATATCTATCACCATACATTTCCAAATGGTGAAGTCTACTAGATTCTTTTCATCACAAAACTGGCTTATGCTCAGGAGATTATACTTGAGCCCTTTGACAGAGTGAACTTTGAATATAATGATATTTCCTCGGTGCAGCTCTCCAAAGCCCTTTGTTTGTCCTCTAGAGCTATCTCCAAAGGTTACGTTTGGACCTCTTTCTTTGGTATATTTTGTCAGAACCTTCTTATTTCCGGTCATGTGCCTCGAACATCCGGAATCTACAAACCATTCTTCACCTCCAAAGTTTGAATTTGTGGAGATGTGGTAGTAGTTCTTCCACCTTTTCTGCAATCATACAAGCAGAGATTTAGGTACCCAAATCTGTGTGGGTCCTCTAGGGTTAGATGGTTTCCTGTAGAATTGATTTCTCCTTGGATTGTGAAAATTGTTGTTATTACCCCTATAAGGTGTGTAAGGTCTGGGTATGTATCCTCTGTTAGAATTGTATACCGGATATACCTCATAATATTGGTAGTGTGGGCCATTTCTAAACCTTGGTTGAGACCATTTATTAAATCTTTGAGGTCTCCACACTTGTTCATTTTGAAAATTAGGATAACCTTGAGGTTTCCATTTGCCCCTCCCATTTTGAAATCTGTTTTTGGGGAGTTTTTGATAATAATGGGCATGTTGTCTGGGCTGCTGCTTCTGCCTTGGCCATTGCCTAGTTGCTTGTCTAGGTGGATGCCTTGTATACCTTGGCTGTAGCCTAGACTTGTGACTTGACTGTTGCTTATTTTTAAATACAGGTTTGTATATAGGCTCAGCAGACGAGACAATTGTTTTTCCCTTGATGAAAGTGGTTTTAGAACTAGAGGGAGTGTGAGGATCATATCCAAGGCTTGATCTGGAATATAGTGGCCTTTTATTGGTACACAATTCGTCCAGAGTTAGAGACGCCTTCAGGGAGGTTATTTTCTGCGCCTGAGTCTTACTTACCTGAGTCAGTTTAGTAAATTCGGCTTCGACATGAGCAAGTGCAGCTGATTTTTCACTATTCAAAACAGTTAATCGCTTTATCTCAGCTGTAGTGACATCAGCCTGGTTTTTCAAATTAACTGCAGCCTGGTTTTCAAGATCAGATTTTACTTTATTTAATTCTAGGCTGAGTTTTTCAAAATCATTTTTCAGCTGCCTATTCTCATCTTGCAGCTGAGTCTTCTCGGCTGATACAGATAGGTGTGCAGATTCTAGTGTCTCAAAATCCTTAAGTAGCTGATTTACAGATTCGTGCAAGTCCATATCTTGAGACATGGCTGAACTATTGTTTGAATTAGAGGGTTTTGATGTTACCTCTTCATTAGCTAGGTTGGCCATCAGGCAATCATACTCTTCATCATCATCAGAGAAGAATCCGCTGCTTGACTCTACACGCTCTTGATCTTCTCCGATGAGGGCCTTCCTTTGGTCTTCTTTTCTGGTCACCTCCTTCTTGCTCTCGTCCTTCTTAAGATTAGGACAGTCGATTTGAATGTGTCCTGTCTTATGGCAGTTGTAACACTCCACTTTCCAGCTTCCGGCTTTTTGGTTTCTTCTGGGATTCTCCTTATAATTCTTTTTATATTTGGAGTAATTCTTCCTGAAGTTGCTAAACCTTTGCATGATGAACGCCATATCTTCCTCGAAATCGAGTGAATTTGGAGGTTTAACTTCAGATAAGCTTTTGGTGGGGGACTCGGCTGCAAACGCTATTCCTTTCTCTGCAGGCTTGTTTGATGATGAACTTGGGAGTTCGAATTCATAAGTCTTCAGGTCAGAGAATAGTTCTTGAATCTTGATTTTATTGAGGTCTTTGGATTCCCTCATGGCTACCGCCTTCATATTCCACTCTGGGTTGAGTGATCTCAGAACCTTCGGGGCTATCTCCCTGTTGCCATATGATTTTCCCAGAGAATTGATTTCGTTGATGATCTCTATGAACCTTATGTCCACCTGGTCTATGGATTCTCCGGTCTTCATCTTGAAATTGTCAAACTTCTGGGTAGCGATTGACAACTTGTTTTCTTTTATTAGCTCGGTACCTTCGCACATCACAGCCAGGGTATCCCGAATCTCTTTGGCATTTTTGCAATTTTTAATCTTGACCATCGTTGATTTGTCAAGGGTTTGGTATAGCACATCTCTGGCACGGTTGTCCAGGTTGGCCACCTTTCTTTCTTTTGGGGTCAGCTCTGTCCTCTTCTTTGGGATCTTTTCCGGTTTCCCAGCTGTAATCTCCTCAGGAGTGTTGTCCTTCTCGAATATGAATGGGCCGTCCTCTATGATACACCACATGTCATCATAGATTGAAGATAAGTGTGCCTGCTTCCTTATCTTCCAAAGATCATACTCGTCAACTGAAAACACAGGTAATCTAGAATGCATGTGTTGCATGTGTTGCATTTTACAATGAGAGTTTAAAAAGAATATATATCCTCGATATATGGATCTGGTTCGTGGAATAAATGAACCAACCTCTCTGATACCACTTGTAGGTCACAAGTCGTCCCGGAATAAGTCTAAAGGGGGGGTGAATAGACTTATTGAAACTCTTAAACTCTTTTTCACGAAGAGTAGGTTTCTCAGCTGATAGATATGCGGAAATCAGCTGATGACGAAATCAAGACTAAGCAATGGAACAATAATGAATGAATGCAGCTTAAATATGATCTTTGGGAAACAAGAAACACGCAGGCAATTTATAGTGGTCTCAGGGGTGGTGTAATCCTCTACTAATCCACTTTCTCCAAACCAGTTGGAGATGAATCCACTATAATTCTCAACCAGTGATAAATATTACAGTGATTCTACTACATAGCTACAACAACTTCCAACCAGTGGAAATCACGTCGTTGCAACTCCTCTTTGACTGCCTAGCACCACTTGATTCTTCAAATCCTCGGATGCCTATCAGTCTCGCAACTTCAACCAGTGAAGTACCCCGAACTCAGGTTTTAAGACAAGAGTGTTTGTCTTCTTCAACTAAGAGCTTTCTTCAAATAAGAACTTCGAGTACTGCTCCTTTCACGATGCTATGTGATTGCTTTGATTGCTTTGATAACTTTGATCGCTTAAGAGTTTTGTTCGCATCGTGCTGCTCATCTTCAAATATTCGGATATATATAAGAGTTGATCCTTGAGCATTCTTCATAGCCGTTGCAAATCTTGTAAGAAATCCGTCCGTTGGAGAAATAGACTTCTTTGTTTATTTTTCTGAACGTTGCAAGGCTGGATTCCCTTTATTTTAATCCATCTTTCGACCATTGTGAAGACTTTGCATGTGAGGCGCCGCATATTTTGAATATAATAAGATTAAAGTCTTCAGAGGTAGGTCTGGATGAATTATTTAATTCATATCCTTGCAGGAATCTCTCCAATTTGCCTCTTCACGCTTGCATGTGACTTTCCGTAATATTTGACTATTCAACGCATGATGACGTGGACTTTGGAGTACTTGGCTGATCTCTTATAAGTCAAGTTGGCTGATGTACAGTCATCTTCTCTGCAGTTTGGACTTCTCTGTCGATGACTGTTTGAGACTCGCCTGATCAGATGACTTGTCTGAAGTCTTCTGACTTGATGAATTTTGACTTGTCTGATGGTCAGACTTCATATGACTTAGTATGCTGATCACTTGACTGCAGTCTGGTCAAACATCTATGATGAATTTTTTTTGACCAGAACTTCTCTGACTTGACTCGGCTGTACTTCTCTGATGTACTTATCTGTACCTTTGTACTTAGCCGATTTGAACCTAACTTATTTGGCCTATAGAAGATACTCATTTGGTTCTTCTTTACATTTTGCCAAGTATTTAACTTAACATAATTTGGCCTATGGAAGATACTCATTTGGTTCTTCCTTATATTTTTGCTAAGTAATAAACATTTGAATTACAATAATGACATCATCAAAATCTAACAAGTATTCCTAACACATAACTGGAGATGTCTACTACCGTTGCTGCCACCGACTCCGCCACCACCGCTACCACTGCCTCCGCGACCGTCGCCTCGATCATGGCGAACTCCATTGGATCAACCACGTCATCAACTATCGGCACGACGATGTTCAACACGAATGCTTCAACGATGTCAACAACAACTCGTTGGGTTTTTAACAACCCATTTCTGACTACCGGTGGATCCACCTCGAGTGGCACCGTTGGTTCCACTTTTAGTGGTACTGTGGGATCCATGTTAGGATCTAGTGTTGGAGCCTACGGGTTCAACACGAGTGGTTTCTTTTTTGGAACAACCTCGGGGCCTAGGATGATGCCTACCGCCGAGAAGACACCAAAGTTTTGGTGGTGCCGACTTTAAAAAGTGGCAACAAAAGATGTTGTTTTATTTGACAACATTGGGGTTTGCTAACTTCCTTAAGGAAGATGCGCCACCGGCACCAAGTGCTCAAGAGACTAGTTTCACAGTCCGAGCTGACTATGACAACTGGCACAATGGAGACTATCTTTGTAAAAATTTTATTCTGAATTCTTTAGAAGTTAGTTTGTACAATGTATACTCTGTTGTAAACACATCAAAAGAGATGTGGGATGCACTTGAAAAGAAGTACCGTAGTGATGATGCAGGTATAAAGAAGTTTGTAGTCGCCAAATATTTAGACTACAAGATGGTTGACTCAAAACCAATCATGGAACAAGTGCAAGAGTTCCAACTCATCATTTATGATGTCAATGCCGAGGGAATGGTCCTGTCAGACGCTTTTACTGTTGCAACTGTGATCGAGAAGTTGCCTCCCAATTGGAAAGACTTCAAGAGCTACCTTAATCACAAGCGAAAGGAGATGACTCTTGAAGACTTTATTGTGAAATTGCGCATCGAGTCTGACGTGCGAAAAAATGATCATAAACCAAAAGGCCTGATTGATGTTAAGGTCAATCTGTTGGAGCATGACGGTCCCTCTAATAAAAGAGCTCTCCTAAGTGTCCAAAAGAAGAACAAAGGAAAGCAACTAGTCAAGAAGTTTGATGGCGATTGCTTCAACTGTGGCAAACATGGACACGCAGCGAAGGACTGCCGGAAACCGAAGGCCAACAAAAAGAAGAAACATGTTGCCAACATCTCCGAGACTAACAGCGAGTGGAAAGAGGATGACCTTGCTGTTGTGGTCACCGAGGAGGTCAACCACGTTGAGAACCAAGGTGGTTGGTACGTCGATACCGGTGCGACCGCCCACGTTCGTGCCGATAGGAGCCAGTTTAAGAACTATCCAGCTGTTGAGAGGAGGAAGCTCAACATGGGGAATCCAGCTTCATCTGAAATTATCGGAGTTGGAGAAGTGGACCTCAAACTTACGTCCGGATAGACACTCACCTTGAGGAATGTGCTTCATGTTCCGGATATGATGAAGAACTTGATCTCGGCTCTATACTAGTGTTTGAGTCGGATAGAATTATCATAAAAAAGTTTGATAGGTTTCTTGGTAAGGGTTACCTCATGGAGGGACTCTTTAAACTTAATGCTTTGGCCATGCGCAATGTAACCAAGTCCAGTAATGCTAATGAAAATGCTACTGCTTCATCTTACATGACTGAGTGTTCTGATTTATGGCATTGTAGATTAGGTCATGTGAATCTAATTGCTATAAAAAGATTAGTAAACTTATATTTACTAAAATTAAATGAAGTCAATACTCAAAACAAATGTGAGATTTGTGTTGAAGCAAAAATGACGAAACTTCCGTTTCATTCGGTAAAACGAAACACAAAACCCCTTGAATTAATTCACACAGATGTGTGTGATTTAAAGTTTGTGCAAACTAGAGGTAGTAAGAAGCACTTTATCACTTTTATCGATGACTGCACAAGATATTGTTATCTTTATCTTTTGAAAAGTAAAGATGAGGCTATTGAAGCTTTTAAGAACTTCAAAAATGAAGCCGAAAATCAATTAGGCTATCGTATCAAGATGGTTCGAAGCGATAGAGGTGGAGAATATATCGCCCTGTTTGAGGAATTATGCAACAGAAGCGGTATAATTCATCAAATAACAGCTCCATATGCACCACAATCTAATGGCATTGTTGAACATAAGAATCGAACAGTTAAAGATATGATGAATGCCTTATTGATTAGTTCAGAGTTGCCCCAGAACATGTGGGGGGAAGCTATCTTGACAGCCAACTACATATTGAACAAGATTTCACGCAAAGGTAAGGATATTGTAACACCCCCAATCCACTCCGGGATATTACACGTCGTAGACCCTCTCCTCAAGGATCTACCAGGCTGGTAACTAAAATCAAACATCTAAACAATGCCTTTAAGGCTAAAATGAATCAGTAGACCGACTTGGTCTTTCAATAAATACATACAACTCAAATCCAAAACATGCCCACGCAGGGGTCAAAATATAATAAACTCCCGTACAACGGGGAAAGAATATTGCAGCGGAAAATAAAATACAACTAAACCAATACGACATCAACGGGTCCTCGTGTGATTAGTATCGTTCATCTTTCATCATCCTTCATGCCGACCCTGTGCTATGCTCGAAAACCTGAATGCAATAAAGACATCCACCCCCGATTTCTCGGAGGTTAGCAAAATTCCACTATTTTGCTAGTGCAAGTACAAAGTGCAAAAATACGAGTCATACAATTCATGTTCCAAGAATAACAATAACCAAAAATCCTCAAAGATTTAAACATGACGAAAATACTTCCCGAGGCAAGTGTTTAGGTAAAGCTTTCCAAAATCGAAAGATCCCAAGTCAAGGGAAACAATTTATAAAATGATTTAAAATTCCATCGAGAGTTTTAATAGAAAACAACTTAGGATTATCAAATCCTTCTCTTTCCAAAATCAACAGGGTCACAGCCCAAAGGTTTTGTTTTCGCAAATAGAAAACCAACAACAATTCACAGGGTTAAAACCCACGTCATGTGTCCTCGACGAACATAAAATCAATACAATATAATCGCCCAAGATACGCAAATCTTGGTCACAAAAATACAACACCAACTCGTGAATCGAGGGCTATACCATTGGATTCCCTTCGTGGCCCCGTCGGGCCATCCCAAGGTGAGCAGAATCCGTTTTCAAAATCATATACACCAACTCGTGAAGTTTTACTCGTGAATCCAGGGCGAGTACCATTGAATTCCCTCCGTGGCCCCGTCGAACCCTCCCGAGGTGAGCAAAATACATTCACAAAACATACACACCACTCGTGAAGTTTTACTCGTGAATCCAGGGCGAGTACCATTGGATTCCCTCCGTGGCCCCGTCGAACCCTCCCGAGGTGAGCAAAATACATTCACAAAACATACACACCACTCGTGAATCCAGGGCGAGTACCATTAGATTCCCTCCGTGGCCCCGTCGGACCCTCCCGAGGTGAGCGAAATATATTCACAAATTACACAATCAACATGTCACACCAAGGATATCCAAGCAATTCACCCAAATGCAACAAACACAAAGCACGACACCATTGTCAAATCACAACGTACCAAAGTGAGATAATATACGCATATATATTATCAAAGCACAACAACACCAAGCATATTCATAGGGTTCACTTAACCGTTCACGAGACACAACATTCACAAAAACACAAGCGTTTTGAAAGTGAGCCTTTAACGAGGCTAAACCAAATCTTTTGAAAGTTCGTCTCAAACAATCAAACAACATACTAAGGCATTCACCAATCATCGTATCCACAAAACAAGAATTGTATGGACAAGGTACTTGCCTCGGATAACCACGACGCGGAGAATTGGCTGAGGTAGGATGGCACGAACCGACTACGAACCCGCCGACTCCACCGAACGACAACCCGCGACAATAAAATACGAACAACAACAATAACAACGAGAATGACTTCCAAAGTACAACCCAAAGCCGCTGAATTCAAGGAACAACGACGAAGTTCAAGGGTTTCCTCCAAAACGGCCAAGAACACGAATCGACCCGACAAAACATGAAAATGGACTTCCCAACCGAAATATGGATATTCAATCCATATGATATGTTTAAAAACATCATTTTACAACAATCGGTTCATCAAAAACGGATGGAAAACGAAATCAAGAACAAATACCCCCAAAAAGTCAATTCGAGGGAAATCAAGAAATATACCTTGATTCGGCGAAGAACAATGGATTAGATGATTTTATAATCACCTAGGATGCTCTAAAACACCTTGGAATGGACGAAAATTAGCCCAGGTCGCGAACCCTAGTCGCCACGTCTCAAACCCGCGGAGGAATAAGAAGAAATGAATAAAATGAAGATTAAAGACTGCTGTCCAGTTTTTATACTGGACAGCTTAGCGTGCGCTAATCTTACCTGATTAGCGTGCGCTATCGAGACGTCAGAACAATCGTTCTGCCAAAAATGCACAGTTAGCGTGCGCTAACGAATCCTCCAGACCCAGTCCAGTAGCTACTGGACTCCCTCGAACTACTAGTTAGCGTGCGCTACCAAACCCGTAGCGTGCGCTAACCACAGCACTGTAGCGCACGCTAATGACCTGCCCTTAGCGTGCTCTAACGGCCTGATTCCAGCTACTGACTTCAGACCCTGCTGTTCGATAGCGTGCGCTAAGGATATCCCTTAGCGTGCACTAATGCACCCAAAACTACATCAGTAGTACTCTCAAAGCTGGTAACAACAACGGACCCCTTCGATCGAAATACCAAGATCAAGATACGCACGGAAAACTCCATAATAAGATCATACCAAGAGTTTGAGTTACAATCAAACTCACACGCGACCATAAAAAGGGTCGAGATAACAAATACGTATACGGATACCCACAACTTTGGGAAAATTACAAAATAGCCCAAAACGCCCGAAAATCACGATACGTGATCGAATAACCCAACTGAAGTTCACAACACGTCTAAACGGACTTACAGGAAACTCGAAACAGCAGTTTCGAACGAGATTCACAAGAATCGTACTCAAGTGCGGAAAAGTCGCCAAAAAGCACGGAACTCAACAAAACGACACCGAAACGAACCCGGATGCCAAAAAGTGCAGAATTAATCATTCTCAAAATGACGAAACGGTCACAAGCGAGTCGTCAAAACGGACTCTCGCTAAAAAAAGAAAATTACCGAAAATCTAAATTGCGAATATTACATACTACCCTCCTTAAAAGAAGTTTCGTCCCGAAACTTAAAATAAGTAGGGAGAAGCAATATCCCGCCAGGAAAACTCAACGAGATACACAAGAAACGCGTAACTTTCGTCCATCGGCGAAACGTCACAAGCAACGCAAAGGAATATACGGCGTGAAAACGCGCTCCACGACGACCAACATAACGCCACCGGTAGAAACATAATAAAACCAACGAGTGACAAGCGTCATCAAACAGATAATATTATCAATTCAATTATCCGAACATTCACAAAACACAAAGTACCTATTATAAGGAAACACGCACAGTCGAGAAAACAGAAAGTAAACACAAATGATCCACAAGGGCAATCATAAACAATTCGGACTACACCGAAATCCTCAAAACCACACTAGGCATCTCCGTGTCCTTTCGGAGCAGAGACGCAACCTCGATCCCCAAATCTCTCAGCTACCGTCTCGCAATGTACGGCTCGGTGACCCACCTTACCACACTCAAAACAGCTGACTAACGGTGAACGACAATTCTTCGCGGTACGAGATCAGGCAACAACAGTCGGACAACCCCGATCGAACAACAACGATCGAATAACAACGATCAAATAACAATGATCGAACAACAACGACCGAAAAACAACGATCGAATGACAACGGTCGAACAATGACTCCGAAGTTCACAATTCAACTCAAGACATTGAAAGAGCTGGTAGACACTGGAAGATGTTACTTTCGAACAAGGTTCACAAGAATCGAACCGAACTCATAAAAGTCACAACGATAAACAGATCGATCCGAAACAAGGTCACAACCCGTTCGAACGATGAAACCGAAATACAGAACAAGTTCAGAAAGTATCAACGAACACGAGCAAGTTGATAGAATTGAGAGAGAGAAAATGCGGAAGTAAAAA
Source organism: Orobanche coerulescens (assembly GCA_033398695.1). Lineage (NCBI taxonomy): Eukaryota > Viridiplantae > Streptophyta > Magnoliopsida > Lamiales > Orobanchaceae > Orobanche > Orobanche coerulescens. Next base: position 53,816,737 of record CM065811.1, read on the forward strand.
ATGATACGGGCATTACATTCGACCTCTTATAAAAGAAATGTCGTTCCCGCAACTCACAACAACGGGAGTAAGGTGGAAACACAAAAATCAAACGACAGAAACATCTCCCATGGGCCTCTCGGAGCCGATCCTCATATCTGTACTGAAGTTCGCGCCCCGAAAGACTTGAAACCCAACTCGCAAAACTGGATCTTGGGTCTCTCGGGTCCACACTTGAAACGTGTTACCGACGAGAAGGACAATTGTACGTACATGCCCCCGGCACAATACGGTTGAAGCACCTTGGCTCGGCATACCGAATATATAACTACTAGGTACGATGGAATATAACATCGTCGAACAACAAACCGGAGATGCCAACTCAGCACAACAGAAAATCGTATCACGCAACACATACGATGGTTAATATCATAAAGCAACACACACATCAACACCATAGCAACGACGGCATCGTTCGGCGATCTCAACGGCCCGAACGATAACCAGCACATAATCACAAAACGTCATGAAACAACCACAGATGTACACAATCATAAAAACTCAAGCTTTAACAGTCCGCACATGTGCGACAGCACGCAAGTCACCACGAAATGACAACATTAAATACTACATCATACCTCTCACAGAGGGCCAGTACAACAAATGTGTGGCGAACGATCAACGTTCACGCCGCCAATTCAATCACAACTCTGGGGTTAACACCCTAACGAAAGTATGAACATCATGCATACATTCTCCGACCACAAGCAGGAAATGATGGGTTTTAAAAACGAAAACCATCTTTTGAAAATAATTTGGAAACACCAGTAGATCTTGAGTATCACATTACGAGAAATCTAACAAACATCATTGTCGAGACTTTGAAAACCATCATGTGTTTGATAAAATGAGGACACTTTCCTTTTAGTTAAAACTTTCAGAAACCTTTGACCCTCGGGTCTAAGCAGAGCATTTCTAAATAATTGAAAATGTCTCAAAATATTTTGGTCCCCAATTGGAATAATTTGAAATATATTGTGGCACTAGAAAGCACTTTGAAGTACCGCGAGAAAATAATTTATTTTAAAGGTACGTCTCGAAATTTATTTTCTAAGATACTCAAGGTTTTCGAAAATCTATTAGGATAGATTGCCTAAAAACTCACATGATCATTTATCAAACCGTCATAAAACATTCAAGGCCAAAATGCCAAAACTCAATTTAGGGAGTCGGTTTTACGAAGTAAAAATCAATTTGCAAAATACTGAAAGTCATTTCGAAAGAACTCACGCAGCGGATAAAATACAGATCGAAAATACATTAGCAGCGACACCGCTCCTCATACAGACGAAATATGAGAGTCACATAAACGCAATCGTGAGACTAAAAATCTGCATAAAGATTCCGTCACTTAACACATAATCATACCAGTAACTCGCATCAGACGAGGCACAAACACAAAGAAGGGAGACTTACATCCACATGTCGCACGAAGATGATGATCGCCCCACGATAGTAATCACGACCAACAGACTCAGACGACGCGTCGCGACACGACTCAGGCAGACAAAATCTGACGAGACAAAAACTCAACAGACACCACTAAACCCGACAGCCTAGGTTTCCACAACCTTGCTTTCTGATACCATTTATGTAACACCCCCAATCCACTCAGGGATATTACACGCCGTAGACCCTCTCCTCAAGGATCTACCAGGCTGGTAACTAAAATCAAACATCTAAACAATGCCTTTAAGGCTAAAATGACTCAGTAGACCGATTTTGTCTTTCAATAAATACATACAACTCAAATCCAAAACATGCCCACGCAGGGGTCAAAATACAATAAACTCCCGTACAACGGGGAAAGAATATTGCAGCGGAAAATAAAATACAACTAAACCAATACGACATCAACGGGTCCTCGTGTGATTAGTATCGTTCATCTTTCATCATCCTTCATGCCGACCCTGTGCTATGCTCCAAAACCTGAATGCAATATAGACATCCACCCCCGATTTCTCGTGGGTTAGCAAAATTCCACTATTTTGCTAGTGCAAGTACAAAGTGCAAAAATACGAGTCATACAATTCAAGTTCCAAGAATAACAATAACCAAAAATCCTCAAAGATTTAAACATGACAAAAATACTTCCCGAGACAAGTGTTTAGGTAAAGCTTTCCAAAATCGAAATATCCTAAGTCAAGGGAAATAATTTATAAAATGATTTAAAATGCCATCGAGAGTTTTAATAGAAAACAACTTAGGATTATCAAATCCTTCTCTTTCCAAAATCAACAGGGTACAGCCCAAAGGTTTTGTTTTCGCAAATAGAAAACCAACAACAATTCACATGGTTAAAACCCACGTCACGTGTCCTCGACGGACATAAAATCAATACAATATAATCGCCCAAGATACGCAAATCTTGGTCACAAAAATACAACACCAACTCGTGAATCCAGGGCTATACCATTGGATTCCCTTCGTGGCCCCGTCGGACCCTCCCAAGGTGAGCAGAATGCGTTTTCGAAATCATATACACCAACTCGTGAAGTTTTACTCGTGAATCCAGGGCGAGTACCATTGGATTCCCTCTGTGGCCCCGTCGAACCCTCCCGAGGTGAGCAAAATACATTCACAAAACATACACACCACTCGTGAAGTTTTACTCATGAATCCAGGGCGAGTACCATTGGATTCCCTCCGTGGCCCCGTCGAACCCTCCCGAGGTGAGTAAAATACATTCACAAAACATACACACCACTCGTGAATCCAGGGCGAGTACCATTGGATTCCCTCCGTAGCCCCGTCGGACCCTCCCGAGGTGAGCGAAATATATTCACAAATCACACAATCAACATGTCACACCAAGGATATCCAAGCAATTCACCCAAATGCAACAAACACAAAGCACGACGCCATTGTCAAATCACAACGTACCAAAGTGAGATAATATACGCATATATATATATTATCAATGCACAACAACACCAAGCATATTCATAGGGTTCACTTAACCGTTCACGAGACACAACATTCACAAAACACAAGTGTTTTGAAAGTGAGCCTTTAACGAGGCTAAACCAAATCTTTTGAAAGTTCGTCTCAAACAATCAAACAACATACTAAGGCATTCACCAATCATCGTATCCACAAAATAAGAATTGTATGGACAAGGTACTTGCCTCGGATAACCACGACGCGGAGAATTGGTTGAGGTAGGATGGCACGAATCGACTACGAACCTGCCAACTCCACCGAACGACAACCCGCGACAATAAACTACGAACAACAACAATAACAACGAGAATGACTTCCAAAGTACAACCCAAAGCCGCTGAATTCAAGGAACAACGACGAAGTTCAAGGGTTTCCCCCAAAACGGCCAAGAACACGAATCGACCCGACAAAACATGAAAATGGACTTCCCAACCGAAATATGGATATTCAATCCATATGATATGTTTAAAAACATCATTTTACAACAATCGGTTCATCAAAAATGGATGGAAAACGAAATCAAGAACAAATCCCCCCAAAAGTCAATTCGAGGGAAATCAAGAAATATACCTTGATTCGGCAAAGAACAATGGATTAGATGATTTTATAATCACCTAGAATGCTCTAAAACACCTTGGAATGGACGAAAATTAGCCCAGGTCGCGAACCCTAGTCGCCACGTCTCAAAGCCGCGGAGGAAGAAGAAGAAATGAATAAAATGAAGATTAAAGACTGTTGTCCAGTTTTTATACTGGACAGCTTAGCGTGCGCTAATCTTACCTGATTAGCGTGCGCTATCGAGACGTCAGAACAATCGTTCTGCCAAAAATGCAAAGTTAGCGTGCGCTAACCATCAAGAGTTAGCGTGCGCTAACGAATCCTCCAGACCCAGTCCAGTAGCCACTGGACTCCCTCGAACTACTAGTTAGCGTGCGCTACCAAACCCATAGCGTGCGCTAACCACAGCACTGTAGCGCGCGCTAATGACCTGCCCTTAGCGTGCGCTAACGGCCTGATTCCAGCTACTGACTTCAGACCCTGCTGTTCGATAGCGTGCGCTAAGGATATCCCTTAGCGTGCGCTAATACACCCAAAACTACATCAGTAGTACTCTCAAAGCTGGTAACAACAACGGACCCCTCTGATCGAAATACCAAGATCAAGATACGCACGAAAAACTCCAGAATAAGATCATACGAAGAGTTTGAGTTACAATCAAACTCACATGCGACCATAAAAAGGGTCGAGATAACAAATACGTATACGGATACCCACAACTTTGGGAAAATTACAAAATAGCCCAAAACGCCCGAAAATCACGATACGTGATCGAATAACCAAACTGAAGTTCACAACACGTCTAACAAAGTTAAACGGACTTACAAGAAACTCGAAACAGCAGTTTCGAACGAGATTCGCAAGAATCAAACTCAAGTGCGGAAAAGTCGCCAAAAAGCACGGAACTCAACAAAACGACACCGAAACGAACTCGGGTGCCAACAAATGCAGAATTAATCATTCTCAGAATGACGAAATGGTTACAAGCGAGTCGTCAAAACGGACTCTCGCTAAAAAAAAAAAGAAAATTACCAAAAATCTAAATTGCGGATATTACAGATATTACCCCTTATGGGTTGTGGAAAAGTAGAAAATCTTCATACAAATATCTCAAAGTGTGTGGGTGTTTGGCTAAGGTTGAGGTACCTCTACCTAAACAAGTTAAAATTGGACCTAAGACGGTCGATTGTATCTTTATTGGGTATGCACTGAACAGTAGTGCCAATCGGTTTGTTATGCACAAGTCAGAAGTTCCTGAAATGACTGTGGGAACAACAATTGAAGCAAGGAATGTTGTATTCTTTGAAAACATATATCCTTGTAAGGATAATTATAAAGTTGAGAACAATTCTAGCAATAGAGTTGAAGATGAAGGAACAAGTTCAAAACATGTGGATGTAGATCCAAAGTCACGTAAGCGATCGAGATCTAATCTGGAAGATGTAGAACCGAAATGTGGTAGTAGGGTTAGGACACCAAAGATATTTGGACCTGACTACATAGCATTCATGTTGGATGAAGAACCAACACCGATCAAAGTAGCTTATGCCATACCAGACGGGTTGCTCTGGAAAGAAGCTGTTCAGAGTGAAATTGACTCAATTTTACAAAACCAAATTTGGGTTTTGGTTGATTTACCTGAAGGTTGTAAGCCCTTAGGATGCAAATGGATCCTTAAAAGAAAGTACAAGGCTGATGGGTCAATTGACAAGTATAAAGCTCGTTTAGTAGTCAAAGGTTTCAAACAGAAGGAAGGGTACGATTTTTCCGATACCTATTCACCTGAAACGAGAATTACATCAATTCGAGTGCTTCTCGCGATTGCTGCTTTGCACGATCTTGAGATTCATCAAATGGATGTTAAGACTGCTTTTCTGAACGGTGATCTGGATGAAGAGATCTATATGGAACAACCTGAAGGGTTTGTAGTACCTGGACAAGAGAAAAAGGTATGCAAACTGGTTAAGTCTCTATATGGATTGAAACAAGCTCCACTACAGTGCCACTTGAAATTTGATAATGTAATGTTATCAAATGGTTTTAAAATAAACGAGTGTGATAAATGTATTTATATTAGGAACACTAATAACGGTTATGTTATTATGTGTCTTTATATAGATGACATGTTAATCATGGGTAACAATATACAAGGGATTAACGATACTAAGAACATGTTAAAAGAAATTTTGACATGAAAGACATGGGGCTAGCCGATGTGATTCTTGGAATGAAAATTTTGAGAAAATCAGATGAAATTATCTTGACACAATCTCACTATGCCGAGAAAGTTCTCAAAAAGTTTAATGCTTTTGATAGTTTGCCGGCTAAGACCCCAATAGATTTAAATGATCACTTGAGCAAAAATCGAGGGGAGCCCGTTAGACAAGAAGAATATGCACGAGTCATTGGGTGTTTAATGTATCTTACAAATTGCACTCGACCCGATTTAGCTTGCGCTGTGAACAAATTGAGTCGTTGCACGAGCAATCCAAACAAAGAGCATTGGAAAGCTCTCGTTAGAGTTTTGAGGTACTTAAAGTATACTCAAAACCTTGGGCTACACTATTCGAGATACCCCCCGGTACTTGAAGGGTATTGTGATTGGAATTGGATATCTGATACGAAAAGTTCATTTTCTACAAGTGGTTACGTGTTTACCATTGGGGGTGGAACTGTCTCGTGGAAGTCCGCGAAACAAACGTGTATAGCCCGATCCACCATGGAATCAAAATTCATAGCTTTGGACAAAGCTGGTGAAAAAGCCGAATGGCTCAGAAAATTTCTAGAAGATATTCCATGTTGGTCAAAGCCAGTACCAGCGGAGATGATACACTGCGATAGCCAAGCTGCTATTGGTAGGGCAAGAAGTAACGTGTATAATGGAAAGTCTCGACATATTCGTCGACGCCGTAATACTGTGAGACATTTGATCAAAAGTAGGGTTGTCTCTATTGACTATGTGAGGTCATTGGATAATCTAGCGGATCCGCTAACCAAAGGGGTAAACCGTGATCAAATGAATAAATTGCTAGAGGGAATGGGTTTAAAATTCACAAATTGAGAATTATCATAGTGGTAACCCAACCAAGATGATTGGAGATCCCAAGAACTTGGTTCAATGGGAGAACTAAGATATGAGAGTTCGTGTGAAACACTCATCAAAATTTATTCCCTATAGAGCAATTTAGTGTTGAAAGCTTGCCTAGTGGTGAGGTTAAGTCTATGACTTTTAATGATTCCTAAAGACCTCGAGGAGATTGAGTATGGCAAGATACTCGATAAAGAATCACCTATATAAGTGAGAAGTGAGGGCCGCTTCATGAAAATCACTTATGAATCCAAATGGGTGTCCAAGTCCCGCAAAGGACACAAAACGTGAGGACGGATGAGGTTGAGGTGTTTAAGTGTTAGCACCATTGTCTCGGTGCACGCCGTGGGGGAATAGTTCATAGCATCAAGCCACTAATCTGTCTGTGTACCCGATGATGTTAACTATGAAAGGTTCAAAGTCACGAACTACCTATCCTTATACTTTAACGCCTCTTGAGGGCTGAGCTTGAGTCTGCATATTGTATTTGGGCTATTTTCACTGATGTGGGGGATTATTGGAATAGTTAATGATTTTAATTTTATTTTGTAAAATTAAATATCATAGGATCGATCTACGTTCTGAGTAGATAGTCGTGGTATATTCACTTTCTCTAAACCGATTCCCGGTGAGTGAGAAATAGTGAATTAAAGTTTGTCACTTAATTGTGAATTAATAAGGGATGGTATCCCACATTGAATAATGAACCATCATTATTCTAGTATATAAGGAGTTATCTTTATGCATGGAATAATTAATGGTATATGTGTATGGGCTTAAAGCCCACATGCACGCACACGCGCGCGCCGCCGCCGCCGCCCACCCACCTCGCCTCGGCCTCGGCCGCGAGCCGCGTGCCATGGACCGTGGACCTTGGACCTTGGACCTTGGCCTTGATCTCGGACTTGGACTTGGATCTTGGATCTTGGTCTTTGGGTGGTCTTTGGGCTGTTCTTTGAGCCTGATTGTGGCCTGCCTAAAGAATTTTTTGGACAAGCTCAACAACATAGTTGGGCTCGTATGTACACATAAGGATGTCCAGGTACATCCGTCAAGTGGTTAAAGAGTTGAATACAGTCCAGGTACATCCTGGTTGTTCAAATTCAGCCAATACAGTCTGTAACCTCCCAGAGTAATGAGGAGGAGTTAATGGCAGGTTTAAATTTCGCAACCCCTGCCATTTGTTTGAAATTCGCAACTCCTGAGCATAATGCAGCATAAATGACTGCATTATGACAGCCATAAGGGCTGTGTTTAAATCCCCTGCAGGTGAGATGGCCTATAAATAGGCATGCATCTCATTTGCATCTGACATGCAATTTTCTAACTGAGTATAATCAAACAGTTTTCAGCATTCTCTGCATATCATAAGTCGGAGCTTTGTCCTCACCTCTTCCAGTTCGTCGGAGCTCTCCAATTGCGGTGTTGCTACTGTAGAGACGTAAAGTCGTTGACCTTTGGGGACGAGCTGCCAATCCGTGAACACTACCGGGGCGTTTCTCGTCTTGCGGGCAGAAGGCATCTTCGGGCGACTTCTACCACAGTCTGGTTTCGTTTATTATTTTGTTGTTGTTTTGATTATCTCCTTGTATTTCTAATTTGGTTCTCGTTAGTGCAGATTCAATTTCATTTTTCATTGTATTTTCAATTCTGTCTCGAGTCTTGTATTTTCAGTTTTCGAGTTGTAATTATAATTTTCAATTGTAATTTAATTTTCGCCCAACAAGTTTTTAAAGCAGAAATCTCCAACAATATGCTAATGAGGGAAGCAGTTTGGATTAAATCAAGTGTGAACATGGGGGAGTGTACGCTTTTTATTTTTTTTGTTTTGTTTTTAACTCTCACGAATTTTACATTTGAAATTATAGTTTCTTTGGTTTAACTTATTTTATGTATATATATTTAATCATTTTCCATTCTCTTTAGTTATACGAATTAAATATTGTTATGTGCGTTATAATCTCCCAATTGTTTTCCCTATTCAAATTTTCTATTTCATTCTCTATTACATCTATAATAAAATATATAAAAATTTATACAGAGTAAATAATAAGCTCTCCTGATGAGCTCGAAAGGATCTGCCTTGCAACTAGAGGTGGCCATGGCCCGGTTCAGTCTGGGTTTTCTAGACCCGTGGGCCATGCGGGCCAGGATCGAGTCCACCCCCTAGACACCCGGACAGTCACGGTCCCGAACTCTCCAGCCCAGGTCCGTCCATAGCCTGGACCAGCCCAGCCCGCAATCCATGCGCAGCCCGGTCCCCAGCTCACCCACAGCCAACCCCAAGTCCACCCTAGCCCACCATTCAAATTTGAATGGGGTTGGTCGGGACCATGCCACGTGGCACCAATCCATTGGTTGGTGCAGTAGTCGTTGCCCAATGGGGCGTCTATGGGCCGGGCCTAACGGCCAGAATTTTTTTTAATCATCCTATAAATATCCACCTCCTTTTAATCATTTTCCCACGCCAACTCTATTATCTCTTCTTCTTAATTCTGAAGTTTTCGCAACTCTCAAATTTTTATAATTCTCAAGTTTTCATTCTGTTAAGTAACTTTGTATAATTGTATTAATCTAGATCTATCTCTATTAAAAATTACTATGGCGAACGGATTAAGGAACGTTCATCATGAAGGAACCGACGATAATGATACCAACTTGCATTTCTGTAATTTTATTATTTCTACTTTGTATTATTTTTTATGCTTACTAGAGTTTATTTATTTAGTACTTATTATTATAAATTGTTATTAATTCACACTCTCTCTCAAGACTACTACCATGCCACCTTCATCCGGACCTACGGTCGAAACTTCAAATAAGAATAAAAAATCGTGGGTTTGGGCATTTTATTAGAAGACTCTCAGCACCGTACCAACGCATTGCAAAACGATTTGTCTTGTATGCAAATATCAAAAGAAACCTACTAGTTTTCTTGGAAGATTGGTACCGGAACCAGAATACTAGCTCGTCATTTGGCAAATGACCGCAATATGACTAAGGATAATCATGATCAAGAATATTCGAATGGCCAATCTCAACAATCCGTCTATTTCTCAAAAGCACCATGTGGAGGTATGCCTTTCGTTTACAATCAACAAAAATTAATTGACGGATTTTATAAATATGTTACTATTGATGAATTGCCTTTAAGTCGTGGTGAGAGTGAAAATTTAGAAATTATGACTAGGACTGCAACCGGCATATAGAAGAATATCAAGTAATATTCTTAAACGTCGTATTCAACAATAATATTATATTCAATGTGCTCAATTAATTGAATTTTTCAAAAAAATTAAAGGTTGTATATGTCTTACTAGTGATTGTTGGACTTGTCCAACTGGTGAACCTTATCTTTGCATTATCGTTCATTGGATTGGAACTGGATATATGATAAGAAAATATATTATTGCTTTTAACATTATGGAGGAATCACATACCGCTAAAAATCTAAGATAGAATAATTGACTGTTGTAAGGACTTTAATATATTTGATAAAGTTCTTTCTCTTTCTCTTGAATCGATAATGCGGCTTCGAATAATAAATGTATGGAATATTTGTTGGACGAATTAACGTCTTGAATTTGTCAACTAAAAAAGTAATTGATATGATTTACCTTTTTAAAATCCGATTAGAAAAATAATTAAATAACTAAAATGAGTCAACATATGAGGAGATATTATAAACATCTATGTAAGGAACCTAATTTAAAACTCAAAAAATGCAGCATTGATACACCTGCATCCGTTGGAATTCTACTTTTAAGTTGCTCGATGGTGCTATTCCTTATAAGGAAATTATTACTCAATTATATAACTCTGATCCCAAATATTTAGCCGAGCAAGACCTCATAACTAAGGCTCGTTAGGAACTTGCTACGGTCATTCATAGTATACTACGTGCTTATAATAATTCTACATATTAATCTCTTATGTTTATGAACTTAATATGCATTTGGTTATTTTAAAATGTTGAAAAGTTATTGTTTCTTTAAGTGAACACAAAAGTAATACTTCCTCCGTTACTTCAATATTGCAACGTGTTGACTATTACACTGTTCACATACTCTCTTTTGACCGTCTTTTGTGATTTATACATATAGTAAAATATAGTCATGTGAGATCTTGTTAGATTCATCTCGAAATATACTTTCAAAATTCTTATAATTTTTAAAATTAAAGAATTAAATATATTAAGGATCAAAGTTGTGCATTGCCAAGCGTGAAAGTCCAGATGTTGCAATTATAAGAGAACGGAGGTAGTATGTATTTCTGTCAAGTTATTTCTAAAATGAAAGAAAAATGGGTAGAGTATTTGGATAAATTTCCTTACATATATGGTGTTGCATGTCTTCTTGACCCGTATGTGAAAAAAGAAGTAGTGGGTAATCTTCTTGATTATTATTATAATGTATTAGGTAATACTTCTTTTGATAATGAGGGGTACGTAAATGAGTGTGTTAAAATATTAGCTTCATTAGTTGATTTGTACACTAAAAAATATAAATCGGAGGTTCTAGCGTCTCACTCAACTTCAAAAAATAAAGATAGATTTAATCAATTTACATCTCCAATTCCTTTCAAAAAACCAAAATCGTCATCAAGCTCTACTTCTTCAACTTCTTCTAGTCAAATCTTAAATGAGTATTTACGTGTTCGCATGAGCATGATGCCTATTTTGAGATTCTAAAATGGTGGAAATTAAGTGAAGAACAGTATCCTATATTGGCTAGAACTCCAAGGAATCTCCTTGTCGTTCCAGCCTCTACAATTGCTTTGGAGTCCGCTTTCATGCATGTGGAAGAGTTAAAATAGATAAACAAACATCTTTATCGTCCGGCGTTGTGAAGATTCTGGTTTGTAAAAAAGATTAGGAACAAACAGAAAAACATCAACAAGGACGGACAGAAGAAGAAGACGAACACAACGAGGATGACGATTGGTGGATGATGATGGATTCTTCATCCGAATCAGGAGCTTGGAGAGTGGCCAACACGACGATTGAGCAGATCATCCTACCTTTAAGTTCCAGGTAAGTAAAGAGTTACGTAAAAAGAACTACATGGACTTAGATTCCTTAGGATACGTCGGCAACTTAATTTTAATAATTAGATTAAATTTCAAAAAATAATCTAATTTTTACAAATTAAGTCCAAGTCCATTTTTTCCTCTTTTCTCCCCATTTAATTTAACGTTAATATATTCTAAAAATTCAAAATGAATTTTCTTAAATAAAACTTTTAATTTAATGTTAACAAAAAAAATTCAATTCAAAACAGATTTTTTAAATTAATTTTTTTAATTGATTTAACTAATTTATTTTAAAAATTCAAAATTGATTTTTTTTCAAGTTGATTTTTAATTTACTGTTAACATATGTTTAAATTCAAAACAATTTTTTTTAAATATGCGGCCCGGGCCCAGCCCAGACCGACCCAAAACAGACCGGGGGGGCAGTGGGCTGCGGCCGCCTAACCTAGGCCCTGACTGGCCCTGCCCGCCACAAACATGGACCGGCCCTGAGCTCCCTAGTCCCAACCCGGCCCCCGAGCCCGGTCCAACCCGGGCCCCAGGACAGGTCCAGCCCAACCATGGCCACCTCTACTTGCAAGGTACTGAATATAAATGGGACAATAGAGAAGTGAATGTCATACCCATTGCAAATTATCTGAAATAGTCATCATCCAATAACAAGTCCATGATAGTACTTGATACATAAAGACAGATTAAGAAAAAAAAAACTCAAATAGACTAAATTTATCTGCATTTAATTTGCTTTTTAATCAATAATGATAATCAATAATGAACATGGCTACGGAATATAGTTTTAGTCCAATTTAGTAACCTGGAAAAGGAATTGTGAATATATTAGCATATAAATAGTTCATTTAAAAACCTCATATAAGATAGCCAATGGTAGTCATTATTTATATTATATATATATATATATTATATAAATTGAGTTCCATGTATTAATGTGAGCATTTATGTCATAAGCTAGCTATATCTATATAAAAATTGAGTTCCATGTATTATTGTGAGCATTTATGTCATAAGCTAGAGTCATTCATATCAATGAGGCGTTCAGACCCGTGCGATGCACACAGTTTGTATAAAATTATTATGTATGTAATGTTCAGCGTAAATCATTAAAGTATAAATCTGATTGTGTATTCGCGAAGCATGTAATGTTCAGCACGATGGCAATATGTGGAAGTCAATGCTAATATGTAATTAGTGTCGCCATAAGCTAAATTAATTCAACCAACTAAAACATGTCATGTAATATCCGCAATTTCGATTTTCGGTAATATCCTTTTTTCGGAGGAAGTCCGTTTTGACGACTCGCTCATGACCGTATCGTCATTCTGAGAATGATTAATTCTGCACTTTTTGTCATCCGAGTCCGTTTCGGTATCGTTTTGTGGAGTTCCGTGTTCTTGAGCGACTTTTCCGCACTTGAGTTCGATTCTTGCGAATCTCGTCCGAAACTATTGTTTCGAGTTTCTCGTAAGTTCGTTTAATTTTATTATTCATGTTGCGAGCTTTGGCTTGGTGTTTCGATCGTGTATCGTGTATTTCGGATGTTTTGGGTTGTTTTCGTAATTTCCCAAAGTTTGGGGTAATTACATTCCGTTGTCGAATTTCAAGCCTTCGGGTGGTCGGAATCGTGTGTTCTCTTAGCGCCTAGATTCGTCTTTGCGAGTACTTCGTAACCATATCTTTGATTCATATTCAGGTTCGGGTTTCGGGGTCGTCCGGACCGTCGGAGTGGCCACGGCCGAGTCACGGCCGCACTTCTTGGAGCAGGGCCTGGCCTGGCCGAGTTACGGCCGTAAGGTGCTGGTTACGGCCGTACGTGCTCAGCATACATGGCTAGATGAATGCCGGTTACGGCTGTAAGGGCTGTCAGTTACGGCCGTACGGGTGCTAGGCAGTGTTCGGACGAATGCCGGTTACGGCCGTAAGGACCTGCCGAGTACGGCCGTAAGTGCGAGTTACAGCCGTAAGGCCCTGTCGGTTACGTCCGTAAGCGATCGGCAGGCGCTGGGCGGATTTTGACGAATGCCGGTTACGGCCGTAACCCTGTCGGTCATATATAGGCCAGGGACGGGCCAGACCGCATTTTACACCATTTCTTCACCCGGGTGGCGGCTGGCGACGGAAAAAGTCGGGGAGTTGAGTTTTTGGCCGATCCCACTCGATTTCTAGGCATTTTTGAAGATTCTTGTTGATTATATCATCATCCAATCTGTGTTCTTCGTCGAATCAAAATATATTTCTTGATTTTCCTTCAAGTTGACTTTTTGGAGAATTTGTTCTTGATTTCGATTTTAGTCTGATTTTGATACATCGGTTGGTGTAGTATGATGTTATTAATCGTGTTCTATGGGTTGTATATCCATATTTCGAGTTTGTTCAACTCAATTAGTGATTCGAGTGTTCTTGGGAGTTATCGAACATTGAGTGTTCGATTAAATGTCCCAATGAGTTTCCCTTCGATAGTTTGGTGGGATTTCCGTTGTTTTTTACCTTGATTCTCATTGTGATCGTATCTTTGTGTTCTAGACCATTTTGGGGGAAACCCTTGAATTTGTGTCGTTCGTCCCTTCAATTCAACGACTTTAGGTCGTGCTATGGAATTCGTTTTCATTGTTGTTATTGTTGGTCGTAGTTTATTGTCGCGGGTTAGCGTTCGGTGGAGTCGGCGGGTTCGTAGTCGGTTCGTGCCAACCTACTTCGGTCGATTCTCTGCGTTGTGGTTATTCGAGGCAAGTACATTGTCCATACAATTCTTGTTTTATGGGTACGATAATTAGTGATCTTCTAAATGTCGTTGTTTGGTCATTTGAATTGAACTTTCAAAGTTTCGTTTAGCCTCGCTAAAGGCTCTCTTTCAAAACCGTGTGTGTTTTTACGATTGTGGTGTTTTGTAAATGATTATGTGAATCATGTGAACACGCTTGGTGTTGTTGTTGTTGTGCTTTGATAATATAGATTCATATATTATCTCATTTCGGTGTGTTGTGATTTGATACTCGTATCGTGCTGTGTGTTTGTTGCCTTTGGGTGAATTATTCGAATATCCTTGGTGTGCTATGTTATTTGTGTGAATGTGTGGATATGGTCGAAGGTCTACGGTGACACATGGCATGTGACCATGTGGTCAGGATGCAACAAGTGATTGATCCAACCGTGAGAGCCTGAGACAAGACCTGCGGTGACATGTGGCGTGTGATCATATGGTCAGGAGATAACAAGTGATTGATCCAATCGTGAGATGCCGTGACAAGTGTTCACGCTGGTGTGTTTATGATTTGTAAATGTGTTTCGCTAGCCAGCTCGGGAGGGTCCTTAGAGGCCTCGGGTGGGATTTGTGGCTTTGTCCCGGTCCTAGGCGATGCCTGTGCGTGATTTGTTTTATGATTGTGGCCAGTTCGGGAGGGTCCTTAGAGGCCTCGGGTGGGATTTGTGGCTTCGTCCCGGTCCTAGGCAAGTGTGATCTATGACTTCAATCTAGATTCATGAGTTGGTGTTGTATTTGTGTGACCAAGATTTGCGTTTCTTGGGTGGTTATGTTGTGTTGATTTTATGACCGTCGAGGACACGTGATGTGGGTTTTAACCCTGTGAACTGTTGTTGGTTTTATTTTGTGAAAACAAAACCTTTGGGCTGTGACCCCCGTTGATTTTTGGAAAGAGAAGGATTTGATAATCCTGAATTGTTTTCTATTAAAACTCCCGATGGCTTATTAAACCTTTTCGTAAATTGTTTCTCTTGAATTGTGAACTCTCGATTTTGGAATGTTTTACCCAAAGTCTTGCCTCAGGAAGTAATTGTTTCGTTGTATTTGAATCTTTAAGGATTCCTGGTTATTATTATTCTTGGAACTTGTATTGTATGGCTCGTATTTGCACTTTGTACTTGTAATAGCAAAATAGTAGAATTTTGCTAACCCCCGAGTAATCATGGGGTGGATGTCTGTTTTTGCATTCAGGTTTTGGGTAGCATAACACAGGGTCGGCATGAAGGGTGATGAAAGATGATCGATACTAATCACATGAGGACCCGTACATTGTCGTATTGGTTTAGTTGTATTTTATTTCCGCTGCGGTATTTCTTTCCCCGTTATATGGGAGTATTTTGTATTTGACCCCTGCATGGGCATGTATTGAAATTGAGTTGTATGTTTTTATTGAAAGACCAAATCGGTCTACTAAGTCATTTTAGCCTTAAAGGAATTGTTGAGTTGTTCGATGTTGTTACCAGCCTGGTAGATCCTTGAGGAAAGGTTCTACGGCGTGTAATATCCCTGAGCGGATTGGGGGTGTTACATGTTGTTGCTACCCAAAATATTATCCGGAGATAGATATTGCTGGAATGGATAAGTAGCAAACAAAGTGCGAGAGCACTTCCGTGGGAAAGTAAATACCACAAGATTTGCCGGGGTTGTTAGTCCCGGGCTTGAATGCTCTCGCGGGATATTATTAATACAAATACTTTGGAGTACAAATATTAATATTAGAGTACAATTACAATGAGTGTAAAGACCCTAGTTATCTTAGCTATCGAGCGTAAAGATTGCCGGAAGAACCAGATATGATGCTCTGTGAGTTCTTGTAACAACGTTGATGAGCTGTGACGACCGTGAGAAATCGACAGTCTCTCACGGTGTGTATCAACAGTATGTCAGAGCTCCTGGGCTTGCGAGTCTCTTTGAATCTGTACTGTAAGGAGTTCTTGCCTCTGCCGACCGTCTTCTGGTAGAGAGGTGCTGAGAGAGAAAACCAGAGATAGATTCCAGAGAGGAAGCCAAGAGTCTGGGAGTGTATATGTTTTCCTGAGCGGATTTCAGAACCTTTTTCCAGTTGCTGGAGGTTCTCTATTTATAGGACTGGGGGACGTCGGGCGATCGCCTCCACTGTATTATAATAAGCGGGCGATCGTCTTTAGCACATGGGCTGGTCTCCTTAAAGTCCGCAGGAGTTGCTGGCAGCCAGATGTGCGGTCCAATGAGAAGTCTGCACGCGTCTGAGTCGCTGTCACGGGCGGTCCCACCTTGTACCTTTCGGCGGGTCTGTCGGTAGGTGATGAGGTGGTGACAGGCTGTGGTCAACGATCCATGTTATGCGGCGTCTTTCGCGGATCTGCACATGGGCGCTGCTTTGAGATCCAGTCTTCGTAAACTTTGACGGACGAAGGTCTCTGTTCGTGGTACAGGACGGTCGTCCTAGGTCGGGCACCAGAGTCGATCGCTAGGTGCCAAAAGGCGATCGCCTTGAGAGTCGATCGCTAGATACTCGAAGGTGGACTGTTACCTTCGCTTAGGCGAGTTCGCCGTAGCTTGATTGGTTGTGGACTCGGTCGCTCGGCACTTATACCGATCGTTGTAGAGGCGTATAAATCATCGCACAACAATTGCCCCCCAGCTCGCTCCAATGTTGGAAACATGGGGTGAGGTGGTTCTGCTGGCGATCGCTGAATTTTGACGAGTGACTGCATTTTACGGAACTGGCGATCGTCTTTGAGCGGATTGGTTTGGACTTGGAGGACCTGGTCGGTCGCTGAAATGAGCGGGAGATGACATCGGACGTGGAAAAGTCTCCAGTGTACGTGTTGGATTCCTGTTGGGGGAGACCGACGGTTAGTTATGACTCCTCGTCTGGCGGGTCCTTGAAACGACGCGTCGCGGGTTTCAAGGGGGTCATTAATTGCGACGGTTGCACTCCGACCCTTGAGATTCTCCATATTTGCACGGAAGTCCCTGCCATCTCCTATAAAAAGGTGCCGGGTTGCAGTGTTAGGACCCTTACGCGCTTTTACCGGAGAAGAAGAATTTTGCTGAAGATTTTTTTTGAAGATCTAACTGCCGATCGTCGATCGATTCAATCCTTGGTAAGCAAAAAACCTTCCTTTTCTCCTCTTCTTGTTTCGAGAATGTCTGGAACATCTTCATCGCATGGAATAGGCACCACCTCCGCCGCCGGGGCTTCGACTGCCCGGGGAGGATCCTCCGCAGAATTCCATTTGGAGACGGCCGCCGAGGCTATCCGTGCCGGTATTGATCCCGCGGAAGTCGAGGCGCTATTCAACGAAGCCGACATTGCCAGGGAGGCGGCGGTTGAGCACAGACGCTCGCAGATGGAGAGAGATTCGGCGGTGAGGGCCTACTGGGAGCAGCATAGTGCCTTTGGCCAGGCTTATTTGGCCTTTGCTGAAATCATGGAGAGGTTGGCCGGTCCGTCTCCTAAATTCGATTATCGGGAGTACTCGATCACTCATCCTTATCAACCTGCTAAGCGATCGCTGTTTCGGGCTGCGCAGCGATCTCCATGGTCCCTTGGCTAGATAAGGAGCTCGGCGACCAGGGAGGACCTGGCCGTCTGGAGGACGAGGTATCATGTCCCTTCAGATGTGGATCTTTTTGCGCCGGCCGAGAATGAACGAGCCGATCAACCTCCGGAGGGCATGGTCACCGTGAACGAAGCAATTATGGAGGCTGGGCTTCGGTTCCCTCTATCTTTTTCTGTCTCCCATTTGTTGGCGGCTTGAAACGTGGCGCCGCTCCAGTTGACGCCAAATGCCTGGCTCCAGATCATTTGTGCTCTCACCTTGTTCGGCGGTCACCGACTGTACCGCCTCCCTTCGCCATCAGAGATGAGCCATTTGTTCAAGCTGACGGCTCGGAAAGGGTCGGTCGGAGGCTATCACATTCAAGTCCGATCCGGTCGGGTGATCCTCGGAGTCCCGAACAAGGTGCGGGGTGACCCGGCAAAGTGGTTCTGGGTCGGCGGTTCATGGAAGGCATTAGCGAGCAACAATCCCACGGACGAGCTGAATATTCCTACTAGCTTTCGGGAGAGGAATCCGGGTAAGGGTTCTGACTCTCCCTTTATTCGGATATGTTCTGAACTGATCTAATTTGGTTTCCTTTTTGCAGGTTTCTATATTCCGGCGGTCGACGAGCTTCCTTTCGATTTTCTGGTCGTTTGGGAGCGGATACGAATCCTGCCGAACGACGACTTAGATGCTCGTCGGATTAACAAGGAGAGCCGTTGGCTGTCTGTTCGGCAATTCTGTTTCCCACGACATCTCTCGGTCCCAGGTATGAGTTTCTGCGATCTCCAATTGCTTGGCGATCGTCCTGCTTGGAGAGTGTGTCTGACCGTCGTTTGATTGTTCTTTATTGCAGAAGTCCGCTTTCCTCGTTTCTTGGAGCCTCCAGCAGAGATAGCCATGTCGAACCCCAGAGTTCTGAGCCGTCTTCGCCAAAAGAAGTCATCTCGAGCTCCTCCGGTGGCGTTACCTCTCATTCCGGAGGTGAGGCCCAATGTGGAGCCGATCATAGCTGAGGAGGAAGCTCGGGAGGAGGGGATTCGGACGAACCGCAAGCGGCAGAGGTCAGAAGAACCTCCAGTTTCTGCCCCCTCCAGTGAGGTGCCGATCGCCGCGCCTCTGATCACCGCGGTCTCCCCAGTGGATGAGCCTACGCCCTCTGCGGCTTTCTTGCGAGAGATGGCGATCGCCGAGGCTTAGACCCCTCGCGGGAAACCATACTTTGGTCGCGACCCCGAGAGAGCCGAGAGGTAGACTTTGCTTGTTTGTTGAGTTTCGCTACTTGAGTGGGAGATGTGCTAACCTTTTGTTGTTCGATGCAGGATCCATAGCACTAACCCAGCTTGCCCGCCGATGGTGCTGGATTTCCTCGCGATCCGATCTCCTCGCGCGGACTGCGATGTCCCACTGTATGTCAACCAGGCCGTTTCTGCTTTGCCGAAGGCCTGGACGACGGACTTAGATGCGATCGCTCGCCAGCGATCCGGGAACACAATGCAGGCTGCTTTCGCTCTATCTCTCCAGGCGGCGGCGATGGCTGCCCAGGCTGTGCAGGAATTTGAGGGGCGTCATTCTACTACTCATTTGCAGGCGGACCTCGAGGTCGCTCGGAAAGAGAATGCCGAGTTTTCCGATAGGATTGTAGCTATGGAGAAGGACTCCTTGGACGCATCTAAACGGGCGAGTCAGGATCTTGAGCTTATGAGAGAGAATTACGAGCGAGCCCGGGCGACAGTCGACCGATTTTGGGACCAGATGACAGACGCTCGTCGGTTGCACGCGACTGCTGAGAAGGAGGCCGATCAACTGAAGGTGACTGTCGCTCGGCTGACTAGCGAGCTGGTGGCGTCGAGGGGAGAGACGGTCGCTAAAAAGGCCGAGCTTCAAGGTGCGCAACAGGCGATGGCGGAGCTGAAAGGGAGGCTGGAGGAGACCGAGGCCGATCCCTTTCTCAACGTGGAGTTCGTCAGCGAGTTTGCCTATTACTTGGCGTTTGCTGATTCGCTCCGTGCTGCTAAGAAGGGAGGGCTGGAGGTCGGTCCTCTAGCCAAAAACTTCAAGGTGTATGCGTTGGCGCATCCCCTCCATCCTTCTTTCTCCGTACCGATCTTGGATCTCGCCGAAATCGGTGTAGACCTGAGCTGGTATCCAACTCCGAAAAACCTTGTTCGTCCTGACGCTCCGGAGGACGGGGAGGCAGCTCCGGAAGCTGGCGAAGGGTCGCGGGCCGATCCGGAGATTGAAGGCGAAGGCCAGGCAGGGGCATGAGGCTCTTCGTTCTTATTGTTTTAGCTTTTTGCTTTGTAATTTTGTAGCTTTCCTTTGTAGTACTTAGGCCTTCGGGCGACCGCTTTGTACTTCTAATGTTTCAAGTAATGAAATGAATGTTTGTTTCTTCGATTTATTACTTGAATGATTGCTTTTCTGAGTCTTTGCATGACTTTGTACAAATGTGTGAGGAGAGATTGTTGCGTGTATAGCTCCAAGTGAATTGATAAACTCATATAGATAACTTTTACAACAAATTCGATCGCTGCACAAACATCTGAAAAATGCCGATCTCCGTATGTAATTGAATAGGGACGATCGTCGTATATATAGCTCCGCACTTCCCCCTTGTTTTTGTTCACTTAGTGAAAGTAAGGGGACAAAAATAAATCGTTGAGTGAGCGGTCTTCAATTTTGTCGAATCCTCGAGGAAGGTCGTCCATCTCGGTCTTGAGGAACCGTGCACGATCGCGGAGTTCGATGGACCGACCTCCACGACCGTGTCTTATGCGCGAGCGACATTCCGTCTGATGGCTAAGTTCTCGCGACTCACTTAATTGGTAGGGTCCTCCGAAGGTTGCGCCTCGCCTCGTATTTAAACGAAGGGCGTGCGGTCTTGGTCTGGAGAATTCCTTGCGCGGGGCGTCGTCGGATTAATCAACTCCACGTCCGCGGCTTGTTAGCTCTTTTCTACCTCGAGCCGCCATTAAGATGGTGACCCTCGACGGTATACGTTGAGATGGGGGGAGGGACGCGTCGCATTGTCGGGGAAGAACCTGTTAGGCGTACTTTTGTACGCTTATTTATCATTATTTTGTAGTGTTTTGATGAGTGAAATTGTCTAAATGAGCTTTTAATGCCTTAATTTTGTATGATTGACAGGAAATTGAAGTCCGGAAGCTAAAACGAGGCAAAACGGGCGAAAACGGCAAAACTGGACTATGAGCCGCGTCACAAGGAAGCTGAGCCGCGGCACAGGAAGACACCAGCCGAAGGGCAGAGTAACCTGTACTCTGTGCCGCGGCACAGCCCAGGTGAGCCGCGGCACGTAAGAATTAATTAACGCCTGTGCATTCAACAAGGCGATGTGCCGCGGCACAAGTTTAGTGAGCCGCGACACACTTAGCGGGTTTTGTAGGTCTCGCGGATTTTGGGCCGTTTGAAGCCGATTTCGACCGACTAATACGGACGCGATTTGTGGAGGTCTTGAGCTATAAATAGGGTTTAAGACCCTAATTAAATCATCTTGGAATCATTGAATCTAAAACCTTGGAGAGCTTAAGCCGGGAGACGGCAGAAGAAGAGGAAAGCGTAAGAATTCAAGGGCGGAAGGCGGAAGTCAAGAACGGAGGAATCCGAGCTTCATCTGCGTTTGAATTTTATGCTTTCGTTTATTTATTCTGTATTTTCGCTTTTAGTATGTCGGGCTAAAGCCCTAATCTAGGGTTTTGATGAAACCTTTGTTTTGACGAATTGATTGAGATTATCCAATTTATTACCTTTTTATTGAGTTTTCCAATTATGTTTAATGCTTGCAATTATCCGCCAATAGTTGTATTGATTTAATCATTCACTTCGAATCGGGAGAGGAGATTTGGTGAGGAACTATTGGTGAGGACCGTTTTATTCTGTGAGATAGGAATATACTCATAGGAACTACGTGGCCTTTAGGAGATTTCATGCTTTTTGCCTATCGACGAAATAATTCACCTAGGGATAGAGTGCGTTAGTCGCCGTTAGATAAATCTATTGACCTCGGGAGAGGCGGTAGAATATATTAGCAATCTCCGCCTTCAATAAATTGGGAAAATTATTTATTACGGATAATCGAGAGTAAATTCAGATAAACTAAGGTGGATTCAGAACCCTAGACTTATTCATCATTTGATTTCTTTTATCCAAGATATTGTTTTCTACTGCTTAGTCTTTTAGTAATTCTTTTAGTTATTAATCACAAAACCCAAATTCGATTGTTCAGATAAAATTGGAATACGAAAAAATCGGTAGTTAGAGATTCAATCCTCGTGGGAACGATACTCTACTTATCATTTTATTACTTGTAAACGATGACGTGCACTTGCGTGTAGGAAATATCGCAACAAGTTTTTGGCGCCGTTGCCGGGGATTGAAATTTTTCTAATATCGATTTAAGTATTTCCAGTCTTAATTTGAACGTTTTATTTTTATTTTTTTGTGTATTTAATTTCGTTTATTTATTTTTCCTTTCAGGACCTTTTGTGTAGTGCATGAGAAGACTCGGTAACGAAGGCCTACTACCTTTGGACACCGAGCTCGAGCGCACGCTAAGAAGGAACAAAAAGGAGAAAAGAGAGTTGCAGATTTACGGTCAAGATGGCCGAGAATATCGAAATCCAGGAGGAGACAACCAAGTGCGGCAAGTTCAACCGAACTAGCTCTTCGAGATTATGCCATGCCGCAGTCAACGCAAATTTTTCGGGAATTCGCGTCCCACTATCCAAGCTAATAATTTTGAGATCAAGCCCGCCATTATTCGGATGGTGCAAAGTAGCCCATTCTCGTGGATCGCCAAGGACGGCCCGAATGCCCATATTGCTTCTTTCCTTGAGATATGCGACACGTTTAAGACTAATGGTGTCACCGACGATGCCAACCGATTGAGCCTTTTCCCAAAAACTTTGAGGGATAAAGCAAAATTCTCGTTAAATTCCTTCATCACGGGTCGATTACAACATGGGAGAGGTTAGCGCAAGCCTTCCTTGCAAAATTTTTCCCACCAGCTAAGACGGCGCGGTTGAGAAACGAAATAACCACTTTTGCCCAGTACGATATGGAATCGCTCCACGAGGCGTGGGAGCGATATAAAGAATTGCTACGAAGATGCCCTCATCACGGCATTCCTGATTGGCTTCAGCTTGATACGTTTTATAATGGTTTGAGTGCTTCTACACGCACTCTTGTGGATGCGGCCTCTGGAGGAACCTTCATGGGAAAATCTATGGCCGAGGCACACGTGCTTTTGGAAGATATGGCCGAAAACGCATACCAATGGCCATCAGAAAGATTGATACCGAAGAGAGTCATGGAAGTTTCAAGCAATGACCCGATTTCCACTTTGTCAGCTCAAGTCGCCGCTTTGACACAATCCTGTGCATTTTCGCACGCACCAGCCCCCGTTACCATTGAGACATGCAATTGGTGTAACGGATCACACCCGAGCGCGGAATGTCAAGTTGGAAATCCGTTCGAGCAAAATCAGATGGAGCAGGCTCAATTTGTGGGAAGTGGGAATCGGCCGAATAACCCGTACTCCAATACTTATAATCCGGGGTGGCGAAATCATCCTAACTTTTCATGGAGAAACGGACAGAACTCACACCAGCCCCCATTCGCCCAGAATCAACAGCAGCCCCCTCCCGCTCCCAAAGTGTCTCTCGAGGAAGCACTTGCAAAATTGGCGGCAAATACGAGTCAATTTATGACCCGTACGGAAGCTACATTACAAAATCATTCTGCTTCCATTCGGAACTTGGAGGTCCAGCTGGGCCAAATTGCTAATGTGTTGACAGCTCGTCCGGAGGGAGCATTGCCGAGTACAACAGAGACAAATCCTAGAGAGAGTCTAAACGCAATTAGCTTGAGAAGCGGGAGAGAGGTCTTTGGATCAGCCCGAGCAGGTAAAGAGAAGAAGGAGATTGAGGAAGAGAAGGATTTAAAGTCGAGGAGTCGAAGGATTTGAAGCCGGATAACTCGAAGACATGTGTCCCCTGCTCCGCTTTCCGCAGAGACTACAAAGAAAGAAGGGTGGACAAACAATTTTCTAAGTTCCTTGATGTGTTCAAAAAGCTTCACATAAATATTCTCGTCACGACGCATTGGAACAGATGCCGAGTTATGTCAAGTTCATGAAAGAGATATTATCAAGAAGAGAAAGCTTGAGGAGTTTGAAACGGTCACCTTGACAGAGGAGTGCAAAGTGCAATTCTTCAAAAGAAGCTCCCACCTAAATTGAAAGATCCGGGAAGCTTCAACATACCGTGCACCATGGGGAATCTTTCGTTTAATAAGGCACTATGCGATCTTGGTGCGAGTATCAACCTCATGCCTCTGTCGATTTTCAAAAAGCTGAATATTGGGGAAGCCAAGCCAACCACAGTCTCATTACAATTGGCGGATCGATCGATAAAGTATCCGAGGGGAGTAATCGAGGATGTTTTAGTTAAAGTTGATAAGTTCATCTTTCCGGCCGATTTCATCGTACTAGACATGGAGGAAGATGAAAATATTCCAATCATCTTGGGACGACCATTTCTAGCGACTGGCCGAACCCTTATAGACGTGGAAAAGGGAGAGTTAACTCTGAGGGTCCAAGACGAGCAAGTTACTTTTCAAGTATTCAAATCGTTTCCATGTCCCGGAAGTGCTGATAAAGGATCACAAATTGAAGGTGTGGATGTTGTTGAAAGAGGAAAGCACCGAAAACATTGTCGGTGGGAAAATTCAAATTTTGTGTTAAATGGCCCAAGTTTTAAGAAGGATGTGGAACGATTGGCGTTCCTCGAGCATGAGGAAAAATCTGCTGCAGTCGTGAGTTCGTTTGTGAAGGAGGAGAGTGAGCCGAAAGCCAAGCGGACAATTAATCATGGAGAAACCGGGTGTTTCGGGAAGTTATTCACGTCGAAACCTTTTCGCAAACAACATTTGATGACCGAACCGAAAGTCGAACCGCTGATGACCAATCGTCATAATTTTAACCAAAATATAAACGGTTCGATGAACGGGGCGGAAACCAAATGGAGTTTGCGAAAAGCGAACTAATGTTCTCCAATAGGTCCGGCTGAAGACTATAAACTTAGCACTTCTCGGGAGGCAACCCGAGTTCGTAGTTGTAGATTTTTGCATTTCTTTATTTTTTCTTGTATTCGTGATTCTTATTTTTCATCATTTTTGTGCTTCAATTTGCTTCTGCCTCTCGTTTTTAACGTCTTCTTCTCAAAATTCTGTGCAGGAAAGTCCTGTGGAAGAAATCAAGTATGAGCCGCGGATGTATTGTGAGCCGCGGCACACATCAATCGCAGGGGGAGGCTAAACCAACTGTACCCTGTGCCGCGGCACGGCATAAATGAGCCGCGGCACACTTGAGCAATGAGCCGCGGCACACGAAATTTGTGCCGCGGCACACGACAAAACGAGAACACAGGTAATAGGGACTGTACCTTGTGCCGCGGCTCACGTTATCTGTGCCGCGGCACACTATGCGGAATCCGAAAGGCCAGGTAGCATATAACACGCATTCGGCCGGGATTATCAGGTACGCCTCCCTTCTCCTTTGCCTTCCCTCCCCAGCGCGACCGGCCGAAGTGTTCTTTCGAATTTTTTCCTGCAATTTTTCTTGCAATCTTCAAAAGGTACGCTTCAATCTTTAATTTTTATTTGCTTATGGTTTATATTTGGAAGTTGTTTATGCTTGGAATGAATGGAACATGCTTATTCTCCGTCAAAAGTTTTAGAATTGTTTAGAGAATAACATGGTAGTTTCATCGAATTTTCTTGGTTAAATTGGAATGTAAATGAGTTGAATGTGCCGAGTTACTGATGATTGACTTATGTTTTGATTTTTGAGGGTTGAATCGAGCTAGAACTATGCTTATTCTTCAAGTAAACTTGTGCCCTCAAGGTGTCTGATAAATTGTCTAAATGAAAAATGTTCTTTGAAAAGGCAATCGTTTTGAATTTTCGTGCAACGTATATGTTTTGAATTTACAGCAAGCCCAACCCTTACATCCAGGTTACATGTTTAAGTCCAATTTCATCCTTCTCTCACGTATGCGTTATTTTCTTAAATTCGGAATTTCTGGCTGGACATCCTTAGCCGAGCATAGATCATTGTTATCATTTTTGCGTGAATAAACCCTCGTGTTTCACTTTTCAGGACTGATTATGGCGCGCACAAAGAAGCTGAGCAAGCGTGCTAGGACCGAGTCATCCCCTACTCGAGGGGAGACCTCTCGTGGTCGGGCCGAGGCGGAGGGGCATCAATTTTCGGACCCCGAAATTCACAAAATATTCAACGAAAAGATCCGGCCACGACCACTTATTCCCGAGAGGGGTTTTACTCCAGCTCCTCAGGACGGGGAATTGCTCACCATGATTGACGAGATGGGGTGGGCCAGATTTACCGCACCTCCCGAGCCAGCGGTTATCTCGATCGTCCAGGAGTTTTACGCCAGCGCTCTGCTGAAGCATATCCGGGCAGGGCATACGTTGCCATCTTTAGAGTCTCGGACTCAGGTCGACGTCCGAGGGGTTACAGTTGATTTCTCCCCGACTGCTATTCGGAGGCTTTTTGGGTTTCCGGCGGTTGACGAGTCAGCCTATCACCGAGTGATGACCAGCCTCACTAAGGAGGCCCTGCTTGAGACCATTGCACAGCCCGGTACCGACTGGGAGCAGCGAGCACAGAGTTCTTCCACTTTTCACTTCAGGAGCTCGCGCCTCAGCCGGCTCGGGCGAGCCTGGCTTTACTTTATCTGCGCACGCATTGACCCCACCTCCCAGATCCGTACAGTTTTTCTCTCCCGCGCCCGGATACTTTTTGCTATCACTTCCGGCGCGTTTCGATGTGGCCCCATTACGGTCCGATCTATCTTCCAGAGTATCCAGGGGGGCCAAGACGGGTTGAAGCACCCTCCCTCATCTCGCGCTTTATGCCGGCAATGGCCGACGTGGTGGCCGACGAGCCGATGCTAGCCCCACAGGCCCCGATCGACCACCGCATCATATCACACTTCGACCAGTGGGGTGGAGCGCCGGCACACGCTCGGGGGAGAGGATTTTTACTAGAGGAGGCTCACGAGGGATCCCCCGAGCCGCTTTTGTTGACGCACGGAGATGCCGGCCCGCAGCCCGATAGAGCGAGGTTGGAGGAGCTGCTTGATGGGCTGCGGGAGGATTTGAGGAGACAGAGAGAAGAGCATAGAGAGGAGCTGAGGAGAGAGAGAGAGGAGCTGAGAGAGGAGACGAGGAGAGAGAGAGATGAGATGAGGAGAGAGAGAGAGAGCTTGATGGATGCCATGCGGGAGGAGCAGCGGGCGGAGCGGGAGAGCGTTGCTGCTGCCGCCAGAGCCGAGATGCGAGAGCAGTTCGCGGCAGCCCGACGAGCGGCGAGGCGTCTTGCCGCGAGGGATGCTTATCATCATGAGCACCTCGCCGCATGGACGGCCCACATCATGCATCCCGACGGGCCATTTATTGCGCCCGCCCGGCCCACACCACCCTCCTCACCGGACGATGCCGCACCAGCCTCGAGCAGACCGAGGGGAGTACTTGACCTTTTAATTTTATTGCATATCATTTTTGTCCATTGAGGTCAATGTACGTCCTAAGTTTGGGGGATTTACTTTCGCTTTCTACATTCATTGTCAGATTTTTATTTTATTGTCATACTTCTTTCGTTGCACTTTTCATTTCTTTGCGTAAAATTTTTTTTAGATAGCCTTGCTTGTCTTAGTTTTCTTTATTCGTGAATTCTCGTGCTTCTATTTGTGTGATACTGATGTTACGACACTGTTTTTTCTCTCTGAAGAAGCGGGCGAGTTCTAGTCGAGTTGTAGTCAGTTATTTCTGTTCTGCTTAGTATTCAATTAGGTTCGAAATTTTTCGTGATTGTAGACGTCTTGGCAGATAAGAGACGATACATACTTGTTTTTAAATCCCCATCAATACGTTTGGCTACATTTTCCGGATAGTGAGTCGTACTGTTTCTTTAGTCGTGTTGGCACTTAGATTGAGTTTAGAGTCGGTCAGTTTTTCCCTAAAGTCGAGAGATTGTGTTCTATGAAGGGAAGTCTAGTAACCGGGGGTATTCGCGTGACCCGTTGTTTACTCTCGCGTAAAACAACGACCCCGATTAGACTAGTGATTTAGTTATTTCACATGTGCCAAGAAAAGGGAGCCTAGTAACTGGGGGTATTCGCGTGACCCGCTGTTTACTCTCGCGTAAAACGGCAACCTTGATTCAGACATGCGGAAATTATGTATTCGAGTTGTTTCTCCGCTGTAGACGGGAACTTAGTAACTAGAAGCATCCATGTGCCCCATGAGTGTCTTTTACGTCAAACGGTTTCCTAATACATGAGAATGGAAGTTCCACCCTAGGATTATTCCGATGAAACATCCCGAGAGCCTAACCTAGGGTCAACTCGAACCAACTTCTTGAGCATATATATAAGGGAATACTGTCCGAGGTTTAATTGTTATGAAACTCGTGAAAATTGTGCCTTTCGACTGTGGAACAGGATGAACTAGCTTGTTTATGTTAGCCTTTCATATTGACGGTCGATTTGACTCACGTTTTGTTAATCTTTGAGCTGGATTTTTTTCATGAACGAGTGATTAGGACTGAATTTGATTACTTTGCAGAATCATTATTCGAAAAATTTCCGCTTTATGACACTCGTATTATTTAGAGAGAATTACAGGATAGTATTGATTAGGTTGAACACTATGAGTTGCACGATGATTCACGACATTCTTTTATCAATTTAATTCTTTTGCTTGAGGACAAGCAAAGGCTTAAGTTTGGGGTATTTGTTAGGCGTATTTTTGTACGCTTATTTATCATTATTTTGTAGTGTTTTGATGAGTGAAATTGTCTAAATGAGCTTTTAATGCCTTAATTTTGTATGATTGACAGAAATTGAAGTCCTAAGCTAAAACGAGGCAAAACGGCGAAAACGGCAAAATCGACTATGAGCCGCAAGACAAGGAAGCCGAGCCGCGGCACAGAAGACACCACCGAAGGGCGAGTAACTGTACTGCCGCGGCACAGCCCAGTGAGCCGCGGCACGTAAGAATTAATTAACGCCTGTGCATTCAGCTGAAGGCGATGTGCCGCGGCACAGGTTTAGTGAGTCGCGGCACACTTAGCGGGTTTTGTAGGTCTGCGCGGATTTTGGGCCGTTTCGAAGCCAGTTTTCGACCGACTAATACGGACGCGATTTGTGGAGGTGTTGAGCTATAAATAGGGTTTAAGACCCTAATTAAATCATCTTGGAATCATTGAATCTAAAACCTTGGAGAGCTTAAGTCGGGAGACTAGAAGAAGAGGAAAGCGAAGAATTCAAGGGCGGAAGGTAAGTCAAGAACGGAGGAATCCGAGCTTCATCTGCGTTTGAATTTTATGCTTTCGTTTATTTATTCTGTATTTTCGCTTTTAGTATGTCGCTAAAGCCCTAATCTAGGGTTTAGATGAAACCTGTGTTTAGACGAATTGATTGAGATTATCCAATTTATTACCTTTTTAATGAGTATTAAAAATAATGATTAATGCATCCAAGAATCTGGCCAATAGTTGGATAGATTTAATCATACACTTAGAATCGGGAGAGGAGATTTGGTGAGGAACTATTGGTGAGGACCGTTTTATTCTGTGAGATAGGAATATACTCATAGGAACTACGTGGCCTTTAGGAGATTTCATGCTTTTTGCCTATCGACGAAATAATTCACCTAGGGATAGAGTGCGTTAGTCGCCGTTAGATAAATCTATTGACCTCGGGAGAGGCGGTAGAATATATTAGCAATCTCCGCCTTCAATAAATTGGGAAAATTATTTATTACGGATAATCGAGAGTAAATTCAGATAAACTAAGGTGGATTCAGAACCCTAGACTTATTCATCATTTGATTTCTTTTATCCAAGATATTGTTTTCTACTGCTTAGTCTTTTAGTATTTCTTTTAGTTATTAATCACAAAACCCAAATTCGATTGTTCAGATAAAATTGGAATACGAAAAAATCGGTAGTTAGAGATTCAATCCTCGTGGGAACGATACTCTACTTATCACTTTATTACTTGTAAACGATGACGTGCACTTGCGTGTAGGAAATATCGCAACAGAACCCACCACGTTAAGTGATGGACCTTTGAGGGCGGGAGAACGTGTCCACAGATTAGTTTTGAAGGGCCCTCAGACTACGCCGGCCTTGTATTTAAACGAAGGGCGGTCGATCGTGGCCCAAAGGGACCTTGCATGGGCACAGAGAATGGTTCCATCGTCCTCCATGACCATGGCGACACTCTTCTACCTCGGACCATCAAGTCAGATGACGATCCTCGACGGTATACATTGTGTAAGGGGAGGAGATCGCCTGCCTAGGTTCTTCATGTAGATGACGAACTTTAGATGGCGAGCGAGTAATCCTATGATTTGTTTTGGAGAGACCTTCGGCTACGCCGCCTCGTATTTAAACGAAGGGCGAGCGATCGAAGCCCAAAGGAACCTTGCATGGACGGATCGTCGGTTTAATCGATTTTCGCGACCATGGCGGCACTCTTCTACCTTGGACCATCATGTCAGATGACGGTACTCGACGGTATACGTTGTGCTAGGGGAGGCGATCACTGCCTAGGTCCATCATGTTGATGACGAACTTTAGAGGGCGAGTGAGTCATCCTCTTTTTCGAAGCGTTTGCTCAGGCAGTAGCCTTTGGTTTGATGAGGCTGGAAATCGGGGAGAGACTTCTGAAGTTCCCTTCTCTTGATTGAAGCATGTAGATACGGTCGCCGAGGTTGATCGAGGGGTCGGCTCATATGAGCTTTCCGGCCTGTTCGCATTCGACTCGGGCGACCGTGTTAGGAGATTGGTGGGGCTCCGGCTAAGCCAATAAGCTGTCCAACTTGCCTTCTTCAAACAATCTCCAGAGTTGTCTGAGGAGGTCGCGGCATTGGTTGGTGTTGTGGCCGGGACTCTTGTGGTAGGCACAATATTGATTGTGGTCCAGATGACCATGGTCCCTTAACGCCTTTGGCTTGTTTAGCGGTTCGCGCCCCTTGATGGCGTAAAAAATGTGGGCCGCAGTTCGGTTGAACTTGTGGAGGAGATGGGCTTCCACATCCTCGAAGGCCCTGAGATCGCTGGGTGGCTTGGCGACCGCCTTTTTGGTTTTGGCGATCGCTGTCTTTCGGACAGGAGGTGGCGATCCCTCGCCTAGGCGGAGGCTGAGCAGCATCTGCCTGGCCAGAAAGTCGGCAGCCTTAGCGCGGAAGATCGCGTAGGTTGGGGGGATGTCCTTCGTGAGATGCCTAAACATGGGCGAATGACCGTAGAATCCCCCCAGGACCGAATAGAGAGCGATCTCGTCGCTGATGGGCTCTCCGGTGAGGACTATTTCATCCACCCGGTTGATGTAATCTGCGTCGGATTCGTCTTCCTCCTGCCTGATTTTCATCATGCGGTGGGGGCCTTCTGGTCTGGCGACCTTAGCGGCGAAGTATGACGTGAAGTCACTCGCCAGTTTCTCAAAGGAGATGATCGATCATGGTGGCAGTGAGACGTACCACCTATGGGCCAGCTCGCCCAATGTTAACGGGAAGATTCGGCACTTGGTCGCGTCTGATGCCCCACACCCGGTCATGTAGATTCGGAACTTGCTCAGGTGGGTCTCGGGGTCCGATCTCCCTTCGTATAGAGGTGTTTTGGGAGGAGCGGTCCTTGGTTGCACGGGGGCAAGCTCGATGTGGACCGCGAGTGGCTCGGTCGGTCCGATGATCTTTCTACTGGTGCTTGCCCCAGTATCCAAGAGTGCTTTGATCTCGTCGAGCTGGCGTTGCATAGCGTCCATTGACGCGGCCTGGCTACTCGCGGCTAGGCGCTCGGAGCGGGAGCCGAGGCGATCAAGTACTGACCCCCTGGCGTTCGGAGCGGGAGTCGGACGGCTGACCTATATTCGGCTGGGAGTCGGGTAGGCCGAACTCCTGGTGACGGACTCGGATTCCGTCGTCTCATGGTTGGGGCCAGAATGCCCCGGTCGCCATGATGGATCGCTTCCCAAGCGACTGAATACGGAACCGTCCGGTCTGGCGAGAGCCTTTCCTCGCGAATTGGGGCTTTCTGACGATCGCTCGCCCAGTAACCCTTTAAACTTCCATTTGATCACGCGGCGGATGGCCGAGGGAGTTATTTCGGGCGCCGCGCATGCTCTCCGTCGCTCCTTTAGGATGGCCATAGCCTCCTGGATCTGCTCAGCTTTGGAATCGGCCGAGTGAGAGGTCAGGGCCACCCTCAAAGTGGATCGAGAGTCTCGCATTGCCGCAGCTTCCCTCTACCGTCGGCTGGGGCTTGGATCGAGCCGGGATATGGTGTCCGGCGGTTCGGAGAGCGGCTCTCTTCGATGTAGTGGCGGACGTCATGGTTCTGAAGGCTTTCTTTGAAGCGCAGTGAGTGTCACTTCAACTATATGCCCCGAGAACAGTGAGTGTTCTTCGGGACGGTATGAATAAAAATGAAGGTTAAGAACCCTTCCTCTAGCGCCAATTGTTGCTACCCAAAATATTATCCGGAGATAGATATTGCTGGAATGGATGAGTAGCAAACAAAGTGCGAGAGCACTTCCGTGGGAAAGTAAATAACACAAGATTTGCTGGGGTTGTTAGTCCCGGGCTTGAATGCTCTCGCGAGATGTTATTAATACAAATACTTTGGAGTACAAATATTAATGTTAGAGTATAATTACAATGAGTGTAAAGACCCTAGTTATCTTAGCTATCGAGCGTAAAGATTGCCGGAAGAACCAGATATGATGC
This sequence comes from Orobanche coerulescens, assembly GCA_033398695.1. Lineage (NCBI taxonomy): Eukaryota > Viridiplantae > Streptophyta > Magnoliopsida > Lamiales > Orobanchaceae > Orobanche > Orobanche coerulescens. Next base: position 53,849,537 of record CM065811.1, read on the forward strand.
TCTGTGAGTTCTTATAACAACGTTGATGAGCTGTGACGACCGTGAGAAATCGACAGTCTCTCACGGTGTGTATCAACAGTATGTCAGAGCTCCTGGGCTTGCGAGTCTCTTTGAATCTGTACTGTAAGGAGTTCTTGCCTCTGCCGACCGTCTTCTAGTAGAGAGGCGCTGAGAGAGAAAACCAGAGATGGATTCCAGAGAGGAAGCCAAGAGTCTGGGAGTGTATATGTTTTCCTGAGCGGATTTCGGAACCTTTTTCCAGTTGCTGGAGGTTCTCTATTTATAGGACTGGGGGATGCCGGGCGATCGCCTCCGCTGTATTATAATAAGCGGGCGATCGTCTTTAGCACATGGGCTGGTCTCCTTAAAGTCCGCAGGAGTTGCTGGCAGCCAACTGTGCAGTCCAATGAGAAGTCTGCACGCGTCTGAGTTGCTGTCACGGGCGGTCCCACCTTGTACCTTTCGGCGGGTCTGTCGGTAGGTGATGAGGTGGTGACAGGCTGTGGTCAACGATCCATGTTACGCGGGCGCTGCTTTGAGATCCAGTCTTCGTAGACTTTGACAGACGAAGGTCTCTATTCGTGGTACAGGACGGTCGTCCTAGGTCGGGCACCAGAGTCAATCGCTAGGTGCCAAAAGGCGATCGCCTTGAGAGTCGATCGCTAGATACTCGAAGGTAGACTGTTACCTTCGCTTAGGCGAGTTCGCCGTAGCTTGATTGGTTGTGGACTCGGTCGCTTGGCACTTATACCGATCGCCGTAGAGGCGTATAAATCGCCGCAAAACACATGTCAAAGCCTCATTAATAAATTTTAAGAATTTCTATAGTCATACCACACAAAGCATGATTATTGTTTAACTCTTTCAACTTCTTCTTTGAGATATTTATACTCTCTTATAAACAAACCCAAAAGTCACACAACTCATCCACAAAACAGGTCACACCCACCACCTCCAGTAAAGTAAATTATTCTGCCGCCACAGCCACCGGAACCGCTGCCAACATCAACTGCTTCCGCCGCCGACACCACCAAATATTAATTCAATAGGTGGTGTTTCAAGTTTGGGTGGTTTCGTTGTTGTTTTAGTGGTTCCACCACCGACATACCAAACTTGAAATCTCAAACAATTTTCTTTATAAAATCATGAGATACCTACAAAACCATGAGATATCCAAAACATTATAAAATCAAATTGTCAATTCCCATCAAATCTTTAAAAAATAAAGATGACATCGAGTTCTTTATAGCCAAAATAATGGATCGATTGCCAAGATGGGTTTTCAATATTGATGAGTATCAAAAGAATTGAGCGTGTCCACATCGTTGGTTCTACCCTCTCGACCACCGAAACCCACCACCATCGCCATAACCGCCGTCGGCCACTGAAATATCCAGATCTGAACACAACCAATACCCGAGTTTGTAACTTACTTATAAGCTCAAAACATTATAAAGGAGACCCGAGATTCCAGCGATGGAGGTTTGTTGGTGGTGTTTTGGCGACAAGTGTGTGGTTACGTGGCGGTTTTAGCCGGTGTTTGGTTGTTGGAGGATGATGGTTTAGTGAGAGAAATAAAAGGGTCGTATATGTTTTGTGATGAGAAAAAAAAGTGTGTTTTTTGTGGGTGGAGGATACAACTTACAAGTAGTTAATTTGATAGATAAAATAAAATTAAAGAAAATAATATGAAAGGACAAAAATACCCTCTTATTTAACAGTAAAACTAACGGAGTTAGGAAATTCGGATCAAATCCGAAACTGATGTTTCACTTTTTGGGGCAATTCTTTATATACTCAACTTAAACATAATAATTTCATATTTTCTTAACAAATTCTTTAAAGGCAATGTACTTGTGCACTAAAAATTTTTGTTTTGGAGAAATATGATATATTGATTTTCTGATTGAGTAAATATGGAAGTATCCTTTCACTTTTGGACCAAACCTAAAACTTTTTCAAAATTTGGACTCAAAATGAAATACCCGGCAAACCACAAGGACTAAAAATATAGTTAACTCTAACTTTAAAGGATAGTAAATTCAAGTCTGTCAATTCAAAATGGAAGGCAATGCAAAGATAATAGACATTAAAAAAATGATTATATCCCAAGAAAATAAAGATGGTTTAACTAATTTTAAAAATTTACAAATTTAAAAATTTGAGGTTATACAGTTTTGAGAACACACATACCACGAATTACATGCACATGACACAAAATAATATTATTTACATAAAAAAATACTCTATGAACAACTAAGAGTGCAACTTTTTTACATCTAAAAAATATAAACAACTAAGGAGTAAGAGTGAAATATGTAATAAAAATCATAATATTTGCTAAAATTAATTCAAATACGTAGCATCGTAGGCGTAATAAGTATTTGATTAAATGACAACAAATAATTCATTTTAGATGATCGTACATGTTTGGTAACTTGACTATATAGATATCAATTCGATATCTTAATATGTTATATATGAACTCATTATTTGAAATCAACCTCATATAGTACCCCACATATTGACGCTAGGATGCACCACCGAATAAGCTATATATGATGGTTCGATGCTACTAATTAAAAAGTAGTTCGTATTGATTTCAGTAAATACGAACAAATATTTTGCTTCAGTGAGATATAACCTATCTTAAGAAATGCACATGTAATTTTTTTATGGTGTTAGTATCATGGATAAATATGTTGCACATTTTGAGTACAAGTCATTTTAACCTGTCAATGACCCAGCCTAGGCCATACTTGATATTAAATACGTTATATAAAAATACGATGTTTTAGCTTAGAATAATTTCACTCGAAAAACAAAAATTGTGAACGTTTGGGCCTTGAAATAATATGTAATATAAATATGATATTCGATATTATCGAAAATAAAGTATCCGTGCTTTAGGGTGAATAAAGCTCATGCATCGCGCGGGCCATGATGTCTCGTTAATGTTAAAATTTATTGTATAATTGTACCCGGGCTTGTAATGATTGTCATGTGCAACCAGGAAAGTATTGAAGAGTAGTTGTGAGGATTGCCAAGTACTTTTATCAATGCTTTATCTTTTGACCTTCAAGCTTTTTGGTATGAGATAGAGACATTATTCTCTTCCATCTCGTCTTTTAAGAGTTTTGACTTGTAAATTTATTTTTAATGCATTCCCTGACCAACTCACTAGTTGCTTGTCAGAACCCATCAAGACGTCAGAAGAATAAGTATGTATGTCATTCGCTTCTCTTACCTTAAATAAAATAGTTTAGCCAACTCTTGATACTCTTGACCATCCACCCACAATTTTTATTGTCTATGCAAACCAGCACATAATCTCTTGAAGAAGATCGTTGTACATTATACTATCGGTTATTAAGCATTGAATGCAAGCTTAATGTTTTGCACAATTTATATTTGTCTGCATATGTCTACTTTTCTTTGAAAACAACATTTTGTGGTGTGCTTATCACTTGGTTTGCCTTCTCTTGAATATATCACAAACTTGTGTGGCTTGAACTTCCGTTGTCAATGACATATTGAGCCACTCTTTCGGCATCTAATCTGTTGACCAGACCTTCAATAACTAACAGGATGATAGCTGGACAGTGGTTAAGTGAATTCACTGCAGTGTGTTGAGTGGATACTTTCCATAGTGAGGGCTCTTCTACAAATTTCCTTAAAGAAACTCAATGTTGCATCATCAGATATAATAGTTGGAGGAATGTGTTCTTGGATTTAGAATTTCATTGTAATAGTGTATGAATAAAACTTATTTAGTGCTCTATGCACTAAAGCTTCAATGTCTGGATATGAAGTTGTCGACGGAATCAATATTCTTGTTACTTTGAAATTCTTGTATTCAATTTGATTCAACCAACTCCCATTGTGCTATAAAACAACTGGTGTCATCTCCATGGTACCATTTCCATGACCTACTATAAACTACATTTATTGAACTATTGGTCACCAAGCTTTATTAATATTAAAATTGAAGTACAGTAAAACCGTCTTCAGTCCCGTAGAATTTTTAGCAAGAAAAGATATATTTGTGACAGCAGGATCATCATTTATCAAAACAATGTATCCAGGATAGTTCAGAAATGTAACTAATAGCGTTGAAATTAGATAAATATAGAATGTTTCATATTGTTTGTTCTTATTCCATTAAGGGCTCGTTTGTTAAGTTGTATGGGATAAAGTTTGATAAGATTGACTGAGATTTCTTATACAGTATAAGAAATTAATATCATATTTGGTACGATTTATTAAATTCTTTGTAAAATATAGATATCATGGTAGTTTATTTAATTTATTAGTTGTAGTATTGTTTAATATAATCTAATACCACCTCTTAGGTGGGATACGTAATATCAAAAATCAGTATTATTTATACGGGCCCGAATTTTATCAAGGATCCTATACTTTATACCAAACAAGATATAAAGGTGTATTAGATATATTATACACCTTAATCACACATAGCAAATAGTTTAAAAATAATAAAAGGTACCGGTTCCAGAGATGTGGTTAATAAATGCATATGCCAGTGTTTATAACCAACCAAATAGTAACAAATAGCATAAATAATGATAAACCATTTAGATTTTCATGTATTTTCAAATTTAAAAAAAATATATAGTATTACGTATCTACTTTTTGACATGTAACCAAAAATATAGTATTCATTACCAAATTGTGTATTACCATACACATTCATATGTAACTTCATTATTATCCTTCACGTGAAAAAAAAAAACTTCATTAGCTTTTAATTATGTATCCAAAACCATACAAGGTAAATGATTTCATTATGTTGTTTCGATCAAAAAGAAATTTTCATATATCTTCTGGAATTACTGTAGAAAAAATTGAATAACGGTTATTCTCTTTTAAACATGTAATTATACTCTCTCCGTCTCTTAAGTATAGACATTTGGGTGAGTGGCACGAGTTTTAATAAAGGGTGTGTTGAGTGGAGAGAAAGTATGACTTTATAGAAATAAATTGTGTGTTGAGGGGAAAGAGAGTATGAGTTTATAGAAAAACCAAACCAAACCAAACCAAACATACCCAGTATATCCCGCTCAGAGCAGGGTTTGGGGAGGGTAAGATGTACGCAGACCATGCCCCTACTTATTACGGTAGGGAGGATGTTTCCGTGAAGACCCCAGCTTAGTGCACAGCAGAATCTCGTGTGATAAATACAAAGAAAAACATATGATTCGAAAAAAGTTCGAGACCATACCTGAGCCCATGGCTTAATCCACATGGGACTTACCTACGCGGAATTTGGCTACTTCACTCCCGATGAACGCTGCTCTAACAAAAGAGAGGTTGAATCTGCGCACAGCTCCCTGTCAAAAATACACCACGCAAAGACAATAGGATAAAATATACAATAAAAGTAAAAAAAATGCAATGCTCTAGGTCAAAGCTAATCGAGACAACCCAACCCTGAGGCTCTCAACTACAGCACCGCTCCCTACAAAAGAATCCACAACTCTGATCTGGCGCCTCCAAGCGCACCCATCAATAGTCATGGTCTCGGAAAGGTTTAAGGCCTTCAAATCTAATCTCAGTTGCTCCTCCCACGTCCTCCTCGGTCTGCCTCTCCTCCTCTCCCCGACAACCAATAAACTCTCGACCCTCCTCATGCCTGCCTCCTGCGGATGTGGCCAAACCATCTCAATCTCCCTTCCCTAACTTTCGCTGAAATGGGCGCCACTTCCAGTGCGTTCCTGAAAACCCCGTTCGCGATTCTATCTAACATTGTGTGGCCACACGACCAACGTAACATTCTCATTTCAGCCACTTCCAACTTGCTCTCAAGCGACTTCTTCATCGCCACATTCGGAGCCATACAACATTGCAGGTCGGATTGCCGCTCTATAGAATTTACCCTTCAACTTTAGAGGGACTTTCTTGTCGCACAGGACCCCTGTCGCTGCTCTCCAACTTAGCCATCCCGCCTTAATGCGATGCGTGGCATCATCTTCACACTCACCTTCCTTCTGAATGATCGAACCCAAATACTTGAACTTATCCGTACGGGGTACGATCTGATCCGCAATCATGACCTCTACATCTTCCTCATTGGCCTCACCACTAAAGTTACACCAGAGATACTCGGTCTTAGCCCGGCTCACACGCAAGCCCTGGGATTCTAACTTAGCCCTCCAAAGCTCCAACTTCGAGTTCACCTCCCTCCTCGACTCCGCCACTAACACAATGTCGTCAGCAAAAAGCATGCACCACGGGATGCCATCTTGAATCCCTCGCGAAATGACGTCAAGGATTAGAGCGAAGAGAAGAGGGCTTAGCGCCGACCCCTGGTGTAGTCCTATCTCAACCGGAAAATACTGGGTATCACCAACTGGGGTACCTAACGCACGTCCTAGCTTGGGAGTACATGTCTTGGATCGCCCTAACGAACGGCAACGACACCCTCCTCTCTACTAGGCTCCTCCAAATAATATTGCGCAGAATGCTATTATAAGCCTTCTCTAGATCTATGAACATCATATGGAGGTCCTTACGCCGCTCTCTAAACTTCTCCATAAGGCGTCTGACGAGATGAATAGCCTCAGTCGTGGACCTCCCCGGCATGAAGCCAAATTGGTTCTCTGAGATCTCAACTTCTCTTCTAACCCTGCATTCCACCACTCTTTCCCAAAGTTTCATAGTATGACTGGGGAGTTTAATACCCCTATAGTTACTACAACTCTGAGCATCGCCTTTGTTCTTGAAAAATGGCACGACAATACTATGCCTCCACTCTGTCGGCATCTTAGAACCTCTGAGGAGGATGTTGAATGACTCGCTTGCCACCGAACTCCGACTTCCCTGACAAATCCATACCTCAATAGGATCCGATCCGACTACACACCCTTAGCTCTACCCATTTTCATTAGGGCACCCTTTACTTCCTCCTTGCTGATGCTCTCACAGGAACTAAACGAACGAGCAGAAGATAGACTAACTCCTTGCACCACCGAGTCACTACCTCTAGCCTCATTGAAAAGTTCGAAAAAATACCTATTCCACCGCTCCTTAATAGCCACATCGTTCACTAACACTTGGCCCAAATCATCCTTAATAAACTTAACGGACCTGTGTCGCGCCGCCTCTCTTTCCTAGCTTTCGCTAGTTTAAAAATAGCATTTGCTCCTTCTTTGGTGTCTGCGCCAGACATCTCCTCGTAAGCCTCACCTTTAGCCTTAGTCACTGCCTTCTTAGCCTATCTTTTCGCCACCTTGTACGCTACAATCTTCAAGATTCTCTCCTCCCCAGCACTAACCGACAAAAGCTCCTTAAATAATGCTTGTTTTGCCTTAACCTTGTTTTGTACCTCCTCATTCCACCAGTATGAGTTTATAGAAAAAAAAAAGTGATTTTACTAAAAATTGATTGTGCCTACTCTTTAGGAATAGACGAAAATGATAAAAAAATGTTTATACTTAAGGGACGGGGAGAATACTAAATATGGGATTGTGTGTACTATACACATTTCATCTAACATCAGTAGCAAGTTCCATACATGATGATAAACGATTTCATTATGCTCTTACATATATCCTGAATCATTCAACATATACGCAAGATTTATTTTCAATTGGCATCCACCAAGTAAAATTCAGTGTTTGTATTCAGTTTACATTCATATACACGAAATATGCAAAATTAATGAATGCAATAACCAAACAAAATCTAATTCATACCTTCGCTGTAGAATTTGGTTGCCGAAATTCTCGATAATAATCAAAGTGTTATCAAGTTTCTTCTCATATTTTCCAAAAATCTCGAGCACATATATACATTTGTGAGAAAAAATTAGAAGTCGGTGGAATTTTGGTTGTGCGTGCGTGGGTGGTTTTCATATTTGGAAAGTGAAGGATTTTGGAAACGGTCATCCTCCCCATTCTCACAGGAATGCTTCATAGAGAAGCTGAATATGTTGATATATTTAACTGAAACATCTATTAATGGCATGTGTATAAATGATTATGAATGTAAATAGTTTAAATTTGTTCGATATTTGTAAATAATGTTTAAATGTTGCGTACATGTGTAAACTCCCCTTACAAAAAACATAAATAAATATGGTAATATTGGTTTTAAAAATATATAGCAACATTATAATGCTAGAAAATAGGCATGCCTGATGGGTCTCGTATTCGGCCAAAAGTATGCTAGCATATCGACCGTCACCGGAGCCCAAAATCAAAATCAAAATCAAATTCTAGTGGCTAAAATCAAAATCCATCTTTTTACCTAGGAAAATATAACAAGACCAAGAAGGAAGGTTCAAGCCTTCAAACATAAATTAGAAGTTCCACCGAAATGGACCAACTTACCATTAGCATGCTATTCGATTCTATCAAATAAATGACAGGATCGACAACTACTAACATTTTCCAGTGTCGAGGAATCCCAAAATTACTAAACTAGCTTTATATCAAACTTGTAGATTTGCCAAAAGACCAAGAAAATCAGTTCTCAAGACTCGTGAAAGGCGAAATATTGCATAGAGGGCATATCCACAGAAAAACGTTAAATATTAAAATGGAGAAATGCTGTCTTAATAACATCAATCATAACTAGCATTCAAGAACTTCAATAGCTCATTCCGATTGTTCTCAGCCATCTTGTCCTCCTTTGTTTTGTCAAGTTTCAACAATATCTACAAAAATAAAGCATGACGTTGCACTTATGCCCATATGTAATACAGTAATAGCAACAAATGAAATAAGCTACTTCATATGCTGCATGAAGAATAGTGAAAATACAGCAGTTTCTCAATATTACAACAAACTTTTATTGATATACTGACTTTTCAGAATTGAATAATACAGGTTGACAATACTGTGCTTGGAATAAATCTAGTTTTAGACAAATGTTTCTTCATCTCCTGCTCACCGATTTTAACGTAAAATGGTTGTTCGTGTGATGGTGGCACCACACTACAATAATTTTAAAAGATATTTTTTGTTTTAGGTCAACCAAGAAAAAAAAGAAAAACAAAAGATGTAAATGGAACTAATCTTTCCAAATACTAGCTGGCTATTTCTAATCCCAAGTGCAATTGAATAATGGCGGTACAATATCAGCTTTAAGTATATTCTATGAAGTCGGGTACGCTGATCTGTCCCAAGGATGTTTCGGGGATGGATACGTCCGGGGGACGGCTAAAAAAACATTCTAGGGACTTATTTTTAAATTATTTCAGACTAAGATAGCGAAAAATACGCTGACCCTATTCTAGGTAAAACACCCTAGCGATGACTTCTCAATTCAATCCCGACCCTGCGCTACTGGACTTCTCCACTCTGAAACCCTAGCGGCGACTTCTCCCGTTACTCCTACCATCCGGTACCAGTCTGATGCACAAGATTGCTGCTTCTCCTGTCGACCCACGTATGTATTTAGAGTCCGAAGATTGAGGTATGATGCGAAAAGCGAGAACATCTCAAATACTTGCCTTGACTTTTGCTTAACTTGTTGTGGGATGACGTCTATGGCGTGAATTTAACGAAGGTTGTGTGGTTAAGGGCTGGTGGCCGAAGGCCGTGGTGGCTGGGATTTTTTAACCATCAATTTCTCCCCATTTTGTCCAACTGTTCGGCTGATGGGCTCCAAGCCCACTTCTTTCTTTTTAATTTGAAGCATGATCAAACATAACTTATTATTTTTAAGGGCTTGACTCAAAAAATTTGAATAAGAGACAATTATTAAGATAGGTTTTATATAAATGCATAATTATATAAAAAATCATTTAATTAAGATTTATATACATTCTTTTATTTGTTTATTAAAATAAACGTACTTTTAACGTCCCCATATCTTCATCTTTTGACAATTGCTGTATTGGCGTATCCGTATCTCATATCTGTATCCATGCTTCTTAGCTTATTTTATAGTCTACATAATATCATTTCTTATGTTTTAGGACATATCAACAATATAAACCTCTAACAAGTTAGTAAACAAATCTCAAGTGGGCTGCACTGGGAAAAAACACGGGACAAATTGGGACGAACATTGGAAATTTAAGCTTGTCATTTTCACATAATAAAAATTCCAAGACTAGAGCAGGCTTTCATGCACGGAACTATTCACATCAACGCTTTTAGAAGCATAATAGTCATTGGGACTATATGCAACATACAACAAATAATTTTAGAAAATGAAGGGGGTAACTATGTATTTAGACTGGAGACTCAGAAATTTCTGTAATCTTTCTGGAAATCAACGCCTTACGATTCACGAATTAAGAAATCTTCAACAGATCGTTGTGCCTCATTCTAACTCTAATATGCCTTGACTCAATAATGACTAATTAACATCTTTAGAAAGAGTTTTCTTCATAGCACAATCATAAAAGAAACCTTTGTAGCATGACCCCTCGTATTCTATGACTACAATAAACTCTTAAGCAGTGTGCCAATACATCCTTGGTGGATGCAATTTCCAGAGAGAAAAATTATCTTGATGGGGTACAGAGGGTATATTTTGCACCATAAAAGACATGAGAATTAAGTGGACTGTGGAACCATTATTTGTGAATAGTGTTAAATGTAAACCAACACATATGCCACTTGAATGTACATATACTTCTACATGCAGAATGGATAAGCCAAACCTTTTTCCCAGATACAGCACTACGACGAGCACCATCGTCTTTGTCCATTCCCAAGAACTGGATGAGATGTGGAATACATTAGCAAAACATACTTATCTAACCCTTCACATTATCTTTTTTATGCTTTTATTAATAACATATTTAAAGAAAAGCAGAATAACCTTAGAAAGCTGCACAGGACCACCATTCTCCTGTTGCTGCTTCTGTATGTGGCTCACAGTGACAGGACAAAACCAAACCAACCAAGAGCCATATCGTCATGTCACAGACACCAGCTCCAATTTCCAAGAGCCATTCACAAAAGGCAGGAAGTACTATAAGAACCGCGTATTTAAAAATTCATGCATAAATTTCTGTTTTTTTCTTTTTTAGGAGAAAAAGATTACTAGAACCACCATGAGTCAATAGGTTAAACTCCAACATAAAAAAGTACAATAGTAAGTAAATAAAATCATATATTTCAGCAAAAAGTCCCACCACAAGAGCAAACAAAAATGGCAAGCATAAGAGACAACATGCTCTACCTACCTCTTTAGCTTTTTCCTTATGGTGCCTATGACTATGCTTGTTCCCTTTTTCTTTATCTCTGCTCTGAAATTGCAATCACCGAGTCAATCAGTATAATGCAGAACACGGAATATAAATTATTGAACAAGCCATCATACTCCTACAAATGACCACCTTTTTTGATGTATCACTCCGTCTATGCCTCTTTGAAGGATAGGAAACTTCATGTTCACTGTCTGAAGAACTGCTTTCAGAAAACAAACCAAAATAAAATATTGCAGACAAGTACGTAGGCAATCACTTCCATTTCATGGCCAAAGTATAACAAACAGACAGAACTAAGCAAGCAAAACTTGTTAAAAGTATTTCCAGCAGGACGAGCAAAAGACCTTACGCAGGGTTTCTCTACATCGACATACTTGATAACCCATTAAATATTTTGTTTTTGAGCAGAAGAGAAGCTTCTCAGTAATAATGCTAGATTATGTATTAATCAACATTTCGCTGCGAGTATAACAAATGGCTCAAAGCCCAGTTTATTCACAACAGACAATGTACATAGTCATAGACAATGAAATCAGCATCACGTAAAGTTTTAATGCAGCCATTAACTTTTTGTAGCAAGTTTTTACATGCTCAATTAAATTTTGCATTACGAACATGAACATAATTTGCTATTACGTGCGGCCACCCCATCCCACATACCATGTAGCAAGATCAGCAAGGATCACTTTAGGATTAAACTTTTTATTTTATTTACATTGAAATTTTTATAGCTTATCCTCGAAGTAGAGGCGCCTTTGTAGGTGCAGAAGAAAATAAAAGGCACTTTAGTGCTTCAAATTTTACGAAAATGCACATTCAGATGTCGCCAGAATAGGAGAACAAGATACAGTGAGATGCCAGTTATAATTTGGTATACTACATTGGCAAGGGACATCCCCTCTATTAAGCCCTGATACAGAAAATCCACTTGTTGGAAGAGTGTTGTGACTTATGAAGCATGGACACTCTCAATAAGGCCCGTATCACGTCCAACACGAGTCGGACATTCTGGAGATGTCCGACATGCTCCGACATGCCGCTGACACCTGTGTCGAAGAGTGTCAGGTTTTTTCGGGGGGTCGGACACTCCCCTGACACGCTGACGACACTTCACGACATGTTAGGACACGCTCCCGACACGCTGGAGCTGTTTTTTCTTTTACCCGGGGCTGTTTTTTATCTTGTTGTAGAGAAAAAAAGGAAGGAGGAGGAAGGTAGTGGATGCTACAGTTAGGTATATGTGCGAATACGGATTTTTATTTATGGTTTATTTATTTAATAGTCTGGGCATGTATACGCCGGGTTGCTATATTGATACTAACAAAGAACTTGCGTCTGTGTGTGTGTATATATATAAAACTAAAAAAAAACATGCCCTCTACGTGTCGTGTCCTATATTTGGAAAAAAATGTGAATCCTGTCTTCGTGTTGTGTCGCATTGCCTGTCGCGCGTTGATCATAGGTTGTGGCCTACAAAACCTGTTGAGGGAGAAAGTCCTATGTGAAATGTTGCGAGACAAAGCTGATAAGTGTTTGGTAAATACATGATAAAATTCTAAAAGTCAAGAAGTAAATGATTAAAAAAAATAAAAAATTAGTTAATTGAAAGTTAGGGCTATTTTTTCTAAAAATAATATCAGCTTTACAAGTAAGTTATGACAGCTACTTCCCCAAAAGCTACAATTATAGCTTTTCCTGAAAGCAGCCTTCCCAGCTTTTAAGTAAAGTGGTTTTGCATTTACCAGACACTGTTTTCCACCCGGAAAGCAATGCCAAACAAGGCCTTAAAGCAATCCATTCATTGAAGCCATATCTCCACCTAAGCATTAGTGAGGTGGTGACATTCTTGGCAAAACATCTCCAACCATGAAAAACTTTTTGCCATGGCTTGGTGATAAGGTCTCACATTTGGGACTCAAAATGTCTCACCTATGACATTTTCACCCAAAATGTCTCCCCTAAAAACCTATGTCAAGAGTGCCCACCTCCAATTGATAGGTGACAAGTGGCACTAGGACTCGCTTGTTGGGGCAATTGTGGGTTTGTGAGTAATATATCATTTTTGGAAGGATTGAAATCATTTTTAATATGTGTTTATTTGGATTAAGTGTATATATATATATATATATATATATTGATTCAAGAATTGCTTAATATTATTTCTAAATGAATTTTGACTATGTGAAATTAATATACCAAATTCATTTGGTATATCTTATATACCAAATTATATTTGGTACATTTTATATACCAAATTTGGTATGATTATATACCAAATATAATTTGGTAGACTTGCTCTTAGTAACACAACCTCAAAGGTTTACTGCAACTAAGAAACCCCGCAAATATACAAGTGAAATTGTCAATTTTTTCTTTTTGTCTTTAGCATATATGTAGTTGTGCAGGTCTAGATATACCAGAACAGCCTTAATGTAATGTATACAAAATAAATATAGTCAACCTTTCTACTTCTATTAATGAAAATCACGTCAGTTTGAAGGTATTCCCCCCCCCCCCCCAAGACACTTCTAGGAGGTTGATGTAGTGCTATGAAGCATAGAGACTTCTAGGAGGTTAATGTACGAGTGTCTGACACTCCGGACACAAGGACACGGCGGGGACACACGCCTGACGCGCCAAATAAGGGGACACCTCGTGGACACTACGGGGAGACCTCGCCATAGTAGTAATTAAATGTTCTTGGCAGTCTTAAATGTTTTTTATGAATTTTCACCTTAATATGGATGTTATTTATGGTTTACAATGACTTATGAATGTTATTTTGTTGTAAATACATCTTTCCTTGTATAGATATATTTTGTATGATGACCAAGAAACCCTAAAACCCTAGATTTGTCCTAAATACCCCAATTATTATTCTCTCCACATATTTTCTCACTTCTTCTTCTCTTTAGTTTATAACACGTTATCAACACGAAATCTCTTAACGGATTGCGAGAATCCACCAAATCCGCCCGAAATCAGTATTGGAATACCTTCAAATCCAATCTCCACCGCTCATATTGTAGATCAACGTGTCTTGAATATAAAGACCAAATTGGAGCCAGATCCAATGGTGAACGAAGCGGAAAATCAAGAAATACAGCACATGCACAGGTAAAAAATTTGCACCGCAAGAGTTCTTATAAATCCACTTTTTTTCGTAAATTTAATTTTGTTAATTTATTATTTCTTTTGATTATTATTCTGTAACTCCTGATACTATTATCAAGATTTCTATCTTATGATTTTGGACGTTGAAAGTTTTATGTAGAATGGGTCCTGAATACGCCATTAATATTTTGTGTTTCTAGAAAAGATATCGAGATCCAATGTTTACATAAAATGAGTCCGAAGACGCCATTAATATATTGTACATTCGAGATCTAGTTGATCTCTATCAGATTTTGAATCTCTTTAGAAGAAATTGAGATCCACTTGATCTCCGATATAAAAATTCCAGCTAGAAGAGGATTATACTGATGAGATCCATGAGAAAATTATGAATCACCATTGATTATGTACCTGTTGTATAAGTATATATAAATCACAAACAGGTGATGTGACATCTTATGAAATACTAGATGCTACGAATCTTGATGTTACCCTCTGAAGCAAGAATATTATCTCAATAGGAATCAAATGATGTGATGCATTTCCTCCGATATTTCCTCCATAAATGATTGATAATAAGTATTTCATAAGATGTCTGTTTGATCTACGAAATAAGTATTTGAACATCCAATAAGGTAGTGGATATTTTTTTTAAGTGAGTTATGTACAAGAATAGGGAATATAATTATTGATCTCGCATGAATGATGATAAATCTCGTACTTGTTATTTTTTCAGCCCTAAAAGTGAAATTAATATCCAGTTGATGATGAAATTATTTAAGAAAGAATTTTTTTTCGCCTGGAAGGTGAACTTGTTGATTATTTGATCGACAAGTTAAATAACCAAGATTTATACATTTTGTTTATCCTTTTATATTATATTTTTATTAATATGAAAATTCTTGTCCAATATTGAATACATCATGATTGATGCAGAATCACCTAAAGAGAATTGTCTTAATTTGATATGCTCGGAAAAATTATAAGCGTATTTTATAAACTTATTTATGTCTCTTTATAAGCGTATTTTATATGCTTAGTTTATGTCTCAACATATATATGATCAATAAAATTATTATCAAATAGTAATTATCTTGGTTTGCGGAAGAAACACGATATAATAAATTAATATTCTAGAATATTATTAACATAAAAAATTCATTGTAGCTCTTAAAAAGACACAACGTTATCTAGTATATTCTAGTTGAAAAAACAAAAATCTAGTATATTCGAGTTGAATATGGTGTGTTCCTGAAGAACACTATAAATTTATGTAAGTTCATGATGAAAAACACAAACGTAATATTCCAGAAGAATATTATTAATGAAAAAAATTTAGTTATGCTTTATTTTATTATTTAAAATATTATTTAATTTAGAATTACTTTATTCTTCGCCTTCATTATATTGTTTAAGTTGTTGCTCCTGAAGTAGCACAATTAATTTAAATACTCTTGAAGAATATTAAGAATAAATCATATTTGATTTAACTTATGTGGTAATTTCATATCATATTCCTCAAGGATATTTCTACTATTATTAAGTGCAAAATTAATATATTGTGCTTTTAAGATGGCACATATTTTATCACATGAGGGATATGACAAAATGTTTATCCTGAAGGAAAACATAACTTTTATGACATGTTGACAATAATCATTGAAGTACATAAACTATTTAGATTGTATCCCAATAAGTGAATATTCTCCATTATTAATAATAAAATAGAAGATAATGATAATCCTAAAATTATATATTTAATGTCAAAGTTTATTTATATCATGTTTGTATATATGTTGTTTATTTATGATATATATCATGAAGATATATTAATGCAAATTTATATATGTATAATAACATCATAAATTAGTGGTCAAAGATTCAAATGTCCTGAAGTACATTTATATACTTCAAATTATAATATTTTGAGTTGACCAATTTTCTTCAAACATCTTACAGATAGATAAATTGCATAGCAATCACTGCACTTTCTTCAGAAAAAAGAGTAACAATTATATTACATTGATAATGATATTCGTAAAATTAAAAATGCAAATGCATAAAGATAAAATTGAGAAAAATAAATTCTCTTGAAAAAGATAAAATACTTCTCACTGGAGGAGGAAATACTACTATCTTTTAATGTTTAAAGATAGAATATTATTGCTATCTCTTTGAAGTGGATTATCATATCATGAATCCAAGAAATAAAGGTTGATTATGCACATACTCATTAAAGAATGAATTCAAGATTGATATAGTTTTTATTCTTATGTTGAGTCAGTATCATCATCAGAGTAAACCTGAATACATATTTAAATAAATTTATGATTTGATATCGACAAAAGTGAGTTATTTTAAATTCGGGCAAGTAACTCAATTTACATACCCTCTTTTGTATGGCTCTTATTGAATATACTTATGTCGAGTAAGGTCTCCTATGAACGATATTATAGTACAACATCATTCCCAACATGAGGGGGAGGATTGTATCAATCGATCAACAAAATTACTTGAATTTTTTTATAAACTCTAAATTCAAATGATTAGTCATTCTGCGAAAATTGTAATCAATTATTATATGCATATATTCCAGAAGAGTTTAAATAAATCCAGCCGAAAATTTATGTCTTCAAAGACACAATCAAGTGCTACAATTAACGTTAAGGCTAGCCCACCTAAAAGGTGAGAAATATATTATATATCCCCGAAGATCAAAATAAATATTAGTGACAATTCAACATCCTAAAAACATCGCTCTTAAAGAGCATATTCTTGAAGACAATTAAATTATAGAACGTTCTCTCAATTTTGTTACGATGAAATTTGGAGCTTAAATCAAGAGATTTAACAATAGCACGTAACAGAAATAAAGATCATATGATCTAAGTTGATTTTAATGTCGGAAATAAGATATTGGTCAAAACAAACAAAACAATCTAATATGATTTAGATTAATGTTAATACTTTGAGATTTGGTCTGCAGTTCAAAATAACATATTAAATAAAGTTAGTTGAATATCGACTAATATTCACACTTTATATGATTATGATAATTGAAACCCTTAAGGGATTATCAATAATTTAAAACAATGTTTGAAAAGGCGAAAGCGTAAGCCTAGGCGTTGGCCTGTCGAGAAGCGAGGTGTAAGCCTCGAGGCGCCAAAGCGTAAGCACTACGTGCATTTTTTTATACAGAATAACACCTAAATAGAAATCCCTTAAACAAATAAGCTTTAAATAAGTAATCATTCAAGTTAAACAACACATATAAAGTTTAAGAACATAAGTTGAAACAATAAAAAACATAATATTTATACTAATAAATTGAAATTAAAATGAAATCTACACTCTTTTTTATATTAAAAGAAATTATTTGAAAATATCATTTATACCCTTATCATCTTATTTTTTTGGGCTGCCCACATACATCTCACACTATCTTCCTTAACCCTCAAGACACCAAACCAGCACCCTCTTCGTCGTTTTCTTCTTCTTTATCTCGCCGCCACCACCATCCTTCTTCACAAAAACAGCAACCCCGCACTCTTTCTCTTCCTCCCCTCTTTTCTAATATGATTTATATGTTTTTTCATCTAATTTCTTCTTATATCTCCAGTCTTGATCTCTAAATACCATTTAAATGTCACAGAGATTGAACCAAATAACTTTTTTTTTCCGGTAACTGTTTAATAAAGATGCACAAAAGTGTACGCTGCGCGCAAAAAGCGTACACGGGAAAAAAGGCGTGCACCTAGTATGCTACCCGCATAGCTATGCACGCCCTGAGGCGTTTTTTTCACAAAGGCGCCCCTATGCGAGCCTTGAAGCGAGCTCTGCGCCGCTTTTTTAAACATTGATTTTAAGCATGACGCAATGCCTAAAGACCTTGAAATAAAAGACTATCGTCTCGACCTGCGATTGAGCCTCTCCCAGAATGAATATGTTTACACCAATCGACCTACTCGAGGAAGGTCTTAGAGAGATTTTATTCAGAACAAATTGCATCTATTTAGCATGATAGCATCTCAATGGTTGTCGCATTATTTGATGTGGACGCATCCCATCTACACCTAAAGAAGATAACATAATATTTTAATACAAGGGGTTCATAACTTCGAGTGCTAGAAGCACTATTTTATTTCATCAGGCCAGACAGAACTTTCAACGTTAACTTGCTAGCAAAATTTAATGTAACCCCAGGGATTTAGAAATGAGATTAAGCATATGCTTTGTTATCTTCAAGGATTCAGAAGATATTTGTATAATTTTAAGAAATCGAGATTGATAATGATAGGCTACTCGGACACTGATTGCTTGTCTGTGTGTGTCCTTATATTGTCAGACCGATATAATGATATAAATGTATCCCCATTATCCTCTATAAGGATTATGCAGGGACGAGCTCCAAAAAAACAGTGAAGTACTCATACAAAAATTTTGTTTTAATGATAACCTTGTAGATTTGTTCAGTGACTTTCACCCCACGCCTATATTTAGGGTATGTTCATAATATTATAATTCGTAGATTTTGAAGATTGTTACCTTCAGGTGGAGAGAGAACTTCTAAATAATCCAGAAGATTGTGTTGAAGACTAAATGGATAATCCTAAAAATTTGGCCTTGAACGTCAAATGATTGTACTACTTCTTTCTTAATAAGTCTTTTTTTCCCAGTGGATTTTCTTAGGTAAGGTTTTTAATGAGGCAACTAGTACAACAACATTACCCCAATGCCTCAACGGTACTTCATGAGAAAAAGAAGTGCAGCCAGTTTAGTGAGTCATTTTGTTTTATTCCATTATAATCTAGAATCAAAGAATAAGGAGTCTTTGGCTCCATTGGAAACAATGTATGTCATGTATGTACTCTTTTCCTCTACTAAGTTTTTTGCCAAGGTTTTTTCTGGAGAGGTTTTTAATGAGGCATGAATATCAAAGACAATAATGTCCATGAGAATCTTCCAGAGAAATCTGTACACATGATCTCCAAATGAGTGGCGACATCAACATCCAATATATTCAGAAAGTTGGCATACGAGATACATAGATCAACTCAGAGATTTACATTTATTATTTTCAGAGTTTTAGGGATGATCGTTCAAGGGGAAGTGTCGTAAATATATCCAAGATATATACTGTGTGGTGACCAAGAAACCCTGAAACCCTAAAACCCTAGATTTGTTAGGCCTCATAATGTGATATCCCAATAATTATTCTCCACATATTTTCTCTCTTCTTTTTAGTGTATATATTTATATAATGCCATATATATAATTATATATAAATTTGCTGATTCCTCGCGGTACCCCTGTCTCATTTTTCAGAACTGCATTTTTGCCGCACATTCACCCGTACCCGTACGAGTAGCCATGTTTGTGCTTTCTAGCCCCAGTGTAATGGTGGTCGACATAAGATTCATATAGATGTGTATTCTTTATACATCAGCAAGTTAAACCCCATCTCTTCATCCAAAACTCATTATTCTCTTTTACCTCCCTTGTACTTTCTGTATCACAGCAAAATGCCTGCCCAATATGAGCACCCTCCTAAATCATTTCCACCCTCTTGTGACACCCATCCTTACTACAACCAATCAGGGATAGATCCCACTCCCGCACAGGCGTTCTAGAGGTGTTCATGGTCTGGTTAACGAAACAAATGAAACCAGAATTGAAAATTTTGTAGTAACAACATAATATTAATGAAGCATTCCAGAACAAGAAAGGAGAATGATTTGCAATCATTAACTGAGTGAAGGTGTCCCTTAACATTCAAAACTCCCATCGTAAAAATGTAAATCTTTGGCAAAACTACCACTTGAAACTGTATTCATAAGCAGACCATGTTACAATAGACACAGAAAGTACACTCATGTCGCAACGAAGTACCAGATCATGAAAGAAAACACAAAGACAATCATAAGAAATCAAATAGCTGAAAATTCCATATATTCAATGGTAAAATGAAAAGGAGGTACTGAAACATTTTCAAACAAAGACCACAGGATGCAGGAAGTCAAACAACATACAGTTGCAAAACATCAGTATGTACGACGAACATTAAAACCTATAAACACAAGGCCACTTTAGAATGACGAGGTATATATGTGCCACATAAAAAACAAATTTTGACTAAAGTGTTATGCAAACTGCCATCTGGTAATCACATAGAACAAGGTGAACAAGGTTACTTGGCCTATGATGTAACACAACAACAAATAACAACAGCATCAAATGATACCTATATCACACTTCTAAGCAACAGAAAAATTCTTTCCCAGTTTAAGTCAGTGGTGTTGAGTATAAAAGAATCATCAATTTCCTTTTATCATTTCTGGTGGACCTCAAGGGCTTATCTTAACACCAAAAGATATTCCCAATGGTACTTGGTGCAACCTTGATTCCTTTATATTGTGTAGCAGCGCTCAGATGTCACGGAGTGTAAAACTTAATGTAGACAGAACGTCCCGGTAGGAATACAGATATCTCAGCTCGAAAACTGGGTGGCTTTAGTTTCAAACATGAGAATAAACTCTCATAATAACTGTTTTTAGCATGTGAAAAACATCATAAATAAGATTTGTACGGTAGAATCCTAAACCATTTATAAGCAACAATTTGTATGTACAGTTCAACATAGCCAAACTAGAAAGCCAAGTAAACACAGATTGAATTCAGTTCCGATAGATTATATTTAATCTCGTTACTTGATCTTCTAATCAGGACCTAAAAATTATAAATCTGAAGCGGAGTTATCAATACACCAACAGTAAGCAACAAAATTACAAATAGATAAGCAAAACCATGAAGCAGGAACCCAGCCAGAATAGCAAAAGATAAAAAGAACAAATGAAAACAATGTGAGTAATTAAAAATTGAGATCCATAAAGCAGAAATCAATATCAAGCATCGTAACAAAGAGTTATATGTACCTGTAAGCTTCGGAGGAGGAGGATTTACTGTAATCTTCTGAGGAAGATGACGGATGACGCCCACGATGACGTTTCCGGGATCGGCTCTTTTTTCTGACTTTGAGAGGCTCCCTATCGGTTCTATGGCGGCGATGGTGGCGGTGGCTGTGGCGGCTGCGAGAAGCTTCGGAGGAGGAAGTGGACGTCGTTGGGGACGAGGAAGCGATTGCCATTGAAATATATTTAGAATGTGTTATCGATGTTCTCCTAAAATTCGAAGTACCAGTTCGATTAAGAGGAAATTGATGCAGAAGGTGCGAGAAAAGGGTCGGGAAGGGCACAGCGCTCCATGGTACATCATGCAATGCATCTCCTACCGAATGCACTACACGTGCCAGCGACGGCAGATTGACGCCCATCTAGCCGCATCAATCTGCACCGTCCATACACGCACGCATGTAGACATCCTATATGACGCACACATGAGTGTCTGTGGACCCAACCGAATTCTTTCTTTCTGGGGACCTCGAAAAAAAAGAAAAAAAAAAGAAAAGAGATAGAAAAATAGTGAAATTTTTCTTTCAATATAAAAATAGTTTTGAAAGTGTGATTGAATTGAATCTAATAACATGAATTGTTTTTCACCATTTTTTTCTATTTTTCTTTTTTAATGTTTCCGTGCTTTATTTTTTCATATACGAGGTTTTATCCAATTCGTGTGATGCACGGTCATTGGTTGAATATCTACGTGTTTTGTACGTAATATTGGTGTAGACGGTTGAATGAGCATATGGCAGAATTTAGATGCCTTTTAGAGAAGTTTATAGGGGTTTTTTATTGTTATTGTCCTTTTATTTTAGTCCATTTACCAAAAAAATAATAATTCATCTCTTGCTTCTTTATCTGCACAAACCGAATCACAAATACCCATGTACACTAAACCTTCTTATGTTTACACAAAAAAATATTTAGCATAAAATAGTCACATGCAGCATGGAACACCAGCACTAAGGAGCACTTCAGGCGACATGACTGTTGTAATATCCGTACTTTTTATTTTTGATAATTTCTATTTTTGGTGTACGTTCGTTTCGGACGACTCGCTTGTCACTATTTTGGGATTCTGAATCTAAATTGTTCTTTGAGTTTTTCCATTTGGACGAGTTTCGGTGATATTTTTGCGTATTTTCGTCTCGAACTATGTTTTATCGCATGTACGCTCGATTCTCGTAAAACTCGTTCAATTTCACTATTTCTCTGTTCTCATAAGTTCGTATGGTTGGGTTGCGCATATTGTGAGTTTCGAATTGTTAATCCGACGTTGTATCGTGATTTTCGGACGTTTGGGCCGTTTCGTAATTTTCTATAAGTTTAGGGAATTTGCCCCTTGTTCGATTTTGGTTGTGTACCACGGACTGTTCCGGTTTATTGGATATTATCTTTTCCGTTGTTGGTATTCTCTCGGACCGTTGGGTCGGCATGTCGTGTTGTGGTTTTATTGTCTTTCCAGTTTTAGCAGCTTCGTCTTGAGATCAGAAGCTGTCTGGCATGACCTGTGCAAAACGGCGCAAGATCCGCGGCATTTTGCGCCGTGTATGTGCGCCGTGTCGCCCAGTGGCGATCGCTGTCTTGCGAAACGGCGCAAGACCCGCGGCATGTTGCGCCGTGTCGCACAGGGTTCGCCCGCTGACCTGCAATACGGCGATGAACACGGCGCTATTTGGGCCGTTTGTTGCGTCGTGTTCTGTCCAGTATATATAGGACAGACGGGTGTTGTAACCCCATTTCTTCCTTTTCCTCCACTTCTCCTCGGCGATTTCGGGCGATCTCCCTCAGATATTACCTTCCATCATCTTATAACTCGGAATTGGATATTCTAACACGAATCAACCATCTTCCTTCCACCATTTCAACGTGAAATTGAGGTATTTTGGCATTTTACCTAATATTAGGGTTCTTGACTATAACTCATTGTTATTCCCGTTTTTGCTTCGATTGATGGTTGATTATAGTTATGTGATCATGGTTTCAGTCTTTCCTAATAGTTTTGTGGATTAATCCCGAGTTCTTCCCCTTCGTTAATCTAGATTAACCCTTATGCCTTCGTAGTGTTCGGTGTATTGTCCCTTAGGGTAGAACGCCGATTGTTCGTGATTTCTCAGTGGAATTGTAGTTAATTGAGTCTCTATTGTTGTTAGGATCGGATTTGTGAAGATTATTTGGACCGAAACCTTTCCTTTCACCGTTTTCTTCGCATCGTGTTATCCAAGGCAAGTACATGTATTACATTTCATTGCGTGTGTACGGTTTTGATGCAAATGATGTAAATTGTGTTATTGAATGATTATGATTGTTGCTCTTCCACCCGGGGATGGAATATGTGGCCTCTGGGGCCGATACTAATGGGTACTGCCACGGAAGTGGACTTGGGTGCGTGTGTTGATGTTCTTCCACCTGGGGACGGTTCGACGGGACCTCTGATACTAATGGGTACGGCCGCGGAAGTGGTTTCTCACCCGGGGACGGTTCGACGGGACCTCTGGGGGCCGATACTAATGGGTACGGTCGCGAGTTACCAAGTGTGGATAGTTATGATGTGGAAAACTTGAGGATATACTGATTTAGATATAAATGTGATATTCCGGAATATTGATTGCAAATGTTTTTTTCCTAAATGGTTTGTTTGTGTTGAATCGCGTATGTATATAATGTTGTGTAATTGTGTACTTGCACTAGCTATTCGAATGCTAACCCCTTAAATGGGGGAAATGCGTCTTATGCATTTCAGGTACTGGTCGAGCTGAGGAGTGTAACACCCCCAAACCGTTCGGGAATATTACAGCGCCGCAGACCCTCTCCGTGAGGATCTACCAGGCTAAATACAGAAAATACAACAACACATTACATACCGACATGGGTAATTAACAGACCATTAGACCGATTTGGTCTTTTACCACAACCTACACATCAACCATACATTACTCTTTATCGTAACTCATACCATGCGGGGGTTAACATAAATCAACGTTCCCACATAGGGGAAAATAAACACAATGGAAGGACAAAACAAGACATCACCAAATACCCAACACCAGTCTTCATGTGATTAGTATCGCCGTCTTTCATCATCATTCGTAACGATCCTGTGAATTGCTCCCAAAGAACTCCGCAAGTACCGGATGCAAACACATCCACCCCCCGAATACTCGGGGGTTAGCAAAACTCCACTGTTTTGCTAGTGCAAGTATAAATACAAAGACGAGCCATACATATCATACTCCAAGAACATAGAAATCGTGAATATACTTCCCGAGATAATTCGCTTGATCAAAACAGTTTGAATTATGAAAGATAGGAATAAAACCATTTTACATCTTACAAAACATTTTACGATCTCGGGAGTTTTGAAAGCATTTGGGGTTTAAGAATTTTCAAGCCTTTCGAAACACTTAGGGACACAGCCCAAAAATCATTTATTTCAAAATACGATTCCGATAACAAAATACGGGGTCTACGACCCAATCATAACATTCCAACCATAAGCACGGGGGTCCGTGAATCAACTTATTCACATCACATACTCACAAGAATAACCCGACATAAACTACACCATGTCAAACATTACCATGACAACAGTCTCACGAGCAATGAGCACAACTTTGCAACTTGACCATACGGCTAAACTCAACACACCACAGAGCTACAATACACAGAGCAACCACAGGACTCACGTACCCTTACCAAATTATCACAGTCAAGGGACAAATCACACACAACACATTTACTGGTGCCATTCCAGCCAAGTACGATATCATTTTGACTGCCATTCTAATCAGATGAAATGTGCGCCAAAAATCACAGTTCTCCAACAAAACATTTCAAAGTTAACCGTTGGTACGAGACTCACGGCCGTCGTACCCCGCAGAGCCCCGTCGGACATCCCTGGGTGGTTAACCCTAGTTCGCGATACGCACACACACGGCAATACGTATCCCTAGAGGCCCCGTCAGACCGTCCCTAGGTGAACATACACATATCATCCACAACGCCACGGGAAGCCATAATTCGAATACTAGAATATGCATACAAATGCTAGGTACTTCGCTAGAATGGCCACTTTAACCGGCATATACTCACAATCAATGTCACACAACGACAAGCAAATACCAATGCCAAACAACACCAAGTGTCCCAACCTCCTTACGAAGGAGTAACAAGTAATATCACACAACGTCACATATTCACCGTAAAATTACACATCTCAATACACAATCCTCGGAAAAATAATTACGGTCTACTAAATTCACTAAAATATGTTCAATATCTTCCATCACACAACAATGATACACATAATCAGAAATCACATTTATTCACAAAGCCTACGAGTTATCTTCGAAGGAAAACCTTTATAAAAAAATATACCGATCCTTTTTGGAAGTTCATTAAAACATTAAAATTCCACATATAATCAATTACCAATTATCACGTCTACGAAATATGAAATGTATGGGCAAGATACTTGCCTCGATACCACAAGCAATGAAACGACGAACGGACATGGTCGGGTAGCCCTCAAACCTCCAAGAACGAACAAAAACTCGACAACTCCAGAAAACTATGAAAATAGCATCACCACGGATCAATAACGCTAAACGGAATTCGAATCAACTCGAAAAAACAACATGGATCCGAGGGTTTATTCAAGACAAATCGAGAATCAAGTTCCGGGTGATAAAAATTGATAAATGAGTCACAAAATCTGAAGACCATGATCAATACAACAAGAATACCAAGAACAATTCATCAATCTCGGACAAAATCAACGAATCATGAAGAAAACCCCCAAAATACCCGAAATTAGGGTTCTAAGAATTTTACCTTGATTAAAATGGGGAAAGATGTTGGGATGTTGTTAAATCCATACTAGAAAATCAAAGATGTTGATGGGTGATGATATCAGGCCAAAATCCATGCTTATACGCCCTCAAGATCGTCTAGATCGCCGGAAGGAAGGAAGGGGAGAAAGAAATGACGAAAGTTGACCTCTGCAGTCCTATATATACTGCCAACTGTTAGCGCACGCTAAGGTATGTGTAGCGTGCGCTATCGGCTGCAAAATGCAGTCCAGAACCCTCTGCCAGACATCGTTAGCGCGCGCTAATACATGCGTTTAGCGTGCGCTAATTATACACTGTGTAGCCTTTGCTATATCGACCACAACTCCTCCATCCGGACTCCGATTGACTCACCGTTTGAACCATTGGAAAGCTAACTTGATGCTCTATCATACTGCAAAGATTCAGAACTTTTGAAGTTTCCAAGAATCGATGGTGATTTTACAAAGTTGAACTAATACGTCGGTTAATCCGAAACAATATCAAAACTTGCTCGAATGACGAAATGTGCTGAACAAAACATGTCTGAAATATGTCAATAAACACAAGCAAGTCATTAGAATCGAAAAATATAGAA
This sequence comes from Orobanche coerulescens, assembly GCA_033398695.1. Lineage (NCBI taxonomy): Eukaryota > Viridiplantae > Streptophyta > Magnoliopsida > Lamiales > Orobanchaceae > Orobanche > Orobanche coerulescens. The sequence continues at coordinate 53,876,222 of CM065811.1, forward strand.
ATAGAAAGTATGGGTATTACATTCTACCCCACTAAAAAGAAGTTTCGTCCCGAAACTTAAAACATAAAACGATCAATGTAAAACAATCTCAGATAACACACTCTGTCCGTTGCCAACGGCTTGCAACGAATCACATGCAGCACGTGGCTGCTAACATCCACATTGACATCTCAGAATGATAACAAAACGCACGGACAAAAATCAGTATGGTTGAACAACCCAAACAGGTACATCAATCAAAACGCGAGATAATCGCTGAACAAATACGAAATTACACAACACGAGGATTGGAAGATCGAAAACGAAGTTAATTTCCCGAACTTAAGGAAATTACGAAGTGGTCTGAACGCTCGAAAATCATGATACGAGATCAACGAATACCGGGCAACAAACGATCGAACAACAACGATCGAGACATCAACGGTCGAACAATCATATCCGAATCATAACGAATAATAGAAATCGAATAGCACATATGATCCGATAAAAACGACATGATATATATTTTCGTAAGATTCACAGGAGCGGAGCCGAATTTGGAAAAGTAACAACGACAAACGGATTAACCCAAAACAATACTACAACTCGTTCGAACAACAAAAAGTGAAGAGTAGAACAAGTCCAGAAAATATCGACGAACACAAACGAGTCGATAGAGTCGAACAAAACGAAAGCGAAAAAAATATGGGTATTACACCATATCACCTATAAAAGAGGTTTCGTCCCCGAAACCTAAACAACAAGAACGAAGTGCTAAAATAGCAACCTTCCCGGAAACCTTCTCTTGGTCCCGTATCTGATCTCGATGACTGTCTGGACCGCGGTCACGACCACGCCCTTTGCCCCTCGGCATATTAAGCGGATACTCACTCAATACAATGGTACAGCATCGCAAAATAATATACTAAATTGCCAACTCGGCTTGACATATCACATAAGACAACTAATAGCAACTCGATAAGAAGATCCACGAGGTATCCTATTACATGATATCCTTTGAAAATACTTGGATTTGCATGTTTATTCAAAATAAAACTTTGAAAGTATTTTTGGAACCTCGGGATTTTTGTCAAAACTTATAAACAAAAGACTTTAACCGTCTCCTTTTGGAATTATTTGCAAAATAATATATCCTTGCAACTGCCACTATTAAAATAACCATGCCACTACACATCATCATCACTGTTAATAACAAACAAGGTAACCACGCAAGATCCTCAAACCATTCGTACAAGCACTAAATATTCCCACCAATCATCAATCATTTTGGGGCGATTCAAGATCACGCACGATAACTGGCTCAGTATAGAAAACTTTTCCAAATCCGAGTTTGAAGTTTAAATCGAGTAAGATCCTTCATCTTTCACTATATATTTTTGCAAATAAAATTGTATTGGTTTTTGAAAATAAAATATTTTGATAATGTGAAAGATTTTCTGAAAATCATGTACTCGAATCATTTGAAAATACATCAGTACGTCAAAAATCATTTTTGAAAATCTTCTCAACACTACACAATAATCAACGACGGAAACATTTTACAAAATGTTCGAAGATACTTTAAAACGACTCTTTCAATACCGTCGGGGTTCCTTTGGGAAATTCAAGGCCGGCTCGCCAATTTTAAACAATTTTCAAAGTCCACACGAAGCCTCCGATTGAGCGAACCGTCAAAACTTTATGAAATTTAATTTTCCACAACTTGCTCAAGTTTATAAAATTTTCAGAAAAGCGTTTTCGAATACACACACAACAGACATAATTTACCATTTTATCAAAATACGATACATTACCATCAAATCCAATCACACGTCAACATCATCTGTCCACATAATTACAGTATCACACAAGCAACCGTCAAAAGATAATTAACATCTAAAACTGAAATCCTACCTCTCAGTAATGAGGACTCTCACAACAAGTGCATCTAGGACGACTTAATGTTCACACCACTAACTTAATCACAATTTTGAGCATTATTGACCAAATAATAATGCCAACATCATTACATACCCCCAAACCGACGATCATGAAATCAAAAAGTCGAAAGCAAGAGCCACGTTTCGAGTAAATTTTTTTTGGTAGACCTCATTTGAGTCTTTAAAATTAAATTTTGAAAACTTGCAATGAAAGATGAAAATAAAATATAAGTAGTTAAGTTTTAAAAAAAAGTCCGGTCTCGAGGTCATCATACGAAATCAAAAATTTTCCTTTCTTGAAGGATGTTTTAAAACAAAATTTACGTGACTCTTCAAAAATAACTAAACATTGAAATATCACATTGACAAACTTTCCTTGCGGGATCACACCAAGCCGTTACTCCAGTAAAACGATTCACACAATATATATACATATTTATACACCGATATCACTTTTCATTCAAGTACAACACAAGAATCAACGAACATGGATGGCGTATTCACAATTTACATTTAAACTCCACATAATAACACGTAATCACACAAGCTCGTATAACACGAGACGCAACAAAGTAGGGAGACTTACATCCACAGATCGCATGAAGATGATGGCTGCACCTCGATACTAATCACGACCGACACCTCAGACGACGCGTCGCGACACGACTCAGACAAAATCTGACAGGACAAGACAAGGCCCGACAACACACAACTCGACCCGACAGCCTAGGTTTCCGCAACCTAAGCTCTGATACCATATTCTGTAACACCCCCAAACCGTTCGGGAATATTACAGCGCCGCAGACCCTCTCCGTGAGGATCTACCAGGCTAAATACAGAAAATACAACAACACATTACATACCGACATGGGTAATTAACAGACCATTAGACCGATTTGGTCTTTTACCACAACCTACACATCAACCATACATTACTCTTTATCGTAACTCATACCATGCGGGGGTTAACATAAATCAACGTTCCCACATAGGGGAAAATAAACACAACGGAAGGACAAAACAAGACATCACCAAATACCCAACACCAGTCTTCATGTGATTAGTATCGTCGTCTTTCATCATCATTCGTAACGATCCTGTGAATTGCTCCCCAGCAACCTGCAAGTACCTGGATGCAAAACAGACATCCACCCCCCGAATACTCGGGGGTTAGCAAAACTCCACTGTTTTGCTAGTGCAAGTATAAATACAAAGACGAGCCATACATATCATACTCCAAGAACATAGAAATCGTGAATATACTTCCCGAGATAATTCGCTTGATCAAAACAGTTTGAATTATGAAAGATAGGAATAAAACCATTTTACATCTTACAAAACATTTTACGATCTCGGGAGTTTTGAAAGCATTTGGGGTTTAAGAATTTTCAAGCCTTTCGAAACACTTAGGGACACATTTCAAAATCATTTATTTCAAAATACGATTCCGATAACAAAATACGGGGTCTACGACCCAATCATAACATTCCAACCATAAGCACGGGGGTCCGTGAATCAACTTATTCACATCACATACTCACAAGAATAACCCGACATAAACTACACCATGTCAAACATTACCATGACAACAGTCTCACAGAACGACAGAGCACAACTTTGCAACTTGACCATACGGCTAAACTCAACACACCACAGAGCTACAATACACAGAGCAACCATAGGACTCACGTACCCTTACCAAATTATCACAGTCAAGGGACAAATCACACACAACACATTTACTGGTGCCATTCCAGCCAAGTACGATATCATTTTGACTGCCATTCTAATCAGATGAAATGTGCGCCAAAAATCACAGTTCTCCAACAAAACATTTCAAAGTTAACCGTTGGTACGAGACTCACGGCCGTCGTACCCCGCAGAGCCCCGTCGGACATCCCTGGGTGGTTAACCCTAGTTCGCGATACGCACACACACGACAATACGTATCCCTAGAGGCACCGTCAGACCGTCCCTAGGTGAACATACACATATCATCCACAACGCCACGGGAAGCCATAATTCGAATACTAGAATATGCATACAAATGCTAGGTACTTCGCTAGAATGGCCACTTTAACCGGCATATACTCACAATCAATGTCACACAACGACAAGCAAATACCAATGCCAAACAACACCAAGTGTCCCAACCTCCTTACGAAGGAGTAACAAGTAATATCACACAACGTCACATATTCACCGTAAAATTACACATCTCAATACACAATCCTCGGCAAATAATTACGGTCTACTAAATTCACTAAAATATGTTCAATATCTTCCATCACACAACAATGATACACATAATCAGAAATCACATTTATTCACAAAGCCTACGAGTTATCTTCGAAGGAAAACCTTTATAAAAAAATATACCGATCCTTTTTGGAAGTTCATTAAAACATTAAAATTCCACATATAATCAATTACCAATTATCACGTCTACGAAATATGAAATGTATGGGCAAGATACTTGCCTCGATACCACAAGCAATAAAACGACGAACGGACATGGTCGGGTAGCCCTCAAACCTCCAAGAACGAACAAGAACTCGACAACTCCAGAAAATTATGAAAATAGCATCACCACGGATCAATAACGCTAAACGGAATTCGAATCAACTCGAAAAAACAACATGGATCCGAGGGTTTATTCAAGACAAATCGAGAATCAAGTTCCGGGTGATAAAAATTGATAAATGAGTCACAAAATCTAAAGACCATGATCAATACAACAAGAATACCAAGAACAATTCATCAATCTCGGACAAAATCAACGAATCATGAAGAAAACCCCCAAAATACCCGAAATTAGGGTTCTAAGAATTTTACCTTGATTAAAATGGGGAAAGATGTTGGGATGTTGTTAAATCCATACTAGAAAATCAAAGATGTTGATGGGTGATGATATCAGGCCAAAATCCATGCTTATACGCCCTCAAGATCGTCTAGATCGCCGGAAGGAAGGAAGGGGAGAAAGAAATGACGAAAGTTGACCTCTGCAGTCCTATATATACTGCCAACAGTTAGCGCACGCTAAGATATGTGTAGCGTGCGCTATCGGCTGCAAAATGCGATCGTAACCCTCTCGGACATCGTTAGCGCGCGCTAATACATGCGTTTAGCGTGCGCTAATTATACACTGTGTAGCCTTTGCTATATCGACCACAACTCCTCCATCCGGACTCCGATTGACTCACCGTTTGAACCATTGGAAAGCTAACTTGATGCTCTATCATACTGCAAAGATTCAGAACTTTTGAAGTTTCCAAGAATCGATGGTGATTTTACAAAGTTGAACTAATACGTCGGTTAATCCGAAACAATATCAAAACTTGCTCGAATGACGAAATGTGCTGAACAAAACATGTCTGAAATGTGTCAATAAACACAAGCAAGTCATTAGAATCGAAAAATATAGAAATAGAAAGTATGGGTATTACAAGGAGCTGGCACGGGATGCGCACGCAAAGGATGGATTGGAATGATGATGAGGCTCGAGTCTATATTTTTTTTATGCTTGTGTCATTGTATCTGTTTGGGTATTGAAGTTAGACTGAGTGTTTTATAAATTGGTAAGTCCCCTGCGTGGGCAATGGATTTTTTTGTGGAGTTACACTCTTAGATATTTGGTTAAAATGTTTTGGCCGAGGCCACAGCCCTATTTTACTTTGTTGATTGTGTCTTTTGGGATTTCATATACTGTTGGCGTGTTATGCGTTAGCCTGGTAGACCGCATGAAGATTCTACGGCGTGTAATGTCCCATTTGTGATTTGGAGTGTTACAACTGTGGTCTTCTGACCAAGTGTAGCAAATGTAACTGAAAGAAAATGCACCAATAAAGTTCATTTCGGGAGTTATAAATGAAGCCCTGGAAAACAAAAAGGATTTGATTTTTTTATTGTTATTTAACAATGACTCCAAATTTCCAATTTCACACAATTTCAGAGAAAATCAACAAAAGAAATCCATGGGGCAGGATATAACGTAAAAAATTCCACATTTGCATGAAAGGCTTCTGTAATTCCTATGACCTATCCTCAAGAAGGTCCTATGACCTACCCTCGAGCAGAAATCCTACATTTACTTGCTCATTGTTATTTTTTGTGTGTGTTATAACTCCATGATGGTTAGTATTCTCTTTGGTTGTAATTGCAGGGTGCTATAACTCCATGAACACTTCATATTCTTACATAGCTTGCTCGGTATTCTTTTGGGTCTTAATCCATTAAGAATTGGTCATTAGTAATTGCAATGGTTCATATTCATCTTCCCCGCATTCAATTGCTGTGAATGCTGCAAATACATTTGTGTAGTTATTTGGTGTGCAATGTCTTGGTTGTACCGTACTTTCTTTTGTGCACAACCCCCTTTGCACATTAAATTAAGGGGATAAACTTTAAGTATTATAGATATAGAGAGATGGATCAAATAAAAATACTTTTTTAGATAAAAAATAAAAATAAATTTGAATTATTGGACTTTGTGTGAGTATGATATACATAAAATATATCACAGGCATAGCTGCCAACGGGACCAATACATTGCTTATCGTTGCTTTATTCAAATTATTAGCTTTGTTCAAATCATTAGCTTTGCTTTTGTTCGGTAAGTTAAAACATAGACAAAAATGCAGCAAAATGTTGCAAGCGTAAAGAATAAGAAAAGGAAAAACTCATTCGAGGAGGGGAAGCTTAAAACCATTACCAAAATATTAATTTCTATTTTTTTTAATTTTTTCTAAAGTAAATTTTATTTATCCTTAAATGGAGGAGCCCAGGCTCGGGACGGCCCCATGGACTACGCCCGTGAAGTATATGCATTTTATTTAATTAAAATATTAATTCATTAAAATTATGTATTATATGTATAAAATTATGTTGATGTATTAAAATAATATATTTTATACATATCTATACTTCTATTAAAAAAGAGTTGTAGACATGTATCACTTTGTAAGTTTTTTGATTTTTTATTTTAAAATATAGCTTATACATAGAGATGCATCCTTAAATTTCTAAAAAAAATCAAGATATGTGTTGTGGGAGTTTTATTCCATAATTTACACCTCATCTACCAATAAAAAAAATCTTCTTTTATTTTTTTAGCTTAAATTTAAATGTTTAGAATTTATATCAAGTTTATTTTTAATAAAAATATATAAAATTAATTTTTGTTTCATAATTTTCAACTAGACATCCATATGAATATAATAAATTTGAAGGATTTACAGTAATGACCGATTGTACAAAAAAATTATATTAGAAAAAATATGAACATTAATTTTCAGTAAATTAATTGCTGCAAAATAAAAATATATTAACCCATATTTATGATTAGATTTCAGACTCATATTGCTTACATAAAAAATAAATTATGATATTTATTTAATTATAATAACTAAAAATAATAAAAACATACATTGCACACACACATATATTAAGACTTAATAATATACTACTTCCGTCCCCAAAATTTGTTCCTACTTTTTTCGGTATGTTCGATTTATGTAATGAACACTAATTGACTTAATACGCCGCTAATGTGGTACTCTTTCTTGAATTATATTAAACCCCATAATACACTCAATAAGTCTTTTATTAATATTACGCTAATATGATACTCATGTCGAAGATCATCAAAAACAAATTTAGAGATCGAGAAATTATTTTTTAATAAGAGTATTTTGTGCGGTGCATCGCACCGAAAAACATCTAGTTTTATTGTAAAAATAAATCTTAATCATTCATTTAATCAAACTATATGGACCAAATTTATTCTTATTATTGTTATCGAAACCACTCTTATATGTAGCTTCTTGAAACTTTAAAAACACACGCTTACACTTTAAAAAGTCTTGCGTCTTACTATTCAGATTTATTCTCAAAGGTGAACTTCTCCTCTTTCTCTCGTATATTCTCTTTCTGCAATTTATTCCCAACAATAATGACAACTGTTTATAATTCATTGTGCATGTTTACAAGGAAACCTGGAGGCACCAAGAGCGGTGGATGGTGTAGATAAAGAGGATGATAACGCGGTCGAAGTTGGCTTAGTTTGTTGGAAAAATCCGGTGTTACAAGACTCGTGTACAGCGAATATTCAGAACTTTTATTTGTAGAAACTGAACATAAAGTGACGATATTCGTATTACAATAAATAACCGAAACAACTTGAAATAAACAAAACCAGAAGTCGGTTGAAGTAATCTTCTGCCCGCAAGACGAGAATACACCCCGATAGTGCTCACGGTAAGACGGCTCGTCCCCAAAGGTAAACGACTTCAACGTCTTGATAGTAGCAGCGCCGCAAACTAATCGAGCTCCAATGAACAGGACAAGAACGAGAACTGAGCTAGACTCTATACGAAATGATTATACGTTTGCTATGAAGATGTCGATTTCCTCTCATCGAAACCATGCAAAATGCAACCTATTTTTATAGCCATCTCAAACCATGTGAAGGGACTCATCGCCATAAAGGCCATTCATGAAGGAGCCATGAAGGCTCGCGGTTTCAGAAGCCCAAAAGGCTCGATCGGATGAAGAGTCTCGGAGCATTTATTAGTCAGCTCAAGAGTCATGGGCTAGATCAAAAGGTTAATGGACTCGCGGATTTGGTCCAAAAGATAAGGCCCAAACACCAGCCCAAAGCACCAATTGCCAAGTCCTGTGTAACACCCCAAACTAGGTGGATATTACAGTGCCGTGGACCCCCGATTGGGACCCACCAGGCGAATGAAAATTAATGACTTAAATAATATAATTGTAGTACTGAACCATATTATATCATTAAATTACTCCGATGAGGAGTTTCATTACAACACACCCAAGACAAATACAGAATACATGTATACTTTATATGAAGATAAAATATACAACACGGAATAAATGAGTATTCAAACGGAAGTCTGCAGCGGAAATGAAAATGAAGAAAACATGAAGACTGAAAAGACTGGGCCCCCCTACTAGTATCACTGGGACTCCTCACCGCCAAAGTTCTCTTCCCGTGCCTTAGCCTTGCCATGACCTGAAAACAACATCCCCCAACGGGGTCAGTTACACAGAACGACAATCCTCAAGAGTTGAACAATATACAACAATCAATAATGAATTAAGTTGAATGATGGGCATCAATGTACACCCGAATGAACTGAGTAAGAGCACAAATATCCGAGTGTCCGGAGTCCCGCATATACACCCGCTATTGGCCTAATTAGTCTCACGGTTCAATGTGTCCGGAGTCCCGCGTATACACATTACCATGCGCACAGTCCAATGTGTCCGGAGTCCCGCATATACACATGACCATAGTGTGCCCGACTAAAATTCCACATGCGCCAACCGGCCATGCAATATAATTCCGGAAGATCACCAGAACAAAAATGACCAAGGTGAGGAGTAATGAATAGAATCCGATAAGGATCAAGAACGACTCACCGAGATGAAATAATGATACAACGAGTGACAGCTTCAATGAAATGATTTTGGAACCGTCGTTCCTCGTGAGTTACATGATGAGTTGATAAATACAAGTCTCGACATGAACGATATATTATGAGTGAATTATATGTATGAATGAACAACAACGTAAGGAATGAATATCCTTTTAACCGAGTAAGAATTTACTTACACAATACCGGTGTTGAAATGTCCTTCCTCGAACAACGTCCTAAAAAGAGATGTCGGTCGCTCGAACAACCTTGAATGACACAATTACCAAAAATCCGCTCAATAAACGTATCAAACACGATTATAACCAACTCAAACGCCGGTACAACAATATACAAACTCATTGAGGCATTCTAACGAATACTTAGCAATCATACATCCTTTGATAATATTCAATCCCGAATATATCGAAGCCAAACTCCAAAATGAGTATTTCAAACCAACAAAACACCTTCAATGATATCAATAATCCCATAGGAATCCACAACTCGAGTTAACGACAACAATCTAATTGAAAACCCCCAAAAATATCGAAGTCAACCAAAAAGTGTTCTTGAATTAACCCCAATATTCATGAAATCCGAAATATATGCCAATAAATCCGTAGGAATACATTCATCCAAGGTAGATAATTCATATCTAACATATTCCAACAACAATCCAAGCTTACACGAAGAAATCGGAAGGAAAATACCCAAAATCCGAAATTCTAGATTCAAGAAATTATTACCTTGATTTGATGTGATGGAGATGATGAAATCATGATTAATCCGAATGATAAGCTTGAAGATGATCGTAGATGGATTCAGCTCGAAAAGATCTCTCCGAATCGCCCAAAATCGCCCGGAATCGTCGAAGGAGTGAAGAGAGAATGACAAATGACGAATCTGGACTGCACTGTCCAATATATACTGTCCCCAGATTAGTGCACGCTACGACCTATTATTTAGCGTGCGCTAATGGGTTAACCGGACAGTCCAGTGAACTCTGACTGCCTCGTTAGCGTACGCTACGAACTTGATAGCGTGCGCTAACGCCCTCCCAATAGCGTGCGTTAACTCCAAAAGTTAGATTGCGCTAGCTAAATACCTGATGTCCAGTGATCGAAGTCCAGAACCTCGTGTCCTCTGACCTGCTTGCGATAGCACGCGCTACGTCCAATAATCAGCGTGCGCTACTGCCCCAATAGCGTACGCCAGAATCCACTCATAGCGTGCGCTAGGAATTATTCCAAAATCAGTCCAATACCCACTGGACTCTGCCTGATCGGCCTTAGCGCGCGCTATACTGACCGCATAGCGGGCGCTATCCAAACTTACTAGCGGGCGCTACTTACCAATCGTAGCGTGCGTTACACCAACTCGACTGCAGTCCAGTGCCTTCTGGACTGCAGGCCTGAACCACATTAGCGTGCGCTAATACTGATAGATAGCGTGCGCTACCTGTACTCAATTAGCGCGCGCTAAAGAGAGTACGTAGCGTGCGCTACTCCTCACACACAGCCCATTATGAAGATGACAATGATGATGACCATGGTTCGATCCTCCAACCAGGTGGGACGACGAATGATAACTGATGCACGATACAATTACTCTGATCGGTGAATACAATGAATGAATATGAACGATGAATGATCATTAATGAGTGAATAATTACTGAGTGATAATTACTGAATGATAATGACTGAATTACAACCGGGTATTACATCCTGGGCCTGAGCCTGGGCCCGAGCCCGAGCTCGAGCCCGACCCGACCCTTCCCGTCCCGTATAGACGGGCGGCGGCGGCGGCGTGTGTGTGTGTGCGTGCAAGGACATCCTTACACACCAACCCAACTTGTTATTAAGCCCATATAGACAAAGACTTTAAATACAAGTCAAAACATCGATATATAATCAATGTGGGACAACTAACATAACATGTTAGTTTCTACACCAACATCCAACCTTTGGCATACAATATCTCACTCATCGGAATTCGGTTTATAGATATTAAAGATACCATGTTCATCTATTCACGACGTAGATTAACATTCAATAAATATTTTAATTAAATAATAAATATTTAATTAACAATATTTATCCTTAATAAATAGTTAATTATTAAACCATTTCCAACAATCCCCACATGAGTGAGAAAGCCGTATGCAAATGCAAATGCAGACACATAGCTCAGTCCTGAAGAGACACTATTTCATTAAGTTAGGTGGCTTGTGGCCTTGAATCTTTCCATAGTCAACATCATTGAGTATACTGGCAGCATAGTGGTCACAAGTACCTTGAACTAGTCCTCCATGGTGTATACTGAGACAATAATATTGACACAATATAATCTCAATTCCGTCCGTTCTAACGTATTGTGTCCTTTATAGCCTTGGACACCCCTTTAGATTCACAAGTGTATCAATTGAAGTGGCCCTCACTTCACACTTATGTAGGTGATTCTTATTTCCAAGTATCCTACTATACTTAACCTTTCTGAGGTATAACCACCCCAAGGTATCAAGAACCATTAAAAGTTATAAAACTTAACCTCACCACATATAGGTTTACAAATACTCGGTGTTCTTAGAGAATAGGTAAGTTTGAGTGTTTATCACACGGATTCTCATAACTTCATTGTCCCATTGAACCAAGCTCTTGGGATCCTCCAATTGACATGGTTGGGTTTCCGCTATAATCGTCACTAAGATATGGATTTAACACCCATTCCCTCTAATAGTTTATACATTTGATCTCGATTAATGCTCTTCGTCAGCGGATCCGCTAGATTATATATTGACTTTACACAATAATCCCACTCAATATCAAACGTCTCATGATATGATGTCAACGACGATCATATCAACCCCACAATTTGAGGTATTCATGTCAACACCTGCTACAAGAGGTAATTACATGTCACACCCCCACATTCCTAAATTATTTGGAAAGTACTTATCCCAAAAATAATTTAAGAGCATATTTCCACTACACAAATTATAATGGCTTGTGAGGTAATAACTTTGTAAATAAACATACAAAGTACACGTATCATATGACATTCATATCGCCAACAAATTAATAAAATCTGTAAACGGTTTAATTAAAAACCATAATGTTCATCTCATGACTCCGATGAGGTTTTACAACAAGTCCAATTTGTTTAAATGTTTCAATTCAAAACCATAACATTCATCTCATGACTCTCATGAGGTTTTACAACAAGTCGATCAACATTGTTAGCAATGTTATCAACTAAATTGCAACGATTCGTCCAACAAGTGTATTTTGAAGAATACCCCCACAACCAAGTCACCTCGATCTAAAAAAAGACCTTTTATTGACATGTTCTACAACATGTAAACTCAACTTGGTTATAGTAAATCTTGCACAATGACAAGTCATCTTATTAGCACATTGTGGACACAAGTCCTTACACTTTAAACAACAATTATTTCATCATTGTCATCTTCGTCGAAGTCCTTCTCGACATCGTCGTAGACATTATTCTTAGCCTTCTTCTTATTTGGCTCTTGATAATCTATAGCCTTGTCCTTGTCTTCAACACGTAGACAGAATCGCTTGTTGGATGTACCAACACATTTCTCAATCAAGTTCGCCTTAGCCTCTATAAGTGCCTTGGCCTTCAAAACTTGATCTTTCACATGAGCTTCGACTTGAAGCTCCAGAATCAACTGTAACACCCCCAAATCCTATTGGGTTAATAGATGAAGCAACTTCGACTTCCAAGCTTCACAAATCTGCTCAACCATATAAGCCACCGGTCCCTTTTCTGAGCCGACTTAGAAAAGCATAGCAAGATCAGTTCCGTGGACCCCACACCAGGAGAACCACCAGGTGAATACGACTAAAATACATCAAATTAACCAACAAGGGAAATCACAGTCACTACTATGATACCCGACACAATATTCCGATGAGGAATTTCAACGACAACGATGGTCCTACATGGCCAAAATAAAAATACAACAACATATACGAGCATCTGCTCGGGTAATACATAATGACAATGACTGACCAACTGGAGAACACTCCAACTGACTGACCAACATGAACAACTCGGACTAGTATCGCTCGACAGCCTCGTCGCCATCGTCATGCCCCTGTGTCTCAACTTTCTCCTCGCAAGCACCTAAAACATGAAAACATGTTCCGCCTGTTAGGATTGTATACTGCAAAGCATACTTTATGCTTGCATTACCTAAATTCCCTGTTACTACCTATGAGAATATTAATTACATTTAATCACATGTTTTGCATATTTATTCACGTTATGGTTATGCAAATGAAATGTCTAATTATTTTATATTGTAGATAATGTGGTGTGTTGGTGTCACACGGAAGATCACATTATCGGTGCCTTATAAAATAATATAATAGTTCACAACCTATATAATTATTAGACAAATTATATAAAAGGTTGTAGTGTATGCTTGAGAGTAGTTGGTCTTGACTATTAGCATACATTAGCATATTTGCATACGTTGAACTGGACCGAGGTGAGATAGTGTCTTCTGCATCGTTGTAAGAAGAACGTAAATCTCGGATAATTATTATTTCTTAATTCTAAGTATATAATATTTAATTGTGTATTTATAATAATTATTGCTTTGATTTACCATAGGTGAGAGTCAAAATGATCGACTCAATAAGCCTCGTATCTTGGGCAATAATATTGTTTATACGACAGTTATTATTATTACTAGAAATCGTGTCCCGACTCGTGCAGGTTGATGATGTCCCCTTGAGGAGCTCGATAATGATTATTATATTAAACCTTGCAGGTGGATTTAATTCCGATATAATAATAAGGTTCGAGTGGTACTACTCTTGGATAAGATATTAATTAATTAAAGCTGTCAGTAGCTTATAATTAATTAATGGACATTCGATATCTTAAACACGAGAAATAATATATTTAATAAGGAGCCCAATTTCGTAATTTGGGATTTTGGTAGGAAGTGCAATATCAACCTTTTAGTGGACTAAGTTGATATTAATAGATTCATTATATTAGGAAGAGTTCTAATAAGGTAAGATGAATTTATTGGGAGTTCTTCCATAATCCTCCTTAAGATCCCTAGTAGTAGTCCAAGAGCCTATAAATAGGACTTATGGTGAGGTGTTGGTCGATTATTCATTGTCCCAAGCTTGAGAGATCGATTTTCTTTTTCTTGTGTTTAATTGTAGATCTAGACTTGTGTCTTTGATTCTACAATTTAGATAACACATCAATTTGCTAAGAGTGTTCATAAAATACTAGAAAGCAAAGAAAAATAAATCGAGTGATCCCAAGTGAAGGAGTTTCGGCCGATTCCCCATAGAAGTCCAAACAAGATCCGGTAGCTTGTTGCCCACACAACGTCCGGGTTAAGGCGGATCATACTCTAGAAGGTCTAAAGGTAGAAATACAAGGTGATCAAGACGGAAGTAACCAATACTCTTCAAAAGGTAATATCATATGATCTTTGGATCTAGATTACGATATTTTAATTATCAACATATTTAATTAATAAATAATAAATAATATTTAAATTGCTTATTAGTCTTAGTAATTAATTAATTAGCATGCCTAAATAGATCTCATGCTCGTAGATGCGTAAAACGCGATTATTATCTTTCCCAAACTTCGCTTTCGCTGCGTTTTACTTTCCAACAATTGGTACCAGAGATGGATTTTTAGGCTTTTGCTATTTTAATTAATTTTGGTGATTAATTGATAGCAATTTAAATGTTCATATACTTTGATGTTGGAATATTTTGCTAGATGTGTTTTTGCAGGTGATATGATCAAATTATCATGGTTTATATGAATGGTGTATTTATTTATTTTTATTAATTATGCAATTGTTGGTTTGGCCCATTTTTTTGAGGCATGTAATGGTTTTTCCCGTGAGAAAATCCGCGGGTAGTTCTAGGTGGTTTTATTTTTCGTGTAATCTTGATGTAATTTCGATGTATTTTATTTTGTATAAAATTGTAATCGAATTCGGAAAAGACGGGATCACGAAGAAATAGAGCAGAACCGGATCGCGGCGCATGATCGACAAGCAGCGAGTCTGTGGCCGCTGAAAGCAAGACACGGCCGAGCAGCCGAAAGCGAGCTGCTGCGGCACTGTCCGGGCCATTGTTCGGGCCGGGTCGTCCAGTTTTGGTCCGGTCCATTTCGCCGCCGTTACGTCCGCTGGAGAGTCGGGATTTAAAATTAATTTTTTTTTATGTAATTAATTTTGCATAAAAGTGAAATTTTAATTTTGGAAATCCACGGCCCGGCCGGGGAGGAGCGACGAGATGCTTGATTCAGTGGGAGAGATCGAGTTGAAGATTTTCTCGGATTCAACTCAAGGAAGAAGACCATGATAATTGGATAATTTAATTGTCCATGCTTTATTTTTGGTTTTTATTGTTTTGATGTATGGCATGTATGGATGTATGCGTGATATGTTTCCTTGCATGTTAGGATGAGAAAATTAAAAACCTTAAGGATAAAATAACTAAGTGATTAAATTGATTTTTTTTTTAAATAAAATCAAATTGGCCTCCATAATTAATTTAAATTGTGAAGTAATTAGCATGCGCGTTGACATTAGAGTCTTCCTCCATATCGGATGTGCTAATTATAGATTCACTAGTTTTAAATTTCAAAATGATAACATAAGGTAAATATTACTTTTTATGATAGGACCTCTCCATCTGTAGGACTATTATTTAAAAGATAATATTTTAAGGATGTTAAATTATGGTGTTCACTTAGGTGTATTAATTAATATGCTCCCCATCGGAGTCTATGTTAATTAATACATGGCCAAGAGGAACCAACTATTAATTTTACTTGTCATAACGTAATTTGACTAGATAGTAAAATTAAAGACGTAAAACTCTACTTGAGAAATGTGTGTGTAAACGTCCACACGATCGTGGCTTGCATGTGCGGATTTTTCGAGGTGTTGGTTGCTAACATATATATTGTGTTTTGAGGTTTTTCGATATATTTTGCTATGCATTATGTGATGGATGTTTTAATTTTTATCTCAGATGTCTTTCAATCCACTAGCTGTTATTCTCAAAGAAAATAAACTTGATGGCACTAACTTTGCCGATTGGAAAAAAAATCTTGACATTGTCCTGACTGCTGAGGGGCATACATTTGTCTTAATCGAGGAGAGCCCTCTAGAACCAGAACCGGATGCCACTCCCGAAGAGTTGGCTGAATTCCTAAAATGGAAAAAGTCTGATGAGATGGCTCGCTGTTACATTTTAGCTTCACTGACAAATGTATTGCAGTGTCAGCATCAGACGATGGGCTCGGCCGCGGAAATGATGAAAAGTCTCACCGAGATATTTGGTCATCAGAACCGGGTGGCTAGACAAAATGCAATGAGGGTATTGATGACAACCCAAATGTCTGAAGGGACCCCAGTAAGGGATCATGTTCTAAAAATGATGTCCCATTTGAACGAACTGAGCATACTGGGGGCTACTATAGATGCAGAAACGCAGGTCGATATTATCTTAGGCATCTTACCTAGAAGCTTTGAGCAGTTCCGCCTTAACTACAATATGAACCGTAGGACATATAGTTTGGCGGAACTTCAGAGCTTGATCTGTGAAGGTCTCTTCAAACAAGGTTATCATCAAATTCTTGCGGCAACCGGTGCTACTTCTTCCAAACCCAAATGGGGAAAGAAGAAGAAGCAGGTTGGCCAGAATCAAGTGGCAACCCTCAAGGTGAAGAGCAAGGCTCCTCATCCCGAGGCGAACAAAAAGCCAAAGGGAAAGTGCTACAAGTGCGGTCAGAAAGGACATTTTAAAGCGGACTGCCCTGCTCTTAAGAAAGGTATGTCTCGTGCACTAGTAGTCAAAACATGTTTGGCAGCTTGTTTTTCCACTTCGTGGATAGTTGATTCAGGCTCCACTGATCATATTTGCTTTGACTCGCATGGTTTTCAGGTAACCAAGCAGCTTAGTGCGGGCGAGATTACCATCAACTGGGGCGATTATTCCAGGCTTATGGCTGTTGCAGTGGGAGTCATGCAGTTGAAGATTAATGATAAATTATTAGTCCTCAATAATGTATTATTAGTACCGGATTTTAGAATGAATTTAATTTTGGTTTCTAAATTAAAAAACGATGGTTATTCAGTTTCTTTTGATGATGATGCCATTATTAAGAAAAGAAGCGGTGAATATATTTGCAAAGGTATCTTTAATGATGGACTATATGTCGTTAATACTGCACAAACTCCTATGCATAAATCACTTAACTCTTTGTCTAAACCTAAAAAGAGAAAAGAACCTTCAAGCATAAACCAAACATATCTGTGGCATTTACGGTTAGGACATGTAAACCTTGGAAGGATTCAAAGATTGGTAGATGATGGCCCATTGGATGATCTCCAAGTTGAGTCATTTCCAATTTGTGAATCTTGTCTGGAAGGTAAAATGCCCAAAAGGGTTTTTAAAACCAAGGGAAACCATGCTCAGAATGTGTTAGAATTGGTTCATACGGATGTATGTGGTCCAATGAATATCCAGGCTAGGGGTGGTTTCGAATACTTTATCACGTTCATAGATGATTATTCGAGATATGGATACATCTATTTGATGCGACGTAAGTCTGAAGCCTTTGACAAGTTCAAAGACTTCAAGGCTGAAACGGAGAAGCGTCATGGGAAGAGTATCAAGTCACTACGATCTGATCGTGGTGGCGAATACCTTAGTGGAGAGTTTTTGGATTTCTTGGTGAATGAGGGGATTTCATCCCAGCTCACCGCGCCGGGAACTCCACAACAAAATGGTGTGGCTGAAAGAAGGAATATGACTCTTTTAGAAATGGTTAGATCAATGATGAGTTATACAGATTTACCTATTTCGTTTTGGGGATACGCCTTAGAAACAGCGGCGTACATTCTAAACCTGGTGCCTTCGAAATCAGTTCCAAAAACACCCACAGAACTGTGGAGTGGGCGTAAGCCCAGTCTAGGACATGTTCGGATTTGGGGTACTCCAGCACATGTGCGGAATAAGGAAGCCGATAAGTTGGCATCTCGTACAGAAGTACGAGTGTTTGTGGAATATCCTAAGGGAACGAAGGGTGGCTTGTTCTATAGTCCCCAGGATCAGAAGGTCATTGTTAGCACTAATGCCCGATTTCTGGAAGAGGATTATATGATTAGTCACAAGCCCATGAGCGAGATAATTTTGGAAGAGCTGAGGGGCGAGACTCCATCTATACCAATCGTACAAGCGCCAACTAACACTGCACCACGTATCGATTCTGATACTTTTACACCAACTCAGGATTTGCCTCGTCGTAGTTGGAGGGTTGTTTGTCAGCCCAAACGATTCATAGGCGTGGGAAAGTCTTCGGACTCAATACCAGGCGAAGATGAATCAGATCCCTGGACCTATAAGGAGGCAATCCAAGATAAAGATGCTGACTCCTGGCAAGTAGCAATGGAATCAGAAATGGGATCTATGGATTCCAATTAAGTGTGGGAGCTAGTAGAGCTACCTGATGGTGTGGAAGCCATTGGGAGTAAATGGGTCTACAAGCGAAAGAAAGGACGTGACGGGAAGGTTAAAACCTTCAAAGCGAGGCTTGTTGCAAAAGGTTACACTCAGAAAGAGGGTATCGATTATGATGAAACCTTTTCGCCGGCAGCCATGTTTAAGTCAATACGGATTCTTTTAGCTATAGCTGCGCATTTAGATCTGGAGATTTGGCAGATGGATGTCAAGACTGCATTCTTGAATGGGAGTCTAGACAAGGAAATCTATATGCGCCAAGAAGAGGGATTCATTGCTGAAGGAGAAGAGCACTAGGTGTGCAAACTTAAGAAATCCATTTATGGACTTAAGCAAGCATCTACATCTTGGAACACTCGTTTTGACGAAGTTGTCCAGTCATATGGATTCGTCCAATGTCCGAGTGAGAGTTGTGTGTATAAGAAATGCGATGGAAACATGTTGGTGTTTCTTGTACTGTATGTATATGATATCATTCTGATTGGAAACAACATGAAGGAATTGTCGGACGTACGGGTATGGCTATCTGAGCAGTTCGATATGAAGGATCTAGGATAAGCAGGACACATCATTGGAATCAGGATCTTTCGTGATCGGAAGAAAAGGATGTTGTGCTTATCCCAGGCATCCTATATCGATACAGTGCTGAAGCGGTTTAACATGGAGAATTCCAAGAAAGGTTTTCTACCTTACAGACATGGAATTCAACTATATAAGGATATGTGTCTTAAGACACAAAAGGAGATATATGACATGAAGATGGTCCCTTATGCATCTGCTGTGGGAAGTCTCATGTATGCTATGCTTTGCACTATGTAATATCCGCAATTTCGGATTTCCGGTAATTTTCTTTTTTCGGCGGAAGTCCGTTTCGCCGACTCGCTTGGGACCGTCTCATCATTCTGAGAATGATTAATTCTGCATTTTTTGTCATCCGAGTTCGTTTCGGTATTGTTTTGTTGAGTTCCGTGTTTCTTAACGACTTTTCCGCACTCGAGTTCGATTCTTGTGAATCTCGTTCGAAATTACTGTTTCGAGTTTCCCGTAAGTCCGTTTAAATTTGTTAGACGTGTTGTGAACTTCGGTTTGGTTATTCGATCACGTATCGTGATTTTCGGACGTTTTGGGCCATTTTCGTAATTTCCCAAAGTTTGGGGTAATTACTTTCCGTTGTCGAATTTCGAACCTTCGGGTGGTCGGAATCATGTGTTCTCTCAGTGTTCGGATTCGTCCTTACGAGTACTTCGTAACTGTGCTTTCGGTTTACGTTCAGGTCTGAGTTTCAGGATTTTTCGGACCGTCGGATCGACCGAGTCCTGGCTGGCCGGACCTGTGCGAAACGGCCCTGGAAACGGTGCTGCCCAGCGCCGTGTCTTGCGCCGGGTCGGCCAGGACCAGCAGCCTGCCGAGACACGGCCGAGACACCCGGCGCTGGTCTGGGCCGTTTGCTGCACCGTGTCCGGCAGGGGTATAAATATGGCAGAGTAGTCGGGTTTTTCTTCATTTTTCTCACTCGTTTCATACCCTTCCGCGGCTGGAGATTTCATGATCATGGAGGGATGTTGTTAGGGGTTAAATCCATGAAGTTTTGGAGTTCATAACATCGATTAATCCTTCCATAACTTGCTCCGATCGACCGAATCAAGGCAAGTTTTCTTAAAATCTAGTTTTGGGGGTTTTAGTTGATTTTGTCCGATTTGATCGTTTTAACTCATATTTCTGATGGATAATTGTAGATTAAGTAGTATTCTATCATTTTCATCATCTTTCCACGGTTTTACCATTTCCGATTCGTCGTTTATATGAACTTTCGTTTGACGCCTTCAAGGTGTCCGGGAAAATGCCACAGAGAGAAAATTGGTCGTTTTGCGATGTTTTCCTCGTGTGATTTGTTGTTTATTTGATGATAGGATACTAGGGACGAATTCCCTACAAAAATATAGTGTTGAGCCTTTCCGATCGCCGTTTACTGAGTTCGGATTTCTCCAATCAACCGCATTTTCTGAAGTATTCGTGAGAGATTTCCAAGGCAAGTACCTTGATATACGAATTGTAACTGCGTGAAATCATTGTTGTCGAAGTGTATGAATTTATACGGATGTATAAATGTGTGTATATATATATATATGTGCATGTATATATATATATATCTAGTTTTATACATGTATATATATTTATATGTTAAATATATGTATGTATATACATATATTGATATAAGCGCCTATATTGGTGAATGACGAGTGATGAATACTAACACTAGACGACGTACTCGACTTGGATTGATGGGTAAACTATATTTATTCTTATAATATAGTAAGGTTATATATATATATATATATATATATTCGGTTGAGTCGCAATATAGGGATATATGTGTGGTATTGGTTGGTTATGCTTGAGGGCTTATTGTGATTGAGTTTGATTGATAACGTGCGTGTTATTGTTTATTTGTGTGGTTATGGACTAGCGGAGAAAATTGTGTAACTTGATGTATCGAGTTGATAATTGTGGTGACGTTTGTCTGTGTGCTTGATGTTTGAAACAATGTGGATACTTGTTGTGAGAAACGTCATATCCGGGAACCTCTGAGGGCGGGGCGTGCACTCCGGCCTGGTGTACGCTGCAATGTGCGGCTCCATATGGGTGGTGAACGCCGGTGTTACATAATGCGTGTGTCAAGGGGCGGCTCTTGCGGGAGTGATCGCCGACGCAGTGACATGTTCAAGGAGCGGCCAACATAGTGGAGTGAACGCCGGTACACAGGTGCGCAAGGGAGGCGCTTGGCAGGCTTATTGGTTTCGGGTATTTGAGTGATAGGTAAGACCCCGTTACCGAATGATGTTCGTATCTAAAATCTTTCAAACTCTCTCTTAAACGTTTGTCTTGATATAGACCGCGATTCGCGTTTTTGAAAGTTTGTTTCAACTTGTTTTTAAAGCGTTGGTATCAGGGTTAATTAACCAAGGAGGTTTGACGAAATCTCCGAGGGTTAATTAATCGGGGGTCTTGAGCAGGATATGTCGAATGAGAGATTGTGCCTTTGATTGTATTGTGTTGTTATTCTGTGTATTGGGTCGAGGGCCCTGTGAAACGTTGAGATGATTGATCTCGTGATGATGTTAATTGGATTGGGTTGAGAAACCCGTGAGATGTTGTAATGATTTCGTTTGTGACTGTGTTCTATAAATTGGATTGAGGATCCTGAATAATGTTGACATATTTTCGTGCAATCATTTTTCATATCTTGGGTCGAGAACCCGAGAGCTCTTGAAATTATTTTCTAAAAGCATCCCCATTCGATTTTTGTTTAAAACCCCAAGACGACCCGAGTCATTAATAATGTTTTCAAACTATCTTATCAAAATACTTTTCCCTTTATAAGAATAGATTTACAAAGTAAATCTTTTGACTCCTTGGGTTCGTTTAAAGTTTAATTGGTGTTACGTTCCATATAGAGAATATGACTATGTGATTATTTCTCACCTTGTGTATGCGAGTGCTATACTGTGTTGACTATGGGAATGTATGGTTTGTGTTAAGGCTTCACGGCTGTTGAGTTTTGTGTTGTTATTATTCGTATATCTTGAACATTATGTACTTGCACTAGCAAAATTCCAGTTTGCTAACCCCCGAGTTTTCGGGGGGTGGGTGCCTGTTATGCGCTCAGGTTTTGGCAGCTCGGGAGCAGTCACAGGATTGGCTTGGAAGGAAATAGAGGACAACGATGCTAATCACACCAGGGTCAGAGTCTTTTCTTTTGTTTCATCTTGGTCGGTATTTTTCCCATTTGGTTAAGTATTCACCCTTGCACGGGTGTAGTTTTCATTTATTGAATGGAGTCGTCATCCCCTTTTGTGTGAAAGTTTATTTTTGTCATTGAGATGTAAAATTCATTAGTTTCTGAATTGTATAATGACCTTGTCGGTCTACGTTGTATTTAGATTGACCCCGGTCGGTCAATCATTGTGTAGTCTAGTGGAGTTTAGCCTGGTAGATCCTTGTGAGAAGGGCCTACGGCGTGTAACATTTCCGGACGTATTCTGGGGGTGTTACATACTAGACCAGATATCTGTCATGCCGTGGGCATGGCTGCTAGATATCAGTCAAACCCAGGACCAGGACACTGGATTGCTGTCAAGCACATGCTCAAGTACCTGTGAAGGACTAGGGAGTACATGCTTGTATATAAATCAGACGACCTGTTTCCGGTGGGTTACACTAACTCAGATTTTTCATCGGACAAAGAAAAGTCCAAGTCTACTACGTGTTATGTGTTTAGCCTGGGAGGTGGAGCCATTAGTTGGAGGAGTGTGAAGTAGAAATGCATCTCGGACTCTACCATGGAAGCCAAGTACGTGGCAGCCTCTGAGGCAGCCAAGAAGGCAGTGTGGCTCAAGTACTTCCTGCAAAACTTAGATGTGATTCCCAATTTGCCAGAGGGTATTACACTTTATTGTGATAATACTGGTGCAGTCGCAAATTCAAGGGAACCACGAGCCCACCATGCAAGTAAACATATCAACCGCAAGTACTACATCATACGACACTTCGTAAAGGAAGGAGACGTAGTTGTAGCCAGGGTTGCATCAGAAGATAATCTTGCTGATCCTTTCACGAAAGGCCTACCTTCAAAAGTTTTTGAAAGGCATGTGGAAGGAATGGGATTACGGTGTATGGCAGCATTGCTTTGAGTATAAGTGGGAGAAATGAGAGACTATGTAATAGAGTAGTATACTTAAAAGCATGCTTTGAATATAAGTGGGAGATTGTTAGGATTGTATACTACAAAGCATACTTTATGCTTGTATTACCTAAATTCCCTGTTACTACCTATGAGAATATTAATTATATTTAATCACATGTTTTGCATATTTATTCACGTTATGGTTATGCAAATAAATGTCTAATTATTTTATATTGTAGATAATGTGGTGTGTTGGTGTCACACGGAAGATCACATTATCGGTGCCTTATAAAATAATATAATAGTTCACAACCTATCTAATTATTAGACAAATTATATAAAAGGTTGTAGTGTATGCTTGAGAGTAGTTGGTCTTGACTATTAGCATACATTAGCGTATTTGCATACGTTGAACTGGACCGAGGTGAGATAGTGTCTTACATGCATCGTAAGAAGAACGTAAATCTCGGATAATTATTATTTCTTAATTCTAAGTATATAATATTTAATTATGTATTTATAATAATTATTGCTTTGATTTACCATAGGTGAGAGTCAAAATGATCGACTCAATAAGCCTCATATCTTGGGCAATAATATTGTTTATACGACAGTTATTATTATTACTAGAAATCGTGTCCCGACTCGTGCGGGTTGATGATGTCCCCTTGAGGAGCTCGATAATGATTATTATATTAAACCCTGCAGGTGGATTTAATTCTGATATAATAATAAGGTTCGAGTGGTACTACTCTTGGATAAGATATTAATTAATTGAAGCTGTCAGTAGCTTATAATTAATTAATGGACATTCGATATTATAAACACGGGAAATAATATTTTTAATAAGGAGCCCAATTTCGTAATTTGAGATTTTGGTAGGAAGTGCAATATCAACTTTTTAGTGGACTAAGTTGATATTAATAGATTCATTATATTAGGAAGAGTCCTAATAAGGTAAGATGAATTTATTGGGAGTCCTTCCATAATCGTCCTTAAGATCCCTAGTAGTAGTCCAAGAGCCTATAAATAGGACTTATGGGGAGGTGTTGGTGAATTATTCATTGTCCCAAGCTTGAGTGATCGATTTTCTTCTTCTTGTGTTTAATTGTAGATCTAGACTTGTGTCTTTGATTCTACAATTTAGATAACACATCAATTTGCTAAGAGTGTTCATAAAATACTAGAAAGCAAAGAAAAATAAATCGAGTGATCCCAAGTGAAGGAGTTTCGGCCGATTCCCCATAGAAGTCCAAACAAGATCCGATAGCCCGTTGCCCACACAACGTCCGGGTTAAGGCAGATCATACTCTAGAAGGTCTAAAGGTAGAAATACAAGGTGATCAAGACGGAAGTAACCAATACTCTTCAAAAGGTAATATCCTATGATCTTGGGATCTAGATTAGGATATTTTAATTATCAACATATTTAATTAATAAATAATAAATAATATTTAAATTGCTTATTAGTCTTAGTAATTAATTAATTAGCATGCCTAAATAGATCTCATGCTCGTAGATGCGTAAAACGCGATTATCATCTTTCCCAAACTTCGCTTCCGCTGCGTTTAACTTTCCAACACCGCCCCCACGGGGTCAGTCATCCAGATAATGAACATCAACTACATGTATAACATTATATGCATCCAAAGGCAGAATGAAACGGTACAATAATAATAATACGAGATGCTCACAACCCAAAGTAAGAACCGAGCATTCGTGAAACCACTATGCCCATGGCATACTATTAATTCCTGATCAACAGGTTAGAACATAAGTGCCCAACGGCGAACCATAAGTATTGAACATCACAATGAATTATACGAAGATGAACCAAACCAGAACTGAATTAAATATGAATCACAATGCCCGAAGGCTCCAACGAAAATACCAAGGCATCACAAGGGCCTGAAAGTCACTAAGCGGAAGCTGTCAAGTATCACCATCACCTGAAGCCAAAACAGCCCGAAGCTGTATCAATGAGGGCCTAAGCCACGACATGAAGCCGTATCACAATGAGGGCCGAAGCCACGGCATGAAGCCGTATCACAATGAGGGACGAAGCCATGGCACAAAGCCGTATCACAATGAGATCATCCAATGACCATGACCTACTGAACTGTAGGTGTTGGGAAACCAACCGCGAAGGTTCAAGCCCCAAACTTACCCATAATGAGATCACCCAATGACCGAGACCTACTGAACTGTAGGTGTTAGGAAACCAAGAAGTTTCAAGCCCCAAGCTTACCCATAATGAGATCATCGAAATGACCGTGACCTACTGAACTATAGGTGTTGGGAAACCAACCGCGAAAGTTCAAGCCCCAAGCTTATCCATAATGAGATCACCCAGTGACCGTGACCTACTGAACTGTAGGTGTTGGGAAACCAACCGTGAAAGTTCAAGCCCCAAACTTACCCATCGAGCACTAGCCGAGACTAGCCTCCAAAACACAATTAATCACAAACGGCAACGATACCAAGATTACTGAATTCACGAGAATGATAGTGTGCTGTCTTGAGTCGGTCAACACGACAATAATGGCTCATGGATGGGCACCATCCTTGGCGGTCCCAATTCAATACCTTGATTACCTTAGAATGGTCAATCGATAACAACGACACAACGGACGGGAACTATCCTCAATAGTCCCAATTCAATACCTCGATTGCCTTAGAATGGCCAATCGATAATAATGATACGATGGATGATTTAATACCTCAATTGCCTTAGAACGGCCAACCGATCATGACTGCTGAGGGGCATAAATTTGTCTTAATCGAGAAGAGCCCTCTAGAACCAGAACCAGATGCCACTCCCGAAGAGTTGGCTGAATTCCGAAAATGGAAAAAGTCTGATGAGATGGCTCGCTGTTACATTTTGGCTTCACTGACAAATGTATTGCAGCGTCAGCATTAGACGATGGGCTCGGCCGTGGTAATGATGAAAAGTCTCACCGAGATGTTTGGTCATCATAATCGGGTGGCTAGACAAAATGCAATGAGGGTATTGATGACAACCCAAATGTCTGAAGGGACCCCAGTAAGGGATCATGTTCTAAAAATGATGTCCCATTTGAACGACCTTAGCATACTGGGGGCTACTATCGATGCGGAAACGCAGGTCGATATTATCTTAGGCAGCTTACCTAGAAGCTTTGAGCAGTTCCGCCTTAACTACAATATGAACCGTAGGACATATAGTTTGGCGGAACTTCTGACAGAGCTTCAGTCTGCTTAAGGTCTCTTCAAACAAGGTTATCATCAGATTCTTGCGGCAACCGGTGCTACTTCTTCCAAACCCAAATGGGGAAAGAAGAAGAAGCAGGTTGGCCAGAATCAAGTGGCAACCCTCAAGGTGAAGAGCAAGGCTCCTCATCCCGAGGCGAACAAAAAGCCAAAGGGAAAGTGCTACAAGTGCTGTCAGAAAGGACATTTTAAAGCGGACTGCCCTGCTCTTAAGAAAGGTATGTCTCGTGCACTAGTAGTCAAAACATGTTTGGCAGCTTGTTCTTCCACTTCGTGGATAGTTGATTCAGGCTCCACTGATCATGTTTGCTTTGACTCGCATGGTTTTCAGGTAACCAAGCAGCTTAGTGCGGGCGAGATTATCATCAACTGGGGCGATTATTCCAGGCTTATGGCTGTTGCAGTGGGAGTCGTGCAGTTGAAGATTAATTAGTACTCAATAATGTATTATTAGTACCGAATTTTAGAATGAATTTAATTTCGGTTTCTAAATTAAAAAACAATGGTTATTCAGTTTCTTTTGATGACGATGCCATTATTAAAAAAAGAAGCGGTGAATATATTTGCAAAGGTATTTTTAATGATGGACTATATGTCGTTAATACTGCACAAACTCCTATGCATAAATCACTTAACTCTTTGTCTAAACCTAAAAAGAGAAAAGAACCTTCAAGCATAAACCAAACATATCTGTGGCATTTACGGTTAGGACATGTAAACTTTGGAAGGATTCAAAGATTGGTAGATGATGGCCCATTGGATGATCTCCAAGTTGAGTCATTTCCAATTTGTGAATCTTGTCTGGAAGGTAAAATGACCAAAAGGGTTTTTAAAACCAAGGGAAACCGTGCTCAGAATGTGTTAGAATTGGTTCATACGGATGTATGTGGTCCAATGAATATCCAGGCTAGGGGTGGTTTCGAATACTTTATCACGTTCATAGATGATTATTCGAGATATGGATACATCTATTTGATGTGACGTAAGTCTGAAGCCTTTGACAAGTTCAGAGAGTTCAAGGCTGAAACGGAGAAGCGTCATGGGAAGAGTATCAAGTCACTACGATCTGATCATGGTGGCGAATACCTTAGTGGAGAGTTTTTGGATTTCTTGGAGAATGAGGGGATTTCATCCCAGCTCACCGTGTCGGGAACTCCACAACAAAATGGTGTGGCTGAAAGAAGGAATATGACTCTTTTAGAAATGGTTAGATCAATGATGAGTTATACAGATTTACCTATTTCGTTTTGGGGATACGCCTTAGAAACAGCGGCGTACATTCTAAACCTGGTGCCTTCGAAATCAGTTCCAAAAACACCCACAGAACTGTGGAGTGGGCGTAAGCCCAGTCTAGGACATGTTCGTATTTGGGGTACTCCAGCACATGTGCGGAATAAGGAAGCCGATAAGTTGGCATCTCGTACAGAAGTACGAGTGTTTGTGGAATATCCTAAGGGAACGAAGGGTGGCTTGTTCTATAGTCCCCAGGATCAGAAGGTCATTGTTAGCACTAATGCCCGATTTCTGGAAGAGGATTATATGATTAGTCACAAGCCCATGAGCGAGATAATTTTGGAAGAGCTGAGGGGCGAGACTCCATCTATACCAATCGTACAAGCGCCAACTAACACTGCACCACGTATCGATTCTGATACTTTTACACCAACTCAGGATTTGCCTCGTCGTAGTTGGAGGGTTGTTTGTCAGCCCAAACGATTCATAGGCGTGGGAAAGTCTTCGGACTCAATACCAGGCGAAGATGAATCAGATCCCTGGACCTATAAGGAGGCAATCCAAGATAAAGATGCTGACTCCTGGCAAGTAGCAATGGAATCAGAAATGGGATCTATGGATTCCAATTAAGTGTGGGAGCTAGTAGAGCTACCTGATGGTGTGGAAGCCATTGGGAGTAAATGGGTCTACAAGCGAAAGAAAGGACGTGACGGGAAGGTTAAAACCTTCAAAGCGAGGCTTGTTGCAAAAGGTTACACTCAGAAAGAGGGTATCGATTATGATGAAACCTTTTCGCCGGTAGCCATGCTTAAGTCAATCCGGATTCTTTTAGCTATAGCTGCGCATTTGGATCTGGAGATTTGGCAGATGGATGTCAAGACTGCATTCTTGAATGGGAGTCTAGACAAGGAAATCTATATGCGCCAAGCAGAGGGATTCATTGCTGAAGGAGAAGAGCACTAGGTGTACAAACTTAAGAAATCCATTTATGGACTTAAGCAAGCATCTAGATCATGGAACACTCGTTTTGACGAAGTTGTCTAGTCATATGGATTCATCCAATGTCCGAGTGAGAGTTGTGTGTATAAGAAATGCGATGGAAACGTGTTGGTGTTTCTTGTACTGTATGTAGACGATATCCTTTTGATTGGAAACAACATGAAGGAATTGTCGGACGTACGGGTATGGCTATCTGAGCAGTTCGATATGAAGGATCTAGGAGAAGCAGGACACATCATTGGAATCAGGATCTTTCGTGATCGGAAGAAAAGGATGTTGTGCTTATCCCAGGCATCCTATATCGATACAGTGCTGAAGCGGTTTAGCATGGAGAATTCCAAGAAAGGTTTTCTACCTTACAGACATGGAATTCAACTATATAAGAATATGTGTCCTAAGATACAAAAGGAGATAGATGACATGAAGATGGTCCCTTATACATCTGCTGTGGGAAGTCTCATGTATGCTATGCTTTGCACTAGACCAGATATCTGTCATGCCGTGGGCATGGCTGCTAGATACCAGTCAAACCCAGGACCAGGACACCGGATTGCTGTTAAGCACATGCTTAAGTACCTGAGAAGGACTAGGGAGTACATGCTTGTATATAAATCAGTCGACCTGTTTCCGGTGGGTTACACTGACTCAGATTTTTCACCGGACAAAGAAAAGTCCAAGTCTACTTCGGGTTATGTGTTTAGCCTGGGAGGTGGAGCCATTAGTTGGAGGAGTGTGAAGTAGAAATGCATCTCGGACTCTACCATGGAAGCCGAGTGCGTGGCAGCCTCTGAGGCAGCCAAGAAGGCAGTGTGGCTCAAGTACTTCCTGCAGGACTTATATGTGATTCCCAATTTGCCAGAGGGCATTACACTTTATTGTGATAATACTGGTGCAGTCGCAAATTCAAGGGAACCACGAGCCCACCAGGCAAGTAGACATATCAACCGCAAGTACTACATCATACGACACTTCGTAAAGGAAGGAGACGTAGTTGTAGCCAGGGTTGCATCGGAAGATAATCTTGCTGATCCTTTCACGAAAGGCCTACCTTCAAAAGTTTTTGAAAGGCATGTGGAAGGAATGGGATTACGGTGTATGGCACCATTGCTTTGAGTATAAGTGGGAGAAATGAGAGACTATGTAATAGAGTATTATATTAAAAGCATGCTTTGAATATAAGTGGGAGATTTTTAGGATTGTATACTGCAAAGCATACTTTATGCTTGTATTACCTAAATTCCCTGTTACTACCTATGAGAATATTAATTACATTTAATCACATGTTTTGCATATTTATTCACGTTATGGTTATGCAAATAAAATGTCTAATTATTTTATATTGTAGATAATGTTGTGTGTTGGTGTCACACGGAAGATCATATTATCGGTGCCTTATAAAATAATATAATAGTTCGCAACCTATATAATTATTAGACAAATTATATAAAAGATTGTAGTGTATGCTTGAGAGTAGTTGGTCTTGACTATTAGCATACATTAGCGTATTTGCATACGTTGAACTGGACCGAGGTGAGATAGTGTCTTCTGTACTGACTGTAAGAAGAACGTAAATCTCGGATAATTATTATTTCTTAATTCTAAGTATATAATATTTAATTGTGTATTTATAATAATTATTGCTTTGATTTACCATAGGTGGGAGTCAAAATGATCGACTCAATAAGCCTCGTATCTTGGGCAATAATATTGTTTATACGACAGTTATTATTATTACTAGAAATCGTGTCCCGACTCGTGCGGGTTGATGATGTCCCCTTGAGGAGCTCGATAATGATTATTATATTAAACCCTGCAGGTGGATTTAATTCCAATATAATAATAAGGTTCGAGTGGTACTACTCTTGGATAAGATATTAATTAATTGAAGCTATCAGTAGCTTATAATTAATTAATGGACATTCGATATCTTAAACACGGGAAATAATATATTTAATAAGGAGCCCAATTTCGTAATTTGGGATTTTGGTAGGAAGTGCAATATCAACCTTTTAGTGGAATAAGTTGATATTAATAGATTCATTATATTAGGAAGAGTCCTAATAGGGTAAGATGAATTTATTGGGAGTCCTTCCATAATCCTCCTTAAGATCCCTAGTAGTAGTCCAAGAGCCTATAAATAGGACTTATGGGGAGGTGTTGGTCGATTATTCATTGTCCCAAGCTTGAGTGATCGATTTTCTTCTTCTTGTGTTTAATTGTAGATCTAGACTTGTGTCTTTGATTCTACAATTTAGATAACACATCAATTTGCTAAGAGTGTTCATAAAATACTAGAAAACAAAGAAAAATAAATCGAGTGATCCCAAGTGAAGGAGTTTCGGCCGATTCCCCATAGAAGTCCAAACAAGATCCGGTAGATCGTTGCCCACACAACGTCCGGGTTAAGGCGGATCGTACTCTAGAAGGTCTAAAGGTAGAAATACAAGGTGATCAAGACGGAAGTAACCAATACTCTTCAAAAGGTAATATCCTATGATCTTTGGATCTAGATTAGGATATTTTAATTATCAACATATTTAATTAATAAATAATAAATAATATTTAAATTGCTTATTAGTCTTAGTAATTAATTAATTAGCATGCCTAAATAGATCTCATGCTCGTAGATGCGTAAAACGCGATTATCATCTTTCCCAAACTTCACTTCCGCTGCGTTTTACTTTCCAACACCGCCCCCACGGGGTCAGTCATCCATATAATGAACATCAACTACATGTATAACATGATATGCATCCAAAGACAGAATGAAACGGTACAATAATAATAATACGAGATGCTCACAACCCAAAGTAAGAACCGAGCATTCGTGAAACCACTATGCCCATGGCATACTATTAATTCCTGATCAACAGGTTAGAACATAAGTGCCCAATGGCGAACCATAAGTATAGAACATCACAATGAATTATAGGAAGATGAACCAAACCAGAACTGAATTAAATATGAATCACAATGCCCGAAGGCTCCAACGAAAATACCAAGGCATCACAAGGGCATGAAAGTCACTCAGCGGAAGCTGTCAAATATCACCATCACCTGAAGCGAAAACAACCCGAAGCTGTATCAATGAGGGCCGAAGCCACGGCATGAAGCCGTATCACAATGAGGTCCGAAGCCACGGCATGAAGCCGTATCACAATGAGGGCCGAAGCCACGGCACGAAGCCGTATCACAATGAGATCATCCAATGACCGTGACCTACTGAACTGTAGGTGTTGGGAAACCAACCGCGAAGGTTCAAGCCCCAAACTTACCCATAATGAGATCACCCAATGACCGAGACCTACTGAACTGTAGGTGTTAGGAAACCAAGAAGGTTCAAGCCCCAAGCTTACCCATAATGAGATCATCGAAATGACCGTGACCTACTGAACTGTAGGTGTTGGGAAACCAACCGCGAAGGTTCAAGCCCCAAGCTTATCCATAATGAGATCACCCAGTGATCGTGACCTACTGAACTGTAGGTGTTGGGAAACCAACCGCGAAGGTTCAAGCCCCAAACTTACCCATCGAGCACTAGCCGAGACTAGCCTCCAAAACACAATTAATCACAAACGACAACGATCCTAAGATTACCGAATTCACGAGAATGATAGTGTGCTGCCTTGAGTCGGTCAACACGACAATAATGACTCATGGATGGGCACCATCCTTGGCGGTCCCAATTCAATACCTCGATTACCTTAGAATGGTCAATCGATAACAACGACACAACGGACGGGAACTATCCTCAACAGTCCCAATTCAATACCTCGATTGCCTTAGAATGGCCAATCGATAACAATGATACGACGGATGATTCAATACCTCACTTGCCTTAGAACGGCCAACCGATCACAATGATAAAACGAATGAGTCAATACCTTGATTGCCTTAGAAGGGCAATCGATAACAATGATACAACGAATGACTCAATACCTCGATTTGCCTTAGAACGGCCAATTGATAAAAATGATACAATGACTGATTCAATACCTCGATTGCCTTAGAACGGCCAATCGATAACAATGATACAACGAATGACTCAATACCTCGATTTCCTTAGAACGACCAATCGATAATAATGATACAATCCGCGAACCGGCTATCGACAATAACATTAATAATGAGTCTCCCAATGCCTTGAACTGGCCATTAACGATTAATAATAAACATTTGGCATAATTGCCGAAGAGTATCGTATCGAACGATCCCTTAATATCAATGAACTTATGAAGAGACCAAGTCTCGGAATGATACAACACATTCATACACATATATGATAACATTAATCTCATTGACTAGTAGAAGTATAAAACTTGCCTCAAACCGAAGGCGAGAAAGTCCTTCCACGATCAACGTCCTTTATGGAATTATTGGCCGCTCGAACAACCTTGAATAACACAAGTACCAACAATTCGCTTAATATAAGAATCAAGCATGATTACAACCAACTCAAAAAAGTCGATACAACACTACCCAAAACTCATTGGGGCATTTAAACAAACTAGTTGTAAACAATCTCCCATTGTTTACAACCAATCCCAATTATATCGAAGTCTAACCTCCAAATCTGTGATTCAATCCAACAAAACATCATTAATACCATCAATAATCCAATAGGAATACTCCATTTGATATTACGACAACATCTAGTCGAAACCCCCAAAATTCCAAAGTCAACACTCAAGGTGTTCTTGAACAACTCCCCAAATATTCAAAAATTCCGACATGATAGCAAGCTAACTCGAAGAGATCGGGAAGAAAACCCTCAAATCACGAAATTCAAGGTTCAATGAAAAGTTACCTTGATTTGGAGTGATGTAGCGGATTAAATGTTGATTAGTCTGAACTAGGAGCTTGAAGATGATGCTAGATGATTGCAGTTCGAAGAATTCCTCGCGAATCGCCCAAAATCGTCCAGAATGGTTGAGAAATGAAGAAATGACGAAATGAAGAGTGAAGTGTCCTATTTATACAAATCCCAGCTTAGCGCGCGCTATCTACTGTGATTAGCGTGCGCTATCGGGTTCACCGGGTAGTCCAGTGAAATCTGCCTGCCGCGTTAGCGTGCGCTAATGCCTCCTCTTAGCGTGCGTTAATCGGATGTTGGCGTGCGCTACCTGATACTTGATGTCCAGAATATTGTAGTCCAGAACCTACTGCCCTCTGCCCTGCTTGCCTTAGCGCATGCTACTATGATGACTTAGCGTGCGCTACCAGTACAATTAGCGTATGCTATTATCCACTTATAGCGTGCGCTACGAATTTCCAATTTCAGTCCAGTACCTTCTGGACTGTCTGTCTCACTATCACTAGCGTGCGCTAATGTTGAGCTATAGCGTGTGCTACCTGTACTCAATTAGCGCGCGTTAACAAGAGTACGTAGCGTGCGCTTCCTCACACATAGACTACCAAAATATGGTGATGATGATATTATTCTCATCTCGATCTCAAACAGTGATGAATGACGAATAACAACTGATACACGATTCCAAAGTACACCAAACGATGGTCACAAATGAATGATGAATGATTATTAAAGAGTGATTTTTTTTACTGAGTGTCAATTACTGAATGATAATAAATGAATTCACAACCGGGTATTACATCAACTCTTCAAGAGTTATAGCCCTTTGCTTGTGCAAAAGGTAGCTCTTGAACTTCACCCAACTAGGTGGCAACTTATTGATCATCATCCCAACAATGAAGTCATCAGGTAACGCTATTCCCTCGAAATGAACATCATGGACCAAATGTTGAAATTCTTCCACTTGTTCCATGACGGAGAGAGTGTCAACCATTTCAAAATTAAGAAGCTTGACTACAACGAATTTCTTCGTGATAGTCTCATGAACTCGATAATCTCGGTTCAACGCCTCCCAACTCAGCTTGGAGGTCTCAATACCAGAGTATGTGGAATAAATCCAATCTGCTAAATAGTTCAACAAGATGATTTTGTATCTCAAATCACCTGCACTCTAGGTGTCGTATCGAATACGCACCTGATCATCTGTCTCGCCTTCACTAGGCGGAGACACCTCATCATCACTGAGGTATTTGGCCAGTCCCAAATAAGTCATGTAAAACATCATCTTGCTGGACCACACTCTAAAGTCCACCCCTGGAAAGGTCGGAGGTTTCAGAGCATTATGCATCATAATCAAAGTATCATTACTAGTCATCACGGACTAAATCCCGTTCGTTTGCCAAAACGGATTGTTGTTCGTTGATATAGCAGCAGGAGGTCCTGTTTCCCCAAACAGGTGAACATGAGGAACAACAGTAGTTTCGTTGAGGGATCCGATGGTTGTAGATGTGACAACATCGGCGGTAGCAGCAGTAGAAGAGGTGACACTGACGGTGGCAGCATGCTCGTTTGAAGCAGACATCCTCAAGCAAAGGTTTCTGATCAAAGTTCAGTTTCGCCAACGAACACGTCAAGTAACCTGCGTATATTCTCGTCTTGCGATTGTTGGAAAATTGTTGGAAAAATTCGGTGTTACAAGACTCGTGTTACAATGAATATTCAGAACTTTTATTATTGTAGAAACTGGTATTACAACAAATAATCGAAATGTAACACCCCCAATCCACTCAGGGATATTACAGCGCCGCAGACCCTCTCCGTGAGGATCTACTAGGCTAGATACCAAAAACAAGACATCACAACCTTACGCCACAGGGCTAATTATGGATCAATAGACCGATTTGGCCATTTATCAATACATACAATGTAAACATCAAGTACAACTCTGTCAAGAAGTCATACCCGCACAGGGGTCAAAATACAAATACACTCCCATAGGACGGGAGAACAAATACAGCGAAATGAATAATGCAATTGGACCATGACAAAAGCCCCATACTGGCCCTCGTGTGATTAGTATCATTTGTCTTCCATCATCCTTCGTACCGATCCTGCATATTGCTCCACTAGAACCTACATGTACGTGGACGTAATACAGACATCCACCCCCCAATTACTCAGTGGTTAGCAAAACTCCACTATTTTTCTAGTGCAAGTATAAAGTACAAATATGAGCCATACATCACATACTCCGAGAACCTAACAATTGAGAACAGCCAAACAGTAAAACATAACAAATGACTTCACAAGATAGTTCACTTGATTAAAACCATACAAACCATGAAAGGTAGAAGTGAAACTCAATATACATTTTGAGAAAATATTTTAAGATCTCGGGAGTTATGAAAACAATTGGGATTTAAGAATTTTCATTTATCGAAACCACTTAGGGACACATCCCGAAGATCAATTTTACCAAAACGCAAATCCGATAACAAAACACGGGGTCCACGACCCAATCATACGATTCCGATCACAAAACACAGGGTCCACTACCCAAACATCGATATCAATATGTTCACAAGGGTTATTCGTGTCCCGTGCTAGCAAGCCACGAACCTCAGAGTCTCCTCGAGACATACCCGAGTGAAAAACCCAATGAGAAACCACACAACATCACACATTACCACGATAACAATCACAAAACCACAACCATGTCATACATTCATAGTTATCCCGGCATCGGGCTAGCAAGCCACGAACCTCGGAGCCTCAGCGAGACCTACCCGATTGGACAACCCGTGACACGTATGTCACACAACCAAACCACAACCATAAATTATCCCGGCATCACGTTAACAAGCTACGAACCTCAGAGTCTCCACATCGACATACCCGGTTTGGATAACCCCACAAGTTATCCCGGCATCGGGCTAGCAAGCCACGAACCTCGGAGTCTTCGCGAGACATACCCGATTGGATAACCCCATGGTCACGCCTAATCCGTACTAGCAAGGACGAATCCCGGAGATTCAACAAATCTTACCCAGTGGCACATCACTTTACCACAATCACACAACAACAAGGAAGTACCATTTCTAAACAACACTGAGCACCACAACCTCCTTACAAAGAAGTAACAACTAATATCACACGCCATCACATATGCGCCGAACTAGTACACGCACCAATACACAATCCTCGACAAGTGATTACGGTCTACTATATTCACGTAATGTGATTACAACATCTTCCAACATACAAAACTAACACACATATTCATAAAACACATTTATTCACAAAGCATTCGAGTTATCTTCGAAGGAAAATCTTTATCGAGAATATACCGATTCTTTTTGAAAGTTCATTAAAGACGTTCAAATTGCACATATATTCCATTACCAACTATTACGTTTACGAAACACTAAATGTATGGGCAAGATACTTGCCTCAATAATTGATACCGAAACCCCGACGAACACGGTACAACCGGGAAAACCTCGAATACCTACAACCGTCCGTTAACGACAACGAAAACACGATTACTACGAGTATAACAACTGAAAACAACACGAGACATGCCCAAGAATAAAAGGAAAACTCGTTGGGTCATCTAATCGGACATTAAATATTCAAGGTTCCCCTTAGAACATAAAAATCATGGTTGGACTCAATGAATTCAAAATACGGATATACAATCCATAGAACATGATTAATAATACCCAATAACGTCATCCAAACAATCAAAAATCGGATGAACAAAGAGATCAAGAAGAAAATCTCGAAGGTCAACCCTAGGAGATTCCAAGAAATTATCTTCGATCTGGACGAAACGAATTGGAGGATGATGATAGACACGAATCAAGCTTCCCAAGGTGATGCAAAATGATGCTCCTGATAAAAACCCTCAAATCTGGCCGAAGAATCGCGAAGGAGGAAGGAAAAAGGGAAATAATGGCAATAGGACCCGTCGCCCGGCCTTATATAGTCGAACACGTTACGGCCGTAATCGGCAGGGCCTTACGGCCGTAACACGCCTTATGGCCGTAACTCGGACTCCCCCTTACGGCCGTAACCAGCACCCTTGGGCTACTTCCCGAAACGCCTGGGCGCATTACGGCCGTAACTCGGCCAGACATTACGGCCATAACACTCATCACCTTACGACCGTAATTCGACCATCCCATACGGCCGTACTCAGCCACTCCTTTACGGCCGTACTCGGACATACATTACGGCCGTAATACTCGTAAGCTTATGGCCGTAACTCGGCATTCTTGCGGACGCAGCACTCATGCCGCCCTTCCGACTGTCCGGTTAGACATTCGACAACGTCTCGGTTACACTAACGCACCATCTATGATTCAAAACAATAACGTACCACACCATAAGCACACGTTTAACCAAGGAGGCGTACGCGGCAACAAGTCTCATTCGACGAACACTACATCACGGTATATCCTACTGTGCATAACATAAAACGAAATTCAATTAATCAACAACAAAACGAATAATTGGCACAAAACGACAAATAATTCGAGGCAACCGAAAATGAAAATCTCGGGTATTACATTCTACCCCCATTAAAATAAGTTTCGTCCCTAAAACTTAAAACATGAAACAGTCGACGCAAGGCAATCTCAGATAACACATGTTATCTGCTGCTGACAACCCACAACGAACCACATGCAGTAAGTAACTGCTACCATCCATATCGCTACACCAGAATGATAACAAAACATAACGAACACAAGTCAATATAGTTGACCAACCCGAACAGCACATCAATCAAAACATGAGTTTATCGCTGAACAAATACGAAATTCCAACAACTCAAAGGTTTGGAAGATCGAATACGAAGACAATTTCTCGAATGTAAGGAAATTACGAAGTGATCCAAATGCTCAAGAAAATCACGATACAAAATCAAATGATAACAGTTGGATAATAACGATCGAGCCACAGCGGTCGAACAACAATTATTAAACGCCAACGATCAAATCGATCACAATCGAATAACCATGATCGAACAAAAACAATAACGACAATCGAACAACAAATCCAAAGTTCACACCCTAACTCAAGGCATTAAATGGTCTTGCAAGAACTACAAGATGTTCATTTCGCATAGGCTCACGGAAACGAACCGATCTCGGAAAGGTCATAATGATAAACGGGTTAATCCGAAACAATATCACAACTCGTTCGAACAACAAAAGTGAAGAATAAAACAAGTTCAAAAAGTATCAACGAACAAAAACGAGTCGATAGAGTTGAAAATACAGAAGTTCAAAAATCTGATCCACTTCTAATAAAAGAGGCTTGTCCCCAAAATTCGAAACAACGAAGCAAGGAAATAACATAACAAACAACTGGTAGACTATGTAACACCCCCAGATTTAACCAGAAATATTACAGCGCCGTGGGCCCCGAGATGGAACCCACAAGGCTAAAAGAATTTTCACAAAACATTTACAAATGCCCAAGAGGCCAACGACGGTACTATCTTTAAAAATGCACAAAGACTTATAAAATCCATTTATCAAAAACTGTTATAAAAACTCATTTGAAATCGCAAGGCCAAACGACCGGCACTCAAAAGTTTAGAAAACGATTTCCAAAGTAATCTCAGTTACCAGATACTGAAAGAGCATTTCAAAATACTCACACAGCGGAAAAAGATCAACCATAAAGATACTCTAGCACCGGAATACAAGAACCAATCAAGAAACTCAATGTACAGAACATGTCCTAGCCAGTATCCTCCGGGAAGCTCATCTCTTCACGACCGCTACAAGCTCGATACTCCAAGAACCTAAAAAGAAATCCCACGACGGGGTCAGCCATAATATCCAACAATGATAACCGTCACATCACATTAATAATAACATACCAATGAGAATACAACATAAGAATACGACCAACGTAATCTTACCGCCATAACTTTGCTTACTCAAGTAATTCTCATCAGACTAACCGTTATCACATTTCATATCTCGTACTCGACTAACCAATAAACTCGAACATAATATCTGTATTGCACCTCAAACAATACTCAAGATTCTCAAACTATCATAACCAACTCACGATACGAAAATATACCATTTCTGACCAATACGATCCATTGAATAATATCATCAAATCCCAAAATGATAATCGATTGTCCATCACAAAACGAATACCAAAGGAAAATACGGAACATACCTCGAGATATAAAGTGCCAGGACAATCATATCAGTCTAATCCGAGATCAGATCAATACAATACGGACACGGTCTTAACACAAGACCTACAAATGCATACTCATATGACCACGTCAATATGCTTACAACAATAACAATGATGTATACTCAATGGAAATCCAACGATCCAGTGCCCTCAGCATAGATCCCTTTGTTGATCCTATCAGATCAGCATAAGGTGGATAACCAACAATACACATATGAACAACAACACATGATAAAATCAATGATGCGAATTCACAAGATTCCATTAACACAATACTGGTAATCCAACGATCCAGCGCCCTCAGCATAGATCCCCATGATGATCCCGTCGAATCAACGCATGGTGGAAAACCTGTCCAACGATCCAGCGCCCTCAGCATAGATCCCCATGATGATCCCGTCGAACCAACGCATGGTGGACATTCGATCCAGCACCCTCAGCATAGATCCTCATAATCCCATCGGATTATTTACACAACATAAACAACACAATATGCATACACATATGCAAATCAACACGTTCATCAACATGAACAACATAACATGCACGACAACATGACAATTTACTAGGACGACTCCATGTTCAACAACATGAAAGAAAATGTACGAGACCAAAATAAATAACACTAAACCATAATTAATATGGAATACTTGCCCCGAGTCCTTCGGGAGCAACCTCGATGTCTAATCATCACCGACGATTATCCGCAACGCTCGACGATCCAAACGTATCATGAACCATAAATACTCGAATCCTCGTCTTTATCACAATGTATCCTCGATACCCAAATATGCCAATAACCGAAATAAATCACATACATTATGATTTAACTCCCAGAATCGGAATGACAACATATAATCATTGCTATATGCATTATAAACGAAATGAAACTGAAACCATTCATTAAACATTATAACTGAGCAAGTAATAACTTGCCTCGATACCGATACGATGATGATGAAGTCGCTACCAGTCACAATGCCTTCGTATATGAGCTCCTCGGCCCCGACCGAAGCAATTCACGAACATACTCGAACATGACCGCAACATACGGTTATACTCACCGATCAATAATCTCAACCTATTGAAATAATCGATTAACATACAATCCGATAACAATCAATAATCGACATAGCCAACTAATCAAACTCAACGGCTCAACAATACCTCGATCATACACAAAACCGAACAATACAACTCAAACCAATCAAACACGAATTCAAAACAACAATACGATTCAACATTCAATCTTAAATACGCTTACAAGTTTCCTCCTTGTATATTCATAATGAAACCAATTACCGATTATCATCATCAATCCGGACAATCCGATTAATTATAGATAATCATATTCCAAGAGTTCCACAACTTATTCCGAAATCACATTCAAAGTCCCCAAACGGCATAATCTGATGTGTTCTAACATCTAAACAATCCTTATTCACAATTCAAGGTGTATGTAATCATGTTCTTCAACATATATACTTCTCATAACATCATGGATTACAACAAACTATCAAGAATATCGAGATTACTACGATTCCATAATCATAACGACATAATCAAGGTATTTGATCATCAATTCATTATCTTCCCTTAACAAAATTCCCATAATTACCAAGAATAATCACAACACTATCAATTCCATCACCATTCATACGAAAACGTGTATAATTTCCCAAGTTCTACTCATTGAGGCATTTCATCGAACACTTTGAAGGCATAATCCAATTCAATCATTTTAACGAAGAAATACTCGAATTTGTTCCACAAAACTTCAAGAGTATTGAATGATTACGAGATTATAACAAAGTTCCATTAATAATCTGAACCAAAACGAATCAAATCGGACAAAACACCAAGAAACTCCAAGAATATCCAAAACCAAGTGTTCTTACATTCGATCCGGGTGGAAGATGATGTTAATCCATGATTCCAACTTCCAAAACATGTTGCTACATGATGTTCTTACTCAAATCCATCAACTTTGCTGAAGAAATCGCGAGAGGAACGAAGAAAAATGAAAAATGACATATAGGCCGAGACCTGCCGGCACATTACGTACGTAACCGGCGGGTCCGTACGTACGTAGCCAGACGCGGCCTAACCTTCTGTCCATTTCGTTCGGTAGCCTTACGTACATAACCGGCAGCTGTTTACGTACGTAACGGGCACTTACG
Organism: Orobanche coerulescens; assembly: GCA_033398695.1. Classification (NCBI taxonomy): domain Eukaryota; kingdom Viridiplantae; phylum Streptophyta; class Magnoliopsida; order Lamiales; family Orobanchaceae; genus Orobanche; species Orobanche coerulescens. The sequence goes on from CM065811.1 coordinate 53,918,508, forward strand.
ACCGTAACTGGACACAGCCTTACGTACGTTATCAGCCAGTCCTTACGCCCAGCGAGTCACTGCCGACCGTGATCGGCCACCCCTGTGAGTCACTGCCGACCATGCTCGGCCACTGCAGGTCCTCTCGGCCACGACTCGGCCAGCCGCCCCGTAATGTACGTAACACTTATTCCGTTGCGTACGTAATACGTACGTTGACTTGCTACATTATTATACTCGTATTACGTACGTAATACACCCTGTATAACGTACGTAACTTCATCCGTTGACTCACCTGTCCACACCCGCGCCGAAAGCCGCCTACACCGGGCCCAACTGTCCGATTCCTCTTATTATGTATGTGTTGTGTCAAGAATTAACACCTTCCGACCGGCGATCGCCTCGGAGGTCGGGCGACAAGTCCTGCGAGCGACCAAGGCGAGATCTGCGCCGGCGACGAGCGGCCAGGCCTTTACCCAGCGGACAAGCTAGACTGACGAATCCCGGTGCCGAGCGATCGATATCAATACGATCGCCTCTCGGTACTCGGCGACCGACTCCTGGAGACGATCGGCTCCCGGTACTCGGCGACCGACCCTTGGTGACCGACTGGAGACGATCATCTCTCGGCACTTGCCGACCGACCCTTGGTGACCGACCGAATGCCGACCCTCAGCAACTGGCCGATGGCGACCTCTGATGACCGGCTAGAGACGACCGTCTCATGTCGATCAGCGCCGATGGCCATCCAGTCGGCAAAGGCCGAGCCTCAAGACTGGCACCACGTGCAAGGACCGAGACAAGATCCGCGAATCTCGGGCCATTGACCACAGCCTGGCAGAATCTCTCCACCAGCCGACAAGCCGCCGAAAGTTGTCAGTAGGGCCGCATGTTGGCCCGACTCGGACACGTTCGGCCCCTTATTAGTCCGCCTTGACTAGTCACTGCTGGAGCTTTGGACTTTATACGGACTGCCAGCCACTACCTTGGACTTTAGCCCGACAGCCCAGGAGATCGCCCCATTATAATATTGGCCGGCAGACGATCGCCCCATTATTATAATGGCCGGAAGGCGATCGCCCGCTAGAGGATAGGACCCGGCTGCCCCTATATATACATGGCTCCCAGCACTTGTCCAAGGGACCGAACTTTTACCGCACAAAAGGCTCCAGAACTTCAATTTCTCTCTGGCATTCTGACATTACGGACGCAATACAGAAGCGAGCATCAAGCACTTGGCTAATCTCCAACTCTTGGCAACAGCTATCATTCGGTCTTACTTCTCCCGGCCTCTCTCATCAGGCAGACTATCGGCGGGGACGAAGAACACCGAGCTTCGCTCAAGAGCCGGATTAACAGAGTCTTTTTACACTCATTATATTTAGATTTCTCTCATTAATACTTGTATCTACGAATATTCGTATTAATATCATCTCGCGAGAGCATTCAAGCCCGGGCCTAACAAACCCGACAAATCTTGTGTTATTTATCTTCTCTCGGAAGTGCTCCCGCAAATTGTTGTTTGTTGTCCGTCTTCAGCAGTATTTAATCTTCGGATAGATATTTTGGGCAACAACAATTGGCGCTAGAAGGAGGGTATCCAACCCTCGAATTTTTATACCTACCGTCCCGAAGAACACTCACTGTTCTCGGGGCAGATACTTGAAGTGACACTCACTGCACTTCAAAGAAATCCTTCAGAAATCATGTCTTCCGCCTCCGCATCGAAGAAAGCCGCTGACCGGCCCGGCGGACCCCGTTCCATCCCGGTCGAGCCGCGGCCCGATGGTGGAAGGCGGCCGCTTGGTCGAGACGCTCGATCCCGTCTGGGGCGGCGGCCCGAAACCTCTCGCTCGTCGATTCGAACCAATGAAACGGTCGAATAGGCCATAGCCGTCCTTCGGGAGCGACGGAGCGCTCTCGACGCGCCTCCTGCTATCACCCCCTCGGTCTCCCGCCGGAAGTCAGCGGAAGCTCAAGGCATGCGGCCGAGCGATCGCCAGTAGGCTCTCTCCCGAACGAAGAGGCGATCGGCAGCCGGGGCACCTCTGTCTTCGATCGCACAGGCGGTGACCCGACACAGCGGCCAAGGCGATCCGGCCCCGGCCTACGAGGCAGCGGAGTTTGAGTCCCTCACCAGGAGCTCGGCCTACCCGGCTCCCAGAAGGCAATCCAGCCGCCTGGCTCCCGCTCGCCAAATTCCCGAGGTCGGCAGCAGCGGAGTCCGGAGATCGGTACACGATCGCCTCGGCTCCCGCTCCCAAAGCCGATCCGCAAGCAACCAAGCCGCGGCGATTGCCGCATTGCAACGTCAGCTCGACGACGTGAAGGCGCTCCTGCAATCCGGGGCAGGCGCCATGAAGACGATCGCCGAGCCGAGCGAGCCGCTCGCGATCGACATCGAGCTCGCCCCGGTGCAGCACAAGATCGCTCCTCCTCAGACACCCGTGTACGAGGGGCGATCGGACCTCCAAACACACCTGCACAAGTTCAACATCTACATGACCGGGTGTGGGGCATCGGACGCGACCAGGTGCCGGATGTTCCCTCTGACGCTGGACGACATCGCCCACCGGTGGTACACCTCATTGCCACCTCGGTCCATTGGCTCCTTTAACGAGCTGGCGCACGTCTTCACGGAATACTTCGCCACCAGGGTCGTCCGGTCAAAAGGTCGCTTTCGCATGATGCAAATCAAGCAGGGAGAAGAAGAGTCCGACTCGGACTACATCGACCGGGTAGACGTGATCATCCTCAACGGCGAGCCCGTAAGCGATGAGACCGCCCTCTACGCGGTCCTAGGAGGTTTTCAGGGCTTCTCGCCTATGTTCAGGCATCTCACGAAGACCCTACCGACGACCTACGCAGCCTTCCGGGCTAGAGCCGCAGATTTCCTGTCCAGGCAAAGGCTTCTTCTTAGCCTAGGAGTAGAGCGATCGGCGCCCGCGCGACGACCTCCAGTCTCCCAGCCCGATCGTTACTATCCAGCAGTGCCGGAGGACTCGCTCACCGCCTACAGTCCACCATTTTAAATGAGGGACTAGCTGCCGCCCGATCGCCGATATCGACCTACGAATTAAGCGATCGGCTGCCGAGCGACGATCGCCAGTCTTCCAGCCCGATCGCCGATCATCACGCTACATCATCAGCAACCCGGAGGACACGATCGCCATCCACAGTCCAGCATTTAACATGAGGAACTAAGGCTCGCGATCGCCTCCACCACACATCATAAAGCCATGGCCCTGGCAGTCGATGGAACCGGCTGCTTCGGCCATGCAAGGTCCCTTTCGGCCGAGATCGCCCGCCCTTCGTTTAAATACGAGGCCGGCGTAGTCTAAGTGTTAGGGTTGTATACGTCAAAGCATACTTTATGCTTGTATTACCTAATTTCCCGGTCTTTATCTTTGAGAATATTTAATTCATTTATCACATGTTTTGCATATTTATTCACGCTATGGTTATGCAAATACAGTCTAATTTACTTTATATTGTAGATAATGTGGTGTGTAGTGTCACACAGAAGATCACATTATCGGTTCCTTATATAGTAATATTTAGTTCACAACCTATGTAACATTAGACCGTTATATGAGAGGTTGTAGTATATGCTTGAGATTGGTTGGTCTTGACCATTAGCATATATTAGCGTATTTGTTATACGTTGAACAGGATCGAGGTGAGATAGATTCTTCTGTACTGACTATAAGAAGAACGTACATCTCGGATAATTATTATTTCTTAATTCCAGTGATTAATATTTAATTATATATATTTAATATTTATTGCTTTGATTTATCATGGGTGAGAGCCACAATGATTGACTCAATATGCTCGATATTTTGGGCAATATTATTATTTATATGATAATTAATATTATAGCTAGAAATCGTGTCCCGAATCGGGTTGATCATGTCCTTGAGGCACTCGAAAGGATTATTATATCAAACCTGCAGGTGGAATTAATTTTCCGATATAATAATAAAGGTCGAGTGGTATACTCATGTATAATACATTAATTAATTAAAAGTCATCGTAGCTTAAATTAATTAATGGACATGGAATATCTTAAACACGGAAATAATTAATTCAATAAGGAGCCCAATTTCGTAATTTGGGATTTTGGTAGGAAGTGCAATATTAACTTATTAGTGGACTAAGTTGATATTAATAGAGTCTTAATATTAGGAAGAGTCCTAATATGGGAAGAAGATATCTATTAAGAGTCCTTACCATATCCTCCTTAAGGTCCCTAGAGTAGCCCAAAACACCTATAAATACATGTATAGGGGTGGCCGAATTATTCATTAATTATTGCCCAAGAAAATCGATTTTTGTGTGTGTGTTTTAATTGTGGATCTTGACTTGTGTCTTGGATTCCATAATTTGGTAAACACAATATTTTTCTAAAATACTCAAAATATTCAAGAAAAATAGAGAGAACAAAATCGTGAGTTTTCTTGTGAGGAAATTCGCCGATCCCCTTGTTTGTGCAAATTTAGTCCTAGATTGTTGCCCACACGACATCCGGACGTAGGCGGGATATACTCTAGAAGATCTTGAGGTAGAAATACAAGAAGATCGGAGAGGAACACGAAGAGGACATAAATCGATCAAGAAGGGATTTTCTACCACTTCGCGTCAAAGGTAAAATTACCGACTCCCATGCGTAAATATGTTTATTTAATTGTTTATTAATCTGTTTAGTTAATTAGTTGACAAGCCTAAATAGATCCGGTTTTTACGTTGGTTAGTTTATAAAACCTTTTATTAAATTACCTTCACCAACTCGCTTCCGCTGCGTTTTATATTCCAACAATTGGTATCAGAGACGGTCTTTAGGTTCTGTTCAATTTAATTAATTTGGTGATTAATATGCTAGCAATTAAATATTCGTATAGTATGATTTTTTGGAATATTTTGCTAGAATTTGTCTTGCAGGAAAATATGATCCAATTATCATGGCTATGTGATGTTTTATTTATTTACGCGTTTTGGTAATTTGGCCCGTTTTTGTGGCATGTATAAGTATTTCCCGTGAGAAAATCCACGGGTAGAATAGGATTCAATTTTTTTTCTTGTAATTTGATGTAAATTCGATGTATTTTATTTTGAATAAAATTGTAATCGAGTTGGGACACTCAAAGTACGAAAGAAAAAGAAGTCCAGCGCGAAGAGGAGTCCCGATCGGACGAGCCAACCGGGACTAGCAAGGAGCCGATCGGCGGTTCGGCAACAGGCGGCTCGGTCGGTCGGGCAGGTCGATCGGCTCGGTCAGCTCGGGCAGCTCGGTCAGCTCGGTCGGTCAGAGCGTGATATGGGCGATTCGGCGGCGGGCGTGAGCAAAATCGTCGGTTCGGGTCGTTCAATTCGTTTTCCGAGATGCTTGAAGCGGTGGGAGCAAACAGGCGAAGTTTTCGTTATTCAAAACGAGGAATAAAAGCCATGATAATTGGATTTAATTATCCAATTTTTTTATTATTAATTGGTTTTTATTGTTTTGATGTATGGCATGTATGGAATGTATGCGTGATATGTTTCCTTGCATGTTAGGACGAGAAAATTAAAAACCTTAATTTTTCAAAATAACTAAGTGATTTTAAAATTGATTTTTCAAAATCAAATTGGCCTCCATAATTGGTTTAAATTGTGAAATAATTAGCATGCGCGTTGACATTAGAGTCTTCCTCCACATCGGATGTGCTAAATTATTGGCTCACTGGTTTTAAACTTCAAATTTGATAACAAAAAGGTGAATATTATTTTTTATGATAGGACCTCTCCATCTGTAGGACTATTATCATTAAATAATATTCTAAGGTTTGTTAAATTATGATGTTCACTTAGGTGTATTAATTAATAAGCTCCCCATCGGAGTCTATGTTAATTAAATACATGGCCAAAAGGAACCAACTATTAATTTTACTTGTCAAAATGTGTCTTGGCTAGATAGTAAAATTAAAGACGTTAAAATCTACTTGAAAAAGTATATGTAAATGTCCACACTATCGTGGCTTGCATGTGCGGTTTTTCAAGGTGTTGGTTGATTGCATATATATTGTTTTAAGGTTTTTCAATATATTTTGCGTCGAATTATGTGATGAATGGTGTTTTAATTTTATTCTCAGATGTCTTTCAATCCACTAGCTGTTATTCTCAAAGAAAACAAACTTTATGGCACTAACTTTGCCGACTGGAAAAGAAATCTTGATATTGTCTTGACTGCCGAGGGGCATAAGTTTGTTTTAAGCGAGAAAGTCCTTTGGAACGAATCGGATGCCACTCTGAAGAGTTGGCTGAATTAGGAAATGGAAAAAGTCGATGAGATGGCTCATTGTTACATTTTGGCTTCATTAACAAATGTATTGCGGCATCGCATCGACGATGGGCTCGGCCGCGAAATGATGAAAAATCTCACCGAGATGTTTGGTCATCGAGCGAGGCGGCTAGGCAAAATGCGATGAGGGTTTTGATGACAACCCAAATGTCAAGGGACCCCGATGAGGATCACGTTCTTAAAATGATGTCTCATTTGAGCAGGCCGAGCATACTAGGGGCAACTATCGATGCGGAATCGCAGTCGATATTATCTTGGGCGGTTACCAAGAAGCTTTGAGCGATTCCGCCTAAACTACAATATGAATCGTAGGACTTACACATTGGCGGAACTTCCGAGAGCTTCAATGCGCCAAGGTCTCTTCAAACAAGGTTATCATCAAATTCTTGCGGCAACGTGATCGCTTCTTCAAAACCCAAATGGGGAAAGAAGAAAAAGCAGTTGGCGAAGCAAGTAACGACTTTCAAAGCTAAGGGCAAGGCTCCTCGGTCAAAGGCTCCTCAACCTAAGCGAACAAAAGCCGAAGGGCAAGTGCTTCAATCATGGTGCGAAAGGACATTTCAAGAGTGATCGCCCTAAGAAAGGTACGTCTCATGCACTAGTAGTCAAAACATGTTTGGTGCTGTTCCATCACTTCGTGGATAGTGGATTCAGCTCCACCGATCATGTTTGTTATGACTCGCGGGTTCCAAGTAACCAAGGTACTTAGTGCGGATGAGATTACAATAAGTCAGCGACTATTCCAGTGAAGGTCACATTGCGGAGTCGTGCGGCTAAAAGTTGATGATAAAATTTTAGTTCTTAATAATGTATTATTAGTACCCGATTTTAGAATGAATTTGATTTGATTTCTAAATTGCGTCGTGATGGATATTCAGTTTCTTTTGAAGATAATGCAATTATTAAAAGAAATGGTGAATATATTTGCGGGAGTACTTATAATGAGGAACTTTATATCATCAATCTTTTGACTCCCTTGCATAAATCACTTAATTCTTTGACTAATCCTAATAAAAGAAAGGAACTTTCGAGCATAAATCCAACATATTTGTGGCATTTACGATTGGGTCATATTAACCTTGGAAGGATTCAAAGATTGGTGAGCGATGGCCCATTGGATTCGCTCAAGTTGAGTCATTTCCAACTGCGAATCTGCTGGAAGGTAAAATGACTAAAAGGGCTTTTCAAAGCAAAGGAAATCGTGCACAAAAGGTGTTGGAATTGGTTCATACCGATGTATGTGGTCCAATGAACATCAGGCTAAGGGTGGTTTCGAATACTTCATCACGTTTATAGATGATTATTCGAGATATGGATACATCTATTTGATGCGACGTAAGTCCGAATCTTTTGATAAGTTCAAAGAATTCAAGGTGAAACGGAGAAGCGTCATGGGCGAGTATCAAGTCACTACGATCTGATCGTGGTGGCGAATACCTTAGTGGAGAGTTTTGGATTTCTGGCACATGAGGGGATTACTTTGACTCACGGCGCACAGTACACCACAATAAAATGGTGTTCTTTGAACGAAGGAATCGTACTTTATTAGAGATGGTTAGGTGAATGATGAGTTATTCGATTTGCCTATTTCGTTTTGGGGATACGCCTTGGAAACAATGGCGTACATTCTAAACTTGGTGCCTTGAAATCGGTTCCAAAAACACCCACAGAACTGTGGAATGGGCGCAAGCCCGTCTAGACATGTTCGGATTTGGGGTTCTCCAGCACACGTGCTGAATAAGGAAGCTGATAAGTTGGCATCTCGTACAGAAGTACGAGTGTTTGTAGGATATCCTAAGGGAACGAAGGGTGGCTTATTCTACAGTCCTAAAGACCAGAAGGTCATTGTTAGCACCAATGCCCGGTTCTTAGAGGAGGATTATGTGATAAGTCACAAGCCTAGGAGTGAGGTCATTCTAGAAGAACTTAGGGCGAGATTCCGACAATACCAATTGTGCAAACACCTAGTGTACCACGTTTTGACACTATTGTGGATACGCAAACTAAGGACACGCCTCGTCGTAGTGGGAGGGTTGTTCGTCAACCCGAACGTTTCATCGGCGTGGGAGCATCTTCGGACCACTCCCCGGACCAGGATGAAACGGATCCATATACGTACAAACAGGCAATTCAAGACAAGGATCTTGAATCTGGAAAACAGAATGGAATCCGAAATGGGATCTATGGATTCTAACCAAGTGTGGGAGCTAGTAGAACTACCCAATGGGGTAAAACCCATTGGAAGTAAGTGGGTCTACAAGCGTAAGAGAGGATCGAAAGGGAAGGTTGAAACCTACAAAGCAAGGCTTGTTGCGAAAGGTTACACTCAGAAAGAGGGCATCGACTACGATGAAACCTTTTCGCCAGTAGCCATGCTTAAATCGATCCGGATTCTCTTAGCTATAGCTGCGCATTTGGATATGGAGATTTGGCAGATGGATGTCAAGACTGCGTTCTTAAACGGGAGTCTTGATAAGGAAATCTACATGCGCCAACCTGAAGGATTCATTGCTGAAGGTCAGGAGCACTTAGTGTGCAAGCTTAAAAGAGCCATTTATGGTCTCAAGCAAGCATCAAGGTCTTGGAACATGCGATTTGATGAGGTCATTCAATCATATGGTTTTAAACAGTGTCCTAGTGAGGTTTGTGTATACAAAAAGTGTGATGGAAACGTGCTGGTGTTTCTTGTACTATACGTAGATGATATACTTCTAATTGGAAACAATGTGAAGGTATTATCAGACGTAAGGGCATGGCTATACGAGCGATTCGATATGAAGGATTTGGGAGAAGCTGGACAAATCCTTGGTATTAAGATCTTTCGAGATCGCAAGAAAAGGATGTTGTGCTTATCTCAGGCATCCTATATCGATACGGTGCTAAAGCGGTTTAGCATGGAGAATTCCAAGAAAGGTTTCTTACCTTACAGACATGGAATTCAACTATCTAAGGCTATGTGTCCTAAGACACAGAAGGAGATAGATGACATGAAGCTGGTCCCTTATGCTTCGGCAGTGGGAAGCCTCATGTATGTTATGCTTTGCACTAGGCACGATATCTGTCAAGTGTAGGCATGGTGGCGAGATATCGGTCGAACTCAGACCGGGACATTGGATTCTTTGTCAAGCATATACTCAAGTACGAGAAGGACTAGGGAGCATATGCTTGTATATCAATCGAATACGCTTTGTCCTTTGGGTTACACCGACTCGATTTCGGTGCGGACAAAGAAAAGTCGAAATCAACTTAGGATATGTTTTCACTTTGGGAGGTGGAGCTATAAGTTGGAGGAGTGTGAAGCGAATGCATAGCGGACTCTACAATGGAAGCCGAATATGTAGCAGCCTCAGAGGCAGCTAAAGAGGCGGTATGGCTCAAGTACTTCCTAAAGGATTTGGGGGTGATTCCTAATTTGCCCAGGAGTATTACACTGTATTGTGATAATACTGGTGCTGTAGCAAATTCGAAGGAACCACGAGCCCACAAAGCAAGCAAACATATCAAGCGCAAATATCATATCATTCGAGATTTTGTGAAGAGAAGGAAGATCATTGTCTCCAAGATAGCATCTGAAGACAACCTAGCTGATCCTTTCACGAAAGGGTTGCCCTCAAAATCATTTGAAGGGCATGTGGAAGGAATGGGGTTGAGATGTATGGCAGCATTTCTTTGAGTATAAGTGGGAGATAGATAGACATAGTCTAGATAGTATACTTCAAAAGCATGCTTTGAGTATAAGTGGGAGATTGTTAGGGTTGTATACGTCAAAGCATACTTTATGCTTGTATTACCTAATTTCCCGGTCTTTATCTATGAGAATATTTAATTCATTTATCACATGTTTTGCATATTTATTCACGCTATGGTTATGCAAATACAGTCTAATTTACTTTATATTGTAGATAATGTGGTGTGTAGTGTCACAAGATCACATTATCGGGTCCTTATATAGTAATATTTAGTTCACAACCTATGTAACATTAGACCGTTATATGAGAGGTTGTAGTATATGCTTGAGATTGGTTGGTCTTGACCATTAGCATATATTAGCGTATTTGTTATACATTGAACAGGATCGAGGTGAGATAGATTCTTACATCGACTATAAGAAGAACGTACATCTCGGATAATTATTATTTCTTAATTCCAGTGATTAATATTTAATTATATATATTTAATATTTATTGCTTTGATTTATCATGGGTGAGAGCCACAATGATTGGCTCAATATGCTCGATATTTTGGGCAATATTATTATTTATATGATAATTAATATTATAGCTAGAAATCGTGTCGACCCGATCGGGTTGATCATGTCCCTTGAGGCACTCGAAAGGATTATTATATCAAACCTGCAGTTGGAATTAATATACCGAAATAATAATAAAGGACGAGTGGTATACTCATGTATAATACATTAATTAATTAAAAGCTGTCAGTAGCTTAAATTAATTAATGGACATGGAATATCTTAAACACGGGAAATAATTAATTCAATAAGGAGCCCAATTTCGTAATTTGGGATTTTGGTAGGAAGTGCAATATTAACTTATTAGTGGACTAAGTTGATATTAATAGAGTCTTAATATTAGGAAGAGTACTAATATGGGAAGAAGATATCTATTAAGAGTCCTTACCATATCCTCCTTAAGGTCCCTAGAGTAGCCCAAAACACCTATAAATACATGTATAGGGGTGGCCGAATTATTCATTAATTATTGCCCAAGAAAATCGATTTTTGTGTGTGTGTTTTAATTGTGGATCTTGACTTGTGTCTTGGATTCCATAATTTGGTAAACACAATATTTTTCTAAAATACTCAAAATATTCAAGAAAAATAGAGAGAACAAAATCGTGAGTTTTCTTGTGAGGAAATTCGGCCGATCCCCTTGCTGTGCAAATTTAGTCCGGTAGATTGTTGCCCACACGACATCCGGACGTAGGCGGGATATACTCTAGAAGATCTTGAGGTAGAAATACAAGAAGATCGGAGAGGAACACGAAGAGGACATAAATCGATCAAGAAGGGATTTTCTACCACTTCGCGTCAAAGGTAAAATTACCGACTCCTATGCGTAAATATGTTTATTTAATTGTTTATTAATCTGTTTAGTTAATTAGTTGACAAGCCTAAATAGATCCGGTTTTTACGTTGGTTAGTTTATAAAACCTTTTATTAAATTACCTTCACCAACTCGCTTCCGCTGCGTTTTATATTCCAACACTAAGGGCTCTCCAACATTAATCAGTGGACACATGCCACAACCCCCGTCTCAACGTACACCGTCGAGGTCGGCCATCTCCATGGCTGGCCGAGGTGGAAGCAGAGCTAACAAGCCGCGGGCGTGGAGTTGATTCATCCGACGCTGCCCCGCGCAAGGACTCCTCTAGACCAAGACCGCACGCCCTTCGTTTAAATACGAGGCGAGGCGCAGCCTAACAGAGGACCCTCATAATAAAGTGAGTCACGAGACACTCAATGTCTTCGCGCACCAAGACACGGTCATGGAGTCGGTCCATCGATCTCCGCGACTGTGCACGATTCCTCAAACAAGCGAAACCACCAAGTTTCCGAGGGGGATCGGCCAATGTTGTTTTTGCAGGTACAAGACCGAAAGATAGCTAGCCAATCGACCATGATAGCCCAAGTCCGAATCCTAAGTCAGCTCAGATCGCCCGTCCTCATCCATACACGATCGCCAGCAAGAACCACCTCGCCCCATGTCTTCAACATAGGAGCAAGCTGGGGGGCAATTGTTGTGTCAAGAATTAACACCTTCCGACCGGCGATCGCCTCGGAGGTCGGGCGACCGAGTCACTGCCGAGCGACCAAGGCAGATCTGCCGACCAGCGACCAGGCGACCGAGCCTTTACCCAGCGGACAAGCTAGACTGGCCAACCGAAGGTCCCAGGACGAATCCCAGTGCCGAGCGATCGACATCAATACGATCGCCTCTCGGTACTCGGCGACCGACTCCTGGAGACGATCGGATCCCGGTACTCGGCGACCGACCCTTGGTGACCGACTGGAGACGATCATCTCTCGGCACTTGCCGACCGACCCTTGGTGACCGACCGAATGCCGACCCTCAGCAACTGGCCGATGGCGACCTCTGATGACCGGCTAGAGACGACCGTCTCATGTCGATCAGCGCCGATGGCCATCCAGTCGGCAAAGGCCGAGCCTCAAGACTGGCACCACGTGCAAGGACCGAGACAAGATCCGCGAATCTCGGGCCATTGACCACAGCCTGGCAGAATCTCTCCACCAGCCGACAAGCCGCCGAAAGTTGTCAGTAGGGCCGCATGTTGACTGACTCCGGACACGTTCTGGCCCCTTATTGGTCCGCCCAGCTAGCTGCCTGCTGGAGCTTTGGACTTTATACGGACTGCCAGCCACTACCTTGGACTTTAGCCCGACAGCCCAGGAGATCGCCCCATTATAATATTGGCCGGAAGACGATCGCCCTATTATTATAATGGCCGGAAGGCGATCGCCCGCTAGAGGACAGGACCCGGCTGCCCCTATATATACATGGCTCCCAGCACTTGTCCAAGGGACCGAACTTTTACCGCACAAAAGGCTCCAGAACTTCAATTTCTCTCTGGCATTCTAACATTACGGACGCAATACAGAAGCGAACATCAAGCACTTGGCTAATCTCCAACTCTTGTCAACAGCTATCATTCGGTCTTACTTCTCCCGGCCTCTCTCATCAGGCAGACTATCGGCGGGGACGAAGAACACCGAGCTTCGCTCAAGAGCCGGATTAACAGAGTCTTTTTACACTCATTGTATTTAGATTTCTCTCATTAATACTTGTATCTACGAATATTCGTATTAATATCATCTCGCGAGAGCATTCAAGCCCGGGCCTAACAAACCCGGCAAATCTTGTGTTATTTATCTTCTCTCAAAAGTGCTCCCGCAAATTGTTGTTTGTTGTCCGTCTCCAGCAGTATTTAATCTTCGGATAGATATTTTGGGCAACAACAGTATGTAATGTCTCGGCCATAACGTACGTAACTCTTGTGATTTAGCGTACGTAAGTCTTCAACATTAGCGTACGCTAAGTATGCTATACTTAGCCAATTTCAACTGTTACCGCCTGTCTCGACATACCGAAAACACATACACACATACTGAATACATATACTGGATCCAATAACATTCTTATACGATATACCCTATATCGAAAGTACGATAACCTGATACACGATATCCTCAATGCAATTGTCGACCAGATACAACAATTATACCGATACCGACATCTCAGTCCTTTATTTATTTTATCCATACTGTACAGATTCCACGCTGTACAATATAACTCGGATAAAATAATATTAAACAACAGTAGTATAAATTCTGGATATTACAGACTACACTTCCCATGGACTTCTCGCAGTCGATCATGATATCGGTGCTCAAGTCCGTGCCTCGGAAGGTTCGGTGACCAACTCGCAAAACTGAATCCGGTATCCCTCGAGTCCACACTTGTAACACATTACTGGCGGAGAAGGACAATGTGCACTTACATGCCCCGACACATTACAGTTAAAACATCTCCTGGTTTTACCAGAAGTCAGGGCTGACGACTTGGAACTCTTAGTACCACTCATCGAGTGATGGGGCTTCACAGCAGAAAGGCTATGGTGTTGCAATTTAGCAACATCAACTCCTGTACTATCTATAAGATCATCAGACTTCCTCTGTTTCTTCGACTCGGGCACTCGTTCCGATGATGACGAAGCTAGCTCATAGGCTAAGGCTCGATTCTGATAATCTCTCAACGTAGTGCAAGTGAGTCCCGCCATATACTTGCGAATCTCCGGCTTCATCCGCATGTCAAAATGACAGATCTTCTCTTGTTTAGTCCTTACCTGATCTCGCACGTAACTGGGTTGTTTGCTATAATAGATAATGGCTTGCGATACCAATACATCCTGCGGTTCTACCAAATAAAAATCACGGATCTGATCTCCAATCGGTTTTGGACAAAATTCAGCTTCCATAAATTCCTGGAACTCTGTCCATATGACAATACGATCACGAGGTTTAACAGCTTCCCACCAATTAGTGGCATCTTTGTCAAGAAGGTACTGAGCGATAGGCACCTTTCGGTCTTCGGGACAACCAACTGCCTCGAATATCTTTCCCAACTGAAAAAGCCAACCATCCCAGCCCAACACATCCGCAGCACCGGCGAATCGAGGAGGATTCATAAGAACTACTTCTCGAATCCATTGATTTACGCCGACGTTCTGAGTCGCGTCAAAGCTACGTTGAACCGCCTAGGTCAACTGAGTCATCTGTGCCGCTACTTGTTGCAATATAGTAGCAACACCAACACTAACATTGTTCTCGGCCACATTCTCTTGGTCCCACATCTGATCCCCATGGCCATCTGTACCACGATTATTGTAATACCCGGATTTTCAGTATAAATTTTTCGCGTTATTTTATCTAGGATATACTGTATAGTTTGGTATCTATACAGTATGGATAAAATAAATTGAGAATCGAGACAGCTATACTGGTGTGATTATCGTTTTTGATTGACAGATATATTCAGGATATGTTGTATCAGGTTGAACAGATTTGGATATCAGGTATACCGTGTGAGAATACTTTTGGATTCGGTATGTGTATTCAGTATGCCGTATGTTTGTATTTAAATGCGTCGAGGCGTCGGACGAAACGATTAGATTTTTGGCTAAGTATAAAAGCCATTACGTACGTTAAGCCTTGGAGCTTACGTCGTAAAATGTGTTAGCTACGTCGTTATATAGTGTACATAACGTACGTAACAAGAGGAATCGAGCAGTGGGGCCGTGGTGGCGACTTTCGGCGCAGATGTGGACGGTGAGTCAGCGGATGGAGTTACGTCGTTATACGGGGTGTATTACGTGCGTAATCAGTATATCTTGTAGCAAGTCAACGTCGTATTACGTGCGCAGCAGAATAAGTGTTACGTGCGTTACGGGCGGTGGCCGAGTCGTGGCCGAGAGGACTGTAGTGGCCGAGCATCGTCGGCGATGACTTCGCATGGATGGCCGATCGCGGTCGGCGGTGACTCGGCGGAGGCTAGGATCGGCCGATAACGTCGTAAGGTACCGGCCGATTCTGGCCGTAAGGGACCGTTACGTCGTAAGCCTTGGCGGTTACGTGCGTAACGATGCGGCATTACGGGCGAGACTTCGGCCATGGCCGGTTACGTACGTAAGGGCCCGGCCGGTTACGTACGTAAGCGTCCGGCAGTGTCCGGCTATTTAAGGCCTGGACCGAGTCACATCCGGCATTTTTCGTTTTTCTTCGTTCCTTCCGCGATTTTTCACCATAGATCGATGGATTTGAGTAAGAACATCATGTAGCAACATGTTTTGGAAGTTGTAATCATGGATTAACATCATCTTCCACCCGGATCGAAGGTAAGAACACCTAAACTTTTGGTTTTTGGATGTTCTTGATGTTTCTTGGTGTTTTGCCCGATTTGATTCGTTTTAACTCAGATTGTTGATGGAACCTTGTTGTATTCTTGAGATTATTCGTTGCTCTTGAAGTTTTGGGAACGGATTCGAGTATTTCTTTGAATAATCGATTGAATTGGATTATGCCTTCAAAGTGTTCGATGAAATGTCTCAATGAGTAGAACTTGGAAAATTCTACACGTTTTCGTATGAATGGTGATGGAAATGATATTTTTGTGATGATTCTTGGTAATTATGGGAATTTTGTTAAGGGAATATAATGAATTGGTGATCGAATGATTCGATTATATTGTTATGATTATGGCATCGTAGTATTCTCGATGTTCTTGGTGGTTTGTTGCGATTCATGATGTTATGAGAAGTATATATGTTGAAGGACATAATTATATACACCTTGAATTATGATTAAGGGTTGTTTAGATGTTAGAAAACACCGGTTATGTTGTTTTATGGATTATGAACGTGAATTTGGATAATTCGTGTTCTTGAAGAACTCTTGAGTTACATGTTATGATTTTGGAAGGATTTCGGATAATTTTGGAATGTGATTATTCACGATAATAATCGGTAAATTGTTTTCTACGAATTTACAAGTATGAACAAGAAGGAGTTTTGTCTTCGTATTTGGAGTTGAAGTTGGAATCGAATATATTATAAAATCCTTAATGTCGAGATGAATTGATCATTGATTTGATGAATACGTTTTAAGGTGTTGGTATTTTATATATGAATATGGAATATTCATATCTAGAACTAAGTTATGTGTTTTGGTACAATATTCGTATAGGAATACGAATATGATTTTGGATTTGATAAGTTTATGATTCACTTTTGAGTTTGAGAATTCATAGGTATTTAACAAGTGTTCAATTCGGATAATGGAATTATTTGAAACCTTTGGAATATGGTTATCTATGATGTTGAATTAATCGGATCGTCCGGATTGATGATGATAACCGGTAATTGGTTTATATTATGAATTTACAAGGAGGAAACTTGTATCCGTATTTAAGATTGAATTTGGAATCGGTAATGTTAGACCCTTGTTGGTTTAAATTGATTATTGATATGATCTTCGGATTTTGGAATCCTATTGTGGTTTTGAATTCGTGTTTGATTGGTTCGGGTTGTTTGGATATGTGTTTAATCGGGATATTGTAGAACCGTTGTTGATCGGTTATTGATTGTTATTTGTGATCATCGAGTTATGGCTTGTATCGTGGATATGGGTTCGTATTTGTTGAGTTGGATTATTTGGTATTATGTATATGATCGAGGTTTCGTTGAACCGTTGAGTTTGTTGGTTGAGTATGTCGGTTATTGATTGTTATCGGAATGTGTGTTAATCGGTTATTGCAATAGGTTGATATGTTTTGATCGTGGATTATGACCGTTGAGCTGCGGTTGAGGCTAAAGAGTTCGTAGATTGCTTTTGGTCGGGGCTTAGGAGCTCGTAGACTAAGGCAATGGATTTTGGTAACGGCTTCGTGGTATCGGTATCGAGGCAAGTTTATACTTGTTCGATTTATAATATTTGATGAATGGTTTCGTTTTCATTTCATTTATATTTCGTATAGGATTGTTGTTAGATATGTATGTTGTCGGGATAATGTTTTGTATATCGTACTCTGGTTGTATTAAATCATAAGGTATATGATTTAATTGTGTTCAGGAAAGACGTAAGTTATCTTTGGTCAAGGATATAGAATATCGGATATCGAGGATAGTTATCGTGATGACATAAGTATCGGGATAAAGGTTTTGGTATTGAATGGATGATACTTTATTTGAGATTATTTGTATAACTGTGTATTCATTCGGGGATGTTGTTCGTGGAAAGGATGTTGTCTTCGGCTTTGAGGTAATTTATGTATTGTTCGATTATGAGATAATTATTATGTTGAGTTGTTGTATATGTTGTATGTTGAGGCTTCGTATATTGAGATTAAATCTTGGTTGTTCGTTGAGGATGTTGATCCCGGACTATTGTTGGTATTAATGGTTATGTTGATCGTCTCATTGGGGATGTTGATGGATATGGTCCTCGGCTTGAGGTAATCTAAGTATTTGTTCATCATGTGGATAATTAGTATGTTGAGTTATTGTATATGTTGAGGTTTCGTGTAATGAGTTTCGTATCGGTTATTCGTTGAGGGATGTTGATCCCGGATCATTGTATTGAGATCGTAGATCGTGTTGGTCATTCATTTGGGGATTATGATCCCAGGATTGATGTTTTGGATATTGATTAGTCGTGTCGACTTTTCATTGTCGGTCTGTTGTTGTTCACTTCAGTGAGTCTTTTGATCCTTATTGGATATGTGTTTCTTTGATTTTCATTGTCATGTTGCATCGTGACATATCTGGAGTCATATCTGCGTGCCGATTGGTTATTGTGTAGGATTTTTAGCCGGGCACATGATGGTTATGTGTTGATATTTCCACATTGAACCGTGCACACGAGACGTAGTTCGTGAGGCTAATTAGGTACAAGACCACACGTGTATGTGATCAATACCCGGGGTGGCTTGTGCACGGACACATTTCCGGATCGGGCGTACTATGACGTCCATCCTTGAGCCATATTGTTTGGTCGTTCATTCTCCATTTATGGTTGGGTATGTTCGACGGTTTGTGACTGGTTGTTCATACGCCCGAGGGGTATGTTCGACAGTCGGAGTTATTTCTTGAGATCCATTATTGTTGATCATTTGGAGTTTACCTTGTTGATGGTATTCTCGGTTATTTTTGATCCTTTGTTGATCGTGTCGGAGTTATCATGTTGATGGTATTCTCGGTTATTGTTGATCCTTTGTTGATCGTGTCGGAGTTATCATGTTGATGGTACTCTCGGTTATCGTTGATCCTTTGTTGGTCGTATTGGAGTTATCATGTTGATGGTATTCTCGGTTATTGTTGATCTTTTGTTGATCGTGTCGGAGTTATCATGTTGATGGTACTCTCGGTTATCGTTGATCCTTTGTTGGTCGTATTGGAGTTATCATGTCAATGATATTCTCAGTTGATGTATTGGTTGATCATTGTTATTGATCATATGAGCATTCGGACTGTACGTCGATGTTCGGGATTTGTTATCATTATCATATGGTAGTTGATCTACAGATATGTTGTGTACTGTTGGTTTATCCAGGTTGAGTTTTGATCGTGTAATCCGATGGACATGATTTGGCACGGATGAATTATTTCATGATTATGAGTGATGATGATGTTTTGAGGACTTTTGATATTATTTGAATACAGTACAGTTGGTTGTGGTTGAGTTCATTTCGTCATTTGAGAATGCGAAATGTGGATTATGGTAAGGATTGGGTTGTTATGGATTGGTAAGGTTATGTCGGTAAGATTACTTTGGTAGTATTCTTACTATATTATTACATTGGTATGTAATTATCTATGATGATGTGATCGGTATCATTATTGAGTATTGTGGCTGACCCCGTCGTGGGCTTTATTTTTAGGTACTCGTAGATCGAGCTAGTAGCGGTCGTGAAGGGATGAGCTTCCGATGTGATCTTGGCGGTGGCATGTTTTTGAGTACGAGTATTTATTTACGGTTGTTTTATTTCCGCTGCAAATGTGTATTTTGAACTGCATTTATCCGCTGCGTGTGTATATTTCAAAATGGCTTTTCGGTATCTTTATCCGCTGCGTGTGTGTATTTTAAAAGGGCTTTTTGGAACTTTGCGAACTTGGGTTATTCCGTTAAACCCTTTTTCCTAACTATTTTATCGGTACGTTTAAGTGGTGTCTTAACGTACATTTTGAACTATCGAGTTTTGGCACTTCGCCTTGTATTTCCAAATGGTATTTTATGACGGTATTTGAGAACTATGTTTTTGGAAAATATTTGAGTATTTGCAAAATATTACCGTCATCGGCCTTTTGGCGTTTTTGAATTAGTTTTGTAAACGGTTTTTAGCCTGGTGGGTTCCGGTGCGGGACCCACGGCGCTGTAATATCCCAGATGGTTTTGGGGGTGTTATAGAAGATGGTATCGAAGCTTGGGTTTTGTGAAACCCAGGCGTGTGTGTTATGTAGCTCTACCGGTACGGTAGTAGCGTGACTTTTGAAAATGATTTTCTGACTTTTGAGTCAAATCGATTTTTGGAGTTTCCAAAATTTTTGAAATTCTTTTCAAACTGCTATGTGTGATATTGGTGTGTGTTGGTATTGTTTTGAGACTTCATGTGGGAGTCGTGTGCTAGTATCACGGGAGATCATCGGCTTCACGCACCTGTAAGTATATTGGTTTAGTCATTCGCTTGTGGCGACGCTTGATTGTTTTTGTGATGAGTTGGAAGTTTTGGATTTATCTGTTGTTGGTGACAGGTCGCAAGTTTCGAGGACGAAACTTATTTTAAGGGGGGTAGTATGTAATACCCGGATTTTCAGTATAAATTTTTCGCGTTATTTTATCTGGGATATACTGTATAGTTTGGTATCTATACAGTATGGATAAAATAAATTGAGAACCGAGACAGCTATACTGGTGTGATTATCGTTTTTGATTGACAGATATATTCAGGATATGTTGTATCAGGTTGAACAGATTTGGATATCAGGTATACCGTATGAGAATACTTTTGGATTCGGTATGTGTATTCAGTATGCCGTATGTTTGTATTTCGTACGTCGAGACGTCGGACAGGAACAGTTGGATTTTTGGCTAAGTATAAAAGCTATTACGTATGTTAAGCCTTGGAGCTTACGTATGTAAAATGTGTTAGCTTACGTACGTTATATAGTGTACATAACGTACGTAACAAGAGGAATCGGACAGTGGGGCCCGTGGTCGGCAGCTTTCGGCGCAGATGTGGACAGGTGAGTCAACGGATGGAGTTACGTACGTTATACAGGGTGTATTACGTACGTAATACGAGTATAATACTGTAGCAAGTCAACGTACGTATTACGTACGCAACGGAATAAGTGTTACGTACGTTACGGGGCGGCTGGCCGAGTCGTGGCCGAGAGGACCTGTAGTGGCCGAGCATGGTCGGCAGTGACTCGCATGGATGGCCGATCGCGGTCGGCAGTGACTCGCTGGAGGCTAGGACTGGCCGATAACGTACGTAAGGTACCGACCGGTTACGGCCGTAAGGGACCGTTACGTACGTAAGCCTCGGCCGGTTACGTACGTAACGATGCCGGCATTTCTGGGCAGAGACTTCGGCCATGGCCGGTTACGTACGTAAGGGCCCGGCCGGTTACGTACGTAAGCGTCCGGCAGTGTCCGGCTATTTAAGGCCTGGACCGAGTCACATCCGGCATTTTTCGTTTTTCTTCGTTCCTTCCGCGATTTTTCACCATAGATCGATGGATTTGAGTAAGAACATCATGTAGCAACATGTTTTGGAAGTTGGAATCATGGATTAACATCATCTTCCACCCGGATCGAAGGTAAGAACACCTAAATTTTTGGTTTTTGGATGTTCTTGATGTTTCTTGGTGTTTTGGCCGATTTGATTCGTTTTAACTCAGATTGTTGATGGAACCTTGTTGTATTCTTGAGATTATTCGTTGCTCTTGAAGTTTTGTGGAACGGATTCGAGTATTTCTTTGAATAATCGATTGAATTGGATTATGCCTTCAAAGTGTTCGATGAAATGTCTCAATGAGTAGAACTTGGAAAATTCTACACGTTTTCGTATGAATGGTGATGGAAATGATATTTTTGTGATGATTCTTGGTAATTATGGGAATTTTGTTAAGGGAATATAATGAATTGGTGATCGAATGATTCGATTATATTGTTATGATTATGGCATCGTAGTATTCTCGATGTTCTTGGTGGTTTGTTGCGATTCATGATGTTATGAGAAGTATATATGTTGAAGGACATAATTATATACACCTTGAATTATGATTAAGGGTTGTTTAGATGTTAGAAAACACCGGGTTATGTTGTTTTATGGATTATGAACGTGAATTTGGATAATTCGTGTTCTTGAAGAACTCTTGAGTTACATGTTATGATTTTGGAAGGATTTCGGATAATTTTGGAATGTGATTATTCACGATAATAATCGGTAAATTGTTTTCTACGAATTTACAAGTATGAACAAGAAGGAGTTTTGTCTTCGTATTTGGAGTTGAAGTTGGAATCGAATATATTATAAAATCCTTAATGTCGAGATGAATTGATCATTGATTTGATGAATACGTTTTAAGGTGTTGGTATTTTATATATGAATATGGAATATTCATATCTAGAACTAAGTTATGTGTTTTGGTACAATATTCGTATAGGAATACGAATATGATTTCGGATTTGATAAGTTTATGATTCACTTTTGAGTTTGAGAATTCATAGGTATTTAACAAGTGTTCAATTCGGATAATGGAATTATTTGAAACCTTTGGAATATGGTTATCTATGATGTTGAATTAATCGGATCGTCGGATTGATGATGATAACCTAATTGGTTTATATTATGAATTTACAAGGAGGAAACTTGTATCCGTATTTAAGATTGAATTTGGAATCGGTAATGTTAGACCCTTGTTGGTTTAAATTGATTATTGATATGATCTTCGGATTTTGGAATCCTATTGTGGTTTTGAATTCGTGTTTGATTGGTTCGGGTTGTTTGGATATGTGTTTAATCGGGATATTGTAGAACCGTTGTTGATCGGTTATTGATTGTTATTTGTGATCATCGAGTTATGGCTTGTATCGTGGATATGGGTTCGTATTTGTTGAGTTGGATTATTTGGTATTATGTATATGATCGAGGTTTCGTTGAACCGTTGAGTTTGTTGGTTGAGTATGTCGGTTATTGATTGTTATCGGAATGTGTGTTAATCGGTTATTGCAATAGGTTGATATGTTTTGATCGTGGATTATGACCGTTGAGCTGCGGTTGAGGCTAAAGAGTTCGTAGATTGCTTTTGGTCGGGGCTTAGGAGCTCGTAGACTAAGGCAATGGATTTTGGTAACGGCTTCGTGGTATCGGTATCGAGGCAAGTTTATACTTGTTCAGTTTATAATATTTGATGAATGGTTTCGTTTTCATTTCATTTATAATTCGTATAGCAATGTTGTTAGAAATGTATGTTGTCGGGATAATGGTTTGTATATCGTGCTCTGGTTGTATTAAATCATAAGGTATATGATTTAATTGTGTTCAGGAAAGACGTAAGTTATCTTTGGTCAAGGATATAGAATATCGGATATCGAGGATAGTTATCGTGATGACATAAGTATCGGGATAAAGGTTTTTGGTATTGAATGGATGATACTTTATTTGAGATTATTTGTATAACTGTGTATTCATTCAGGGATGTTGTTCGTGGAAAGGATGTTGTCTTCGGCTTTGAGGTAATTTATGTATTGTTCAGTTATGAGATAATTATTATGTTGAGTTGTTGTATATGTTGTATGTTGAGGCTTCGTATATTGAGATTCGTACTGGTTGTTCGTTGAGGGATGTTGATCCCAGGACTATTGTTGGTATTAATGGTTATGTTGATCGTCTCATTGGGGGATGTTGATGGATATGGTCCTCGGCTTCGAGGTAATCTAAGTATTTGTTCAGTCATGTGGATAATTAGTATGTTGAGTTATTGTATATGTTGAGGTTTCGTGTAATGAGTTTCGTATCGGTTATTCGTTGAGGGATGTTGATCCCAGGACTGTTGTATTGAGATCGTAGATCGTGTTGGTCATTCATTTGGGGATTATGATCCCAGGCTTGATGTTTTGGATATTGATTAGTCGTGTCGACTTTTCATTGTCGGTCTGTTGTTGTTCACTTCAGTGAGTCTTTTGATCCTTATTGGATATGTGTTTCTTTGAGTTTCGTTGTCATGTTGCATCGTGACATATCTGGAGTCATATCTGCGTGCCGATTGGTTATTGTGTAGGATTTTTAGCCGGGCACATGATGGTTATGTGTTGATATTTCCACATTGAACCGTGCACACGAGACGTAGTTCGTGAGGCTAATTAGGTACAAGACCACACGTGTATGTGATCAATACCCGGGGTGGCTTGTGCACGGACACATTTCCGGATCGGGCGTACTATGACGTCCATCCATGAGCCATATTGTTTGGTCGTTCATCCTCCATTTATGGTTGGGTATGTTCGACGGTTTGTGACTGGTTGTTCATACGCCCGAGGGGTATGTTCGACAGTCGGAGTTATTTCTTGAGATCCATTATTGTTGATCATTTGGAGTTTACCTTGTTGATGGTATTCTCGGTTATTGTTGATCCTTTGTTGATCGTGTCGGAGTTATCATGTTGATGGTATTCTCGGTTATTGTTGATCCTTTGTTGATCGTGTCGGAGTTATCATGTTGATGGTACTCTCGGTTATCATTGATCCTTTGTTGGTCGTATTGGAGTTATCATGTCAATGATATTCTCAGTTGATGTATTGGTTGATCATTGTTATTGATCATATGAGCATTCGGACTCTACGTCGATGTTCGGGATTTGTTATCATTATAATATGGTAGTTGATCTACAGATATGTTGTGTACTGTTGGTTTATCCAGGTTGAGTTTTGATTGTGTAATCCGATGGACAGGATTTGGCACGGATGAATTATTTCATGATTATGAGTGATGATGATGTTTTGAGGACTTTTGATATTATTTGAATACAGTACAGTTGGTTGTGGTTGAGTTCATTTCGTCATTTGAGAATGCGAAATGTGGATTATGGTAAGGATTGGGTTGTTATGGATTGGTAAGGTTATGTCGGTAAGATTACTTTGGTAGTATTCTTACTATATTATTACATTGGTATGTAATTATCTATGATGATGTGATCGGTATCATTATTGAGTATTGTGGCTGACCCCGTCGTGGGCTTTATTTTTAGGTACTCGTAGATCGAGCTAGTAGCGGTCGTGAAGGGATGAGCTTCCCGATGTGATACTGGCGGTGGCATGTTTTTGAGTACTGAGTATTTATTTCTGGTTGTTTTATTTCCGCTGCAAATGTGTATTTTGAACTGCATTTATCCGCTGCGTGTGTATATTTCAAAATGGCTTTTCGGTATCTTTATCCGCTGCGTGTGTGTATTTTAAAAGGGCTTTTTGGAACTTTGCGAACTTGGGTTATTCCGTTAAACTCTTTTTCCTAACTATTTTATCGGTACGTTTAAGTGGTGTCTTAACGTACATTTTGAACTATCGAGTTTTGGCACTTCGCCTTGTATTTCCAAATGGTATTTTATGACGGTATTTGAGAACTATGTTTTTGGAAAATATTTGAGTATTTGCAAAATATTACCGTCATCGGCCTTTTGGCGTTTTTGAATTGGTTTTGTAAACGGTTTTTAGCCTGGTGGGTTCCGGCGCGGGACCCACGGCGCTGTAATATCCCAGATGGTTTTGGGGGTGTTATAATTATGACCACGACCTCTGCCCCTCGGCATACTGAACAGATACCCACTCAGCACGATGAAACACATCATCGCAAAAAAAACAAAAACAGTACACCAAAGTGCCAACTCAGCACAACATATCAACACAAGGCACCAAATAGCAACACGGTAAAAATATCCACTCTGGGTAATTACACGAATACAAAATTTACAATTGCAACAAATGAAACTTATGGTCTTAACTATCGATTCACATAACCATATCAATTAGAAAATTAACGACTATTATCGTTATAATCACGACCATAATATACTACACATGGTAGCCAAACATTTTTAATATTCTTCTTAAAACTCCACGAGGTATCCATTTAATTAATATCATTTGAAAATCAATGAATTTGTATAATTTTCCCGAAATGAGGTTTGAAAATAATTTTGATACCTCGACTATTTTATCAATACCAGAACCACAATTTATAACCGTTTGATTTGAAAACTTTTGTAAAACCATAACTCGGAAAAGCAAGTTCCCTCAAAACCGACATCATCAAGATGACCTATGACATCACTTACCATCATCTCAAGTAATAACACATAAGGTAACCACATGTTACTACGCAACGTCATAATCACACGTCTCCTGACCCACAATCATGAAATCGAAAAGTTGCAAGCGAGAGTCGCATCTTGAGTAAGTTTTTGTTTTTGGTAGACCTCATACGAGTTTAAAAGATCGCATTTTTAAAACTTATGATACAAAAATGAAAATGAAATATCAATAGATTGAATTTCTCCAGAAATTTTTGGCCTTGAGGTCATCATACGAAAATCAAACTTTTTCCTCCCGTGAAGGATGTTTTGAAATAAAATTTACGTGACTCCTCAAAAATATTTAAAACTTTAATATACCACATTGATGGACTTTCCTTGCATAACCACACCAGAGCCTTTACTCCTGTAAAAACGATTTATACACTGTATATATATATATGTATATATATATATATATATATATACATATACACCGGCACCGCTTCTTACTCCAGTACAATACGAGAATCAAACAAGCATAGGTCACGTATTCACAATTCACACTTAAACTCCACCTCATGAAATAGAATCATACAAGCTCGTATAACACAAGGCATAATATAGTAGGGAGACTTACATCCACAGGTCGTACGAAGATGATGGCTGCACCTTGATACTAATCACGACCGACATCTCAGACGACGCGTCGCGACACGACTCAGTCAGAAATAATCCGACGGGACAAGACTCGACGAGACACGACTCAACCCGACAGCCTAGGTTTCCGCAACCTAAGCTCTGATACCATATTCTGTAACACCCCCAATCCACTCAGGGATATTACAGCGCCGCAGATCCTCTCCGTGAGGATCTACTAGGCTAGATACCAAAAACAAGACATCGCAACCTTATGCCACAGGGCTAATTACGAATTAATAAACCAATTTGGCCATTTATCAATACATACAACGTAAACATCAAGTACAACTCTATCAAGAACTCATACCCTCACATGGGTCAAAATACAAACACATTCCCATAGGACGGGAGAACAAATACAGCGGAATGAATAATACAATTCGACCATGACAAAAGCCCCATACTGGCCCTCGTGTGATTAGTATCATTTGTCTTCCATCATCCTTCGTACTGATCCTGCATCTTGCTCTACTAGAACCTGCATGTACCTGGATGCAATACAGACATCCACCCCCCGATTACTTGGGGGTAAGCAAAACTCCACTATTTTGCTAGTGCAAGTATAAAGTACAAATACGAGCCATACATCACATACTCCGAGAACCTAACAACCGAGAACGGCCAAACAGTAAAACGTAACAAAAGACTTCCCGAGATAATTCACTTGACTAAAACCGTACAAACCATTAAAGGTAGAAGTGATACTCAATATACATTATTAGAAAATATTTTAAGATCTCGGGAGTTTTGAAAACAATTAGGATTTAAGTATTTTCACTTATCGAAACCACTTAGGGACACAGTCCGAAGATCAATTTTTCCAAAATGCAAATCCGATAACAAAACATGGGGTCCACGACCCAATTATACGATTCCGATCACAAAACACAGGGTCCACTACCCAAACATCTATGTCAACATGTTCCTAAGGGTTATTCACATCCCGTGCTAGCAAGCCACGAACCTCAGAGTCTCCTCGAGACATACCCGAGTGAATAACCCAATGAGAAACCACACAACATCACGCATTACCATGACAACCGTCACATAACCACAACCAAGTCATACGTTCATAGTTATCCCGGCATCGGGCTATCAAGCCACGAACTTCGGAGCCTTAGCGAGACTTACCCGATTGGACAACCCGTGTCACGTACGTCACACATCCAAACCACAACCATAAATTATCCTAGCATAGCGCTAACAAGCTACGAACTTCAGAGTCTCCGCATCGAAATACCCGGTTTGTATTAACCCACAAGTTATCCCGACATCGCGCTAGCAAGCCACGAACTTGGAGTCTTCGCGAGACATACCCGATTGGATAACCCCATGGTCACGCCTGATCCGTACTTGCAAGGACAGATCCCGGAGATTTAACAAATCTTACCCGGTGGCACATCACTTTACCACAATCACACAACAACAAGGAAGTACTGTTAGGGTTGTATACATCAAAACATACTTTATGCTTGTATTACATAATTTCCCGGTCTTTATCTATGAGAATATTTAATTCATTTTATCACATATTTTGCACATTTATTCACGCTATGGTTATGCAAATGTTGTCCAATTACTTTATATTGTAGATAATGTGGTGTGTCGAGTCACACAGAAGATCACATTATCGGTACCTTATATAGTAATAATTAGTTCACAACCTATATAACATTAGACAGTTATGTGAGAGGTTGTAGTATATGCTTGAGATTGGTTGGTCTTGACCATTAGCATATATTAACGTATTCGGTATACGCTGAACAAGATCGAGGTGATATAGATTCTTCTGTACTGACTATAAGAAGAACATACATCTCGAACAATTATTATTTCTTAATTCTAGTGACTAATATTTAATTATATATATTTAATATTTATTGCTTTGATTTATCATGAGTGAGAGCCAAAATGATCGACTCAACATGCTCGATATTTTGGGCAATATTATTATTTATATGATAATTAATACTATAGCTAGAAATCGTGTCCCGATCAGTCGGGCTGATCATGTCCCCTGAGGCACTTGAAAGATTATTATATTAAACCCTGCAGGTGGAATTAATTTTCCGATATAATAATAAAAGTCGAGTGGTTTACTCATGTATAATATATTAATTAATTAAAAACTGTCAGTAGCTTAAATTAATTAATGGACATGTGATATCTTAAACACGGGAAATAATTAATTCAAAAATGAGCCCAATTTCGTAATTTGGGATTTTGGTAGGAAGTGCAATATCAACCTTTTAGTGGACTAAGTTGATATTAATCGATTCATTATATTAGGAAGAGTCCTAATATGGTAAGATGAAATCTATTGGGAGTCCTTACCTTATCCTCCTTAAGGTCCCTAGAGTAGCCCATAACACCTATAAATAGGACAAGGGGTTGGCCGACTTTTTCACTCATTATTGAACAAGATTTTTGATTTTTTGTGTATTTTAATTGTGGATCTTGAATTGTGTCTTTGATTCCAAAATTTGGAAAATACAAAATTTTTCTAAAATATCATCAAGAAAAATAGTAAAAAAAAATCGAGATATTGTTGAGGAAAAATAGTGGTTCGGCCGATCCCATACTGCAAGTCCAAGTTTGATCCGGTAGATTATTGCCCACACGATATCTGGATCTTAGGCGGGATATAGTCTAGAAGATCTTGAGGTAGAAATACAAGAAAATCAAGGAGGAGTACGAAGGGCAGTTCAATCGGCCCAGAAGGATTTTTCTACCACTTTGCTTCAAAGGTATCGATTATCAATTATACTGCATAAATATATGTATTTAAATTGTTGATTAATCTGTTTAAAGAATTAATTGACAAACCTAAATAGATCCGCCATTTTTGTTGGTGAGTTTATAGAACCATATCAATTCATATAATCCAATCGATATCGCTTTCGCTGCGTTTTATATTCCAACAATTGGTATCAGAGCTGGTCTTTAGGTTCTGTTCAATTTAATTAATTTTGTGATTAATTTACTCGCAATTTAAATATTCATATGATATGATGTTTGGAATATTTTTGCTAGAAATTGTCTTGCAGTTGAATATGGTCCAATTATCATGGTTATATGATATTTATTTATTTACAGATTTTTTGGTAATTTGGCCCGTTTTTGAGGCATGTATAAGTTTTTCCCATGAGAAAATCCATGGATAGACTGGGATTTAATTTTTCCTTGTAATTTTTGTTGTAAATTCGATGTATTTTATTCCATGTAAAATTATAATCAAGTTGGATACACAAAGTACGACGGAAAAGAAGTCCAGCGCGAAAAGGAGTTTCGATCGGACGAACCGACCGAGACCAGCCTGTTGCCGATCGGGACTCGGCCAGCACATGCTGTCTCGGCCGCGGGCACCTCGGGTCGGGCAGACCTGAGTCCAGCAGATCGGGTCGGGCTGTGCAGGGCCGCGGGTCCGACAGTCTGGACCGGGTAGTTTCGGGTAGGGTCGAGCAATTTTAGATTCTGTTCAGTTTTTCACCATTTTTTGCGTCCGTTGGAACACAATAAATTAAAATTTAGAATTTTTTTTTGTGCAATTAATTTTGCATGCAAGAAAGTTTCTAAATTTGGCAATTTTTGTTGACCAACCGGGAGGAGGTGATGAGATACTTGAAGCAGTGGGAGAAAACGAGCCGAGGATTTCTCGTTATTCAAAACGAGGAATAAAAGCCATGATAATTGGATTTAATTATCCTGTTTTAATTATTTGTTGTTTTTGCTGTTTTGATGTATGGTATGTATGGATGTATGCGTGATATGTTTTCCTGCATGTTAGGACGATAAAATTAAAAACCTTATTTTTCAAAATAACTAAGTGGTTTTAAAAATTGATTTTTCAAAATCAAGTTGGCCTCCATAATTGGTTTAAATTGTGAAACAATTAGCATGCGCGTGACATTGGAGTCTTCCTCCACATCGGATGTGCTGATTATTAGCTCACTAGTTTTAAACTTCAATTAGATAACAAAAAGGTGAATGTTATTTTTTATGATAGGACCTCTCCATCTGTAGGACTATTATCATTAAATAATATTCTAAGGTTTGTTAAATTATGGTGTTCACTTAGGTATATTAAATTAATAAGCTCCCAATCGGAGTCTATGTTAATTTAATACATGGCCAAGAGGAACCAACTATTAATTTTACTTGTCAAAACGCATCTTGACTAGATAGTAAAATAAAGACGTTAAAATCTACTTGAAAAATATATATGTAAACGTCCACACTAACGTGGCTTGCATGTGCGTTTTTTTTCGAGGTGTTGGTTGACTGCATATATATTGTGTTTTAAGGTTTTTCAATATATTTTGCGTCGAATTATGTGATGAATGGTGTTTTAATTTTATTCTCAGATGTCTTTCAATCCACTAGCTGTTATTCTCAAAGAAAATAAACTTGATGGCACTAACTTTGCCGACTGGAAAAGAAATCTTGACATTATCCTGACTGCCGAGGGGCATAAATTTGTGTTAACTGAGGAAAGCCCTCTGGAACCAGAACCGGATGCCACTCCTGGAGAGTTGGATGAATTCCGAAAATGGAAGAAGTCTGATGATGTAACGCCCCAACCCGGCAATGGTAGAAGCGTCACTTTATGGTGACATATCAGATACAACAGATTCAAATCACACAGCAGAAGTCTTAAATAAAATTTATCAAAAGAGTATCAAAAGGGGACTAGAACAACACCAAATGTCCCCGAAACCAAACAAAAGAAAGTACGATACAAATGTCCGAAATCCGGAAATAACGATAAGGAAATAAAGTTCATTATTTAAATAAGGCTATAGGGTAATACACTCTCTCTCATCCCCAAGCTAATAACCCCGCTCCTAGCTTATGTACCTGCCACATGGAAAAGAAAAGCGGCTGAGCATAAAAACCTCAGTGAACAGATATAGAGCAAATAACAAAACAGATCAAACGAGATAAGATAATCAAAGGAATGCGAAGATACAATACATATGGTGTCGATGGATAATCAAAAGGATATCAAAGTTTAAGTATAAAGTGTATGAATGTGGATTCAGTATTTTACCCCAGTCCCAAACAAATATCCAAACAAATAGTAGCCCAATGGAGTGATCAACTCCCAAATGTGAAGGGACTGCATGCACGCATGCCCAATCACCAAACGAATATAATATATATCCATATCATCATAGTAGCCCAAATAAATAACAAACAAATCTAGGATGCATCCATACGCCCCTGCAAACAAATCATAATCATAATAATGGCCATAGCAGATAACAGATAAGGGACGGTGTGGTACATCTCTCCAACCACACTAGAGTCATAACATTGGTGCATCAATGCTACGGTCATGGACCCCCTATAACTGGGAACAGATAATACCTGGGTAAATACTGAAGGGTCAAAAAGTACAAGTCCAAATCAAAGTGTAGGTCTCATTCATATAGTCAAAGTTCAATATCGGTTCGAATAATCAAAGGGCTAATATCAAAGGTTCAGTTCACATGTATCAAATCAAAGATGCAATGTCAAGGTTCAAACGAAGAGTTCGAATATCAACAGTCCAAAATAAGATAGGCAAATAATATAGAAGAGAGAGAAAGGTCATGAGAGAGAAAGTAGTTGTACTCTTGCTGAAAGAGTACGGAATATCTGTACCTTATTCAACAGCAAAAGTAAATAAAGATAGATGGATCACAAGATACAGGATCACTCCCACTTCACGGAACCTATACGGATCAATAACCAAGTATTACTTTAAGTCTAAATGAATTTGGTTACTCATTTTAGTAATATAATAAACTTTGAGTGTGTAACCACCTTTTTAAGAAAACTCAGCTTTTAATATCAAAATATGTATCACGTTTCCGGATTTTTAAAGTATACCTGTGCACCTCCTTGAGCCTTAGAAAAATTACCCCAGGTAGGTACATATGTTTTCTACTTTGTCTAATTTTTGTAGAATTTCCAGGTAGTATAGCTATAGAACAAAAATTCCTTATCAATACTAGTCCAGATTCGGTGACAGATCTGAGACTTAAAAAGTAAGCAATTAAGAGACTATGATGTGCTACTCTAAAAATTCCAACAAAAATCACAGAGGCCAAACACATCTTATATTTAAGCTCTGTCTGATTTGAGTTAATGATTCCTTACTGATTTCAAAACAAAAATCATAAACCAAGGTTGAAATTCGGATTACTAATTATTAGTTAGTTTAACCACACACGAAAAATACTCAAACTCAGACTATTCAGAAAACCGACCTGCAGTTGTACCCAAAAAGTATCCGCCTCAATGACCTACCAAAACATCCAGGAAAAATTCCCAAAAATTCATGGTATTACAAATCATATATAAGTTACATACTGGAGAGTTTTATGGCCCAACTAATTATAATTCTTGAATCAAAAATCGACAAAGTGGACTGATTTCAGACTTCCGAATTTCAAATTCAACACTTAATCACACAAAAATAAAAAACACGACCAAAACAACTCGAAATCACTCCAAACCAATTGGAGAACTTAACTAAGACATAAAACTAGGTTTTCATCAAAAGAAACTGAATTGAATCATTATATATCATGACCTATCTCGTTCACAAATTCAAGTATACAAGCTGTCTTAATTCTAGAATTCATTTAAGCCATCATATAACGTGTTTAATCATACCAATGCACCCGAGACCTTCAATCTACCACCAAGCCTTCCTTTGTGCACGCCTCGATCGAACGGGAATGGTAGAGAACTAGGTAGCCGCCGTTTTTAGTTTTAGGTTTTAGGGTTTTTAGTTTTGTGAAGTATGTGTGTGTGATATATATAGGCGAGTGGGGAGGAATTTCAAAAAGGAAAATGCCTAAATTATGGGGATTTGATGGAAGACTTTGCCAAATTTAAAACCCATCACGAACCTTGACATGATTCACGATACCATATATTTGTGTACAACATATCATTTGGCTAGGGACAAAAATAGAAAACGTGTGACAATTTTAAATGTGTACAAATTGTTTCAGTATAAGTCTTATATCGTATTACATTAATTTGTTCAAATGTTAACGATTTAAATACTTAGGTTATAATCGTAATGCAATATTTTAAATAATTAAACGTCTTTTATAGATTCGAGATTATAGGGTATTTTAACATGTTCAAAAATTTGGGTTTTACAGATGATATGGCTCGCTGTTACATTCTGGCTTTATTGACAAATGTATTGCAATATCAACATCAGACGATGGGCTCAGCCGCGGAGATGATGAAAAATCTTCCTCCTTTTCTTCTTTTTCTTCCTCCTTATCTTCTTCTTCTTCCTCCTTTTCTTCTTCTTCTTCAACTTCTTCTCCATCTTCATCTGCTTCAATCTCTTCTGTCTTTTCAACTTCTTCTTCAGGCTGTTCTTCAACTATTATTATTTCTTCTTCTTCTTCTACCCTTTCTTCCTCTTCCTCTATGATCTCTGATTCTTCTTTTTCTTCAACTTTTTCTATTTTATTCCTTTTCTTTTTCCTTTCCTTCACCTTCACCTTCAACTACTTTCCCAGCTAACACACCCTCCATCACCAAAAGGACGAACTGGTCCATGTTAGTTTTGAAATTGGACAGGAACCAGTTCTACTGGAGCATTAAAATTACATTTGTCTCATGACAAAAACTCATGAGAACTTGCTCTATAGCCTGGGGATATTCCCAGCTACTATTCTCAATAGATAATTGAAGTTGAGTAAATGAAAGATATTTTAAGTTCTTCCATTCCTCATATACATTGATAAATGAGACTTTGAGAGAGTGGTGTTTTACCAGGTGTAGTTGATCAACTGTCAGCTCCAATGGGTTGTTCTCTAGGAGATTTAGAGAGTATCTTACTTCAGGGATGTTGATAATCAGGCCTGCCTCTTCCTCCTCTGTCATACTTGGAAGAGTCAGCAATGGGATAATGTCAGCCATCAGGTCTAGGTGATCAGGATGATCCTCTTCAATAGGGACAGAAGCAGGTGCAAGTGTTGTCACTATCTGCATCTGAGCTGCAGATACTTCGAATGGCTCAGGTGCAGGTGAGCGGGGGAGCTGCTCTACATCTTCAAAATCAAGGCGTCTAGGCCTTTTGGGTGAATGGTCAGGAGATGAAGTTACTTGTACCACATCCTCTACAGCTGGCGCTTTCCTCTTGAATCTCAGAGCCAGAGGAGTATTGTCTGAATCTGAATCTGAGTGGTCTGCAGATGACTGCTTCTTTGCAGGTGACTTGCGGGCTGCAGGTGATTTCTGCACTGCAGGCAAGTCTGCGGCATCAGAGTTGTCTTCGTCTGAATCCGAAGGGCCTCTGTAGTGAGAGGTCCACTTGACATATCTTTCAATAGTTGGGCAGCCTTTCTCTCGACTCCCAGTTTCTTCAATGTTTCTTGGTCCAGATGACCAAGTCTCTTGTTTACGTGAAAGGGGTCTGCAGTCCATTTCTCCTTCCCAAGAAATTCCAAGATCCAGCTGATTTGTGTTCCAAAGGCCAGCTTAGTCTTGAATTTCTTCTCATCTTCTATCCAGTGAACCTTGTTGACTTCACGGACCAACTGTCTGTATATGTAGTCAGCCCAGTCAATCCTCTCATGCTGGAGAAGGGCTCCCAGCACCATGAATTTGGCAGATAACATCTGGTCGTAGCTGCCTGCCATCCCCATCACAATTTTATTTGTGATATCCAAAGCGTATCTGTACTCCTTTTTAAAGTCACCTCTCTTTGCCGTCAGTTTGAGCTTCGACGGCTGCTCCGATAGCTTTATTCCATACCAGGTCTCTACGGTGCTCTGCTTGAGGGCTTCAACAGCAATGCCCCGAGATCTCATCTTAAACGCCTCCGCGATGGTCTGAGGAGAAATCGTCACCTCTTCTCCAAAAATCGAGCTTTTAATTCCCGATTCAGTGACTTCTGCTTCCTTGAAGAAGGAAATAACTGTTGGGATTCGGTTCCTAAAACGAAGTCCCAGCGGAAGCGGTAAAATGAAAATTAATTTGATCCGAATCCCTACGAAGATCGATCGAGCTACGTATATACGAATATATAAACGAAAACACAAGAGATGCGAGAAACATACCCTTATAGTTCGTTGATTAAATGGATTCCTTCTCTTGAGCGATTCCCCAAGCTTTTGTTGATTTCCCTACGATACAATCCGCTCCAAGCTCTTGGATGATCCAATGCCGAAAATACCGCATCTCTACTTGCCACGCGCCGGAGAAAGGAACGGAACGATGATCACCCGATTAACCTCTAAGGTTATGGCTAGAATCAAGTGATATAAACTTTCTATGTGATTATTACACTCTAAGTGTATAACTCACAATCTCTCGATTGATTTTTCGATTTTTCTCCAAGAACAACCAAGAACCAATGAAGAAGATGAAGATGACTTTGAGAAAAAAAATTTCTCTCTTGCTTGCTCTCTCAACCG
The DNA here is from genome assembly GCA_033398695.1 of Orobanche coerulescens. Lineage (NCBI taxonomy): Eukaryota > Viridiplantae > Streptophyta > Magnoliopsida > Lamiales > Orobanchaceae > Orobanche > Orobanche coerulescens. Next base: position 53,954,343 of record CM065811.1, read on the forward strand.
TATGAATTTAAAAAGGTGTGAGTGATTGAAAGTCTTCTCATCTTTATTCCTTTTCTTTTTGTCACAAGACAAAAACGCCAACTGATCTCACATGAGAGGTCTTCCCCACAAGTCATTGTCTTTGATTTAAAAATGAAATAAAAGACAAGGGGAATTTGGTGGAAATGGGGGAGCGGCCATCTAGAAGGAATGAAAGAGTTCGGTTCGTTTCGGACTCCCGTGAGTCCAAACAGATAAACTCCAATTTCGTTCCGATGTATTTATATCAATTAATTAATCCAATTAATTAATCATATCAAATACATAATAATATAATTAGTTTCTACAAGAAATAATTATATTTATGAATTAAATTAATCACCCAGTAATTTATTTAATTCATTAGGCCGTAAATCAATTTATCCAATAAATCGATTTAAACATCCAATGTCCTAAATTAGATATCCAATATCTAATATTCATTCTCAGAGAATAAGCTCGATTCATTCCATCGTTAATCCTATTGCACGACTCGGTAGGTCCGTCTCAGTCAGCAATGGGAGGAACCAAAGAGTAGTAGCACTACGTAGCCAGCCTGGCGGCTTACACTGTACCCCAACTGAGAATGAATGATTGGGATCATTCAAGAACCATTCTGTCGTGAATACCAGTATACGTATAAACCCTTGTTTCACATGTCCCGACCAAGTTATTGGTCACGGTCGGTCAAACCCTATCTGTACTTGACGCTATGCATGCGTTAATGCAAATCGAGATCATCGAGCTCCCGTGTATCCAATACAACTAGCTCCAATGCTTTGGCCAAAGACTTATGACCTCATCTGCCAATAACCACATAGGACATATAACCCATTCACTAACAGGAGAAAGAATTCTATCTTGGTATTCAGTAGGACCTGCTACTTGCCCGTCAAGATGCACGTCGAGGTTGACCCCCACCATTCGGTTTATAGAGTCGAACTACTCTGATGAAAATCTTGACGTCACAAGCACATCCCTACTAAATCCTCAAGTTGAAGGTTCACAAATACCTATCACAATCTTTCGATTCCGTCATTGACAGTCCCAGAGTGAAATTTGTGTGACGAATCGAGGGTGAGTCGGTTCGAGTATACTAATCCATTTAGCATACCTATAACGTGTGCTCCCACTAACCATTTGTTCGACAGGCACTCTCCACGTCAAAGAACACGTCATACAAGTCTTCACATAAACTTAACGCCCAGTCAAGTTTCATCTACTTGCGAACGATTAAGTATTTGAGCTATAAACCTTTCCAATGCCGATCCCCTTATCCAATAAGGAGTGGAACGTTTTGCTCTCAAATACACGGACTAGTTTTTATATATATATATTTACGAGTTAGGAATGCCAGTAACTACCAGTAAATAAGGAAACATTCATTGCCTTATATAAATGATTTACATAATTACAAGTACAATACCCTCACTCAACATCCTCTGAGTGGCATTCGAGGGCATACTCCTAACAATCTACCACTTGCACTCAATGCCACACACTATAGTATCTAATACCCATGTTCTCCAGATGACGCTCTAAGCTAATCTGAAAAAGTGGCTTGGTCAGTGGATCAGCGACGTAGTCGGCTGACTCTACTCTATGCAGCACAATGTATCTCTTTGCGAACAAATTCTCTTAGGAGATGATACTCTCTCTCAATATGTTTGGTACGGTTATGAAACCTCGGCTCCTAGACCCGTGCTACTGCTCTGGTAGCGCAGCACAAGGTGTCATGTGAAGTTTACCCAGTAACTTCTAAATCCTTCCTTTGGAGGCCTCCGAGGCCGCTTTCTACTTAGCCTAACAGGTGGAATTAGCAGTCACGCTATACTTGTCACTATGCCAAGATACTGCTCCTCCATTAAGAGTAAATGTAGCCAGAAGTAGACATAGAATCGTCTTTCTGTCCTTGGAAGTCCAATACAGTGAATCCCATCACATTCAGTTCTCCACCGCCATACATAAGAACCATATCTCTAGTCCTTCTCAAGTATTTGAGAACGTTCTTTATGGCAGTCTAATGTTCCCTAACTGGGTCAGCCCAAAACCAACTTACCACGCTCCCAGCATGCGCAATATCAGGTCTCGTACACAATAAAGTATATATTAGGCTGCCCATTTCCAAAGCATATGGTGTATTACTCATTTCCTTTCATTGTTCCTCAATTTGAGGACACGTCTTCGAGGAGAGTTTTATTCCATGTCACATCGGAAGGAACCCTCTTTAAGATCTTATCTATATAGAGGGCTTGGGAAAAACTTATTGTTCTCTTCTCTCTATCTCGGTAGAGCCGAATACCAAGATTATAGGTAACTTCTCCCAAGTCTTTCATGGAGAAATTACTCGAAAGCCTAGCTTTCACAGAATTGAGCATTACCACATTATTTCCTATTAGAAGAATGTCATCTACATATAGTACTAAGAATGTGATCTTGCTCCCACTAACCATCTTGTATACACAAGGTTCCTCTTCATTTTGCACGTAGTCAATCTCTTTGACTGTCTCGTTAAAATGAAGGTCCCAACTACATGAAGACTGCTACAGTCTATTTCATGGAGTCTACATCCACCATTGCTAGGTCATTGGTCGCGGGTCGGTCTCTTATTTATTACCTGGAACCTCGTGGAAACCCAGTTCCTCCAAGTGCATAAAACTATATCCCTTAGGTAATTGAGACACCCTACTAGACCTACGAGGTGGTTGTACTTGTGTTACAGAAGGTTCGGTTCCAATTTCTTGCACAGGTGTCTCCTGAGGAGTTTCATTGTATTCTTCCAAAGAAATATTTCTACCTGCTCCGCCTTCCTGAATGAACTCATCTTCCAGGAAGTGTGCATGCAAAGCAACAATGATCTTTCAATGTTTGGGCATGTAGAATAGATAACCCATTGCCTCAGATGGGAATCCAATGAAACGTCTCCTCACGGACCTCGCTTCCATTTTGTCCACCTTAGTCTTCTTGACATAGGCGGGACATCCCCAAATTCTAATGTGATTAAGACTTGATTTCCTGCCCTCCCACATCTCATGTGGAGTTTTAGGAACGGATTTGGAAGGACATTTGTTTAAGATATATGCAGCAGTCAGGATTGTATACCCCCACAGGTAAATTGGTAAGTCAGTATAGCCCAGCATGGAACGGACCATGTCCAACACGGTCTGGTTCCTTCCTTCTGACACACCATTTAACTGAGGAGTGCCTGGAGGTGTTAGTTGTGATACTATTCCATGTTCCTTCAGGAACTTGTCAAACTTCGTACTCATATCCTCTTCACCTTGGTCCGATCGAAGTGCTTTGATATGATTTCCAGTTTGTTTCTCGACTAGGGCCTTAAATTTCTGGAATTTCTCAAAGGCCTCGGATTTATATTTCATTAAGTATACATAACCATACCTAGTATGATCATCTGTAAACGTAATGAAGTACTGATATCCGTCACGTGCTGCTTCCAAAGCACCACATACGTCGGTATGGATTAATCCTAGTTTATCAGCGGCTCTTTCAAAAGTCCCTGTGAATGGGACTTAGTCATTTTGCCTTTAAGGCAATATTCACAAGTAGGAAAGGGATCCGATCCCAATGGACCCATAAGTCCATCTTTTTTCATTTTGTAAACTTTGGTATGACCAACATGACCAAATCTATGATGCCATTTCAAAACTTGATTGGTTTCATCCCTACCACGCTTCCTAGTCATAGTATTTGCAACGACTTTGATACTGAGGTTTAGATGATACAATCCATTTAACAATGTAGCAGTACCCACTAGTTTATTTCTGAAATAAATTTTGCGGGAACCATCACCAATGAAAAATGAAAAGCCTTTTCGGTCCATGACTGGAATATATACAATGTTTTTATGCCCCTTGGGCAAAACAAGTACATCTTCTAAAGTCAGAACAAAACCAGATTCTAAACCCAAAAAAAGTGATCCTATGTCGGTTGTTTCGACACTATGCCCACTTCTGACAGTGACAATCACTTCCCCAGCTCCAAGCTTCCTACTTTGTTCCAGATCCTGATTCACGGTACAAATATGAGAACTAGCACCAGAATCCAGTATCCATGAAGTAGAAAATACAGTATCAGAATAATTTGTTTCCAAAACTAAAAGTTCTGTACCTGAAGTGCCATGAAGAATTGGACAGTCTCTAGCCCTGTGGCCCATGTCACCGCACTTGAGACAAGCATCATTCTCCTTGCTCTTTGGAACCATCGGGGCCTTTCCCTTTCCCTTGAAGTCCTTGACTTGTGGTCCTGTCTACTTATTGGTCTTTTTCTTCTTGTTCTTAGACCTCCGAGGTCCAAAAGAAATCACAAGGGCAGACTCCTTCATCCGCGGAGTCTTCATCTGAGACGGAGTGGTCACGAGTTTGTTCATTAGCCCAGCTAAGTTACATGCAATCTCATTGCAGTTAAAGTTCATAACAAACCGTGAGAAGGAATCAGGGAGAGACTGTAGGATAAGGTCGGTTTGAAGAGAAGCATCCATCTTAAAATCAAGAGCCTCCAATCTCTCGATCATAGATATCATTTTGAGGACGTGGTCCCCGAACTTCTCACCTTCCTTCATCCTTGCACCGAACAGTTGCTTGGATATCTCATATCTAGCAATTCGATTGTGCTCACCGTAAAGCTCGGTTAAGTAAGATAGAATCTGCCTAGCAGAAGTCATTTTCTCATGAGCTCTCTGAAGCTCATTAGACATAGAAGCCATTATGTAAGCACGGACTTTTACGTCATCCTTAACCCACTTTTTGTGGTTTTCAATCTCTTCCTGATTGGCTCTAGTCCACACAGGAGGTGCCGGAATGTCCATCTCCAAGACGTATCCCAGTGCCTCTATACTGAGGACAATCATCATATTGCGGAGACAGTCCACAAAGTTAGGTCCGATCAAGGTGTTCTTTTCGAGTAGAATTGCGAGTGGATTCATTCTCATATTGAGAGTTATGTCTGCATTAAGTATGATAGATTAATTTAGTGACTCGTTCAATTATGATCTGAGTATAGAATTAAGGTCATTTCTATTCTTGTTACCCAACTCCCACTATTTTTATCGGAATAACACACACCCATGTGAAATACGGAAGTATCATCGCTCTACTTCATAGTGGTGATCGAGTTCTTTATAATTCTTAATAGAGGGCAACCGAACAGGTTTCTAGTCTTTTAATTTTCATAAGGTGGTGTCCAACACCAACCCATCTAATGGATGATTCGATCTTATTTTTCCCCTTGTTCACTCCCCTCAACCTATACGGTTTCTATGGTTTGTGAACAAAGAGTAGTAGCACCACCTAGCCAGCATGGCGGCCTACACTGTACCCCAACTGAAAATGAATGATTGGGATCATTCATGAACCATTCTGTCGTGAATACCAGTATACGTATAAACCCTTCTTCCACATGTCCCGATCAAGTTATAGGGTCACGTCAGTCAAACCCTATCTGTACTTGACGCTATGCATGCTTTAATGCAAATCGAGATCATCGAGCTCTCGTGTATCCAATACAACTAGCTCCAATGCTTTGGCCAAAGACTTATGACCTCATCTGCCAATAACCACATAGGACATATAACCCGTTCACTAACAGGAGAAAGAATTCTATCTTGGTATTCAGTAGGACCTGCTACTTGCCCATCAAGACGCACGTCGAGGTTGACCCCCGCCTTCCGGTTTATAGGGTCGAACTACTCTAATGAAAATCTTGACGTCACAAGCACATCCCTACTAAATCCTCAAGTCGAAGGTTCACGAATACCTATCACAACCTTTCGATTCCGTCACTGATAGTCCCAGAGTGAAATCCGTGTGACTAATCGAGGGTGAGTCGGTTCGAGTATACTAATCCAATTAGCATACCTATAATGTGTGCTCCCACTAACCATTAGTGTTCGACATGCACTCTCCACGTCAAAGAACACGTCATACAAGTCTTCACATAAACTTAATGCCCAGTCAAGTTCCATCGACTTGCGAACGATTAAGTATTTGAGATATAAACCTTTCCAGTGCCGATCCCCTTATTCAATAAGGAGTGTAACGTTTTGCTCTCAAATACACGGACTAGTTTCTATATATATATTTACGAGTTAGGAATGCCAGTAACTACCAGGAAATAAAGAAACATTCATTGCCTTATATAAATGATTTACATAATTACAAGTACAATGCCCTCACTCAACATTCTCTGAGTGGCATTCGAGGGCATACTCCTAACAATAACAACTTCCTTGTAGAGAACCTTAGGGTGCGTTTACTTAGACTGAAAATTTTCTAGTTTTCATTTTCTATTTTTCTAGGAACATTTTCAATTTTTTAACTTCCAGAAAACTGGCGAGAACTGTGGAAACATGTTCCAAACCTTATACCAGTTTTCCGGTTAAGAAAAATAGAAAACTTGTTCCAATATGGTTGTTTCCCGCAACAAACAAAATAGATAACAAGAATTTGATTTATTAAAATAACATAAGATTGATATAACATATAAATGTTTTATACAATATAATAAATACCATGATTTTTATTTATTACAAAATTTATATACTTTACATATATGGCTGAATTAAAAATATATTTACAAGAATAATTTTTATAATATTTAAACTAAATTTGAAAAAGTGAATTGTGTAAAACAATCTTCATTTATTTTTTTGTTAAGTACAATTCTCATTTTCTACTTATGCAGCAGGGATAATGTGCCCGAGGCTTTCTTGATTCTCGTTACCATATTCCGAATGGTAGAAACCATGTTCATCTCTTTATATAAATTAGTTTACTGATAGTCTTTTTTTCAACACTTAAATAATAATAATAATAGTGAAACATACAGATAACATAATTTAATATCCATAACAATTACAGAAACAAATGAAAACTCACATGGGATCTACTTTGTTAAGTACAGATCAGGAGTACTTACTGGATCGATGAATATAATTTGTAATATATGATCCAATGACTACAAGAACGACAACGCTAGTTCATCAATGAATTCAGCCTACATAAAATGCCTAAAATAAAAAACATAACTTAAAAACATCCAAATGCTGCAGATTAAGTTTTAAATTATGACGAAGAACTGAAATGATTGTCAACATATTTATTCAGTTGGCATCCTGACTGGGTGCGAAGGCAGCAGATGGTCACAAAACCAGAGCCTTCAGTTCTTTTACTATGAAGCTCGTCTTCGACGTTGAGTACTATAGTTATTCCACAAGCTGGTTGCAATTGATTCTCTAACTTGAACCATTTCGTCATGATTTGTCATGTCTAATGTATAACCTTCTTGCACAATATTAGATCTTTCTCCAGGAACTTCCAAATAATCTTGGCCATAGATAGTGAATAAATTATCTGCTCGATCTTCCATCCTAACAAAATTGTGTAGATCACAACATGCATGTGGAATCAACATTTGACGTCTCCACGGGTAATTCAGTATATCTTTTAAAATATGAAATCTAGCTTTCAGCACACCGAATGTCCGCTCTATAACATTTCAAACAGATGAGTGCATGTAATTGAATAATTCTTCTTTTCCTCTAATTCCACCATGACCTTGAAAATCTCTACGATATCGCTGACCTCAATACGGAGCTAAAAACCCCTTCAAATTAGGATAACCACTATCCACAACATAGTAATAATCTAAATCCAAACATAACCAAAAAAGCTCTTAGTTACCAAACCTAAACAATTTCAGTTCATACAAGTATTATAGAGTAACAACTATGTATGAAAAATCTTACCACCAACCGGTACTGGAAACTTATTTTCAGGTCTAACTAAGGCATAATAAAATACACGAGAATCATTAGATGTTCCTTACCAACCAGCATAAACAAAAGTAAACATCATATCATGTGAGCAAACGGCCATGACATTTTGCGTTACCAATACAACTTTTCCACCACGAAATGACTTCTGTTTTGATGACGGTTCCCATGCTGCTACATGAGTACCATCTATAGCTCCAATATAATTTTAAATAAAATAAAAATGGAATCATACATAAATCAATAATCACGATAGAAATACTAAATATATATTAAAGACTATATATAAATAATTTAAATACCTTGAAGAATGGAAACCACCTCGGATCACCAAGGATTTCAGGTTGAACATCACCTCTATTTATAGGTTTGACAATGGTAACTCCAAATGCTTTTAGTGCTCTCAGTACTCTTTTGAACCAATGATGAACAGTTCCAAGTGAATGCTGAAATCGATCACTGATCATTCTCTGTCTTGTACCGTGACAAAGAATTCGCAATCCCATCGCCAAACCTTCTTCTACGCTGACATTTCTAGAGTCATGCAATAATCCTGACATCTTTAATTTATCACACAAATTTAAGAACACGTGTGGTTTCATCCTAAATGATTCATAGCACTGGATAGGATTACCGCACAATATTTCTCGAATATATTCTTTTCCACTAAGCATAGATGTCCTACAAGGTATTCTATCAATAAAAGATCTTGAATGTTCTGTAAAAAATCTGTACATCATCATGTCTAAGTCATCTTCTTCTTCATCAGAGCTGGAGCTACTTGATGAATTTGACAGGATATCCATATTGAATAGAACCACTACACAACATTATATATCATAAAACAAGATTTGTTAAATAATGAATTCCTACTAAACATAAATAAATCCAAACAAATAAATTTTTTAAATGCAAGCGTATTAAAAAAAATTATTTACCATAAATAAAACTAAAGGCATAAGTACTTAAAGCAACATTTGCCAAATTAATAGAACCAGTTTTCTGCCAAACAAATATAAGTTTCATAAAAAATATCCTAAATGAATTTATTTATTTCAAATCCTGAAGCCAGTCTATCTTCCTTTCCTCGGTCATGCGCATAAAAATTTTCCTCCAATCAAGAGTGACAAAGAATTGGAGAGCTTTGTTATAAGATGCAGAGCTAACTCTGGGCAGTGCGTCAAGTACATCCATGCATTCTTCAATAGAATATTTTTCACTAACTGAATTTGAAGCTTCATGAGAGTGTGACTTGTATCTTTCTGCTTTTGCTAAATCCTTTTCTTTCCTAGCAGCCAATGATTGTGACCATGCTTCCATTAGACCATCATACTTATTACTTGCAGAAATTTTCTTTTTCAACCTCCTATTACCAAGTACACTGTCCACCTCCATATTTAAACTACGTTTTTCCTTATGACCTCTACTACTACTCTCACCTCCTATACCCTCACCTCCAGCACCTTCAGCTTCACCTAGATATTGTTGCTCAATTATCTGCTCCTCTTCAGAAGTTTGAGGTGCTGAGTTGGAAGCATTGCGGAAAACACCAGAAGCTGTGGAACTACTAAAGACAAGATTCAATAGTGAATAATTCTTGCAACATTTCTTCTTAAAAGTTTTAAAAATCTTGTCTTTCTACAAAATAAACATACCACCATGTTGATTTATATCAAGCTTTGATATAAACATGTATATTAAAAAAAAAAACCTAAAACAAACCTTAAAGAAAGCATCCCACAGGCCTTCATCAGCGGACACCAAACCAGTAATTGAGTTCCATGTAACACCAGTATTATTTATAAGTTCATTAAACTTTGTAAGCGTAGAACGCATACGATGATATTTTCCTTTCAACTTATCGGGACCATATCTGAATCCAAATTTTAAAAACATAACTTCATCCATTTCAATCCAGTCAGTTCCTTTAAATATTGGAGCACCATTGGGATCTCTCTTAACTCTATCCGCAAGAATCTCTAAAAGTTACCTTTCACCTTCTTTGGACCATTCTATAGGATCCCCATGAGCCTGGTGACCACCCATCTAAAATAGTTGAATTATGTGTTGAGTAAAAGTTATATAATTCTCCTTTTAAATTAATAGTTTTTTTATCAATATAATATAAGTTCCAAGTATTGTCAGGTATAGTGCAACAATCTAAACATATTGTTTTTGCTATTCTAACCTGAAGCAACATAAAACCCAATTTCTTTAATGTTACACATATATGACATAATAAACAGATGAGATCATAGTTTCTTGGCAGTGATGTAATACTTGAACAGAAGTATAGACTACAGGCTTAAAATAGATCGATGCTCAATCACCAAAATAACATATATGTATGAACAATCAGTTTAATCTACAATCAAACATAAAAAAATTATATATATATATATATATATGAACAATATTAATATATATATATATATATATATATATATATATATATATATATATATATTACACTACATGCATATCAAGACGTATAGACCAAATAGAGAAGACAAGGACATCTCGATTGAAACAAAAACAAATACACTAATTGATTTTAAGGATAATCAAAACAAATTACCTTGAAGAAAGATCCAAAGAGTTTCTATAGCTGCTAGTAGAACGAAGGAGCCGCAGTAGAGGAGTCTGTATTGATAAAAAATATGATAAAATGCGTTAACCTACGAGCTCCGATTTCATGTCGTGTTTTCTAGTTTTCTAAAATTAGAAAACTATTTTTTATTTTGTATGGGGGGTTATGGAAAACAACTCAAATGAGTTTTCAAAATTTTAGTTATAAATTGGAAAACCTTGTTTTCTAGTTTTCCATTTTTAAAATTAGAAAACGTCTAATTTGAACATGTTTTCTATTTTTTGTGTTTTCTTAGAATTTTTTTTTCCAGAAAATAGGTGAAGTAAACACACCCTTAGGGTTGATATCCAGAAATGGGTAGATCCATTTTTCTTTATCGCCCGAATGATAAAATGCATATCTGACGCCAGATGCGCCTTCAGTAAGCCTTCAAAATCGACCACGAGGCTGAAGATAATCTGGTCCTTCACGAGCTTGAGGTTGACGCCTTCGAAGCATTGGGTGGCCTCTATCTCTGCAAAAGATTAAGTTTTTCGTCTGAGTATATTGAATCTTCGAGGGTTTTTCTTGCTCTAGAAAATTAGGGTTTCTCAAGTTTGAAGACGATAAGGTTTCTGAAAAACGACTTCGCCGACTTAAATAGCCATTCGAAAAGATGTTTTAAATTTAATAATAAATTAAATTAAGCGGCGGTTCAACTTTTGAGAATTTAAAAAATGACGGCTGAATTTTTGAATTGGACATAGTGAAGGTCGTGTGAACGTGTAGTTGCCACGTGTAAATAAGTAGTAATATAATATTTAAGAGTCGGTCAGGGATAGGAAAAATTAGCTGGTTGACTGTTTGACTTCTTGACTGCTCTGCATCAGGTAGCTTGTGTCGCCTGTGGGTCAGCTAACTTTTCCTTGTCTGATCTGCATCAGTTATCTTTCTACATCAGGTAGGATGTGTTGCCTGATGTCAGCTAGGCTTCTTCGTCTGTCCTTCGTCTTCTCTTCTGGTCTGATCAGGTGGAATGATTGTCTGCTCTGATTAGGTAGATCCTCCTTGATTGCTTCAGGTAGCTCTTCCTCGTCTGATCTGATCATCAGGTAGCTTTGTCGTCTGTACTAGATTACCAGTCTAGTAAACCAAGTTCTCAGCTCAGCTCTAAAAACCTTTCTTCTGGCAAAGGTTTAGTGAATATGTCAGCAATTTGGTACTCTGTGCTGACTCTTTCTACTCTGACTCTTTTATTTAGCACATGATCTCTGATGAAATGATATTTAACATCAATGTGCTTTGTCCTGGAGTGCAATACTGGATTGTTCGTAATTGCGATTGCACTATTGTTGTCACACCATATAAGAACTTCGTTTGCGATGATATTGTAGTCCCTTAGCTGTTTTCTAATCCATAGAATTTGTGCGCAACAGCTACCTGCAGCTAGGTATTCTGACTCTGTTTATTGAGTTAGATACCTGCTTCTTACTAAACCAAGATATAAGTCTGGTTCCTAGGAATTGGCACATTCCACTGGTGCTTTTCCTATTAATCTTACATCCTGCAAAATCTGCATCTGAGTATCCTGATAGCTCGAAGTTGTCATCTTTAGGATACCATAATCCAACATTGGTTGTAGACTTAAGATATCTGATAATCCTCTTAGCTGCTTCCTGGTGAGACTGCTTTGGCTTGGATTGAAATATTGCACACACTCCTACGACATATGATATGTCTAGTCTGCTTGCAGTTAGGTAAAGGAGTGATCCAATAAGTCCTCTGTAGTGGGTTGGATCCACTGATATGCCTCTTTCATCTGCATCTAGGTGTAGGCTTGTGCTCATTGGTATTCTTGCTGGTTTGGCTGATTCCATTCCAAATCTCTTGATTAAGTCTCTTGTGTATTTGGCTTGATTGATGAAAATTCCATTATTCATCTGCTTGACTTGCAAACTGAGAAAGAAATTAAGTTTGCCCATCATACTCATTTCAAATTTTCCTTGCATGAGATTTGAGAATTTCTCACATAGCTCTGGGTTGGTTGAACCAAATATGATGTCATCCACATATATGGCTGAACACCGGGTCTGATCCGGACCGGACCGACCCGGTCCGGAATGGACCGGATTATAAATAGTCAGACTTTATCGACCCGAAGCCTAGACCTGTTCGGAACCGGTCCAACCGGTCCGGACTGGCCCGGTTCTAGACCGAATTTGTAAAATTTTTTTTTTGCATATTAGGTGTCCTTTTATTACATATAAAATACTTTCTTCTTTACATACTCCCATAAAATATAATTATCAATCTTAATATCTTCATATAGTCACCAAACTCCCAAATTCAACAATATTTTTTTATAAATAAACTTAATTAGAATAATGTGCAATCATAATCGAGCCATTAATCATCGTTATTTCATCACCACCGGAGGTAAGTTACAATAAAAAATATTTTTTTATGTATTTTTATTTTTACCGGGTCGTTCCGGGCTGGACCCGGATTTTCCGGGTTTTGACCTGGTCCGGCCCGGAACACGGATTTAGACAAAATGTAGACCCCGGGCCCGGACCTAATTAATAGGTCCGGTCCGGGTCCGGACCATTTGTGCTCAGCCCTATCCACATATATTTGAACTAATAATATGTGGTCTTCATGCTCTACTCTGAATAGGGTCTTGTCCACCTTGCCTTTGCTGAATCCATTCTTCTCCAGAAACACAGAGAGTGTCTCATACCATGCTCTTGGTGCCTGCTTGGGTCCATATAGAGCTTTTAAAAGCTTGTAGACTTTGTCTCCTTTGACAAATCCAGGGGGTTGCTCCACATAGACTTCTTCTTCTAGAATTCCATTGAGAAAGGCACTTTTCACGTCCATTTGGTAGACTTCAAAATCTTTAAATGCTGCATATGCTAGGAATAGTCTGATGGCTTCCAATCTTGCAACAGGTGCATAAGTTTCATCAAAATCTATTCCTTCACATTGTGCATAGCCTTTGGCAACAAGTCTGGCTTTATTCTTAACAACGGCTCCATCTTCATCACACTTGTTCTTGTACACCCATTTGGTACCGATAACTTTCTTATGATCTGGTCTGTCTGTTAGTTCCCAGACATTGTTTCTCTCCATCTTATTGAGCTCTTCTTGCATTGCATTGATCCATGAGTAATCCTCTAGTGCTTGCTCTATTGTCTTAGGTTCCATCTGAGACATGAAGCATGAGAACATTGCCATTCCTCCTGGTACTGTGGACTGTCTAGTTCTGACTCCATCAGTTAGGTTTCCAATGATCTGTTGGATAGGATGATCTCTAAGCTATTTGGGGATGTCTTCTTCTTCAGGGTTTGTTCCCCCTGTTGAGTTGCTTTGGTGGACTTCTTCTCTCTCTGCATTAGCTTGGTTCTGGCCTCCTTGTTCTGTAACTGGATCAGCTACGGTCTTGTCATCTACAGGTGGGGATCTTGTCTGGTCTGCAGATGGGTCTTCATCAGCTACAGATGGGTCTTCATTAGCTGCATCTGGATCAGGTAGGTTTTGGGGTCCTATCTGATCTGCAGTTGGGTCTTCAGGCTGATCTGCAGGTGAGTCCATCATTCCTGTATCATGAATTATGACTTCTTCCAGGGTGGCGGTTTTGAGCTTATTCTCAATTAATTCCACCTATTTCCTGTACTCAACAGTAGACTCATCAAACACAACATGAGGTGTTTCTTCCACAACTAAGGTTCTTTTGTTAAATACTCTGTATGCCTTACTTATTTGTGAGTATCCCATAAAGAGACCATCATCAGTTTTAGCATCAAAGACATTTAGTTGGGTTTTACCATTGTTGTGGATGAAATACTTACAACCAAAAATACGAAAATATGCAACAGTTGGTGTTCTGCCATTCCAAACCTCAAGGGGAGTTTTGCCATGTCTCCCTACTATCATACTCCTGTTCTAAGTGTGGCATGCTGTGTTGACACCTTCAGCCTAAAACCTCTTTGGCAGGTCAGCTTCAGCAATCATGGACCTGGCAGCTTCCTTCAGGGTTATGTTTCTTCTTTCAGCAACACCATTCTGCTGTGGAGTCCTGGCTGCAGAGACCTCATGCTGGATCCCATTCTGATCACTGTATTCAGTGATTGCTTTGTTGAGAAATTCTCCTCCTCTATCTGATCTGGTCTTGATGATTGAGAAGGATTTCTCATTCTGGACCTTCCTTAGCAGCTCAGGTAGTTTTGTCGAAGTTTCACTCTTTTTATAGAGAAAAACAATCCATATATATATATATATATATATCTTGAGTAGTCATCTACTAGTACAAGAGCATGCTTCCTTCCACTCAATGTCCTTGGGTTGAAAGGGCCAAAGAGATACATATGAAGTAGATCTAGAATTCTTGTGGTGAGAGTGGTAGGTTGGACTGGCTTGAATGATGCTCTGGTCTGCTTCCCTTTCTGAAATGCATCACAGAGAGCTTCCTCTCTGAATACTTCTTCTGGAAGTCCTCTGACCAATTTTTGAGAACTAATCTTGTTGATGGCTTTGAAGTTCAGGTGACATAGTCTTTTGTGCCACAACCATCCATTTTCAGCTATTGTCTTGGATAAAAAACAGGTGTTGGGAGTTCCTGTGTTCCAATCTATCATGTAGACATCTCTCCTTCTGAATCCTTGTAGCTTCACTTCTCCAGATAAAATACCTATCACCATGCATTTCCAAATGGTGAAGACTACTAGATTTTTCTCATCACAAGACTGACTTATGCTCAAAAGGTTGTATTTGAGCCCTTTGACATAATGGACTTTGGATATTTTTATGTTTCCTCTGTGCATCTTTCCAAAACCTTTTGTCTGACCTCTAGAGCTATCTCCAAAGGCTACATCTGGGCCTCTTTCCTTGGTATAATTTGACAGCACCTTCTTGTTCCCAGTCATGTGCCTTGAGCATCCAGAATCTACAAACCATTCTTCACCTCATATATTTGAATTTTTGGAGATGTGGTAGTAGTCTTTCCACCTTTTCTGCAATCAGACAAGCAGAGATTTAGGTACCCAAATCTGTATGGGTCCTCGGGGGTTAGTTGGTTTCCTGGAGAATTGATTTCTCCTTGGATTATGGAAGTTATGGTGATTGCCCCTAAAAGGTATGTATTGTTTGAGCCTATATCCTCGGTTAGAATTGTGTACTGGATATGCCTCATAAAATTGGTGGTGTGGGCCATTTCTACATCTTGGCTGAGACCATTTATAAACTCTTTGGGGTCTCCACACCTGTTGATTTTGAAATCTTGGATAACCTTGAGGTTTCCATTTGTCGCTCCCATTTTGAAATCTATTTTTAGGGAGTCTTTGATAATAGTGGGCATGTTGTCTAGGCTGCTGCTTTTGCCTTGGCCATTGCCTAGTCTCTTGTCTAGGTGGCTACCTTGTGAACCTTGACTGCTGCCTAAACTTTTGACTTAGTTGCTACCTATTTTGAAATACAGGTTTGTAAGTTGGCTCAGCAGTCGGGACAAGTGTTTCTCCCTTGATGAAAGTAATTTTAGAACTAGAGGGAGTGTTGGGGTCATATCCAAGGCCTGATCTGGAATAAAGTGGCCTTTTATTTATACACAACTCATCCAAGGCTATATATGTCTTGAGGGAAGTTATTTCCTTAGCTTGTGTCAGTTTAGCAAACTCAGATTTAACATGAGCAAGTGCAGCTGATTTCTCGCTATTTAAAACAGTTAATCTTTTGATCTCAGCTGTAGTATTATCAGCCTTGTCTTCAGCCTGTTTTTCAAATTCATATTTGGTTTTATTTAACTCTAGACTGGGTTTTTCAAAGTTATTTTTCAGCTGCCTATTCTCATCTTGCAACTGAGTCTTCTCGGCTGATACAGTTAAGTGTGCAGATTTTAATTTCTCAAAGTCTTTGAGGATCTGATTGACAGATTCATGTAAGTCCATATCCTGAGACATGTATGAGATGTTATTATTTGAAATTGAGGGTTTGGATGTTACCTCTTCATCAGCTAAATTGGCCATCAGACAATTGTACTCCTCATCATCATCAGAGAAGAATCCACTGCTAGATTCTACTCTCTCTTGGTCTTCTCCAATGAAAGCTTTTCTCTTGTCTTCTTTTCTACCCACTTCTTTCTTGCCTTCATCCTTCTTAATATCAGGACAGTCAATTTGTATATGTCCTGTCTTATGACAATTGTAGCATTCAACCTTCCAGCTTCCAGCCTTTTGATTCCTCCTTGGATTTTATTTATAATTCTTTTTATACTTGAAGTAGTTTTTCCGGAAGTTGCTGAATCTTTGCATTATAAATGCCATCTCTTCCTCAAAATCTAGGGGATTTGGAGGCTTGACTTCAGATAGGTTCTTGGTAGGGGACTCAGCTGCAAATGTTATTCCCTTCTCTGCAAGCTCGGTTGATGATGAACATGGAAGCTCGAACTCATAAGCCTTTAGATTAGAGAACAGATCCTGGATCTTTATCTTGTTGAGACCCTTGGACTCTCTCATGGCCACTGCCTTCATACTCCATTCTGGGTTGAGAGATCTTAGAACTTTCAGGGCCATCTCCCTGTTGCCATATGTTTTTCCCAGAGAATTGATTTCATTTATTATCTCTATGAATCTTGTGTCCACTTGATCAATTGATTCACCATTCTTCATTTTGAAGTTGTCAAACTTTTGAGCAGAAATTGACAACTTATTCTCTTTTATCAGCTCAGTTCCCTCACACATTACAGATAATGTGTCCCAAATTTCTTTGGCATTCTTGCAATTCTTTATCTTGACCATGGTTGATTTGTCAAGAGTCTGGTACAGCACATCTCTGGCCCGGTTGTCAAGATTGGTCAGCTTCCTTTCTTCAGGGGTCATCTCCGTCCTTTTCTTGGGAATCTTCTCTGGCTTCCCAGCTGCAATTTCTTCAGTAAAGTTGTCTTTTTCAAAGATGAAAGGACCGTTTTCAATTATGCACCACATGTCGTCATGTATGGATGATAAATGTGCCTGCATTCTTATCTTCCAAAGATCATACTCGTCAACTGAAAAAATAGGTAACCTAGAGTGCATATGTTGCATGTGTTCCATTCTAAATGAGAGATTATACTATATATATCCTCGATATATGGATCATGTTATGAAAGATTGAACCAACCTCTCCGATACCACTTGTAGGTCACAAGTCGCCAGGAATAAGTGTAGAGGGGTGGGGGGGTGGGGGGTGAATAGACTTATTGAAACTCTTTTTCCACGAAAGGAGTTTCCCAGCTGTGATAAGTACAGATGACTTGAAGTCGTCTGTAGACAGGATATGCGGAAGACACAGCTGATGACGAAAGCAAATAACTAAATAATAGAACAGTAAATATGTATGCAGCAGGTAAGTATGATTATTAAACAGTAAAACACGCAGGCAATTATAGTGGTCTCATAGGTGGGGTAATCCTCTACTAATACACCTTTGTCCAAACCAGTTGGAGATGAATTCACTATAATTATCAACAAGTGATAAATATTACAGTGATTCTTCCTAGCTACAACAACTTCCAGCCAGTGGAAATCCCGTCGTTGCAACTCCTTTGACTGCCTAGCACCTCTTGATCTAAAATCCTTGGATGCCTATCAGTCTTGCAAACTTCAATCAGTAAAGTACCCCAAACTCAGGTTTAAAGAAACGAGTGGTTTGTCTTCTCCAACTAAGAGCTTCTTCAAATAAGAACTTTGAACTCTTGCTCTTCACGATGCTATTGTTCGCTTTGTTTGCTTGTAATTGCTTTGTTCGCTTGTAATTGTTGTTCGCACCGCACTTTGCTCAATCTGTTCTTAAGATATTTATAGAGTTCGATCCTTGAGCTTTCTTCATAGCCGTTGCACTTTCTGTAATAAATCCATCCGTTGGAGAAATAGACTTCTTTGTTTTTCTTTCCGAACATTGCAAGGCTGGATTCCCTTATTTTAATCCATTTCCGACCGTTGTGAAGACTTTCACGTTATAGCGCCGAATCTTTAGATTATAATATGCATAAAGTCTTCAGAGCATGGGTCTCGATGAATATTTAATTCACTGCTTTCCGGGAATCTCTCCAGTTTGTCTCTCTGCGCCTGCATGTGACTTTCCATGTTTATTGACTTTTCAACGCATGCTTACGTGGACTGGATTACTTGGATGATCACTTATCTGATCTCGTACAATCATCCTTATCTGATGTCGAAATTATCTGATGTAACTTCTCTGAGATGAAGTTCTCTGTCCCGACTAATCTTCTCTGATCTGACGACCTGTCTGAAGTTTTCTGACCTGATGAACTTCTCTGATCTGATGGTCAAACTTCAGTTGACTGGACTCCGTCTGATCTCTTGACTGCAGTCTGGTCAAACTTCTCTGATAAATGTGTTGACCAGGACTTCTCTGATAAATCACTTCTTCAGAATGTTGTCTGGTGATAAGTCGTTTGTGGTCAACCTTCTCTGATCAGTTGAGTTGACCAAGACTCGGCTGATAAACACTTGCCTGAAGTTCTGTTCTATACTTTGCCGATTCAAGACTTAGCCTAAACTTATAAGGCCTACAGAAGATACTCATTTGGTTCTTCTTTACATTTTGCCAAGTACTTTAAACATACATTTTAATAATGAATTAACACAGGGATGACATCATCAAAATCTAATAGGTATTCCTAACAAATTCCCCCGATTTTGATGATGGCAAAACTCAAAGCACAACATTCAAATGTAGACAGGTCTGCCCGTGATAAGGTGCAAGACTCAAATCAAACTCAGTCTTCTTTTGAGACAACTAGTGGTTGTCATTCAAATGACTGTTATAAAATTTTTCATTTATGATTACAAGTACAGCGAAATTTACAAGTAAATTCCAAAATAAAAATTACAAGTAAAAATATAAATTCCTATCTACCTCTTCCTCTGGCTCTTCTGACAGGCTGCTTGGGAGGCCTAAATAGTTTTGCACCAATAGGTCTCTTGTTGACAGGTGCTAGGCCATACTTCCTTTTAATTACTAGAGAGGCAAACTCTTGCTCCTCTGCAGATGAGAAGTTGTGTTCTACACAGATCTTTTTGATCTCATTCTGCAGGTCCAGCTCATCCAATTCATTGTTCATCAAGGTAGGGGGTTCTTCAGGTCTGAACAAGGGGATCATGGGGTAGGCATCCCATTTCTTTGCATATTTTCTTTGAATAGCCCAGAGCTTTGGCCAGGTTCCGTCAGCTGATATCACATGCCCAAGGAAGGTTACTTCCCTAAGCCAGAACTCACATTTGGGAAACGGAGGACAATATGAAGACTAGATATCCGGAGTTGTTTTCATCTTAAGTTTCGGGACGAAACTTTTTTTAGGGAGAGAGGATGTAATACCCGAGATTTCTGATGTGTAATTGAACCTTGTGATAGTGTATTGTTACATTTTGGTCTGAGTATTATTCTCCGTATTTCATGATCCGGTGTTGTTGAGCGTATGATTTAATGAATGTATTCAAAATTGTGATTTTTGCACGCGTAGCGCACGCTATCGACTAAGCGTAGCGTACGCTAATTTGGGTATCGTAGCGCACGCTATGTATGAACCTTAGCGTGCGCTACACGTAGTCAGCATGATTGAGACAGGGTGGTAGGTGAGATCGGCTGCGGATCTCGGTCGGATTATGTCGGGATGAACCTGGACGGCTTTCGGGAAAAAGCCAAGTCAACGCGGTAGCGCACGCTACTGATATGAGGATAACGCACGCTAAATGCTGAGTACAGTGAAGTCAGTAAGTTTCGTATGGACGTTAGCGCACGCTATGGATATGAGCTAGCGCGCGCTAATAACCCTTTTCTATATATAGGACAACACACTTTTTCATTTTTTCAGCTTTTATCACTTCCCAAACCCGAATTCTGAGACATAGAGAGTCACTCTCTCCATCCTAAACCCCTCATATCATTATCCTAGCACGAGTTGGGAGATTGTAGATAATTGGAGATTGGTGTTCAAGCCTTCGGCGTTGGATTTCTTCGAGTTCCTCCTTGTTCTTCACTACTTTGAGGTAGGTGATTCTTCACCAATATTAAGTACTATTCTGAAGGACGTTTTGATCATGATTTGGGACTATCTAGTCAGTTAAATACGTACGTAGTCGAACATCATGTGTTAGAAGGATATTTTCGATGTTTCGGTACTTCTTCATCGTATAAACCGTTGAACCTTTTTAGTGATTGAACTCCTAAGCATATTCATGTATCTTCAAAACCGAGTATGACCAGTATGTCGAGATTATCAAGTTCTTATGTTTTTACATAATGGAATCATACGTTTTGGGACGTAGAATGAATGGAACTTAGGATACTTTCTTGAAGATCAAGATGAATTATGGTGTTGTGATGATTATACGTATCCTTGTATCTTGTAGTCGTTTAATCCGTAAAGATCTTTCAAAAACCGTATGAGCATGATATGCACGGAGATGACATGTATTAACACTGAAGATTTCATGGGTTTTATCACCATTAGATCAAGTTTTCTGCCCAGTAGTAAACTGCCATGCACGGTTAGCGCACGCTAAGATAGTCATATTAACGTGCGCTATCGAGAATGAGTTAACGTACGCTACGTTTGGTACGTAACGTACGTTATGTCATCAGTCGAGTCAGTCGGTTGATCAGAAAGGACTGTCGGTACATAGTTAGCGTACGCTAGACTTCGCCGTTTACGTACGCTAACGGGCAGTTTTAGCGCACATTACGTAGCGTACGCTAAGTAGTTCAGGCAGAATTCATTTTTAGAGCTTTCGGCCGTAGACCGGATTTTTAAACATTCGTACGACATGAGATGAATTCTTTATTATTTCTTTTGAACAAGGTCCGAGCCTTGCATAGGGGACGATCGAGGGGCGGTGACATACGGACGCGTGGCATTTGTTGGAGTATTTCATTCTTGCCATTTTTAAGGCAAGTATCATATGTTGAGCTTGGTTTATATTGGAACTTTGATCATGCATATGGTTTTTGTTCATATTGTCGAGTATGAGATTAATTTCTTTGATTTCTTGTAGTATTCGTGGTTAATTGTTCGTATGAATGGACATATTGAAATGCATATATGTATGCACGATTGCATGGTTTATATTGTAAATGATCCGAAGGGGGGTCATGAGGATCTATGCTGAGGGCGCTGGATCGAATGTCCACCATGCGTTGGTCCGACGGGATCATCATGGGGATCTATGCTGAGGGTGCTGGATCGTTGGACGGGTTTTCCACCATGCGTTGGTCCGACGGGATCGTCATGGGGATCTATACCAAGGGCGGTGGATCGTTGGATTACCCTGTATTGTGTTGATGGAATCGTGAGGATTCACATCGTTGGATTCCGATGACGGAAGTCCATTTTGCATGTTTTATGATGCACTGATGATTTATGTATTATGATACTTGTACTAGCATTGTTTTGCTAACCCCTTCGGGGGTGAACATTGTTTTGATGTTCAGGTAGCCGAGGAGCGGGGAGGCAACCACAGTACCGACATGACGATGAAATGGCTCAGTGATGTGGTTGATGTTTATTGTTATTTGTCTTTTTGGTTCACTTTAGTACTCGAGTACGTGTATTTTAATAATGTTATTTTCGATATGGTTGTATAAATTAACTCACTGGATCAGTTGAACCGGTTCTGTATTTTGAATTTCAGTGGTACTGTTGAATTACATTTACATTTCTTTTAATTAGCCTTGTAAATCCTTACTTAAAGGGTTTACGGCGCTGTAATTATTCCGAATATCTCGGGTTGTTACAGGGGGGGGGGTGAATAGACTTATTGAAACTCTTTTTCCACGAAAGGAGTTTCCCAGCTGTGATAAGTACAGATGACTTGAAGTCGTCTGTAGACAGGATATGCGGAAGACACAGCTGATACCGAAAGCAAATAACTAAATAATAGAACAGTAAATATGTATGCAGCAGGTAAGTATGATTATTAAACAGTAAAACACGCAGGCAATTATAGTGGTCTCAGAGGTGGGGTAATCCTCTACTAATACACCTTTGTCCAAACCAGTTGGAGATGAATTCACTATAATTATCAACAAATGATAAATATTACAGTGATTCTTCCCATCTACAACAACTTCCAGCCAGTGGAAATCCCGTCGTTGCAACTCCTTTGACTGCCTAGTACCTCTTGATCTAAAATCCTTGGATGCCTATCAGTCTTGCAAACTTCAACCAGTAAAGTACCCCAAACTCAGGTTTAAAGACACGAGTGGTTTGTCTTCTCCAACTAAGAGCTTCTTCAAATAAGAACTTTGAACTCTTGCTCTTCACGATGCTATTGTTCGTTTTGTTTGCTTGTAATTGCTTTGTTCGCTTGTAATTGTTGTTCGCACCGCACTTTGCTCAATCTGTTCTTCAGATATTTATAGAGTTCGATCCTTGAGCTTTCTTCATAGCCGTTGCACTTTCTGTAATAAATCCATCCGTTGGAGAAATAGACTTCTTTGTTTTTCTTTCCGAACGTTGCAAGGCTTGATTCCCTCATTTTAATCCATTTCCGACCGTTGTGAAGACTTTCATGTTGTAGAGCCGAATCTTTAGATTATAATATGCATAAAGTCTTCAGAGCGTGGGTCTCGATGAATATTTAATTCACTGCTTTCCGGGAATCTCTCCAGTTTGTCTCTCTGCGCCTGTATGTGACTTTCCATGTTTATTGACTTTTCAACGCATGCTTACGTGGACTGGATTACTTGGATGATCACTTATCTGATCTCGTACAGTCATCCTTATCTGATGTCGGAATTATCTGATGTAACTTCTCTGAGATGAAGTTCTCTGTCCCGACTAATCTTCTCTCGATCCGACACTGCCTCAAGTTTTACGACTGATGAACTTCTCTGATCTGATGGTCAAACTTCAGTTGACTGGACTCCGTCTGATCTCTTGACTGCAGTCTGGTCAAACTTCTCTGATAAATGTGTTGACCAGGACTTCTCTGATAAATCACTTCTTCAGAACGTTGTCTGATGATAAGTCGTTTGTGGTCAACCTTCTCTAATCAGTTGAGTTGACCAAGACTCGGCTGATAAACACTTGCCTGAAGTTCTGTTCTATACTTTGCCGATTCAAGACTTAGCCTAAACTTATAAGGCCTACAGAAGATACTCATTTGGTTCTTCTTTACATTTTGCCAAGTACTTTAAACATACATTTTAATAATGAATTAATACAGGGATGACATCATCAAAATCTAATAGGTAATCCTAACAAATTCCCCCGATTTTGATGATGGCAAAACTCAAAGCACAACATTCAAATGTAGACAGGTATGCCCGTGATAAGGTGCAAGACTCAAATCAAACTCAGTCTTCTTTTGAGACAACTAGTGGTTGTCATTCAAATGACTTTTATAAAATTTTTCATTTATGATTACAAGTACAGCGAAATTTACAAGTAAATTCCAAAATAAAAATTACAAGTAAAAATATAAATTCCTATCTACCTCTTCTTGTGGCTCTTCTGACAGGCTGCTTGGGAGGCCTAAATAGTTTTGCACCAATAGGTCTCTTGTTGACAGGTGCTAGGCCATACTTCCTTTTAATTACTAGAGAGGCAAACTCTTGCTCCTCTGCAGATGAGAAGTTGTGTTCTACACAGATCTTTTTGATCTCATTCTGCAGGTCCAGCTCATCCAATTCATTGTTCATCAAGGTAGGGGGTTCTTCAGGTCTGAACAAGGGGATCATGGGGTAGGCATCCCATTTCTTTGCATATTTTCTTTGAATAGCCTAGAGCTTTGGCCAGGTTCCGTCAGCTGATATCACATGCCCAATGAAGGTTACTTCCCTAAGCCAGAACTCGCATTTGGGAAACAGAGGACAATATGAAGACTAGATATCCGGAGTTGTTTTCGTCTTAAGTTTCGGGACGAAACTTCTTTTTAGGGAGAGAGGATGTAATACCCGAGATTTCTGATGTGTAATTGAACCTTGTGATAGTGTATTGTTACATTTTGATCTGAGTATTATTCTCCGTATTTCATGATCCGGTGTTGTTGAGCGTATGATTTAATGAATGTATTCAAAATTGTGATTTTTGCACGCGTAGCGCACGCTATCGACTAAGCGTAGCGTACGCTAATTTGGGTATCATAGCGCACGCTATGTATGAACCTTAGCGCGCGCTACACGTAGTCATCATGATTGAGAAAGGGTGGTAGGTGAGATCGGCTGCGGATCTCGGTCGGATTATGTCGGGATGAACCTGGACGGCTTTCGGGAAAAAACCAAGTCAACGCGGTAGCGCACGCTACTAATATGAGGATAGCGCACGCTAAATGCTGAGTACAGTGAAGTCAGTAAGTTTCGTATGGACGTTAGCGCACGCTATGGATATGAGCTAGCGCGCGCTAATAACCCTTTTCTATATATAGGACAACACACTTTTTCATTTTTTCAGCTTTCATCACTTCCCAAACCCGAATTCTGAGACATAGAGAGTCACTCTCTCCATCCTAAACCCCTCATATCATTATCCTAGCACGAGTTGGGAGATTGTAGATCATTGGAGATTGGTGTTCAAGCCTTCGGCGTTGGATTTCTTCGAGTTTCTCCTTGTTCTTCACTACTTTGAGGTAGGTGATTCTTCACCAATATTAAGTACTATTCTGAAGGACGTTTTGATCATGATTTGGGACTATCTAGTCAGTTAAATACGTACGTAGTCGAACATCATGTGTTAGAAGGATATTTTCGATGTTTCAGTACTTCTTCATCGTATAAACCATTGAACCTTTTTAGTGATTGAACTCCTAAGCTTATTCATGTATCTTCAAAACCGAGTATGACCAGTATGTCGAGATTATCAAGTTCTTATGTTTTTACATAATGGAATCATACGTTTTGGGACGTAGAATGAATGGAACTTAGGATACTTTCTTGAAGATCAAGATGAATTATGGTGTTGTGATGATTATACGTATCCTTGTATCTTGTAGTCGTTTAATCCGTAAAGATCTTTCAAAAACCGTATGAGCATGATATGCACGGAGATGACATGTATTAACACTGAAGATTTCATGGGTTTTATCACCATTAGATCAAGTTTTCTGCCCAGTAGTAAACTGCCATGCACAGTTAGCGCACGCTAAGATAGTCATATTAACGTGCGCTATCGGGAATGAGTTAACGTACGCTACGTTGGGTACGTAACGTACGTTATGTCACCAGTCGAGTCAGTCGGCTGATGAGAGAGGACTGTCGGTACATAGTTAGCGTACGCTAGACTTCGCCGTTTACGTACGCTAACGGGCAGTTTTAGCGCACATTACGTAGAGTACGTAGCGTACGCTAAGTAGTTCAGGCAGAATTCATTTTTAGAGCTTTCGGCCGTAGACCGGATTTTTAGACATTCGTACGACATGAGATGAATTCTTTATTATTTCTTTTGAACAAGGTCCGAGCCTTGCATAGGGGACGATCGAGGGGCGGTGACATACGGACGTGTGGAATTTGTTGGAGTATTTCATTCTTGTCATTTTTAAGGCAAGTATCATATGTTGAGTTTGGTTTATATTGGAACTTTGATCATGCATATGGTTTTTGTTCATATTGTCGAGTATGAGATTAATTTCTTTGATTTCTTGTAGTATTTGTGGTTAATTGTTCGTATGAATGGACATATTGAAATGCATATATGTATGCACGATTGCATGGTTTATATTGTAAATGATCCGAAGGGGGGTCATGAGGATCTATGCTGAGGGCGCTGGATCGAATGTCCACTATGTGCTGGTCCGACAGGATCATCGTGGGGATCTATGCTGAGGGCGCTGGATCGTTGGACGGGTTTTCCACCATGCGTTGGTCCGACGGGATCATCATGAGGATCTATACCAAGGGCAGTGGATCGCTGGATTACCCTGTATTGTGTTGATGGAATCGTGAGGATTCACATTGTTGGATTCCGATGACGGAAGTCCGTTTTGCATGTTTTATGATGCACTGATGATTTATGTATTATGATACTTGTACTAGCATTGTTTTGCTAACCCCTTCGGGGGTGGACATTGTTTTGATGTTCAGGTAGCCGAGGAGCGGGGAGGCAACCACAGTACCGACATGACGATGAAATGGCTCAGTGATGTGGTTGATGTTTATTGTTATTTGTCTTTTTGGTTCACTTTAGTACTCGAGTACGTGTATTTTAATAATGTCATTTTCGATATGGTTGTATAAATTAAATCACTGGATCAGTTGAACCGGTTCTGTATTTTGAATTTCAGTGGTACTGTTGAATTACATTTACATTTCTTTTAATTAGCCTTGTAAATCCTTACTTAAAGAGTTTACGGTGCTGTAATTATTCCGAATATCTCGGGGTGTTACAGGGGGTGGTGGTGAATAGACTTATTGAAACTCTTTTTCCACGAAGGGAGTTTCCCAGCTGTGATAAGTACATATGACTTGAAGTCGTCTGTAGACAGGATATGCGGAAGACACAGCTGATGACGAAAGCAAATAACTAAATAATAGAACCGTAAATATGTATGCAGCAGGTAAGTATGATTATTAAACAGTAAAACACGCAGGCAATTATAGTGGTCTCAGAGTTGGGGTAATCCTCTACTAATACACCATTGTCCAAACCAGTTGGAGATGAATTCACTATAATTATCAACAAGTGATAAATATTACAGTGATTTTTCCTAGCTACAACAACTTCCAGCCAGTGGAAATCCCGTCGTTGCAACTCCTTTGATTGCCTAGCACCTATTGATCTAAAATCCTTGGATGCCTATCAGTCTTGCAAACTTCAACCAGTAAAGTACCCCGAACTCAGGTTTAAAGACACGAGTGGTTTGTCTTCTCCAACTAAGAGCTTCTTCAAATAAGAACTTTGAACTCTTGCTCTTCACGATGCTATTGTTCGCTTTGTTTGCTTGTAATTGCTTTGTTCGCTTGTAATTGTTGTTCGCACCGCACTTTGCTCAATCTGTTCTTCAGATATTTATAGAGTTCGATCCTTGAGCTTTCTTCATAGCCGTTGCACTTTCTGTAATAAATCCATCCATTGGAGAAATAGACTTCTTTGTTTTTCTTTCCGAACGTTGCAAGGCTGGATTCCCTTATTTTAATCCATTTCCGACCGTTGTGAAGACTTTCACGTTGTAGCGCCGAATCTTTAGATTATAATATGCATAAAGTCTTCAGAGCGTGGGTCTCGATGAATATTTAATTCACTGCTTTCCGGGAATCTCTCTAGTTTGTCTCTCTGCGCCTGTATGTGACTTTTCATGTTTATTGACTTTTCAACGCATGCTTACGTGGACTGGATTACTTGGATGATCACTTGTCTGATCTCGTACAGTCATCCTTATCTGATGTCGGAATTATCAGATGTAACTTCTCTGAGATGAAGTTCTCTGTCCCGACTAATCTTCTCTGATCTGACGACCTGTCTGAAGTTTTCTGACCTGATGAACTTCTCTGATTTGATGGTCAAACTTTAGTTGACTGAACTCCGTCTGATCTCTTGACTGCAGTCTGGTCAAACTTCTCTGATAAATGTGTTGACCAGGACTTCTCTGATAAATCACTTCTTCAGAACGTTGTCTGATGATAAGTCATTTGTGGTCAACCTTCTCTGATCAGTTGAGTTGACCAAGACTCGGCTGATAAACACTTGCCTGAAGTTCTGTTCTATACTTTGCCGATTCAAGACTTAGCCTAAACTTATAAGGCCTACAGAATATACTCATTTGGTTCTTCTTTACATTTTGCCAAGTACTTTAAACATACATTTTAATAATGAATTAATACAGGGATGACATCATCAAAATCTAATAGGTATTCCTAACAAATTCCCCCGATTTTGATGATGGCAAAACTCAAAGCACAACATTCAAATGTAGACAGGTCTGCCCGTGATAAGGTGCAAGACTCAAATCAAACTCAGTCTTCTTTTGAGACAACTAGTGGTTGTCATTCAAATGACTGCTATAAAATTTTTCATTTATGATTACAAGTACAGCGAAATTTACAAGTAAATTCCAAAATAAAAATTACAAGTAAAAATATAAATTCCTATCTACCTCTTCCTCTGGCTCTTCTGACAGGCTGCTTGGGAGGCCTAAATAGTTTTGCACCAATAGGTCTCTTGTTGACAGGTGCTAGGCCATACTTCCTTTTAATTACTAGAGAGGCAAACTCTTGCTCCTCTGCAGATGAGAAGTTGTGTTCTACACAGATCTTTTTGATCTCATTCTGCAGGTCCAGCTCATCCAATTCATTGTTCATCAAGGTAGGGGGTTCCTCAGGTCTGAACAAGGGGATCATGGGGTAGGCATCCCATTTCTTTGCATATTTTCTTTGAATAGCCCAGAGCTTTGGCCAGGTTGAGTCTATGTAATTAATATACGTCTGCTGTGGGGAGCAGTCTTTATCCTGGAGTAACTCCCAGAGATAAAAATTTTCAATGAACTGCTTCTTTACCTCTCCCCAAATTGGAAAATATTCAGCAGGTAAAAAATCCTCAACGTAACAAAGTTCTTTGCCTTCCCATTCATATCTCTGCTCACCCCCTCCTCTGGTTCTCCTCCTCTTAGCTGCAGGTTGGTCATCAGCAGGAGCAGGAGCAACCAACTCTTTTCTTTTCAAACTAGAAGTCCCAGCTTGAATCAGAGGGAGGTCATGCCTTACTTTGGTCCTCAGCTCCTCTCTGACTTCTTCAACAGCATCTTCTCCTTGCCTGATGGGTTTGATTTGAATCTTCCCTTTTTCTTCCCCCTGACCTCTCACTTCCCCTTTCCTATCACTTCCCCCTTTTTGCCAGCATCAACCAAAATAGCTAACTGCTGTTCTACTTTTGACACCCAATCAGACATGCCTAGAGGCATTCTGAAATTAGTAGGTGGAGGTGGAGGAACACTCTTCTGTAGCAATGTGTCTATTTTTGCATTGAGAGATTAGAGGTCAGGCTTGATGTTCTCTTCAACTATGCATTTGATCAGGTCAGCCATCTTAGATGAGATAGGAGTTGCCTAATGGGAGTGATCTCCAGAGCCTTCCATATCTGCAGGTCGTTTGGCGGTCGACCTGTCTGTCTGCAGACTCCTATCTGCAGGAGACTGATCTGATGGGGTTTTGTCTGGTGTCCCCGATCTGTCATCGCCTTCCTCTGAATGATCTAAGATGGGGCCTTGATCAGGTGCCCCAGGCTCATCATCATCTTCATCTTTCTTATCTTCCTCCTTCTCTTCTTCTTTTTCTTCCTCCTTTTCTTTTTTTTTCTTTCTCCTTATCTTCTTCTTCTTCCTCTTTTTCTTCTTCTTCTCCATCTTCATCTGCTTCAATCTCTCCTGTCTTTTCAACTTCTTCTTCAGACTGTTCTTCAACTATTATTTTTTCTTATTCTTATACCCTTTCTTCCTCTTCCTCTTTGATCTCATATTCTTCTTTTTCTTCAACCTCTTCTATTTTTATTCCTTTTTCTTTTTCCTCTCCTTCACCTTCACCTTCAACTACTTTCCGGGAATCTCTCCAGTTTGTCTCTCTGCGCCTGCATGTGACTTTCCGTGTTTATTGACTTTTTAACGCATGCTGACATGGACTGGATTACTTGGCTAATCACTTATCTGATCTTGTACACTCATCCTTATCTGATGTCGGACTTCTCTGATGTAACTTCTCTGAGATGAAGTTCTCTGTCCCGACTAATCTTCTCTGATCTGACGACCTGTCTGAAGTTTTATGACCTAATGAACTTCTCTGATCTATTGGTCAAACTTCAGTTGACTGGACTCCGTCTGATCTCTTGACTGCAGTCTGGTCAAACTTCTCTGATAAATGTGTTGACCAGGACTTCTCTGATAAATCACTTCTTTAGAACGTTGTCTGATGATAAGTCGTCTGTGGTCAACCTTCTATGATCAGTTGAGTTGACCAAGACTCGGCTAATAAACACTTGCCTGAAGTTCTGTTCTATACCTTGCCAATTCAAGACTTAGCCTAAACTTATAAGGCCTACAGAAGATACTCATTTGGTTCTTCTTTACATTTTGCCAAGTACTTCAAACATACATTTTAATAATGAATTAATATAGGGATGACATCATCAAAATCTAATAGGTATTCCTAACAAGCTTCAATCTGCTGAAGGTCTCTTCAAACAAGGATATCATCAGATTTTTATGGCAACCGGTGCTACTTCTTCAAAACCCAAATGGGGAAAGAATAAAAAGCAGGTTGGCCAGAAGCAAGTGGCAACCTTCAAATCTAAGGGCAAGGATCCTCAGTCCAAGGCAAACAAAAAGCCAAAGGTCAAATGCTATAAGTGCGGTCTGAAGAGGCGTTTCAAGAGTGACTGCCCTAAGAAAGGTACGTCTCATGAACTAGTAGTCAAATCATGTTTGGCTGCCTATTCTATCACTTCGTGGATAGTAGATTCGGGCTCCAGTGATCATGTTTTTTATGACTCGCAGGGGTTCTAAGTAACCAAAGTACTTAGTGTGGATGAGATTACTATTAGTTGGGGCGACTATTCCAGGCTGAAGGCTATTTGCAGTGGGAGTCGTGCACTTAAAAGTTAATGGTATGATTCTAGTCTTAAATAATATATTATTAGTACCTGATTTTAGAATGAATTTAATTTTAGTTTCTAAATTGCGTTGTGATGGATATTCAGTTTCTTTTGGAGATAATGCAATTATTAATAGAAATGGTGAATATGTTTGCACGAGTACTTATAATGAAGGACTTTATGTCATTACTGCTGCACCAACTCCCTTGCATAATTATAAATTGCTTAATTCTTTGACTAATCCTAATAAAAGAAAAGAACCCTCGAGCATAAATCAAACATATTTGTGGCATTTACGATTGGATCATATTAACCTTAGAAGGATTCAAAGATTGATGAGCGATGGCCCATTGGATTCACTTCAAGTTGAGTCATTTCCAATTTGCGAATCCTGTCTGGAAGGGAAAATGACTAAAAGGGCTTTCCAAAGCAAATAAAATCGTGCACAAAATATATTGGAATTGATCCATACCGATGTATGTGGTCCAATGAATATCCAGGCTAAGGGTGGTTTCGAATACTTCAGCACATTTATAGATGATTATTCGAGGTATGGATACATCTATTTGATGCAACGTAAGTCTGAATCTTTTGATAAGTTCAAAGAATTCAAGGCTGAAACGGAGAAGCGCCATGTACAGAGTATCAAGTCGCTACGATCTGATCGTGGTGGCGAATATCTTAGTGGAGAGTTTTTGGATTTCTTGGCACATGAGGGGATTACTTCCCAGCTCACTGCGCCTGGTACACCACAACAAAATGGTGTTGCTGAATGAAGGAATCGTACTTTATTAGAGATGGTTCGGTCGATGATGAGTTATTCTAATTTGCTTATTTCGTATTAGGGATACGCCTTGGAAATAGCAGCGTACATTCTAAACTTGGTACCTTCAAAATGAGTTCCAAAAACACCCACAGAACTGTGGAATGGGCGCAAGCCCAGTGTGGGACATGTTCGGATTTGGGGTTCACCAGTACACGTGCTGAATAAGGAAGCTGATAAGTTGGCATCTCGTTCAGAAGTACGAGTGTTTGTAGGATATCCGAAGGGAGCGAAGGGTGGCTTATTCTACAGTCCTAAAGATCAGAAGGTCACTGTTAGCACCAATGCCCGATTCTTAGAGGAGGACTATGTAATAAGCCACAAGCCTAGGAGTGAGTTCATTCTAGAGGAACTTAGGGGCGAGATTTCGACAATACCAATTGTACAAACACCTAGTGTACCACGTATCGACACTATTGTGGATACGCAAACCAAAGACACGCCTCGTCGTAGTGGGAGCGTTATTTGTAAACCTGATCATTTCATTAGCGTGGGAGCGTCTTCGGACCACTCCCCGGACCAAGACGAAACGGATCCATATACGTATAGGCAGGCAGTTCAAGACAAGGATGCTGAATCCTGGCAAACAACAATGGAATCCGAAATGGGATCTATGGATTTCAAAACAAGTGTGGGAGCTAGTAGAGCTACCCAGTGGGGTAAACCCTATTGGAAGTAAGTGGGTCTACAAGCGTAAGAGAGGATCGAAAGGGAAGGTTCCTTCAAAGCAAGACTTGTTGCGAAAGGTTACACTCAGAAGGAGGGCATCAACTACGATGAGACCTTTTCACCGGTTTCCATGTTTAAATCGATCCGGATTCTCTTAACTATAGCTGCGCATTTGGATATGGAGATTTGGCAGATGGATGTCAAGACTGCGTTCTTGAATGGGAGTCTTGATAAGGAAATCTATATGTGCCAACCTGAGGGATTCATTGCTGAAGGAGAGGAGCACTTAGTGCGCAAGCTTAACAGAGCCATTTATGGTGTCAAGCAAGCATCAAGGTCTTGGAACATGCAATTTGATGAGGTCATTCAATCGTATGGTTTTTTAACAGTGTCCTAGTGAGGTTTTTGAAGTGTGATGGAACCGTGCTAGTGTTTCTTGTACTGTACGTAGATGATATACTTCTAATTGGAAACAATGTGAAGGTATTATCAGACGTAAGGGTATGGCTGTCTGAGCAGTTCGATATGAAGGATTTGGGAGAAGCTGGGCACATCCTTGGTATTAAGATCTTTCGAGATCGCAAGAAAAGGATGTTGTGCTTATATCAGGCATCCTATATCGATACGGTGCTAAAGCGGTTTAGTATGGAGAATTCCAAGAAAGGTTTCTTACCTTACAGATATGGAATTCAGCTATCTAAGGCTATGTGTCCTACGACACAGAAGGATATAGATGACATGAAGCTGGTCCCTTATGCTTCGGCAGTGGGAATCCTCATGTATTTTATGATTTGCACTAGGCCTGATCTTTGTCATGCTGTAGGCATGGTGGCGAGATATCAGTCGAACTCAGGACCGGGACATTGGATTGCTGTCAAGCATATACTCAAGTACCTGAGAAGGACTAGGGAGCATATGCTTGTATATAAATCGGATACACTTTGTCCTTTGGGTTACACTGACTCAGATTTCGGTTCGGACAAAGAAAAGTCAAAATCAACTTCCGGATGTGTTTTCACTTTGGGAGGTGGAGCCATCAGTTGGAGAAGTGTGAAGCAGAAATGCATAGTGGACTCTACCATGGAAGATGAGTATGTAGCAACCTCAGAGGCAGCTAAAGAGACGGTATGGCTCAAGTACTTCCTAAAGGATTTGGGTATGATTCCTAATTTGCCTAGGAGTAATACACTTTATTGTGATAATACCGGTGCTGTTGCAAATTCGAAGGAACCACAGGCCCACAAAGCAAGAAAACATATCAAGCACAAATATCATGTCATTCGAGATTTTGTGAAGAGAGGAAAAATTATTGTCTCCAAGATAGCATCTGAAGACAACCTAGCTGATCCTTTCCCGAAAGGGTTGCCCTCAAAGTCATTTGAAGGGCATGTGGAAGGAATGGGGTTGAGATGTATGGCAGTATTGCTTTGAGTATAAGTGGGAGATAAATAGAAACAGTCTAGATAATATACTTCAAAAGCATGCTTTGAGTATAAATGGGAGATTGTTAGGGTTGTATACATCAAAGCATACTTTATGCTTGTATTACCTAATTTCCCGGTCTTCATCTATGAGAATATTTAATTCATTTTATCACATGTTTTGCACATTTATTCACGCTATGGTTATCCAAATATTATCCAATTACTTTATATTGTAGATAATGTGGTGTGTCGAGTCACACAGAAGATCACATTGTCGGTCCCTTATATAGTAATAATTAGTTCACAACCCATATAACATTAGACCATTATGTGAGAGGTTGTAGTATATGCTTGAGATTGGTTGGTCTTAACCATTAGCATATATTAACGTATTCGGTATATGCTGAACAGGATCTAAGTGAGGTAGATTCTTCTGTACTTACTATAAGAAGAACATACATCTCAGACAATTATTATTTCTTAATTCTAGTGATTAATATTTAACTATATATATATATATTTAATATTTATTGCTTTGATTTATCATGGGTGAGAGTCAAAATGATTGACTCAATATGCTCGATATTTTGGGCAATATTAATATTGATATGATAATTAATATTATAGCTAGAAATCATGTCCCAATCAGTCGGGGTAATCATGTCCCTTGAGGCACTCGAAAGGATTATTATATTAAACCCTGCAGGTGGAATTAATTTTTCGATATAATAATAAAAGTCGAGTGGTATACTCATGTATAATATATTAAAAGCTGTCAGTAGCTTAAATTAATTAATGGACATATGATATCTTAAATACGGGAAATAATTAATTCAAAAATGAGCCTAATTTCGTAATTTGGGATTTTGGTAGGAAGTACAATATCAACCTTTTAGTGGACTAAGTTGATATTAATAGATTCATTATATTAGGAAGAGTCCTAATATGGT
Organism: Orobanche coerulescens; assembly: GCA_033398695.1. Lineage (NCBI taxonomy): Eukaryota > Viridiplantae > Streptophyta > Magnoliopsida > Lamiales > Orobanchaceae > Orobanche > Orobanche coerulescens. The sequence continues at coordinate 53,989,151 of CM065811.1, forward strand.
AAGATGAAATCTATTGGGAGTCCTTTACCTTATCCTCCTTAAGGTCCCTAGAGTAGCCCATAACACTTATAAATAGGACAAGGGGTTGGCCGATTTTTTCACTCATTATTGAACAAGATTTTCGATTTTTTGTGTGTTTTAATTGTGGATCTTGACTTGTGTTTTTGATTCCACAATTTGGTAAACACAAAATTTTTCTAAAATATCATCAAGAAAAATAGTAAAAAAATCGAGATATTCTTGAGGAACAATAGTGGTTCGGCCGATCCCATACTGCAAGTCCAAGTTTAATTTGGTAGATTATTGCCCACATGATATCTGGATCTTAGGCGGGATATACTCTAAAAGATTTTGAGGTAGAAATACAAGAAAATCAAGGAGGAGTACGAAGGGGAGTTCAATCGACCCAGAAGGAATTTTCTACCCCTTCGCTTGAAAGGTATCGATTATCAATTATACTGCGTAAATATATGTATTTAAATTGTTGATTAATCTGTTTAATTAATTAATTGACAAACCTAAATAGATCCGCCATTTTTGTTGGTGAGTTTATAAAACCATATCAATTCATATAATCCAATCGATATCGCTTCCACTGCATTTTTTATTCTAACAAGTACCATTTCCAAACAACACTGAGCATCACAACCTCTTTACAAAGGATTAACAACTAATATCACACGACATCACATATGCGCCAAATGAGTACCCACATCAATACACAATCCTCGACAAGTGATTACAATATACTATATTCACGTAATATGATTACAACATCTTCCAACATACAACACTAACGCACATGTTCAAAAAAAACATTTATTCATAAAGCATACGAGTTATCTTCGAAGGAAAATTTTTATTGAGAATATACCGATTCTTTTTGAAATTTCATTAAAAACGTTCAAATTGCACATATATTCCATTACCAACTATTACATCTACGAAACACTAAGTGTATGGGCCAGATACTTGCCTCAATAATCGATACCGAAACCCCAATGAACACGGTAAACTCGGGAAAACCTCGAATACATACAACCGTCCATTAACAACAACGAAAACTTGATTACTACGAGTATAACAACTGAAAACAACACGAGACATGCCCAAGAATCAAAGGAAAACTCGTTGGGTCATTTAATCGGACATTAAATGCTCAAGGTTCCCCTTAGAACACAAAAATCATGGTTGGACTCAATGAATTCAAAATACGGATATACAATCCGTAGAACATGATTAATAATACCCAATAACATCATCCAAACCATCAAAAATCGGATGAACAAAGAGATCAAGAAGAAAATCTCGAAGGTCAACCCTAGGAAATTCAAAGAAATTACCTTCGATCCGGACGAAACGAATTGGAGGATGATGATAGACACGAATCAAGCTTCCCAAGATGATGCACAATGATGCTCCTGATCGAAACCCTCAAATCTGGCCAAAGAATTGCGAAGGAGGAAGGAAAAAGGGAAAGAATGGCAATAGGACCCATCGCCCGGCCTTATAGAGTCGAACACGTTACGGCCGTAGCCGGCAGGGCCTTACGGTCGTAACTTAGACTCCCCCTTATGGTCGTAACCAGCACTCTTGGGCTACTACCCGAAATGCCTGGGCGCATTACGACCGTAACTCGGCCAAAAATTACGGCCGTAACACTCATCACCTTACGGCCGTAACTCGACCATCCCTTACGGCCGTACTCGGCCACTCCCTTACGGTCGTACTCGGCCATGCATTGCGGCCGTAATACTCGTAACCTTACGGCCGTAACTCGACATTCTTGCGGACGCAACTCTCATGCCACCCTTCCGACGGTATGATTAGACGTTCGACAACGTCTCGGTTACACTAACACACCGTCTATGATTTAAAACAATAACGTACCACACCACAAGCACACGTTTAACCAAGGAGGCGTACGTGGCAACAAGTCTCATTCGACGAACACTACATCACGGTAGATCCTACCGTGCATAACAGAAAATGAAATTCAATTAATCAACAACAAAACGAATAACCGGCACAAAACGACAAATAATTCGAGGCAACCCAAAATGAAAATCTCGGGTATTACACGAAACAACTTGAAATAAACAAAACCGAAAGTCGCTCGAAGTAATCTTCTGCCCGCAAGACGAGAATATGCTCTGGTAGCGCTCATGGTAAGGCCGCTCGTCCCCAAAGGTAAACGACTTCAACGTCTCGATAGAAGCAGCACCGCAAACTAATCGAGCTCCAATGAACGGAACGAGAACTAGAACTGAGCTAGACACTATATGAAATGATTATACGTTTTCTATGAAGAAGTCGATTTCCTCTCATCGAAACCATGCAAAATGCAACCTATTTATATAGCCATCTCAAACCATGTGAAAGGACTCATCGCCATAAAGGCCATTCATGAAGGAGCCATGAAGGCTGGCGGTTTCAGACGCCCAAAGGGCTCGGTCGGATGAAGAGTCTTGGAGCATTTATTAGTTAGCTCAAGAGTCATGGTCTAGATCAAAAGGTTAATGGACTTGTAGATTTGGTCCAAAAGATAAGGCCCAAACACAAGCCCAAAGCACCAATGGCTAAGATCCAAGTCTTGGGCCTGAGCCCGAGCTCGACCCGGCCCGTACGTATGTACGGACGGACGACGGCGGTGGCAGAAGCGTCGACGCACGCGTGTTTGTGTGTGCGCGGGGACACCCTTACACACCAACTCAACTTATTATTAAGCCCATATAGACAAAGACTTTAAAAACAAGTCAAAACATCCATATACAATCAATTTGGGACAACTAACATAACATGTTAGTTTCTACACCAACATCCAATCTTAGGAATATAATATCTCACTCATCAGAAATCAGTTTAGAGATATTAAATATACCACGTTTATCTACTCACGACGACATTCAATAAATATTTTAATTAAATAATAAATATTTAATTAACAATATTTATCCTTAATAAATTGTTAATTACTGAACCATTTCCAACATAGTTAAGGGAGTATAAAATTCAATCCAAGTATGATGGATTACTTTTTCATTTCTTTATTCTCTTCCACCTTCGATCTCATCTCTTCCGGGTCTTCTTCGGGTTATATTTTTTACCTTTTAAAATTTTTATGCTGTTTAGATTTATCTAGTCGTTAACTTATTAAGTTGTTTGAGGATTTGATGGATTAAGTGATTTGGTTTATAAATATTGGTTGGGATTGACTGTGAATCTGATGGTTTTCTTGAATTACAGCGGTGAGAATGAAGTCGGGGCTAGTATTGGATATTATCCACGTAAGACGAAATTGTCCCGTACAAAGTGCTAACGGTTCTTGATAATCATCCTTAAGATACAACAACCTTATAGTTTAAGTTAGGAGCACTTGCAAAACTTAAATATTTTCTGGAGTAATTTGATCATTCAGATGGGGGGTCTTTATATAGAGTTTTAGATGCCTCTTGGGCTGCACCCCTTGGTTCGGATCTCATTAGTGGACAGACGCGTTCGATCATGGTGCAGACACCCTTTGCATGCTGGACAGTCATGTCCATTCATGGTGCCCATCAATGGACAGGTGCATCGAAGTGCAAAGTGCGCCTCTAAAGCGCCCAATGCGACGTCGCACGTCGCGGTCGCGAGCTGGGATGGTGTGCATTTTGAGTTAGTCTTGAGGTAGTCAAAACAAACTTGGTACACTATGGTACACCATAAGGAGTAACAAATGATTACTCCTTATTTTGGTAAAACTCCTTATAAAGTAGTTACAATTGCAATCTTTTTCCAATGTGGGATGCAATTCTTCACATTCCCACCTTTTCATTTCTCCATGTATTTAAGTGGCTCACTTTATGCATTAATTTCTCATTCACCCGAAATTAGTTTTGAGAAAAATTAAATGCTAATCTCATCTACTAACAATGTAGATTATGATTTCACAATTTATTTTCATTTACGAAAAATGAAATCTACTTAAATAATTGGTGAAAGTTTGGGTCAAATCCATTTTAATAAACCAATTTTCAACAATAAATTCTGCATTTCAGATGTTATAACTAAATGAGATATTTTGTTGAGAGAAATTTATGAATTTCGAAATTATTTCATTAAAATTGAGTTTTGATCGTAATGATTTAGGTTTTAGATACTTCATTTTCTTCTTTCTTTTTCTTAAAGGCATTTGATTTAGAGAATCCTTAGACATTGGAAAAAATTATTTTATGGTTCAATGGATTTGCATAAAAATGATATTTGGGAATCTATTTTGTCTGTACTCGTGAAGTGCAGAAATTGGCTAAACATGATATGCAGAAAATTCTGTATATTCATCAAAAATAATTTTAAGCACTGTGATTTTGATCTGGCATTCCTTATTGAAATTTTTTAGATCTGCAAATGCGTGGTGTATTCTTTCTAGGACTAATGACACAGAAGATCCAATATGTTCTTTCTTAAATAATTTTGTTTGCCTGAGAACAAAGTGTACAAAGAATAATTGCCTTCGGCTTATTAGCAACTGCCTTTTACGTTCAGTAGTGTGTGTGTGCGCGTGTAATTTTTTCGTTTGTTAGATTGTTGGTTAATTGAAAGAAGGAAAATGAAGCAAATCTGATTTTGCGTGTGTGTGTGATTATTTCGTTTGTTAGATTGTTGGTTAATTGAAAGAAGAAAAATGAAGCAAATATGATTTTGCTAGAAAAGAATCAGAATTTCACTTCCATAGGTTCAGTTTACGTTAGCTTCGTAGTACTTGGGTTTAGATTTTACTATTTTTTAGTATATATGCTTTACAGTTTTCTATACGTTATTGCAATTTAATCTAAATATATTGTGGAAATTGACTCACAAATTAAAATAATACTCGAGAAATGTACCATTGAAACCAGTGTGAAACGAGATTCGCGAATGTGGGCTGCCATTGGTTTATATTGGCTTCCTAAAGTTATCAAAGATTTCCACTACAAAAAAATCGCGAATTACCAACGAATTTACCGACGAGTTTACCGATCGGTATATTCTGTAGTGAAACTGCTGGTTGGTAAGGGTTTGCATACTGTTGTGCGGCGATCAATACGCTTCGATGGCGATCGGCATAAATGGTCTGAGAGCCAATCATAGAAGACATACTCTGGGCAAACACCCGGCAGTCGGCACCCACGGCGATCATGTTTTGGTATCTGGCGATCGTCTATGATGTCCAACCAGAGACGATCGTCTCGTGCCACGTATGAATCCAACATCCACAAAGCTGTCAAGATCGAATCTTGGACGCGACCCACGCAGATCCACAAAAGGCGCGCAAGATAAGACCTTTGACCTCAACTGTCATCTACCTCACCTACCGACAGCGCCCGCCGAAAGGTACAAAGTGGGTCCCTCCTGCATAATGACTTCAGACGCGTGCAGCTTCCCATCGGCCAAGACAAATGGCCGCCAGCAGATCCTGACTTTAGGGAAACATTTCACGTGATTGGACGATCGCCCACATTATTCTAATATAGAATACGGCGGTCGTCCGCGATCGACGGAGAGGTCCCAGCAACATTGTCTCCTATAAATAGGAGGCTTACAACAGTGGCCTAAGATGATCGTGAAAACAGTGATAAACGCACAGAGAGAGGATTAGAAACTCATCTGGCAATTACTTACACATTCATAGTGATATCCATACACACTTACAGAACATCCAAAGCAAGAACTCACAGAGCTTCATATCTGGTTCTTCCGGCAATCTACACGCTCTACAGCTTAGATAACTGGAAGTCTATACACTCATTGTAATAGATTCTAACATTAATATTTGTACTCCAAAGTATCTATATTAATAACATCTCGCGAGAGCATTCAAGCCCGGGATTAACAACCCCGGCAAACTTTGTGTCATTTATTTTCCCACGGAAGTGTTCTCGCATTTGTTTGTTACTCGATCATTCCAGCAATATTATCTCCGGATAATATTTTGGGTAACAACACATACGATCAGGAAATCTGTCGGAAAAATTACTCACAGCCACTCCGACAGTTTTTGGATGAAAACTCCGTCGATATTTGACCCGAGATCCGTCGGTATTACCGATGGACATTTCGTCAGAATATGCTGGTCGAGCTATGATTCAATCCAAGTATGATTGTTTTTTCGTTTCTTTATTCTCTTCTACCTTCGATCTTACCACTTCCATAAGTTCAATTTACGTTAGCATCGTAGTACTTGTGTTTAGATTTTAATTTTTACAATATATGCTTTACAATTTTCTATACGTCAATCTAGATATATTGTGGAAATTGATTCATAAATTAAAATAGTACTCGAGGAACGTATCATTGAAACTAACGTGAAATAAGATTCCGCGAATGCGGAGACTGCCATTGATTTATCTTGATTTTCTAAAGTCATCAAAGATTTCCACTACAAAAAATCGCAAATTACCAATGAATTTATCGATGACTTTACTGATCGGTATATTTTGTCACAAAACTTCTGGTTGGTAAAGGTTTCCATGCGATCTGGAAATCTGTCGGAAAATTACCCCCAACAATATCAACAATTTTTAGATGAAAAATCTTCCAGTATTTGACCCGAGATCCGTCGGTATTACTGATGTACATCTCATCAAAATATACTAGTCGAGCTATCCGTAAGTACTTCCTCATGAACATTTCCATAGGTAACAACCGACAGAGTGGCCTTAAGTTCACTAACGGGACCTTCAACCATCAACAGTTGCGGATGGAAATTCCATCCACACATAAATATATATATATATATATATATCCCGTCGTTATTTTGCAATTTTTTTATGGTTTTTTCTATTTTTTAATTATACTTACAGATATGTAACATATATAACTATGATAGATATAAAAAGTACTAAGTGAATTTGAAAGAAAATCAATACCAATATAATATAAATAAAATGTAAATATTTTACATAAAGGTTTTGTCTATAAAGTTTGAAACTCAACAACAAAAAATAGATATGATCCTCTAGCGTGTCAAATGAGTATCTGAACTCCGTTGTATCCGAGAAATGGAGAACTATTCCTGTTATCGTAGATTCCTCATCATTTGCAACATGATCTGTTGCACCTGCTGTAGCATCTGCTCATGCATTTGCATCTAAGACTGCATCTGGAAAATTGTCTGCTCAAATTGATCTCTAATTTCAGTCTACGACTGCTGAAGCTGCCGACCTGCTGCCTCAACTGCTCACGCGCTGCCTATGCTGATGAAGATGCGCCTTTGTCACCCTTCTGCAGGATATGCAGTTGAGTCCATAGTAGCGGTCCTTCTTTGGCTTGCCAACGATATCAAGATAAATCTGGTTTACATCGGGAGGCTCTCCAATCGCCTCTACCTCCTATATATGTTGCTTGACTGCCTCCTATTCATTCAAATGCAAGTAATAAAAATAAGTGTACAGAGGAAACAACTACAAAAAGAAAATAATAATTTAGTTACCATATTTCTTGAGATTTATCTATACATGCATTACTAACTACACAATAAAAAAATAAAATTTAATACCTACAGCCATGGACCTGGACCACTCGTCGATAAAAGTGACATCCTTCTTCATATGTGTATGAACGAAGCAATTATCAGGAGGCTCCCTACCCAACTATCTCTCTACAAACTAACTAACTATTAGAACGATATAAAGACGAAAATAATTACAATAATTTAATTATTTTTAAAATGATACTTACCATAACTCAAGCATGTCCAAACATAGAGCGAGACCCACCAGTATGCTTGGAGATGTCAGTACACCTGCCACCTGGTTCGCTCAGCTTATTCTGGCTGCACTTCCCCGACCTCTCCAAAAACCCCACCTTCCCCCCTTCTCCTACCAAGACTCCAAATCTGCCCTGATACACACCAATGCCTCATTAGTAGTTGTCTCCAATCATATAGCGTGCTGGTGTACCGTATACACGCATATCGCACAAAAAGTACAGTACTCAGCTATCCTGTAGATTTTTCATATGTTAAAGCGCTCAACTACGACCTCAATCTCAATGGCCGAAAGAGTTTGATTTGTCATATTAGTGGGGGAGTGACTCCTTACATTAGAAGGGTTCCTAATAGGGTGGGATTCCCAGTTTGGAGAGGGACTCCCGACAGGGGTGGGTGCCCTGTGGGGGAAAAGGTGGTTGTCGGCTTAGGAGGGGCAGCAAATTCGCCTATTCCTTTGAGTTTGAGGAACACTTGCTCATCCGTCATGGTTGTTGATGGCTCAGGAACTGTTGTGGGCACATCAGTAACAACTTCTATTGGTACAGCTTCTTCCAGATCAGCCTATGTCGGGACGACCACTGTATGTATAACCACTGGGACTGTTGTAGATGCTGAGGGAGCTATAGGAATGGGAACTGATGGCAGAACCTCAGGGGCCACTATAGGCGCTTGAGAAGCTGTAGGAATAGCTTTCGGGTTTGAAGTCTCCTTGTGAGACGTGCTTTTTTTTCTTATTCTCGACAGCTGAAGGCGAGCTGCTATTGGAAAAAGTTCTCTTCTTACTAGACATCTTTTTCTTCTTCTCTCCAGCCTCAGTCTTTGAATATTATCCATTAGCATCTCTTGGATCACTTGACTTTAGCATGGTGTCAAGATCCGAACGGTTCTCAAATGGTATTTCCTTGTTATACAATATGTGTTTAGTTAAACCCAGAAACTTCCCAACAAGTATATTCTTAGAAGCATGAGACTGTTGAATATCAGACTGAGTAATAATGTAATTTAACACCAAACCAAATGATTTTCTGGCAGTCTCAGGCTTCTCTGCCTCTTCAAGAAGTCTTTGAAATAGGATCTGGAACCAATTACCTTCTGGAAATTATGATTGCCATCACCATCCTGAATCGCGGGCCAGTACACATCTCTAAGGCCCCAGTTCGATTCTCAACAACTCTAAAACAAAATCATGCAAGTAAAAGTAAGGTAACACAAAGTTCTTCTTGTGGCATAAAGGATGGGGTTCTCGGCATGAGGGTTTTTGGTGAACAGTTTCCAGTAGGAATCGACGAGGTCATCGCCAAAGGTTTCTAGCTCTTCCAGTGTGAGGCCATCATATGGGAGATTGTACAATTGCTTCAACAAGCCGGTGTAATTGTTATTTCGTTTTCCCACACAGTGCTTGAAAGGGCAGTTAAGGGCGAACATTTCTTGGGATTGGCATAATGAACTCAACATCTAGATAGACTATATATTTATTATAGATTTCAGGGTGTAGACTTTCCATCCTGTACAGACCCTGTTGTTTCATCCTGGTGATTATAATACCCGAGATTTTTGTTTTCAATTATTTTGAATTATTTGCCGTTTGTGTCGATTATTTTTTTCCGTTGATGATTATTCGGAATTTCTCTTTATTATGGGCGGTATGATGGATCGTGTCGTGGTGTTCGTCAGATACGACTTGATGTTGTGTAGGTAGTACAGGTTGTGTATATGCATGTGTGACATGGCATATTGTACTCCATTGTCTTTTCGCCTCTTTGAGGGCGTTGTGACCCCTTGTTATCGTCCCTCTCGAGTTGGTTATGTTCTGGGTGCTTTCGGAGCTGTGTCGGGCTCGATATTGGTCCCTTAGTGTAGCACACGAGTAGTCCACACGAGCAGATGCTCGTGCGTGATGCTCGTGCGTGATGCTCGTGCATATCCATTGCACCAGACAGTGTAGTCTGGCCAAGGACAGGGATGCACGAGCAAGCCACACGAGCAGGTGCTTGTGTGTGCTGCTCGTGCGTGTTATTTGATGTTGGACAGTGGCCTAACGCATAACCGGATGCACGAGCATTAGTCGTGCGTCCCTGTTAATATAAAACGGGACAGACGGGTTTTCTCACCTCATTTCACCCATTTCTTCACTTCTTCTCGTGGCGAGCGATCCGGTGAACTAGGGTTCGAGGTATTGGTCCATCCTAATGTGTTTTGGGAAGGCTCTAGGTCATCATATCCACGTTTAATCCTTCCTCTTCATTGAGTCGAGGTAAATTCTTGATTTTTCTTTGGGTTGACTTTTTGGAGATTTGTTCTTGATTTCGATCCTAATCCGATTTTGATGAATCGGTTGGTGTAGTATGATGTTATTAATCGTGTTTTATGGATTGTATATCCATATCTCAAGTTTGTTTAACTCGATTGACGATTCGAGTGTTCTTGGGAATTATTGAACATTTAATGCTCGATTAAATGTTCCAATGAGTTTTTCTCGATAGTTTAGCGTGATTTCAGTTGTTGTTGGTCTTGAACCTCATTATGATCATGTTTTCGTTATGTCCTATGGAGGTTGTAGGTTTCGGGGATGTTTATGATGAGCCGTGTTCGTTGGAGTTTCGTTAACGATTATCGAGGCAAGTATTCTTGTCTATACAATTTATATCTTGCGAATTGAAGTTGAGTAATATAATTATAACAATTTGGTATCCTAGTTGATTATGCATTTTGTGAATTGCCGTCGTGGATGTCTAGTTATGTGTTGATTGTATTCGATCGTCCCTTGTTGTGGTATTATATCGATTGTGATGATCTAGTTAGTTTATTATACTTTTGATATGTACTGTGACGAGTTGGGATTGATGAATATATTATGTGTTTGATTGTTCCAGTCATGAATTCGTGTTGACTGTGAAGTTGTATTCATTGGATAATAAACTTACATGTTGTAGCTCACAAGTCGTCCAGGGATAAGTCTAGAGGGGGGGGGGGGGGGGGTGAATATACTTATCGAAACTCTTAAACTCTTTTTCACAAAGAGTAAGTTTCTTCAGCTGATAGATATGCAAATGACTTAGAGTCGTTTGTTCTCAATACGTGCGGAAGTCAGCTGATGACGAATACAAAACAACTAATGAAACACTTAACAATGAATGCAGCAGTTAAAGTATGATGCTATAAAACAGTAAAATACGCAAGCAGTTATAGTGGTCTCAGAGGTGGGGTAATCCTCTAGTAATCCACTTTTCTCCAAACCAGTTGGAGATGAATTCACTATAATTGTCAACCAGTGATAAAGATTACAGTGATTCAACCAAATTACAACAGCTTCCAACCAATGGAAGTCCTTGCCGTTGCAACTCTCTTGACTGCCTTGCATCTCTTGATCCGCGATCCTTGAATGCCTTTACAGTCTTGAACTTCAACCAATGAAGTACCCCGAACTCAGGATTAAAGACACGAGTTTTTGTCTTCTCCAACTAAGAGCTTCTTCAAGTATGAACTTTTGAGAACTGCTCTTTTCACGATGCTATAGTTTGCTTTTAGATTGCTTTGAATGCTTTGATTGCTTGAGATTATGTTCGCACCGGTGGTTGCTCAACTTCAAATCTTCGGATATATATAGGTGTTGATCCTTGAGCATTCTTCATAGCCGTTGCAAATCTTGTAACAAATCCGTCCGTTAGAGAAAGACTTCTTTGTTTATTCTTTTCTGAACGTTGCAAGGCTGGATTCCCATATTTTAATCCATCGATCGACCGTTGTGAAGACTTTGCATGTGAGGCGCCGAATCCTTTGAATATAAAAAGATTAAAGTCTTCAGTAGTAGGCCTGAATGAATTACTTAATTCATATCCTTGCGGGAATCTCTCAAATATGTCTCTTCACGCTTGCATGTGACTTTCCGTAATAGTTGACTATTCAACGCATGCTGACGTGGACTTGGAGTACTTGGCTGATCTCAAGTTGGCTGATGTAAAATCATCTTCTCTGCAGTCTGGACTTCTCTGATGGTGACTGTTTGAGACTCGCCTGATCAGATGGCTTGTCTGAGGTCACTTGACTGCAGTCTGGTCAAACATCTCTGATGATTTTTGTTGACCAGAACTTCTCTGACTTGACTCGCCGTATTTCTGATGAACTCACCGCATTTTTTGTACTTAGCCGATTTGAGCCTAACTTATTTTGGCCTATAGAAGATACTCATTTGGTTCTTCTTTACATTTTGCCAAGTATTAAACTTAACATAATTTGACCTATGGAAGATACTCATTGGGTTCTTCCTTACATTTTGCCAAGTATTAAACTTAACATAATTTGAATTACATTAATGACATCATCAAAATCTAACAAGTATTCCTAACAAATTCCCCCTATTTTGATGATGGCAAAACTTAAGCAAACTATTCAAATAAACAAGTCTGCACTTGAGTGCAAGACACAAACTAAAATCAGTCTAGTTTTGAGACAACTGGGAATTGTCTTTCAAAAGACTGTTATAAAATTTCTGTATTGATTTACAAATACATGTCTTTCAATGATCAAAAACATTTACAGAAAATTTTACAAGTGCAAAAATGAATATAAAACAAATCATCTGTCTCTGCCTCTTCGGATAGGCTGCTTAGCAGGTCTAAATGGTTTAGCTCCAATTGGTCTTATCTTAACAGGGGCAAGACCATATTTTATTCTGACAACTAGAGCGGCAAAGTCTTGCTCTTCTTGTGAGGAGAACTTATTCTCATCACACAGTTTCTTTATCTTCCTTTGGAGAGCTAGTTCATTCAAATCATCATTATCCAAGGTGGGAGGTTCTTTCAGCCTGAAAGGAGGGAACATTGGATATGCATTGCACTCCTTTGCATGTTTTAGAAGGACAGCCCAGAGTTTTGGATGTGCTTCCTCCATGAAGTTAATGGAAATCTGCTATGGGGAGCAACTATTGTCCTGGAGTAACTCCCAGATATAAAAGTCTCTGATAAACTTCTTCTTTGCAGATCCCCACATAGGTGCAGCTTCGATGGGGAAGAAATCTTCAACATGCCATAACTCTCTGCCTTCCCATTCTAGTGTAGGCTCGAATCCACTTCTGATCCTTCTTCTTTTGACTGCAGACTGATCATCAGCCTATTCTGATTCTGCTTCTCCCTTCCTCTTAGCTGAAGATTTCCCAGCAGTGATCAATTGGATATCTTGCCTCTTCTTAGTTCTAATCTCTTGAGCTCTTTCTCCTTGTTTGCTTCCTTCCCCCTGAACCCTTTCTTCCCACTTTTTGCCAGCATCAACGAGGGTGGTCAACTGCTGCTCCATTCTTAACATCCAGTCAGACATGCCAAGGGGCATTCTGTTGTTTGTAGGAGGAGGTGGTTGAGGGATGTCCCGCTGCAGCAAAGTGTCGATTTTTGCAGTGATAGACTGCAAATCAGGAGAGATTTTAGAAGCAAGCAGTTCTCCAATAGTGTCTTTAACTATCTGTCTGATCAGCTCGGTCATCACAGGTGAAATTTGTGATGTTGGTGGAGAATGCTTGCCTGAGCCCTCTACTCCTGCAGGTAGGTGTGCGGACGATCCACCTGTCTGCAGACTCCTGTCTGCAGCTGGAATTCCAAATGGGGTCTGTTTAGGGGTCCTCGATCTGGACTCTTCAGCCAAGTCTGCATCTAGGCTGGTATACCGGGTAGGTGCCCCAGCCTTGTCTGCAGCCTCCTTTTCTGGCTCCTTCACTTGCTCCTCCTCTTTTTCTTCTTCTTCTTCTTCTTCTTCTTTTTTTCTAACTCCTTCTCTCCTTCTTCCTTCTTTTCATCCTCTTCAACATTCTCTTTCTCTTTCTCAGCCTATTTTTCTCCTCCTTCGTCCTTACCATCATCATCATCATCATCATCATCATTATCATCCTTATCATCCTTTTCATCTTTTTCATCATCTTTATCTTTTTCATCATCCCTATCTTTTTCATCATCCTCCTTTTCTTCTCCATCCTCCTGATCAACTTCTTCTCCTTGTTCTTCTTCTTTATCTACTAATTCCACCGTTTTTTCAACTTCTTCTTCTCCAGTTTCTTTTTCAACTAAGATATTTTCTTCTTCCCTTTCTTCCTGTCTCTCTTCTTCATCATCAATGACAATAATTTATTCTTCTTCTTCTACTTTTTCATCCACTTCTTCTATTCTTATCTCTTTTTCTTCTTCCTCCTCTTCTTCTTCTTTACCAAAGGATCCGTCAAAAATGCTATACATAATAGAGTAGATAAATTGGTCCATGTTGGTTTTGAAATTGGACATGAACCAATTTTACTGAAGAATCAAAATTGTGTCTGACACTTTGCAAAAATGTATCAGCAAATCTTCTGTGGCTTGGGGATATCCCCAACCACTTACTTCAACATAAGCTTGAAGTTCAGTGAAAGAAAATGATTTAAAGGTTTTCCATTCTTCAAAAATATGGACAAAAGAATATTTTAGAGCTTGCGGTTTAACCAACTGAAGTTGCTCTAGGGATAAGTTAAAAATGTTGTTGTCAAGCAGGTGAAAAGTATAATTTGCCTCAGGGATGGAAATTATTAAACCTGCTTCCTCTTCTTCTGAGATGAATGTTGGAGTGAGGAGAGGAACAATCTGGGTCTCCAGGCTGGTCCTCCAGGTGAATAGGTGACCTGGCTGCAGGACTTGGAAATTGCTCTGGCTGCTCCTCGTTACTGAACTGCAAGTGCCTGGGAGGGTTCTGGTGAGGAATAAATGATTGATGGCTCACCAGGGGCTGGTCCCCTTCTTTTGAAACGACGAGCTATTGGCGTATTGTCCGATTCTGTCTCAGACTGGGCTGCAGGTGGGTTGCTGGCTGCAGCCTGGTCTGACTCCTCTGATGAAGGGTATTTGTAGGAAGGTCCCTTATCAGACAACTGTTTTATCATCTGAGCAGCTCTTCTACTGCTTCCGAGTCTCCTAAATGTCTCTTGGTCTAGATGACCAAGTCTCTTGTTGATGTGGAAGGGGTCAGTATTTCCCTTCGCCACACCCAGCTTTTCTAGGATCCAACTTAGCTGCGTTCCAAACGCCAGCTTGGATCTGAACTTCTTCTCATCAACAAGCCATTCGGCCTTGTTGACCTCGCGTTCCAACTGCCTGAAAATGTAGTCTGACCAGTCAATCGGCTCATCCTGTATTAGTGCTCCCAGCACCATGAATTTGGCCGACGACAGTTGGTCGTATCTGCCGGCCATGCCCATGACGATTTTGTTGGTGATGTCCAAGTTGGACAGTATTTCGAACCGAACGAACCGAACACCTTTTTAATTTCGCTCCTCTTGGCGGTGAGCTTTAGCTTCTCCGGCTGGTCGACCGCCTTAATCTTCAGCCAAGTATCGGCTGTCATCTATTTAAGGGCCTCGACCGCCACGCCACGATTCTTCATACCAAAAACTTTTCGGATCGTCTTCGGCGATATGTCCACTTATACTCCGCCGACGGTGCTTCTAATCCCCGCTTCAATCACACGGGCCTCACGAAAAAATGCGATAACGTCCTCCTTGTACAGGTGTTTGGGACTGATATCCAAAAATGGGTAGATCCCATTCTTCTTCATCGAGCGGATAAGGTCAAGCACATCGTAGTTCTCCAGATTCGATTCCAAAAGTCCTTCAAAATCAATGACCAGAGAAAAAATGATCTGGTCCTTGACAGCCTTCATGTTTACGCCTTCAAAGTAAGCTTCCATTTATGCAGTATAGGAGATTTCTTAGTGTATTTAGAGTTCAAAGGAATTTCTGATATGTAAATTAGGGTTTTTGAAAGACCGGTTAAGGTAAAGTGAGGGGTTTTTCCGTCCTTAAAAAGAAAATGAAACGACGTTGGAATTAAATAATTATTTATTTTAAATCGTTGGTCCACCTTTTGAGATTCCTTTTTAAAATTCAAATTTTAATCGGTGGTCCAGGTTTTGAGTTTGAAAATGGACGGTTGGATTTTAATTGGTCACAGTGGAGGTCGATTTAACTTGTGATTGCCACGTGTATTTAAAGCATATAGTATTATGCCACTTGTGAACCAAAAAAAATAATATGATATTATTATACATATAGCAGATAATAATATAATATTCAGAAGTCGGTTAGGATTAGAAAACTTAGCTGGTTGACTGTTGACTGCTCTGCATCAGGTGAGTTGACTCCTTTGACTTCTCGCCTGAGATTTTATCAGCTAGATTTCTTCGTCTGACTTTTGTCTTCAGGTAGGTTCTGATTCCTTCGATCAGCTAAGTCCTTCCTTCGTCTGATCTGCTTCAGCTGGCTTTTTCTTCTGTACTAGATTCCCAATCTAGTAATCCAAGTTCTCTGCTCAGCTCTAAGAACCTTTATTCTGGCAAGGGTTTGGTGAAGATATCAGCAATTTGATAGTCTGTGCTGACTCTTTCAACTCTGACTCTCTTGTTAAGCACGTGATCTCTAATGAAATGATGCTTAACATCAATGTGCTTGGTCCTTGAATGCAAAACCGGATTGTTGGTTATTGCAATAGCACTGTTATTGTCACACCAGATAGGGACTTCATTGGCAATGATGTTGTAGTCCCTTAGCTGTTGTCTGATCCACAAGATCTGGGCACAACAGCTACCTGCAGCTAGGTATTCTGACTTTGTGGTGGAGATAGAGTTAGAAACCTGCTTCTTCCTAAACCAGGATATCAGTCTGGTTCTTAGGAATTGGCACGTTCCACTAGTGCTTTTCCTATTAATTTTGCATCCTGCGAAATCTGCATCTGAATATCCTGATAGCTCGAAGTTATCGTCCTTAGGATACCATAGTACAACATTGACTGTAGACTTAAGGTATTTAATTATTCTCTTGGCTGCATCTTGGTGCGACTGCTTAGGCTTGGATTGAAATCTTGCACATACTCCTACGACATAAGATATGTCTGGTCTGCTTGCAGTGAGGTATAGCAATGATCCAACAAGTACTCTATAGTGGGTTGAATCCACTGATATGCCTCCCTCATCTGCATCTAGGTGAGTACTTGTGCTCATAGGAATTCTTGCTGGCTTGGCTGATTCCATTCCAAATCTTTTGATTAGATCTCTGGTATATTTGGCTTGGTTGATGAAAATTCCATTTTCCATCTGCTTGACTTGTAATCCAAGAAAGAAGTTAAGCTTTCCCATCATACTCAGCTCTGAGTTGGTTGAGCCAAATATAATGTCATCCACATATATCTAAACTATCAATATGTGGCCTTCGTGCTCTACTCTGAATAAGGTCTTGTCCACCTTCCCTTTGCAGAAACCGTTTTTCTCAAGAAATACAGATAGGGTTTCATACCAAGCTCTTGGTGCCTGCTTAAGTCCATAGAGAGCTTTCAACAACTTGTAGACTTTGTCTCCTTTGACAAATCCTGGGGGTTGCTCCACATAGACTTCTTCTTCTAGGATGCCATTTAGAAATGCACTCTTTACATCCATCTGGTAGACTTCAAAATCCTTGAACGCAGCATATGCGAGGAATAGTCTGATGGCTTCTAGTCTTGCGACAGGTGCATAGGTTTCATCAAAATCTATTCCTTCACACTGTGCATAACCTTTAGCAACAAGTCTGGCTTTATTCCTAACAACAGCTCCATCTTCGTCGCTCTTGTTTTTGTACACCCATTTGGTGCCAATAACCTTCTTGTGATCTGGTCTGTCTGTTAGTATCCAAACATTGTTCCTTTCAATCTGTTCCAGTTCCTCTAGCATGGCATTGATCCATGAATAATCTTCCAAGGCTTGTTATATTGTCTTGGGTTCTATCTGAGACATGAAGCACGAGAACATTTCCATTCCTGCGGGTAGAGTGGACTGTCTTGTCTTAACTCCGTCAGTCAGCTTCCCAATGATTTGTTGAATGGGATGATCTTTGAGCCACTTGGGAATATCTTCTTTTTCAGGGTCTGTTCCCCCTGTAGATATGCTCTGGTGGATTCCCTCTCTGTCTGCATCAGCTTGGATCTGGTCTCCTTGGTCTGCAACTGGATCAGCTACCGTCTTGTCATCTGCAGGTTGGGATCTGTTCTGGTCTGCAGATGAGTCTTTATCAGCTGCAACTGGGTCTTCATCAGGGACAACTGGATCAGGTAGGTTTGGTGTTCCTATCTGATCTGCAGTTGGGTCTTCAGGCTGATATGCAGATGAGTCCACCATTCCTGTGTCATGTACAATGACTTCTTCGAGGGTTGCGGATTTGAGCTTATTCTCAATTAGCTCAACTTGCTTCCTGTACTTAACAGTAGATTCAGCAAATACAACATGGGGTGTTTCCTCCACAACTAAGGTTCTTTTGTTAAAGACTCTATATGCCTTGCTTCTTTGTGAGTATCCCATAAAGAGACCATCATCAGTTTTAGCATCAAAGGCACTTAGTTGTGTTTTACCGTTGTTGTGGATGAAACACTTACAACCAAAAATATGAAAGTAAGCAACAGTAGGTGTTCTGTTATTCCAAACCTCATAGGGAGTTTGGCCATGTCTCCCTACTATCATACTCCTATTCTGAGTATGGCAGGCTGTGTTGACAGCTTCAGCCCAGAACCTCTTGGGCAGATCAACTTCTGCAATCATGGACCTGGCTGCTTCCTTTAGGGTTCTGTTTCTTCTTTCAGCAACACCATTCTGCTGGGGGGTCCTGGCTGCAGAGAGCTCATGCTGGATCCCATTCTGATCGCTGTAATCAGTGATCGCCTTGTTGAGAAATTACCTCCTCTATCTGATCTGATCTTGATGATTGAGAGGGATTTGTCATTCTGGATCCTTCTCAGCAGCTCAGGTAGCTTGGTCAAGGTTTCACTCTTCTTATACAAGAAGATAATCCATGTGTACCTTGAATAATCATCCACTACTACTAGTGCATGTTTTTTGCCACTTAGAGTCCTCGGCTTGATAGGACCAAATAGATCCATATGGAGTAGATCTAAGATCCTTGTTGTGATGGTTGTAGGCTGGATTGGTTTGAATGATGCTTTGGTTTGCTTTCCTTTCTGACAGGCATCACAAATAGCTTCCTTCTTGAATGCTTCCTCTGGGAGTCCTCTGACCAGCTTCTGAGAACTAATCTTGTTGATGGCTTTGAAGTTCAGGTGGCATAATCTTTTGTGCCACAGCCATCCGTTCTTAGCTATTGTCTTAGATAAAAAATAGGTATTAGGAGTTCCTATGTTCCAATCTATCATATAGACATCTCTCCTTCTGAATCCTTGTAGCTTCACCTCTCCAGATAGGATATCTATCACCATACATTTCCAAATGGTGAAGACTACTAGATTCTTTTCATCGCAAAACTGGCTTATGCTCAGGAGATTATACTTGAGACCTTTGACATAGTGAACTTTGGATATAATGATGTTTCCTCGGTGCAGCTCTCCAAAGCCCTTTGTTTGTCCTATAGAGCTATCTCCAAAGGTTACGCCAGGACCTCTTTCTTTGGTGTATTTAGTCAGCATCTTCTTGTTCCCGGTCATGTGCCTCGAGCATCCAGAATCTACAAACCATTCTTCACCTCCAAAGTTTGAATTTGTGGAGATGTGGTAGTAGTCCTTCCACCTTTTCTGCAATCATACAAGTAGAGATTTAGGTACCCAAATCTGTGTGGGTCCTCTAGGGTTAGCTGGTTTCCTGCAGAATTGATTTCTACTTGGATTGTGAAAATTGTTATTATTATTACCCTTATAAGGGGTGTAAGGTCTAGGTCTGTATCCTCTGTTAGGATTGTATACCGGATATTCCTCAAAATACTAGTAGTGTGGGCCATTTCTAAACCTTGGCTGAGACCATTTATTAAATCTTTGAGGTCTCCACACTTGTTCATTTTGAAAATTAGGATAACCTTGAGGTTTCCATCTGCCCCTCCCATTTTGAAAGCTGTTTTTGGGGAGTTTTTGATAGTAATGGGCATGTTGTCTCGGCTGCTGCTTCTGCCTTGGCCATTGCCTAGTCGCTTGTCTAGGTGGCTGCCTTGTGAACCCTGGCTGCAGCATAGACTTGTGACTTGGCTGTTGCCTATTTTTAAATATCGGTTTGTATATAGGCTCAGTAGTCGAGACAATTGTTTCTCCCTTGATGAAAGTGGTTTTAGAACTAGAGGGAGTGTGAGGATCATATCCAAGGCCTGATCTGGAATATAGTGGCCTCTTATTGGTACACAGTTCGTCCAGAGTTAGAGATGCCTTCAGGGAGGTTATTTCCTGTGCCTGAGTCTTACTTACCTGAGTCAGTTTAGTAAATTCGGCTTTGACATGAGCAAGTGCAGTTGATTTTTCACTATTCAAAACAGTTAATAGTTGTATCTTAGCTATAGTGACATCAGCCTGGTTTTTCAAGTTAACTGCAGCCTGGTTTTCAAAATCAGATTTTACTTTATTTAATTCTAGGCTGAGTTTTTCAAAATCATTTTCAGCTGCCTATTCTCATCTTCCAGCTGAGTCTTCTTGGCTGATACAGATAGGTGTATAGATTTTAGTGTCTCAAAATCCTTAAGTAGCTGATTTACAGATTCGTGCAGATCCATATCTTGTGACATGGCTGAACTATTATTTGAAACAGAGGGTTTTGAAGTTACCTCTTCATCATCTAGGTTGGCCATTAGACAATCATACTCTTCATCATCATCAGAGAAGAATCCGCTGATTGATTCTACACGCTCTTGATCTTCTCCGATGAGGGCCTTCCTTCTGTCTTCTTTTCTGCTCACCTCCTTCTTGCTCTCGTCCTTCTTAAGATCAGGACACTCGATTTGAATGTGTCTTGTCTTATGACAGTTGTAGCACTCCACCTTCCAGCTTTCGACTTTCTGGTTTCTTCTGGGTTTCTCCTTATAATTCTTCTTGTATTTGGAGTAGTTCTTCCACAAGTTGCTCAACCTCTGCATTATGAACGCCATCTCTTCCTCAAAATCTAATGGATTTGGAGGCTTTACATCAGATAAGCTCTTGGCGGGGGACTCGGCTGCAAAGACTATTCCCTTCTCTACAGGCTCGGTTGATGATGAGCTTGGGAGCTCGAACTCATAAGACTTTAGGTTGGAGAACAGTTCTTAGATCATTATCTTATTAAGATCCTTGTATTCTCTCATGTCCACTGCCTTCATGCTCCATTAAGGATTGAGAGATCTTAGGACCTTCAGCGCCATTTCCCTGTTGCCATAGGATTTACCAAGGGAATTGATCTCATTGATGATCTCAGTGAACCTTGTGTCCACTTGGTCTATTGATGCGCCATTCTTCATTTTAAAGTTGTCAAATTTTTGAGTGGCAATTGACAACTTGTTCTCTTTGATCAGCTCCGTTCCCTCACACATTAAGGCTAATGTGTCCCAGATTTCCTTGGCATTTTTGCAGTTTTTGATCTTGACCATTGTTGATTTGTCAAGAGTTTGATACAGCATGTCTCTATCCCGGTTGTCAAGGTTGGCTAGCTTTCTTTCTTCGGAAGTCAGCTCTGTCCTCTTCTTTGGGTTCTTCTCTGGCTTCCCTGCTGCGATCTCCTTGGGAGTGTTGTCCTTCTCGAAGGTGAATGGACCGTCCTCTATGATGCACCACATGTCATCATGGATTGAAGATAAGTGTGCCTGCATCCTTATCTTCCAAAGATCATACTCGTCAACTGAAAACACAGGTAGTCTAGAATGCATGTGTTCCATTATATAATGAGAGCAAAAATATATCTCTGATATATATCTGGTTCGTGAAATAAATGAACCAACCTCTCTGATACCACTTGTAGGTCATAAGTCGTCCAGGGATAAGTCTAGAGGGGGGGTGAATAGACTTATTGAAACTCTTAAACTCTTTTTCACCAAGAGTAAGTTTCTTCAGCTGATAGATATGCAAATGACTTAGAGTCGTTTGTTCTCAATACGTGTGGAAGTCAGCTGATGACGAATACAAAACAACTAATGAAACACTTAACAATGAATGCAGCAGTTAAAGTATGATGCTATAAAACAGTAAAATACGCAGGCAGTTATAGTGGTCTCAGAGGTGGGGTAATCCTCTAGTAATCCACTTTTCTCCAAACCAGTTGGAGATGAATTCACTATAATTGTCAACCGGTGATAAAGATTACAGTGATTCAACCACATTACAACAACTTCCAACCAGTGGAAATCCTTGCCGTTGCAACTCCCTTGACTGCCTTGCACCTCTTGATCCGCGATCCTTGGATGCCTTTACAGTCTTGAACTTCAACCAGTCAAGTACCCCGAACTCAGGATTAAAGACACGAGTTTTTGTCTTCTCCAACTAAGAGCTTCTTCAAGTATGAACTTTTGAGAACTGCTCTTTTCACGATGCTATAGTTCGCTTTTATATTGCTTTGAATACTTTGATTGCTTGAGATTATATTCGCACCGGTGGTTGCTCAACTTCAAATCTTCGGATATATATAGGTGTTGATCCTTGAGCATTCTTCATAGCTGCTGCAAATCTTGTAACAAATCCGTCCGTTGGAGAAAGACTTCTTTGTTTATTCTTTTCTGAATGTTGCAAGGCTGGATTCCCATATTTTAATCCATCGATCGACCGTTGTGAAGACTTTGCATGTGAGGCGCCGAATCCTTTGAATATAAAAAGATTAAAGTCTTCAGTGGTAGGTCTGGATGAATTACTTAATTCATATCCTTGCGGGAATCTCTCCAATATGTCTCTTCACGCTTGCATGTGACTTTCCGTAATATTTGACTATTCAACGCATGCTAAAGTGGACTTGGAGTACTTGGCTGATCTCAAGTTGGCTGATGTACAATCATCTTCTATGCAGTCTAGACTTCTCTGATGGTGACTGTTTGAGACTTGCCTGATCAGATGGCTTGTCTGAGGTCACTTGACTGCAGTCTGGTCAAACATATCTGATGATTTTTGTTGACCAGAACTTATCTAACTTGACTCTGCTGTACTTCTATGATGAACTCAGTTGTACTTTTGTACTTAGCCGATTTGAGCCTAACTTATTTTGGCCTATAGAAGATACTCATTTGGTTCTTCTTTACATTTTGCTAAGTATTAAACTTAACATAATTTGGCCTATGGAAGATACTCATTTAGTTCTTCCTTACATTTTGCCAAGTATTAAACTTAACATAATTTGAATTACATTAATGACATCATCAAAATCTAACAAGTATTCCTAACACGTGTGTATTATGATATATTGAGAATCATTGTGTTGATGATGCGTTGTTTGTGCACCTTGTGGCTTGATTGAACGTGTACCATTCGTGATGGCTGTTGTGATGTTGATTGTGTGTATATGTGGAAAGCCATGCTGGGCCGAGATGATCCAACCTAGGGATGTCGGACGAGGCGTATAGGGTTTCGTGCCTTGAGGGGCGAAACACGGTTAATCATCGGATCATACATATGAGTGAGAAAGGTTGTAATGTTCACCCAGGGATGTCCGACGGGGCATACGGGGATTCGTACCTTGAGGGCGGATCGCGAATGTGAGGTTATCCACCTAGGGATGTCCGACGGGGAGTATAGGGTTTCGTTCCGTGAGGGGCGGAACACGGATAATCATTGTTTTCTGCGGAAATGAATGTTGAGCTGAGATTATCCACCTAAGGATGTCCGACGAGGCATATAAGGTTTCGTACCTTGAGGGGCGGAACACGGATAATCATCGATCGTAGTGAAATTATTTTTGGGTTGGTGAATCCTAGCGATTTATGGACTGATATGGAAGTTATTTTGGAATACGAATTTGTTTTGAAGTCAAGTGTTTCAAAAGGTTGTTTTACGGAAGATGGCTTAGGGCCTAGAACCAATGGATTTGAAATGGTTTTGTAACTAAGAACACGACGTCCAGAAAGGGTTTTCCATTTTATAAACTTTTGTAATGTGAGACGAGATTGGGGTTGAGACCCTAATATTTTGAAAAAGGTTTACAATTTCGGACTTGAGGTCCTGAAAGGGTTCTTTACTTTCAACGTCGCCCGAGATGATGATTCGTTTTTAAAGAATTGAGTTTGTTTTCTAAACAATAAAATCTCTCGGGAATGTTTTGACAATTGATTGTCGTACTTGATTCGTGATTGCTTTTACTTGATACATTTTGTATACTATTATACTTGCACTAGTAAAACAGTGGAGTTTTACTAACCCCCGAGTAATCGGGGGGTGGATGTCGGTTTTGCGTATAGGTTCAGGCAGGTTCAGGGGAGCAGTCACAGGATCGGCATAGGAAGTGACGAGCTACGATACTAATCAAAAGTTGAGAGTTTGGTCGATTTATGTTGTATCGACCGAGTTATAGTCAGACTTCCGCTATTTTGTATCTTTACCCCTACGTGGGTATTCATTGTAAAGGGTTGTATTTTTTGTTTGTGTTAGTCGTACGACCTCACCGGTCCATGTAGTTGTTTATAATTGACCTTAATGGTCCGTATCATTGTATCGTTTGCCCCAGCCGGGCAAACACTTGGTCGTTTTGTGATGTTCAACCTGGTAGATTCTCGTGGGAATGATCTACGACGTGTAATATTCCCATACGGTTTTTGGGGTGTTACATTTATGGTATCAGAGCTTAGATTGTGTAAACCTAGGCTGTCGGGTTGAGTCGAGTCATCATTTGTCGAGTAGTGTGTTGTCGTGTCATTTGAGTTGTCGGGTGATAAGTTGAGTTGTGCGTAGTCACAACGTGTCGGATGTGCTGTTGGTTGAGATTAGTATCGTGGTTAACCGTCATCTTCGTGCGACCTGTGGATGTAAGTCTCCTCTTGTATGTGCGATGTTTGTGGATTCATAGTTTTGTTTATACGGTCTTGTGTGATGGAATCCATGTTTGACATTTGTGGTATATTATGTGTGTAACGTTTGAGATATATTGACAGGTTGCAAATTGCTGAATGTTGATGTGTTTTAGAAAGTGTGTTAGTGATAGAGTTCGTTGAGAACCGAAGCATGTTATGCCGAATTTTGTTTGCATTTGGTGTTATGAAGTTGTATTGTTGAAACTAATAATTACGAATGCCGGATAAGCATATGTTTGAGAGTTGAATACTTTTGGTAAATTGTGGTTATTTATTGACAATGTGTCCTTATTAGTAGTTTTGCCCGTTGCTTGTGTATGTTTGATAATGGTTTCTGAAAATTCATCGACTTGAGTATGTTGTGGAAAAATCAATTTTCAAAATGTTTTGACAATGCAGTTAAAAGGCGGCTTTGTGTGGATTTTGAAAAATAATTTAAATTTTTGGTAAGCCGACCTCGTACTGGTGACAGTATTTGAAAGAATTGTTTCGAGGTATTTTGGTAATTTTGTAAAAATATTACCATCGGGAATTTTCTTTATCGTGGATGGAAGAATTTTTGAAAATGATTTTTTTCGTAGTGGTCTTATTTTCAAATAACTCGAGTATACGATTTTAAAAATCTTTCACACCATAAAACTTATGTATTTTAAAATAACGATGTGATTTTCATTTTCAAAAATAAAAGTGAAAGATGAAAAATCTGACTCGACTTAGACTTTAAAATTTGGATTTGGAAAGATTTTTTGAATTGAGTGAGTTAACGCACGTTAACCGTAGGTCAAGCGCGCGTTAAGTTACAGTGTCTGTATGATCTGGATTATACTAGAGTTGGGACTAATGTGATTGTGTGTGAGGCCAAGTTGCCTTGATATACTTGTTGTGTTGGCACTCTCGCTAGCGGATTTCGGCTGTACACCTAAATGTTGTGAGTACATGGGTTGATTTGCTTGTAACTTCTATGATGTTATTCCGACGTGATCGTGGATTCTTGGAAATGATTAGTGCAAGTATGAGTGGTTTCCCACCCGGGGATGGTTCGGCGGAACCTCTGGGAGTGCGGGTTACTTGTGCGATGATATTTGTGTGTTTGGTGTTATGTGGTAACATGTGGTTGCCCTGTGTGTTGCTAATGATGATGATGTTACGTGGTGAAATAGTTATATTGAGGAAACTATTTTCGAGGAATTTGATATCCCAAAATATTGTTTGGCAAATGATTTCAGAACGAAACGATTATGATATATATGATTTATGGTCTTGATAAAACAGCCGAGGTATTAAAAGTATTTTCAAAATTCTTTAGGAAAATCAAACGAATTCAAGAATTTGTAAATGATATTATTCAGACTAATACCTCGTGGAGTCTTAAAGAAACAATGTTACGAATGATTGACTACAATAAAGTGTAGTTTGTTACGACCGTGTTTGTATCGGTAATGTCGTAAGTTTTCTGTGGATATGGTTATGTGATTTGTCTATGACTATAAGTTATGATTGTTGCAGCGGTAGTTCTTGTATTCGTGTAATTACACGGAATGGATATTTTGTCGTGTTGTTGTTTGTTGCCACGTTGTGCGGAGTTGGTATTTCGGTATGTTGTTTTGCGATGTCATGTTTTATTGTATCTGGCGGTTGTATGTTCGGTATGCTGAAGAAACGAGATAGTGGTCGTGGTAGTAGCCATTAACATGGTAAGGTAACTCGTTCGTTATCGAGCACCGATCAACTTAGTGCATATGGTCGTGAAGACCAGTCGTGTGATCAAAGCAAGTAGCTAGAGAGAATATCGATGGTAGCGGAGATCCAGTGTTTGAGATGGTTAACGTTAATGGAGTTTACGTCCGTGGCAAGAAAATAGAAGATTCCTTGATATTCATCGTGAGGTAAAGGAATTGGAGTTCCTAAATCTCGACCCTCGTGTCGATCGTTTGTGGGACCTTCGCCATCGATCGGAGTATCAAAGGGTTCCAAGTCGGTATCAATAACTTTCGGTAGTGCGACGATGTGTTTCAACTGTAACGTTCTGAACCATGTTTGTGAGAATTGTAAGAAGCCTCCGGTGACTTGCTATAATGGTGGACACGAAGTGCATCGAGTCCATTCCTGGGAGGGAGTATTTGGTGCGTTTTGGACTCAGGCTTCAACACTGATGTCGAGATCGGCTAGTGGAGATCATTGAAAATTGTTTTTATTGCTACTTGCTTGTTTTCTTCTTGTTGGCCTTTGTTTTAAGTTTCGGGATGAAACTTATTTTTAGTGGGGTAGAGTGTAATACCCGAGATTTTTGTTTCCGATTATTTTGAATTATTTGCCATTTGTGTCGATTATTTTGTTCCATTGATGATTATTCAGAATTTCTCTTTATTATGGGTAGTATGATGGACCGTGTCGTGGTGTTTGTCGGATACGACTTGATGTTGTGTAGGTCGTACAGGTCGTGTATATGCATGTGTGACATGGCATATTGTACTCCGTTGTCTTTTCGCCTCTTTGAGGGTGTTGTGACCCCTTGTTATTGTCTTTTCTCGAGTTGGTTATGTTCTGGGTGCTTTCGGAGCCGTGTCCGGCTCGATATTGGTCTTTTAGTGTAGCACACGAACAGTCCACACGAGCAGATGCTCGTGCGTGATGCTCGTGCGCATCCAGTACACCAGACAGTGTAGTCTGGCCAAGGAGAGGGACGCACGAGCAAGCCACACGAGCAGGTGCTCGTGCGTGCTGCTCGTGCGTGTTGTTTGATGTTGGGTAGTGGCCTAACGCACGACCAGACGCACGAGCATTGGTCGTGGGTGATGGTCGTGCGTCCCTGTTAGTATAAAACGAGACAGATGGGTTTTCTCACCTCATTTCACCCATTTCTTCACTTCTTCTCGCGGCGGGCGATCGGGTGAACTAGGGTTCGAGGTATTGGTCGATTATACTCCATCCTAATGTGTTTTGGGAAGGCGCTAGGTGATCATATCAACGTCTAATACTTCCTCTTCGTTGAATCGAGGTAAATTTTTTATTTTTCTTCGGGTTGACTTGTTGGAGATTTGTTCTTGATTTCGATCCTAGTCCAATTTTGATGAATCGGTTGGTGTAGCTGATGTTATTAATCGTGTTCTATGGATTGTATATCTATATCTCAAGTTTGTTTAAGTCGATTGATGATTCGAGTGTTCTTGGGAATTATTGAACATTTAATGTTCGATTAAATGTTCCAATGAGTTTTCCTCGATAGTTTAGCGTGATTTCAGTTGTTGTTGGTCTTGAACCTCGTTGTAATCATGTTTTCGTTGTGTCTTGCAGAGGTTATAGGTTTCGGGACTGTTTCGGGTGAGCCGTGTTCGTCGGAGTTTCGTTAATGATTATCGAGGCAAGCATTCTTGTCTATTACGATTTATATCTTACGAATTGAAGTTGAGTAATATAATTATAACAATTTGGTTGTCCTAGCTGATTATGTATTTTGTGAAATGCCGTCTTGGATGTCTAGTTATGTGTTGATTGTATTAGATCGTCCCTTGTTGTGGTATTATATAGATTGTGATGATCTAGTTAGTTTATTATACTTTTGATATGTACTGTGATGAGTTGGGATTGATGAATATATTATGTGTTTGATTGTTCCGGTCGTGAATTCGTGTTGACGGTGAACTTGTGTTCATTGGATAATACACTTAGGTGTGTATTATGATATATTTAGAATCATTGTGTTGATGATGTGTTGTTTGTGCACCTTGTGGCGTGATTGAACGTGTACCATTAGTGATGGCTGTTGTGATGTTGATTGTGTGTATATGTGGAAAGCCATGCTGGGCCGAGATTATCCTACCTAGGGATGTCCGACGGAGCGTATAGGGTTTCATGCCTTGAGGGGCGAAACACGGATAATCGTCGGATCGTACATATGAGTGAGAAAGGTTGTAATGTTCACCCAGGGATGTCCGACAGGGCGTATGGGGATTCGTACCTTGAGGGGCGGATCACGAACGTGAGGTTATCCACCTAGGGATGTCCGACGGGGCGTATAGGGTTTCGTTCCTTGAGGGGCGGAACACGGATAATCATTGTTTGTTGCGGAAATGAATGTTGAGCTGAGATTATCCACCTAGGTATGTCCGACGAGTCATATAGGGTTTCGTACCTTGAGGGGCGGAACAAGGATAATCATCGATCTGAGTGAAACTATTTTTGGGTTGGTGAACCCTAGCGATTTATTGGCTGATATGGAAGTTATTTTGGAATACTTATTTGTTTTGAAGTCAAGTGTTTCGAAATGTTGTTTTACGGAAGATGGCTTAGGGCCGAGAACCAATGGATTTGAAATGGTTTTGTAACTAAGGACGCGACGTCCAAAAAGGGTTTTGCATTTTATAAACTTTTGTAATGTGAGACGAGATTCGGGTTGAGACCCTAATATTTTGAAAAAGGTTTACAACTTCGGACTTGAGGTCCTAAAAGGGTTCTTTACTTTCAACATCGCCCGAGATGATGATTTGTTTTTAAAGAATTGAGTTTGTTTTTTAAACATTAAAATCTCTCGGGAATATTTTGACAATTGATTGTCGTACTTGATTCGTGATTGCTTTTACTTGATATATTTCGTATACTATTATACTTGCACTAGTAAAACAGTGGAGTTTTACTAACCCCCAAGTAATCGGGGGTGGATGTCTGTTTTGCGTCCAGCTTCAGGCAGGTTCAGGGGAGCAGTCACAGGATCGGCACAGGAAGTGACGAGCTACGATACTAATCAAGAGTTGAGAGTTTGGTCGAGTTATGTTGTATCGATCGAGTTATAGTCAGACTTCCGCTATTTTGTATCTTTACCCCTGCGTGGGTACTCATTGTAAATGGTTGTATTTTTCTGTTTGTGTCAATCTTACGACCTCACCGGTCCACGTAGTTGTTTATAATTGACCTTAACGCTCCGTATCATTGTGTCGTTTGCCCCGACCGAGCAAACACTTGGTCGTTTTGTGATGTTCAGCCTGGTAGATCATCATGGGAAGGATCTACGGCGTATAATATTCCCATACGGTTTTGGAGGTGTTACGTTGATAACCGTATTCATGGATTTCATGTCCTCTGATTTATATTTGATCCATTCTTGGAGGATATATCTGGCAAAGATTATGCCATCAATCATCAGTAGATCCTTATTCCTCAGAGTTTGAGATGAATTTGTTAGAAATATACCCTCGAATGCCACTCAGAGGATGAGAGAGTGAGAGCATTTGTATTGCAATTAGGAATATTAAATTAAATAAGGTATTTATTAATCCTATATAATTATATATCACTGGTAATGTGATTTGATATATAAAATAATAGCTCTTGCATTTGAGAGAAAATATTCTGTTGAGTTGGTACCGCCACTAGAAGAGGGGTTTGAATAGTGCGGTGAAGAGTATTGAACTCTTTTCGCGTGCGAAAGCGATTTATAAGATGGAAAATAAATGACACCGATATTTGTAGAGGTTCGGCCTATGTCCTCTCCCACTCACTATCTTTTTCTATAGGTTCAAGATAAACATTTCCGCCTTGTCTTCGACCGGTTCGAGGTAAACTGTTACAATCTTGTCTTCAATCGGTCAACTATTACAGTCTTGTCTTTTTGCCGGTCAAAGATAAACCATTTTTTCTTTTCTATCGGACAAGAAAACAACCTTTCTAGCTTTCTATCGGTACTAGAAAAACGTCACTTGGATTTAGGTTATTATTCTAAAATGCCGGATCCACGATCCTAATAACACCCAATTAAATGTACAATCCTTTCCTTCCTCTCGTGTATGGTTAAGTGAATCAAACCCTCGAAGTCTTATCAATTAAGCTCTATTACAACAACAATGAATATATAACAATTGTAATATCTTGGGGTATTTTTTTTCGTTTCACTATTGAGTTGTACGTATTCATTTGGAATTGTACAAGTGTTGTTGCTTTGGACCAATACAATGTATATTGTATTGGTATATTTCGAGATCGAAATATTTTTACTTGTCGTCGGTTTGGTTTTGTCGTTTGGATGTTACTTGGTGACTTAGGAATTTTGGCTAAGTTTATAGCCATAGCGTACGCTACATTTGTAGCGTTACTTACGCTACTTTGTTGTGATTATGTACGTTACGCTTGGAAGTTTACGTACGTAATGGGTGGTCGGTTGTAGAAACGTACCTCGGAGTCAACTTTCGGCTGGTAGGGCCGGGAATCTTTCGATCAGATCTCACTATTGCAGTCAACGGCTCCTTACGTACGTTAGGGTGTTCTCCTTACGTACGCTATCCATGCAGATTGTTAACGTACGTAAAGCGTGGTTCTTTACGTACGTTAAGGTCTTCGTTTTGTTGGTTCGGCGGTTCTGGACTAGCATTACGTACGCTAAGTTATGGATATAACGTACGTAATTGTCCTTACGTACGTTATGCTTGTTGTATAGCGTACGTAATGTGTTTGTCAGATTATATAACTTTGTTTCGTATTTCATTTCTTTACGAACCAAAATCATTTTTCTCTCTCTAGAATCGTCCTTCTGGACTTGTTCTTGATATTTAGCCTCTTCCAACACGATTTTGATCATCCTAGCTTGGATTGAAGCCTGAAGTTGGAATCTTGTTGGTGCTCTTTTGTTGTTTGGAGAGTTCTTCTTGTTCTTCAATGGTAGGTTCTCTTAATCTCTTGTTCTTCAAGTGATTTCCGAGTATGATGATGTTGTTGTTGTTGTTTTCTTCGGGTATTGATTGATTGTTGGAGTATATCATGATTCTTGATGAGTTTTTGTAACTTGTGATGAAGAACATGATGATTTTGTCTTGAGGAGGAGTTGTTCTTTATGTTTTAAGATGTTTGGAGGTTATAATCATGTCTAGGAAGGATTACGTTAAGATTGTTATATGATTAACATAGTCTTGATATGATTGGTGTTGTTGTTTGTGTTTCTTGAGGAGATTTTCACCATTTTAGTAAGGAATTATGCTGAATTATATAATGATTATCATAATCTTGCAATGGTTGATTTAATCTTGTGGTTTAATCCGAATTCATGATGAATTGGTGATGGATTATTGTTTAGACATCATGTCTGCTGAGATGATGATGTTCTTGGGGTATTGATGATGATATTAGTGATATTATCATTTTAAGATGTTTGTTTTGATGATTGTTCTTAAGTGATTCTTGTTGAATTGATTTCACTAGTGTTAAGAACGTAATGATCATGTTAATCGATCATTGAGGTGTTGGAGGATGTTAGAATTCATAGTTGAGAACTATGATATTCGTTGGTGGAGTTTAACCGATTCGGGGTTAAATCGGGATTGTTTTGGTGATGCTTTCCATTGATTTTGTGTTATTGAATGAATCTTATTTCATTCAAGGTTGTTCGAGTGCTTGTGATCATCAGAGGATGCCGTTCGTCGTTTCGTGGAAGGACGTTGATCATGGAAGGACTTTCTCGCCTTCGGTTTGAGGCAAGTTTTATACTTGTACTGGTCAATGAGATTAATGTTATCATATATGTGTATAAATGTGTTGTATCATTTCGAGACTTGGTTTCTCTATGATTTTGTTGATATCAGGGGATTGTTCGATACGATGCCCTTCGGCAAATTATGCCAAATGTTGTATTGTCCGAGAAAAGCCATTCAGGGCTTTGAGGTACTCATTGATGATGATATATTGTCGATAGCCGGTTCGCGGTATCGATGTATCATTTGTTGTTGTTGATATTGATGTCGGTTTAAGACATTGTTGCAATCATTGTTATTGATATCGATATTTTGCTATTGATGCTGTAATTGGCCGAGTGAAGGTATTTGACGTATTCGATTATCATATCTGTTTTCGGTGGTCAGCTTAAGGCACCGGGATATCCGTTCTAATTGTATCATTGTTTATCGATTGACCGTTCTAAGGCAATCGAAGTGTTGAATTGGGATTATCGAAGATAATTCCCATCCGTTGTATCCTTGATTATCGATTGACCGTTCTAAGGCAATCGAGGTGTTGAATTGGGATTATCGAAGATAATTCCCATCCGTTGTATCCTTGATTATCTATTGACCGTTCTAAGGCAATCGAGGTGTTTAATTGGGATTATCGAAGATAATTTCCATCCATTGTATCATTGTTTATCGATTGACCGCTCCAAGACAATCGAGGTATTGAATTGGGACTATCGAGGATAATTCCCATCTGTTGTATCGTTATTATGGATTGACCATTCTAAGGTAATCGAGGTATTGAATTGGGACTGTCGAGGATGGATCCCATCCGTTGATGTCGTTGTGATCGATTGACCATTCCTAAGGCAGTCGAGGTATTTGAATTGGGACCGCCGAGGACGGTGCCCATCCGTGAGTTATTGTTGTCATGTTGGCCGACTCAAGGAATCACACTATTATTCTTGTAAATTCGGTAATCTTGGATCGTTGCCGTTTGTGATTAATTGTGTTTGGAGGCTAGGCGCGGATAGTGCTCGATGGGTAAGTCTGGGGCTTGAACCTTCGCGGTTGGTTTCCCAGCACCTGCGATTCAGCAGGTCACGGTCATTGGATGACCTCATTGTGATACGGCTTCGTGCCGTGGCTTCGGCCCTCATTGTGATACGGCTTCGTGCCGTGGCTTCGGCCCTCATTGTGATACGACTTCATGCCGTGGCTTCGGCCCTCATTGCGATACGGCTTCGTGCCGTGGCTTGGGCCCTCATTATGATACGGCTTCGTGCCGTAGCTTTGGCCCTCATATGATACAGCTTCGGGTTTTTTGGCTTCGGGACATTGTTATGATTGACAGCTTCGGCTGAGTGGTTTTTCAGACCATTGTGATATTGTGGCAGCTTCGTCTGAGTGGCTTTCATGCCATTGTGATGTATTGGTATTTCCGTTGGAGCCTTCGGGCTTTGTGATTCGTATTTATTCCAGTTCTGGTTTGGTTTACCTTTGGGAAATTCATGGTTGTGTTCTGTATTGATAATTCGCCGTTGGGCACTTGTGTTCTAACCTATTGAGCAGGTACCGATCGTATGCCGTGGGCATAGTGTTTCTCGAATGCTCGATTCTTACTTTGGTTTGTGAGCATCTCGTATTACCCTTGTTGTACCATTTATTCTACTTTTGGATGGATATCATGTTGTACATCTATTTGATATTCATTATCTGGATGACTGACCCCGTGGGGGCGGAACATGTTTTTATGTTTTAGGTGCTTGCGAGGAGAGAGTTGAGACACAGGGGCATGACGATGGCGATGAGGCATTCGAGCGATACTAGTCCGAGATGTTTTGGTGTTCATGTCGGTCAGACAATTTGGAGTACTCCAGTTTTGTTCAGTTGTTGTCATTTTGTATTATCCGAGCAAGGCTCGTGGATGTTGCTGTATTTTATTTTGGTCATATAGGCCCACTTTTGTCGTTGAAATACTATATCGGAATATTATGTCGGATGTCATAGTAGGGACTGAGATTCCCCTTTTGGTCAGATAGTTGTATTTTTGGTCGTGTTTGCCTGGTGGATCTCCTGGTGTGGGGTCCACGGCACTGTAATGACCCAATGGGATTTGGGGGTGTTACAACAATCTCAGATAAATATGAATTATACTTGGAGTTGTTGTGTTAATGAATACCAAATGCAGTGGTATTTGTAGGCCTCATAGCCTGAATAGACGTTACTGCCTGTTTTCTTTAGCGTGCGCTAATATGCTCTTTAGCGTGCACTAATCATCTTCTGTCGATTTTGAAATATTGCGTTGGCAATCTTTTCCAAAGGTCATATTTCGAATCTAGCGTGTGCTATTTAAACACCATAACATACGTAAATAGTAGTCAACTTGAAAGTCCAGATTCAGATGATTTACGCGTGATCTCTGCGTTGAAAAGGTATCCAATGGATATAAGATCAATGGTAGGATTTCAAACCTTACGTGCGATAACACTGATATTTAGCGTGCATTAAGGTGATGCTTAGCGTGCGTTAGCTTACCATGTAGCATGTGTTATCTGCTCTCATTTGCAGACCCTTCTGTCTTGATTCTATACCCTATACTTGATATCATAGCGTGCGTTTTGATACTTGTAGCGTGCGCTATCTTCACTGCCATATCATGCGCTAATCACTGTACGTAGCGTGCGTTAACTGCTTTGTCCTTTGATGAGTTCTGCCGTGATTACTAGCATGTGCTAGTATGTATGTTAGCATGCTCTAACTGCTTCTGGCCAACTCCTGCACCTTCGACTGTTGCTAGGTACTTATTGTTTTTCTTTGAGTATTAACACATCATCAAAATCCTTTTTAATATATTAGTGTGGAATAAAATATTTCAATAATCTACCCCTTTTGATGATGACAAAACAACAATTCTTGATGTGATTCATCCCTGTAATACAATAGAAAAATATACATATCAAAATTTTCAAATTTGTCAATTTTTGTTAGTTTTCTTCTCCCCATCAATCCTTCTCCCCCTTTTTGTCATTAGCAAAAAGTATATGAAATCATATAGTTAATGAATATAATCAATAAAATTCATTTTGACAAAAAAATGGGTATACCCCCTGAATATAATAACTTCCCCGAGTTAAATACCAGTTTAATAGATGTATAAATTATTAGTTTTGAATTTTGGGGATCCAGCCGACTGTGGGTTATTTCTGATTTGGCAAATAAACGATATTCGGCACGATGGTTCTTTTTGAAACCGTATTTTCTTAATTTTAATGATTCGTCTTGTGCTTTTGCAATTGACAATATGATGCCTGATTTCAAATATTTTTCACAATAGGGTATTTTCAAGTTTAACGATTTAATCTTATTGGATTCATTTTTATCAAATTGTTCGAATCCAAGTCCTTGTTTATTTAACGAAAATCTTGAATAGAAAGAAGTCTTTTAAGTTTTTCAATTCCACATGAAAATTTATTCGTTAAATCTTTAAGTTCATTTTGAACTTATAATAAATCATCTTTTAATTATTTTCTCTTTCTAAACAAAGAGAAAGATCAATTCCGATTAGTTTTTCTTTTTCTTGTATTTTAGAAATTTTATTTTCCAAAAAATTATTTTTCAATTCAAGGGATTTATTATCTTTCAACGAATTTTGAAAATTCGTATGTAATAATTCGAAAGCGTTAAAACGTTCTTCTTGAGAGGAAATACTTGCCTGGCTTTCATCGTCGCTGTCGTCATACAAACTCCTTGCCATGAGTGCGAGATTATTTTGAATCTTTTCTTCTTCGTCGTCTTCGTCACTCCAGGTGGCTATATACACTTTTTTATTGGAAGTCGATCCACGATAATTTTTCGCAAAGTGGCCGAGTTTCCCATAATTTCGACAAGTATTGTCGAACCTTTATGACTCATTCCGGACTTACGAGTTGATGTCTCTTCTTCTCCAATTTAATAGGTTTTGATATTCATTGACGTTTTGGGCATAAAATACTGATTCTTCATCATCATCATCATCATCGTCATCATCAATTGGGATTTCTTCTTCATTTCTTGACATATTTTTAGCTTTCAAAACTATAGTTTTATCTTTGGGCTTTGGTTTGGCATTTCGTGATTTTAACACGATCTCATAGTTTATAAGTGAACCAACAAAGGTGCTAAATCAAACATGTTGTGATCTTTCGATTCCATAATAGCCATGACTGTCCCATCCCCTTGACGAGGTAGTGATCGTAATATTTTCTTTACTTTTTCACTACTCGATAATGGTTTTCCAAAGCAATTAGTCCATTTGTGATGACCAAAAACCGGTCGAGCATGTTTAATATGGACTCATCATATTTCATCATTAATAACTCGTAGTCGTGGAGAAGCATATTTATTTTTATCTCCTTGACTTGAGTTGTTCCTTCGTGAGTTACCTCGAGCATTTTCTAAATTTCTTTGGCACTTTCACGCAAAGAAATTTTATTGTGTTCTTCTGGATTTAGAGCACAATATAACAATTTTGTTTAGGACTCGAATGTTTAACTGGTTCGCAAGTCGATAAAACTTATGTGGGTAATAAGATTAGACAAGACTTGTTTAGCGTGTGCTTTGACATGTAGAGTGCCTGTTTTCACTAAGGGTTAGTGGGAGCACACGTTATAGGTATGGTAATGGGATTAGTATACTTGAACTCGAGTCATCTCGATCTGGTCACATGGATTTCACTATGGGATTGTCAATGACTGAATCGAAAAGTTGTGATAGGTTTACGTGAACCTTTGACTTGAGGTTATAGAAGGAGATGTACTTGTGACATTAAGTTAGTCATTAGAGCAGTTCGATCCAATCACCGGTTGGTGGGGCCAACCTCGAAGTACAACTTAGTGGGCAAGTACCAGCCTCTAGTGAATACCAAGTTATGATTCTTTCTCCTGTAAGTGAGAAGGTAAATGACCTATACGGTTAATGGCAAATGAGAACATAAGTATTTGGCCAAAGCATTTAGAGCTAGTTGTATTTGATACACGAGAGCTCAGGGTGATCTCGGTTGCATTAACAAATGTATAGAGTCAAGTTACAATAGAGTTTGACATTACCATGACCCTAATACTTGATCGGGACATATGATTGAAGGGTTTATATGCATACGGTATTCACGATATAATGGTTTTAGAATTATTCTATAATTCATTCTCAGTTGGGTTGCGGTGCAGGCCACTAGGTTGGCTGAGTGTTACCCGCACTCCTTGGTTCCTACCGTTGCCGATTGAGATGGACCTATGGAGTCGTGCACAAGGATATTTGACAAAAAAATGTATATTTAGTATCTTTTCATTAATATTGGATATTAGATATCTAATTTGATTTATTGGATAAATCGATGTGGTCTTATAATGTGAAAATTAATTACTAGGTGATTACTTAATTCATAAATAATTATTTATTAGAGAAATATAATTATAATATTGTATTTGATATAATTAATTAATTGGATTTATCAAGTATAATACATTTCAGATAAAACGAAGTGTACTTAACGGACTAGGCACGTGAACGTCCGGTACACGAATCGAGTGGCTCAACTCGTTTCTTCTCATCAATTTCTAGTGTGGGACACCCATATCTTCTCCCTCACCTTCTACGTGATTATCTTGATTTGTCTTGATTCGGTGTGGGGTGAGTTTTGATTTGTTTTAACATATTGACAAAAGAAATCAAGATTATCATGATCTTGATATTTTATGAAATCATGTTATAAAAACAAAACAACACACACACACATAAAAGGGGCTACGACCTAGGTGAGGTGACGGCGAGGAGAGAAAATTTTAACTTCTTGTTCATCTTAGAGAGAAGAAGAAAGTAGAAAAGAAGAGAAGAAAAATACTATCAATTCCTAGCCATGTTCTTAGAGAACGAATTGATGTAGAAATTTTCTGATCTATATCCATCGCTTGGAGACGTAGAGGCACCCCACATCTTCGGTCTTGGATCATTCATCAAGCCTAAACTAATTGGATTTGTATTAGTGTTGGTGATACGAAAAGGAACAAAGTTTTTTCGGTGGATGGGAACTATCAAAGCTAGGCTCGTCATCACCGAGGAGAAATTTTCAAATGGTCTACAAGGGTATGACTCCTTTACCTCTGACTTTTAATTTTCATATATACATATATACGACGTTTGATCGATCCTCTTAGGGGTTTGGTTTTTATCAGGTTAGACTGTTTTTATTTTTCCGCTGCGCAACTAGATTTTTATTTATCAAATCCCATCAGTGGTATCAGAGAGTAGGCCTATACAATCGTATATACGGCACTTGCATTTGGAAAGCTCGGTTACATGATTTTATGATTTAGAATCGTAGTTGTTTTAATCGTTAATATTTAATTATTCGTCTAAAAATTTATTTTTCGTGATTTTATATTATAATATAAATCTATTTTCTTTTGAAAAACTGATTTTTATGTGTAATATAAAAATTAAAAAAAATTTATTTTTGGGTTCGGGATGAAAAGACGAGCCGAAAAACTGGCCGGACCCGGCAGCTCGGTGTTAGGAATCTTATTTTAGATTTTGATGATGTCATCCCTGTATCCATGATTATTTCAAATGTATGTACTTGACATTGTAAACAAGAACCAAATGAGTATCTTCTATAGGCTTTAAAAAGATTAGGTTAAGTATTGATCATGTTGATTAAGTAGAAATTTGGCTAAGTATAGAACAGGCCTATTATCAGCCGAGGTTTGGTCAACATAAGATATCAGATAGATTTGACCGATAAAATATCAGGCGAGTTTTTATCAGGCGAGTTTTAGTCAAAGGAAATATCAGATGAGTTTGACCAGACATAATATCAGGCGAGATTTTATCAGGCGAGGTTTGGTCAAAGCATGATATCAGCTGAGGTTGACCAAGGGAATATCGCCCAACTTTCTAAAGACAGATATCAGACATCCTTTATCCAGGCAGAATATCAGAGAGGTTTGACCAACTTATCAGAAAGGTTTTACCAACATAACAGAGAGGTTTTCCAAAGTAAATATCAGATGAGTTTACCTCAGACAAGATATCAGCCAGGTTTTAGATATCAACTGTTCACGTCAGCAAATGTTAAAAA
This sequence comes from Orobanche coerulescens, assembly GCA_033398695.1. Lineage (NCBI taxonomy): Eukaryota > Viridiplantae > Streptophyta > Magnoliopsida > Lamiales > Orobanchaceae > Orobanche > Orobanche coerulescens. The sequence goes on from CM065811.1 coordinate 54,028,171, forward strand.
GTCAACAATAACGGCTAGACTCATACAGACATAAAAGCTAAGGGATAAAGTGATTGATTCCCGAAAGTTAAGGATTATATTAATCCTAGAGATTCGCGCCCTGAAGACTTTCTAATTATAGTAATCAAGAAAAACAGCGCAATGGGAGAATACATCTTCAAACGATCAGATTTGAAGAAAGAGACTTGCAAATTGATGAACAGATAAACAATGAAGTCCACTCTCCAACGGACAGAATTGTTTTGAATCTAACGGCTATGAAGAAGCTCAATAATCGTACTATAAATATCTGAAGAAAGATTGAGCAGAAGTACGATGCGAACAAAACTTACAAGCGATCAAAGCAATCAAAGCAATCTATAGCATTGTGAAGAGCTAGTTTCTAAAGTCTAACACTGAGAAGATCTTAAAGTTGGAGAAGACAAAAACCCTTATCTTAAAAGTCTGAGTGCAGGGTACTTCTTTGAACAAGGTTCTTAGAAGTCAAGGTTGTAAACGCATCCACGGGTTCTTGATTGGAAGGTGATAGACAACTTGTAAGTTGTTGAGGCATCCACGGGTTTTCGATCAAGAGGTGCTAGACAACCAAAGGGAGTTACAACGGCCACGCATTTCCACTGGTTGGAATCTGTTGTAACAGAATTCACTTTAACATTAATTTCACTAGTCGAAAGTTATAGTGAATTTATCTCCAATTGGTTTGGAGAGAAGTGGACTAATAAAAGATTACCCCACCTCGGAAACCATTATAAGTGTTTGTGTGATTTACTGCTTCATCATCATACTTAACTGTTGCATCCTTATTAACTGTTGCATTGAAAGTCAGCTGTCATTCCGCAAAATCATTTTACAGGTGACAAAGTTTACCTGCATTATTATCAGACGATTAACCTAGCTGCATTCCCTTATGCCGTGTTTTTGTAAACAATTATTCAACCAAAAGATTTTATAAATTTATTCACCCCCTAGACTTATACCTGATGCATTGTGACCTACAAGTTGTATCAGAGACATTGGTTTAATTTTAAAAAACTAGATCCATATACTTGAGTATATACATTTAAATATCTCATTAAAATGGAACACATGCAACACATGCACTCTAGATTACCTGTACTATCTATTGATGAATATGACTTATGGAAGATAAGAATGCAGGCACATCTATCATCCATACATGACGATATGTGGTGTATCATAGAGGATGGACCCTTCACTCTCCTGAAGGACAATACAGATGAGGAAATAGCAGTTGGGAAACCAAAACAAATTCCCAAGAAGAGAACAGAGATGACCCCCGAAGAAAGAAAGCTGGCCAACCTTGACAACCGGGCCAAATATATCTTGTATCAGACTCTTGATAAAGCCACCATGGTGAAGGTCAAGAACTGCAAAAATGCTAAAGAAATTTGGGACACATTAGCTGTAATGTGTAAGGGAACCGAGATGATCAAAGAAAATAAGTTGTCAATAGCTACCCAGAAGTTTGACAACTTCAAGATGAAGAGTGGAGAAACAATTGATAATGTGGATACCAGATTCATTGAAATTATCAATGAAATAAACTCTCTTGGTAAAACCTATGGCAACCGAGGGATGGCCCTGAAAGTACTGAGGTCTCTTACCCCAGAATGGAGCAGGAAGGCTGTATCCATGAAGGAATCAAAGGATATCAACAGAATAAAGATCCAAGAGCTATTCTTAGACCTTAAGGCATTTGAGTTTGAACTTCCTTGCTCATCATCTAATGAGCCCACAGAAAAAAGAATTGCTTTTGCAGCTGAGTCATCTGCAAAAAACCAAGCTGAAATTAATCCTCCCAGCCCTCTGGATTTTGAGGAAGAAGTGGCATTCATTATGCAAAGATTCAGTAATTTCAGGAAGAATTACTCGAAGTACAAAAAAAACTACAAAGAGAATCCCAGGAGGAACCAAAAAGTTGGAAACTGGAAAGTAGAATGCTACAACTGTCATAAGACAGGACATATCCAGTTTGACTGCCCTGACCTCAAGAAAGATGAAGAAAAGAAGGACATGGGTAGAAAAGAAGACAAGAGAAAGGCCCTCATTGGTGAAGATCAAATCCAAAAGAGAGTAGAATCAAGTAGTGCATTCTTTTATGATGATGATGACTACAACTGCTTTATGGCTAACATGGATGATGAAGAGGTAACATCTAAACCTCAAACTCCAGAAGGTTTCAGTTCTGATATGTCTGAAGATATTGATCTTCACAAATATGTAAATCAACTGCTAAAAGACTTTGAAACCTTAAAATCTGCTCATCTGACTATGACAGTTGAGAATGCACAGCTGAAAGATGACAAAGTCCAGCTGAAAAATGATTTTGACAAAGTCAGCCTAGAGTCAGCAAAACTTAAAAACATCAGAGTTGAGTCTGGAAAATATTCTGATTTTTTTTTGAAAAACTCAGCTGAAAATACCATAACTGAGATTAGTAGGCTGTCTATTTTGAACAGTGAAAAGTCAGCTGCACTTGCTCATATCAAAACTGAGCTTTCAAAATTGAAACAGTTGAACAACGCACAAGCTGAAGAGATAACATATCTAAAAGCATCTATAACCCTTGATGGATTATGTATAAACCAAAGACACTTTATTTAAAATTAGGCCTTGGATATGACCCCAACACTCCCTCCACTTCCAAAACCACTTTTATAAAGGGAGAAACATATGTCCAGACTGCTGAGCCTATAAACAAACCTGTATTTTGAAATAGGCAGCATCCCAAGGCAGCAACCAAGGTTTACAAGGCAGCCACCTAGACAAAAGACTAAGCAATGGCCAAAACAGCAACAACAGTCAAGACACTATTCTGCTTACTATCAAAGACTCCCCATAAATTGATTTCAAAATGGGAAAGGAAAATGGAAACCCCAAGGCTATCCAAATTTTCAAAATGATCTAGTATGGAGACCTCAACACCTTCATCATAGGTCTCAGCCAAGATTTTACCATGGTCCATACCACTCAAATTATCAGGCATATCCTGTATACAATCCTAACCAGGGATATAGACCTAGACAGTATGCACACAAGGAGAAATAAATTCTCCAGGAAGTCCACTAACCCTAAAGGACTCATTCATATTTGGGTACCTAAATCTCTTCTTTCTTGATTGCAGAAAAGGTGGGAGGACTACTACCATGTCACCTCAAGTTCAACGGTAGGAGGTGAAGAATGGTTTGTAGACTTTGGATGCTCAAGGCACATGACATGGAACAAGAAGATTCTGTCAGAATATGTTTTAGAAAGAGGTCCAGATGTAAAATTTGGATATAGCTCAAGTGGGCAAACCAAAGGTTATGGGAAGCTGCACAGAGGAACATAATCATTACAAAAGTGCAATATGTTAAAGGGCTCAAATACAATCTCCTTAAGTATAAGCCAATTCTGTGATGAGAACAACCCAGTAGTCTTCACAAGATGGAAATGTATGGTGATTGATCTCCTCACCGGAAAAGTGAAGCTACAAGAATACAGAAGAAAAGATGTCTACCTGATAGATTAGAAATCAGGATCACCAAACACTTGTTTCTTATAAAAAATAATTGTTGAGAATGGATGGCTGTGGCACAAGAGACTCTGTCACCTGAACTTAAAAGCCATCAACAAAATAAGTTCTCAAAAGTTGGTTAGAGGATTTCTAGCAGAAGTATTAAAGAAGGAGACTCTTTGTGATGCATGCCAGAAGGGAAAGCAAACCAAAGCATCTTTTAAATCAGTTCAGCCTACCACTCTCACCAGCAGAATTTTGGACCTACTTCACATGGATTTATTTGGTCCCATCAAGCAAGAACGCTGAGTGGAAGGAAGCATGCCTTAGTAGTTGTTGATGACTACTCTAGATATACATGAATTGTTTTTCTCTATAAAAAGAGTGAAACATTAACAAAGCTCACTGAGCTGATGAGAAAGATTCCAAATGAGAAATCCCTCTCCATCATAGAGATTAGATCAGACAGAGGAGGAGAATTCCTCAACAAGGCAATTATTGAATATAGATCCAGCATGAAGTCTCTGCCGCAAGAACACCACAACAAAATGGTGTAGCTGAAAGAAGGAACAGAATCCTAAAGGAAGCAGCCATGTCAATGATTGCTGAAACTGACCTGCCAAAGAGGTTTTGGACTGAAGCTGTCAACACAACATTCCATACTCAGAATAGGAGTATGATAGTAGGGAGACAGAGCAAAACTCCCTATGAGGTTTGGAATGGCAGAATACCAACTGTTGCATATTTTCATATTTTTGGTTGTAAGTGTTTCATCCACAACAATGGTAAAACCCAACTGAATGCCTTTGATGCTAAAACTGATGATGGTCTGTTTATGGGATACTCACAAATAAGCAAGGCATACAAAGTATTTAACAAAATAACATTAGTTGTGGAAGAAACACCTCATGTTGTTTTTGATGAATCTACTGTTGAGTACAGAAAACAGGTGGAACAAATTGAGAAAAAGCTCAAAGCCACCTCACTAGAAGAAGTCATCATCAATGACATAAGAACGATGGACACAGCTGATAAAGACCCAACTACAGATTAGCCAGGATCTCCAAACATAGCTGATCCAACCACAACTGATGCTGATCCAACCGTAGCTGATCCAACCACAGATGATCCAACCATAGTTGATCCACCTACAACTGACATTGATCTAATCACAGCTCAACCAGATGCAACTAAAGATGGCCAAAACCAAGATGATACAGAGACAGACGCAGTTCCTCAAAGCAACTCAACAGGGGAAACAAACCTTGAAGATCAACTTCCAAAGGCTGAAGATGAAGATGATACCCCCAAATGGCTCAAAGATCATCCCATCCAGTAGATCATTGGAAACCTATCATATGGAGTCAAAACCAGGAATTCAAAAAAACCAACAGGAATGGCCATGTTCTCATGTTTCATGTCTCAAATGGAACCTAAAACAACTGAATAAGCCCTGAAAAACTACACATGGGTAAATGCCATGCAAGAAGAACTCAACCAGATGGAAAGAAACAGAGTATGAGAATAGGTAGAAAGGCCACTTTACAAGAAAGTTATAGGCACCAAATGAGTTTACAAGAACAAATGTGATGAAGATGGAAATTTTGTTAGGAATAAAGCAAGACTTGTTGCAAAGGTATATGCTCAATGTGAAGGCATATATTTTGATGAGACCTTAGCACATGTAGCAATATTGGAAGCAATAAGACAATTCCTAGCCTATGCAGTGTTCAAGGATTTTGCAGTGTACCAAATGGATGTCAAGAGTGCCTTTCTAAATGGAGTGCTGGAAGAAGAAGTCTATGTGGGGCAGCCCCCTGGATTTGTAAAAGGAGACAAAGTGTACAAATTGTTCAAAGCTCTATATGGACTCAAACAGGCACCTAGAGCCTAGTATGATACTCTGTCCATATTACTGGAGTCAAATGGATTCACCAAAGGAAAAGTAGACAAAACACTATTCAGGATTGAACATGAAGACCACATACTACTTGTCCAGATATATATGGATGATAGCATTTTTGGATCAACAAATCCAGAATTGTGTGAAAAATTCTTTAACCTGATGCAAGGATAATTTGAAATGAGCATGATGGGAAAACTAAGTATATTTCTTGGTTTGTAAGTAAAACAAACAGGAACAGGAATTTTCATCAACCAATCAAAGTACACAAAGGAGCTGATTAAAAGATTTGGCATGGAGTCAGCCAAACCCCTAAGAGTACCAATGAGCACATCTTTACACACTGATGCAGATGATGGAGTAACTCAAGTGGAAATAACCCATTACAGAAGATTAATTGGATTTTTACTATACCTAACTGCAAGGAGACCAGATATATCATATACAGTTGGAGTACGTGGAAGATTCCAGTCCAAGACAAAGCAATCCCACCAAGAAGCAGCTAAGAGGATTATCAGATACCTAAAATCCACAATCTATGTTGGATTATGGTATCCCAAAGATGATAACTTTGAACTGTCAGGATATTCAGATGCTGATTTTCCAGGCTGTAAAATCAACAAGAAGCGCACAAGTGGAACATGCCACTTTCTTGGAACAAAGCTAATCTCATGGTTTAGCAAGAAGCAAACATCAAATTCTATATCCACAACTGAGTCAGAATACCTAGCTGCAGATAGCGGATGGGCTCAATTCTTTTGATAAGACAACAGTTGATAAGACAACAGTTGAGGGACTACAATATATTGTAAATGAAGTCCCAATTTCGTGTGACAGTACAAGTGCAATTGCCATCACCAACAATCCAGTGCTTCATTCCAAGACAAAGCACATTGATGTGAAACACTATTTCATCAGAGACCATGTGATCAATAAGAGAGTTCGAATAGAATGAGTCAGCACAGAGTATCAAATAGGTGACATATTAACAAAGCCCCTACCCGAAGAAAGATTCCTTGAACTAAGTAGGGAACTTGGTTTATTGGATTGGGAATAAAAACTGTAGCTGAAGAATAAGAACAGTTAAGTAATCAGAACCAGAAGAGAACAGTCACCTAATCAGAAGCAGGCAAGAAAACTCAGCTGATAAAATATCAGACAAGACATATCAGCTGACCAGGAGCAGACGAGAAAGCCATCTGATCAGAGCAGACGAAAAGAGCCAACTGATTAGGCCAGAAGATGAAAATCCATTTGATCAGAGCAGACGAGGAAAAGCTAGCTGATCAGAAGTCAAAAAGTCAACCAACTAAGTTCTATTTCTTTAAATAATCATTTTTATTACACGTGGATAAGAACACACGATAGAAGTAACTCCACGTCTACATCAAGATGTCCAATCAATCATTCGAACCGCCACTCTTTAGTAAATTAATTACTTTTTTAAAAAATATGTATGGCTTTTTAAGACGGCTGAAATCATTTCACAAAAACCTTATCGTCTTCAATCTTCGCGCTAAGAACCCTAATTTCAAGAAAACCCCCCTAGAATTTCAATACACTAAAACTCGAATTTGCAGAAATGGACACCGCTACCTATTTCAAGAACATCAACCTGAGGATGGTGAAGGAGAAGATCATATTCAGCATTGTCGTGGATTTTGTCGGGCTTCTGGAGTCAAGCAGGTCCGTTGTAATGGGGCATCTGATCCAAATGATGAAAAAGATGAAATCTACCACTTCCTAGACATCAACCCAACATTGATTTTCAAAGAGACTGTCGTTTGCTTTTAAAAAGAGGCCTAAGTCACGGAAAGCGGCATCGAGAGCTCGATTGTCGGAGAACCTATCTTAATAAACAAGAAGACTATCGCAGACGCATTCAACATGGAGAACCGAGGCATTGCAATTGAGGCCCTGAACCAGAATCCAGTGGAGATATGGTACAAAATCAAGTTGTCTTAGCAGCCGACCAAAATGAAATTCACTGCCAGGAAGGGTGACCTCAAGAAAGAATACAAATATATGCTGGACATCAGAAACAAAATTGTGATGGGCATGGCAGGCACTTTTGATCAAGTGTCGTCCTCAAAATATGTAGTCCTGAGAGCAATGATTCAGAGGCAAATGATTAATTGGCCTAACTACATATACAGGCAGTTAGTCCGTGAAGTAAACTTAGTGACATGGGCAGTAAGAACAACAAGTTTGGGCAGAAACTGGCCTTTGGAACTCAAATCAGCTGGATTCTTGAGTTTCCTGGGAAGGCCTGAGGCAAAGCTGAGAATTTTCACAACAGTAAGAGACCTGGTCACCTAGACCAAGCTGCAATGGACATGTTTGGAGATAGACAGCCCACAATGGCAGAATTAATTGAGAGGATGAAGACTGGAACATCCTCCTACAAGGAATCTCAGACTCAGAAAAATCAGTTACAGTTGACAAAAACACAGCTGAAGTCTCATCTACAGGTGAGAAAACCTCACCTGAGATCCCACATGCCCCAACCACAGCTGAGATTCCACCAGCTCAAATCACAGCTGAAGAAACGGTTGTTAACACCTCACCTAAAAAGATAGCTGTAGTTGACATCACCACATCTTCTCTTCCAACCACAAATGACATCTTGTCACCTGCTACTGCAACTGCACTTGGACCTGAACCAAATGCAGAAAGTGACAACATTCCTCTCTCCAAGCTCTTAAAAAGGAGGAAATCACCTGAAAGAGAAGAAATTGTCCACATTTCATCCTCACCTGAACAGTACTCCAAAAGACAGAAAGGATCGGTGGATTATTCATCAGAGTCTTCGGAGGAAATGCAAGTAGCCCTCATCACTCCTGCAGATCAACCAGCTCACTCTTCTGAGTTGATCCTAGAAGTAATTCCACTCCTGACACTTCCTAGTGTCGCTGAGGAAGAAGTGTAGAACCCCATAAATTTGATAGTTAGTATATGTACGACATATCCTATTGTAATATGATTGAGTAACAATTGCTATATAGCACAATATAATCTAAGTTTACCATTTATTTTACTCAATTTATCAATTTTCAAATTCATATGTCAAACCATATAATTAATTAAATAAGAAAATGATATCTATCTAATGGACTAATAAGTCAAGCCCAACCTATAAAATCCATAAGACTTAAAAATACAACTTAAAGCCCAATCTAATCACCTAGCAAATATCTATATCTATATACACCTAAAATACAAAAAAAAAAATATAATAACACACACACCCACATGGGCGGCCATAAGGAGGAATAGAAGACACCTAAAGTCTTCATGTTCCCCATGCAAGACACTATCCTAAGACACCTTAGCCACATGTCACTAGTTTTCTTTACACCTCCAACTTTCCAAGCCATTTTACACCCCTCTTAAATACATACACCACCCAACATACTACCATTCTCCCACACAAACAAAAAAATCTGAGATTTAGATAGAGAGATAGAGAAAAACGTGAGCCAGAGAGAAGAAGGAAGGGAGGAAGAAAGAAGAAGAAACAAGAGGAAGAGGAGGAGGAAGAGAGGTCCTTTTTCAACCTACGAGACCTAGAATCAACTTCTACCGACAAAGAACGAGGTGGGTAAAAATATTTTTTTTTTAAAACTTTTATATCTAAGTTACTTTAAAAGGAAATTAATAATAATGATATAATGCATGTCCTTTCTATGTAGTTATATAGTTCATTCATCATATATCATTAGCATGCAAATTAGTTGGTAACTTGTTGCATGTGAAATTACCGATTTGATGACTAGAATGAAATGCATAAATATCTTACCAACCAATCATGATTGCTATCCATTATATTCTGGAGATTGATTTTGAAGAAGTTTATTTTGTTTTTATGAATGTGCATGTGTAGTTGGATGCTTAAATCGTGGCCTAACAAAGATAGAACGGTTAAAACAAGCTTAAGATACGAACTAAGTGAAGCTAAAGATAATTAGGAAAATTATTGCTTAAAAGATGTAATATGACTTAAGGACAGAAAATACAACATAATTACTTGTTAATCACCTACCCTTAAAATTTTATAAGAAACGGGAACCGTTTTCCAAGCCAACGGGCCAAAATCGTTAAAACACGGAAATTGTGTAAAATCTACAAATTGTGAAATAACTAATTGAAATCCATGTAATTTCGGTTTGGAACATAAAAAGGGACATAATAGCATGTTTAGACTCTGCCTTTAAAGTTTCATAGTGATCGGGATCCATTCCCGGTGTCTCCGGACTAAAAATTGCAATTAAGATAAATTAAGGGGTCAAAATAGTAAAATCCCCAAAAACAAAATCCGGAGCCAAGGCAAAAATTTCACCTTCTGGACTGAAGTAATGACTTATATAAGAATAAATATTCTGACCTTAAAATTTTGTAGAGATCGGGAGTCGTTTTGAGATTTGAGGCCAAAATATAATAATCAATAAAATTGGGGTCAAATAGCAAATTACAATAAAATTGAAATCTAAGACGAAATTTCAAGACTCTGGACCGGAATATTAAATTTTCAAAAAAGGTAAGTATGATATCTGAAAAATCTTATAACAATCGAAGTAAATTTGGGTTAAAACGATATTTTAAAAAGTTTTGGGGCAAAACGAAAATTTTGCAAAATCCGTCAGAAACCGAAATTCTGGAAATTTACCCAACGCTTAAGCTCCAAGTTCAACATGACCTCTCCTGTAAGTTTCGTCACCATCCGTGACGAAAACAAAAATTTACGGGTATAATAACCCACTTCGCAAGAATTATGGGCGGGACCGTAATTTTGGGAAATTTTAATTCAAAAATTAAAGATTGAAAATTTACCAAATCTGAAATCAATAATCACAATTATATCTTAAAGATATGTCAACAACCAAACCATAATCTCGTGCCACGAATAAACTCCAAATCACAATCATATAATCGAATTACACTAAGTACCGTAATTAATTGAATGTATGACTCTGATTGTATGATGTGTATGCACCGAGAATGTGACTAACTTACAATCACGTCTAACCGGGAACTAAGTGTCTCACAAACAAAGTGCCACGGACAGTACTGCCTCTAATTCTATCGGGACAAAGTGCCACGTCAATGGATGGGGGCCACCTCTTGAGCCCATACGAAACAGAGGGCCGATCAAAGATCCGAGGGCCACCTCTTGAGTTGTAAGGGCCACCTCTAGAGTCCTGAATTTGTGTCAGGGACGGTTAGACCAAGTCTTGGATCGAGCAGCACGGCTGCGGTTCATGAACAAGGCTACCGTCCTTTTCTATTCCCTTGAAGTCGAAGGACGGAGTGATCCTGAGGTGACTGGGTCGTAGACTTAGGGTATAATCGCGATTATAGTGTGATTCGGGTATTAAACCCCATCTAAGGATATACCGAGCCCAGATAAGAGATAAGGTAGCACGTCACCAAGCGTGAGAGCTTTTAGCTCAAATGCCAAGGTTATAAGGACGGTCCGACAAACGCCCAAGGCTACAGTTATTAAACCAAAGGTCATGGTGAAAGTCATAGTCCGATCTCTGATAACGGTCTAAGACGTCATAAGGAGGCCAAGGGACTTTGTCACATAGACAACCTCCCAAAGCTAAATATTCACTAGGCGCTCGACGCCACATGTTGTCATACTTAACATCAATCTACGGAGATTGACTGTTCACTCATGCCATAATTCATTACATTCCTTTGAAAACTTGTACTATCTATAGACAATGATATTTTCAAAAGTGGAAGTAAATATATTATCCTTCAAAATGGTTATATATATATATATATATATATATATATATATATATATATATATATATATATATATATATATATATATAAATTGGGAAAATACTCGAAACCCCACTCACTGAGAATCCATTATTCTCACCCCATTTCGAATTGTTTTCTAAAACCCCACTAGATGAAGAGAATCAAGAGGAAGAAGAGAGAGATGCTGACGACCAGTTAAGATCATCGTCGAAGAATTGCCAAGACATAGGAGTGAGGATGTCGGAATAAATGTGTATTTTGATTTCCGCTGTACTCTTTTGCACTTGATGTAAACAATCCGCTGTACTCATGAATATTCCTTTTATCGTTTAACCAGTCTTAGTTCACCGGGGTGGGATTTGGCAATGGAATGTTTTACTCAGGATTTTATTATCACAAACGTTACTTAATCACGTTAGTTGTCACGTCCTCGTCCAACCTCGGTGTGGGGGCATGACAGATGTGGTATCGGAGCTCGCTTTGTAAGAAGGACACTTACATCGAGCTTTTTCAGGATAAGATTCTTGGACTTAGATACGAATTCCACCTAGGGCAAAGTAAACCATAAGATTGAGACCTAAAATTTGAATTCTCAAGTCAATTCTCCTTAAATCTCCTCGATTCAACGCTATCCACTTGAGATATGCGTAGTCAATATCATTTTCCTAAGTCATTGGCCAAAATACTTGATTAAGTATTCACGGCATTTCCAACTCACGTCATTTGATTCGACATTCGTCATATTAAATGGAAATCGTTCCATCCCATTGTTCAAATCACGTTACCATTCACTTGGAATAGACGAATTAAGTAATTCCTTTTAAACTCCACTAAACTTCATTATTTTCTTGTATGAAGTATTAACATTGTTGTCACTTTATGTCATGAACATATTCATTAAGTCATTAAGTTCATAATCTTGATAATTATTCATGCTTGATTGCCTTTATATCTGATTAGGATAAACCATGATTAGTACTAACTTAAACCTTATTTGGTAGGTATGAATCTCGAAATAGAGATGTTAGCTGAGCACATGCGTCTGACAGAGAAGGTGAAACTCCTAGAGGATCAGGCCACTCACTGGCGCGAGAGCTGGGAGGACCAGTTTAGAGCAAAACTGAAAGACCAGGATCAGTTCGAGGCGCTCGAGCAGAGAGTTCAAACCCTTACAAAAGAGCTGATTAGAGCTAAGCAGGAGGCTAGCGCATATCGCGACCAGAGGAATGAGGCGATGTAGATACTCGGGTTTCGTCGAGAGGAGTGCAGGAACTTGGAGATAGCATTGCATGAGCGAAATAAATACGTGTTGATGCAAGAGGCCACCATCCAGAACCTTCAGCATGCATGTTCCCAGTTCAGTTCTCACGTGGAGACGCTTGAAGGTACCCTGGCTACGGAGCACCTGCGACATAGGGAGTTTTCAGATGTGATGAGAGATCGAATGGCCGAGTTAGCTGAGTTGCTTCCGGGTTTGCTGACTACACCACCAGGAGGGACAACTGTAGTATCCTCTAGCTCTGAGGAGGAAGACCCCGAGGAGGAGCCGATAGAGCCGGGAGAGGACTGAGAGTGCTGCTATTATGTTCTTATTAGATGTTTTAACCATTTTAATAAATAACGTGATGTACCTTTTTCTTTAGTACTTTGGACTATGGTTGGGTAGGTTAATTTTCTAATTATCCCTATCTGAAACTGTAATTTTCCATGTCCCAATAGACCATCAGAATGTATTATCTACAATGAGATGTTATCTATGTTTTATGATAATGAGATTTAAAATAATGTGTGCATGATTAAATTCTTTGTATTTACAACTCCAGCTAAACTAACTATAACAACCGTTAACTGCGATAGATGGCCGACCGACATGGACGTGAAAGACCTCATGCCCAACGTAAGAACAACGAGGAATAACTATGAAGTGATGGAAATCCATTCCAAGGGGACAACAACATTGCCCAAGCAATCACCCAATTGGTGACCTTTATGCAACAACACATTACACCGAACCCGAATGCACCCGAAACACATGATCAGGCATTAGAAAGATTCCTCAGATTCAAACCCCCTACTTTTTTTGGGGAGCCGGATGACACGATAGCTGAACACTGGCTCGGAAGGATAGAGAGTATATTTGCAACCCTATAGTACTCGGAGGAGTAGAAGCTGGCATTCGCAACTTTCCGATTGGAGTCTGCAGCTCACGACTGGTGGAAGATTACCAGTGGAAAATGGACGAGGGAAAACAGTGACCGGACATGGGAGAACTTCGTTAAAGCTTTCCATGATCAATACATTTCTCAGGCCGCTCGTGAAGCCCGTCGTGACGAATTTTACCATCTTAAGCAAGGGGCAATGACTGTCGCCCAGTATGAGTCTCAATTCAATCGACTCTCAAAATACGCGCCGAGACTGATGAGCACCGAGGAGGATAAACTGTACAAATTTACGTGTGGGTTGAGGTTTACGCTTCAACAAAGCTTGCTGCCAGTAAGGATGACTACGATGACAGAAGCTGTCGAGGCTTCCAGCCGAATCAAAAATGGGATGACCCGACTGGGACAGGCGAAGGATCGCACCGCTTGGAAGTTCAAGATATCCACGTCAAACCCATCATCCAGACCACCCCAGAAATTTCAAGCAAGACTTTTGGACCGAATGCCGGAAAGAAACCCATGAATAACCTGCCGCCTTGTTCATACTGTAACAAGTCTGGGCATAAAACAGAGGACTGCTGGAAGAAGCAAGGGAAATGCTTACACTGTGGGGACAATCAGCATCAGACTAAGGAATGCCCAAAGTGGGAGACTCGGGGCAACAATCAACAGAGGAAAGCGGCTAAGAAGGATGATCGTAAGGGCAAAGGGAAGGCACCAGCAAGAGTTTTCGCCTTAGCTGGACAGGAAGCTCCTAAACAGACGTGGTGGAAGGTACATTTCTCATGTCAAACCACTTTGCGCATGCATTGTTAGATCCAGGATCATCACATTCTTTTATTGCACCCCATTACGCATAAATATTGAATGTATGTATGGAATCATTACCCGTAAGCTTAGAAGTATCCACACCTATGGGTGCGAGCCAAGAAACGGATTTAGTGTTTAAGAATTGCGAGGTAATAATTGAAGGACATTGTTTTCCTGCTGACCTAATTCTCCTTCCCATACTTGAGTATGACCTCATACTCGGAATGGATTGGCTATCTAAGAACTATACACAACTTGACTATTATTCTAAGATAGTCCGATTCTGTAAACCCGATCACCCAGTAGTTGAACTACACGGGAATGCTAGGATTAACTCGGCCCCAATCATATCAGCCAAGAAAGCAAGGAAGACCATTTCGAAGGGAGCAACAGGATATCTGGATTTTGTCATGAACAAACCTAAGAGCAAATCAGAGATCGAAGCGATACCAGTAATATCAGAATACCCCGATGTTTTTCCCATGGAACTCACTTCGCTACCTCTAGATAGGGAAGTCGAGTTTAGCATCGAAATCTTGCCATGAAAAGCACATGTGGCTAGGACGCCATACCGAATGGCACCACTAGAACTGTAAGAACTAAAGGTTCAGTTGAAGAAATTGCTAGAGGTTGTATTTATCCGACCAAGCGTGTCTCCATGGGGAGCACCAGTGCTATTCGTGAAGAAGAAAGATGGCACACTAAGATTGTGCATCGATTATCGAGAACTTAACAACATTACTGTTAAGAACAAGTATCCACTCCATAGGATCGATGAGTTGTTCGACCAGCTACAAGGGGCAACAGTTTACTCCAAGTTTGACCTTCAGCAAGGATATTACCAATTAAGGATCAAAGAGGACGACATACCAAAGACTGCCTTTCAAACTAGGTATGGTCATTACGAATTTATGGTGATGCCTTTTGGATTGACCAACGCACCGGCTACATTTATGGATTTAATGCACCGTGTATTCCAACAGTATGTGGATGAATTTGTGGTAATATTCATTGACGACATACTCATTTATTCCAAATCAGATCAGGATCACGAAACTCACCTGAGGTTAGTGCTAGAAATGCTAAGGAAGCATAAATTATATGCCAAATTCAATAAGTGTAAATTCTGGTTAAAGAAAGTAGCATTTTTAGGACACATCATATCCGGAGAAGGAATTGCAGTAGATCCATCGAAAGTAGAGACTATTCTGGACTATAAGAGGCCAGAAACAGTCACCGAAATTCGAAGCTTTCTTGGACTTGCGGGTTACTACCGCAAATTCATTAAAGACTTCTCAAAAATCGGAGGACCACTCACAAGACTAATGCAGAAACAGATTAAATTTGAGTGTAACGATAAGTGTAAGACGAGTTTCCAGGAACTCAAGAGAAAACTCACCACCGCACCTGTTCTAACACTTCCCGAAGGGAGTGAAGGATTTGTGGTATATAGCGATGCTTCAAAGGAAGGATTAGGAGCTGTGCTGATGCAAAACAGCAAGGTTGTGGCTTATGCATCCCGAAAGCTAAAAATCCACGAGATGAATTATCCGACCCATGACCTTGAACTCGCTGCGATAGTATTCGCATTAAAGAAATGGAGGCACTACCTCTATGGAGCTACATTCACTATCTTCACCGACCACAAGAGTCTCAAATATTTGTTCTCTCAGAAGGATTTGAACCTAAGACAGAGATGGTGGATAGAACTTCTTGAAGATTATAACTTCACCATTCAACATCATCCGGGCAAGGCCAACGTCGTCGCAGATGCCCTGAGTAGGAAAACCAGTGTAGCTAGACTTATGGTAAGAGAATGGAACGCCTTGAGAGAAATAGTCCAATGGAACCCAAAACAGGCTAAGACACATGTTCTATGTGCTAATTTATTAGTAAAGCCGGACCTACTTAAGGAAATTCAAGAAGCACAGATTCATGATGGGAAGCTGTGTAAACTTAAGGAAAGAATCGCACAAGGCGAGAAATCTGAGTTCAGCATGTCGGATGATGGAATACTAAGATTCAAGCACCGTACACGCGTTCCCGATAATGACGAACTCAATAAGAAAATTCTATCAGAGGCTCACTGCTCTCGGTATACAATTCACCCAGGCAGTAATAAGATGTATAAGGATCTGAAGAAATACTACTGGTAGGTGAACATGAAGAACCAAGTAGCAGAATTCGTAGCAAGATGTTTGACTTGCCAAAGAGTGAAGGCTGAACACCAAAGACCATCAGGATTGCTACAGCCGCTCGAGATTCCCGAATGGAAATGGGAAGTAGTCGCGATGGACTTCGTGACAGATCTACCAACAACCAGCGGAGGATATAACACGATCTGGGTAGTAGTGGATAGACTTACAAAGTCAGCTCATTTCCTACCCGTAAGGAAGAATGACAGTCTGCAGAAGCTAGCAAGGACGTACATACGAGAAATTATTAGACTGCATGGTGTACCTATAGATATTGTGTCAGATCGAGATCCCAGATTTGTCTCCAGATTTTGGAAGAGTCTTCATCAAGAACTTGGGACAACATTAAGTTTCAGCACTGCGGCACACCCTTAGACGGACGGACAACCCGAGAGAACGATCTAAATCCTTGAGGATATGTTACGATCATGCGCGCTGGATTTTCAAAAGGGTTGGAGTCACCACCTACCCTTAGCCGAGTTTGCGTACAACAACAGTTATCAGGCAACTATCGGAATGGCTCCATATGAAGCATTATACGGAAGAAAGTGTCGATCGCCAATACATTGGGAGATTGACGACCGATGGACACCAAAGAGCAAGGCAAAACCGAGACTCGATAGCAAGAGTTGATCTAGTAGAAGATGCCATGGACAAAGTTCGAGTCATTCGAGATCGTATTCGTACTGCTCAAAGCTGGCAGAAGAGCTATGCAGACCAGAGGAGAAAATATTTAGAGTTCAACAAGGGCGACAAAGTATTCCTTCGCTTATCACCACGTAAAGGATTAATCAACTCAAGGAAAGGAGGAAAGCTTAACCCCAGACACGTCGGACCTTTCACGATACTAGAGCGAATTGGAAATTTGGCGTATCATCTCGAGCTACGAACCGAGCTTTCCGGAATGAACAACGTGTTCCATGTCTCAAGATTGAAGAAATACCATCCGGATCCTGAGCATGTCATCACTCATGAAATGCCACCAATCAAAGAAGATCTAACCTACATCGAGAAGCCGAACAGAATCGTAGATCAACAAGTATGCGAGCTGAGAAACAAGAAGATTCCGTTAGTCAAAGTCATTTGGTCAAAGCACAATAGAGAAGAAGACGCCACATGGGAAACTGAAGAAGAGATGAAGAAATCTTACCCCGAACTATATTAGAGGGAATTTTGGGGACCAAATTCTCTTAAGGAGTGAAGGATGTAGAACCCCATAAATTTGATAGTTAGTATATGTACGACATATCCTATTGTAATATGATTGAGTACCAATTGCTATATAGCACAATATAATATAAGTTTACCATTTATTTTACTCAATTTATCAATTTTGAAATTCATATGTCAAACCATATAATTAATTAAATAAGAAAATGATATCTATCTAATGGACTAATAAGTCAAGCCCAACCTATAAAATCCATAAGACTTAAAAATACAACTTAAAGCCCAATCTAATCACCTAGCAAATATCTATATCTATATACACCTAAAATACAAAAAAAAATATGATAACACAC
This sequence comes from Orobanche coerulescens, assembly GCA_033398695.1. NCBI lineage: Eukaryota > Viridiplantae > Streptophyta > Magnoliopsida > Lamiales > Orobanchaceae > Orobanche > Orobanche coerulescens. The sequence goes on from CM065811.1 coordinate 54,046,053, forward strand.
ACACACACATGGGGCGGCCATAAGGAGGAATAGAAGACACCTAAAGTCTTCATGTTCCCCATGCCAGACACTATCCTAAGACACCTTAGCCACATGTCACTAGTTTTCTTTACACCACCAACTTCCCAAGCCACTTTACACCCCTCTTAAATACATACACCACCCAGCACACTCCCATTCTCCCCACACAAACAAAAAAATCTGAGATTTAGATAGAGAGAGAGAGAGAGAGAGAGAGAGAGAGAGAGAGAGAAAAAAACGTGATCAAGAGAGAAGAAGGAAGGGAGGAAGAAAGAAGAAGAAACAAGAGAAAGAGAAGGAGGAAGAGAGGTCCTTTTTCAACCTACGAGACCTAGAATCAACTTCTACCGACAAAGAACGAGGTGCGTAAAAATATTTTTTTTTTAAAACTTTTATATGTAAGTTACTTTCAAAGGAAATTAATAATAATGATATAATGCATGTACTTTCTATGTAGTTATATAGTTCATTCATCATATATCATTAGCATGCAAATTAGTTGGTAACTTGTTGCAAGTGAAATAACCAATTTGATGACTAGAATGAAATGCATAAATATCTTACCAACCAATCATGATTGCTATCCATTATATTATGGAAATTGATTTTGAAGAATTGTATTTTGTTTATATGAATGTGCATGTGTAGTTGGATTCTTAAATCGTGGCCTAACAAAGATAGAACAGTTAAAACAAGCTTAAGATACGAACTAAGTGAAGCTAAAGATAATTAGGAAAATTATTGTTTAAAAGATGTAATATGACTTAAGGACGAAAATACAACATAATTAGTTGTTAATCACCTATCCTTAAAATTTTATAAGAAATGGGAACCGTTTTCCAAGCCAACGGGCCAAAATTGTCAAAACACGGAAATTGTGTAAAATCTACAAATTGTGAAATAACTAATTGAAATCCGTGTAATTTCGGTTTGGAACATAAAAGGGACATAATAACATGTTTAGCCTCTGCCTTTAAAGTTTCATAGTGATCGGGATCCATTCCCGGTGTCTCCGGACTAAAAATTGCAATTAAGATAAATTAAGGGGTCAAAATGGTAAAATCCTAAAAAAAAAAATACGGAGCCAAGGCAAAAATTTCATCTTATGTACTGAAGTAATGACTTATATAAGAATAAATATTCTGACCTTAAAATTTTGTAGAGATCGGGAGTCGTTTTGTGATTTGGGTCCAAAATGTAATAATCAATAAAATTGGGGTCAAATAGCAAATTACAATAAAATTGAAATCTAAGACGAAATTTCAAGACTCTGGACCGGAATATTAAATTTTCAAAAAAGGTAAGTATGATATCTGAAAAATCTTATAACAATCGAAGTAAATTTGGGTTAAAACGATATTTTAAAAAGTTTTGGGGCAAAACGAATATTTTGAAAAATCGGTCAGTAACCGAAATTCTGGAAATTTACCCAACGCTTAAGCTCCAAGTTCAACATGAACTCTCCTGTAAGTTTCGTCACCATCCGTGACGAAAACAAAAATTTACGGGTATAATAACCCACTTCGCAAGAATTATGGGCGGGACCGTAATTTTGGGAAATTTTAATTCAAAAATTAAAGATTGAAAATTTACCAAATCTGAAATCAATAATCACAATTATATCTTAAAGATATGTCAACAACCAAACCATAATCTCGTGCCACGAAAAAACTCCAAATCACAATCACATAATCGAATTACACTAAGTACCGTAATTAATTGAATGTATGACTATGATTGTATGATGTGTATGCACCGAGAATGTGACTAACTTACAATCACGTCTAACCGGGAACTAAGTATCTCACAAACAAAGTGCCACGACAGGACTGCCTCTAATTCTATCGGGACAAAGTGCCACATCAACGGACGGGGGCCACCTCTTGAGCCCATACGAAACAGAGGGCCGATCAAAGATCCAGGGGCCACCTCTTGAGTTGTAAGGGCCACCTCTAGAGTCCCGAATTTGTGTCAGGGACGGTTAGACCAAGTCTTGGATCGAGCAGCACGGCTGCGGTTCATGAACAAGGCTACCGTCGTTTCTTATTCCCTTGAAGCCGAAGGACGGAGTGATCCTGAGGTGACTGGGTCGTAGACTTAGGGTATAATCGCGATTATGGTGTGATCCAGGTATTAAACCCCAACTAAGGACATACCGATCCCAGATAAGAGATAAGGTAGCACGTCACCAAGCGTGAGAGCTTTTAGCTCAAATGCCAAGGTTATAAGGACGGTCCGACAAACGCCCAAGGCTACGGTTATTAAACCAAAGGTCGTGGCGAAAGTCATAGTCCGATCTCTGATAACGGTATAAGACGTCATAAGGAGGCCAAGGGACTTTGTCACATAGACAACCTCCCGAAGCTAAATATTCACTAGGCGCTCGACGCCACATGTTGTCATACTTAACATCAATCTACGGAGATTGACTGTTCACTCATGCAATAATTCATTACATTCTTTTGAAAACTTGTACTATCTATAGACAATGATATTTTCAAAAGTGGGAGTAAATATATTATCCTTCAAAATGGTTATATATATATATTGGGAAAATACTCGAAACCCCACTCAATGAGAATCCATTATTCTCACCCCATTTCGAATTATTTTCTAAAACCCCACTAGATGAAGAGAATCAAGAGGAAGAAGAGAGAGATGCTGACGACCAGTGAAGATCATCGTCGAAGAATTGCCAAGACATAGGAGTGAGGATGTTGGAATAAATGTGTATTTTGATTTCCGCTGTACTCTTTTGCACTTGATGTAAACAATCTGCTGTACTCATGAATATTCCTTTTATCGTTTAACCAGTCTTAGTTCACCGGGCTGAGATTTGGCAATGGAATGTTTTACTCAGGATTTTATTATCACAAACGTTACTTAATCACGTTAGCTGTCACGTCCTCGTCCAATCCCGGTGTGGGGGCATGACAAGAAGAGGCAGTAGAGCTTCTTGAGGAACAAGATGTCCAATACACCTTCAACCTCAGGGAGAATAATCTACCGAATCTTACCAGGGCACAATTAAGACTGGTAAGACAACAAGCCTTAAAATATTCATTTGTCAACATATATAAAGAATGGGAAGTATTAAAGAGCCTTAGCTTCTCTGAGCTAAAGGAGTCTATTGGGAAAATTGGATGAGACTATCCCATAGCCACAGAAAAACTCATCTCAGAGTTCTGCCATGAGATAGACATAAACTTGCTAATGGATGAGACTGGTTCATATCTAAATTTAAACAAAATATGGATCAGTTCATATTTCATATCATGGAAGGGGTGGCTCAAGGGAAGACACTTGATGATGAGGAGAAATCTGATGAAGGAGAAGTAGAAAATAAAGAAGGAGATATAGTTGAAAAGGAGAAGGAGAAAGAAGAAAAAAATAAATTAGTTGAAAAGGAGGAGGTCACAAAAGAAGATAAAGAAGTAGTTGAAAGAGAGAAAGACAGAGAAGAAGAAGTTGAAAAAGAAAAAGAAGAGAAGGAAGAAGAAAAAGAAGAAGAAGTTGAAAAAGAAAATGAATGAGGAGAAGAAGAGAAAAGGGCAGATGAGGACCATGACCAGGATGCACCTGATCAGGCCTCTAGATCAGCTCAGCCATCACAAGCTGACAAATCAGAGAAGCAAGGGGATCAAGGGGAACAGTCTAGAAAAATCCCCTCTGATCAAAAGTCAACTGCTCCAAGGGTACCTGAAAAATCAAAATCACCTACAGCAGAAGACATAGTTGAAAATAACCCAGAGACGCCTGAAGTCCAACTACAATCAAACTTCACTAAACTAATCAGATCAATGGTAGAAGAGACAGTTGCAAAACTCCTGGCAACCAAAGTAGAACCTCACCCGCTGTCCCTCAATGATAAGATGGACTTACTTTTCTACAAAAAAGAAACCTCTCCACCACCAACATATGTAAGGATGCCTTTAGGCATGCAAGATTTTATGACTAGAGTGGGGGAGCAGCTATCTCAGATTCTTGATGCTGGCAAAAAAAGGGGAAGAAGAGATGAGAACCAAGAGAAGGTAGGAGGCACTAACTATGGTCCCCATAAGTTCAGTTGCGCCTCCCACAATCATTCATTTTCCTGAGACTGGAACTTTGAGTACCTTGAAAATAAAAATTCAGATGCACCACCAGAAGTACCAGCAGCTAAGAAAAGGAGAACTGGGTAAGAACCAGCTGTGCCACTTCAATGGGAAGGAAAAGAATTGTATTGTTTTGAGGAGTTCATTCCTGAGGAAGCTGGGAAGAAATGGGGAGCAGCCAAGAAAGAACTTATTGAAAAATATTATGTTGAGGAATCCTCCAAGACCCAGACTCAACTCCACAAAGAATATTCATTGACTATATGGAGAAGAATTGGCCAAATCTGTGTGAAATTCTGAAAAGGGTTGCTGAAGAAATCTTTAATGCTTATCCAAGAATTCCCGACTTCATACCACATGACCCTCCAATGAACATTCGTGGAAAGTTGGATGATGAAGCACTTCGGGAGGAGATAAATCAATTGTGCATAAATAACAAACATACCTCCATTGAAGATCAAAAGTTTGCATCCTCCATAGTCAAGGAGAAGTATGGACTAATCCCAGTGGTATAGAAGCCCATTAGAACAAAGCCATTGAAGTCCCTTCCTCCAGCAAGGATCAGGGAAGAGGAAGAGGAAGAGGAAGATAATAATTTTGTTACTATCAATCACTTGTAAATTTACTTGTAATTTTTCAATTTACTTGTAATTTTTCATTTCACTTGTAAAAGATTTTACTGTAATCTTAAATATCATAAGTTTATAACAGTCGACTTGAATAGCAATCTCTAGTTGTCTCAAATAGACTGAGTCTTTATATTTCAGTTATTTTAACTGTTTCTGTGTGATGATTTTACTACACTTGAACAATAAGTTTTGCCATCATCAAAATAGGGAGAATTTGTTAGGACTATTATTTTAGATTTTGATGATGTCATCCTTGTATTCTTGATTATTTCAAATGTATGTACCTGGCATTATAAAGAAGAACCAAATGAGTATCTTCTACAGGCTTTAAAAAGATTAGGCTAAGTATTGATCATGTTGACCAAGTAGAAATTTAGCTAAGTATAGAACATGCCTATTATCAGCCTAGGTTTGGTCAACACAAGATATCAGATAGATTTGACTGATAAAACATCAGGCGAATTTTTATCAGGCGAGTTTCAATCAAAGGAAATATCAGCTGAGTTTGACCAGGCATAATTTCAGGCGAGGTTTGGTCAAAGTATGATATCAGGTGAGGTTGACCAAGGAAATATCAGCCAACTTTTTAAAGACAGATATCAGACAGCCTTTATCCAGGCAGAACATCAGAGAGGTTTGACCAACTCATCAGAAAGGTTTACCAACATAACAGAGAGGTTTGACCAACAGAAATATCAGATGAGTTTACCTCAGACAAGATATCATCCAGGTTTTGGATATCAACTGTCCACGTCAACAAATGTTGAAAAGTCAACAATAACGGCTAGACTCATGCAGACGTAAAAGCCAAGGGCCAAAGTGATTGATTCCCGGAAGTTAAGGAATATATTACTCCTAGAGATTCACGCCCTGAAGACTTTCTAATTATAGTAATCAGGAAAAGCGGCGCAACAGGAGAATATATCTTCAAACGGTCAGATTTGAAGAAAGAGACAAACCCTTGCAAATAGATGAACAGATAAACAATGAAGTCCACTCTCCAATGGACAGAATTGTTATAAGATGCAACTGCTATGTAGAAGCTCAAGAATCATACTATAAATATCTGAAGAAAGATTGAGCAGAAGTACGATGTGAAAAAAACTTACAAGCGATCAAATAAATCAAAGCAATCTATAGCATCGTGAAGAGCTAGTTTCTAAAGTCTAACACCGAGAAGTTCTTAAAGTTGGAGAAGACACAAACTCTTGTCTTAAAAGTCTGAGTGCGGGGTACTTCTTTGAACAAAGTTCTTAGAAGTCAAGGTTGTAAACGCATCCACGGGTTCTTAATTGGAAGGTGATAGATAGCTTGTGAGTTGTTAAGGCATCCACGAGTTTTCGATCAAGAGATGCTAGGCAGCCAAAGGGAGTTACAACGGCCACGGGTTTCTACTGGTTAGAAGCTGTTGTAATAGAATTCATTGTAACATTAATTTCACTGGTTGAAAGTTATTTGTGAATTTATCTCCAACTGGTTTGGAGAGAAGTAGACTAGTAGAGGATTACCCCACATATGAAACCACTATAAGTGTTTGTGTGATTTACTGCTTTCATCATCATACTTAACTGTTGCATCCATATTAACGATTGCATTCAAGGTCAGCTGTCATTCTGCAAAATCATTTTACAGCTAATAAAGGTTACCTGCATTATTATCAAACGAGTAACCTAGATGCATTCACTTCAGCCGTGGTTTTGTAAATAGTTATTCAAGCAAAAGATTTTATAAGTCTATTCACCCCCTAGACTTATACCTGACGCCTTGTGACTTACACTCGGGGCTGCCTACGCTCGGCAGGCAGTGGCCGAGAGGGCTGGACCTCTCGGCCAGGGCCACATAGCCCTGCCAGGCCGCAGGCTCGGCCCGAGCCTTGTGTTTTCCGACTCTGCTTTATTTCGAGTATGGTAAATTAATTTCCCATAAATTAAATTAATTTTGATTTGACTAAAATATAAATATGGTATTTTTATTTGAAGGAATTAATTTAATAAAATATTTATTTTCGTTCGGAACAAGTTAAAATTAACGGCTGCGTGAATTAATTAGATTAATTCTTATGGATAGATTAATTTTATATTGATTTGATCAATATTTAGTTGAATTGTTTATACGTGATTGTTGCATTATTATTTGAATGGTGATGCAGTTCATGGACCTAGTTTATTGAAGCTTTATTCGACGGGATTGTAAAGGTCGCTTTGAGCCAATTTATTTTTTGTTTAGTAAATTTGTATAGGATGCAAATCTTGTAAATGTAATAAATTAGCTCTGGTGAAGAGCAGAGGACAAACCGCCATGAATACGAAGATTCAAGACTTGTAATTTTCTTTTTATCAAGTCGATGATGACTCGATACTTTGGAACGGTCCATGAACTACATGTTGGTAGATTTAGGTTATGTATATTTTTTCATATTTTATGACAAACAACAAACCGACAAACCGTGATTAAAAATGATTAATGTGCAAATTGTAACATATAATCGCGTAATTCTCTCACTTACAAATACTAAGTTATAAAGGTTACGAGGTTTCCTACCCTCCGTCAAACCCATGGAAAATTATATTCTAAGCCGAAATATTATTCTTCCATGTATGTCGGGGTAATATTTTTGGGGAAGGTTGATAAATTCCTAGAGTGCATTAGATGCCTTTGGTTGTGACAAATTAAAACCCATAGAATGGAAACTGTATTGCCCTCTATTAAACTTTGTCAAGAAATCGATCACCACTATGTAGTCAACCATGACTTTCGAATTCCACATGGAAGTGTGTAATGTTGATAAAAATAGTGGGAGCCGAGTTAAGAATATAGAAAGGCCTTAAATTCTTTAATTGGATCATATGAACAATCACTAACGAATCTCAAATTATTCTCTGCAGTTAACAAACAAAATCTCTCAAAAATGACAATGAACCCACTCACAATTCTCCTTGAAAAGAACACTCTTACTGGACCCAACTTTGTGTACTGGCTCTGAAATCTGAGGATAGTCCTCAGTATGGAGATGTTGAGCTATGTCTTGGAGGCGGACATCGCACCGGCTCCTGCACGGACCAGGGGTAGTCAGGAAGATGTTGAAGTCCATGAGAAATGGGTGAGAGATGATGGTCGAGGTTTCATGATGGACTCAATGAACAACGAGCTTCAAAGGGCCCATGAAAACATGCCCTCTGCAAGGTCGATTCGGGCATATCTTACTGAGATTTATGGGGAGCACAGCCAAACTGCTCGGTATGAGATAGAAAGCAGTTTTTTGGTGCTTGGATGAAGGAAGGTGAGAAAGTTGGGGATCATGTTCTCAAAATGATATATATGATCGATAGATTGAAGGCTCTTGATTTTAGAATGCATGCTTGTTGGGAAAAATTCTCCTGATGTTTTGATAAATTCTACATACAGCCGAGTATCATCAAGTCAAAATGTCAGCTGAGTTCAGTGGTCAGAATATCAGCTAAGTATGGACGTTGTTTGGAGAAATGATAAATGCTACATACAACCTGTCTGAACAGCCTGTCCATACAGCATGTTCATTCAAGCCTCTCCATATAGCCTGTCGATACCGCGTAAGATCATACAGTGAGCCAAGAATCAAATCCTACATCTAAGCCTCTAAGATACAGCAAAATGAGATGTTGGCTACAGCAAACAATGTTGTAGGTGTTTTACTTAGGAAAAGTAAAACAGAAAACCACCATGACTGAAAAGGAACTTTAAATTGTTGTGAAATAGATATTATTTATTTATAAAGTATTCACGGTTAAAGTAGCATTTAATGCTGATAGGACATCATTTAATGCGGCCGAATAGACTACAGATAGAAGATCACTTAATGCGGGTTAAAGGAATGTCTGAAGCATTAAACATGAATAGCCTTTAATGTAAAACGTTCTGAAGCCGCCAATCAGAGCTGTCTCAATCTCACCAACAGGCCAACGACTACATTTATAAGAGATCTATTCCCAAGGTTATGAATATCTCCAAGCAAGAGGACATTGCTCACTTGAAAACTTACAAAATTTACACACGAAAAACAATCGGAACATCAACCTTATAAGAGCATTATATTTCTTCAAGCATACAATGACATCTAAAGTGAAGAACAATATAAGTCCTCAACAACGAACAACACATATACAGCAAAAAGCTCATCAAGCCTACAATTGTTGTTCGACTCGTGATAACATATTCTTACTGTTGAGTTACTTAGCCCTGTGTGAACTAAGCAAAGCTATTCTGACCTGTGTGGGATGAATAGAGTTCAGGACGAAGCTTCAATCTATGTGATAAAAAGCAAGTCGAAGAAGCCCAAGCCAATCTGTGTGAACGACCTAAGCTACTGTCGGCTATATCAATTTGTGTGAACGATATAACGACAGGTTTAGTTAATATCATACAGTTATGTATGCCTTGATTTCAATAAATTATTTATTCCTGTGTGGAGGACCTGTGGACGTAGAGGGTTTACCTCGAACCACATTAAATTGTGTGTCTTTACTTACTGTCTTTACTGTTTTCTTGGTGCCTGTGTGATTTTAGTATACTTATCCTGAAAATACTGTAAGCACTAAGCTAACAGGAAACCATCCAGTTGATGTATTTACAGCTATTGGGATTCGGTGCCTAAACGGAAGGCGCAGCAAAAACAATAATTAAACCGAACTTCTAAAACAGACTGATCATGCATCGTATATACGAATATAAATAGACAAGAGTAAATTAATTGAAAACATACCCTTGTAGTCCTTTGATTAAATGTTGGTGAAGAGTTTGCCACAAACCAAATTTTGCAAGCTTTCTTGAAAAAATTCCCGAGCACCGGAAACACCGTGCCTCCACTAGCCACACGCCGGAAGATGACCAGATAAACTTATATATATTTATTCTATAATAATACGGCTAGAAATATACATAGGAGCTTATTAAATTTATTTATAACACTCAATATATTTTTCTCTCATTTTTCTTCTTAATTTTTCTCTAAGAAAATGATGAAGAAAATAAAGAACAAAATTCTCTCTTCCTTGACAATGGGCTGCCGTGAGGTTGATGATAAGGATGGGATGATGTTGAAAAATTTTCTATTTAAAAACAAAACTCCACCTAATGATAAGATTACATCTTATCATCAAATTTGTCCTCAAGTGTATGAAACTTCAAGTAACATGCACTTAAGAAGATAAAAACAAAATAAATTAAGGTGGGGCATAAAATGTGGAGGATGATTTTGGTTCGCTTCGGTCCGTAAAACGGACCATTATATGTCTAGTACGATAGATACACCTTGGTATGTTCCAATAAAAATTAATTAATCTAATTAATTAATTATATATAAATATTATTTCTCCAAGGAATAATAATTTATGAATTAAATTAATTACCCGGTAATTTATTTAATTCATCAGACCGATTTAATTTATCCAATAAATTAAATTAGACATCCAATGTCTAAAATTCATTTGGAGAGAATAAGCTCAAATTAATCCATCGTCTCCCTAATGAGCGACTCGGTAGGTCCGTCTCAACAAGCAATGGGAGGAACTAAAGAGTGATAGCACCACCTAGCCAGACCCCCGGCCTACACTGTAACCTTACTGAGAGCGAATGATAGGGATTATTCAAAAACTACTATGTCGTGAATACTAGTATACGATAAATCCTTCCTTCATATGTCTCGATAAAGTCATAGGGTCACGGTCAGTCAAACCCTATCTGTATTTGATGCTATGCCTGAGTCAGTGCAAAGCGAGATCACTAAGCTCTTGTATATCTAATATAACTAGCTCCAATGCTCTATCCAAAGACTTATGATCTCATCTGCCAATAACTGCATAGGACATATTCCTGTTCACTTACAGGAGAAAGAATCCTATCTTGCTATTTAGTAGAACCTGCTACTTGACCGTCAAGATGCATGTCGAGGTTGACCCTCACCTTCCGGCTTTCTAGGTCAAACTACTCTAGTAAAAATCTTAACGTCACAAACACATCCCTACTAAATCCTCAAGTCGAAGTTTCACAAATAACTATCACAACCTTTCAATTCCGTCATTGACTGTCCCACAGGAAAATCCGTGTGGCGAGTCGAGGGTGAGTCGATTCGAATATACTAATCTCATTAGCATACCTAACGTGTGCTCCTACTAACCATTAGTCACGACAGTCACTCTCCAAGTTAAAGAACATGTCATATAAGTCTTTACATAAACTTAATACCCAATCAAGTTTCATCATCTTGCGAACGATTAAGTACTTGAGCCATAAATTTTTCCTGCGCCGATCCCCTTATCCAATAAGAAGTGGAATGTTTGCTCTCAAATCACTACTACAAAATACCCATTTAACAGCGGACAATTAACAGCGGTTATCTTAAAACCGCTGTTAAATTTGTGCGGTGGCACGGATCGTAAATATTATGAAAAATTAACAGCGGTTAAAAAAGAAACCGCTGTTAAATTAAGAAGTTAACGGCGGTTTTTGCCAACCCGCTGTTAAAATCCGCCAATTAACGGCGGTTATTAAGCAACCGCCATTAATTTTTCCTTTTTTACGGCGGTTACTTTAAAACCGCCGTTCGCTTTCCTCTTCTAACAGCGGTTACTTGAAAACCGCTGTTAATCTTCCATTTAATTACACCCCGTTTCTTTCTTTCTTCTTTTTTCCTTTCTTTCTTCCTACGCTTGACTCCGCGACTTTTCACAGGCGACCCCTCGACCTCCGGCGACCTCGTGACCCCCGCGAACTCCGGCGACCTCGCGACCCCCACAACCTCCTCGGCGTTTCGCAATCGACCACCGCGAATTATTTGGTAATTATTCCGAACTCTCTTCTTTGTTCCTATTTGGTAATTTTATCTAGTCTTTTAAGGATTGTTGTGTGATGTTTAATGTGTGTGTTGTGTGTGTATGTGCATGTATAGGTGTGGCACTGTGTGTGCGTGCAGTGTGTGTGTGTATTGTGTGTGGCAGTGTGTGTGTGTATTGTGTGTGTGTGTGGCAGTGTGTGTATTATGTGTGGCACTGTGTGTATGTGTGTATTGTGTGTGGCAGTGTGTGTGTGTATTGTGTTTGTTTGTGTTGTGTGTATTGTTTGTGTAATGTAGTTTTACATGTTATTTGTGTCTAATTTTAACATGATGAACATTCCAATCTCTTGAAGTAGAATGTCGATTACTTGCGTTTTAACATCATTTGTCTGCTGTGTGTGATGTTTGTGTGTGCTGTGTTTTTTTTTGTGCATTGTGTGTTTGTATCAGTGTGTGTTTTTTAACTGTGTATGTTGTGTACGTGTTGATTTTATTTACAGAAAGCGACTCATATAATTGTGTCTTATTTTGTTTTAGTGTAATAAACAAAATGGAGGTTGGGAGTGTGGTTATTATGTTATGCACTGGATGTCGACTATTGCCCGAGCGCGTATTTTGGATGGTTGGATGGAGGTAGTATATTTTTTACTTGAAGTGGTGATAAAACTGTTTACTCTTTTACATTTAAAGTTTGTTTATTATACGTTTATATGTGCAGATGTTTGATGATGTTGGAGCACTGTCTGAAGATGTTTTTGATAAAATTCGAGTTGATTGGGGACTTTATTTCTTGGAGGTGCGAAATCGTCTCGCGACATGATTTTGGTGTTTTTGTGTGAATACATTGGATATTTGTATGAATTAGTTTGGATGAATTGGGATTTTTGTATTATCTTTTTCAATGTATTGGTGGTTCAATGAATTTGGTGTTGGTTAGTACATTGGATATTTCTATGAATTATTTTGGATGAATTGGGATTTTTGTATTATCTTTTTCAATGTATTGGTGGTTCAATGAATTTGGTTTTGGTTAGTTCTTTTCGGTGTGTTTGGATTCGATGAATTGGTGGTTTATTGATTAGTTTGATCCGATTCAGGTACTGGATTGTGCAAAATAGGGGAAAAACTGGGTAAAATGATTAATATTTCAACAGCGGTTCCTCCGAAACCGCTGTTAATTCTTACACTTAACGGCGGTTCGATAACCGCTGTGGAGTATCAGATTTAACAGCGGTTACCTTTAACCGCTGTTAAATTTCACATTTAACAGCGGTTTCCTGAAACCGCCGTAACATATGGCAAATTCAACGGCGGTTCTATAACCGCCATTAAGATCAAGTTTAACAGCGGTTACCATTAACCGCCGTTATTTGTCAAATTTAACGGCGGTTTTTAAAACCGCCGTTGATATTAACAGCGGTACATATAACGGCGGTTCCGGAACTGCCGTTAATTGGGCATTTTAACCGCTGTTAAAAGCCAGTTTTGTAGTAGTGAATATATGGACTAGTTTCTCTATATATATTTACGAATCGGGAACACCAGTGACTTCCGGTAAATAAAGAAACAAACAATTGCATTCGGATAAGAATTCACATAATAACAAGTACAATGTCATCTCCCATACATCATGAGTGGCATTCGAGGGTATATTCCTAACAATCTCCCACTTCCACTCAATGCTACACACTATGGTATCTAATACCCATGTTCTCCAGATGACGCTCCAAGCTCATCTTATAAAGTGGCTTGGTCAGTGGATCAGCGACATTTCACAATGTATCATTTATGAACAAATTCTCTTATTAGATGATACATTCTCTCAATATGTTCTATACTATTGTGAAACCTAGGCTCCTTGGCCTGTGCTATAGCTCTGTCGTTATTGCACAAAATCGGAACAAGTATCTCAGCACATGGTATCAAGTTCACCCAGAAACTTCTTAATCCAAAACCCTTCCTTAGAGCCCCCGAGGCCGCTTGATACTTAGCCTGACAGGTGGAATCAACAGTCGTAAAATGTAGCCAGAAGTAAAAATTGAGTCATCTTTCTATCCTTGGAAGTCTGAAAGTGAAGCCCATCACATTCAGTTCTCCACCACCATACATAAGAACTAGATCTTTAGTCCTTCTTAAGTACTTGAGAATATTCTTTACGGCGGTCTAATGTTCCTTTCTTGGGTTTTCTTGAAACCTACTTACCACGCTCACATCGTGTGCAATGTCAGGTCTCATACATAATATAGCATACATGAGGCTACCTGTAATATCCGGATTTATTACTGTGTATTTTACCTATATTCGAACCCTGTATTATTCGGAATTGTGATCTTGGTGATTGGAGTATGATATTTCTTACATTGGTATCTTTGTACATAAGCATATCTTCATGCAAATTGTCTCATACAAACTCGTGATAGCGCACGCTAAGAATGTAACTTAACGCACGCTATCAGTTACTACTAGCGCACGCTACGAATGTAGGACTTGCGTGTGCTAGGTAATCAATTATTGAGCTAGGCGGCTAACACATGCGCCAGCCGGACGTAGGACCGGATAAGATTCCCGCGGACGAACCTGGACAAATTTAGAGTCAATTCTTATTAGCGCGCGCTAAGGATGTATAGGTAGCGTGCGCTAATCTGCTTTTGTACAGAAAGTTTATATATGGGCCAGCACACCATTTTATTCTCATTTCCTTCGTTCATCCTTCGTTCTTGAGAGACCAGAGAGCATATCATCTTCCTTAGACACACTTATAACACATCCACTTGATCATTGGACATTGGATACTTCTTATTATTTATCATTGAAGAGAAGTAGCACCTTGGAGTGGCATATAACCAACCGGAGTCAGATTCTACCTTTGGAGTTCAGTGATTTCGTCATATTAAGGTATGTTGATTCTATATCCAACTCTAGATTCGTGTTACGGGGAATAAGATGATCATGCTAGCAAAATATTGAGTTCTTGGGTGAATTATCCAAACCACTTCATGTTTGGAATATTGAGATGATTATGCCTTAAGTACCTTGATTAAGAACATCATGATTTGAATCTTATTACAATGAACAAGTAGAGGAAGCTTTTATCTTTGGTAATCCGAATCTAGTAGGTGTATTCATAAGCAATCTTGGACTTGACTTTATCATCACTATTGTTAGACGGATATAAAGGATTGATCATGGAAGGATTTATCTTGTAAAGATGGAATGTTAATCGAACTACAGAATGATAGTTTTTGATTGAGATAAAGGTGTTGATATCGACCGTTAAGCCTTCCGAATTATCACATGAAGAATTGTATTTGAATTGGAATATGGTTTTATAATAGTATACATATTCTTGAATCCGAAGTTGTTGTTATCCATAAGATCATTCATAACCGTATGAACATGATATTCATGGACGTAACATGAATTAACACTGAAGATTTCATCTGGTTTGATCATGTTCAGATCAGTCTACTGCCCAGTAGTAAACTGCCATGCACAGTTAGCGCATGCTGAGCTATGTAGATTAGCGTGCGCTATCGAGCATGAGTTAACGTACGCTACGTTTGGTACGTAACGTACGCTACGTTTGGTACGTAACGTACGTTAGGCCATCAGACGAGTCAGTCGGCTGATCAGTGAAGTACTGACATGCATAGTTAGCGTACACTAGGCTTTGTTGTTTGCGTGCGCTATCGAGCAGTCTTAACGCACGCTACACAGAGTACTTAGCGTGCGCTAAGAAGTTCAGGCAGATTACATTTTATGAACTTTTGGCTGTAAATCGAATTGTTAGACATTCGTACGACATGAGATAAATTCTATATTATTTCTTTTGTTAAGGTTCGAGCTCGTTACGTGATTGATTGAGGGGGGCAATCTTCGAGTGTTCGTTTTTGTGGAAGTATTGTTCTTGTCTTCGAATCTAGGCAAGTACCTTATTTGTTTTATGTATTTATGTTATACATATTGTCGTGCATGTATGTCGTTGTTGTATGTCCACCTCGCGTTGGTCCGACGGAATCATCGGGGGATCTATGGTAGCGTGCGCTGGATCATCGAACGAGTTTTTCCACCACGGGTTGGTCTGATGGGATCATCGTGGGTTCTAGGCAGTGAACGCTGGATCGTCGGAATTACCATGTGTATGTTATGATATCGTGTTGTGATTATCAGTTGTGTATGTCATTTATGAGTTTCTCGTAGGAGAAGACTTGTTGGTATTTTTGTCGTTTACGTTATTATTCTTCGGGAGATATGAATAATATGTTGTGGTACTTGTACTAGCATCGTTGTGCTAACCCCTTCGGGGGTGAACATTTTGTTTATGTTCAGGATCCAGGAGAGCAGGAAAACAATCACTGTATCTGCATGACGACGAGGGTGCAGAGTGATGTTCCGTCCGGGTTTATTTGACTGTTGTTTGTTGGTTATTTCAATAATACTCGAGTACGTAGTCGTTTATGATGAATTTGAATTTGGTGGTGTATTAATAAGTTTCTGTTGAACATTTGTATTTTCAAAACTGTTGTATCTTAATTCCGTTACTTCCATTTATTTGTGCCTGTTAATGTCTGTTCAATTCTTCAGCCTTGTAAATCCTTATGTAAAGGATTTACGGTGCTGTAATATTCCTGAATATATCGGGGGTGTTACAGAATATGGTATCGGAGATAAGATTATGGATATCTTGGCAGTTGGGTTAAAATAGGGGTCATTTATGTCTTTTGAAGTAACCGGCCGCGAATAACATCACTGTACTGCCTACGTCTTCGTGCGGGCGGTGGTTGTAAGTTCCTAAACTCTATATCGTCCTTTTCATGTTATATTTCCTTGTACTTGAGCATTCGAACGATATTGTTTCCTGTATATTGAGTATTTATGCTTACAATATGTTGAGAGGTGGACGTGGACGTGGTCGCGGTCGCGGACGCGGACGAAGAAATGCTGAAAGGGAAGCGTCGCCTTCTAATCAGGCCAGTCATAGCTCAGGCGAGCCACAGATATCTATCAATAACGAACCGGAACCTGCTGTACCAGAAATCCTTCGTCAGGTGGTGAACCAGATGACTCAGTTCGCCCAGGTCGTGGACCGAATGCAAGTGGCGGTGGGACTACAACAGGGAGAGAGACAGCAAGGGATCCCGGACATGGGAAATCGAGGTGACCGGTGGCTGCAAGAGGTGGCGAAGTTGCAACCACCCAAATTCGAAGGGATTTCTGAGACTCCCACCTGGGACTATTGGTTGAAGGAACTGGAGAAAATCTTTGCCGGAATTAACTGCGCAGACGATCGGAGAGCCTCTATCGCTCAATATTTTCTGATAGGGGAAGCGTCCGAATGGTGGGAAGCCATCCGGTCTGTAGACCATGATGCTAATTGGACAGAGTTTGAATTGATGATGGAAGCTCAGTACTGCCCTCTTCCTGTGAGGGAAGCCAAGATTCGGGAGTTTTTCTCCGCTCAGCCTTCAGATGTTCCAGTATCTCAGGCAATTAAGACGTTTAACCAACAACTGGCATTTGTTCGACATCTGGTCAGAACAGATACAGAAGTGATGATCCATTTTGATATGAGAATGAAACCAGAAATCCAGAGGTACATGTCCGGTTTTGAATGTACCACACTCCGTCAATACCAGGATAAGGCGTTGGCGTATGAGATCAAGGAAGCAGCTATGGAGAAATTTTCGGAATCCAAGAAGCAGAAAGTCTCTGGTACTTTTACAGAGCACAAGAACAGCAGGCTCCACAAGGCCCAGTCATCCTTTCACTCTTTCAAGAAACCTCCGCACCCAGTTAGGAGCGGAAAGAACTTCGGAGCGACATCAACTATGACTGATGTTATTAGGAAATGCTTTAACTGCGCCCAGACGGGGCACTATCGACGGAATTGCCCCCTACCTGCCGTGACTTGTTTTGATTGTGGACGAGAGGGACATCGTGCAGTGTTCTTTGAAGAGGCTGCAAAGTCTTTTAGAGCCCGTACACCACAAATGGTCGAGAAGGAAGCCGGTATCAAGCAGAACCAGAAAGTGTTCGAGATGCCTCAAAATTTTGGCGCGGGCAAGGTAGAGGACAGTGGGACCGAAAGGGTACATCAAGTGCGGATCATGCCCCACGTGCATGCGAGATGAGGAGAACAGACGATCGTGATCTGCTGTCGCATCGTGTCTTGTCCCGATTCTTTCCTAGCCAGTTAGCGTTTTATTCGATACAGGAGCTACGCATTCTTTTATATCTTTGTCTTGTGTAAATCGTTTGAATATTTCTGGTTTTCATACTTGTGAACCTTATGTTGTTGGTTTACCAAGTGGAGAGAGGATTGTCGGGAACTTAGAAACCAGAAATTTCCCTGTATCATTTGGAGGTAGAGAGTGGCTCTCAAATTTGATTGTAATAGAAATGCAAGGAGACGACCTGATACTCGGAGACGATTGGCTTAATAGATATGGAGCAATTGTAAACTACCGAAGGAGGAATATCTCGCTGATCGCTGACGATGGTTCTGAAATTCTGTTTGAAGGATGGAAACCGGGAAGCTCAGGAAAATTGATCAAGGCGATGAAAGCTGTCAAATTGTTGAAACAGGACTGTACCGGATACTGGTGCTATGCAATGAAGAAAGAAGACGAAATTGTGGAACTTTCATCCATTCCTGTTGTTAACGAATTTCCAGATGTATTTCCTGACGAGTTACCTGGACTACCTCCACGAAGGGATGTAGAATTTACCATTGAGCTGGAACCCGGAGCTACACCAATTTCTAAAGTGCCGTATCGTATGGCACCTACTGAGATGTATGAACTGAAAAAGCAGCTGGAGGAGTTACTGGACAAAGGCTATATTCAGCCAAGCATTTCACCCGGGAGCGCTTGATTCTTTTTGTCCGAAAGAAGGATGCATCGCTTCGACTGTGTATTGACTATCGAGAGCTGAACAAGATGACGATTAAGAACAAGTATCCGTTGCCACGGATTGATGATCTGTTCGACCAGTTGCAAGGGGCAACAATATTTTCTAAAATCGATCTGAGATCAGGGTATCATCAGCTGAGGATTAAGGAATCTGGTGTTCCAAAATCAGCGTTCAGAACTCGCTACTGACACTACGAGTTTGTAGTGATGCCGTTTGGTCTCACTAATGCACCTGCTGTATTCATGCAGTTGATGAACCGAGTGTTCATCGAATATTTGGATAAATTTGTGGTCGTGTTCATTGATGACATTCTGGTGTATTCTAAGAACCCGGAAGAGCATGCACAATATTTGCGGATTGTATTAGAACTTTTGAGAAGCGAGCAACTGTACGCCAAACTCTCTAAGTGTGAATTCTGGCTAAAGGAAGTAATGTTCCTCGGTCATGTGGTATCAGCTGAAGGAGTCCGAGTAGATCCTCAGAAGATTGAAGCGGTTTTGGATTGGAAGGCTCCAAAGAATGTGAAAGAAGTCCGAAGTTTCTTAGGACTTGCTGGGTATTATCGTCGGTTCGTAGAAGGGTTTTCCAAAATTTCCCACCCACTTACTCGACTCCTGCAGAAAACTCAAAAGTTTGAGTGGAACGAGTCGTGTCAGACAAGCTTTGATGAATTGAAGAAGAGATTGACGACGGCACCGATTTTAACACTCCCACAGGGGACTGGAGGATTCATAGTTTACAGTGATAACCAAGGACTCGGATGCGTATTAATGCAGAATGACAAGGTGATCGCTTATGCGTCGCGACAGCTGAAACTTTATGAAGTGAATTACCCAACACATGATTTGGAGCTAGCAGCAGTAGTTTTTGCTTTAAAGATCTGGAGGCATTATCTGTACGGGACTCACTGTCAGATCTTTACGGATCACAAGAGTCTCAAATACATTTTCAGTCAGAAAGAGTTGAACATGCGGCAAAGAAGATGGTTAGAACTGATTAAGGACTATGACTTGCAGATTTTGTATCATCCAGGCAAAGCGAATGAAGTGGCCGATGCACTCAGCCGCAAGCCTATTTCTATTCAGATGCTGGAGACGCTGACCTCCCAACTTAGCCTTCAACGAGAGATGATTCGAGAAGGAATTGAAGTGTGGTTACAAAGAGTCCAAGGACAACTGTGCGTGATGGAAATAACTTCATCACTAACCGAAGAAATAAAATCTAGACAGGCAGATGATCCTCTGATGATTCGGTTACGTGATGAAGTGATCAAGGGGAAGGCCCCCGGATTCGTAATTCATGATGATGGAGTTTTGAGATTTCAGAACCGACTCTGCGTTCCCGATGTCGATGTTCTGAAACAGACGATTATGAAGGAAGCACACAGTTCTCCCTATTCTATCCACCCGGGCACCAGTAAAATGTATAAGGACTTCAAGCAGAATTTCTGGTGGGGCAACATGAAGAAAGATGTAGCGGACTATGTTTCGAAATGCTTGACTTGTCAGCAGGTTAAAATCGAGCATCAACGGCCTGCCGGAATGTTGAAGCCGCTCCCAATTCCTGAGTGGAAGTGGGAGGACATATCGATGGACTTTATCACTAGTATGCCGAGAACCAAGACTGGAATGAACATGATTTGGGTGATAGTGGATCGTTTAACCAAATCAGCTCATTTTCTAGGCATTAAGGACACGTGGGGACTAGAGAGGTTGGCACGAGTATTTATTTCGAAGATAGTTCGATTGCATGGTACGCCGAAGGCCATTATTTCTGATCGAGACGGCCGTTTTGTGTCTCACTTTTGGAAAGCAGTTCATAAGGCCTTGGGAACCGAATTGAACTTCAGCACAGCTTAACACCCACAGACCGATGGGACAATCCGAGAGGACTATTCAAATGGTGGAAGATATGCTGAGGGCTTGTGCCTTAGATTGGTCAACTGATTGGGAAGTTCATCTACCGTTGATTGAATTTACCTACAACAATAGTTGGCATGCTTCCATTAAGATGGCACCATTTGAGGCTTTATACGGGAGAAGATGCAGGTCGCCCCTATGCTGGGACGATTCATCAGACTTGATCGGAACAGAACTAGAGTTGATCGTGCAGACTCGAGAGAAGATAGCTTTAATTCGTGATAGACTGTTGACCGCCCAGAGTCATCAGAAATCTTATGTAGATGTATGCCGTCGCCCTTTGGAGTTCAGGACGGGAGACCACGTACTTTTAAAGGTTTCTCCTGCTCGGGGAATCTTTCATTTCGGAAGGAAAGGAAAGCTGAGTCCGAGATATATCGGACCATTTGAGATCCTTGAGAGAGTTGGAGAGTTGGCATACAGATTAGCATTGCCACCGTCATTGAGCCATGTTCATAACGTATTCCATGTATCCCAGTTACGGAGATATATACCGGACCCTAGTCATGTCATTGATTTTGGGGAGATCGAAGTCGCTCAGGATGGGACGTTTGAAGAGAGACCGGTCAAGATACTCGAGAGTCGAGTTAAGCAGTTGAGGAACAAACCCATCATTTTGGTCAAAGTTCAGTGGTCACGTCACGGAATGGAAGAAGCCACATGGGAAACGGAAGATGGCATGAAGTCCAGATATCCCGAGTTATTTTCGTCTTGAGTTTCAGGACGAAACTCCTTTTTAGTAGGAGAGTATGTAATATCCGGATTTATTACTGTGTATTTTACCTGTATTCGAACCTTGTATTATTCGGAATTGTGATCTTGGTGATTGGAGTATGATATTTCTTACATTGGTATCTTTGTACATAAGCATATCTTCATGCAAATTGTCTCATACAAACTCGTGATAGCGCACGCTAAGAATGTAACTTAACGCACGCTATCAGTTACTACTAGCGCACGCTACGAATGTAGGACTTGCGTGCACTAGGTAATCAATTATTGAGCTAGGCGGCTAACACATGCGCCAGCCGGACGTAGGACCGGATAAGATTCCCGCGGACGAACCTGGACAAATTTAGAGTCAACTCTTATTAGCGCGCGCTAAGGATGTATAGGTAGCGTGCGCTAATCTGCTTTTGTATAGAAAGTTTATATATGGGCCAGCACACCATTTTATTCTCATTTCCTTCGTTCATCCTTCGTTCTTGAGAGACCAGAGAGCATATCATCTTCCTTAGACACACTTATAACACATCCACTTGATCATTGGATATTGGATACTTCTTATTATTGATCATTGAAGAGAAGTAGCACCTTGGAGTGGCATATAACCAACCGGAGTCAGATTCTACCTTTGGAGTTCAGTGATTTCATCATATTAAGGTATGTTGATTCTATATCCAACTCTAGATTCGTGTTACGGGGAATAAGATGATCATGCTAGCAAAATATTGAGTTCTTGGGTGAATTATCCAAACCACTTCATGTTTGGAATATTGAGATGATTATGCCTTAAGTACCTTGATTAAGAACATCATGATTCGAATCATATTACAATGAACAAGTAGAGGAAGCTTTTATCTTTGGTAATCCGAATCTAGTAGGTGTATTCATAAGCAATCTTGGACTTGACTTTATCATCACTATTGTTAGACGGATATAAAGGATTGATCATGGAAAGATTTATCTTGTAAAGATGGAATGTTAATCAAACTACAAAATGATAGTTTTCGATTGAGATAAAGGTGTTGATATCGACCGTTAAGCCTTCTGAATTATCGCATGAAGAATTGTATTTGAATTGGAATATGGTTTTATAATAGTATACATATTCTTGAATCCGAAGTTTTTGTTATCCGTAAGATCATTCATAACCGTATGAACATGATATTCATGGAGGTAACATGAATTAACACTGAAGATTTCATCTGGTTTGATCATGTTCAGATCAGTCTACTGCCCAGTAGTAAACTGCCATGCACAGTTAGCGCATGCTGAGCTATGTAGATTAGCGTGCGCTATCGAGCATGAGTTAACGTACGCTACGTTTGGTACGTAACGTACGCTACGTTTGGTACGTAACGTACATTAGGCCATCAGACGAGTCAGTCGGCTGATCAGTGAAGTACTGACATGCATAGTTAGCGTACACTAGGCTTTGTTGTTTGCGTGCGCTATCGAGCAGTCTTAACGCACGCTACACAGAGTACTTAGCGTGCGCTAAGAAGTTCAGGCAGATTACATTTTATGAACTTTTGGCTGTAAATCGAATTGTTAGACATTCGTACGACGTGAGATAAATTCTATATTATTTCTTTTGTTAAGGTTCGAGCTCGTTACGTGATTGATTGAGGGGGGCAATCTTCGAGTGTTCGTTTTTGTGGAAGTATTGTTCTTGTCTTCGAATCGAGGCAAGTACCTTATTTGTTTTATGTATTTATGTTATACATATTGTCGTGCATGTATGTCGTTGTTGTATGTCCACCTCGCGTTGGTCCGACGGAATCATCGGGGGATCTATGGTAGCGTGCGCTGGATCATCGAACGGGTTTTTCCACCACGGGTTGGTCTGACGGGATCATCGTGGGTTCTAGGCAGTGAACGCTGGATCGTCGGAATTACCATGTGTATGTTATGATATCGTGTTGTGATTATCAGTTGTGTATGTCATTTATGAGTTTCTCGTAGGAGAAGACTTGTTGGTATTTTTGTCGTTTACGTTATTATTCTTCGGGAGATATGAATAATATGTTGTGGTACTTGTACTAGCATCGTTGTGCTAACCCCTTCAGGGGTGAACATTTTGTTTATGTTCAGGATCCAGGAGAGCAGGAAAACAATCACTGGATCTGCATGACGACGAGGGTGCAGAGTGATGTTCCGTCCGGGTTTATTTGACTGTTGTTTGTTGGTTATTTCAATAATACTCGAGTACGTAGTCGTTTATGATGAATTTGAATTTGGTGATGTATTAATAAGTTTCTGTTGAACATTTGTATTTTCAAAACTGTTGTATCTTAATTCCGTTACTTCCATTTATTTGTGCCTGTTAATGTCTGTTCAATTCTTCAGCCTTGTAAATCCTTATGTAAAGGATTTACGGTGCTGTAATATTCCTGAATATATCGGGGGTGTTACAGAATATGGTATCGGAGATAAGATTATGGATATCTTGGCAGTTGGGTTAAAATAGGGGTCATTTATGTCTTTTGAAGTAACCGGCCGCGAATAACATCACTGTACTGCCTACGTCTTCGTGCGGGCGGTGGTTGTAAGTTCCTAAACTCTATATCGTCCTTTTCATGTTATATTTCCTTGTACTTGAGCATTCGAACGATATTGTTTCCTGTATATTGAGTATTTATGCTTACAATATGTTGAGAGGTGGACGTGGACGTGGTCGCGGTCGCGGACGCGGACGAAGAAATGCTGAAAGGGAAGCGTCGCCTTCTAATCAGGCCAGTCATAGCTCAGGCGAGCCACAGAGATCTATCAATAACGAACCGGAACCTGCTGTACCAGAAATCCTTCGTCAGGTGGTGAACCAGATGACTCAGTTCGCCCAGGTCGTGGACCGAATGCAAGTGGCGGTGGGACTACAACAGGGAGAGAGACAGCAAGGGATCCCGGACATGGAAAATCGAGGTGACCGGTGGCTGCAAGAGGTGGCGAAGTTGCAACCACCCAAATTCGAAGGGATTTCTGAGACTCCCACCTGGGACTATTAGTTGAAGGAACTGGAGAAAATCTTTGCCGGAATTAACTGCGCAGACGATCGGAGAGCCTCTATCGCTCAATATTTTCTGATAGGGGAAGCGTCCGAATGGTGGGAAGCCATCCGGTCTGTAGACCATGATGCTAATTGGACAGAGTTTAAATTGATGATGGAAGCTCAGTACTGCCCTCTTCCTGTGAGGGAAGCCAAGATTCGGGAGTTTTTCTCCGCTCAGCCTTCAGATGTTCCAGTATCTCAGGCAATTAAGACGTTTAACCAACAACTGGCATTTGTTCGACATCTGGTCAGAACAGATACAGAAGTGATGATTCATTTCGATATGAGAATGAAACCAGAAATCCAGAGGTACATGTCCGGTTTTGAATGTACCACACTCCGTCAATACCAGGATAAGGCGTTGGCGTATGAGATCAAGGAAGCAGCTATGGAGAAATTTTCGGAATCCAAGAAGCAGAAAGTCTCTGGTACTTTTACAGAGCACAAGAACAGCAGGCTCCACAAGGCCCAGTCATCCTTTCACTCTTTCAAGAAACCTCCGCACCCAGTTAGGAGCGGAAAGAACTTCGGAGCGACATCAACTATGACTGATGTTATTAGGAAATGCTTTAACTGCGCCCAGACGGGGCACTATCGACGGAATTGCCCCCTACCTGCCGTGACTTGTTTTGATTGTGGACGAGAGGGACATCGTGCAGTGTTCTTTGAAGAGGCTGCAAAGTCTTTTAGAGCCCGTACACCACAGCCGGTCCAGAAGGAAGCCAGTATCCAACAGACACAGCAAAGTGTTCAGATGCCTCAAAATTTTGGCCGCGGGCAAGGTAGAGGACAGTGGGACCGAAAGGGTACATCAAGTGCCAGATCTGTGCCCCCACGTCTGTACGAGATGAGGAGAACAGACGATCAGGATGCTGCTGTCGCATCAGGTACTGTCCAGATTCTTTCCTAGCCAGTTAGCGTTTTATTCGATACAGGAGCTACGCATTTTTTTATATCTTTGTCTTGTGTAAATCGTTTGAATATTTCTGGTTTTCATACTTGTGAACCTTATGTTGTTGGTTTACCAAGTGGAGAGAGGATTGTCGGGAACTTAGAAACCAGAAATTTCCCTGTATCATTTGGAGGTAGAGAGTGGCTCTCAAATTTGATTGTAATAGAAATGCAAGGAGACGACCTGATACTCGGAGACGATTGGCTTAATAGATATGGAGCAATTGTAAACTACCGAAGGAGGAATATCTCGCTGATCGCTGACGATGGTTCTGAAATTCTGTTTGAAGGATGGAAACCGGGAAGCTCAGGAAAATTGATCAAGGCGATGAAAGCTGTCAAATTGTTGAAACAGGACTGTACCGGATACTGGTGCTATGCAATGAAGAAAGAAGACGAAATTGTGGAACTTTCATCCATTCCTGTTGTTAACGAATTTCCAGATGTATTTCCTGACGAGTTACCTGGACTACCTCCACGAAGGGATGTAGAATTTACCATTGAGCTGGAACCCGGAGCTACACCAATTTCTTAAGTGCCGTATCGTATGGCACCTACTGAGATGTATGAACTGAAAAAGCAGCTGGAGGAGTTACTGGACAAAGGCTATATTCAGCCAAGCATTTCACCCTGGGGAGCGCCAGTTCTTTTTGTCCGAAAGAAGGATGCATCGCTTCGACTGTGTATTGACTATCGAGAGCTGAACAAGATGACGATTAAGAACAAGTATCCGTTGCCACGGATTGATGATCTGTTCGACCAGTTGCAAGGGGCAACAATATTTTCTTAAATCGATCTGAGATCAGGGTATCATCAGCTGAGGATTAAGGAATCTGGTGTTCCAAAATCAGCGTTCAGAACTCGCTACTGACACTACGAGTTTGTAGTGATGCCGTTTGGTCTCACTAATGCACCTGCTGTATTCATGCAGTTGATGAACCGAGTGTTCATCGAATATTTGGATAAATTTGTGGTCGTGTTCATTGATGACATTCTGGTGTATTCTAAGAACCCTGAAGAGCATGCACAATATTTGCGGATTGTATTAGAACTTTTGAGAAGCGAGCAACTGTACGCCAAACTCTCTAAGTGTGAATTCTGGCTAAAGGAAGTAATGTTCCTCGGTCATGTGGTATCAGCTGAAGGAGTCCGAGTAGATCCTCAGAAGATTGAAGCGGTTTTGGATTGGAAGGCTCCAAAGAATGTGAAAGAAGTCCGAAGTTTCTTAGGACTTGCTGGGTATTATCGTCGGTTCGTAGAAGGGTTTTCCAAAATTTCCCGTCCACTTACTCGACTCCTGCAGAAAACTCAAAAGTTTGAGTGGAACGAGTCGTGTCAGACAAGCTTTGATGAATTGAAGAAGAGATTGACGACGGCACCGATTTTAACACTCCCACAGGGGACTGGAGGATTCATAGTTTACAGTGATAACCAAGGACTCGGATGCGTATTAATGCAGAATGACAAGGTGATCGCTTATGCGTCGCGACAGCTGAAACTTTATGAAGTGAATTACCCAACACATGATTTGGAGCTAGCAGCAGTAGTTTTTGCTTTAAAGATCTGGAGGCATTATCTGTACGGGACTCACTGTCAGATCTTTACGGATCACAAGAGTCTCAAATACATTTTCAGTCAGAAAGAGTTGAACATGCGGCAAAGAAGATGGTTAGAACTGATTAAGGACTATGACTTGCAGATTTTGTATCATCCAGGCAAAACGAATGAAGTGGCCGATGCACTCAGCCGCAAGCCTATTTCTATTCAGATGCTAGAGACGCTGACCTCCCAACTTAGCCTTCAACGAGAGATTATTCGAGAAGGAATTGAAGTGTGGTTACAAAGAGTCCAAGGACAACTGTGCGTGATGGAAATAACTTCATCACTAACCGAAGAAATAAAATCTAGACAGTAGATGATCCTCCGATGATTCGGTTACGTGATGAAGTGATCAAGGGAAGGCCGGATTCGTAATTCATGATGATGGAGTTTTGAGATTTGAGAACCGACTCTGCGTTCCCGATGTCGATGTTACAAACAGACGATTATGAAGGAAGCACACAGTTCTCCCTATTCTATCCACCCGGGCACCAGTAAAATGTATAAGGACTTCAAGCAGAATTTCTGGTGGGGCAACATGAAGAAAGATGTAGCGGACTATGTTTCGAAATGCTTGACTTGTCAGCAGGTTAAAATCGAGCATCAACGGCCTGCCGGAATGTTGAAGCCGCTCCCGATTCCTGAGTGGAAGTGGTAGGACATATCGATGGACTTTATCACTAGTATGCCGAGAACCAAGACTGGAATGAACATGATTTGGGTGATAGTGGATCGTTTAACCAAATCAGCTCATTTTCTAGGCATTAAGGACACGTGGGGACTAGAGAGGTTGGCACGAGTATTTATTTCGAAGATAGTTCGATTGCATGGTACGCCGAAGGCCATTATTTCTGATCGAGACGGCCGTTTTGTGTCTCACTTTTGGAAAGCAGTTCATAAGGCCTTGGGAACCGGGTGAACTCAAGACGGCTTAACACCCACAGACCGATGGGACAATCCGAGAGGACTATTCAAATGGTGGAAGATATGCTGAGGGCTTGTGCCTTAGATTGGTCAACTGATTGGGAAGTTCATCTACCGTTGATTGAATTTACCTACAACAATAGTTGGCATGCTTCCATTAAGATGGCACCATTTGAGGCATTATATGGGAGAAGATGCAGGTCGCCCCTATGCTGGGACGATTCATCAGACTTGATCGGAACAGAACTAGAGTTGATCGTGCAGACTCGAGAGAAGATAGCTTTAATTCGTGATAGACTGTTGACCGCCCAGAGTCACCAGAAATCTTATGCAGATGTATGCCGTCGCCCTTTGGAGTTCAGGACGGGAGACCACGTACTTTTAAAGGTTTCTCCTACTCGGGGAATCTTTCATTTCGGAAGGAAAGGAAAGATGAGTCCGAGATATATCGGACCATTTGAGATCCTTGAGAGAGTTGGAGAATTGGCATACAGATTAGCATTGCCACCGTCGTTGAGCCATGTTCATAACGTATTCCATGTATCCCAGTTACGGAGATATATACCGGACCCTAGTCATGTCATTGATTTTGGGGAGATCGAAGTCGCTCAGGATGGGACGTTTGAAGAGAGACCGGTCAAGATACTCGAGAGTCGAGTTAAGCAGTTGAGGAACAAACCCATCGTTTTGGTCAAAGTTCAGTGGTCACGTCACGGAATGGAAGAAGCCACATGGGAAACGGAAGATGGCATGAAGTCCAGATATCCCGAGTTATTTTCGTCTTGAGTTTCAGGACGAAACTCCTTTTTAGTAGGAGAGTATGTAATATCCGGATTTGTTACTGTGTATTTTACCTGTATTCGAACCTTGTATTATTCGGAATTGTGATCTTGGTGATTGGAGTATGATATTTCTTACATTGGTATCTTTGTACATAAGCATATCTTCATGCAAATTGTCTCATACAAACTCGTGATAGCGCACGCTAAGAATGTAACTTAACGCACGCTATCGGTTACTACTAGCGCACGCTACGAATGTAGGACTTGCGTGCACTAGGTAATCAATTATTGAGCTAGGCGGCTAACACATGCGCCAGCCGGACGTAGGACCGGATAAGATTCCCGCGGATGAACCTGGACAAATTTAGAGTCAAATAGGTAGCGTGCGCTAATCTGCTTTTGTATAGAAAGTTTATATATGGGCCAGCACACCATTTTATTCTCATTTCCTTCGTTCATCCTTCGTTCTTGAGAGACCAGAGAGCATATCATCTTCCTTAGACACACTTATAACACATCCACTTGATCATTGGATATTGGATACTTCTTATTATTGATCATTGAAGAGAAGTAGCACCTTGGAGTGGCATATAACCAACCGGAGTCAGATTATACCTTTGGAGTTCAGTGATTTCATCATATTAAGGTATGTTGATTCTATATCCAACTCTAGATTCGTGTTACGGGGAATAAGATGATCATGCTAGCAAAATATTGAGTTCTTGGGTGAATTATTCAAACCACTTCATGTTTGGAATATTGAGATGATTATGCCTTAAGTACCTTGATTAAGAACATCATGATTCGAATCATATTTCAATGAACAAGTAGAGGAAGCTTTTATCTTTGGTAATCCGAATCTAGTAGGTGTATTCATAAGCAATCTTGGACTTGACTTTATCATCACTATTGTTAGACGGATATAAAGGATTGATCATGGAAAGATTTATCTTGTAAAGATGGAATGTTAATCAAACTACAAAATGATAGTTTTTGATTGAGATAAAGGTGTTGATATCGACCGTTAAGCCTTCCGAATTATCGCATGAAGAATTGTATTTGAATTGGAATATGGTTTTATAATAGTATACATATTCTTGAATCCGAAGTTTTTGTTATCCGTAAGATCATTCATAACCGTATGAACATGATATTCATGGAGGTAACATGAATTAACACTGAAGATTTCATCTGGTTTGATCATGTTGAGATCAATCTACTGGCCAGTAGTAAACCGGCATGCACAGTTAGCGCACGCTAAGCTATGTAGATTAACGTGCGCTATCGAGCATGAGTTAACGTACGCTACGTTTGGTACGTAACGTACGTTAGGCCATCAGATGAGTCAGTCGGCTGATCAGTGAAGTACTAACATGCATAGTTAGCGTACGCTAGGCTTTGTTGCTTGCGTGTGCTATCGAGAAGACTTAACGCACCCTACACAGAGTACTTAGCGTGCGCTAAGAAGTTCAGGCAGATTACATTTTATGAAATTTTGGCCGTAAATCGAATTGTTAGACATTCGTACGACGTGAGATAAATTCTATATTATTTCTTTTGTTAAGGTTCGAGCTCATTACGTGATTGATTGAGGGGGGCGACCTTCGAGTGTTCGTTTTTGTGGAAGTATTGTTCTTGTCTTCGAATCGAGGCAAGTACCTTATTTGTTTTATGTATTGATGTTATACATATTGTCATGCATGTATGTCGTTGTTGTATGTCCACCTCGCGTTGGTCTGACGGGATCATCGGGGGATCTATGCTAGCGTGCGCTGGATCATCGGATGGGTTTTTCCACCACGGGTTGGTCTAACGGGATCATCGTGGGTTCTAGGCAGTGAACGCTGGATCGTCGGAATTACCATGTGTATGTTATGATATCATGTTGTGATTATCAGTTGTGTATGTCATTTATGAGTTTCTCGTAGGAGAAGACTTGTTGGTATTTTTGTCGTTTACGTTATTATTCTTCGAGAGATATGAATAATATGTTGTGGTACTTGTACTAGCATCGTTGTGCTAACCCCTTCGGGGGTGAACATTTTGTTTATGTTCAAGATCCAGGAGAGCGGGAAAACAACAACTGGAGCTGCATGACGACGAGGGTGCAGAGTGATGTTCCGGCCGGGTTTATTTGACTGTTGTTTGTTGGTTATTTCAATAAGTACTCGAGTAGCGTAGTCGTTTATGATGAATTTGAATTTGGTGATGTATTAATAAGTTTCTGTTGAACATTTGTATTTTCAGAACTGTTGTATCTTAATTCCGTTACTTCCATTTATTTGTGCCTGTTAATGTATGTTCAATTCTTCAGCCTTGTAAATCCTTATGTAAAGAATTTACGGCGCTGTAATATTCCTGAATATATCGGGGGTGTTACACTACCCACGGCCAAAGCATATGGTATAGTACTCGTTTCCTTTTGTTGTTCCTCATTTTGAGGACATATCTTCGAGGTGAGTTTTATTCCATGTCGCATCGGAAGGAACTCTCTTTTATATTCATCCATCTTAAACTACTTTAAGATTTTATCTATATAAAGGTCTTGGGAAAGTCCTATCATTCTTTTTGCTCTATCCCGGTAGAGACGAACTCTAAGAATGCGATTCCCACATCATTTTCTATTAGTAGAAGGTCATCTATATATAGTACAAAGAATGCGATTTTGCTCCCACTAACCCTATTATATACAAAAGATTCCTCGTCATTTTGCACAAAATCAAACTCTTTGACAGCCTCGTCAAAATGAAGGTTCCAACGATGTGAAGTCTGCTTCAGTCCATAAATAGAATGCTGAAACTTCCACACTTTATGAATATCGACCTCGGACACAAAACCTTTAGGCTGCTCCAGATAGATCTCCTCCTAGAGGAATCCATTAAGGAAAGCTGTCTTTACGTCCATCTGTCATATCTCATAATCGTGGTAGGCAGCTATAGCAAGCATCATTCGAATAGACTTGATCATAGCTACGGGCAAGAAGGTATCGTGGTAATCAGTCCCTTCTTTTTGGGTATATACCCTTTGCCACAAGCCTGACCTTATAAGTGTCAAAATTAGATAAAATTGAAAACTAATTAATATCCTGCAGCTTGTTTACTGTATCTGTTAGCGTATGCCCTTGAATGCCACTCTGAGGATAAGAGATTTAGGGCATTTATATATGATTATGAATTTATTAATAAAAAGACAGTGATTATTTATTTATTTATTATATATCATTGGCGTTCTTGAATTGGTAAATAAATAGAAATAATGTCCATGCTTTTGAGTAGAAATATTCACTCCTTATGAGATAAGGAATCTTACACTGGAAGTGTTTAGAACTCAAATTGCTTAACTTACCCCCGCAAGTTGATGAAATTTAATTGGGCATTAAGTTTCAATGGAAGACTTGTATATCGTATGCTCGGACATGTGCATGTCTTCACTTAGGAGTAGTGGGAGCATTCGGTATAGGTATGCTAATTAGATTAGTATACTCAGATATGATTCACCTCAATTTGGTGATTTCACTCTAAGATAGTTAATGACCGAATTGTGAGGTTATGATAGGTATGCTAGAACCTTTGACTTGAGGGTTCAGTAGAAGATGTGCTTGTTTCATTAAGTTACTCATTAGAGTAGTTCGATACAATCAGCTGTCTGTAAGGATCAACCTCGAAGTGCAACTTAATAGGCAAGTAACAGTCTTTATGGAATACCAAGAAAGTATTATTTCTCGTATAAGTGAACAGGATAATGTCCTATGTGGTTAGTGGCAAATAAGATCAAAAGTCTTTGGCCAAAGCAACTGAGCTAGTTGTATTTGATCAATGGAGCTCTATGATCTTGATTTGCATTAACACATGCATAAAGTGAAGTATAGATAGAGTTAGACTTTATCGTGACCCTAAAGCTTGACTGGACATATGATTGAAGGGTTTATACGTATACCGTTTTCATAACAGGTTTTGGAGTGATTTCTATCATTCATTCTCAGTTAGGTTACGGTGTGAGCTATAGACTTGCTAAGTGTTCCTCACGCTCCTTGGATCCTCACATTGCTATCTGAGAAGAACCTACAGAGTCGTCCATACAGGATCAATATGGATTAAATTAAGCTTTTTCTCTCGTAGTAAATATTGGACATTGGGTTTCTAATTTAATTTAATTTATTGGATAGATTAAATCGGTCATATGAATTAAATAATTACTGGATAATTAAATTTAATTCAAATATAATTATTTTTTGGAAAAATTAATTACATATTATTAGATAATTAATTGATTACATTAATTAATTAATTCAAATACACTGTGATGGACCAAGATTTATCTATTGAACTAGATACACAGGGATCCAGAACACGAACTAGATGTTTGGACCATCTATAAGTCCATTATGGCCACCCCCTCATTATTCCTCTCACATGGATTTTGCTTTATGCGTTTGGTCATAATGCCATGTGAAGAAATATTATATTGGGGAGACTTTGAAAAGTGGGTGGTGTGAATATTATATATCAACACCACCTCACTTTGAGAACTTACGTTAGCAAACATAGAGAGAAAAAGAAACCAACTTTCCAACTTAGTTTTCTTCTTACCAAGGGCTTGCTATATCTTCTATAGCTGTGTTCTTGGAGAACTAGAAGAGTAGAGTATTATTTCAGGAATTTTTTTCCAATGCGTGAATCGTAGAGACGTTTGGCATTTTCAATGTTAGAATTCCAAAAGCTTCACGGATCGTATTCTTGTTTGTCATCATCAGATAAAGAAGTCGGGTAAATGAAGGTATGGTTTCAATTCTTTTATATATTCGTTTATAGGATCCTTGATAGATCCTCTCTAGGAGTTCGGATGAGCAAGGTCTGTGTGATTTTTAATTTTCGATGCATATTTGTGGCGTAAACTCCAACAGTGGCATTGGAGCGAGGTCAATGCGATCGTATAGATGATATTTTTACATTTTGAATGCATGTTTGATGGTGTTTTGTGATTTGGAATCATATGATGATTGTAAATATTTAATTTTTTGGCATAGTAATATTTTTCATGATTTTATATTATGATATAAATCTAGATTTTCTTCGAAAAATGATTTATATTAATATATGAATGTCAGAAATCATAAGATCTTCGAAATCTGCCCGAAAAAGAGCCTCGTGTTTTTGTTGGATGAAATAGTACTCGGCTGCTTGGAGGTACCCGACTGGTGATCGGAAGAACCTAGCTGGTGCTGGGAGAACCATGCTGGTGCTGGGACAGAACCCACCTGGTACTGGGGAAACCCGACTTGTGCTGGGGTAGTACCCGTTGAGTGCCGAGGGAACCCAACTGATGCCGAGCCCAGCCGAGAGTGACTCGGCTGATGCTGAGCACTACCCAGCTAGGTGCCAACAGTAACTCGGCTGGTGCCGGGTAACGCCCAGCTGGTGCAGGGTAATGTCCACCTGCTGCCTGGCAGCATCCTGGCTGTGGAACCAGACCCCGTTTTTTAGTATATTTTCGAAAATTAATTTGCCCAATATAAAATTATGTTTAATTTGATTAAATCATTAAATTCGGAATTTTTTGATGGTTGGAAAATTTAAAGGAAAATATTTTGAGCGCTTACTATGCACAAATTAAATTATCGATTATTATTTAATTGTTGGATTAATTTAAACCATTACTTGTTGTATGTTTTATATATCTGTGTGATGGTGATGTAGTTCATGGATCTAATTTTTGAATCATTACAATTCGATGGAGTTGTAAAGGGCGGTTTTGAGCCTATTTATTTATTTTACTAGAATGTTTGTATAGATTGCAAGTTATTCAAATGTAATAGATAATTTTTTCAAGACGGTGGCCCAAGTCAATCCATTATGAAGACGGCGATTCAGACTAGTATTTTATTTTCTTTTATTTTGTTGGGTCATTTTCTTGGCCCAATATTTAAGAAATGTCCATGAACTACATATTGGTAGCAACTAGGTTGTTATTTACTTTATTCATATTGTATGAATATCAAACCGCGATTACAAATGAATTAACATGTAAAGTGAAACGTAAATTGCGAAATACTCTCACATAACAAACACTAAGTTGGAAAGGGTGCAAGGTATCCTATCCTCCGTCAAACTCTTGGAAGATTGAAACCTAAACCGAAATGATATTCTTCCGAGTATGTCGGGGTATTATTTTGGGGATGGTCAATAATTTCCTCGAGTGCAGTACATGCCTTCGGTTGTGACAAATAGAACCTCTATAGACCATATGGGTTGATGGGTAAGATTTAATTATCAGACTGATAAGAGTTGATGGTTTAAACATAGATAGTTCAGTGAGCCATAGAAATCATATGGGTTGAGGGCAAGTGAACTAGGGGTAGAAGAAAGACCAAATCATCAATTAGATGGGTCGGTGTTGGACACCACTTTGTAAAACTAATAGATCGAAAACCATATGAGCTGCCCTCTATTAACTTTATAAGGAACTTGATCATCACCAAGAAGTCGAGCGGTTGATGACTTTTGGTTTTTCACATGGGAGTGTGTTTTTCCGACAAAATTAGTAGGAGTAGAGTCATGGATAGAAAAGTCTTTTATTCTAAGTACTCGGATCATAATTCATTGACACTAATTAAATCTGATTTATTTTATGTAGAATTAAAATTTCAAAAAATGACAATGAATCCACTTACAATACTTCTTGAAAAGAACAACCTAACCGGAGCAACCTTTGTGGACTGGCTCCGAAATCTGAGGATAGTCCTCAGTATGGAGTCGTTGGGATATGCCTTGGAGGCGGACATCCCACCGGCTCCTACTCGGACCAGGGCTAATTAGGATGAGGTTGAAACTCATGAGAAGTGGGTCAAAGATGATGTCAGAGTCCGTGGCTCTATGGTGGCCTCTATGACTAATGAGCTGCAGAGAGCACACGAGACAATGACTTTGTTAGGTAGATACTGGATCATCTGACCGAACTCTATATGGATTATATCCGAACAACTCGATATGAGATTCGAAGCAGCTGTTTAGATCTCAGATGAAGGAAGGAGAGAAAGTTGGGGACTATATCCTCAAGATGATCTATATGATCGAGAGATTGGAAGCTCTTGATTTTAGGATGCACGTTTCTCTCCAAATTGATCTCATCCTTCAATGTATGCCTGACTCCTTCTCACAATTTTGTTATGAATTTTAACCACAATGAGATCACTTACAATCTAGCAAGGTTGAAATAAACTGTCTACTGGTCGTTCTCAAATGAAGACACCGAGAGTAAAGGAGGCTGCACTTGTTATCTCTTTTGGGCCTCAGAGGTCTAATAACAGGAAGAAAAACAAAAAGCAGCTAGGGCCCAACGCTGTGGTCGGAAAGGGAAAGGGAAAGGCATCAATTGTTCTAAAGGCAAGTAAGGCCAAGCAAATGAACATATGCCCAAAATGCAGTGTGTTGGGCCCAATGGAGAAAGGCCTGTCCTCAGCTTGATGGTGCTTTAGGTACTGAACTTTTAGTATTGGAAAAATATTGTTCTACTACTGTATATTCTACTTCCTGGATTTTGGATTCAGGTGCTAGTTCTCACATTTGCAATAGTGAATCAGGTTCTTGAACGAAGTAGGAGGCTTGGAGATGAGGAAGTGATGATAACAGTCGGAAGTAGAAATAGTGTCAAGGCTACCATATCGGATCATTTCTTTTGGATTTGAAATCCTATTTTCTTTTAACTTTAGATGATGTATTGGGTTGCCCAATTGGCATAAAAGTATTGTATCCATTCCAGCTATGGATCGAAATGGTTTTCACTCTTTCATTCGCAATGGCAATTGCAAAGGTTTATTTTGGAAATAAATTAGTTGGTTATGCTACATTGCTGAATGGACTTTATCATCTAAATATACTAAACAAAACAGTTGTGAATAATCTGACTAGAAAGCGTGGTAGAGATGAATAACCAAGCTTGAAGTGGCATCTTAGACTTGGTCATGTTACTCAAACCAAGATTTATAAGATGGAGAAAGATGGACTTATGGGTCCATTGGGATCTAATCCCTTTCTTACTTATAAATCTTGCCTTAAGGACAAAATGATCAAGTCCCCCTTCACTGGGACTTTTGAAAGAGTTGTTGAGAAACTTAAATCAATTCACATTGATGTATGTGGTGCTTTAGATGCAGAAACGAGATGGATATATGTACTTCATCACGTTTACTGATGATTATACTAGATATAGTTTTGTGTACATGATGAAGCACAAATCCGAAGCCTTTGAGAAATTCAAGGAATTTAAGGCTCTAGTCAAAAATTAAACTGGTCATCATGTTAAGGTACTTCGGTCAGACTAAGGAGGTGAATACATGAGTACCGAGTTTGACAAATTCTGAAAAGAACATGGAATAGTATCATAATTTACACCCTCGACAACTCCTCAGTTAAATGATATTTCAGAAAGAATGAATTGAACCTTGTCATGGTTCAATCCATACTTAACTATACTGATTTACCCATCTATATATGGATACATACACTACTTACTGCGCCCATATCTTGAACATATGTCTTTCCAAAAATGTTCCTACAACACCACAGGAGATGTGGAGAGGTAGGAAACAAAGTCTTAATCGTATTAAGATATGAGGATACCCCGTCTATGTCAAGAAGACTAAGGTGGAGAGATTGACAGCTAGGTCTGTTAAAGGACATCTCATAGGATACCCATCTGATTCAATGGGTTATCTATTCTACATACCCGAAGATCATAGGATCGTCGTTGCTTTACAAGCACACTTTCTAGAAGACGAGTTCATTCAGGAAGGTGGAACAGGTAGAAATATTTCTTTGGAAGAACATATTGAAACACCAAAAGAGAACCTATGCAAGAAGAAGGAACTGAACCTTCTGAAACACAACCATTACCACAGCATAGGTTGATAGGATATCTTAACTACTTGTGAGGTATGGCTGCATGTATCTGGCAGAACTAGGTCTCCACCAAATAGATGCTAGCCAAGTGTATGATCTTATATCGCATGAACAAGCGATGTAGATGTGGATTCCACGAAGTGACGTGAGGCCATGGAAGCAGGGATAGACTCGATGCACACAAAGAAGGTCTGGACATTGGTAGATCAACCATAGGGCATGGTGCCTATTGGGAATAAATGGATCTTAAAAAGGAAGACAGATTGGGATGGCAACGTGGAAGCCTACAAAGTTAGGTTTGTGTCTAAGGATTATACCCAAACGGAAGGTATCGATTATCAGGAAAACTTTTCAGCAGTTGCCATGATCAAGTCTATTCGCATGATTCTTGCCGTAGCCGCCTACTATGATTATGAGATATGACATATGTGTTTGGAATACATTTAGGATTTTGATGATGTCATCCATGTATTCTAAGTTTAATTCAAACGTAATGTTCTAAGTACTTGTCATTGTAAAGAAGAACCAAATGAGTATCTTCTATAGGCCTTTTTAAACTTACAATAAGGATTGATCAAATAGGCTAAATCCGTTCAGCCGAGTATCGCTAGTCAAAATATCAATTGAGTATCGCCAAGTGAAAATAGCAGCTAAGTATCGAATATCAGCTAAGTATCGCAGATAAGCTGAGTATCGCATAACAGCTAAGTATCGAATATCAGCTGAGTATCGCATATCAGTTGAGTATCAGATATCAATTGAGTATTGCATATTGGCTAAGTATGGAATTTGAGCTGAGTATCGCATATTGGCTAGTATCACCAAGTCAGAATATCAACTGAGATTGGTCAAGATAGAACAACAGCTGAGTTTAGCCAAGATAGAACTTCAACTATGGACATCAAAATACTTGGACAAAATTTAGCAAATATTAATCAACTATGTCTACATCGGCAAACATTGAAAAGTCGAAAAAGACGGCAAAACACATACGGACGTAAACAAAGACAAGGAGACAGTGAATGATTCCTACAAGTTAAGGAAGAAAATATTCCTTGAGATTCGCGCTCTGAAGACTTCCTATTACATAAATCAAAGAAAATGGCGCGAACAACTATATATCTTCAAATGGGCAGATTTGAAGAAAGTGACAAGCCATGCAAATAGATAAAATGTTAAACAAAGAAGTCCCTCTCCAATGGACCGATTTGTTCAGGATGCAACAACTATGAAAAAGCTCAAGATCAACTATAAATATCTGAAGTACTAATGAGCAGAAGCACGATGTGATTACACTTATAATCAATCAAAGCAATCAAAAGCAATACAAGCTACAACTATAGCATCATGAAGAGAAAATATCATAAGAATCAAATACTGAGAAGCTCTTACAAGTTGGAGAAGACAAACACTCGTGTCTTAAAGTTTTGAGTATGGGGTACTTTTTTGGACGAGGTTCTTGAAAGTAAAATGTTGTAAGGCATCCACGAGTTCTTAATTGGAAGGTAATAGACAACTTGAGAGTTGTTGAGGCATCCACGGGTTTTCGATCAAGAGGTGATAGGCAACCAAAGGGAAGGAGTTACAACGGCCATGGGTTTTCACTGGTTGAAAGCTGTTGTAACTAGATTTATTGTAACCATTGAAATTTATAGTGAATTCATCTCCAAGAGGATTGGAAAGAAGTGTATCAGTAGAGGATTACCCCACCTCTGAAATCACTATAAGTGTTGTGTTATTTATTGTTTACTACTTTAAACATCATACGTAACTGCTGCATCCATATTTAACTATTGCATCAAAAGTCAGGTAAGTCTCATAATATCTGTCAGCTAACTTCTGAGCTGTACTTAGATAAGATTTCAGTTGTTGGTCCCCTCTGGAAGTGACACTTGTCCCCAGTTCAAGCTCTGGCATAATGATGTGGATTGTCTTCATTGTATCAACACGATGGCGTGCTTTGTCCTCACTCACGCGTACCCTGAGAAACTTACCAGGGGGTCACCCCTCCCATAACTACTCCAAGCCAAGCACGTTTAAATTTGAAGTTTCTATGAGATGGCTACCAGAATAGAAAATGCATCTTGCTGGTATGAGTAGTCCAAATTAATTCAATTGACCACTTTATAGTAGAGATCTTATGGGTCGAATCACAAGTTGTGATGTACGTCTTAAGACCACGCAGGCAGGATGATGGGCCGTAGCCCAACAATCCCCCCAACACCTGCCAACATCGGCCTCAGTACTTGGAAATCTCCGCTCATGCCAGTTGTATTTCCATCCCTGTTTACTTCCACTACGCCAGCATCTCAATTCCGGCTATACAAACACCTTTAGTTTCATCCCCGTTTATCTCCACTGCACCAGCATCTCAGTTCCGGCTATATGGACACCTCCACTATACGCCAAGCCTATTAGTTCCACCGCTTCTGGGAACCTTTGCTGCAGCATACTCCCAAGTGAATTCGAACCCGTGATCGGCTCCAATACCAGTTGTTGGTCCCCTATGGAAGTGACACTTGTCCCCGGTTCCATCTCTGGAAGAATGATGAGGACTGTTCTCGATGTACCAACATGAGTCTTTTCTAGCACACTTGTCCTCACTCATGCGCACCCTGAGAAACTTCCCATGGGGTCACCCATCCCATAACTACTCCAAGCCAAACACGCTTAACTTTGAAGTTTCTATGAGATGGCTACCAGAAAAGAAGCTTCATCTTGTTGGGATGAGTAGTCCAAATCAATTCAGTTAACCACTTTCTAGTAGAGATCTCACGGGTTGAATCGCAGGCTACGTCGTACATCTTAAGCCCATGCATGCAAGATGCTGGGCCGTAGCCCAACAAGATGGACATGAAGATAGATTTCCTAAGTGGATACCTCAAAGAGAAAACCTATATGGAACAGCCTATAGGCTTCATGTCCACTATCAGTATTTATAAAGTTTGCAAATTTCAACTTGCCATTTATGGATTGAAGCAAGCTTCATGAAGTTGGAATCATCGATTTGACAAAGCAGTCAAAGAGTTTGACTTCGTGCAAGATAAAGAGGAACCTTGTGTTTACAGGAAGGCTAGTGGGAAAAAAATCGCGTTCTTAGTATTATATGTAGATGACATTCGACTAATAGGAAACGACGTTGGAATGCTCAGTTCTGTGAAAGCTTGGCTTTCAAACATATTTATGAAATACTTGGAAGAAGATTTCTATATTCTGGGTATTTTCATCTATAGAAATTGAGCGAAGAGAATGATAGGACTTTCCCAAGCCCTCTATATAGAAAAGATCCTAAAGAGGTTTAGGATGGAAGATTCTAAAAGAGGGATCTTACCTATGCGACATGGTTTAAAACTCACAAAATATATCTGTCCCCAGAGTGAGGAAGACATGATGGAGATGAGATAGGTACTCTACGCATCGACTGTGGGTAGCCTCATGTACATAATGTTGTGTACGAGACCGGACATTACATATGTTGTGAGCGTAGTCAGTCAGTTTCAAGCAGAGCCAGGTAAAAAACATTAGACAGCCCTAAAGAA
Source organism: Orobanche coerulescens (assembly GCA_033398695.1). Taxonomy (NCBI): domain Eukaryota; kingdom Viridiplantae; phylum Streptophyta; class Magnoliopsida; order Lamiales; family Orobanchaceae; genus Orobanche; species Orobanche coerulescens. The sequence continues at coordinate 54,086,900 of CM065811.1, forward strand.
CATTCTAAAGTACCTTAAATGGATCAAAGAAATGGTTCATACATACAATGGCGGAGAATTGAGAGTGAATGGGTTCACAGACTCGGATATCCATGGCAATGCGGACAAATGAAAGTCCACTTCAGGGTATATATTTACTCTGAATGGTGGAGCAGTTTCTTGGATGAGATCCAAGCAAACTGCGACTGCACATTCCACCTGGTAGGCCGAGTACCAGGCTGCCTCGGAGGTGTCAAGGGAAGCATTTCGGATCAATAAGTATCTTGAAGAACTTCAAGTGGTTCCATGCGCAAAGCTGTCGTTGTCGCTTTACTGTGACAATGAAGGAGTTGTTGCACATGCTAAAGAACCTAGGTCTCATCATAAAACCAAGCATATTTAGAGAAAGTATCACATCGTCATAGAGATGGTGAAGAATAGATACGTTGAACTATAGAGGATAGACTCATCAAATAACCTTGCTGGCCCGCTTACCAAGCCACTATCGCAGATTGTCTTGGAGCAGCATCTGGAAAATATGGGTATTAGATATCACAATATGTGGCATTGAGTGCGAATAGGAGATTGTTAGCGTATGCCCTCGAATTCCACTCTGAGGATAATAGAGTTAGGCATTTATATGTGATTATGAACTTATTAACAAAAGGCAGTGATTATTTCATTATTTATTGTATACTATTGGCATTCTTGATTTGGTAAATAACTAGAAATAATGTTCGTACTTTCTAATAGAAACATTCCATTCCTTATAAGATAAGGAGTCTTTAACTGGAAGTATTTAGAAGTTAAATCGCTTAACTTATCCGCAAGTCAATGAAACTTAACTGGGCATTACGTTTAAATGAATGACTTGTCTATCGTATGCTTGGATATGTGTACGTTTTCACTCAGGATTAGTGGAAGCATTCGGTATAGGTATTCTAATTGGATTAGTATACTCGGATACAACTCACCTCGATTTGGTCACATGAATTTCACTCTAGGATAGTCAATGACTGAATTGTAAGGTTATGATAGTTATCTGTGAACCTTTGACTTGACGGTTCAGTAGAAGATGTGCTTGTTTCATTAATTTAGTCATTAGAGTAGTTCGATTCAATCACCTGTTGGTATAGATCAACCTCGAAGTGCAACTTAATAGGCAAGTAGCAGTCTTTACTGAATACCAAGAAATGACTCTTTCTCCTGTAAGTGAACAGGATAATGTCCTATGCGGTTAGTTGTAAATAAGATCAAAAGTCATTGGCCAAAGTAACTGAGCTAGTTGTATTTGATACACGATAGCTCTATAATCTTTATTTGCATTAACACATGCACATCATCAAGTATAAATAGGGTTTGACTTTATGTGACCTTAAAACTTGATCGGGACATATGATTGAAGAGTTTATGCATATATGATATTCATAACAGGTTTTGTAGTGATTTCTATCATTCGTTCTCAGTTGGATTATAGTGTGGGCCACAGGCTGGCTAAGTGTTCCTCACGCTCTTTGGATCCTTCCATTGCTAACTGAGACGAACCTACAGGGTCGCGCATACAGAATTAATAATGGATTACATTAAGCTTTTTGTCTCTTAGTAAATATTGGACATTAGGTTTCTAATTGAATTTAATTTATTGGTTAGATGAATTAAATAATTATTGGGTAATTAAATTCAATTAAAATCTTATTATTTCTTGGAGAAATTAAATATATGGTATTTGATATAATAATTAATTAATTACATTAATTAATTAGTTCAAATACATTGTGATGAACCAAGATTTATCTATCAGACGAGATACACGGAGATCCAGAACACGGACTAGAGGGTTGGGCCATCTAGAAGTCCATTATGGCCGTCCCCACATGATTCCTCTCACATGGATTTTGCTTTATGCATTTGGTCATAACCTGCCATGTGAATGAATATTATATCTGGGGAGACTTTGAAAAGTGGGTGCTGGGAATATTATATATCAACATCACCCCATTTTGAGAACTTACGTGAGAAGACACAGATATAAAAAGAAACCAAGTTTCCAATTTAGCTTTGTTCTTACCAAGGGCGTACTTTATCTTCTGTAAAGTGTTTTTAGAGAACTAGAAGCATTTTTCTGATGCGTGAATCATAGAGACATTCGGTATTTTTGATTTTGGAATTCCAAAAGTGTAATATCAGCATTTTTCTTTTCCTGGTATTTTCTTTTTGGTGTGTTTTTCATTTTTAGCGACTTGCTTGTGATCATATTGATATTTCGAGAATATTTTATACTGGACTTTTTGTCATCCGAGCTTGTTTCGGACTTGTTTTACTCAATTCCGTGTTTAATGTCATTTCCATCGCTATTTCATTCGATTCTCGCAACCGTTGTTCGGAACCGCCATTAGGGGTTGCCGCAAATCCGTCTCATGTTGTTATGCATGTTGTGAGCTTTCGTTTGTTGTTTCAATCATGTATCGTGTGTTTCGGATGTTTTGGGCCATTTTGTAATTTCCCAAAGTTTTGGGGTGATTACTAACATTGTAGTTTTCTGAACCCTTGGGTAGTCGGAATCGTGTTTTCTTTTAGCGCTTTGGTTCTGACTCGATCTTATTGTTCGTGTGTCTTCTTCGGCCCGTTGTTTGGTGTCGGATGCGCGTTGTTTTCATCCGAGATGGAATTCGCTGTTTTCCATCCTTAAGTGTTGTCTGTGCTGTTGTCTGCACTCGTTAGCGCACGCTATTGTTGTTGTGTAGCGCGCGCTATCATTGGTTTGTAGCGCATACTACGTTCTTTTAGTAGCACACGCTAACGACTCGAGCACAGCGGTGACAGTGAGTTGTTCCTGCTCTCTGCTCTCTGGACGAGCAGCCTAGCGCACGCTAAGATTGTGTTTTAGCGCACGCTATGGTTTAGGCTTAGCGCGCGCTGGGTGTCCGGTAGCGCGCGCTAATGCAGCAGTCGAGAACTGGGCAAAATGTTTTTGGACTCGGCCTGGTGTCCTGGTAGCGCACGCTATGGCCCAATAGCGTGCAATATCGAGGGGCTTTTAGCGCGCGGTATCCTCTAGTAGCGCACGCTAACGGGCCAGAACCGTATGTTCTGGACTGGTTTTTGGCTGGGTTAGCGCACGCTAACTTTGATCGTTAGTGCACGCTAAAGCTCTCTGGCTATATAAACCAGAGAGTTGACCCAGATTCGTCTCATTATTCATTTCTCCTCCTCCTCCACGAACGAGTGATTCTTTAGGCGATTTGAAGGCGATTTCTTCTTCCAATCACTTCAGATATCATTTTCCTTGAGATCTTGGTGTATATTAACAACACCAACACTTGTTCTTCATCCTCTATCCAAGGTAATCTCCTAGAACCCTATTTTAGGAAATTTGGGGTTTTTTGAGTTTTTGTCCGATTCGTTCCTTATTGTTCATTAATCCATGATGTATATGATTAATCTTGGTGGTATTCTTGTTTCCCTACGAGTTCATGGTAAGGTTAGTGATATTTATGAAATCGAGAGGGTTCGGTTGCGATCCGTCCTCGTCGTTATCTTGTAAGAACTTACATGTATCGTAGGAGGGGGTTTCGGGTGTTTTACATTATTGTTATTCTTGTCGAATTGGTTGTAATGGTGTTTGACGAATCGTCTAGGTCCGGTGTGTCCAATTTCTCACAACCGTGATTGTTTCATTCTGTCTTTTCGTCGTGATAATCGAGGCAAGTACCCTCAATGAACTTACATGCTTAACATGGTAGTATTGCATGAGTAAGGTGTGTGTGTATGCTCACTACAGGTTAGATCCGACGGGGTCTCGGTAGGGGTCCATAGAGGTGTGGATCGACGAGCTTGGATTTTAACCACTACGGGTTAGATCCGACGGGGTCTCGGTAGGGGTCCACAGAGGCGTGGATCAATGGTTAATTGTGGTGCATTTCATAATGTGTTTTGGGTTATGGCGTTTTTGGAAATGTGTGTTTCAACTGATGTTTTCTCATTTGCATGCTTTGACTACATATGTAAGGTGTAAGTTGTTCATTCGGTTACCTGTACCAGCGTAATTGCTAACCCCTTTGGGGACCCGTTTTGGGGAAATTCTTGTTATGAATTTTAGGTTATGTTCAGTCGGACGATCGGGCACTGGGGCAGTACGAGGATGCTGGACAGGGTTGATGACGTGTGCAATTGAGTCTCTTTATTTCCGTTGTCCTTTTTGATACATTTGTTTTTCTTTAAACTTGTGAACTTATAGAAAGTACTCGCGAGTACTTAGGCATTTCTACTGGGAATGTGGTTTGTATTATTATATGTTATTTATGATTGTCAGTGGCATTTCATTTATTTTCGTCCTGGTGATGTGTGTTTTCTCGCTAACTGAGATAGTTAGACCAGTGGTATTTCTTAATTCGCCTGGTGGGTCCCATATAGGGGTCCACGGCGCTGTAATATTCCCTTAATATCTCGGGGGTGTTACAGAAAATAGTATCAGAGCACTAGGTTTATGGATACCTAGGCTTGTCGGTTATTTGGGTCTAGTCGTGTTTTATTTCTGCACATCATCACCGGGCTGCCATTATCTTGGTACTTCCAGTGCTCGTAAGTTTTCCTTACTCAATTCCTTGTCTCCTTGTATCGTACTTCCGATTCTTGAACTGTGACTATTTTTCCCCTCGTACTTATCATCGAATTGCTTTTGCTACCTCGTATCTTCAGTATGGATGCTGGGAGAGGCCAAGGTAGAGGTCACGGCCGTGGTCGTGGACGCGGTCGGGGATGTAGGGCAGCCAGTGAGATGGCCACGTCACACAATTCTGGGGCCGGTAGTACTGATGGTCATCAGAGCCATAGTCCTACTCAAGAGCGTGGAACCAGTGGTGGCGCCGATCTTGGTGTTGCAGTTGTGATGCAACAAATGGTGAACCAAATGGCTGCGATAGCTCAGGCAGTTCAGAACCCGACTCCGGCCCATGCTACTCGGGGCGGAGCAGATCGTTGGCTTCAGGATGTCATCAAGATGCATCCTCCTCAATTTTCGGGGGCTTCAGACCCGATTGGTTGGGAGGGGTGGATCAAGGAGATATCCAAGGTCTTTGTTGCCACCAACTGTCCCGAGGATCGCAAGGTCCCTATTGCCCAGTATTTTCTCACTGGGGACGCTACTGACTGGTGGGAGGCTGTTGAGCCTAGGGACTATGTTGCTTCATGGGTCGAGTTCAAAGACCTGATAGAGACTGAATATTGCCCGTTGCTAGTTAAACAGGCTCGAGTCCATGCTTTCAAGGATGCTCAGCCTCGGGATATTCCTGTTTCTGAGGCAATTGCTGATTATAACTGGGAGTTGGGCTTTGTGAAGGCCCAAGTTACAGAGGACAGCAACAAGATTTTCCACTTTTCCAGACGGATGAAACTGAAGATTCATGACTACATGTCTGGGCTCGCCTGCACCACCTTGAAGGATTATCATAGTAGAGCTCTTGCATATGATATGTTTTTGATAGCCAGTGAGGCGGATCGTGAGAGCAAGAAATAGAAGTCCGTCGGAAATTTTTTGGGCCACAAGGGTGGAGGTCAGTAGAAATCTCAGTCTGCTAACTTTCCCACTAGTGGTTGTCCAACTCGTTCTACTGGGGGTTTCCGCGAGGCTGCCAGTACTCCTTCCCGTGATGTGAAGTGTTTTAACTGTGGCCGACTGGGCCCCGTCAGTCGAACTTGTCTGAGTCCTTTTCTGACGTGTAATCGGTGTGGCTAGCCGGTCCACAAGGCTGCTTTCTGTGCTGAGAGAGAGAGAACTCTTGGTGCCCAGACTTCCTTCCCAGCGCCTAGGGAACCGAGTGTGAACCAAGGGTCGTTTGCTTCTCAGCCCCCGCCGAGTGCCCGTCGAGGGAGTGGTCGGGGTCAGCCCGCTAGAGGGGGAGATTCCAGTGTCGGCTCCGCCCATCCGCGTGTTTATTAGATGAGGAGGGCCGATGGTCCAGCCTCCACCGTGGCCACAGGTACCGTTCATATTCAGTCTCATCCTGTCAGTGTGCTTTTTGATTCGGGTGCTACGCATTCATTCATCTCTCTGGAGTGTCTGCACTGTTTGAGTCTCGACTGTTTGACGCCTTGTGAGCCTTTTATCGTTAAGCTTCCTAGCGGTGATAGGATCGTTGGTGATCAGGAGGTCCGCGACTGTTCTTTGTTTATTTGTGAGAGGGCTTGGCTCTCTAATCTTATTGTTGTGAGTATTGAGGGTGAGGGTTTGATTTTCGGGGATGATTGGCTTAAGAGGCATGGTGCAATCATGAAATACCGCACGAGAATCATCACCATGCTAGCCGAGGACAACATCGAGCACTCTTTCGCGGGGCGAAATAGGGGAAACCAGAAGTTCGTGGTTAACGCCTTGAAGGCGATGAGACTCTTGCGGAATGGGTGTACTGGTTACTGGTGTTATGCCTTGAAGGCGGAGGATGGTGGGGTCGAGTTTTCATTGATCCCAGTCGTCATTGAGTTCCCTGATGTCTTTCCTGACGAGTTACCGGGGTTATCACCGGACCGTGAGGTTGAGTTTGCTATTGAGTTAGAGCCGGGTGCGGCTCTGATTTCGAAGCCGCCGTCTCGCATGGCCCCTTCAGAGATGGCTGAGTTGAAGAAGCAGTTGAGTGAGCTTATTGAGTCAGGGTATATTCGACCGAGCGCTTCACCTTGGGGTGCACCGGTTCTGTTTGTGCAGAAGAAGGATGGTTCACCGCGTTTATGTATCGACTACCGCGAGCTAAACAAGGTGACCATCAAGAACAAGTATCCCTTTCCAAGGATTGATGACTTGTTTGATCAGTTGCAGGGAGCTGCGGTATTCTCGAAGATCGACTTCAGATCGGGATACTATCAGCTTTGGGTAAAGGAGTCCGATGTTACGAAAACAACTTTTCGGACGAGATACAGACATTATGAGTTTGTGGTTATGCCCTTTGGGCTAACCAACACGCCGGCAGTGTTCATGCAGTTGATGAACAAATTTTTCATAGAGTATTTGGATAAGTGTGTCGTCGTCTTCATTGACGATATCCTTATCTATTCGAGGAATGAGGAGGAGCATGCGCATCATCTGCGTATGGTGTTAGACATTTTGAGGACCGAGCGACTCTATGCGAAGTTCTCGAAATGTCAATTCTGGCGGAAGGAGGTGATGTTTCTGGGTCACGTGATTTCAGCCAAGGGGGTCCGTATGGATCCACAGAAGATTGAGGCAGTGTTGGATTGGCCACCACCTAAGAATGTGAAAGAGGTCCATAATTTCTTGGGTTTGGCTAGCTACGATTGTAGGTTTGTCGAGGGGTTCTCGAAACTGCCTAGGCCACTTACACAGTTGCTTCAGAAATCTAAGAAGTTCGTCTGGAATCACGAAAGACAATCAAATTTTGAGGAGCTAAAGAGGCGTTTGACTTCAGCCCCAATTTTAGCGTTGCCATCTGGCAACGAGGGTTTTGCCATTTATAGCGATGCTTTGGGTTAGGGTCTTGGATGCGTGCTGATGCAGCACGGCAAGACTATTGCGTATGTGTCTAGACAGTTGAGGCCGTATGAGCTCAACTAACTCACAATTTGGAGTTAGTGGCAGTTGTTTTACGCTCAAGATTTGGCGTCACTATCTTTTTGGCTCTACATGTCAGATTTTTACCAATCATAAAATTCTGAAGTACATATTCACTCAGCGGGAGTTGAATGTGAGGCAGAGGAGGTGGTTGGAGTTGATTAAGGATTCTGACCTCGAGATCCTTTATCATCTGGGCAAGGCGAACGTCATGGCGGATGCCTTGAGTCGGAGACCGGTTGCGTTGCGGACGCTTGAGATACTTACATCTCAATCTGAGCTTCAGCGAGATTTGATTGAGTTAAGTGTTGAGATTTTGTTGCCAGGAGCTGTCGGGCAACTTTGCGCTTTGGAGATTTCGTGATCGCTGATCGATGAAATTAAACTGAAGCAGTTGAAGGATCCGATGATTACTCAAATCCGAGAGAATGTCCTTAAGGGAAAGTCTCCTGGATTTGTGATTCACAAGGATGGTGTGTTGACATTCCAGAGTCGGCTTTGTGTACCGAACGACTTGGAATTGAGGCAGAGTATTTTGCGTGAGGCCCATGCTACGCCTTACTCAGTTCATACTGGTTCGAGTAAGATGTACAAGGACCTAAGGAGGAACTTTTGGTGGAACGACATGAAAAAGGAGGTCGCGGTTTGTAGCGAGATGTTTGACTTGTCAGCAGGTCAAAATCGAGCATCCGCAGCCAGCCAGATTGTTGCAGTCGCTTCCCGTTACGGAATGGAAATGGGAAGATATTTCGATGGACTTTGTCACGAATTTGCCGAGGTCGAGGTCTAGTATGAATATGGTTTGGGTGATTGTGGATCGTCTGACCAAGTCGGCACACTTTCTGGGCATCAAGGATACTTGGGGTCCGGAAAGGTTGGCTCGTGTTTTCATTGCGCAGATTGTGAGGCTTCATGGTACTGCAAAGTCTATTATTTCGGATCGTGATGGCCGTTTTGTATCGCACTTTTGGCAGGTGGTACATAAGGCGTTGGGTACTCGTTTGCGTCTGAGCACTTCTTTTCATCCTCAGACGGATGGGCAGTGGGAGCGCACTTTCCAGACATTTGAGGATATGTTGCGCGCTTGTGCTCTCGATTGGAGCATTGATTGGGTGGAGCATTTGCCATTGATCGAGTTCACGTACAACAATAGTTGGCACGTGTCGATTCGAATGGCACCGTATGAGGCACTTTATGGGCGGCGATGTCGATCGCCGATTTGCTAGAACGAGGCGTCCGATTTGGTCGGGACCGAACTGGATATCGCTATGGAGACGAGGCGGAAGGTGGAATTGATTCGGGAGAGGATGTTGACTGCTCAGAGTCGACAGAAGTCATATGCTGACGTCCGTCGCCGACCTTTGGAATTCGAGGTGGGAGACCATGTTTTGCTAAAGGTGTCGCTGACGAGGGGAGTCTTCCGCTTCGGGAAGAAGGGAAAGTTGAGTCCGAGATTTATTGGGCGCTTTGAAATCCTCGATAGAGTCAGTGAGTTGGCATACCGTTTAGCGTTGCCTCCGGCCTTGAGTCACGTTCATAGCATCTTCCATGATTCCCAGCTGAGGAAATATGTTCCGGATCCTAGTCACGTCATCGACTATGGTGGGATTGATGTCACCGAGGATATTACCTTCGAGGAGTGTCCCTTGAAGATTTTGGAGCACCGTGAGAAGCGATTGAGGCATAATACCATCCCTTTGGTCAAGGTGCAGTGGTCGAGGCATGGTGTCGAGGAGGCAACTTGGCAAACCGAGGATAGCATGCGTGCTAGGTACCCCGAGTTGTTTGCTTCTTAAGTTTTGGGACGGAACTTATTTTTAGAGGCGTAGAATGTATTATCTGCATTTTTCTTTTCCCGGTATTTTCATTTCTGATGTATTTTTCATTTTTAGCGACTCTCTTGTAACCGTATTGATATTTCGAGAATATTAAATACTGGACTTTTTGTCATCCGAGCTTGTTTCGGACTTGTTTTACTCAATTCCGTGTTTAATGTCATTTCCGTCGCTATTTCGTTTGCTTCTCGTAAAAGTTGCTCGGAATCACCGTTTCGGGGTTGCCGCAAATTCGTCTCATGTTGTTATGCATATTGTGATCTTTCGTTTGTTGTTTCGATCATGTATCGTGTCTTTCCGATGTTTTGTGTAATACCCGTACTTTTACTGACTGTTTGACCTTGCCGTTTCTCTTATGTTGTCGCTCTGTTAATGCTTGGAGATGTTGTTGATATTGTTATTGAGTTTCGTATCTCGTTTGGTTTTTGATCATGTCGTTTAGACCTTGCGGAAATGTTCTGGGCCAGAGATATAACGCACACTAGGCCTAGGCTAATGCACGCTAATTCTGCTTGATTAGCGCACGCTAGCTTTGAGCCGTAGTGCGCGCTAAGAGGATCAGTCAGGTCAGAACCAGTATTTCGGACTGCTCTCTGGACTGGCAGATTAGCGCACGCTAGGAGTTGTTAGCGCGCGCTATTCGTGGTTAGTAGCGCACGCTAACATCCGTCCGTAGCGCACGCTACCGGGCTGGTCAGCAGAGGCAGTGAGGTTGCCAGGTTTTCTGGACTATCAGGTAGCGTACGCTAGGATTCGGCTAGCGCACGCTAAATCTATTGCATAACGCACGCTAAATCATAGCGGTAGCGCACGCTAAGTTTTGAGCAGGCGAGACGAAGTTCGGACTCGATCTTGGATGCCACATTTTGGACTAGCGCACGCTAGAGACAGACGATTAGCGCACGCTAACGGAGCCGGCAGAAACCACTGGACTATCCGGTGACTTCGCTAGCGCACGCTAATGAAGGAGGCGTAGCGTGCGCTAGACTGGACAGATATATATATGGCAGTTGACTTTATTTTCGTCATTTCTCACCTTCTTCACTCCTTTTCGACGGGATTCACTCGGGAGAGACGATCTTGGGCGATTGGAAGCGATCTTCCTTCTAACAACAATATATTTGGTTGGAGAACAAGGATTTCACAACATCTAATTCATCCTAACGTCCGAATCAAGGTAAAAATCCTTAGAACCCTACTTTTTGGGAATTTTGCGGTTTTTCATAGATTCGTCCGATATATCCGTTATGAAGCTTGAGAACCTTGAGATTATGATGTATCTATACCGTATGCATGCTTTTCCTACGAGTTTATGGTTTGGATTGTGCCGTTTTCGGACTTGTGAGATTTTGGACGATTTTCCAACCTCTAGTTGATTATCCGTATATCTTTATGAATCGTAGACGGGTTTCGGGAGTTCCTTCGTGTAGTTTGAATATGGATGATTGATTATCATATTCCTTGCGAATCGTTTAGGTGCCGGAAGCGCGTTCTTGGACCTACCGAACTCATACCCTTCCTCCATTCGATTTCTCGATGTCTCAAAGGCAAGTATATGATTATGATTGTACGTTCTCGACTTTGAAAGTAAGAAATATTGATGGTATGATATGAACGAACCGTTTTTACGGCATTCATAGATATATTGATGGCATATTATGAACGAACCGTTTCTACGGCATTCATATATGTATTGATGGCATGTAATGAACGAACCGTTTCTACGGCATTCATACATGTGACGGCGTATGATATGAACGAACCGTTTCTACGGCATTCACATACGTCTTGATGTGACACTATGAGATTTTAGTTATTCCGGAATACTAGTCTTGAATTGATGAATTGACGGTTACATTTACTTTATTGTCGAGGAGTATTGTGTTTCATACTTGATATACTTGCACTAGCTATTCGACGGCTAACCCCTTTATGGGGGAAATCCGTTTTATGTATTTCAGGTTCCAGGAGATCGGACAGGCAGGTATCGGGTCGGCATGAAGATGGTGGGCAAGTGTGATACTGTGTCTTTCTTCCAGTTATGTTTTGAGTTTTCCATTCAGTGTTGTTGTACTGGATTGGTTATTGAATACTCGAGTATTGTTTTCCATTTTCCTTGATGTTTCGGCCTGTGTTTGCCGAAGTATTGATTCGTGTTGTGATGTCTGTGAATACATTGATTATGTTTTTGAATACCTTTGTATCGTCTTTCATTCCATTGTGTGTAGACCTTCTCGGTCAAAGTTTAGAGTTCCGCGTATGTTTAGCCTTGTGGGCCCCATGGCGGGGCTTACGGCGCTGTAATATTCCCTGAATAACTCGGGGGTGTTACAGAATATGGTATCAGAGCTTAGGTCTATGGATACCTAGGCTGTCGGTCTTTTGGGTCGAATGAGTCGTCATTTGTTCACAGTATCACTACTCTGCCATCATCACAGTGCGACCGGTACTTGTAAGACCTCTTACTCTTCTGGTGTTTCCTCATTCGTTTTGCTTCTTTTTATTGGTATTCTTGAGAATCGATCACTTTGATGACGTGCAATTGAATTGTGCTTACGTACCTTGTGTGTTCTTCAGTATGTCAGCTGGTAGGGGCCGTGGCCGTGGTCGTGGCCGTGGACGAGGAAGAGGTCGTGGCGCGGCTGTTTCCATCAGTTCAGTTGTGGGGTCGACCAACCCCAGTTTTTCGAACTCGGTGCATCCTGACACCGAGAGTCAGCACGACCAGTCAAACGGTCAGGGGAACAACTCGGACGTTGGAGTTGCGAATGCACTTCAACAATTGGCTACTCAGATGACCATTTTAGCCCAAACTGTTCAGCTGAATAATCCGAACCCAAACACGGATGCCCTGCTTCAGAATGTAATCCGAATGCACCCTCCATAGTTTGGCGGTGCCACCGATCCGTTAGGCTGGGAAGATTGGGTAGCGGAGTTGGAAAAGATTTTCGAGGCGGTTGATTGCCCCGAAGTGAGGAAAGTACCAATTGCTCAGTATTTTCTCACTAAGGAGGCTGCTACCTGGTGGAAGGTCATCAAGCCACATGATCGTATTGCCACGTGGGATGAATTTAAGGAGCTTTTGGAGGCCGAGTTTTGTCCTTGGCCGGTGCGAGAGGGCCGAATCCGAGACTTTTTTGAGGCTAAACCACAAGATATTCCCGTTTCGCAGGCGATCGTGGAGTACAACCAACAATTGATCCATGTGAAGGACCAAGTGCGTAACGAGCGTGATAAGATCCGTTATTTTGATATGCGGATGAATTTGGACTTACGACGGTACATGGCCGGATTTGCTTGTACCACACTGAAAGAGTATCAGGACAGAGCTTTAGCCCATGATATGTTGAGCCCCGACAACGATACCGTTGAAGAACCGAAGAAGCAGAAAGTCGCGGGAAATTTTTCTGGATCTAAGGGTGGCAACTTTCAGAAGTCTCAGGCGACTAACCGTTTTGCCGGACAGTCGTCACGTTCTATTAAAGGGAAGAGGGGTTACTGTCCCACTCTGGGTACCTCAAATCGCACGGTGACTTGCTATAATTGTGGCCGTCCAGGCCACTTTAATTCGGAATGCTACTCTCCACCATTAAAGTGTCACACGTGCGGACAGATGGGGCATATAGCGGCTTATTGTTCCGAGCCGAATCAGACTTTGGACACTCGGGCTTCTGCCCCAGCACCACTTGATCAAAATATTAATCAACGGCAATCTTTTGGTCAACCTCAGCAGAATTTCGGCAGGGGCCGGACGGGTCAAAATCTTTGGAGAAACTCTAGCGTCGGTTCGGTACAACCACGGGTATATGAGATGCGTCGAACAGACGAACCCGACGCGGCGGTGGCTTCAGGTACCATTCATATTTCATCTCATCCAGTCCGTGTACTTTTTGATTCGGGTTCTACACATTCTTTATTTCTTTATAGTGTGTACGCCGTTTGAATATAACTTGTATGACTGCTTGCGATCCCTTTATCGTGAAACTGCCTAGCGGGGATAGAATTGTGGGGAATCGGGAGATTAGAGATTTTCCGGTGATTATATCCGGTATGGAATGGTTATCGGATCTGATTGTAGTTGATATGGAAGGCGAGGACGTGATCCTCGGCGAGGATTGGCTTGATAGTCACCAAGCGATTATGAATTACCGTACCAAGGTTATCACCATGATGACTAAAGACAGATTTGAGTACTCATTTTTGGGACGTAAGTCGAGCCAATCCAAGTTACGTATCAGTGCCATGAAGGCCGTAAAACTCTTGAATAAAGGTTGTACAGGCTTTTGGTGTTATGCCTTGAAAATGGAAGGAAACGAAGTCGATTTCTCTTCGCTTCCGGTTGTTAATGAGTACCCCGATGTTTTTCTGGATGACCTCCCGGGATTACCACCGGATCGAGAGATAGAATTTACCGTGGACTTAGAGCCAGATGCGGCTCCGATTTCTAAAGCACCTTACAGGATGGCACCTTCCGAGATGCAAGAATTGAAGAATCAATTGGGAGAACTTCTGGAAAAAGGGTACATCAGACCGAGCGCTTCGCCTTGGGGCGCGCCTGTTCTTTTCGTGAGGAAGAAGGATGGTTCACTACGTTTGTGCATAGACTACCGTGAGCTGAACAAAGTAACCATCAAGAATAAGTATCCTTTACCTCGTATAGACGATTTATTTGATCAGTTGCAAGGGGCTGCAGTTTTCTCGAAGATTGATTTAAGATCTGGTATTATCAACTCAGGGTGAGGGAGTCCGACGTTCCGAAGACGGCGTTTCGGACGAGATATGGGCATTATGAATTTGTGGTTATGCCTTTTGGGTTGACTAATGCGCCGACAGTTTTCATGCAGTTAATGAATAAAATATTCATCGAGTACCTCGACAGGTGTGTAGTCGTCTTTATTGACGACATCTTGATCTATTCTCGAGATAAGGAGGAACATGCCCGACACTTGCATTTGGTTTTAGACATTTTGAGAACCGAGCACCTCTATGCAAAATTCTCGAAATGTGAATTTTGGTTGGAAGAAGTTATGTTTCTTGGCCATGTGATTTCGGCCGAAGGGGTTCGTGTAGACCCGCAGAAGATTGAGGCAGTGCTAGATTGGGCACCGCCTAAAAATGTTAAGGAGGTTCGTAGCTTTTTGGGCCTTGCTGGGTATTACCGTCGGTTTGTCGAGGGGTTCTCGAAACTCGCTCGGCCGCTTACAAAATTGCTCCAGAAGACCGAAAAGTTTATCTGGACGGATGAGAGACAACAGAGCTTCGATGAACTGAAGAGACGATTGACTTCAGCGCCGATTTTAACTTTACCACATGGTAGCGAGGGCTTCGCAGTTTATAGTGACGCTTCGGGTCAAGGCCTGGGCTGTGTGCTTATGCAGCATGATAAGACGATAGCTTTTGCGTCTCGACAATTAAAGCCTTATGAGATGAATTATCCTACTCACGATTTAGAGTTGGCCGCAATTGTCTTCGCACTCAAGATTTGGCGGCATTATTTGTATGGTTCACCGTGCCGGATTTATACCGATCACAAGAGCCTGAAATACATTTTCAGTCAGAAGGAGCTGAATATGAGACAGAGACGTTGGTTAGAGTTGATAAAGGATTATGATTTGGAAATTCTTTACCACCCCGGGAAAGCCAATGTCGTTGCGGATGCTTTGAGCCGCAAATCGGCGTCTCTTCAAATGCTCGAGGTTCTTACATCTCGCATTTAAAATTCGTCAGGACTTAATTGAGCAAGGGATAGAAGTTTGGCTTCAACGAGTACAGGGACAGCTGTGTACTCTCGAAATTACTTCGTCCTTAGTTGATGACATCAAAGGGAAGCACTGGAGTGACCCGATGATTTCTCAACTAAAGGAAGATGTAATTAAAGGAAAAGCTCCTGGCTTTATGGTTCACGAGGATAGTATTCTGAGATTTCAAGGCAGGCTTTGTGTTCCGAACGATTTAAAGTTGAGGCAGAAAATTCTCCGAGAAGCTCATGCTACGCCTTACTCAATCCACCCCGGGACGAGTAAGATGTACAAAGATTTGAAGCGCAATTTTTGGTGGAATAACATGAAGAAGGATGTTACGGAGTTTGTACTATGGTGCTTGACGTGTCAACAAGTCAAAATCGAACATCAACGACCAACGGGGTTGTTGAAACCACTTCCCATTCCCGAGTGGAAGTGGGAGGATATCTCGATGTATTTCATCACTGGCATGCCGAGAACTCGGACCGGAATGAATGTGATTTGGGTAATTGTCGATCGGCTGACCAAGTCTGCACACTTCTTGGGTATTAAGGATACTTGGGGACCGGATAGACTGGCTCGAACCTTTATTGCTGAGATCGTGAGGTTACACGGTGCCCCCAAGACCATTGTTTCTGATCGAGACGGCCGTTTCGTATCGCACTTTTGGCAGGCCGTTCATCAGGCTTTGGGTACTGAGTTGAGATTGAGCACTTCCTTTCATCCTTAGTCGGATGGTCAGACAGAGAGGACGATTCAGACGTTGGAAGATATGTTACGGGCTTGTGCCTTAGACTGGAGTAATGATTGGGAGCTTCACTTACCGTTGATCGAGTTTGCTTACAATAATAGTTGGCATGCGTCGATCAAAATGGCACCCTTCGAGGCACTTTATGGTAGGCGATGTAGGTCGCCATTATGTTGGGACGAGGCTTCTGAGCTAGTTGGGACGGAGCCGGATATGTTGATGGAGACTAAGGAAAAGATTTCTATTATCCGGGACCGATTTCTGGCTGCCCAGAGTCGTCAGAAATCTTATGCTGATATTCGTTGTCGACCCTTGGAGTTCGAAGAGGGGGATCATGTCTTACTCAAGGTGTCGCCGACCCGTGGAGTTTTCCGCTTCGGGAAAAAGGGGAAACTTAGTCCGAGGTATTTCGGACCTTTCGAGATTTTGGACAGAGTTGGAGATTTAGCTTATTGCTTGGCGTTGCCTCCAGCTTTGAGTCGCGTCCATAGTGTTTTCCATGTGTCTCAGCTGAGAAAGTATGTACCGGATCCGAGCCACATTATCGACTACAGTGAGATTGACGTAGCCGAGGATATTACCTTTCCGGAGAGACCCGTGAAGATCCTTGAGCGTCGCGAGAAACAACTTCGGCATAAGACCATCCCACTGGTTAAAGTGCAATGGTCGAGACATGGAGTCGAGGAGGCAACTTGGGAGATGGAAGAGAAGATGCGGGTGGAATACCCCGAACTATTTATTTCTTAAGTTTCGGGACGAAACTTCTTTTTAGAGGGGGAGAATGTAATACCCGTACTTTTACTGACTGTTTGACCTTGCCGTTTCTCTTATGTTATCGCTCTGTTAATGCTTGGAGATGTTGTTGATATTGTTATTGAGTTTCGTATCTCGTTTGGTTTTTGATCATGTCGTTTAGACCTTGCGGAAATGTTCTGGGCCAGAGATGTAACGCACGCTAGGCCTAGGCTAACGCACGCTAATTCTGCTTGATTAGCGCACGCTAGCTTTAAGCCGTAGCGCGCGCTAAGAGGATCAGTCAGGTCAGAACCAGTATTTCGGACTGCTCTCTGGACTGGCAGATTAACGCATGCTAGGAGTTGTTAGCGCGCGCTATTCGTGGTTAGTAGCGCACGCTAACATCCGTCCGTAGCGCATGCTACCGGGCTGGTCAGCAGGTAGCGTACGCTAGGCTTCGGCTAGCGCACGCTAAAGCTATTGCATAACGCACGCTAAATCATAGCGGTAGCGCACGCTAAGTTTTGATCAGGGCAGAGACAGTAAGTTCTGGACTCCAGTACTGGATGCCACATTTTGGACTAGCGCACGCTAGAGACAGACCATTAGCGCACGCTAACGGAGCCGGCAGAAACCACTGGACTATCCGGTGACTTCGCTAGCGCACGCTAATGAAGGAGGCGTAGCGTGCGCTAGACTTGACAGATATATATATGGCAGTTGACTTTATTTTCGTCATTACTCACCTTCTTCACTCCTTTTCGACGGGATTCACTCGGGAGAGACGATCTTGGGCGATTGGAAGCGATCTTCCTTCTAACAACAATATATTTGGTTGGAGAACAAGGATTTCACAACATCTAATTCATCCTAACGTCCGGATCAAGGTAAAAATCCTTAGAACCCTACTTTTTGGGAATTTTGGGGTTTTTCATAGATTCGTCCGATATATCCGTTATGAAGCTTGAGAACCTTGAGATTATGATGTATCTATACCGTATGCATGCTTTTCCTATGATTTTATGGTTTGGATTGTGCCGTTTTCGGACTTGTAAGATTTTGGATGATTTTCCAACCTCTAGTTGATTATCCGTATATCTTTATGAATCGTAGACGGGTTTCGGGAGTTCCTTCGTGTAGTTTGAATATGGATGATTGATTATCATATTCCTTGCGAATCGTTTAGGTGCCGGAAGTGCGTTCTTGGACCTACCGAACTCATACCCTTCCTCCGTTCGATTTCTCGATGTCTCAAAGGCAAATATATGATTGTGATTGTACGTTCTCGACTTTGAAAGTAAGAAATATTGATGGTATGATATGAACGAACCATTTTTACGGCATTCATAGATATATTGATGGCATATTATGAACGAACCGTTTCTACGGCATTCATATATGTATTGATGGCATGTAATGAACGAACCGTTTCTACGGCATTCATACATGTGACGGCGTATGATATGAACGAACCGTTTCTACGGCATTCACATATGTCTTGATGTGACACTATGAGATTTTAGTTATTCCGGAATACTAGTCTTGAATTAATGAATTGACGGTTACATTTACTTTATTGTCGAGGAGTATTGTGTTTCATACTTGATATACTTGCACTAGCTATTCGACGGCTAACCCCTTTATGGGGGAAATACGTTTTATGTATTTCAGGTTCCAGGAGATCGGACAGGCAGGTATCGGGTCGGCATGAAGATGGTGGGCAAGTGTGATACTGTGTCTTTCTTCCAGTTATGTTTTGAGTTTTCCATTCAGTGTTGTTGTAATGGATTGGTTATTGAATACT
Organism: Orobanche coerulescens; assembly: GCA_033398695.1. Taxonomy (NCBI): domain Eukaryota; kingdom Viridiplantae; phylum Streptophyta; class Magnoliopsida; order Lamiales; family Orobanchaceae; genus Orobanche; species Orobanche coerulescens. The sequence goes on from CM065811.1 coordinate 54,105,303, forward strand.
CGAGTATTGTTTTCCATTTTCCTTGATGTTCCGGCCTGTGTTTGCCGAAGTATTGATTCGTGTTGTGATGTCTGTGAATACATTGATTATGTTTTTGAATACCTTTGTATCGTCTTTCATTCCATTGTGTGTAGACCTTCTCGGTCAAAGTTTAGAGTTCCGCGTATGTTTAGCCTTGTGGGCCCCATGGCGGGGCTTACGGCGCTGTAATATTCCCTGAATAACTCGGGGGTGTTACATTTTGGGCGGTTTTGTAATTTCCCAAAGTTTTGGGGTGATTACTAACGTTGTAGTTTTCCGAACCCTTGGGTAGTCGGAATCGTGTTTTCTTTTAGCGCTTTGGTTATGACTCGATCTTGTTGTTCGTATGCCTTCTTCGGTCCGTTGTTTGGTGTCGGATGCGCATTGTTTTCATCCGAGATGGAATCCGCTATTTTCTATCCTTGAGTGCTGTCTGTGCTGCTGTCTGCACTCGTTATCGCACGCTATTGTTGTTGTGTAGCTCGCGCTATCGTTGGTTTGTAGCGCACGCTACGTTCGTTTAGTAGCGCGCGCTAATGACTCGAGCACATTAGTGACAGTGAGTTGTTCCTGCTCTCTGCTCTCTGGACGAGCAGCCTAGCGCACGCTAAGATTGTGTTTTAGCGCACGCTATGGTTTAGGCTTAGCGCACGCTGGGTGTCCGGTAGCGCGCGCTAATCCGACAGTCCAGAACTGGGCAGAATGTTTCTGGACTCATCCTGGTGTCCAGGTAGCGCACGCTATGGACTAATAGCGCGTGCTATCGAGGGGTTGTTAGCGCGGGATATCCTCTGGTAGCGCACGCTAACTTTGATCGTTAGCGCACGCTAAAGTTCTCTGGCTATATAAACCAGAGAGTTGACCCAGATTCGTCTCATTATTCATTTCTCCTCCTTCTCCGCGGCCGAGCGATTCTTTAGGTGATTTGAAGGCGATTTCTTCTTCCAATCACTTCAGATATCATTTTCCTTGAGATCTTGGTGTAGATTTACAACACAAACACTTGTTCTTCATCCTTAATTCAAGGTAATGGCCTAGAACCCTATTTTGGGAAATTTGGGTTTTTTTTGAGTTTTTGTCCGATTCGTTCCGTGTTGTTGATTAATCTATGATGTATATGATTTATCTTGGTGGTATTCTTGTTTCCCTACTAGTTCATGGTAAGTTTAGTGTTATTTGTGAAATCGAGAGGGTTCGGTTGCGATCCGTCCTCGTCGTTATTTTGTACGAACTTACATGAATCGTAGGAGGGGGTTTCAGGTGTCTTCCGTTATTGTTATTCTTGTCGAATTGGTTGTAATGGTGTTTGACGAATCGTCTAGGTCCGGTGTGTCCAATTTCTCGCAACCGCGATTATTTCATTCCGTCTTTTCATCGTGATAATCGAGGCAAGTACCCTTAATGAACTTACATGCTTAACATGGTAGTATTGCATGAGTAACGTGTGTGTGTATGCGCACTACGGGTTAGATCCGACGGGGTATCGGTAGGGGTCTGCAGAGGCTTGGATCGACGAGTTTGGCTTTTAACCACTACGGGTTAGATCCGATGGGGTCTCGGTAGGGATCCACAGAGACGTGGATCAACGGAGAATTGTGGTACATTTCATAAATGTGTTTTAGGTTATGGCGTTTCCGGAAATGTGTGTTTCAATTGATGTTTTATCATTTGCATGCTTTGACTACATGTGTAAGGTGTAAGTTGTTCATTCGGTTACTTATACTAGTGTAATTGCTAACCCCTTTGGGGACCCGTTTTGGGGAAATTCTTGTTATGAATTTAAGGTTATGTTTAGCCGGACGATCGGGCACTGGGGCAGTACGAGGATGCTGTCAAGGGTTGATGACGTGTGCAATTGAGTCTCTTTATTTCCATTGTCCTTTTTGATGCGATTGTTTTTCTTTAAACTTGTGAACTTATAGAAAGTACTCGCGAGTACTTAGGCATTTCTACTGGGAATGTGGTTTGTATTATTATATGTTATTTATGATTGTCAATGATGTCTGTTTTTACCGGTTATACCGGGTATTTCATTTATTTTTGTCCTGGTGATGTGTGTTTTCTCGCTAACTTAGATAGTTAGACGAGTGGTATATCTTAATTATCCTGGTGGGTCCCATGTAGGGGTCCACGGTGCTGTAATTCACTGAATATCTTGGGGGTGTTACAAAAATCTTATCGAACTCGTGTTTGTCATCATCAAATAAAGAAGTCGGGTCAACGAGGGTATAATTTTGATTCTTTTATTTATTCGTTTATGAGTTCAGATGAGCACAGTTTATGTGAATTTTATTTCAGCTGTATACTCTGTTTATGGCCTGAACTCCAACAGTATCCACATTTATATAGTGTCCTCCTTAATTGGAGCATACAATATTTAACTATTACAACAATTAGTGATATACATTATATTCAAGGGTCCTACAGTATTTCCCCAAAATTATTGTATAACACAATTGTACGAAGGACCGATGTGTCCTCATCTTTCCATAGTGATAGAATATTGTATGTACGGTAATCAGTATAGAATATTGCACTCATGGGTTATATAGTGTGCCCCCTCAATTGATGAGTAACACTAAATGAAAAGCTTACAGGAACTTAGTCAAGTTATAGTAATCCCAATTCCTATCGAATTAGGTAAAATCTTGTCTCGTGGAGTGGCTTTGTACATATGTAAAATATTTGTATGTCTTGGACCTTCACAATTCTGACATGCTTCTATTCCACGTGACCCCTGACGAAGTGATGCTTCACATCAATGTGGTTCGTCTTTGGGTGCAATACAGGATTGTTCTTGATTGCAATTGCACCAATATTTTCGCACTGATAAACACGTCGTTCACATGTTCATTAGGGTCATTTTGTTACATATTTCGGAGTAATTCGTGTGTAAAATTGACACTTTGTGTAAACATTTTATGAAACTCACCAAAATCTAATTCTAACTCTCTTGATCTTTCTACCTCTTTACCTTTCTGTGGACATTTAAAAAAAAAATTAGATGATCAATTTGCTAAAATTATAATTTTTTTTAAAAAACTCATACTAACATTCCTCTCGTTGATCTTTGCAACAGATGCCTAATTATGCTAAATGTATCAAGGATGTGATGTCTAAAAATAGAAAGCTAGGGTTCTATGAAACGATGAAGCTAACAAAAGAATGTAGCGCAGTTATATAAAGAAAACTACCACTCAGGAAAAGATCCGGGAAGATTCACATTAGAGTACACGATTAGTGGCCAAACTTTGAGAAGGTCTTACACGACTTGGGGTAAAGCATAAATTTAGTGCCCCTATCGGTCTTCAAGATGTTGGTAATCAGAACCATCAAGCCAACCACGATCGCTCTCCAATTGGCGGATAGATCATTGACTTACCCAAGGGGAATAGTTAAAGATGGTTAGTACAATTTCAAGATTTCATCTTCCCCATCGATTTTGTAGTTCTTGACATGGAAGAAGATCGTGATGTCCCTTAATTCTCGGGCATCCATTCTTAGAAACAGGGTGAGCATCAATCGATGTTGAAAAAGGGGAGCTCACATTACGGCTGAATAATGGGCACATCACTCTTTCAATTTACAAGAGCATCGAGCCATCGGGAGAATATGATAGAAAGGAAAATTGCAAAGAAATTTTGAAGAAGAAGAGCATGTGCAAAAGAAGATGAAAAAAGTTATGAGTTGTCTTGGGATCATGCTAAAATGAAAGAATTCTGCCCAAAATTCGAGTTAAAATCGACATGAACGTGAATGAAATTTTCATATAGCAAATACATAAAATTAAGCGCTTAATGGGAGGCAACCCAACATCAAAAAAATCCACAAAAAAAGATGACAACTCTTGAAGGCGAGCAAACGCCCATATGCATTCTCTTGTCTGCCATGGAAATTCATCTTCAGTTCTCCATTCAAGAGTTCGGGTACCAACAAGTTGCACTTCTTTCTCTTTCACAAAATTATTCTTAGATTTATTTTTAGGAACAAGTTTGAGGGGAGAAAGTATTGTGTCTTGGGGTATTTTAGTTGCTTTCTTGCGTTTTCATATAATTGCAGTCGTTTTAGATTTTGTTTTTATCTTATTCATGTTTATTGCTTTTAGTCATTATCTTTGTGTGCTTTATTGGAAAATGGGAAAAATAATAGAAGAAGCTTGATGTGCATATATATAGGTATAGGATAAATTAGTATTTGTCAATGAGGATTTTAGTGTCTGGAAGTTTCTGAAGCCATGTTGCTTATAAAAAAGTTCGAGAGCATAAGTTCTTACACATGAACGAATTGCTTGTCGGCTTCGATAATGTTTTAAGCTCTTGAATTGGCTTTCTTAATTTTCTCTCGTTTTTAGTGAAGAACTTTCTAGAACTTGCCTTAGTGGTTTTGAATATGCATGATAGTATGTGAACCGAGAAGACAATGCCAAACATTTTTTTTCCATACTTGTGAGCTTTTGAGCCTTAATTGCTATATCTATTATGCAAGTTTTCATTGGTTAGTGTACCGTTCATGTTGTGGAACTCTAGAACTTATTTTGGTATATTCGTCGAAGCCACATGTGTATCCAAATTAGTAAAGATGATCTTAGGCGATATTTGTTTAGCCTATCAATTCCTTTGGCCTCAACCAAGAATCATTAATCCCCAATATACCCCCATTGTAACTTGAAGCCTATATTTTTTCTAAGGCACGTAGTGAGCCTTTCGTTCCCTTTACATCTTTTTCCCCTATACTTGAGCTCTTAGAATAATCAGTAAAGAAAAAGTGTTTGAAGAAGTGGCGATTTGAAGGGGTTATAGATCATATTGTGGATTAGGTAGTTATTTGAGGAAGTAAAATTGATAATTGAAGAAAAATATTAGAAAAATTTTACATACTCCTATGATTGAAAACCTAGTAACTGGCTATATTCACATTGCTCGTAGTTTGTATTCACGTAAAATGGTACCCTTGAAATAGGGGTGTGTAGAAGAAAAATCTGGAGAAATAAGGTGGAATTGCTGAATCTCAATTCAAAATGTGTTCTTATTGTTCTGATTAGTGGGTGGATCAGAGAAGCTAGTATTACTATTGAAAGCTTCTAAGTTATGTGACGATCGGTGGAAGTGATTATGTTGTTGGTTGATTCTAAGTTGCTCAAGTCAAGTCACTTTAGCCATATTTATCCTACCACGGCCAAAGAGCCTATGTTACAACCAAATCAAAAGACCTTTTTGATTCACAAAATTGCATACACAACAAGTGGTAGAGATAATAGATAACTTGCAAGCGTATGGTAGTTTTCACCTCATCGAATGAGTTGAAGCGCAAAAACGTCCCATATACACTTCAGAGTGAGTGATACACTTATCTCGTGAGTTTATGTAGTCTTAGTTGATTCTTGGCTCACATATGTTGATTGTATAGGATAATGAAACAATCTGTAAGCTTATAGTAAACCTTGGGTTCGATCTTTGTTGATGATTTGTAAGATTCATTTTCTCATGTAAATCACATTGATTCTTAGTGATATCAAGTTAGTAGTGAAAATGATTTTTTAGGATTGCTCAAGATTTTAATTATTAATGACTCTTGCTCTTCTTATTGTTCTTCGGCAAGACACAACTGCTAATTTTGAGACCTCTTAAGTTGCGTTTATTTCTTTTGTTTATCCCTTTCATTGACCGAGGATGAACAACCAGTTAAGTTTGGGGGTCTGATAGACACATCTTTCACACGTTAATTGGGGTCACTTTTGTTATATATAGGAGTAATTCGTGTGTAAACTCGACATTCTTTGTGCAAATTCATTATTTTTTAAGATATCACGTGTTTTTCTCTAGATGTACTTGAAACAGGTGAAATTATACCAAAACTAGATGTTAGGACGTGTACGGAGCCTAAAAGAACCGAAGAACAAAGAACATGAAGCGTTGGGTCAGAAAAAAAGGGGACACAGCCGTGTCACAGGCACTACAACAGCCAACACGGGCCGTGTCATTGGAAGCAATTTATCACTGGATGTCCGACACAACCCATGTAGCAGGGGCATGACGTGCGATGCAGGCCGTGTCGCTTGGGGCTGAAAACCTACTACTGGTCCGACACGGCCATGTCACATGTCAGGTACCTCCGAAACGACCGTGCGTCTTTTGGCTAATTTTGGAAACTTATTTTCATGCAATTCTCCTACCCTAATTAAACTAAAACACATATACCTATACATTGGACCACTCGGCTGTGCCTTTTGATAAATTTAGATCATCAAGAAACTCAAGAGAACACAAGAAGAAGGAGGTTAGATATCAAGCTCAAGATCTAAGATCATAATAATTTTTTTTCCAATTTCTTCTTTTAATTTAAGAACATGTTCAATTTATCTTACTGTAATTTTGTAGCCATTTCTTGGCTAAACTTTTTTAGATTCTAAGGTTTGTTAGTACTTTGATCATTATTCATGGATTGAATTTAATATATTTACTCCTTCACTTTTCTTGTTCTTGGATTTGTTGTTTTAATTCATGTATGAATATAAAACAACAAATCCAATATTTGTGCATCCCTTTTGATTAACTTGATATCCAAAAGAAGCTAGTTGATCATAGATGAGTCAAATCCAAGACACAAATAGAAACTACTTTCAAAAGAGTACACGAAGGGTGTGAAGAAGTATAATCCTAGGTTCTTATTTAGGATTGATATTCAATAATTAGATTCAAAAGATTGAGTTTGGGAATTTAATTCATATTTTAACTTGTTCAATACTTTTTTGATTTTCTTACAAGTATTACATTAAAAAGGGTTTACGTATACAATTTGAAAACCACGAACATTAATTGAAGGAATCACGTACTATAATATATTTCTCCTACTTGAATTTTTCTATCACCGTCTTTATTTTCTTTTATATTTGAAATTATTTTCTCTTTTTTTAATTTTTACTTTTACTAGTTTAATTAAACTCAATCCAATTTCATCATCATTTAAATAAAGTCCAAAATATCATGACCGCAATAGTCACAAACCGTCGAAATATTAATCCTCGAGGAATACGAACTTGGATCGCCATGACACTATAGCTACACCGTGCACTTGCGGTTTAGCAAAAATTAATTTAGCGAACAAGTTTTCGGCGCCGCTGACTGGGATTAATTCGTAGACGATCCTTTGGAATTTTATGGTAGTTATTTAGATTTTAGTTTAAACATTTTATTTTTATTGTTCACTTGGTTTGTTGTAATACATCGTCCTAGTTTGAATTTGGTGATTGCAGGCAGTGCATGAACACTAGATCTTCAAGGATTCACCTTGAGCCTGAGGCTCCAGAAGTTGAAGCGACTTGTAGATGAAATAACACATCAAGGAGTAAAGCAAAAATTGGTGAAACAACATCTAAGCAGAGTTAGCACAACAACTACAGATTCAGCGGCTGCAAATTCGGTTGTTGCAACAACTAACTGAGCAACAAAGGGCTCAAGCAAAATAAAATCAAGGGCAACCTGTTCGAGACAACTTTCAGCCGGCCACCAATCAAAATTATGGGATAACATATGGAACCATAATAGCGGCAAATAATTTCGAGCTCAGTCCTTCATTGATTCGGATGGTGCAGAAAGAACAGTTTTGGGGGAGGTTCTTTAAATGACCCGAATGCTCACCTTGCCCAATTTCTTGAGATATGTGGAACTATCAAACTTAATGGTGTACTAGAAGATGCAGTGAAACTTCGCCTCTTATCTTTCTCATTGAAGGATAAAGCAAAACTTCGGAACAACTCCCTCTAAGCGACTATCAATACTTAAGATGAAATAGCCAAGAATTTTCCTTTAAAGTTATGCCTTCAAGTAAGATGCTCAAGTTGCAAATCGAGATCACGCAATTCAAGCAACTAGATGGGGAGCCGTTCTTTGAAGCATGGGAGTGAGCCAGCTTCAACAAAAATGTCGGCAACATGGATTCTCTGACGAACACCAAATATGCTACTTTATAATGGTGTGTCAGGGCACATGAAGACAATGGTTGATACATCAGTGAGGGAGCACTCTTGGGAAGAAAGCCGACCGATGCCCTTCAAATTCTTGAGGAAATGGCCTCAAATTCCTACCAATGGCTCCAGAAGACGTGAACTATTTGGACCAAATAAATCTTGGGAATTATGGAAATTCTCGAAATAATCAAAATTCAAATCATTATTATCCGGGTAATAGAAACTATCCAAATTTTTTTATTCAAATCCGAATAATGCACTCAACCACCACCGGGATTCTCGATAGAGAATGATGTAATCATAGAACCAAAGAAGATGAGCTGAGAGGAAGCATTCTAAACGTTCATAGGAGCATCCAACAATAAATTTGAGGAGGTTGATCATAAGTTGTCGGGCGTTTCGACTCAGATAAAGATCATGCAACAACAGATAAGTCAAATTGCAAGTCCCGTGGGAAATCAACATAAAAAAGGGCAATTTTCAAGTAACACAAAAATAAACCCTAAGGAGCAATGCATGTCCATCCATTTTAGAAGCAAAACTGAGTATTGAGGGATTCAAGATACCAGATCATGAGCAAGAACATTCAAAGGCTAAGCAAGTTGATGAGGATATAGTTGAAGAAGAAGTCGAGCCGAGTCCGGAGCAAAAATGAGCTGAGAAGCCAAGATATAATTCTAACTCTATTTCTCCTTCCACCTCTTTACCTCTTCCTAAACATTTTAAAAAAGAAATATTTAGATGATCAATTTGATAAGATTTTTGAATTTTTTTGAAAAATTCATATTAATATTCCTCTTGTTGATATTTGCAACAGCTGCCCCATTATGCTAAATTTCTCAAGGAAGTGATGTCTAAAAAGAGAAATCTAGGGGCCTATGAAAAGGTGAAGCTAACGAAAGAACGTAGCGCAGTTATACAAAGGAAACTACCACTCAAAAAGAAAGATCCTTGAAGCTTCACATTAGAGTGCACAATTGGTGACCAAACTTTTGAGAAGGTCTTATCCAACATGGGGGAAAGCATCAGGTCTTCAAGAAGTTGGGAATAGGAACCATCAATACGACCACGATTGCTCTCCAAATGGAAGATAGATCGTTGACTTACCCAAGGGGGATAGTCGAAGATGTGTTAGTACAAGTTCAAGATTTCATTGTCCCTGCTAATTTTATAGTTCTTGACACGGAAGAAGATCATGATATTCCCTTAATTCTCGGGTGTCCATTCTTAGCGACAAGGCGAGCATTAATCAATGTTGAAAAAGGGGAGCTCACATTGCAGCTTAATGATGAGCACATCACTCTTTCAATTTACAATAGCATCAAGCCAACGGGGGAATATGATATTGGGGAAAACTACCAAGAAATTTTGAAGAAGAAGAGCATATGCAAGTAGATGAATAAAGTTATGAGTTATCTTTGGATAATGCCAAAAGGTAAGAATTTGTCCCCGAAATTCGAGTTAAAACTGACATGAACATGAATGGGAGGCAACCCATCATAAAAAAAAAAAAATAAGATGACAACTCTTGAAGGCGAGCGAGTAACGCCCATGCACATTCTCCTGTCTACCATGGAAATTCATCTTCACTCCTCCATTCAAGAAGCCGGGTACCAACTCAAGTTACACAATTTTCTCTTTCACAAACTTGTCCTTTAATTTATTTTTAGGAACAAGTTTGGGGGGATGAAATATTGTGTATCTTGGGGAGTTTAGCTGCTTTCTTGTATTTTCATATAACTGCATACATTTTAGATTTTATTTTTATTTTATTCATGTTTATTGTTTTTAGTTATTTATCTTTGTCTGCTTTGTTGGAAAATGGAAAAAATATTTGAAGAAGATTGATATGCATATATGTAGGTCGAGGATAAATTAGTAGTTGTCAATGAGAATTTTATTGTCCGGAAGTTTTCGAAGGCAAGGTGCTTATAAAAAAAGTTCCAGAGCATAATATTTTACACGTGATTGGCTTCGATAATATTTTGACCTCTTGAATTAGATTACTTAATTTTCTCTCAATTTTAGTGAAGAATTTTTTGGTGTCTAGAACTTGCCTCGAGTGATTTTGAATATACATGATAGTATGTGAGTCGAGAAGACGATGCTAGACATTTTTTTTTCAAACTTGTGAGCTTTTGAGCCTTATATGCTATATCTATTATGCAAGTGTTCGTTGTTTAATGTATCATTCGTATTGTGGAACTCTAAAACTTGCTTTAGTATGTTTTTCGTAGCCATACGTGTATGCAAATTAGTGAAGACGATCTTAGGCAATTTTTGTTTAGCCTTTCAAATCCTTTGGCCAAAATCCAAAAATCATTCTTTCCCTAGATAACCCCATTGTTCCTTTAAGCCTATATCCTTTTGAGTCACATAATGCGCCATCCGTTCCCTTTACATTCTTTTTTCCCTATACTCGAGCTCTTGGAATTATCTGTAAAGAAAAGTTATTTGAAGAAGTGGCAATTCGAAGGGGTTATAAATCATACTTTGGGTTAAGCATTTATTGAGGAAGTAAATTTGATAATACGAGAACAATATTAGAAAATTTTTACATACTTCTATGATTGGCAACCTAGTAACCGGGTATATTCACACTGCTCGTAGTTTATATTCGCGTAAAATAGTAAACTTAAAATGGGGGTGTGTAAAAAAAAAGTTATGGAGAAATAAAGTGGGATAAGGTTTCTGAATCTCAATTCAAATATGTGTTCTTATTATTGTTTTGATTAGAGGGTGGAGGAGAGAAGCTAGTTTTAATATTGAAAGCTTCTAAGTTATGTGATGATTGGTGGGAGTGATCATGTTATTGTTCAATTCGAAGCTGCTTAAGTCAAGTCACTTTAGCAATTTATTCTACCCCGACCAAAATACCTACATTACAACCAAATAAAAAGACTTTTTTGGTTCACAAAGTTGCATAAACAATGAGTGGTAGAGATATTAGACAGTTTTGCAAGCTTATGGTAGTTTTCACCTCATTGAATGAGTTTGAGCGCAAAAACGTCCCATATACACTTGAGACTGACTAATACACTTATTCCGTGAGTTTATGTAGTCTTAGTTGATTCTTGGGTCACATATGTTGATTTTATAGGATAATCAAACAATCTGCAAGCTTATAGTAAATCTTGGGTTTGATCTTTGGTGACGATTTGCGACATGCCTTTTCTTGTGGAAATAACATTGATTCTTAGTGATATCAAGTTGGTAGTGAAAGTGAAATTTTGAGGATTGCTCAATATCTTAGTTATTAATGACTCTTGCTCTTCTTATTGTTTTAGGCCCGAGACAACTGCTATTTTGAGACCTCTTAACTAGTGTTTATTTCTTTTGTTTTTCCTTTTCATTGACCGAGGATGAAAAATCGGTTAAGTTTGGGGGGGTTTGATAAACACATTTTTCACATGTTAATTGGGGTCATTTTGTTACATATTTAAGAGTAATTCGTGTGTAAACTCGATATTTTGTGTATGAATTCATTATTTTATGAGATGTCATGTGCTTTACTTTAGATTTACTTGAAACAGGTGAAATTATACCAAAAAATGGATGTTAGGACGTGTCCGGAGTCTAAAAGAACCAGAAAACAAAGAAAACACAGCATCAGGTTGGAAAAAGGGGACACAACCGTGTTGCAGGAAGAATAATAGCCGACACGGGCCGTGTCGTCGGAAGCAATTTCTCACTGGATGTCTGACACGGCCCATGTTGCGTGTTTTGTCCAGTTTGGATTTGTTTTCATGCAAGTCTATTACCCTAATCAAACTAGGACACATATACCTATAAATTGGACCCCTCTGCTGCATTTTTATTACTTTGGATCATCAAAAAACTCAAGAGAGCACAAGAAGGGGGAGATTAGAGATCAATCTTCAAGATCCAAGACCATAATAATTTTTTCTTTTCTAATTTTCTTCTTTTAATTACAGGACATGTTCAATTTATCTTATCGTAATTTTGTAGCCATGTTTCTGGCTAAACATCTTTAGACTCTAGGGTTTGTTAGTACTTTAATTATTATTCATGGATTGAATTGATATATTTGTTCCTTCTCTTTACTTGTTCTTGAATTTGTTGTTTTAATTAATGTAGGAATAGAAGGCCAATATTTGTGTGTCCTTTTTGATTAACTGGAGATCCAAAAGAAGATAGTTTATCATAGATGAGTCAAATCCAAGACACAAACACAAACTGGCTTCAAAAGAGTAGAGGAAGTTTGTGAAAAGTATAATTCTAGGTTCTTATTAGGATTGATTTTCAATACTTAGATTCAAAAGATTGAGTTTGAGAACTTAATTCATGTTTTAACTTGTACCAAAATAGAGATTAAAATACTTTTGTGATTTTCTTACAAGTATTGAGATTAAAAGGGGTTAAGTACACAATTTGAAAACCATGAGCATTAATTGAAGAAAAGCATGTAGAAAAGCATGTCCTATAATCTGTTTCTCCTATTTGGGTTTTTCTAGCATCATCTTTGTTCTCTTTTTTACTCAAAAGTACTCTATTTGTTTTTAATATTTACGTTTACTAGTTTAACTCAACTCAATCGATTTCATCATCATTTAAATAAAGTCCAAAATATCACGACCTCGATAGTCACAAACCGTCGAAATATTAATCCTCAAGAAATACGACCTTGGATCGCCACGATCCATAGCTACATCGTGCACTTGCGGTTTAGCAAAAACTAATTTAGCGAACACATACATGATGGGCATATTTGTAGCCTTGATTCCATAGTATATGTTGCTACATCCAAAGTATCTACATACAGTAGCTTCCTGCGGCACAAAATCCTGATTTGGCTATAGATAGCGAATTGGATAGTTGCTTTTTGCTGAACCATGATACAAGTATTTGTCCAATAAAGTGACAAATACTAGTTGTTCTCTTCCTATCCAGCTTACAATCGCCAAGATCGGAGTCGCCATATCCAACCAGATCGAATCCTTCTTCTTTAGGGTACCATGGCCCTACATTTAGTGTTCCCTTGACATACTTGAGGATTCTCTTGTCTCTCATAATGTGTGATTCTTTTGGTGAAAATTGATACCTTGCATACACTCCTATAGTGAATTTAATATTTAGCTTGCTTTATCTTAGGTACAGTAGTGATCCGATCATATTCCCGTAGAGTGATTGATCTACAGGTTTCCAGCCTCAACTAAGTTGATCTGCATGGAAGTGCTCATGAAAAATGGTGAGATCTTTGAGGAGTTTATTCTCAACCTTGTAATAAATTACTTCTCTTGGATAATGAAGATCTATGCAGGTAGATGCTTTATTAGCAAGTCTAAGAATAAACTAAGTTCTCCATCATACTCATTTCAAATTTACTTTGCATGAGACGAGAAAATTTATATCATTAATATAAATTTATACTATTTGAAGATCATCGCCTTCTTGTATCTTAAGTAGTGTCTTGGTTATAAAACCCTTCTCGAATCCCTGGTTGATGAGATATAATGACATTATCTCGTACCAAGCCTGTGGTGACGGTTTGACAACACACATCGCTCTTTAGCCTATAGACTTGATCACTGGTTTCTGATTTGACAACCCAGGCAGTTGTTCGACGTATACTTCTTCAGTTAGATATCCATTAATAAAAGCACTCTTGACATCCATCTGACATACAATCAAGTTCTTGTGGGTTGCAAATGCAAGAAACATACGGATAGCTTCTAGTCTGGATCTAGGGGAAGATATCTCATCTTAGCCGTGTTGTTGCCCAAAATATCTATCCGAAGATTAAATACTGCTGGAAGACGGACAACAAACAACAATTGCGGGATCACTTCCGAGAGAAGATAAATAATACAAGATTTGCCGGGTTTGTTAGGCCCGGGCTTGAATGCTCTCGCGAGATGATATTAATACGAATATTCGTGGATACAAGTATTAATGAGAGAAATATAAATACAATGAGTGTAAAAAGACTCTGTTAATCCGGCTCTTGAGCGAAGCTCGGTGTTCTTCGTCCCTGCCGATAATCTGCTTGAGGAGAAAGGCCGGGAGAAGTAAGACCGAATGATAGCTGTTGCCAAGAGTTGGAGATTAGCCAAGTGCTGTATATTGTTTCTGTATTGTGTGCTCAAATCGCGATATTGCCCAGGGAAGCAATACAAATGCAGGAGGCCTTGTATATATAGGGGCAGCCGGGTCCTGTCCTCTAGCAGGCGATCGCCTCCTGGCCATTAAAATAATGGGGCGATCGTCCGCCGGCCAATATTATAATGGGACGATCACCCGGGCTGTCGGACAAAAGTCCAAGGAAGAGGCTGGCGCCAGCTGGGTGGTCCAATAAGGAGCCAGCACGCGTCCGGAGTCAGCCACATGTGGCCCTACTGACAACTTTCGGCGCAATCAAAGTCACAATGCGGCCCTACTGACAGCTTTCGGCGGCTTGTCGGCTGGTGGAGAGATTCTGCCAGGCTGTGGTCAATGGCCCGAGATTCGCGGATCTTGTCTCGGTCCCTGCACGTGGTGCCAGTCTTAAGGTTCGGCCTTTGCCGACTGGATGGCCATCGGCCCTGATCGACATGAGGCGATGCCTCTAGCCGGGTCATCGAGGTCGCCATCGCCGATTGCCGAGGGTCGGCAATGGTCGGTCACCATGGGTCGGTCGGCAAGTGCCGAGAGATGATCGTCTCCACGGTCACCAAGGGTGGCCGCCGAGTACGGAGCCGATCGCTTCAGAGTTTGGCCGCCGAGTACCGAGAGGCGATCGTATTGATGTCGATCGCTCGGCACCGGGATTCGTCCTGGGACCTTCGGTTGGCCAGTCTAGCTTGTCCGCTGGGTTAAGGCTCGGCCGCCTGGTCGCTGGTCGGCAGATCTGCCTTGGCCGCTCGGTAGTGACTCGGTCGCCCGTCCTTCGAGGCGATCGCCGGTCGGAAGGTGTTAATTCTTGACACAACAAGCCGATTCTTTCTCTTGTTTGTAGCTATTGGATACTAATCTCGCTGTGTTCCTTATTACCAAATCATTCTCATCTTTCTTGTTCATAAACACCCATTTCGTCCCAATAACAATTGGATGAGTTGGTATGGGAACCAAATACCATATATTAATCCATTGAGCTCTTCTTGCATTGTAATCCAATGTGAGTTGGAAAGAGATTCAGTGATTTCCCTTGGTACCATATGCGCTAGGAATACAACTAGTATCCACATATATAGTCTTTGTAGTTTGGTTGTTGTAGCCTTTCATATAGGGAACCTCATTGTATATATGTCTGATTCTGTTTCTTCATGTGTGCATAGTACATTTCCTTGTGTACTATTCTTTGCTCTTATCCTGGTGGTGACACCTGCATCGATGCGTTCGATCATTAGTTCTTGTGTGTATCTCTCAACCATATTCTATAAAGTTCTATCTCTGTGTTGACCATTGTATTCTGGTGAGATGTAGTCTCTATATCAGGTTATACAGTAGCTTCGTCGTTCCATACAATTGAAGGGGTGATTTTTAGTACGGTGACAAGGTTGTGGAATCTCCTACAGGGTGAGAGTTCTAACGGATTGAGTGGCTCCTTTTTTACTGTAAGATCACAGTGTGACTTATCGAACATTACATGGATTGATTTCTCAATGATCAACTTTATTGTGTTGAACACTCTATAGGCTTTCCTCACGTTCAAATAGCTTAGGAAGACCCCTTAATTGGATTTATCGTCGGAGGTCTTGATTTGGTCTTGTCCATTGTCGAGCGCATAACACCTGTATCCAAATATGTAAGAATATACAATAAAAGGTTTCTCCCCGACGCATCATACAAAATCAAAATAAAGGGAAGGGTAACTTTCATGCGGTAAATCAGACATTCTTCCATACCTCATATAATGTCTTGTTTCACTTTTTGTTGATGAGACAACAGTATTGTGTGCATCACATTATAGTTGTTGCCTCGTCCTAGAATCGTTCTGGTGACTTACATTCAACGATCATTATTCTGGTGGCTTCCTTCAGCATTTTGTTCTTCCACTCAACAACACCATATTGATCTAGAGTCATGTCATCTTAATACTCGTGATACATCTCATTGTCCGTACAGTACTTCTCAATGAATTTGTTCTAATTTTATACCTATGCCCGGTCTAATGGATACGAGGCTCAATCTTTTCTTGTTTAGTATCTTCTTTAGGTGTTTCAGCGGCTTTGTCATTGTCTCCTTCTTCTTTACAAAGAATATAGTCCATGTGGTAATTGGAGAAGTCAACACTAACAAAACAGTATTCCTCACCTCTTAAGATGATTGGGTCTACATGACCATATAAGTCCATATGTAATAGTCCAGCACCTTAAGTGATGATATCATTGTCTTACTTTGGGAATGCTTTTGATCTGCTTGACCTTATGATAGGCTCCACATAAGTTGCCATTTTGATATATAAGAACTGTCAAAGCTCGAACCATGTGGATCCTTTCAAGTTTGTTTATGATATTAAAGTTCAAGTGTGACATCCTCTTGTATTATAACCAGCTCTGATTTGTTGTACCATTGCTACAAGATAAGGTACTTCACTTCATGTAGGAATCCAATCAACAATGTACATGTTTCCTGATCGAGTTCCTGTAAGGACCACCTTATTGGGATTGATGTCCTTCACACTGTATTTGTCTTGGAAGAACTTTAGTGAAAATTATTTGTCATAGAACTGACTAGCACTTAACAGATTGTACTTGAGTCCTTCCACAAAGCAACTTCAGTGACATCAAATTTTCCTACAAGGAGATTTCCCTTCTCTCATTTTCTTCCTTTAGATTTATCACCAAAATGAACTTTAGGGACTTGACAGTCAACGTAGTTTGCCCACTTGTTTATGTTTTTCATGTTTTGTGTCGAAAACATCCGCTATTGAACTACCATATGTCCTCCTCCTTTATATCTTGTAGACAAGTCAAGCAGATTTAGGTACCCATCTTTGAATGGGTCATGTTTTAGTGGTGCCTTTGAAAATCCAGATTTACCTCACAATAATTGGTTTACTGTATGTTTTACTAGGTCCTTCTGTGTGGGGTCTATGTGTGGCACGCACGTATTCCCTAAGTATGTATGGTAATTATGCATATGTGTTAGGCGTATTTTTATGCACTTTTATATCATTATTTTATATCCATCTTGAGTCTAATTCAGCATAAATGAGCTTTTAATGCACTATTATTATATGTTTTGCAGGAAATCGGAGTCCGGAAGCCAAAACGATGAAAAACGGGCGAAAACAGCAGTTTTTGGTCATGAGCCGCGGCACAAGGCAAGTGGGTCGCGGCACACGAAGACAACCAGCGAGCGCTGAGCACACTGTTCTGTGAGCCGCGGCACAACCTTAGTGAGCCGCGGCCCAGAAGAAAAAAAATAGCGCCCAGGTTTTAATCTGAGCACGGTGAGCCGCGGCACAGATTAAGTGAGCCGCGGCACACCAGGCGACTTTGCTGAATATTCCGCGTTTCTGGGCCGTTTTGGAGCCTGTTCTCGACCTAATCACACGGACGCATTTTGGAGGCTGAGGACGACTATAAATAAGCATCATAGGGCTGAAGAAAGGGGGATCGATCAGTGGAACTCAGAGGTGGATCGATAGCTATGGCGAAGAACACAAGGAGGAGATTTGTGGGCGACGACAAGACCACGGATTCCCTACGGTTTTTCTTAGTTTTTCTGCATCTTAGTTTCTAGATCTATTCGAGTAGGATTTTGATTGTAGCCGATTACATGACGGTTTGATTTATTTATTATTATTTCAATTTACTCGTTATTCGTATTAAATTGGATTTTTCTCATTGTTATTAATGCTTTTTAATTGTCTGGCCAACAGTTGAATTGTTTTGAATGTCTTTATGGATTCGGGAGATGAAATTTAGGCATAGTTCTTGTGAGACAAATCATAATTCTCGTGAGATAGGGATATACTCATGGGAATTGTGAAGCCTATTTATTGTGGGAATTCTTGAACTGTTTTAGCTATTAATTATCTAATTCGAATAGGGATATATCGAGTTAATAATTCGTAGTATTTTCTATCGACCTTGGGAAAGGCTTTAGAATAATTTAGGAATTCATGGCTTACAATCAATAGAATAAAGGTGAATTGAATTGAATAAATATCATTCCTGATTGTTTGAGGTGAAAATCATAATCCTACGCCCCTATTAGTATTATTATTATTATTAGTACTATTATTTATTTTCTGTAATTAGTTTAGATATAATTCCATATAATTGTTCTTCAAATAAAATTGTGAGTTGACTATATTTTGGTACTTAGTGAAATCAGTCCTCGAGGGAACGATACTTTACTTATCACTTTATTACTTGTTGACACCGTGCACTTGCGGCATAGTGTGAGGGATTTCCTCACAACAATATGATGAATCCATAATATGTGAATGTATGACTTTTGGAAAGATGAAAGTATGAAGGTTTGGAGACTTGTGATTGTTGGACCTGGTCCAAGTTAAAAATGAAAATGATTGATTCGTAGTTGGACCAACCTCTCTAATACCACTTGTTGGTCACAATATACTTAAGGAACACCTTTGAGTGGGGGTTGAATAAGTTGTACCGTATTATTTAAACTTCATGTACTATAGAAGTATTACAGTGTTGCTGTAAGTATAGCGATTGTGTGCAGTCTTGCAGGCTTTATGCTTACACGAGGTTTTCCAGAGTAAGCATATAAATATAAACCATGAGTATGATTTCTTAAGGTGACAGACAGGAAAGCAGTAATCAACACCTTGATTTACCATGGTTCGAAACAGAGTCCTCTACATCCATAGGCTCCACACAGGAGATTGAATTCAAGGTAGTACACAACAATTATGAATCTAGACAAGCATTTACAAGTTATATTGTTCACACAGATTGATACACTTGACTTGTGCAGCTACACCATTCACACAGATTGGTGTACGGATGGTTTCAAATCTTTGTTTATCTCACATAGAGCAAAAGTTTGATTCTTAGAGCACCTTCATCCCACACCGGTTATAAGCTTGTGTAACACCCCAAAATGCGGCTATTACGGTGCCGTGGACCCCACACTGGGACCCACCAGGCGATATCCAAAACAGATTAAATAAACATTATTTGTGATACCGAACCACAATGAATAGTCATTTCTTCGATTAGGAGTTTATCAAAAATATGGCCAACGGCCTTATAATACACAGGATCCAAAAAAAAACAAGTATAAACCATATGGAGATGGAAATACTTCAAATGTCAATACAATCAAATAGCAATCTAATGAAGCAGGAAATAAAATAACATAACACGGTTAAACATAACTGGACAACAAAAGATGTGGGGCCCCCCGAACTAGTATCCTTCGAACCCTTCGCCGTCGACATGCTCTTCCCGTGCCTTGCCTTTGCCTTGACCTAAAATACAATACAAGTATTTCGCCCATAACACAGGGTCAGATATACATGATAATCAATTCTTCCGACATTATACAATTCACATATATAGATCTCAAGAAACTCATTCTGACTATTAATCATAGCCCTCGGGCGTATGAAATAATCAGTCACAAATCGTCGAACACATCCAATACTATGGACGATTAATAATATGGCTCAAGATGGACATCACAGTACGCCCGATCCGGAAATGTGTCCGTGTACATGTCCGCCCCGTATACGGACTCCAGAATATACGTGGGACAATGTACCTAATTAGCCTCACGAAACTACGTCTCGTGTGCACAGTCCAATGCGGAATAATATCCACACATGACTATATATGTGCCTGGCTAAAAATCCTACACAATGACCAATCGGAACGCAGATATGATTCCGGATATGTCACGATACAACATGACAACGAATTCAATAAATCACATATCCGATTAAGGATCAAGAAAAACTCACCGAAGTGAAAATAAGACCAGCGAGATCAATGATTCAAAACGACGTACTTGGGAATGGAACCCCATGAAGACAACGGAATAACGTCAAGGACAATGTCAAATCACGACAACCATTACATGAACAATTCATACACATGAAATATATAACCATCACGAGAATCTAATCATCATTATAACCAAGCAAGATAACTTGCCTCAATACGGAGACGAGAATAGTCCTCTTCTTGTCGGAACGAACGAACGGTCCTCGACTAATATTGTTTACTCGAACAATCAACCTTAAACGAAATACATTTTTCTCAATAACATATTCGTATAATTATCAATATAGGATTAGTAAGACGTCATCTTACAATCTTTTAGAATAGTTTGTTGTTTCCAATTATCGAAGCCTTATGTCAGGAGTTCTTTTAACATCATTACAACCATAAAAATCGGTTTACAATACTTTTACCGAATGTTCACATGGTTCATCATAAACAAGAATTCTATCGAGGGTATGTTGAATAACCAATTATGATGTTAAGATCATCTTATGATGATTAAACTTTCCAAAACATTAAAATGTTGAAGGAACAAAATCTGCACATTTATGATTATTTCTCCTCTCATCTAAATTGAATATAATGCTTACAACATGGTTATTAGTTATGAGGTTACACCATATTCATGAAGGTTATCAAAATCTTTCTTTACAAGGCTGGAAAATCCATTAACATCATGATGAATTCACCATTTATCTAGTATGATGATCAAAACATTCTAAGTTCTCAACACGTTAGATTAATGAAGAGTTGTTATTGTTTTCACCAATATCCTTAACCATTAAAAATCTTGCTGAGTTAAACATAAGGAGGATATGATTCTTAAGAAACCTGAGCAAGAAGACATCCTTCTACTTCTTATCATGGCCAAGTTCTTTCCAAGGTAAGTGAAAACTTAAAATGGTGTTTAATCACTTCATGATAACAACTCTATTAGTTAAATCCAACTATGGTGAAGTTAACTGATTCAAAGGTGTTCTACTGAGTTAAATTCGTCCAGTAAGATGAGCATGATAGTTACAACATGGTTAAAATCACTATATCATCAAGAACACATCCATCTCAAACCCTTATTTATCATATTCATCACAAGTGTTAAAAAGGTTGGATTAAAACTATGTTTTACTTGATTAATCTAACTCTAGGTGAAGTATAATTCGTCATTAACATCAACATATGAAAATAATACAGAGAGGAAAGTACACCGGTAATACCCAATTGTAATTCATTCATTTTCATTCAGTAATTATCAGTCTGTAATTGTCACTCAATAACTTTCACTCATTAATAATTACTCGTCATTCATGATTCAGTCATTTGCGCTCACTGTTGGCATGTTGTAACCGTGATCGTCATTTCATCTCCGTTTTAGATCGAGACGGGAGTGTTATCATTTTCACCGTGTTTGGTAGTTTTGTACTGGGAGTACCATCTTTGGCTTGTGTTGGACTTGTTCACTTTCACCTTCGTATGATATGTCGGATCATTCATCAGTCGTAGCGAAGAACTGGAATTATTGGCTTTTTCACCTCGTCCGACATTGAGTTACGGCCGTAAGGATTGTAGGTTACGGCCGTAACAAGGGTTCGTTGTTTTCAGGCCATTTTGGACGAAAGGGACTTACGGCCGTAAGGATTGCAGGTACGGCCGTAAGGCTTGGCCGGTTACGGCCGTACGTGTCCAGCAGGCTGCCCAGGCATTTTTGGCCGAAGGCGAGTTACGGCCGTAAGAAGGGGAGGATACGGCCGTAAGTGGTGTTCGTAAAGTTCAGGTGTTGTCGGGCAAGGGGGACTTACGGCTGTAAGGGTTGCGGCACACGGCCGTAAGTCGAGGAAGGTACGGCCGTAAGTCTTGGCCGGATACGGCCGTACGCTGCATGCAGGGTGCCTGGTCATTTTCGACGAAGGGGGCTTACGCCCGTAAGTTTGGCCGGATACGGCCGTATCATCCGAGTTACGCCCGTAAGGTGTGCGTGTACGGCCGTAAGGATGTCGGCAGATGTTTTTGACGAAGGCGAGTTACGCCCGTAACTCAGGAGCGGTTACAGCCGTAAGTTTGTCGGCAGGATTTTGGACGAAGCCGAGTTACGGCCGTACGAGTTGGACGGTTACGGCCGTAAGGCCGGTTACGGCCATAAGGCCATTGACCTGGGATGTTACGGCCGTATGAGGGCCGAGTTACGGCCATAACTTCCGGCAGTATATAAGGTTTTGGCCGGGACATTTTTCCTCATTTCTTCACTTCTCCAACTTTTATCCGAGAGAGAGGGTTGAGGGAAAGATTTTACATCACTTAATCATTTGAGTGTGTAATTTTCATCATCTTCATTCATTTGGGAAGCTTGGATACTCTATTTAACTCGTGTTCTTCGGATCGAAGTGGTTGGATCTTCAAGAGGTAATTTCTTCAACATCTTGGATTTCGATTTTGTGTTGAGATATGATGTTTTGGATGCGATAATCATGTTATATGAAAGGATATGTATATGATTATGAGTTTGTATATAGATTCATTGGATTATTGAGGGATTATTCAAGAACACTTTGAATATCGAGTTGGATTTGGGGATTTTCGATTAATTGTTGTTATAATCACGTTTTTGGATATTCATAACGGATTATTGATCGTATTAAAGATGTTAGGTTGGTTTGAAACACTTCTTGGGGATTTGAGGTTGGTATTATTAAGGTTTAGTTGTAATCAATCGTAGTTGGCCACGAAGTGTTCGATATAATGCCCCAATGAACTTGGTTTAATCGTATCGACATTTTGAGTTCGTTATATTCGTGTTTAATTCGTATATTGAACGGATTGTTGGTAATTGTATTGAATTAAGGTTGTTCGAGCGACCGACACTTCATTTAGGACATTTGTTCGTCGAAGGACATTCTTCATCGGTATTGTGTAAGTTAATTCTTACTCGGTTAAAAGGATATTCATTCCTTTTGTTGTTGATCATTCATAATCATAACTCATTCATCATTGTATTAATCATATTGAGACTTGTAATTGTCGAATAATCACTTCATTAGTGAGGAACGGCGGTTCCAATCATTTCATTGAAACTATCAATCACTTCATTATCACTTTCATATCGGTGAGTCATTCTTGACTTTGTCAGATTATTATTATTCATTGATATTCATTATGGTCATTCTCGTTCATATGACCTTCTGGGTTCATATTGCGTGGCCGGGTGCGGATGTGTAGAATTTTTAGTCGGGCACATGATGGTCATGTATTGGGAGTGATACACTGGACTGTGCACACGGTAACGATTACCTCCGTGAGACTAATTAGGTACAAGGACGTGTGTGTCCGGTCATCCGCCTTGTACACTTGCACAGAACACTACGGGCGTACTATGGTACTTCTCTTCAGCGTAATTCATAACTAAGGATATTTCATAACTTCAGATATATCATGATTGTGTAATTTCAACCCTTGAGGATTGTTGTTCTGTGTAATTGACCCCGTTTGGGGAATTTTGTTTTCAGGTCACGGCAAGGAAAAGGCACGGGAAGAGAATGCTGACGGCGAGGAGTCCTAGTGATACTAGTAGGGGGCCCCAGTTATTCCGTTTGTTTCAGTCATTTCAGTCATTTCCGTCATTTGTATTTTCCGCTGCAAATTCTGTTTGAGATGTTTAATTGTTCAGGGTGGTGTATTTTATCTCCATATAAAATATACTAGTATTCGGTTTTGTCCTGGTGTGTTGTACTTAAACTCCTCATCGGAGTACTTGGTAATATAATGTGGTTCGGTACTACAATTATATTATTTAATTCATCATTTTCACTTGCCTGGTGGGTCCCAGTCAGGGATTCAAGGCACTGTAATATCTGCCCAGTTGGGGTGTTACAGAGTTGGTGTCGGAGCGTGGTTTTGAATACTACCCTCCAAGTCATGTCTCATTTGAAATCATCGTCATCGGACTAGTATCATTGGACTTTCGCGTCACGTGTGACCTGTGCAAATGCCGAGCCAATCAGACCAAGAACTGTAAGATTTCTAACGCCATGGTATAATTTCTTGGAAGAATCATTCATTCATAATTCATCAGTTAACAATCCTCAACCATCATTTTCATTTGACCAGGACGGTCATGTTAACTCGTTAATCACTCAATTCATTTCATTATTCAGCTGTTGATCAGGAAGATCAAATCATTAATCATGTTAACTTGTTCAAGATAATCATGTCACCTCAGTTAATCATTCATGTAATCACTGTGTTAGAGCGCGTATGCTCATTTTCATCATCTCATGTCATAATCATAACGTGATATTCATGCGGGAAATATAATCATCATGTGACTTTCCTACTTCAGTATGGAGAGGGCAAGAAGAGGACGTGGAGGACGAGGCCGTGGAGCGGGCCGAATCCCGAGAGCTCGTGTGAATACACGTGCAAACGCGAGAAATAATGCTAATTCATCGAGCGGCGTCGCCACTCATTCACTGGATGCGATCATTCACTAACGAGTCGTGCAGGACACGGCTCGATCGAGAAGGTGTCCGGGTTGACCCACTCGCTTTTATGCAGGGCATAATGGCCCAAATGACCCAGATGGCACAGCTGATGGAGACGATGCATAAATCCGTCAATCAAAATCAACAGGCTCCTCCGCCGCCACTTCAGAGGCAAGAGAGGAATGTGAGCAATATCATCGGCGACATCTCTCGCCAGAGGCCACCTACTTTTGAGGGCTCGTCTGAGCCGGCAGATATTATTCATTGGCTCAAGCATTTCGAGAAGTTGTTTGCTATGGTAGAGTGTCCCGAAGGACACAAAGTTTCTGTTGCGGCTTACTACCTGGGCAAGAGCGCACATTCTTGGTGGTTGTCGTTGAAGCCCACCGAAGGATCATGTACTTGGGATCAGTTCAAAACTCTCATGATGGAGAGGTATTATCCGGCCCCGCTCAGAGAGGCCAAACTGTCAGAATTACTCACCCCCGACCCCTCAGCAGACGAGGATGTTCTCGCCATTGCCGAGAAATTTCAGGAACTTCTTCCGTTCGCCTCATCTATCATTCATTCCGAGGCAGATAAGATTAAGTATTTCAGCAAGAGGCTGAAACCCCGTATGAGACTACAGTTGCTTAATCATAATTGCACCACGTTGGCTGAATTCATTGAGAATCTCTTACCTATGAGCTTACTGCTAAGGAGATTGCTAAGCAGCAACCTTCATCTGCTAGCAAGAAGTCCAAGAACCGTAATCAGTCTGACGGCAGTCAGGCCACTTTCAAGAAACCTCGTGCGGGCTCTGCTTTTTCTGAGCGACCTCCTGTGACGTCTAAACCCGCGGAATCTCAGTCACGAGCGGCCAGTTCGGCCATCACCTGTTATAACTGTGGGGATCTTGGTCATGTCAGCACCAAGTGTCCGAGACAGTCTGTCACGTGTCATAACTGTGGAATTGTTGGGCATAAGGCCCGTTTTTGCCGTAGGGACTCCAAACCTACTCAGACGTCATCTCAAGCCCCTAAGCAGTCAGCCGTTCAGAATCAGGCCACTCAATCAGCGTCGTTTAAAACGACAGGAGCGACTAAAGGTGGAGCCTATAGCCAGCAGATGGGAGCGTCCGGTGCCGGTACTAGCAAGCCCCGGATTTATGAGATGAAGAAGACCAATGATCCAGAGGCCCGAATGATCTCAGGTACACTCGATATTCTATCTCAACCTGTGTGTAGCCTTTTTGATACTGGTGCATCGCATTCATTCATTTCCGAGTCATGTTTGAGTAGACTACGTCTGGGTAGTGCTACTAGTTGTGAGCCTTATGTCATTGGCCTACCTGATGGTAGACGAATTATCGGTAATCGTGAGATTTAGAATTGTCCGATTCAGTTTCATGGTCGTGTATGGCCAGCGGACCTAATCGTAGTAGATTTTCCGAGGGACGACGTCATCTTGGGTATTGATTGGATGGATCGTCATGATGCCATCATTAGTGTCCGTAAGAGTATGATCACTATCATTTCAGAAGATGGGGTTGAATGTGTGTTTCAGGGAGGTAATCCCGGCTGTTCTGGTAAGGTCATTAATTTGATGAAAGCAGTGCGATTACTCAGTCAGGGATGTGTTGGTTATTGGTGCTACATGACCAAAACCGAGAAATCATTAGTAATGTTGACGGATATTCCGGTAGTGAGGGAGTATGCCGACGTTTTTCCAGATGAGTTACCTGGTTTGCCTCCACAGAGAGATGTGGAATTCACGATTGAGTTGGAGCCTGGTACGTCTCCGATATCGAAGGCACCATACCGGATGGCCCCGACCGAAATGCAAGAATTAAAGAACCAACTTGAGGAGTTGTTCGAGTAGGGTTATATCCGACCGAGTGCGTCTCCGTGGGGAGCACCAGTGTTGTTTGTCAAGAAGAAGGATGGTTCATTTCGTTTGTGTATTGATTATCGGGAGTTGAACAGGGTGACAATCAAGAATAAGTATCCCTTACCCCGTATTGATGATCTCTTAGATCAACTTCAGGGAGCTTCAGTATTTTCCAAGATCGACTTAAGATCTGGATATCATCAGTTGTGGATCCGAGAGTCGGACATCGCGAGGACGGCGTTTCGAACACGCTATGGTCACTATGAGTTTGTGGTTATGCCGTTTGGATTGACTAATGCACCTGCGGTATTCATGGAGTTAATGAATCGGGTTTTCATCGACTTTTTGGATCAATTTGTTGTTGTCTTCATCGATGACATTTTGATTTATTCTCGTGACCGAGAGGAACACGAGGTTCACCTTCATCAAGTGCTCGACGTGTTGAGACGAGAGCAACTTTATGGGAAGTTTTCCAAATGCGAGTTCTGGATGTCCGAAGTGACTTTTATCGGACATGTAATTTCATCAGATGGAGTGCGTGTTAATCCTCAGAAGACGGAGGCTATCCAGGATTGGTTACCTCCGAAGAATGTTAAGGAAATCCGAAGCTTTATCGGATTAGCCGGTTATTATCGGCACTTTGTGGAAGGATTTTCAAAAATCGCTCAACCCTTGACGAACCTTTTGCGAAAGGATAAGAAATACACGTGGACCGACGCGTGTCAACGGAGTTTTGAGGAACTCAAGAGCCGGTTAATGTCAGCACCTGTACTTTCCTTGCCGCATGGGATGGAGGGATTTGTGGTTTATAGTGATGCGTCCGGACAGGGTCTCGGATGTGTACTCATACAGAATGGGAAGGTTATTGCTTATGCTTCACGGCAATTGAGACCTTATTGTAACACCCCAAACTAGGCGGATATTACAGTGCCGTAGATCCCCAACTGGGACCCACCAGGCAAATGAAAATGAATGAATTACACAAGATAAATGTAGTACCGAACTACATTACAACAATAATTACTCCGATGAGGAGTTTAGTTACAACACACCAGACAACATCGAATACTAGTGTATTTTATATGAAGATAAAATACACAACATCAATGAAATGAGCATTCAAACGGAATGTCTGCAATGGAATAAATAAAGGAAACATGAATGATCGAATAAATGATCGAATGCAATGAGGGCCTACTAGTATCACTGGGACTCTCGCCGTCACCGTGCTCTCCCGTGCTTTAGCCTTGCCATGACACGAAAAACAATATCCCCACGGGTTCGATTTACGTAACAACAATCCTCAAGAGTTGAAATTACACAATCATGAATTAATCGAAGTTATGAATTATTTTAATTATGAATTACGCGAAGAGGAGTAACATAGTACGCCCGTAATGTTCTCGTAAGTGTACAACACCCGTCCGTGTACCTAATTAGTCTCACGGTGTAACGCTTTCCCGTGTGCACGGTCTAATGTATCGGTGAACCCAATACAATAACCATCGCGTGCCCGACTAAAAATTCCACACACCACACCCGCCACGCAATATGAACCTAGAAGGTCATATGAACGAGAATGACCATAATGAATATCAATGAATAAATAATAATCGACAAAGTCAAGAATGACTCACCGAGATGAGGGTAATAATGAAATGAATGATAGCTCAACGAAAAGATTGGAAACCGTTCCTTATGATCAAGTGATTAATTGACATTAACAAGTTTTAATATGATTAATACAATGATGAATGAGTTATGATTATGAATGATCAACAACAAAAGGTATGAATATCCTTTTAACCGAGTAAGAATTAACTTACACAATACCGATGATGAATGTCCGTCCACGAACAACGTCCTAAATGAAATATCGGTCGCTCGAACAACCTTGAATAACACAATTACCAATAATCCGATCATTACGCAAATCAAAAACGATCATAATCGACTCAAGCGTCGACACAACGATATCCGAGCTCGAATGAATCGAAACCAACTCCAAGATGAGTATTTCAAACCATCAAAACACTTTCAAGGATATCAATAATCCATTAGGAATCCATAACTCATGATTACAACAACATCAATCGGAAAATCCCCAATTAACCGAAGTCAACTCCAAGGGTTCTTGAAATAATTCCGAAAATAACCATTAAACCCGTAGGAATATGTTTATACAAGTTAGATAATCCATAACTAACATATTCCAATGATAATTCAAGCTTACACGAAGAAATCGGAAGGAAAAGCCCAAAAATCCGAAATTCTAGATCCAAGAGATTAATACCTTAGATTCGATGTGATGAAGATGATGAAATGATGATCAATCCGAAAGATGAGCTTGAAGATGATGATTGATGATTACACCTCGAAGAATCCTCTCCGAATCGCTCGAAATCGCCCAAAACTACCGAAGGAATGAAATGAGATGAAAAATGACGAACTCTGACTAAACTGTCCAATTTATACTCAGTCCAGGTTAGGTGCGCTAGCCCTTGTGCATAGCGTGCGCTAACGTGTAATTTGGGTAGTCCAATACCCACTGTCCGAACACGGTAGCGCGCGCTACGTACCTATTTGTAGCGTGCGCTACGACCATACTACTAGCGTGCGCTAAGATCCATTATTAGCGTGCGCTAACGAAATATTGATGCCCGATCGGAGTCCGTAAAAGCGTCGCCTCGATCGACTCGATAGCGTGCGCTACAACCATAGTTTAGCGTGCGCTAATATATCGGTTGCGTACGCTAACAACAACACATAGCGTGCGCTATGAAATAATCGATGCGATCCGGAGCCACCGGACTCAACCTCGATCTGTCCCGAGCGCGCTACTCCACACATATAGCGTGCGCTACTACAACCCGTTAGCGCGTGCTACTTACCACTCGTAGCGTGCGCTACAAATAATCTCACTGCAGTCCGGTACCTTACGGATCGGCCAGACAACCTTAGCGTGCGCTAAAGCTGAGTGGTAGCGTGCGCTACCTATACCCAAATAGCGTACGCTAAAAGGATTATGTAGCGTGCGCTACTCCTCACGCACAGCTCGCAACGAAATGACAATGATGATAAACGCGGCACGAAACTCCAATCCGATTAGTGATGAATGACGATTGATATACGATACAATTACTCTGAATGATGAATACCATGACTGAATCTGAGTGACAATTGATTAATAATGAGTGAAAATTACTGAGTATCAATTACTGAATGATAAATAATGAATGATAATTACTGAATTACAACCGGGTATTACACTTATGAGGTTAATTATCCGACTCACGACCTGGAGCTAGCAGCCGTGGTGTTCGCATTGAAGATTTGGCGTCATTATCTTTATGGCGTTACTTGTCAGATATTCACCGATCATAAGAGTTTAAAGTATATATTTACTCAGAAGGAGTTAAATATGCGACAGAGGCGGTGGTTAGAACTAATCAAAGATTATGATATCGAGATCCTTTACCACCCGGGCAAGGCGAACGTTGTCGCCGACGCCTTGAGTCGTAAGTCCGTTCAGGAACAAATGCTTGCTCGTTTGCTTGATTCGAAGGAGCTTGGCAGAATTCCTTAGGCCTGAGATCGAGGTCTGGCTTCAGCGAGTTCAGGGACAGCTTTGTATGTTGGAGATCTCATCGTCACTTGAGGAGGCAATAAGGGAGAATCAGGGTTCGGACCCATCATTGTTGCGCATCCGTGAGGATGTGGCTCAGGGGAAAGCCCCTGGATTCGTGGTCCACGAGGATGGACTTTTGAGATTTAAGAATCGGTTGTGCGTACCGGCGAATGATGAGTTGAAAAACTCTATTTTGAGAGAAGCTCATGCGACCCCTTATTCTGTTCATCCGGGGTCCAGCAAGATGTACAAGGACTTGAAACAAAATTACTGGTGGAGTAATATGAAGCGAGAAGTCGCAGAATTTGTTTCGAGATGCTTAACCTGTCAACAAGTTAAGATTGAGCATCAGCGACCGACGGGTATGCTGAAACCTCTCCCTATTACAGAGTGGAAGTGGGAAGACATTTCTATGGATTTCATCACGAGTTTGCCGACGAGTCGCCGTGGCATGAATACGATCTGGGTGATTATGGACCGCTTAACTAAATCAGCTCATTTTCTTGAGATCAAGGATACATGGGGTCCCGAGAGACTTGCCCAGCTGTTCATCAAAGAGATAGTGAGACTTCACGGTACTCCTAAAAGTATCGTTTCCGATCGTGACGGACGGTTTGTGTCTCATTTTTGGAAATCAGTTCATCGTGCTATGGGAACTCAGCTTAATCTCAGTACCGCCTTCTATCCTCAGTCCGACGGGCAATCAGAGAGGACTATTCAGACATTAGAGGACATGTTGAGGGCATGCGTCCTCGATTGGAAAGACGATTGGGAAGCCCAACTACCATTGATCGAGTTCACGTATAATAATAGTTGGCATGCTTCCATTAAGATGGCACCTTATGAGGCCTTGTACGGTCGTTGTTGTCGATCTCCCTTGTGTTGGGACGACTTATCAGAATCAATCGGCACCGAGCCCGATATGCTTATAGCCGCCCGTGAGAAGGTAGCTTTGATCAGGAGTAGTTTGTTGACAGCTCAGAGTCGACAGAAATCTTATGCAGATAATCGTCGTCGACCACTAGAGTTCGAGACGGGTGACCACGTTTTGGTCAAGGTATCCTCGAGTCGAGGTATTTTCCGTTTTGGAAAACGGGGGAAGTTGAGTTCGAGATTCATTGGACCGTTTGAGATTTTGGATCGAGTAGGCGAGTTAGCTTATCGATTGACTTTACCTCCGGCTTTGAGCCGAATTCATAATGTGTTTCACGTCTCTCAGTTGCGGAAGTATGTTGCCGACCCGAGTCACATACTTCATTTCGATGAAATCGAGATCGCGGATGATCATTCGTACGAGGAGCATCCCATACGAATTTTAGAGCGGCGAATCAAATAGTTGAGGACCAAGACGATCCCTTTGGTCAAGATTCAGTGGTCTAGACACGGAGTCGAAGAGGCCACTTGGGAAACCGAGGAGAGTATGCGGGAGAGTTATCCGGAGTTGTTTGGCCCTTAGTTTCGAGGACGAAACTCTTTTTAAGGGGGGGAGTATGTAATACCCGGTTGTAATTCATTCATTTTCAATCAGTAATTATCAGTCTGTAATTGTCACTCAATAACTTTCACTCATTAATAATCACTCGTCATTCATGATTCAGTCATTTGCGCTCACTGTTGGCATGTTGTAACCGTGATCGTCATTTCATCTCCGTTTTAGATCGAGACGGGAGAGTTATCATTTTCACCGTGTTTGGTAGTTTTGTACTGGGAGTACCATCTTTGGCTTGTGTTGGACTTGTTCGCTTTCACCTTCGTATGATATGTCGGATCATTCGTCAGTCGTAGCGAAGAACCGGAATTATCGGCTTTTTCACCTCGTCCGACATTGAGTTACGGCCGTAAGGATTGTAGGTTACGGCCGTAACAAGGGTTCGTTGTTTTCAGGCCATTTTGGACGAAAGGGACTTACGGCCGTAAGGTCTTGTAATACGGCCATAAGTTGAGCAGGTACGGCCGTAAGGCTTGGCCGGTTACGGCCGTACGTGTCCAGCAGGCTGCCCAGGCATTTTTGGCCGAAGGCGAGTTACGGCCGTAAGAAGGGGAGGATATGGCCGTAAGTGGTGTTCGTATAGTTCAGGTGTTGTCGGGCAAGGGGGACTTACGGCCGTAAGGGTTGCGGCACACGGCCGTAAGTCGAGGAAGGTACGGCCGTAAGGCTTGGCCGGATACGGCCGTACGCTGCAGGCAGGGTGCTTGGTCATTTTCGACGAAGGCGGCTTACGCCCGTAAGTTTGGCCGGATACGGCCGTATCATCCGAGTTACGCCCGTAAGGTGTGCGGGTACGGCCGTAAGGATGTCGGCAGATGTTTTTGACGAAGGCGAGTTACGCCCGTAACTCAGGAGCGGTTACGGCCGTAAGTCTGTCGGCAGGATTTTGGACGAAGCCGAGTTACGGCCATACGAGTTGGCCGGTTATGGCCGTAAGGCCGTTGACTTGGCATGTTACGGCCGTATGAGGGCCGAGTTACGGCCGTAACTTCCGGCAGTATATAATGTTTTGGCCGGGACATTTTTCCTCATTTCTTCACTTCTCCAACTTTTATCCGAGAGAGAGGGTTGAGGGAGAGATTTTACATCACTTAATCATTTGAGTGTGTAATTTTCATCATCTTCATTCATTTGGGAAGCTTGGATACTCGATTTAACTCGTGTTCTTCGGATCGAAGTGGTTGGATCTTCATGAGGTAATTTCTTCAACATCTTGGATTTCGATTTTGTGTTGAGATATGATGTTTTGGACGCGATAATCATGTTATATGAAAGGATATGCATATGATTATAAGTTTGTATATAGATTCATTGGATTATTGAGGGATTATTCAAGAACACTTTGAATATCGAGTTGGATTTGGGGATTTTCGATTAGTTGTTGTTATAATCACGTTTTTGGATATTCATAACGGATTATTGACCGTATTGAAGATGTTTTGTTGGTTTGAAACACTTCTTGGGGATTTGAGGTTGGTATTATTAAGGTTTAGTTGTAATCAATCGTAGTTGGCCACGATGTGTTCGATATAATGCCCCAATGAACTTGGTTTAATCGTATCGACATTTTGAGTTCGTTATATTCATGTTTAATTCGTATATTGAATGGATTGTTGGTAATTGTATTGAATTAAGGTTGTTCGAGCGATTGATACTTCATTTAGGACATTTGTTCGTGGAAGGACATTCTTCATCGGTATTGTGTAAGTTAATTCTTACTCGGTTAAAAGGATATTCATTTCTTTTGTTGTTGATCATTCATAATCATAACTCATTCATCATTGTATTAATCATATTGAGACTTGTAATTGTCGAATAATCACTTCATTAGCGAGGAACGACGGTTCCAATCATTTCATTGAAACTATCAATCACTTCATCATCACTTTCATATCGGTGAGTCATTCTTGACTTTGTCAGATTATTATTATTCATTGATATTCATTATGGTCATTCTCGTTCATATGACCTTCTGGGTTCATATTGCGTGGCCGGGTGCGGATGTGTAGAATTTTTAGTCGGGCACATGATGGCCATGTATTGGGAGTGATACACTGGACTGTGCACACGGTAACGATTACCTCCGTGAGACTAATTAGGTACAAGGATGGGTGTGTCCGGTCATCCGCCTTGTACACTTGCACAGAACACTACGGGCGTACTATGGTACTCCTCTTCAGCGTAATTCATAACTAAGGATATTTCATAACTTCAGATATATCATGATTGTGTAATTTCAACCCTTGAGGATTGGTGTTCTGTGTAATAGACCCCGTTTGGGGAATTTTGTTTTCAGGTCACGGCAAGGCAAAGGCACGGGAAGAGCATGCTGACGGTGAGGAGTCCTAGTGATACTAGTAGGGGGCCCCAGTTATTCCGTTTGTTTCAGTCATTTCGGTCATTTCCGTCATTTGTATTTTCCGCTGCAAATTCCGTTTGAGATGTTTAATTGTTCAGGGTGGTGTATTTTATCTCCATATAAAATATACTAGTATTCGGTTTTGTCCTGGTGTGTTGTACTTAAACTCCTCATCGGAGTACTTGGTAATATAATGTGGTTCTGTACTACAATTATATTATTTAATTCATCATTTTCACTTGCCTGGTGGGTCCCAGTCAGGGATTCACGGCACTGTAATATCCGCCCAGTTAGGGTGTTACAACACCTACCTCCAGAAATGAAGAACAATCTCAATGCTATGAGAAAATATACTCCAAGCTCAAGAACACCTCTTAATCTCCAAGGAAATGAGCTCCACTCCCAGATTTAAGGCTTAGAAACAAGTTAGGGGAGGTTGATATTGGTTTGGTAGTGCAGGGGGACGATATAAGGAGAGAGAAATTCGGTTTGGGGTTGTGAAGAAATGAAAAACAGGCTGGTCCTATAAATAGACTGTGCAGACTTAGCGCACGCTATCGGAACAGTTTAGCGTACGCTAATACACTTACGTACGCTAACCGGTCGATTTTACGTACGTAAGCGGCTTACAGTGGCTACTGTCTTGAATTTCGCAGGTCGTTAGCGCACGCTAATTAGAAATGGGTTACGCACGCTAATAAAAGTTGACTCTAGCCGACATGACAGCTCAGACCTTACTCACATGCATGCCAACGGCTAAGGAGTTCACGTGCTGAAGTCAACTGATGACAGATTCCCTCTTAGCGTACGCAACAGAGGAAACATTATGCACGCTAAGACACAGGATTAACGTACGTTAATCATACTATGTAGCGTACGCTACATCAACAGAAAATTCGAAAATGTAACTCTCTAATTAACATCGAATCATCACATATGAAATGAAATAATAACGATATGAAATTCAAATCTATAATACCTCAACATAATACTAAATGCAACGATTCATGATAGTCAGATTATCCGAATAATACAATGACAGGCAAAGACGAAAATTTTACAGTCGGATATTACATACTCCCCCTCTTAAAAAGAGTTTCGTCCTCGAAACTAAGGGGTAAATAACTCGGGGTATCTCGCTCGCATACTATCCTCGGTTTCCCATGTAGCCTCCTCGACTCCGTGTCGCGACCACTGAACTTTCAGTAGGGGAATCGTCTTGTTTCGTAACTGCTTGATCCTCCTCGCGAGTATCCGCACTGGACGCTCCTCGTACGAATGATCCTCCGCTAATTCAATCTCTTCGAACTGAAGTACATGGCTCGGATCAGCAACGTATTTTCTCAACTGGGAGACATGAAACACGTTGTGAATCTTACTCAAAGTCGGTGGCAAAGCTAGTCGATAGGCCAGATCACCTACACGCTCCAAAACCTCAAACGGCCCAATGTACCTCGGCCTCAGCTTGCCCCTCTTCCCGAAACGAAAAACACCTCGGGTAGGAGACACCTTCATTAACACATGGTCACCAATCTCGAACTCAAGTGGTCGTCGACGGTGGTGAGCATAAGACTTCTGTCGACTTTGAGCCGTTAGCAACCGACTCCTAATCAAAGTGATCTTCTCCCGAGCTGCTAATAACATATCGGGTTCCTGTTAGGAATATGCCCTCGAATGTCACTCAGGGGATGAGAGAGTAGGGGCATTGTACTTGTAATTATGGAATAAATAATAAAAAGGCAATTCGATTCATTCACTGTTTATTGTATTTCAATTGCATTCTTGACTTGGTAAACATTGAAGTGAAGTCCATGTAAATAAACTGAACATTCCATTCTCGTTATGGGATAAGAGAAAATGCACTGGAAGTGTTTAAAGTTTATTTACGAAAATCGTTCGCAAGTTAATAAACTTAAATGGGCATTAAGTTTTAATAAGACTTATATAACTGATGCTAGGACGTGTGCACGTCTTGATAGCATAGTTATAAAGTATATTGGTGGGACCAGTATACTCGAACACGACTCATACTCGATTCAGTCACACGGTATTCACTCTCGAAGAGTCGATGACGAATCAAAAGGTTGTGATAGTGTATGTGGACCTTTGACTTGAGGATTCAGTAGAAGATGTGCCTGTGACGTTTAGTTTGTCATTAGAGTAGTTAGACTCATTTGCTTAATTCTTGAGTCGACCTCAAGTGCGGACTATACGGGCGGGTAGCGATCTTTCTTGTATGCCAAGAAAGGATTTTATCTCCTGTTAGTGAGCAGGCGTATGTCCTATACGGTTAATGGCAAATAAGATCATGAGTCTTTGGCCAAAGCATTCTGATATAGTCGTATTAGATATACTATTAATCAGTCGGTCTTGATTTGCATTAACACATGTATAGAGTCTAGTCAATAGTAGGGTTTGACTTTACCGTGACCCGAAGACTTGACCGGGACATCTGATAAAGGGTCTATACGTATATAGTATTCACGACATAATGATTCTGGAATGATCCCTTCATTCGTTCTCAGTCGGGGTTTACAGTGCGGCCCGCTAGGCTGGCTAAGTGCTGCTCGCACTCATTGGTTCCTCCCATTGCCGGCTGAGACGGACCTACGGAGTCGCGCATCAGGAGCGTTGACGGATAAATGTGAATTTATTATCTCTCTATA
Organism: Orobanche coerulescens; assembly: GCA_033398695.1. NCBI lineage: Eukaryota > Viridiplantae > Streptophyta > Magnoliopsida > Lamiales > Orobanchaceae > Orobanche > Orobanche coerulescens. The sequence goes on from CM065811.1 coordinate 54,141,700, forward strand.
AATATTAGATATTGGATATCTAATTATGATTTATTAGATAAATCAAAATAGCGGTCTTATGAATTAAAATTAAGTTACCGGGTGATTAATTTAATTCATAAATTATATTTCTTAGAGAAATATATTTGTATTTGATATTATTAATTAATTAGATTAATTAATTAATATAAATACATTGGTGATTAAACGGAGTGTATTTAACAGAGTCGTTTGACGAACGTCCGGTACACGAGCCGAGTGACTCGGCTCGTTTTCTAGGAAACTTCCACCATGGGCCGCCCTCCCTCTCCCCACATCACATGGAATCATTTCCATGCATGTGTATGTGTTAGTTGTATTTTTGTTATTATGTGTTGACATTTTATCTCAATTATATGATTTGTATTATATGTTTGAGATAATATAAAAACAACATATTATAACAACTACTACACACACACACACACATATTTTCAGCTTGCAAATCTCTCTTCTGGCCGTGAGAGTTGTGAGGAAGGGAGAGAATTTTTTTTTTTTTTTAATTTTCATCTTAGAGGTGAAAGGAATTCAAGAAAAAATAGAGAAAAAAAAATTCCTACGGTAACTTCCTAGCCGTGTTCTTGGAGAACGAAGTTACGTCGAATTTTCCGGGCAACTTCCGAAGCGTGTGAAGTAGAGGCTTCGAATTTTTGGTGCTTGGAACGAAGGGATTTCGTGTTCGGGACGGGATCGTGATCATCGTCTACATTTTACGAAGATTTATTTCAAAGGCTTCAAGGGTACGAATCTTTATCTTTGTATTTATTTTTTAGTATATACGTTACTTGATCGATCCTGTTTGGGATTCGTATTTATTTCCGCTGCGTATTTCGTTTTATTTTCGGAATCCCAACAGTTGTATCGGAGCGAGGTCAATGTTTCCGTATATACGATTATTTGTGTATTTTGAATGCTTTTGGATGATGATTATGATTTAGAATCATGTTTGGAATAATTGTAGATTTTAAATTATTCGTTGTAGCATCACGTTTTTTGAAACGGGCCGAAAAACAAAGAAACGGGGTGCCGTGAGTCTTGTGAAGCTGCACTGTTTGCCCAGCTGCCAGTGCCGAGCATGCTCGGCCATGATCGCCATGTCTCGGCCACGGCGGCCGAGAATGATCGGCGATCTGCCCGGCGATGGCTCGGCAGCGGCCCTCGGGTTTTGGCCCGATTTTGAATCGGGCCGCGGGCTGGGCTTAAAACCGGATTATCCGGGACTCCGTTTTAAGTTTATATTTTGTTGTAATTATTTCCCAAAATTTAAATTGGATTTTAATTTGACTAAATTAATATTTGGAATATTTTTTTTTGGTTAAGGGAAATAAATTAAACTGATGTAACCGAGCTGATCGGTCACCAAGAACCGAGTTAATCTTAGAAGTTTAGCTAAGAAAACCCAAAATATATGAAATACTCTCTTTTCTTTCTCTCTCTAAAATATGCTGTATTCTCAGAGTGTGTGTCCCCTTTTGAGGAACCCCCTCTCTCCCTTTTATAGGAGGAGGGTGCCTTGTTATCTGAGATTTTTCCTGATTCCCAGAGAGAATCCCGGATATCCAGGGATTCAAGCTGCGATTTTCCATCCCTGGATTTCCGGGATTGCAAGGTATGGGATCTCAATCCCTGGATCTCCGGGATGGCAAGGTATGGGCTCTCAACCCCTGGATCTTAGGGATTCTGTTAGGTGAGTCAGGATCTTCTTTCTCAAGAGTTCGACCTTCCTGAGTTCGGTGGTTTTTAGGTCGGCTCATCCCTATTCAAATCAGTAGTTTGAGAGACCTTTGAGGTCGGCGACCTGTTATCGGATATCATAGGTCAGCGGGGGCCTCCGAGGTCGGCGCCCTTCTAACAGATGTCACAGCTAAACGGGACCTCCGAGGTCGGCGACCTTTATCAGATATCCTAGGTCGGACTTTTATTGGTCCATATTTTAAACCGGGTTTTCAGGGAGCGTACATTCGACGTCCTATCAACCAGTCCCCCCTACTCTAGTCGAGCTGCAAGACCGAGTAGAGTAAAATTTGTTTACAACCGGACGACCTTGACGCAATTATCCTTGGGACTCCCATTCCCAGATAACGAGGCTCTTCGGACTTTGTGCGCTATAATTAACCTGTCTTTTCCTTTCCCTGCCTCCCAAACGTCGCGTCGATGGCCGAAGCCAGGTGTCGACCTGCCATAGGTCGGCTAAGACGGTGCCAAATCCCAGCCGTTCCTTCGAATAGGGCATCAGACGCTCCAGATCGTCCCTATCCTTCTTGGTTTTTGCCCCTTCCTCCTATAAAAGGAGGTCTTCTTCCCCCTTTATCACTTCCGCGTTTTTATACCCTCAACCTCTGGTGCGAAAATTCTCAGGCGACACTAGCGATCACAGCTATCTGTCCCTGGCGACGCGCTTGCTCTACCTTTCTCCGGCGAACTTCCACCCAATCCCATGGGTATGTTCATCTAAACATCTCTTTAGCTTTTTGATTTGTTTTATAGATATTTTCCTTTTCTTCTTCCTCCCCTTTTCTTCCTTTAGTTATGTAAATGCCTTGATTCTCAAAATATTTCCGCGAATCGGCCGTGAACTCTTTTTGGAGGGTCTTTCCTCTTCGATGGGGATTCGGGGTAGGTCGGGCGAGCTCTGGTTCCTCTCTCCGTCTTAGGGATGAGCCTTTAGGTGACGTGGCGGTCCGAGCTAGGTGACATCCCTCCCTCGGCATCCCCTAATCATTGTAGATCTTCCTTCCTCTCCCCCATGGGCCAGGTAAGCGTGGATCGCCTTTTAGCCGACCCATATCAGGACGGTTGTAGGGGCGACTTGAGTTCTCCCTCCCCATCCTCTATCGAGGACTAGCCCGGCCACTGGCTAGTTTTATAAGATTTCTTAGGCTTCCCAGGGGTGGGAATTTGTCACACCTCGGGCTAGCGATACCCCGATCATCCTCCTCCGGTCATATTACGGTTTGTGGATCAGTGAGCGGTGGTCTTCGCTTTCCACCCCATCCCTTCCTTGTCTCTCTCTCCGTTAAATACAATCTTCCTCAACCAGTTCTATCCTAACTCTTTTCGCTACATGGTGGGTTTTCGTCTTTGTGTCATTACGGACATGAGGAACCCGACACAGGCTTTTTCTATTTTTGCTTTGGGCTAAAGAGTTTTAAAGGCTCTTTTTACATGACTTCCCGAAACAACGCCCATTTCTTCACCCACCTCCCTTCCAATGTGAAGGACTGGAGGTCCCGCTTCTTTTTCCTTCGGCTCCCCACATCCGATTCTTGGGGCTTTCCTACGCAATGGACGCAGGCTACTCCGAGCCAGGATCCTATTCCTAGGCGTAGTTCCATCCGGGCTGCGTGGGTCGAGAAAGTTCGGGAATGGAATGCCATTCCCTATAATGCTTTCCAGCTGACGCAATTCCATGATCTTGTTCCATTGTGGGTGAGCTCGAATCCCTACCCGGCTATCCCCGACATTGGTAGGCTTTATCTATATATTTTTTTAGATCTTTGTTATTTTGCTTTTCACTATTTCCTTGACCGTTTGTATTGTTTTTCGTAGATCGGTTCATGCGGACTGCGCGATCGGATGCCTCAAGCCGGTGAACCAATAAAAGAGAAGGTCCCTAAGTCGGCGAATCCTCCCAAGGAGAGGCGGAGGGCTCGTCCAAAGCTAAGCGGAAGGTTCTGCTCGCCCCAGTGCTGGGTAACTCTCCCATCCGACTCGGCTCCTACCTTGACCACCGGACGAGGCTCTGCGAGCCTGTCTCGGCGGCCTTCAGTCACTCAGAGGGCCTCTTCTCCTAGCTCCCCTGCTTCCAAACGGCCGAAGACCGCGGGTCCTCCAGGTCCGGCTATGGAGACTCTTCTCCGTTGCAAGGAGTTTGAGAGATTTCTCCCTTATTTTAGCTCCATAGTCCCGGCTAAGGATAAGCTGGGGTTACGAGACGCCGAGGAGGACCCTAAATTTGATGCCATGATGATGTACTTTGGGAAGGTATTCCCCTTTTCGCCTTCATACCCCTTTTGGTTATTTTTATGTTTATTATTACCCTCTGCCGACCTGATATAACTTCTTGTGCATTTCTTCGCCACCTTTGTGACCTTCGCCGAGGATCATAAGCTCGGCGCTACTTCTTCTTCGCAGCTCACCCAGATGCAAGCCGACCTGGAGGCCGCCCTGTCGGCTAATTCTGATCTTTCAGCCCGGCTTCAGGAGAGGGAGTATCGCTTAGATGCTGCCATTAAGAAAGATTCTGAGCGGGAGGCGGTTTTAGAGCGGGCCCAGATGGCCAATGTTCAGCTAAACCAAGAGCTGAAATTTTGGAAGACCATGTCTTCAGCTGAAACGGAGAAGGTGGGCTAGCTCGAGGCTCAGTTGTCGGAAGCTAGCGCCGAATCCGAAAGGATAGCTCAACTTGAGGCACGGGCTAAGGCTGAGTTGGAGAAGGTCACCGACCTCGAAGCTCAAGCTAGAGCGGCATCGGAAAAGGTGACCCTGCTGGAGACTCAACTAGCCGAGGCTAGATCCGAGGGATCGTCTTATGAGCGCGGGGCGACGGATGGCCGGCGTCGATTCCTGACTAGTGACGTTGGTCACTCTTTTCTGGAGGCCTACCGTTCCGCCCTCCTGGCCCGGTATCATGATTCCACTGCATTCCTGGTTAAGCTAGCCCCAGCTGCGACACAATATTTTGATTTTGCTCTGACTCGTGCTCGTGAGCAGCTAGCTTCATTGGGCTTTTCGGGCGAGCTGGACCGGGATGCTGCATTGGACGGGGCTCCCGTTCCTTCGGGTTGGTCCGGGGACGTGGAAGAATCTCCGGAGGCGGCCTGGTGGAAGGACGCCCTTGAGGAGTCCATAAAGCAATCGCTTAGATTTGGAGCTGCCTTCTGATCCTCCCAGTTCACCTGTTAAGGCCAGCACTCCTAGTCCCGAGGTGGTTGGGACCGATCGTGATGCTTCTCCTCCGTTGCCTCCTCCGTCTTCAGAGCCCGTAGCTTAGTGTAGACAATGTATATTTTTCTTCTGTTTCTTTTTCCCTACTTTATTTGTACTGGCACAGCTATTTTGAAAGACAACTTTTTGAGTTGAATATACTTTGGGTTTGTGTGCTTTGTATGACAAGTTGATATAGTTCGGTGTTGCTTGTAATCTTGATGTATCTTGTGCCTGTTTGATTTGATACGATTACTTTCCGATATGGCCCGACTTTTAAATTTCGAAAAATCCTAAATGTAATCCGACCAGTTTAACTTAATCTTTTCACCGATCTTTAGTGTAGGTTGGGTATTTCCCTTAGTCATAGCTTCATAGGTCGGTTCACCCTTACTCGGATCTGGAGGCGTTTCGCCTATTCAGATGTCAGAGGGCGGTTCACCCTTACTCGGATCTGGAGGCGTTTCGCCTATTCAGATGTCAGAGGGCGGTTCACCCTTACTCGGATCTGGAGGCATTTCGCCTTTTCAGATGTCAGAGGGCGGTTCACCCTTACTCGGATCTGGAGGCGTTTCGCCTATTCAGATGTCAGAGGGCGGTTCACCCTTATTCGGATCTGGAGGCGTTTTGCCTTTTCAGATGTCAGAGGGCGGTTCACCCTTACTCGTATCTGGAGGCGTTTCGCCTATTCAGATGTCAGAGGGCGGTTCACCCTTACTCGGATCTGGAGGCGTTTCGCCTATTCAGATGTCAGAGGGCGGTTCACCCTTACTTGGATCTGGAGGCGTTTCGCCTATTCAGATGTCAGAGGGCGGTTCACCCTTACTCGGATCTGGAGGCGTTTCGCCTTTTCAGATGTCATTTCTAGTTTTACTTGATCAACACATTCAGAGAGATATATTTTTGTAATAGACTTTCATTAAAACAACATAAGCTTTTTTCCACATCTCTTCACACAAAATACTTTTTTAAGTGACATATGTTCCAAGGTCTTTTTATGAGGTGCCCTTCCATATCCTCAAGCTCGTAAGCTCCTCCCGCATAAATTCGGATTACCTTGTAAGGGCCTTCCCAGTTCGGCTCCAGCTTTCCTGTTTTTCTGAGGGCATCAGCTCGCCTAAGCACCAAATCACCGACCTGGAATTGTCTCTTCCTGACTCTTTTGTCATGAGCTGCTTTTGTCAGGCTTTTGTATCTTTCAGTTCGTGCTGCTGCCGCTTCCCTCCTTTCTTCTATGGTATCTAACACCTCCTTCATTATTTCCTCGTTCTCCAGCTCGTTGAACCATCGAACCCGATGGGACATTTCTCCGACTTCTGCGGGGATGACGGCCTCGGACCCGTAGACCATACTGAAGGGTGTTTCTCCTATTGACGATCTAGGTGTGGTCCTGTACGACCATAGTACCGAGCTAAGTTCATCCACCCATCCTCCTCCCACTTTGTCTAAGCGGGTTTTTATCCCCTGCAAGAGTGTTCTGTTAGTTACCTCTACTTGCCCATTAGCTTGCAGGTGAGCAACCGCAGCGAACCTTTGCTTGATATGCATACCCTCGCACCAGGACTGGGTTCTCTTCCCATTGAATTGGGTTCCATTATCTGAGATGAGTATCTGGGGCGCTCCGTACCTGCAGCAAATGTTGTTAAACAGGAAACTTATGATTCTTTGCTCGGTTATGGTGGCCACGGGCTCGGCTTCTACCCATTTGCTGAAGTAGTCTATGGCTACTATTAAGAACTTTCTTCCTCCCGAACCAGGTGTAAACTGCCCCATGATATCAATTCCCCATTTAGCGAATGGACATGGCGCTCCCATGGTGATCATATCCTCGGCTGGGATATGAATTAAGTGTGCGTGCACTTGACATTTTTGGCATCGCTTAACCATTTCCACTGCTTTCTTGCTCATGGTCGGCCAAAAGAAACCAGCCCTTAGCGTTTTGCTAATCAGCGCTCTTCCTTTGGTATGGTCTCCGCAGCACCCTTCATGGATTTCTTCCAATACACTTAGCCCTTCTTCTTCCGAGATGCATCGTAGGTACGGCCCGAGGTAGGACCTCTTATATAGCTCATCATTAATGCAGCAGAACCTCGCTGCTCTTCGCACAATTTTCATTCTTTCTTGTCTCTCCTTGGGTAATTCTGCCCTTCTTAGGTATGCCAACAAAGGAGTTCGCCAATCTACCATCTCATTCACCTCCATCACCTGTTTCATGATGCTACTTCGGGCTGCTCCCAGAATCGTTACTGTTCGCGAGCGGCAATCCACTAAGGAGCTTCCCATCTTTGCTAGGTAATCAACTTTTGCATTCTCCGACCTAGGGATATGGATTAACTTCCATTCCCCTAGTTTTTTGGCAGCCTCTTTCACTTCCTCCACATACTTCTTCATCCGATCTTCATTTATCTCAAATTTTCCTTCTACCTGTTGTGTGACCAGTTGGGAATCAGAGTAAGCAATGAGTCGTCGCACGCCCAAGTCTATTCCCAGCTGCATTCCCTTAACCAGGGCTTCATATTCGGCCTCGTTGTTAGATGCCCTGAAATCGAATTTTATGGCATACTCTAATTGCTCACCTTCCGGGGTAGTGAGGATTATCCCTTCCCGTAACCACCGGTTGTCGCGATCCATCCACATGCAATGACCCACTGTCCTTCCGGTGGCGATGGCATGGCCCCTCTTGGATAAAGTATGCTAGGCTCGAGCTTTAATCGCCGTTCTCGGCTCATATTCCATGTCGTACTCCCCATTTCTACCGCCCACTTCACTGACGACGACACATTAGGTCGCCCTAATATCTCTCTCAAGGGCAAGTTGGTTCGCAATTTTATCCGGTGGGCTAGGAAATAGGGCCTCAATCGCCTGGCCGTAACCACTAACGCCAGCGCCCCTTTTTCTAGCTCGGAGTAGTTCCGTTCTTCTCCTTGCAAGATTCGGCTTGTATAATAAATGGGCTTTTGTTTATTCATTTCTTCTCTTAGCAAGACCGAGCTCACCGCTCCTTCTCCCACGGATAAGTAGAGTACAAGATCCTCCCCTGGTACCGGTTTGGTGAGTAGGGGCAACTCGGCCAAATACTCTTTCAATTTTCCGAATGCCGTTTGCGCTTCCGGGGTCCATTCGAACTTGTTCCCTTTTCTTAAGAGTTTAAAAAATGGGAACCCTTTCTCGGCCGAGCGTGATATGAAACGGCTCAGCCCTGCTATTATTCCCGTTAGTATCTGGATATCCTTTATATTTTTTGGAGGATTCATTTGCAGTACTGCCTTGACCTTCTCCGGGTTGACCTCGATTCCTTGTTCTGTGACCACATACCCCAGGAATTTTCCCGATTTGACTCCAAAAGAACATTTTGATGGGTTGAGCTTCATTCCGTACGTGCGCAGGTTCTCGAACGTCTCTTCTAGGTCCCTGATATGTTCTCCTGCCTTCACACTTTTCACTAGCATGTCATCCACGTATACCTCCATGTTTCTGCCGATTTGGGATTTAATGATTCTGTCGACCATCCTCTGTTATGTAGCTCGTACATAACAAAAAGTTCCCTTTGAAACCACAAAACTAACCATCTTTCTGTCCTCGGGTGCGAGAGGATTTTGATGATATCCTTGGGAAGCGTCCATCATACTGAGTAACTCGCACCCTGAGGTTGAATCCACCAGCTGATCTATGCGGGGTAACGGGTAGTGATCCTTGGGACATGCTTTATTTAGGTCCCGGAAGTCCATGCACATCCTCCACTTCCCCTGGCCCTTCCCTACCATCACGGCGTTGGATAGCCACTCCGGAAACTGGATCTCCATTATGTGCCCAAATCGGAGGAGCTTATCAACCTCTTCCCCAATGACCCCATCCATCTCTGGCCCGAAATGCCTCCTCTTCTGCTTTACTGGTCTTATGGTGGGGTCGATGTTCAACCTGTGTTCGGCAACTGTTGGGCTGATTCCCACCAGATCCTCAGCTGCGAACGCGAAAATGTCCACGAATCTTCTTAGCAGGCTGATGAGGCTTTCCTTTATTCCATCGTCCAACCGACTTCCCATGCGAGTTTTTGTTTCCGTCTTTCCTGGAACCAATTCTATTTCTAGTAACTCCTCGTTGGGCTTGACACCTTCTTCCTCAGCTTCCTCGGGTGCCTTCGATTGCTTATTCCTCTTAGACTCCGGATCCGGACCCCCGAGTTCGGGTGTCCTCTTTCCACGCTGCACTCCCTGCTTTACGGTTGTTTGATAACAAGAACGGGCGACAAACTGATCTCCTGCTACTTCTCCTAACTCACCTCCTACGGGGAATTTTACTTTCATGTGCGCGGTAGAGGCTACTGCTTCGAATTTGTTGAGCCCTGGTCGTCCTAAAATGGCGTTATAGGCCGATTTGGTGTCCACCACTAAAAATCTGAGTGTCTTGACCTTCCGATGGGGCATCCGACCTAGTGCTACTGGAAGCACCACTTCTCCAACTGGTTGCACCTCGGCCATCTGGTAACCCATAGAGCGCGGTATCTACCTTTCTCAATTCCACTTCCGTTCATCTGCTTGAAACAGTCATAGAATAAGATGTCTAATGAGCTTCCCGTATCGATAAACACCCTTTGCACATCGTGAATCGGCGATTTCATTGTGATGACCAACGCGTCATTGTGGGGCGTATGTATCCCATTATAATCTATGGGGCTGAACTGAATGATAGGCCCACTGCCTACAGAGGCGACCTCCTTGAGTTGATGACACCTAGCCTTTCGTGCGTGGGCTTTTCTAGCCTGATTAGAACTTCCGTCGGTTGGTCCCCCTGATATCATGTGGATCACTCCTTTTTTAGCTGGGGGAGCAGCGGGTCCCCGAGGAGCTTCTCTTTTCACCCCCGCCCCTCCTTGGGGCATGGGTGGCTGCCTCCGACCTCCATTTCTCTGTTGATATGTGAACTCCATCAGATGTCCCGCTCGGACCAGCCTCTCGATCTCATCCTTAAGGTGCTTGCATTCGTTTGTTTTATGCCCATAATCATTGTGGAATCGACAATAAAGCTCTGATTTCGGCTGGGTGGGCCTATTAGGGCGAGATGCAGGCCACTCGATGACCCTGCTCATCTTACCCTCAACTGCTTCCAAAACCTGGGCTCTCCTCATTGTTAGTGGGCTGTATTGGTCAAATCTTGGTCACCTTAGAACGATATCGTTCTTCTTCCGATCTGTTTTTCCCCGTGACATTTCTTCCCGAGGCAAATTTCCTTGAAAGGTGTACTCCTCCCGTCGTATCAATCTGCTGGACCCCCTTTCCCCATCCTCGGGCTTTTCATGCAACTCCTCCATATCCTTCTCGGTTTCCTCAACATTGATGTACTTCGAGCATCGGGCTAAAACCTCATCGTATGTTCTGGCTGGTTTTTTAGCTAATGCGGTGCGTAACAACCCCGGCCTCAGTCCCTGTGTCAAGGCACTGGTTTTTACTTCTTCTGACGACGAGGGTACCTCCAGACACGCCTTCGTGAATCGGGTCACATAAGCTCTCAGCGCTTCTCCAGAATATTGCTTGATCTTGAACAAGGACATGAAGGTCTTTTGGTGCGCCTGCTACTGCAAAGTGCGTCAAGAACGCGGAGTGAAAGTTTTGAAGCCGGTGATTGAACCAGGGGTATCCGTGGAACTAATCCCGAGCCGACTCACAAGATGGCCAAGAATGCCCCGCAACTCACGGCATCCGAATATCTATGTAGTACCGCCATGTTCTCGAATCGGTATAAATGTCGGGTAGGATCCGAGAGTCCATCATAGGTGAAGGTAATGTTCTAAACCCATACGGGAGCTCGGCTGTAGTATGCCTTCTGAGAAGGGATGGCCTGGATGACTTTCCATGTCCCTCCCCGCAACCCTCTGTCGCAACTCTTCCAGCTCGTCCTGCATGCTGGATATCAAGGGATCCTGCGTTTTTTCCTGCCTAGATCGGTCCCATATTTTTGGATAACTCTCCCCATGTTCTTCCTGCTGATCAATTTCTTCCGGCCCATCCGAAAGGATGGGTATTATTTTTCGTGGTACCCTTTGTTTTTCGACCTCCCGGCTCTTCTGGATTGCACTGGCGATTATGTCGGCTAAGGCTTCCTTCGTCAGTGTAATTGTGCTTGGTGCGACTTCTTCTACATGGGTGACGGGTGTTTTCTCCAGAGTCGCTTCTCCACCCGCCGCTGCTAGTTCCTCTTCTAGATTTCTGGGTATTAACTCCCCTGTTCTCTTCTGGTTCATTTCTTCTGCCATTACTAGCCTCACGTCTCAACTCAAAGTGACTCGATGTCACACTTCCCACAGACGGCGCCACTTGATGTAACCGAGCTGATCGGTCACCAAGAACCGGGTTAATCTTAGAAGTTTAGCTAAGAAAACCCAAAATATATGAAGTACTCTATTTTCTTTCTCTCTCTAAAATATGCTGTATTCTCAGAGTGTGTCCCCTTTTGAAAAACCCCCTCTCTCCCTTTTATAGGAGGAGGGTGCCTTGTTATCTGAGATTTTTCCTGATTCCCAGAGAGAATCCCGGATATCCAGGGATTCAAGCTGCAATTTTCCATCCCTGGATTTCCGGGATTGCAAGGTATGGGCTCTCAATCCCTGGATCTCCGGGATGGCAAGGTATGGGCTCTCAACCCCTGGATCTTAGGGATTCTCACAGTGAGTCGATCTTCTTTCTCAAGAGTTCGACCTTCCTGAGTTCGGTGGTTTTTAGGTCGGCTCATCCCTATTCAAATCAGTAGTTTGAGAGACCTTTGAGGTCGGCGACCTGTTATCGGATATCATAGGTCAGCGGGGGCCTCCGAGGTCGACGCCCTTCTAACAGATGTCACAGCTAAACGGGACCTCCGAGGTCGGCGACCTTTATCAGATATCCTAGGTCGGACTTTTATTGGTCCATATTTTAAACCGGGTTTTCAGGGAGCATACATTCGACGTCCTATCATAAACGAAAGTATTATTTTGGCCGGATTACTTCGAATGAATTTAAATGACGATTATTAGTATTAATTGGATTAATACCATTAAAATTGAATAGATTAATTTTATATTGATTGGATTAATATATTAATTGATTATTTAATTTTAATGCCACCTTATATTAATTGGATTAATATAGTAGAAATTGAATAGATTAATTTATGGATTAATTAGATTAATTTATATTAAGATTAATTGTTTAATTTCGTTGCTATTACATGTTGTATGGAATCCTTATGTGATGGTGATATAGCTCGTGGACTTAGTTTTTTGATTTGTTCGATTCGATTGGGTTGTAAAAGCCGTTTTGAGCCTGTTGTTGCCCAAAATATTTATCCGAAGATTAATACTGCTGGAAGACGGACAACAAACAACAATTGCGGGAGCACTTCCGTGAGAAGATAAATAATACAAGATTTGCCGGGTTTGTTAGGCCCGGGCTTGAATGCTCTCGCGAGATGATATTAATACAAATATTCGTGGATACAAGTATTAATGAGAGAAATCTAAATACAATGAGTGTAAAAAGACTCTGTTAATCCGGCTCTTGAGCGAAGCTCGGTGTTCTTCGTCCCTGCCGATAGTCTGCTCGAGGAGAGAGGCCGAGAAGTAAGACCGAATGATATTGCTGCAAGAGTTGGAGATAGCCAAGTGTTTGATGTTTTGCTTCGTAATGTATACTGAAATCGCGATAAGGCGCCCCTTGGCCAAGTGTAGGTGCCTAGTATATATAGGGGCCGGTCTCGTCTCTAGCGGGCGATCGCCTTCCGGCCATTATAATAATGGGGCGATCGTCTGCCGGCCAATATTATAATGGGGCGATCTTCTGGGCTGTCGGGCTAAATTCCAAGGAAGGTGCTGGCGCCAGCTGGGCAGTCCAATGAGGAGCCAGCACGCGTCTGGAGCCAGTCACATGCGGCCCTACTGACAGCTTTCGGCGGAATCAATGGTCACATGCGGCCCTACTGACAGCTTTCGGCGGCTTGTCGGCTGGTGGAGAGATTCTTCCAGGCTGTGGTCAATGGCCCGAGATTCGCGGATCTTGTCTCGGTCCTTGCACGTGGTGCCAGCCTTGAGGCTCGGCCTTTGCCGACTGGATGGCCATCGGTGCTGATCGACATGAGGCGGTCGTCCCTAGCTGGTCATCAGAGGTCGCCATCGGCCAGTTGCTGGGGGTCGGCAATGGTCGGTCACCAAGGGTCGGTCGGCAAGTGCCGAGAGATGATCGTCTCCAGTCGGTCACCAAGGGTCGGTCGGCAAGTACCGGGAGCCGATTGTCTCCAGGAGTCGGTCGCCGAGTACCGAGAGCCGATCGTCTCCAGGAGTCGGTCGCCGAGTACCGAGAGGCGATCGTATTGATGTCAATCGCTCGGCATCAGGATTCGTCCTGGGACCTTCGGTTGGCCAGTCTAGCTTGTCCGCCGGGTTAAGGCTCGGTCGCCTGGTCGCTGGTCGGCAGATCTGCCTTGGCCACTCGGCAGTGACTCGGTCGCCCGACCTCCGAGGCGATCGCCGGTCGGAAAGTGTTAATTCTTGACACAACAATTGCCCCCCAGCTTGCTCCTATGTTGAAGACATGGGGCGAGGTGGTTCTTTGCTGGTGATCGTGTAAGGAAGAGGACGGGCGATCTGAGCTGACTTAGGATTCGGACTTGGGCTATCATGGTCGATTGGCTAGCTATCTTTCGGTCTTGTACCTGCAAAAACCAACATTGGCCGATCCCCCTCGGAAACTTGGTGGTTTCGCTTTGTTTGAGGAATCGTGCACAGTCGCGGAAATCGATGGACAGACTCCATGACCGTGTCTTGGTGCGCGAAGACATTGAGTGTCTCGTGACTCACTTTATTATGAGGGTCCTCTGTTAGGCTGCGCCTCGCCTCGTATTTAAACGAAGGGCGTGCGGTCTCGGTCTAGAGGAGTCCTTGCGCGGGGCAGCGTCGGATGAATCAACTCCACGCCCGCGGCTTGTTAGCTCTGCTTCCACCTCGGCCAGCCATGGAGATGGCCGACCTCGACGGTGTACGTTGAGACGGGGGTTGTGGCATGTGTCCACTGATTAATGTTGGAGAGCCCTCAGACTACGCCGGCCTCGTATTTAAATGAAGGGCGGGCGATCTCGGCCGAAAGGGACCTTGCATGGTCGAAGCAGCCGGTTCCATCGACTGCCAGGACCATGGCTTTATGATGTGCGGTGGAGGCGATCTTATGCCTTAGTCCGTCATGTTAGATGCTGGACTGTAAATGGCGATCGTGTCCGCCGGATTGCTGATGATGTAGCGTGATTATCGGCGATCGGGCCGGAAGACTGTCGATCGTCGCTCGGCTGCCGATCGCTTTATTCGTAGGTTGATAACGGCGATCGGGCGGGAGATCGTCGTCCGGGCGCCGATCGCGCTGCTCACAGGCTAAGAAGGAACCTTTGCGTGGCCAGAAAATCTGCGGCTCTAGCCCGGAAGGCTGCGTAGGTTGTAGGTTGGTTCTTCGTGAGATGCCTGAACATAGGCGAAAAACCCTGAAATCCTCCTAGGACCGCGTAGAGGGCGGTCTCATCGCTTACGGGCTCGCCGTTGAGGATGATCCCGTCTACCCGGTCGATGTAGTCCGAGTCGGACTCTTCTTCTCCCTGCTTGATTCGCATCATGCGAAGGCGACCTTCAGGCCGGACGACTCTGGTGGCGAAGTGTTCCGTGAAGACGTGCGCCAGCTCGTTAAAGGAGCCAATGGACCGAGGTGGCAATGAGGTGTACCACCGGTGGGCGAGGTCGTCCAGCGTCAGAGGGAACATTCGGCACCGGGTCGCGTCCGATGCCCCACACCCGGTCATGTAGATGTTGAACTTCCTCAGGTGCGTCTGGGGGTCCGATCGCCCCTCGTACACGGGTGTTTGCGGGTGAGCGATCCTGTGCTGCACGGGGGCGAGCTCGATGTCGATCGCGAGCGGCTCGCTCGGCTCGGCGATCGTCTTCATGGCGCCTGCCCCGGATTGCAGGAGCGCTTTTACGTCGTCGAGCTGACATTGCAAAGCGGAAATCGCCGCGGCTCGGTTGCTTGCGGATCGGCTTTGGGAGCGGGAGCTGAGGCGATCGTGTACCGATCTCCGGACTCCGCTGCTGCCGACCTCGGGAATTTGGCGAGCGGGAGCCAGGCGCGTGGATTGCCTTCTGGGAGCCGGGTAGGCCGAGCTCCTGGTGACGGATACAAACTCCGTCGTCTCGTAGCTGGGGCCGGACTGCCCCGGTCGCCAGGTCGGGTCACTGCCCAGGCGATCGAAGATAGACGTGCCCCGGCTGCCGAGCGCCTCTTCTTGCGGGCGAGAGCCTCCTGGCGCTCGCTCGGCCAGTAATGCCTTGAGCTTCCGCTTGGACTTCCGGCGGGAGACCGAGGGGGTGATAGCAGGAGGCGCGTCGAGAGCGCTCCGTCGCTCCTGAAGGACGGCTATGGCCTCTTCGATCTATTCATTGGTTCGGAACTGATCGAGCGAGAGGCTCGGGCCGCCGTCCCGGGACGGGATCGAGCGTCTTTGACCACGGCGGCTACCTTCCACCATCGGCTGTGGCTCGGACTGGGACGGAACGGGGGGTCTGGCCGGCTGGTCAGCGGCTTTCTTCGACGCGGAGGCGGAAGACATGATTTCTGAAGGATTTCTTTGAAGCGCAGTGAGTGTCACTTCAAGTATCTGCCCCGAGAACAGTGGGTGTTCTTCGGGACGGTAGGTGTAAAAATTTGAGGGTTGCCCCTCCTTCTAGCGCCAATTGTTGTTGCCCAAAATATTTATCCGAAGATTAATACTGCTGGAAGAAGGACAACAAACAACAATTGCGGGACCACTTCCGTGAGAAAGATAAATAATACAAGATTTTCCGGGTTTGTTAGGCCCAGGCTTGAATGCTCTCGCGAGATGATATTAATACAAATATTCGTGGATACAAGTATTAATGAGAGAAATCTAAATACAATGAGTGTAAAAAGACTCTGTTAATCCGGCTCTTGAGCGAAGCTCGGTGTTCTTCGTCCCTGCCGATAGTCTGCTCGAGGAGAGAGGCCGGGAGAAGTAAGACCGAATGATAGCTGTTGCCAAGAGTTGGAGATAGCCAAGTGTTTGATGTTTTGCTTCTGTAATGTATACTGAAATCGCGATAAGGCAGCCCCTTGGCCAAGTGTAGGGTGCCTAGTATATATAGGGGCTGCCGGGTCCTGTCCTCTAGCGGGCGATCGCCTTCCAGCCATTATAATAATGGGGCGATCGTCTGCCGGCCAATATTATAATGGGGCGATCTTCTGGGCTGTCGGGCTAAATTCCAAGGAAGGTGCTGGCGCCAGCTGGGCAGTCCAATGAGGAGCCAGCACGCGTCTGGAGCCAGTCACATGCGGCCCTACTGACAGCTTTCGGCGGAATCAATGGTCACATGCGGCCCTACTGACAGCTTTCGGCGGCTTGTCGGCTGGTGGAGAGATTATGCCAGGCTGTGGTCAATGGCCCGAGATTCGCGGATCTTGTCTCGGTCCTTGCACGTGGTGCCAGCCTTGAGGCTCGGCCTTTGCCGACTGGATGGCCATCGGTGCTGATCGACATGAGGCGGTCGTCCCTAGCTGGTCATCAGAGGTCGCCATCGGCTAGTTGCTGGGGGTCGGCAATGGTCGGTCACCAAGGGTCGGTCGGCAAGTGCCGAGAGATGATCGTCTCCAGTCGGTCACCAAGGGTCGGTCGGCAAGTACCGGGAGCCGATCGTCTCCAGGAGTCGGTCGCCGAGTACCGAGAGCCGATCGTCTCCAGGAGTCGGTCGCCAAGTACCGAGAGGCGATCGTATTGATGTCGATCGCTCGGCACCGGGATTCGTCCTGGGACCTTCGGTTGGCCAGTCTAGCTTGTCCGCCGGGTTAAGGCTCGGTCGCCTGGTCGCTGGTCGGCAGATCTGCCTTGGCCGCTCGGCAGTGACTCGGTCGCCCGACCTCCGAGGCGATCGCCGGTCGGAAAGTGTTAATTCTTGACACAACAGAGCCTATTTATATTTACTAGAAAAACTTGTATAGGATGCAATTTTTCAATTATGTATTTATTATTTTGGGTATGACGAAGACCGAAGACAACCGAGCGATAAGACGAAGAATCGAAGACTGTTTTTTTTATTGGGTCATTCGCTTGGCCCAGTACTTAGGAATTAGGTCCATGAGCTATATGTTGGTAGTAACTAGGTTACTGTTTTCTGTTTTTCATTTTGAATGATTGACAAACCAACAAACGCGCGTATAATTGAATTAATGTGCAAAGTGTAACATTAATCGCGAAATTCTCCCGACTACAAACAGACTAAGTTTGAAAAAGGTTACGAGGTTTCCTACCCTCCATCAAACTCGTAGAAAATTGATACCCGAGCTGGTGTGCTATGCTTCCGAGTTATCGGGGTAGTACATTTGGTAGAGGTTGAAAAATTTTTGAGTGCATTAGATGCCTTCGGTTGGTGATAAATTTCGCCGCTAGAAACCTGATAGGTTGCCGGGTGAGATTCAATAGTCAAACTGATAGACGTTGATGGTCAACAACTTAGATAGTCTAGATTGCCAAGAAACCTGATAGGTTGAGGGCATGAAGAATAGGGGTAAAAGAAGATCAAATCATCTGTTAGATGGGTTGGTGTTAGACACCACTTTACAGAAATTAATTGGTAAGAAACCTGATAGGTTGCGTCTGTTAAAATTTGTAAAGAACTTGATCACCACTAAGAAGTCGATCTAACCATGATTTCCGGATTATAACATGGGAGTATATAATTCCGATAAAATTAGTGGGAGCCGAGACAAGAATTATACAAGCCCTTAAGTTCTATACTCGGTCATAATTAAACAAGTCACTAATTTAATCTTGTCTAAATCTTTGCAGAAAACGAAATTGAATCTCTCTAAAATGGCTAAAAACCCACTTGCAATACTACTTGAAAAGAATCTCCTAACTGGCCCTAACTTTGTTGACTGGTTGCGGAATCTGATGATTGTACTCAGTATGGAGTCTCTGGGATACGTCTTGGAGGCGGACATTCCACCTGTAACACCCCCAAAACCGTATGGGAATATTACACGCCGTAGACCCTTTCCACAAGGATCTACCAGGCTAAACATCCATAAACAACCAAATGCTTGCCCGGCCAGGGTCAAACAATAATAATAATACAGACCGTATGGTCACTTACACGTGAATACACAGACCGATGAGGTCACACAACTCAATCAACAAAACTTACTTAAACGACATTACCCACATAGGGGTCGAAATACAATACAGCGGAAGACTGAAATCAACTCTGACAACACAACAAAAATCAGAACAACTCTCGACTCATGATTAGTATCGCAGCTCGTCATCCTCTTGTGCCAATCCTGTGACTGCTCCCCTGAATCTGCATGTACCTGGACGCAAAACAGACATCTACCCCCCGATTACTCGGGGGTTAGTAAAACTCCACTGTTTTACTAGTGCAAGTATCAAATCATACGAAATGTAACAAGCAACTAATAATCGTGAATCCAATATAATAATCAAGTATCAAAATATTCCCGGGAGGTTTTCACAAGGGAAGGTAAACTATGAAGCATTCTAAAATAAGATTATCATCTCGGGAATTTTTAGAATTTCAAACCTTTCGAAAATCTTAGGGTCTTAACCCAAATCACAAATTATATTTCAATAATTTACAGTACGAAAACATTTCATAAATCTCGTGGGGCTCGGCCCAACATTCCTTTCTTAAAACTTTCTTTTCAAAACTTATATTTGAAAACAATCATGCTAATGACACCGTGATCTACTGTCACGTGTCTCCGTAGGTTCAACAACCCGCACGGACTACACCACGCACAATTAAACAAACATAATCAATTCCGACACCGTGATCCACTGTCACGTGTCTCCGTAGGTTCAACAATCTGCACGGACTATTAACCAGACATAACCAATTCCGACACCGTGATCCACTGTCACGTGTCTCCGTAGGCTTAACAACCCGCACGGACTATATCAATCTCAACAACCACACACACAGTCCTGACACCGTAGTCCACTGCCACGTGTCACCGTAAGCCCGCCGAGCTCACCGGTTGGACGTCGTGTCCGAAACTCATGGTCCATCGCCATGTGTTATCGTAGGCCTCGTCGGATCGGCCGCGATTGGACCTTAGTACCTCACTAAGTTCTGACCCCGTAGTCCACTGCCACGAATCCTCGTAGGTCCCGTCGGACCAATACGAGTGAACTTAGCGGTCACACACATATTCATATTCACATTCACATTACATACAACAACGAGCACAATTGATCAATCACATTGATCACCACAAAATCGTACATCACCTGCACATAACACAATCTCAACACTCGCAACAACTATCGTCAATCAACGACACATATCCAACATAACACACGTTCGGTACACATTACATTACACAACCAAGTGTACGACCGTCCCATATGTACGGCGCAATCCTGCACAAATGGCACAACGCCTAACACATATACTAATATAACAATATTATCGCAAAGCCTTCAAATTACGGAAAACACAACCAACTCAAACGGAACATAATTACGAAGGCAAGAAAAATCATCACACATCTCATACATAATTACTAGTCGCAAGATACAAGTCGTATAGTAAGATACTTGCCTTAATAACTGCTACCAAACGCTCCGAAGAACACGGTTCGACTAGGAAGCTCCTACCCCAACGAAGACAACGAACGGAAGGGTTACGACTCGAGTTCTTGACAAGAATTCGACCCTAACAACATATAATCAATAAATCATCGATCATACGAGGAAGAATAATCGTAGAACGCCCGAAAACCCCTCTATGACATTTTACCGGACACCTTCAAGGCGTCGATCAAGAACTCGACCAAAACAACGAATCGATACGATCCAACCATGGAATAACAAGGTAAATGATACAATACATCTAAATAATCATCAATACATCACAATCCTAAGTTAAATCGGATTAAACGGACGAAATCGAACAAAATACCCAAAATCCCCAAAATTAGATTTCTAGAAAATCTGACCTGATTTGCTAGATCAAAGGATGTTATAGGACGGATTATTGATGATATGAACCTCAAAACTTCATGGATTTATTGTATAACAACATGCCTCCATGATTGATCAAGCTTCAGCCGCGGAATAGAAGAAAACGAGTGAGAAAAAATGAGTGAAACCCGACTGCTCTGCCATATTTATACCCCTGCCGGACGGCGCAGCAAACGGCCCCGGACATTAGCCGGGTGTCTCGGCCGTGTCTCGGCAGTGCTGGTCTGGCCGACCGGCACAAGACACGGCTGGCGGCGCCGTTTCGTGGCCGTTCGCATGTGTCCGGCCACCATGACTTCGGTCGATCCGACGGTCCGAAAAATCCGAAACTCGGACACGAGCGTAAACCAGCACGGTTACGAAGTACTCGTAAATACGAATCCGAACACTGAGAGAACACCTGATTCCGACCACCCGAAGGCTCGAAATTCGACAACGGAAAGTAATTACCCAAAACTTTCGGAAATTACGAAAATGGCCCAAAACGTCCGAAAATCACGATACGCGATCGAAACACCAAACCAAAGCTCGCAACATAAATAATAACATTAAATGAACTTACGAGAAACTCGAAACAACAGTTTCGGACGAGATTCGCAAGAATCGAACTCAAGTGCGGAAAAGTCGCCAAAAAGCACGGAACTCAACAAAACGACACCGAAACGAACTCGGATGACAAAAAGTGTAGAATTAATCATTCTCATAATGACGAGACGGTCCCAAGCGAGTCGTCAAAACGGACCTCCGCCGAAAAGAAGAAAATTACCGGAAATCCGAAATTGCGGATATTACATTCTATCCTCCTTAAAAGAAGTTTCGTCCCGAAACTTAAATCAAGTAGGGAGAAGCAATATCCAGGAAAACTCAACGAGATACACAAGAACCGAAAAAAAATCGCGCCCAACGGCGAAACGTTACAAGCAATACGAAAGAATATACAGCGTGAAAACACGCCCCACGACGACCATAGCAATGCCACCGACTATGTTTCAAACAACGAGCAATTAACGACGCATCACATACCACATCACATGCACACATTTAATCGAAGAAACGTACGCTACAACAAGTTGCACCCGACTAAAACGGCTATGCGATAGAAACAAATAGAGTATCACGATAGAAATCATTCCGATTCTCATCAATAAGAAAATGTCCGACGTCAAAACACAAACAATTCAAGATAACGGAAAACGAGAATACCGGACATTACATTCTATCCTATTTAAAAATAAGTTTCGTCCCGAAACTTAAAATAAAACATCATGGTAGAATACAAACAAAACCAAAAAGTCCACGCAACAAATATCAATTTCTACACGAATTACAGCACGAAGTACGATACACAACTACATCACGGGACACCACCAGGAACTCCCCGAGTAGGAACGAAAACCCAATTCCCGAACATCGTGGCAACAGTCTCACAATGCACCGCTCGGTGACCCACTTGGCCACACTCGAAACAGTTGACTAACGGTGAACGACAATTCTTCGCAGTACGAGATCATGCAACAACAGTCAGACAACCCCGTTCGAACAACAACGATCGAACAACAACGATCAAATAACAATGATCGAATAACAATGATCAAATAACAATGATCGAATGACAACAGTCGAACAATGACTCCGAAGTCCCCACTTCAACTCCATGTTGGAATATTTATTCCACACATTATTTAATTTATGTTTTGATGATTAAAGTTGCTAAACAACAAAACAACATCGAGGCGAAGCAAAACAACGAAGCAGACGAAGACACAAAAAGTTGCAATCTGGACTGCATTAGCGCACGCTAAGGCATGTATGTTAGCGCACGCTAACGAGGAGTAAGCTACATTCCAGCCAAGTTTCGAAGTAAGCTGCAGTGAAGTCAGTTGTTGAGATAGCGCACGCTACGCGGTAGCATTAACGCACGCTATCGAGCCATGTTACTGTTGTGGAAGAATTCAAACACAGAATAACGTATGCAATGAAGTCATCATTAGCGCACGCTACACAGTATGATTAGCGCACGCTAAGTTGTTTGAATCTAGTCAATCCGAACGTTGGGAAAAGCAAGTCAAAGTCAAGCATCAAACGGATAGTTTGACAAGGAAAGGCAACGGATATATTACGTTAACGCACGCTACTCAATCATGGTTAACGTACGCTAAGTAAGTGAAATAACGTACGTAAGGAAGGAGGCATAACGTACGCTAAAGAAGAAACGAAGCTACTGGACTGAAACTAGAAAGATCTAGCGCACGCTAAAGAAGAAAGCTAGCGCACGCTAGCAAGTCAAAACAGCCAGCAACGGCTAGTTTGTGGGAAATGCCTATAAATACCATTCCTATGGTATTGTTTGAGTACAACAACTTCAAGCAAACGAGATATTCATCTGAGAATCATATACTGACACTGTTGTTGTAATATTGAGCTTATATTGTTAGTTTGAGTGTTTATACATTCAACATTATACACGAGAGGTAAAAGAAAAGATACGATTGGATTCGGTGTTATTAAGATCAAGTATCCGGCATTGTTAGAATCGCAATCGATATCTAAGTGAGGTTTATCTAGTACCGATAGAAAGCTAGAGTGGTTGATTCCTTATCCAATAGAAAAGGAAAAACGGTTTTACTCAGACCGATAGAAGACGAGCTTGTAACGGTAATCGCTCGACCGATAGAAGAGAGGCGTAGAGGTTTTGATCTTAAGCCTAAGGAAAAAGATACATCGAGAGAGGACGTAGGCTTCGTTAATAGCCGAACCTCTATAAATCCTTGTGTGATTTATTTTCCGCAAATTTATTTTCGCTTCCGCATAAAACGGCACAAATATCCGATTTGGTACCCAACAATTGGTATCAGAGCGGTTCTCCAATACGCGGCTTAACATCCGAGGAGAAGATCAAAAATGGCGTTTCAAATCTCTCCAGCCGAAGGCCTTGCTCTCAACCGACCACCATTTTTTGATGGCGCGAACTTCATGACTTGGAAGAAGAAGATGTCGATATTCATTCGAGCTTACGACATCGAACTGTGGAAATTGATTTGTCTTGGTCCAAAAATCCCAATGAATTCCAACGGTACGCTTAAAATTTTTGAAGAATATGACGACTCCGATTGGAAAAACGACCATTTCAATTGTAAGTCAACTCAACTTCTTTATTCTGCCTTAAATCCGGAAGAACACAACCGGATATCATCGTGTGATAGTGCCAAAGAAATCTGGAAAATGCTTGAGGTAACACACGAAGGTACGTCTCAAGTCAAAGAGACGAAGATAAACATGCTCCTTCACGACTATGAATTATTCCAAATGAAGGACGACGAATCCATCTCGATTATGCTCGACCGATTCTCGGTCATTACTAATGGATTAGCATGTTTCGGAAAACCACTTTCGAGTAGTGAGAAAGTAAAGAAAATTCTCCGATCACTACCTCGAGAATGGGACGGTACGGTTACGGCAATAATGGAATCCAAAGATTTAAATACTCTCGATTTTAGTGCTCTCGTTGGTTCTCTTATCAACTACGAGATTGTTCTAAAATCTCGAAATGCCAAACCGAAACCGAAAGAGAGGTCGATAGCCTTCAAGGCTAAAATGTCGAAAAAGAAAGAAGAAACCCCGGTGGACGAAAGCGACGAAGAAATGGCATATTATGCCAAAAATATTAATAAGTTCCAACACTTATTAAACCGGAGGAAGAAGGACATTCAAGCGGGCGAACCTAAAAAATTCGACAACACTTGTCGATTATGTGGTAAACCAGGCCACTTTGCTAAGAACTGTCGAGTAAAGCAAAAGGAGGTTCTAATCGCAACATGGAGCGACGAAGATCCCGATGAAGATTTTCTTGAACAAAATAATCTCGCACTCATGGCCCGGAGTTCATTCGACGATAGCGACGTCGAAAGTCAAGTAAGTAATTCTTACGACGAACTTTTTGAAGCATTCGAGTTACTACATACGGACTATCAAAATGCTTTAAATGAAATTAAGTCCCTCAAGTCTAAATATAAAACTTTGGAAATTGAAAATTCCAAAATACTTGAAAAAGGGAAATTTGTCGAAATTGATCATTCGAAATGCCTTGAAAATGAAAATATTTTGAAAAATGATCTTTTAAAAGTTCAAGATGAACTAAAAATTTTGACAAAGAAATTTTCGTGCGGCAACGATAAATTTGAACAAATGTTATGTGTTCAAAAATATACTCTAAATAAAGAGGGGTTAGGATTCAAACCACGTTTCAAAAAAGAATCCGTAAATTTCAAAATACCCCGATGTGAAAAATGTTTGAAAATCGGGCATCACATTTCAAATTGCAAAAGCCCAAAACGGACGATAAAAATTAAAAAGATTTGGGTTCCTAAAGGAACAAACGTTTCAAACATCGTCTACGTTTCAAAAGAAAAACCAACTATCGGTTGGATCCCCAAAAATAAATTTTGACAAATGATATTTTACAAAGGGGGAGAAGGAAATAATATTCTCAGGGGGAGTTTATACCCTTATTAATGCATAAATTGGTATCATGCATATTTATATCTCTTTTGGTATCCTTTATATTTTTACTTTTTGATGAAGACAAAAAGGGGGAGAAAGATATGAATTGAGATAAAAATGAGAAAAATCGAAGAAGTCGAAAAGCAAAGAATAGCATTCAATTAGGGGGAGTTGAAAAATGAAAAACGACGGAGTTGAAAATTAAGGGAGATATTGAAAAGAAAAGAGAATTGGAGAAACTAACGAAACGATCAAAGCCGAAAACTTTGATTCGTAGAAATATACATATATTATTTTTACAGATTATTCAATTCAAGGGTTGTTTTGTAATCATCAAAAAGGGGGAGATTGTTGGAATATTTATTCCACACATTATTTAATTTATGTTTTGATGATTAAAGTTGCTAAACAACAAAACAACATCGAGGCGAAGCAAAACAACGAAGCAGACGAAGACACAAAAAGTTGCAATCTGGACTGCATTAGCGCACGCTAAGGCATGTATGTTAGCGCACGCTAACGAGGAGTAAGCTACATTCCAGCCAAGTTTCGAAGTAAGCTGCAGTGAAGTCAGTTGTTGAGATAGCGCACGCTACGCGGTAGCATTAACACACGCTATCGAGCCATGTTACTGTTGTGGAAGAATTCAAACACAGAATAACGTATGCAATGAAGTCATCATTAGCGCACGCTACACAGTATGATTAGCGCACGCTAAGTTGTTTGAATCTAGTCAATCCGAACGTTGGGAAAAGCAAGTCAAAGTCAAGCATCAAACGGATAGTTTGACAAGGAAAGGCAACGGATATATTACGTTAACGCACGCTACTCAATCATGGTTAACGTACGCTAAGTAAGTGAAATAACGTACGTAAGGAAGGAGGCATAACGTACACTAAAGAAGAAACGAAGCTACTCGACTAAAACTGGAAAGATCTAGCGCACGCTAAAGAAGAAAGCTAGCGCACGCTAGCAAGTCAAAACAGCCAGCAACGGCTAGTTTGTGGGAAATGCCTATAAATACCATTCCTATGGTATTGTTTGAGTACAACAACTTCAAGCAAACGAGATATTCATCTGAGAATCATATACTTACACTGTTGTTGTAATATTGAGCTTATATTGTTAGTTTGAGTGTTTATACATTCAACATTATACACGAGAGGTAAAAGAAAAGATACGATTGGATTCGGTGTTATTAGGATCAAGTATCCGGCATTGTTAGAATCGCAATCGATATCTAAGTGAGGTTTATCTAGTACCGATAGAAAGCTAGAGTGGTTGATTCCTTATCCAATAGAAAAGGAAAAACGGTTTTACTCGGACCGATAAAAGACGAGCTTGTAACGGTAATCCCTCGACCGATAGAAGAGAGGCGTAGAGGTTTTGATCTTAAGCCTAAGGAAAAAGATACATCGAGAGAGGACGTAGGCTTCGTTAATAGCCGAACCTCTATAAATCCTTGTGTGATTTATTTTCTGCAAATTTATTTTCGCTTCCGCATAAAACGGCGCAAATATCCGATTTGGTACCCAACACTCCAGACATTAAAAGAACTGGTAGAAAGTGAAAGATGTTACTTCCAAACAAGGTTCACAAGAATCGAACCGAACTCGGAAAGGTCACGATGACAAACAGGTCGATCTAAAACAAGGTCACAACCAGTTCGAATGATGCCAACTGAGACATCAAACAAGTTCAAAAAGTATCGACGAACACGTGCAAGTCGATAGAATTTAGAAGGAGAAACTGCAGAAGTCAAATATAGTACGGGTATTACATCCGACCTCTTATAAAAGAAATGTCGTCCCCGCAACTCACAACAACGGAAACAAGGTAACAACACAAAAAACATCCGACAGGAAAATCTCCCATGGGTCTCTCAGAGTTGATCCTGATATCTGTGCTGAAGCGCGAACTCTGAAAGTCTCAATAGCCACCCGCAAATCAATTCGGTGTCCCTCGAAACGCGTCACTGACGAGGAGGACAATTTACACGTGCATGCCCTGGCACATCACGGTTGAAATACCTCGGCTCGGCATACCGAAAATACAAATGCTAGATACAAAGGGGCATAAGTCGCAAAACAATATAGCGGAGATGCCAACTCAGCACAACAAAGAATCACGACGGTATCGTTCGGCGACCTCAACGGCCCGAACGATAACCAGCACCTAATTACAAACATTATGAAACAATCACACATGTACACAAACGTACAAACCCAAGCTTCAACAGCTCACACTCGTGCGACAACACGCAAATCACCACGAGGCGATAAATAGTAAACACCAGTTCACACCTCTCACATAGGGCTAGTACAACAAATGCGTGGCAACGCCTCGACGTTCATGCCACCAATTCGATCATACTCGGGAGCAAACATCATAACGACAACGCGAACATCATACATACATACCCAGCCCTCAAACGGGAATGGATAGGTTTTAAAAACGAAAACCTCCTTTTGAAAATAATTTTGGAAACACCGATTGATCTTGAGTATCACCCTTCAATAACAATACAATCATGAAACATCGTTATCGAGACTTTGGAAACTATTTCGCATTCGATAAAAATGAGGACAATTTCTTTTCGTGAAAAACTTTCGGAAGTATTCGACCCTCGGGTCTAAGTAAAAGTGTTTCTAAAACATTGGAAAATATCTCAAAACATTTTGGTCCTCGAGGTAGAAGAATCTTGAAACATATTGTGGCACCTTGGATGTACCACAAGAAAATAATTCATTTTAAAAGGACGTCTCGAAATTTATTTTCTAAGGTACTCAAAGTTTTCAAAGATAATTCAATGGGCTAGAATGCCCAAAAATTTCAGATAATTACACGGAACATTATAGCGCCGTGGGTCCCACGGCGGAACCCACCAGGCTAAAAACCATTTACAAAACGCCAAAAAGGTCGATGACGGTAATATTTTACAATGTCCGAAGTATTTCAAAACACATTTTTCAAATACCGCCTGATTGTGTCATTTGAAAATATACGGCCCATTTGTCAAAATTTAACAAATTTTAAAAATCCATATAAACCATGGTTTGACCGCACCACCAAAATATTTTCCAAAAATCGATTTCTACAAAATTCTCAAACTGTAAAGTCCTTCAGAAAACACTCTCAAACTTACCCATAGCGGACAAAAATTACAACCTTCCAAAAACAGTCAGATTTAAAACCACATACTCAAATGGCAACCAGGGTCGCCAATTCAATCAAATGCATCTCGTGGTATCAAGTTTAAACACACAGCAAAATTATTTATCGGAGTTTCTCACAAACTTTACCGTAAAACCCATCAAGGTTCACAACTTTCACACCATACCAACCCACATGGTGGTTCAAGGGCCAAACATCAATACTTCCAGTTCTATACACCTACGGCGTATCCAAGTATTGAATACAACTTCATTGCACGACGCCGCGTAAAAAAAATTTATGCACTACAAATATCACACATAAATGAAATCATGAACACACATATTATGCATAAAAGAGGAGACTTACGTCCACAGGCCGCACAGAGATGACGATCGCCCACGATACTAATCTCATCCGACAACATATCCAACGCGTTGTGACTACGCACAACTCAACTTGTCACCTGACGACTCGAACGACAAGACAACAAATTACTCGACAAATCACGACTCGACTCGACCCGACAGCCTAGGTTTCCGCAACCTAAGCTCTGATACCATAAATGTAACACCCCCAAAACCGTATGGGAATATTACACGCCGTAGACCCTTTCCACAAGGATCTACCAGGCTAAACATCCATAAACAACCAAATGCTTGCCCGGCCAGGGTCAAACAATAATAATAATACAGACTGAATTGTCACGACAGAAAGTTGACGACGGGACAGACGTGCACGTCCGGTCGCACGAGGTGCTGAAGATCAAGCACGAGCAAGACACCCTGAAAGGCATCGGGCTGGAAATGGAGGTTCAGCCTTATAAGCAGCATGGTCGGACGGACAACCATGTGAAGAATCCGTGGGAGGAACACAGGCGCCGCTATGGGAGGCGGTTCGCCCAAGGGACAACGTGCCTTAGTGTTCAGGACACTTAGGCATTCCGGTCGGGACATGTGCGGGACTGTCCGGCAGTGCATGGAGCACGGGCAAGGCCGGCCGAGCAAGCAGTGCTCGGAATAAGGAAAGATGACGAGGCGAGGTCGAGTCGCGAGGCAAGACTCAAGCGAGGATGTCGGGCGCGGGCATGGGATGCCGGACGTGGCCGACAGGCGCGGGCGCGCGCGCGCAGGGTGCGAGAGAGACCCTCCCCTCTATAATAGGCTTAGCGGGATATACCCTTGTGGGGGCAGTGGATACTGAAAAGCTGAGGAACCACTCTGCGGGGAAGACTCGACCAGGAGCAGCCAGGTGCGGACCAGAATGGCCCAAAAGGTTCAGGAAGACTCCAGAAGGTTGCGGAAGTAAGAGGACTGTGTCGGGCCGATGCGGGCCGGGACGGGCCGAAGCGGGCCGAGATGGATTGGAACGAGATGGAGCGCCCGGATGAATGTAGAACCCTCGGGAACCTTCAAGAAAGGATTGGATCTTAGAATACTTGTGGAATAGTCTAGAAATATCATATAAGTCTTGAAATGTAAAGATATGTATGGAATGTTCTAGTGTATTCTTATTATGTAAAGATAGAGGAAAAGTTGTAGACTTCTCTAGAACCCTCCATAAGAGGAGGTGGGAGATGTATAAATAGGGGGAGCTCATTTGCTCCAAGACCATCAATGTAACACCCCGAGATATTCGGAATAATTACAGCGACGTAAACCCTTTAGATAAGGATTTACAAGGCTAATTTTAGAAGAAGTGTAAAAACAATACAATCGAACAACTGAAGTTCAAATACAGATTTGATTCAACCGATCAAATGAGTTAACTTATACAACCATATCGAATGGACTTTATTAAAACAGACGTACTCGAGTACTAAATGAACCAAGAAGACAATTCCCAATAACGATAACATCAATCACATCACTGAGCCATTTCATCGTCCTGTCGGTACTGTGGTTGCCTCCCCGCTCCTCGACTACCTGAACATCAAAACAATGTCCACCCCCGAAGGGGTTAGCAAAACAATGCTAGTACAAGTATCATCATACAATAAATCATCAATGCATCATAAAACGTGCAAAACGGACTTCCGCCACCGGAATCCAACGATGCGAATCCTCACGATTCCATCTACACAATACAAGGTAATCCAACGCCCTCAGCATAGATCCCCATGATGATCCCGTCGGACCAACGCATGGTGGAAAACCCGTCCAACGATCCGCTTCTCAAAGATAGATCCCCATGATGATCCCGTCGGACCAACGCATGGTGGACATTCGATCCAGCGCCCTCAGCATAGATCCTCATGATCCCCTCAGATCATTTATACCATAATTCAATCAACTATGCATACACATATGCATTTCAATATGTTCATCAATACGAACCAATAGCAACGAATATCACGAGAATTTCCAGAAATACATCTCATATTCAACAATATGAACAAAACCACCAGCATGATAAATCAAACTCGACATATGATACTTGCCTCGAAAATGGCAAGGACGAAATACTTCAATGATCTCGACACACTCGAAGGCCGCCTCCTTCGATCAACGTAACAAGCTTGAACCTTAACAAAAGGAACGATATACAAATCATCTCAAGTCGAACGATGGCCTAACAATTCGGTCTACGGCCGAAAAGCTCAAAATAAACAATGCTCGATCGCTTAGCGTGGCGCTACGTATTTACGTAACGCGGCGCTAAGCAGCTCGTTAGCGACGCTATCGTAAGACTAGCGTCGCTAGTTACGAATCGGCTTTGAACTGCCGATACATAACGTACGCTACGTACGTATTGTGCGTTAACTGAACCCCGATAGCGCACGTTAACTCACATATGTTAGCGTGCGCTACCCTTGCATGGCAGAATACTGCTAAAGGAAACACTGGGTTGAAAGGTGGTGAAATCGCGAATTCTATGTTGATACAACATGTCATCCTCAAGCATGTCATGCTAAAAAGGTTTTTGGAAGTTCCATGATCATGAGGTACAATATACGAATAATCAACTCAACATCATATCTTATCTTCGATCTTCAAGAAATATTCTAAGTTCCGATTATTCCAAGTCCCGAAAACATATGATTTCTTACGTAAAATATACGAACTAGGTAATCTCCGATTACTGATCATAAATCGATTTGAAAAACGCTTAGGAGTCCATAAACTGAGATGGTTCAAAGGTTCATACGATAATTAGTGCCAATAAGTCAAAAGTATCCTTCTAACATGTGATGACCGATCATAAACGAAATAACTGGCTATCAAAACATGATCAGACGTCCTTAAAAACATTACAAACATCGGTGAAGAATCACCTACCTCAAAGTAGTGAAGAACACGGAGGAAGTTGAA
Organism: Orobanche coerulescens; assembly: GCA_033398695.1. Lineage (NCBI taxonomy): Eukaryota > Viridiplantae > Streptophyta > Magnoliopsida > Lamiales > Orobanchaceae > Orobanche > Orobanche coerulescens. Next base: position 54,172,668 of record CM065811.1, read on the forward strand.
GCAATACAACACCGAAAGCTTGAACACCAATCTCCAATGATATACGATCTTCAATCACGAACTAGGGTGTTGATATGAAGTGTTTAGGATGAAGGGAGTTATGTTCTAAGTGTAGGAATTCGGGTAATGGGAGAAGAGAGAACTGAAATCACGAATAGGATGCTGTCCTATTTATAATAAATGGCTATTAGCGCGCGCTAGACCCTGCTCGTAGCGTGCGCTAACGGCTCACTGGACTAAACTGTACTCGGAACTTAGCGTGCGCTACGCATATACCTGTAGCGTGCGCTAAGGCGTTGACTCGGCTTTTCCCCGAAAGCCGTCCAGGTACATCCCGACACTATCCGCCAGGGGTCCCCCGGCCAGATCTCACCTACCGCACATCCCAATCAATTTGACCACGCATAGCGTGCGCTAAAGACACTCAGTAGCGTGCGCTATGAATCCACGTTAGCGCACGCTAAACATTTCCGGTAGCGTGCGCTATATGCGCAGATTTTACAATCTTTAAATCACAACCACGAAATTAAACGCTCGACAACATCGGATTATGAAATACGGAAAATAATACTCAGATCAAGTACAATCATTACAATGTCACAAGTTCCAATTACATAACAGAAATCTCGGGTATTACAATCAAGAAGTATCATCAACAAGATCAAGAAGATCAAGAAGTGTAATCAAGAAGTGCTTGTAATCTTTGAAGTTCATATAATATAAAACGTCTTCTTACCTTGTAGTCTTCAACCCTTAGTTTCTCGCTTTACAAGTCCGTAGAACATCATAAGGAGTGGAGTTAGCCTGACTTAGCTAGAAGTGAGCTAAGTGGCACACGAGATCGGCTAGACGTGAAGTCATCCCGTGACAACGTGGTATCGGAGACAGGTTCGCGGAAAGCAAAGACTATGGTTGGAAGGAACTAGTGAAGTTGCCAACATTCCCCCACTTGTTGATGGAGTGGAAAAGGAGAAGAAGGCAAAATCCAAGAAGAGGGAGTAGTCGGTAGATACCTTGGCCAGCTTTGACAATAGGCTGACAAGGGTCGAGATTAACGTCGGTGAGACCCTGGAGTGGAAGGATACCATCGACTAATTTGCTGCAGAGATAAGTGACACGAGCGATGGATTGAAAGATGCCATCAGTGTCATGAAGGAAGAAGTACTTGGGCTTATCAACGCCCTAAGACATGAGTTCCGGGAGAAGACAAGCGCTTTGGAAGTTGAAGTAAACTTGTGCAAGGCGGCGATTGCCGCAGGAGCCATTACCAAGAGGATGCCGCGCACAGAAGCACCACCACCTTTGAAGTACGGAGGTAAGCGTGACTCTAAAGTACTTGATGAATTTATTTGGTCCATAGAATGCTATTTCAATGCGACTGAGGTAAAAGACGACAAGTCGAAGATAGACACTGCCGTCCTTTACCTAAGTGAAAACGCTGCTCTATGGTGGAGACGAAAACATGGAGACATTGAAAAGGTACTCTACACCATAGACACATGGGAAGCATTCAAGAAGCAACTTAAGAGGCAATTCTGCCCACACAATGCCGAAGAAATAGCCATGAAGAAGCTCCGAGAGTTGAAACACACGGGTTCAATCAGAGACTACGTGGTGAAATTCACCACGCTGATGCTTGAACTACCCGACTTGCAAGAGAAAGATAAGTTATTCTACTTCCAAGACGGATTGCAGGCTTGGGCTTACAATGAGCTCAAGAGAAGGAATGTTCGGGATGTAGATGAAGCGATTGCCATAGCGGAAGATCTCATGGATTTTCGTCAAGACACACCCGCTAGGAAGACTGGTGAAGTGGAGAAGCCAGCCCCTAAGCCGCCATCAAGAGAGGAGAAACCTGCTTCCAGACCTTCGAATCCCAAAGGAAAGCCGGTTGAAGGAGGAAGTTCAAGGGAGTACAAGTGTTACTTATGCGATGGCCCTCACTTGATTCGGGACTGCCCTAAGAAGAAGGCCTTCAACGCAATGGTATTTGAGGAAGAAAGGAAAGGAACGGAAGAAGCTTATATCAGCTCAATGCGACTCCTCAACTCCATGGCGAATGAGGATACCAAGACTCCCAAGGAAACCGAGAAGGGACGAGGCCTCATGTTTGTCAATGCCAAGCTTAACAAAGGTCACGTAAGAACATTGATCGACACAGGTGCGTCTCACAACTTCCTTGCTGAAAGTGAAGCTAAGAAGATGGATATTCAATACACCAAAGAGATAGGTTGGGTAAAAGCAGTAAACTCTCCGTCCCAGCCTATCCTTGGAGTTGCCCAGGGAGTGCCCGTTGAAATAGGAGGATGGAAAGGCACTATAGATCTGACTATAGTACCCATGGACGAGTACCACATGGTGTTGGGAATGGAGTTCCTGGACGAGGTACGTCCTTTTTCATTTGAAGACCAAACCATGCGGATCACCAAGGGTTCGACGATACATATCGTGCCTTTGGAAAGAAGTAAAATAGAGACTCGAGTTCTATCGTCCATGCAACTCAGTAAGGGACTTCCGAAGTTGGTCACCATGGAGCACACCAAGGCGCAGGATGTTGCCGAGAGCCAGGAGGTCCCCACAGAGGCAGTACAGAAGATTGAATCAGCCATCCAGATCACAAAGGATGCGGACAATGTGCAACCGGGACTGGACAGCGGAAATGCACCAGTACACTTCAAGGCAACGACGATGGACGACCGTGACGCCATCTTGAGCACGGAGAAAACCAATGATTCGCCACATCGACGGGGACGTCGACGAAATGGGCGGGGGAGAGTGTCACGACAGAAAGTTGACGACGGGATAGACGTGCACGTCCGGTCGCACGAGGTGCTGATGATCAAGCACGAGCAAGACACCCTGAAAGGCATCGGGCTGGAAATGGAGGTTCAGCCTTATAAGCAGCATGGTCGGACGGACAACCATGTGAAGAAGCCGTGGGAGGAACACAGGCGCCGCTATGGGAGGCGGTTCGCCCAAGGGACAACGTGCCTTAGTGTTCAGGACACTTGGGCATTCCGGTCGGGACATGTGCGGATCGTCCGCAGTTGCATGGAGCACGGTAGGCCGGCCGAGCAAGCAAAGGTTTCTAATAAGGAAAGATGACGAGGCGAGGTCGAGTCGCGAGGCAAGACTCAAGCGAGGATGTCGGGCGCGGGCATGGGATGCCGGACGCGGCCGAAAGGCGCGGGCGCGCGCGCGCAGGGTGCGAGAGAGACCCTCCCCCCCTATAATAGGCTTAGCGGGATATACCCTTGTGGGGGCAGTGGATACTGAAAAGATGAGGAACCACTCTGTGGGGAAGACTCGACCAGGAGAAGCCAGGTGCGGACCAGAATGGCCCAAAAGGTTCAGGAAGACTCCAGAAGGTTGCGGAAGTAAGAGGACTGTGTCGGGCCGATGCGGGCCGGGACGGGCCGAAGCGGGCCGAGACGGATTGGAACGAGCTGGAGCGCCCGGATGAATGTAGAACCCTCGGGAACCTTCAAGAAAGGATTGGATCTTAGAATACTTGTGGAATAGTCTAGAAATATCATATAAGTCTTGAAATGTAAAGATATGTATGGAATGTTCTAGTGTATTCTTATTATGTAAAGATAGAGGAAAAGTTGTAGACTTCTCTAGAAACCTCCATAAGAGGAGGTGGGAGATGTATAAATAGGGGGAGCTCATTTGCTCCAAGACCATCAAGAAGTATCATCAACAAGATCAAGAAGATCAAGAAGTGTAATCAAGAAGTGCTTGTAATCTTTGAAGTTCATATAATATAAAACCTCTTCTTACCTTGTAGTCTTCAACCCTTAGTTTCTTGCTTTCCAAGTCCGTAGAACATCATAAGGAGTGGAGTTAGCCTGACTTAGCTAGAAGTGAGCTAAGTGGCACACGAGATCGGCTAGACGTGAAGTCATCCCGTGACAGTATGGTCACTTACACGTGAATACACAGACCGATGAGGTCACACAACTCAATCAACAAAACTTACTTAAACGACATTACCCACATAGGGGTCGAAATACTGTAATACCCGTAATTTTGATCCCCGGAAATTTTCTATTGTTGGCGGAAGTCTATTTTGACGACTTGCTTGGGACCGTTTCGTCATCCTGAGAAATGATTAGTTCTACACTTTTTGTCATCCGAGTTCGTTTCGGTGTCGTTTTGTTGAGTTCCGTGTCCTTAATCGACTTTTTCACGTGGGAGTTCGACTTTGTTAGATCACCATTAATTTTTGGTAACTCCAAAAATTCTAAATCTTTGCAACATTATAGAGCATCGAGTTAGCTTTCCAATGGTTCAAACGGTGAGTCAATCGGAGTCCGGACGAGAGAGTTATGGTCGTTTTAGATCACCCGCTCGTTATTGGCCGATCACTGCCGGCCGAACCCGGCCGTGTCGTCCGACACGGCCCGTGCCGTACTCGTCCGGAAATGCCGGAGTCTCTGCCTCAGGACCCGACCGTGTCGTCCGACACGGCCCGTGCCGAACCCTTCCGGATAAGCCAGAATCGTCTGCCCAGCACGCCCGACCGTGTCGTCTGGCACGGTCGAGTCATGCCGAGTCGCTGTCGGACGGGTCACTGTCGGAAGGCCCTCTGCGCCGCAACCGTGTCTAGCAAGACACGGTCGAGTCCATGCCGGCCAGCTCCGCGCCACGACCGTGTCAGGCGGACACGGTCGAGTCTGTCAGCCTATTTAAGGCCCAGCAGTCGTTTGTTTCGCCATTTTTCTCCTTCCTCTACTTCTCTTCCGCGGCTGGTGTAACACCCCCAAAATATCCCGAGGTATTACAGTGCCGTGAATCCCACGTGGGACCCACAAGGCTAATTAAAAAAATAGGCATTTTAAGAAAATCGTGATAAAACCTCAAATTCAAGGGTTACATGACGTGAAACGAAAGATTTAAGGAAAAAATGTAATTCGAAGAATTATTACACAACAAATGTTTTTCCAAAGAAAACAATTTATTCCAATTCAAGCAACGGTTAAAGATAATCCCAACACCGCTCAAGTCTGACCGGACCCCTCGGGAATGTCCTGCACATGATGAACAATTTTACCTGGTATGACGAGTCATACCAGGTAACCAGAGTCAGAGAATGCATATCAAATAACAACTACTAACAACAGTATACGACATTTTTACAATCACCGTACCTATTAATCACAAGGAATATTTCACCACTTAACCGACGTGTCTCTCTCTTTATCTCATAAACCCCCAAGGTCGCAACCAAGGGTCACGGAAGTATCCACACGGGAATACCCCGAACACAGTGCCCAATTCGGGTCTTACCCCTAACACATTTCCACGCGGTACCATATGTGTTTTATCCCCAACACATCGCCCATTTATACATCTTTAGAGAAAGACAACGTCGGCTTTTATCAAAATGGCACGTACACACATACGGTATAACATTGATATTAGAAATTCACGAGCAAGATTTCACTTGCTCGTTATCCGATAGTAGGTGCTTTATGATGACGAAGTCCCCACGCCCGCCGAGCTTAACCTAGCCACGAAACATCCGATTAACCCTCGTACGGACCATAATGAATAAAACTAGTCTCCTTTCCTAACCGGATTCCTAGTGTAGTTTTAATTGTCGGTATGAGTATCGCTTTCCAAGTTTTCAAGTGTCGTGTACCATTATCTCGTTCAATCTTATAGTTAACATTAGGTATATCGATTTATTCAAGAAGATAATCCTACCATTCTTCTATTGTCAATGAATTATTATGGCGAAATCGAATCCTATGCTTTCTATTATAATTCTATATTCCGAATACTACAATCGACGGATTTTATTGCACAATAACTCTGGTGGTTTAAAAACCCATATTGATTATACTATCGAATTACTTCCTTAGTTTTGCTAAGTGTCAAAAATCAAAGGTGAGGGTAGCTACGAACAATGGAACATACGGTGACGGATTACTATGAATTTCCCCACAATTGATTCGTCAAATTTTACATTCCTAGTGATGATTTGAAGTGAAATTTCGTTTGTATGAAACTAAACATATAAGAAACGGAATTTACGGTTATCACAATTTCATCCGACAAGATTGTCTACGAAGTTTAGCAAAATCTACCCCATACCCGCAATATAGCAAGTATAACTAAGAAAACATCGGAGATATAACTCCAGGGATTGGTGGCTTACCTTTGGAAGAAGAAGAATAGTGAAGATAGTTGACGGATTCACAAGAACTACGAGGAGAACGAGAAGTGACTTGAACGACTTGGATAATCTTCACCGAAGCTCAAGAATCTACCTCCTCAATGTTAATTCAAGTGTTTAAGGCTTAAGAACCGGGTATAGGGCTAGGAATTTCTCCAAGGGTAGTAGTGACTTGGTGTTGGGACGTGCAAATGAAGAAGGGAGTTATCATTTTATAAAATCGATTTAGATAACGACGTTAACGATAAGAGTGTTACGACGTAAGGTGTATTACGACGTAAAAGGCGATGACAACGCACGTAAGGAACTAATCGCCCAAATGTGCCCAAGTGTTACGACGTTAATTCTTGGGCATTACGACGTAACAAACAATTGACTCGCTTGTCATCTAGCCCGCCGAAAGTAGCCCCGTCCGTGTCAAAGGAAGATTCGCCTGGGAGACCGACCTACCCGTTACGCACGTAATGTGGTCGCCTTAACGCACGTAACCTTTGAAATTTAGCGACGTTAGGCATGGGTTATAGCGCACGTTAGACGTAAATTTTAGCCTCAAACACATTCTAACCATCTCGGTGACCATCCCTTCCGCTCGTCAACAATTATCGGGAACAAGACGTTGCCACCGTCATATTCGCACCGACGATCGTCTCACGGCATCAAGGTGTGTCACCCTCGCTTGCTCACATTGTACAATTATATAGCACTCAATGGAATACATAAATAGAAATGACGTCATATTACCAAACATTCATACAAGACAAAGTAATCAAGCATGGAATACCTGAGGTATTACATATCACCCTCTTAAAATAGTTTCACACGAAACTTTAAGAAAATAACTCGGGATGACTCTCCTTCATGCTCGACTCGGTTTCCCAAGTCGCCTCTTCCGCACGTGGTGCGACCACCGAATCTTCACGAGGGGTATGGCTTTATTTCTTAACATCTTCACACGCCGATCCGTAATGGCGATCGGTATCTCCCTAAAGGTAGCGTCATCGGAAATTTCCACTTCTTCGAAATTGAGCTTGTGGCTCGGGTCATAGACATACTTCCTTAATCGGGAGACGTGAAAACATTATGCACTCCATCCAAAGTGCGGCGGTAGAGCTAATCGACACGCGAGTTTTCCTACCCGGTCCAATATCTCAAACGGACCTATAAATCTCGGCTTAACTTGCCCTTCCGGCCGAAACGCCGAATGCCTCGCATAGGTGATACTTTGACCCAAACATGATCCCCGACCGTAAATTCTAACGGTCGCTGCCGGTTCTCGGCATAAGATTTCGCAGGCTCTGTGCGGCCGCATGTGTTTCCGAACTATAGAGATCTTCTTAATGGACTCTGGATAAGATCCAACTCGGTAACCGCGTGTCGGAGGCATCATCCCAAAGATAATGGTGACTTGCATCTTCGCCCATACAGGCCTCAAACGGTGCCATACCTATGCTTGCATGCCACCGTTGTTGTACGAGAACTCCACTAACCCCAAATGTCTAGCCCAATCCTTTCCCCAATCGAGCACGCACGCCCTCAACATATCTTCCAAGGTTTGAATCGTCCGCTGGCCTCGTCCATCTGTCTCGAGGATGATAAGCCGTGCTAAAGTGTATCTCGTGTCCCCATAGCTTTATGGACGGCTTTCCAAAACGAGACACATATCTGTGTCCCTATCCGAAATGATGGACGATGGAACACCATGTAGCCTTACGATTTCTCTCGATGAAAATGACAACACCGCTCTGTCCTATTGTCTCTTGAATAGGAATGAAATGTGCTGACTTTGTCAATCGATCAACAATGACCCAAATCGTATACTTTCCTCCCACCGCCGTGGGTAGCTTAGTGACAAAGTCCATTGATATGCTCTCCCATTTCCACTCCGGGATGGGTAGGGGTTGCATAATTCCAGCTGGTCTGTGGTGTTCGATCTTCACTTGTTGGCATGTCATACATCGGGCGACGAACCTAGCAACCTCCCACTTCATGTTTTTCCACCAAAAACTCTGTCTTAGATCCTTGTACATCTTGCTTGCTCCGGGGTGAATAGAATAAGGGGTGGAGTGCGCCTCCTTCAATATAGTTTGCTTCAGTCCGTCATTTGATGGAATACATATTCTGTTCTTGAACCTCACCAGGTCACCCTGAATCTTATAGTCGGAAACATCCCCTCTCTCGATTCTTTCACCAATCGCACGTAATTCAGGATCTTCCATCTGTGCTAGACGTATCTCGTCTAGTAAGGACGAAAGTATATTGATTGAGCATAATCGTCCTTGCCTACGTTGTATCCATACTTCGGTGTTGCTTCTCCTGATCTCTTGCTGCAGTTTGGGCTGAACTGTTATGCTGGATACCATCACCTCTTGTGTAGTCTTCCGACTAAGAGCATCAGCTACCACGTTGGCTTTTCCGGGATGATAGGAAATTTCCACATCGTAGTCCTTGATTAGCTCCAACCAACGCCTCTCATGTTTAGTTCTCTGCGTGAAGATATATTTCAAACTCTTATGATCCGTGAAAACTTTGCAAGTAACTCCGTAAAGATAGTGCCTCCATATCTTGAGGGCTTGCTCGAGCGCGGCTAGCTCCAAGTCATGTGTCGGGTAATTTACTTCAGACGGCTTTAGTTGTCGGGATGCGTACGCAACGACTCGCCATTCTCGCATGAAGACACATCCTAGTCCATGCTTGGATGCATCCGTGTATATAATGAATCCTTCGCACTCGTGGTATCACTAGTACCGGGCAAGAGTTAACCTTCTCTTGAGCTCGCCGAAGCTCTTCCGGCAATGCACCCATACAAATTTGGTGCTCTTTCTCGCAGGTTCGTTAACGGTCGGGCGATACAGGAAAAAGCCTCGACGAATCTTCGATAGTAACCCTCCAATCCTAGGAAGCTCCTAACCTCTTTGACATTCTTCGGGGGTTCCCAACTCGTTATTGTCTCGATTTTTTGTGGGTCGACCTTGACACCTTCTGCCGAAACAATATGCCCGAGAAAAATTACCTCCGGCATTCAGAATTCGCACTTGGACAGTTTCGCATAAAGTTGGTGTTGTCTTAACACGCCCAGCACTTGCCTCAAATGTTCCTCGTGTTCCTGTCGGCTTCGAGAATATATCAGGATGTCGTCGATAAAAACCACCACGCATTTATCGAGGAAATCAATCAAAACTCTATTCATCGGGCCCATGAAAACGGCCGGGCATTAGTCAACCCGAATGATACCACGATGTATTCGTAATGCCCATACCGACCGAAATGCGCCTTGGGTATATCTTCCTCCCGAATCCTCAATTGGTGATATCCGACCGTAAATCGATCTTTGAAAACACGATCGCCCTTGTAATCGATCTAAGAGGTCGTCAATCCTTGGTAGTGGATAACGATTCTTGATAGTAACCTTATTCAGCTCCCGTAGTCGATGCACAAGCGTAGAGAGTTATCTTTCTTCTTAACGAAGTACCGGCGCGCCCCACGGCGAGGTGCTTGGCGGATCAACCCTTTCTCCAACAGATTTTCGAGTCAGATCTTTAATTCCTTCATCTCGGCCGGTGCCATTCTCGTAAGGAGCTTTGGAAATAGGTCTCGTCCCTGTTCGAGTTCAATGGTAAGGTCAACTTCTCGGTGCGGTGGCACTCGTAGTTCATCAGAAAACGTCTGGAAACTCATTCACCACCGGAATGTTTGTGATTGCAAGTTGTGAAGTGTCCTCTCGAAGAACATAACACCGTAGTATTCATTTCGAGAGCCGCAGGAGGCTTCGATGCGATAATGCCGAGAGAACCTTTGTATCAAGTGTTCACGTCCACGATGACATGTGTGGTACCATCATGAGCCGAAATGGAGATAGTCAGTGATAGGTATCCAAGATCGTTTCTGCAATGGCATCCACCCATACCTAATATGATATCTTCATTCGAGCGGGAAGACCATAAGATTAGCGGTCCACCGTGTGATCGTTGATGCAGATCCGACAGCCTCGAACCTTTGATCACCGCTAATCTACTACCCTCGGGTAGTTTTACGGTAAATGGATCACAAGGTACACAAACAAGATTTAAGCGTTCAACACATTCCACAGATATAAACGAATGGGTGGCTCCTATCAAATAGTACATGCACCGGCCGAGAGTTAACAAGAAGAGTACCGAAATAGCCGGTGCAAAGTTGACCATCCGTAGCCCTCGGCTCAAATACACGAGACGGCACCGACTCCGAGAAGGACGAGGTACCTCCGCCGCGCCCACGGCCTCGTCCGGCACCGTGCGGTGGTGGTTGGTTCTCGTGGGATGGAGCTCGGTAGTTGGAAACAAGAAAGGCCCTAGGGGATTGCACAGAGCCTTGTTGACTTGGTTGCGAAGCCGGGCTCGAGCGGAATTGGCCCGCCAAAGAATAACGAGACATGTGTCCACTCTTTCCGCAAGTGAAACATTTGGTGGCCGTCTTCGACACCGATCCTTAGTATGCACGGTCATGCCACAATTGAAACAGTCCCTACGGTAAGGCCGATCGATACACCCTTCTGTTGGTACGAAACCGCCGACTTAAAAGAAGATGCGGGTCCCGAATTCGTTTTGTTGTTGTTCCCAGTGCCGAATCGATGTCTTCTGCTTTCTTCGAGTTATGCCCGATGTCGGTATTAACAACCGTACCGCATATGCCGTGACTACGCCCTCGTATGCTCGTGGTGGTGCGGAAATCCGGCGGCATAGCGTTGTACATCCTCCGGTAACCTCTCGTGCAAGATGGCATATTCGTTGATCTTCCGATGGAACCATCTCGGGAGATGTAACTTAGCCTTGCCCGGTAGGCCCTAATGATCTCTCGCACTGCATGTTCTCGGGCCGGCATCAAAAAGTCTCGTGCGCGAGCGGTTCGGCTGATCTCGGGACAAGACTCGCCCGTAGTAGTCGGGCAAATTCGGTCCACCCGACCACTCGGTCCTCTCGCTCGTAAGTTCTCCACCATCGTGCGGCAGTTGTCACGAAGTTGATTAATTCCGAGCGGCACCTTTCGCTTTCGGGCATCCGATTACTTCAAGGCGGTCTCCATTTCGTAAATCCGATGCCCACGTGTTTCTCCTGTCCCGTCAAATAATGGAGGCCTAGCCTTCATCATCTCTCCCAGCCATCGATCCCTTCCTGCGTTTTCTTCCACATTGATGACCGGTATCTGTTCCGCCTGATTGACCTGAGCAATTCCCATGGCGATAGCCTAAGCAAGGGCCTGAACAAAAGTTGGATCCATGCCTCCCGGGTTGTTGTTCTGGCGTTCCGCTTCCTGATCATTTTGATTAACTGGTGGAGGCTGGCCCCCAGCAGGATGGGTCTCGGCAGTGTTCTCGTCCTCATTGTGGTTCGCGGCGGAACCCTGAGCGTCATTCACCACCCTTTTAGCTCCTCGGCGTGCCATCGCTAACGGTATTAATCTAAAGCCAGTTCCACGCATGGTTTACAATTAAATATTGCACAAAATAGAAACACACGCATATCACTTACTTGCATTCCCATGAGGAGCTTCGATCGCTTGGGGTGTTGGATTTTTTTTTTTAAAAAAAGAAATAGGAAAAAGTTTATTCAACCAGGAGTTTCGCTCCGATACCATTTTCTGTAACACCCCCAAAATATCCCGAGGTATTACAGTGCCGTGAATCCCACGTGGGACCCACAAGGCTAATTGAAAAATAGGCATTTTAAGAAAATCGTGATAAAACCTCAAATTCAAGGGTTACATGACGTGAAACGAAAGATTTAAGGAAAACATGTAATTCGAAGAATTATTACACAACAAATGTTTTTCCAAAGAAAACAATTTATTCCAATTCAAGCAACGGTTAAAGATAATCCCAACACCGCTCAAGTCCGACCGGACCCCTCGGGAATGTCCCGCACATGATGAACAATTTTACCCGGTATGACGAGTCATACTGTAACCAGAGTCGAGAATGCATATCAAATAACAACTACTAACAACAAGATACGACATTTTTACAATCACCGTACCTATTAATCACAAGGAATATTTCACCACTTAACCGACGTGTCTCTCTCTTTATCTCATAAACCCCCAAGGTCGCAACCAAGGGTCACTAAGTATCCACACGGAATACCCCGAACACAGGTGCCCAATTCGGGTCTTACCCCTAACACATTTCCACGCGGGTACCATACAGGTTTTATCCCCAACACATCGGCCCATTTATACATCTTTGGAGAAAGACAACGTCGGCTTTTATCAAAATGGCACGTACACATACGGTATAACATTGATATTAGAAATTCACGAGCAAGATTTCACTTGCCTCGTGATCCGATAGTAGGTGCTTTATGATGACGAAGTCCCCACGCCCGCCGAGCTTAACCTAGCCACGAAACATCCGATTAACCCCTCGTACGGACCATAATGAATAAAACTAGTCTCCCTTTCCTAACCGGATTCCTAGTGTAGTTTTAATTGTCGGTATGAGTATCGTTTCCAAGTTTTCAAGTGTCGTGTACCATTATCTCGTTCAATCTTATAGTTAACATTAGGTATATCGATTTATTCAAGAAGATAATCCTACCATTCTTCGGTTGTCAATGAATTATTATGGCGAAATCGAATCCTATGCTTTCTATTATAATTCTATATTCCGAATACTACA